>JAWXYG010000006.1:11432868-12863237 GCA_034222035.1 Acacia crassicarpa
AGCGTTTCGGTTCTCTTCATCATCTCCACGGAAGGACGGAAGGACTGTGGAGGCGACGAAGAAATTTTCTTTCCTCTCTCTTCTTCTTCTTCTTCGAACCTGAATTTTCATCTTTTTTTTATGGATTTGAATAAAGCCATGTGTGGCTAGTTTGTTTTGCAACCTAGAGAATCTATGAATTTGTTTGGGTTTTAGAGATTATTCCCACTTGTTAGTTTTGCTTAATTTTATTTCAGTTTATTTAATCCTGTGTTTATTGTTATTGCTTATTGACTGATCACCATTGAGCATGTTTTGGGGATTTAGGGTTGGACTTGGAAGAGAGAATCCTAAATTGACCTTGGGAATAAATAATGTGGAATTAGGTTTAAATTTAACGTGAAGTTAGGTTTTAATCTAATTTGCGTCTAGGATAGGAATATACCTAGAAGCTCCGCATAATCAAATTAGAGTGAGCCCGATTTAAAACGCGTCTTATTCAATTGTGTGAGGCATTACATAATTAATTAAGATAGGTATATAAATGGACCGGAAGGCATTTATAGACATTAATACTCTAGATTAGCTGATTAGATTAAGTCAAAGTTAATTTAGTAGGGATAAAATCTAGGAAACAAATAAGGGATTAGTGACTCTAGGTTGCTCGTTTGATTATTGTGGCAGTTTTCTTATTTTTGTTTTAGTTTTAATTTCTTTTTCTTAATTAAATTCAATTTGGTTTTCTCAACTTAAACGAAATTGTGAGATTAATGCTTAACTAAAGTTGTGATACCAAGTCCTCGTGGGAACGATATCTTACTTACTCTTTATTACTTGATACGGCCCGTGCACTTGCGGAGTTTTTTTAGGCTTAAAGTTTTGTCCTATCAATCATTCATTGATTGTAAAGAACCACAAGTCAGGGGACTTGGTGGTTGGGATAATTGATTGCAACTTGTAAGGGGGAATGAGTTCTAGAGAGAGAACTACTCTTGAGTACAGAGCTTGTAATCAATTTGTGAAGTATAGTGGATTGAAAATCCCAAGTGAGGCTTGGGGACTAGATGTAGGTTAAGGATAAGACCGAACCAATATAAATCGTATTGTGCAAAGCTATTCTTCTCTTCTCCTCTGATTTACCCTGTTCTTCCTAGTACAAAACAGAGTCATCCTTTAAAATTTTTAAAGATACCCAATTCACCCCCCCTCTTGGGTATCAAGCTCCATTCTTCAGAAGAGCGTCCAACAACAATTTTTTTTTAATGTAATAAGTTTATTTCAAGATCCTAAAATAATTTTTCAAGATTATGAAGTATTTTTTCAGTATCAATCAGTATCCTTTTAGTACCGATCAATACTTGAAATATTTTTTCAAGATCCTAAAATAATTTTTCAAGATTATGAAGTATTTTTTCTGTACCAGTCAGTATCCTGAAAGTACTTTTAAGTATCATTCAATACCCTGAAATATTTTTTTCAGTATCAGTCAGTATCCTTTTAGTACCAGTCAATACTTAAAATATTTTTTCAAGATCATAAAATAATTTTTCAAGATTATGAAGTAATTTTTCTATTTCAGTATCAGTCAATATCCTTTTAGTACCAGTCAATACTTGAAATATTTTTTTCAAGATCATAAAATAATTTTTCAAGATTATGAAGTATTTTTTCTGTGCCAGTCAGTATCCTGAAAGTACTTTTTAGTATTAATCAGTACCCTGAAATATTTTTTTTTAAGATAATGACTAGTATAGAAAAAATACTTCATAATCTTGAAATATTATTTTAGGATCTTGAAAAAATATTTCAAGTATTGACCGGAACTAAAAGGATACTGACTGATACTGAAAAAATACTTCATAATCTTAAAAAATTATTTTAGAATTTTGAAAAAATATTTCAAGTGTTTACCGGTACTAAAAGGATACTAAAAAATATTTTAGGGTACTGATTGGTACTAAAAAGTACTTTTAGGATACTGACTGGTACAGAAAAAATACTTCAAAGTATCTTTTTAGTACCAATTAGTACCCTGAAATATTTTTTTCAGATCTAAAAATAATTTTTCAAGATTATGAAGTATTTTTTTCAGTACAGGTCAGTATTCTAAATATCTTTTTAGCACCCGGTAGTAATTAAAATAAAATTATTAAATAAAAAAATTGTTGTTGGGCGCTCTTCTTGACAAATCACATGTGTATTTTTGCACCTTTGAAATGCCATGTCATCGGTCAAAGTCAAACTTAACGGTCAAAGTCAAATTTAATGGTCAAATGGTATTTTTGTACCTAATTTGTAACCACGTGTATACTTTTGCACCCAAAAAAAGTATTTGCTACTGGACGCTCCTCGAAGAAAAGTACATATGTATTTTTGCACCTTAACCCTATTAAGAATCTTTACTAAAACCTAAAAATAACAATAGAATATATGATGTTTATATACAATTTTTAAATTATAAATTATTATATAAAATCACAAACAATATAGAGTTTTAGAAAATTTGGTTTGTATTATTTATATCCTAATAATTGGTTAGCATGTTTATTCAAATAAGATTTTATTAGATAATTTTATAATTTTCTTAGGCCATTGGAGTTCTGGTCCCTGGTTGTGTCACCGAAACTCTAGTCATTAGGGAGGTCACCAAAGCTCTAGTGACGGCCTTCATAGCTAGTCACAGGTGTTGAAGCTTCGACAACCAGTCAGAGGGTTTATGATTTTTTATCTAAAAAATAAGGGTAGTTAGGTAATTTCTTAAATTTTGCAATATTTCACAATTTCAAATCAATCTCTTTGAAATTATTGAAATTCAATATATTTATTTATCTTTTATCAAAGGGTTAAATACCTAATTTGCCCCAAAAGTTTTGCTAAGGAGTGCTCAGCACCCGGAAGTTTTTTTGGTACTAAATTTGCCTCAGAAGTATTAAAAATGTATCAAATTTACCCAAAAGTGACGGAAGTCCACGTAGATCGTTAAAATGTGAGGTGGCATGCCACCTCATGACACGTGGCATGCCACCTCATCAATCAAAAGTATTATTATTGCCCTGGAAGTTTTCATTGAGGAGCAATTTTGACCTGGAAGTTTTCATCGAGGAGCAATTTTGCCCCGAAAGTTTACAAAAGTAGCAATTTTGCCGTTCTTTCTCCCAATATTAAATTTGACTATTAAATCAGTCAAAGACCACATATGTCATGTCTTGAAAAGGTCAAATTTGGAGTCAGAGAAGGAAATCCTTGAGATGCTTGAGCTAGAATTTGTGAAGCCAAACTGGTCACAGGGACTGAAAGATCTGTCACAAAACCCAGAGGAAGAATCAATTATGATCTAAGCAAATGAAATACAAAACGAGAAATGAATTATTCCAAAAATTGGTTCAGTAAAACAAATCAATAGCGATAACATTTACATTTGTATAAACTAATCATTTGCTTAGATCATAAGTTATGCTTCCTATGACCAGTTCGGCTTCACAAATTCTGACCGCCTTGAGCTCAACATCTCAAGGATCTCATTCTCTGACTCCAAGTTCGACCTTTTCAAGGCATGACATGTGTGGTCTTTGATTGATTTAATAGTCAAATTTAATATTGGGAGAAAGAAAGGCAAAATTGCTACTTTTGTAAACTTCTGGGGCAAAATTGCTCCTCGATGAAAACTTCCAGGTCAAAATTGCTCCTCAATGAAAACTTCCAAGGCAAAAATGATACTTAACTCTATTGGGTTGATGAAGTGGCATGCCACGTGTACACTCAGTTAAACTTAACGGTTAAAATTAACGGAGGGGCAAATTTGCTACCTTTTTCATACTTCCGGGCCAAATTTGGTACCTTTTTCATACTTCCGGGGCAAATTTGGTAACAAAAAAATTTCCGGGTGCTGAGTGCCCCCTTAGCAAAACTTCCAAGGCAAATTAGGCATTTAACCCTTTACCAAATTGGATGGTTTTTTTTTTCTTTTTCCATATATATATATATATATATTTATGTTTTTTTCTTTTTCCATTTATTTATTTATTTATTTATTTAAGTGGACTTGACCCTTTTAATGTCCTTATCGTTTCAAATATGTCAAGTAATGGTATGGAATTTTTATGGAAAATATTATAGAAAATTTCAATAATCCACAAGTAAAAGAATCGGACTGTTCAACATTGCAAAAAGTTGACATTGTTGATTATCATGTTATATCTACATTGTAAAAATTTGAATAAATAATTTTGTTCCGAATTTTATTAAAATTATTAAATATAAAACATAAGATGGCATGATTTTATTTTTATTTTTTTTATCTCACAAAGGATTATCAACATAAAGTATAAAAAGATAATGAGACATACGTACGCATATAAATCATAAATGAAGAATAGATTTCTAATTTCTCAGATATCGTGCTATGTATAGGACCTACATGCCTAGCTTTCTTTTTCAATAATCAATATTCAATCTCAAAATATAATATTTTATAAAATTATGCTACACTCATATTCTTTTCATTAGAGAAATGACAATGAATATAATGTGCATAATATACATAATTGGACTAAATTGTGGACGAGAGAAATTTAATAAATTATAAGCAAACAAAATTAGATAAAACTCTTAGTTTATTGACCAACAGGATTCTTGTTCAGTTACAAATTTTCAATAAAAGTTGTGATTCAATTGCAAAACTAACTAAATGGTTCCCATATTTGACAACAAGTCATATTGTTAACAACTTATATATAATCTTATATTGTATATTGATTAATATCGTATTAATATTGTTATGGACCGGCCCAATAGGCCCATGTCCGGATCTCGGTCCAACCATGCCTAAGACAGAATCCACGCTATAACAGGCAAGGATAGGAGATCCCATTGATGGAGGATCTCATTAACCGAGAATCTCCTCATGATCCCAACAAATCAGCCCCTGATCTCTCAATCCCGAATATTGCTCATTAATATGGAGATACTCGAACCAGACTCCTCTATAAATACAGGGAAACCCTAAACAGGTGCACACGTTCTAATCTATGCTCTATTTACCTTTTGTCACACAGAGCACACACACCACCCCCTGGCTTCGCGCCTCCAAGTTTATTGCGAACTACGTGGACTTTGATCCCTTCAAAGGGTACGTAGGCTCTAGGCTTGACAACCTAGTCAAGTCCAATCTCTCTGTATTCTTAGAACAGAACATTGGCGCCGTCTGTGGGGAACCATAAACTTCTATCCCCGTGACCATTGATGGCAAACACCAGCAGCCACAGCAGAAATCCATCTCCGGTTGGCGGAGACTCTCTGACAAGCCAGCCGCCATCCGGACCCAGTCAGCCGCCGGAGCAACCGCGGTGAGAGAAAACCCCAGAAGGGCACATAACTGACACGGCCACTTCTCCCTCTGCAGAAGACCAACGACCGTTGGGAGCGCTCACAGAAGCTCCAGCACGAGACGTCCAGGCAGTCGAAGCCGACGTACGTATCCTGAGAAGGACGTAGGAGTTGTTCCTTCAGAGGCTCGAGAATAAGGAAAAACGGGATCATCTCCAGCGAGAGGCCGATTTTGAAGCTTTCGGCCGAATGATAAAAGACGCGCTCGAATAGGATCGCCGACAAGGAAACCGCCGGAGGAATCATAGAAGAGGAAGGAGGTCTCCGGTGGATGACAGCAGTTCCTCGAGCAGTCCATAACCGAGGCACGCACGCCTTGACAACGGCGAGCCAAAGCGGAGGACGAGCGCGGAGCGAGGCTGATCACAGTCCCAAGAGAACGAAGAGAACCACGGTGACAGTCTTAACGGCACTGCTCGGGCTGACAGAGAAGGCCCGGGCCGAGAAAGACACCGTGTGGAGGACCGAACTCCTCGGGCTCATAGGTCACCTCGCCACGGATCTCCCCGGGAGTATCGAGTCACGTACCTGTCGGACTCCGGCAGATCCCCGTTCTCAAGAGAGGCGGCCACGGCCCGTTACCCAAAACACTTCGACCTGGCTGACCTACCGAAGTACGACGGAACCCAAGATCCACGCAACCACCTTGGTCGGGTTCAATGGCGAGCAGTCCTTTCCGAAAGGTTACATCGACCTCAGGCTGACCCTCGGGTCCAAGGAAGCTTTCAAGTCCGAACGAGTGAGGTTCATTGTCGCCGATTTCCGGTCCCCATACAACATTATCCTAGGTCGACCCACAATCCACAACTGGGACATACTGGTGTCCACCAAACACCAGAAACTGAAGATGGTCAATGATAAGAACCAGATAGTTGTAGTATCTGGAGATCAAAAAGAGTCGAGGCAATGCTACTTTGAAGCTCTTCGGGTCGAGGAAGGAGGGCCCTCATCTCCACCTCGGCTCGAATCCAACGAGCAAGTAGCCGAAGCCGGCTCCAATCAGCACTCACGGCAGCCGGTCAACATGGTGGAGCTCGACCTCCGAGAACAAGAAAATCCGAGGCCCGAGTCGGAAGGAGAACTGGAGGATATAGTACTAGGGGAGGACCCGTCCAAAACCGCCAAGATCGGCCGAGACATGAGGGACGACCTAAAAGCTCATATGATCCGTTTCCTCAGACAAAACCAAGACGTCTTCGCCTGGACCTCGGCCGAAGTACCTGGCATCAACCCCCGCTTCTGCTGTCACAAGCTCGGCATATGGCCGAGATCAAGACCAGTGGCACAGAAGAAGAGGAACATCGCGGACAACAGACAGGAGGCCCTCGCTAGCCACATCGAAGTGCTCCTAGAAGCCGGCTTCATTCGAGAGGTGCAGTACACCACCTGGCTCTCCAACGTAGTCATGGTCCTCAAACCCAGTGGCAAATGGAGAGTATGCGTCGACTACACCAACCTCAATAAGGCGTGCCCAAAGGACTCCTACCCTATGCCCAATATCGATAAGCTGTGGATAACTCAGTCGGATACCAGCTCCTCTCCTTTATGGACGCCTACTCCAGATACAATCAGATTGCAATGCATCCGGACGACCAAGAGAAAACCGCCTTCATGACGGACAAGGCAAACTACTGCTACAACGTCATGCCACTCAGACTAAAGAATGCCGGGGCCACCTATCAGAGGATGATGAACCGAGTTTTCGAAGACCAGATCGGTCGCAACATAGAAGTCTACATAGAAGACATGATCGTCAAGTCGAAGCTTCCAGAAGACCACATCCGGGACCTAGAACAAACGTTTGAGAAACTAAGAAGACATCGAATCAGGTTGAACCCGGCCAAATGCGCTTTTGGGGTTCCGGCCAGAAAATTCTTAGGCTTCATGTTGACCAACCGAGGAATCGAGGTCAACCCGGACAAATGCAAGGCCGTATTAGAGATGCAGCCCCCGAGGACTAAGAAAGAGGTACAGCAGCTAACCGGCCGATTAGCCACCCTGACGCGGTTCCTGCCGAAGTCGGCCGAGGAAGCCCTACCTCTCTTCAAGTTACTGAAGAAGGAAACCCGAGGCGGCTGGAACCCAGACTGCAACGCCGCCTTCACGAAAATCAAGAGATGTTTGGCAACCCCTCCAGTGCTTACCAAGCCGGATCCGAGGGAAACCTTATTCCTCTACCTCTCCATCGGCAACGAAGCTGTCAGCGTCGCCTTAGTGAGAGAAGCCGAGGCCAGACAGATGCCGATATATTTCATCAGCAAGGCCCTACAAAGCTCTGAACTCCGGTACCAGAAACTTGAGAAAATAGCCTTTGCCCTACTGACCTCGGCAAGACGTCTCCGGCCCTACTTCCAAGGACATCGGATAGTGGTCCGCACCAGCCAGCCGATCCGACAGATCCTCCATAAGCCCGACTTAGCAGGAAGGATGACAAATTGGGCTATAGAGCTGTCCGAGTTCGACATCGCTTTTGAAGCTCGGCAAGCGATCAAGTCCCAGGCACTGGCGGATTTCATCAGGGAGCTCACCCCGGCGATAACCAATAACGGGACGTGGAAGGTCTACGTAGATGGGTCGTCCAACCCTAAGGGCAGCGGTGCAGGAGTCATCGTGGAAAGCCCACAAGGGGTCGCCACCGAGCATTCTCTCCAATTAAAGTTCCCGACCTCCAATAACCAAGCCGAGTATGAGGCTCTGCTGGCCGGATTGCTCCAGGCAAAGGACAATGGCGCACAACGAGTAAAGGTTTTAACCGACTCGCAGCTCGTCGCGGCCCAGATTGACGGCAGCTATCAAGCAAAGGGCCCTCTTATGGCAAAATACCTAAATTGCGCCAAAGAGCTCATGGTCGAATTCGAGGAAGTGATCGTTTCCCACATCCCAAGAGAGGAGCATGCCAGAGTCGACATCCTCTCCAAGCTAGCGAGTACTAAGGGACCGGACAATCACAGGACCGTGATCCAGCAAAACCTAACCGAGCCGAGCTGCGTCATGGCCATCTCAGCAGGCCTCGACTAGAGGAAGCCAATAGAAGACTACCTTGAAAGAGGAATCATCCCTACCGACTCGGCCGAGGCCAAAAGACTGATTAGAGAAGCCGCGCTCTATGCAATGGTGGATGATCAGCTGTACTGAAAGGGTCTACACTGCCCGATGATGAGATGTCTCGGCGAATCTGAGGCAAAGTATGTGTTGGCCGAGCTATATGATGGCAGTAACGGCCACCACATGGGGGGCAAGGCCCTCGCCAGAAAGGCACTGTGCGCCGGATACTATTGGCCCACCATGAAGCATGACGCCATGGAAAAAGCAAAAACGTGCGACAGTTGCCAGAAGCACGCCAGGATCATATGGCCGCCACCCTCAGAGTTAAAAGGAATGCCAGCCCCTGGCCCTTCTACAACTGGGGCATGGACATCCTCAGACCGTTCCGACCGATGCAAGGACAATGCAGATGGCTCATAGTCGCGGTAGACTACTTCACCAAGTGGATCGAAGCAGAGCCACTCGCCACGATAACCTCGGTTAGAGTGATAAATTTTTTCCGGCACAACATCGTTTCCCGCTTTAGGATACTAGCCGAGGTCGTCACAGACAACGGCACCCAGTTCACGGACCATCGATTCCAAGCGCTAATGTCCAACCTGGACGTCAAGCAGCACTTCTCGTCCGTATAACACCCGCAGTCGAATGGCCAGGCCGAAGCCGCCAATAAAGTCATCCTGGACGGACTCAAGAGGCGGATGTTGCAAGCCGATACCAACTGGACCGAGCAACTCCACAGCGTTCTTTGGGGATACCGAACAAGCGTACAGTCTTCGACCCAGGAAACCCCCTACAGGCTAACCTATGGATGTGAGGCAATGATCCCGATTGAAATCGGATAGCCATCCTGGAGAAAGGTCAGAGCCAGACAAGAAGGGCAAGAGTCGAACGACGACACCTTGAAAACTGATTTGGACCTCATAGACAAAATCCGAGTCACGGCGCACTGCCGAGAATTAGCCGCCAAGCAGTTACTCGCGGCTAAGTACAACAGGAAGGTCAGACCCCAGTCATTCAACCACGGGAACCTAGTACTCCGACGGGCCGATATAGGCAACAAGAATGCCAAGGACGGGAAGCTGGCGGCAAACTAGGAAGGCCCCTACCGGATTAAGGAAAAGCTCGACGGGGGGACATACATCCTCGAGACCTTGGCACGGAAACCAATCAAAAGAACATGGAATGCCGACAAGCTGAAAATCTACTACAACTAGATCCCACTTCGACACTGTTTGTTTGTTTTCGTTTTATTTCCTTAATTCAAAGTTCAAATTATGTTTTTTCTAATCTTGTTGCTTTGTAAAGCGCCTTAGGGATATTTCTTATCAATAAAGGACTCCACTTAGGAGATTTATGAATGTGCACAAAATTCGCTTAAGCATGAAGCCGAAGTTATGAAGCTCAGCCAAAAACGAGAAGACCGAGGCAAATAAGCCCGGCCAAGAAACCGAAAGCCGAGGCACTAAAGCCCGGCACCGGCCAAAAGCTGAGGCACTAAAGCCCGGCACCGGCCTAACATTCAAAAACATCTAGATGTACGAAAACCAGCCGTTGTACTCTGACAGGCATTGGTTAGAGCTCGGCGAAGGCACCATACGTGGCCTTTCGTGAAATTGACGCGTCAACGCTCGCCCGACTAAGCAAGCGGACTACCATGCCGACCCTGATCAGGTCAAAATGTCCGACTAGAGGCAAGCGAAGTCTCGATTAGACATGTGGTAGTTTGGCCCTTACGTCGGTAAAACAAAATCCAGCTAATTAGAAAGTTGGAAGTTCGACTAGAAGAAAGTCGGACCGAGGCAATGCGGTTAGTCATGCCTGACGAGGTTGAGACAAGACAACCTTGCCCCAACCTCCCACACATTAATTGTGGTAGAGTACCAACGGCCTGCACGCATGCGGCCGATAAAAACCTAGACTTAGACAAAAGGACGATAAAATTATCCATTGTCTAAGTTATCCAAACGGCCTACGGCCGACGAACGTTTAAGACATAGGCAGAAGGATGACAGAATCATTCACTATTTAAGTCATTTGCACGTCCTGTACACGCGTAGCCGACACACAACCAAACCGAGGCAAAAGGATGATAATGAAAATTAAACCATTTATTGCCTAAGGTATCTAACCAAAATCAGAATTGCAGTAAAAGGGTGATGAAAATATAAGTCATTCGTTACTCAAAAAAGTTTGTACAGAATGGCACAAGGCCAACATTGTTCTAGAAAATTACAAGGGCACCAACGCCCCAAATCACAAAAGAAAAACAAAAAGCTAAGACTAGCTAGAAGGGTCAGCCTCGGGATCTCCAGCCTCGGGGCTCTCAGCCTCGGCGTCAGCAGCATCCTCGGCAGCAGGCAACTCGTAAGGGATCAGCTTCCCGTCCTCTTGAATGAAGGTGCGATAATCATATCCCTCCACATTAAGCTCGGTCCCGGGATTGAAGTGCCAGATCTGTGCCAAGGCTTGCTTGAAGCATTCCTCGGCGGTCTGCAGCAGAGCATCAGAAACCTCTTGACGAGCCACCTTCACCTCAGCAAGGGCTTTCTCAAGCGCCTCCTTGTCGGTAGCAAGAGTTGCCCGCTGCTGCTGAAGAACCTTAGCCGCAGCCAGGCCCTCCGACATCGCCCGCTAAGCCCGACCACACTCCTTAGCGGCCTTCTCAGCCTGCTCCCGTGCAAGCTGGACCTCCCCGTTAGCCTTCACTGCCACGGCCTTGGCAAGGTCCCGCTCCGTCATGACCGCGTCCCGCTCGACCCTGGCCTCATCCCGCTCCACCCAAGCTGAGACGAGCTCCTCCTCGGAAGAACTGGCCCTCGCCCTGACTTCGGCCAGCTCCCTCCTTAGCTGCTCGGCAGCCGCAGCTTCAGGCTTCAGCTCAGCCTCCACCTTTCTCAGCCTGACACACTCGGCCTCAACCCGAGCATAATGGCCCCGAACCATCCTCAGAGCCTGGAGATACCCCACTAACCGGACAAGTTCCCTCTGGGCCAGTTCCAATTGGTCCAAGGCCGGGGGGGACAAGGGCCGACTGCCCTCCATAAAGTGCCGGGGTGGAAGAAATGCAACGTCAACCTCAGGGGCCACCCCATTCTCCACAAGAAGCCGCGGGGGAAAACCGAAGAGGGACCCGTCGGCGGAGGTGGAGGAAGGGGAAGACGCACTGGAGAAGACGAAATCGAAGGTGAGCCAGCAGGAGAAAGAGCGGCCTCGACTTCATCATCAGAGATAAAGACCTCCTTCCCCTTAGAAGCCGGAGAGACGGCGATGACCTCACGCCCCTCAAGAGCTTGAAGCTCTACAGTCGGTGAAGGCTCGGTGGCAGCAACAGCCTCCCGACCCTCTAGAGCCGGGGTTTCCACAGTTGGGGCAAACTTCGAGACCGAGGCGGAAAAAGGACCCTGACCAGCGGAGCCCTTTGATCTCTTTGGAGCCGCGGCAGCAGGGGCGCCGGCATCAACAGGGGCCGCTCGCTTCTTCGGACGACTCGGCGACGCAGCAGCAGCTTTCATCAACCGAACGTACATTGGCAGGGCATCCATGGCCCTAGCTGAAAACAAAGAAAGAAGAGACAAGTTAGCAAGACAGAAACAGAAATCCAAAGCAAAACGCAAAAGACGCAAAAACCTACAAATAGGAGGCAACGGCTCTGAACCCAGCCCCGAGATAAAGAAGGCCGCGGTCTGGACCCCGTGCTCCTTCACAAAGGCGGCCAGCCTCAGGATAGAAGGGACGGTCTCGGGCAGGAGATCGTCGTCGTCCACCAGATAAGACGTCGGCAACTTGTCATAGTGCCTCTTATCCCAGTAAAGGGGGAACCTCGCCCCCACGCCCAGACCCTCAGCCCCATTTAAAAACCAAGGCTGTTGGTCGGGCTTGGCCACCACCTTAAAAAAAGCGTTCTTGAAGCGTTTGAAGGAGTCCGAGAAGGGCCCCATCAGCTTCCTATCCGACCCGTTCCGAAGCGAAACCAGGCCCTTGAGCTTATCGCCCTCCCTGGGCAGACCGGGGGTGAAAGGGCTGAAATAGTAGAAAAAGAGGTTGGCGGTGCAAGAGATGGGAATCGGGAATGAGCCGCACAGCTTCTCAAAGGCCACCAAGTAGGCCCATCCGTTCGGATGAAGTTGTGACGAAGCAAGGCGAAGGTGGGTCAAGGCTGAGATCTGGAAGTCTGTAAACGGAAAACGAACTTGAACCCGGGTGCACACATCCCGGTAAAAATAGAAGAAGGAAGACGTCCCCTCTTCCCGGCCAGAGCAGACTGTTTCTTCCGCCCTCGCAGGAGCATACACGCAACCCTCCAACTCGGGCAGCTGTAGCCGGATGACGTCAGCCTCAGACATGAGGGACAGGGTCGTCAACATCTCAAGCGAGACCTAGTTGAATTTCCGACGCAAGGCCTCTGGCGGGCTAGAAGAGCCTGAACCCTCGGGCTCAGAACGCCGCTTTGAAGGCTGAGATTTGGGAGTCATTAAACCTATATGAAAATAAACAAAGCTAACATCAGTGAAAAGCAGAAATACCTGGCACAGACACTGTGGCAGGCAAAAAAGACTGCGGACTCGGACAAACAGAGGCGCGAGAAGGGACAGCCGGGGCGGACCAATGCCGACAGGAACCAAGTACGGTAGAAGCCTTGGCATCTCCAGCGCGAGCCATCAACACAGAAGCCTCCGCCAAGCAATCCCAGCAAGGGCCGAGATACCCCTCCGGGGTAGACATTTGACGAGCGGCGGAAGGACCCTCGTAGAAATTAAGAGGTTGAGCCATCACCACCGGGGGTCCAGAATCGGAAGAGGAGCCTATCCTGGTCCCACCGGGCGACTCCAGAGGAAGAGCGCTTGCCAGCGGCCGGAAAGAACGGCGAGGAAGGGAAACCGAAACCCTGGCTGAAGACGGTCAAGCCCCAGCTCGCCCTGGGCGAACGGCACCACCTCGGCGCAAAGGATCCAAAACCCCCATAGCAAGTGGTTCACCCCCAAGAACCCAGTAAGTGACCCGCGGGAGACGCGCACGGAGGAACATTTCCTCCTCCGGCGTCAGTGACGCCCTTGGTCTCGGAACATTTCCGTCTCTCACCATAATCAGAAGCCTACAGTACTAAAAGCCGGTGTCTAAGGGAATTTTGGGATGAATTTCGGGTATGGTGGCACTAAAGAAGCCCAGAAAAACCCAGAAACGCGGAAGAACGACGACGCAAATGTCAATCTCAGAAAATAAATGGTAAAATGAAAGAAAATACCGAACAAAAATGACAAAAAGAAGACGGAATACCTGTACTGAGAGAATGGAAGAAACTGGAATACTGGAAGGCGACAAAAGTTTCGAACAGGGAAAATCCTCTTTGTGGACTCTAGTAGAAAAACCAGAGCAAAATGTCTGAGAAGAAGAAGAATAGCGGGAAAAGTAGAAAAGAAAAGAAAGAAGGCTATTTAAACCTTGATATAGGGACGCAACGGTCTATTCCCGTACAGACGTGACGGGATTGGTACAACGCGACGCCAGCACAATAAATGCGCACAGGCCTCGAGAAGCGGAAAGGCGCGGCGGTTGCAGAACGCACCCAATGGAGACCTAACAGCTGTAAGCCCGCAATGATGGCACGCGAGGAGCAAATCCCAAAGCGACCGGAGAATCCCAAAAGGCGAAGGGTTTGGGACCCGGGCAAGACAAATAACCGCCCGGGCAAAACGAACCCGATGTTCTAGGCAAGACAAGGGCATGGTAAGCCGACCACTGCTCCGAACCGGACTGACGGTCACGGCAGCCAAAAGCCGACCGAGTCAAGAAAGAAGGCCTCGGCCATACCTTGGACCGGGGGCAATACGCACCTCGACTGTCCAGGAGCCTGAACAACCGAGCTGGGGGGCAACTGTTACGGACCAGCCCAATAGGCCCATGTCCGGACCTCGACCCAACCATGCCTAAGGCAGAATCCACGCTATAACAGGCAAGGATAGGAGATCCCACTGATGGGGGATCTCATTAACCGAGAATCTCCTCATGATCCCAACAAATCAGCCCCTGATCTCTCAATCCCGAATATCGCTCATTAATACGGAGATACTCACACCAGACTCCTCTATAAATATAGGGATACCCTAAACAGGTGCACACGTTCTAATCTATGCTCTATTTACCTTTTGTCACACAGAGCACACACACCACCCCCTGGCTTCGCGCCTCCAAGTTTATTGCGAACTACGTAGACTTTGATCCCTTCAAAGGGTACGTAGGCTCTAGGCTTGACAACCTAGTCAAGTCCAATCTCTCTGTGTTCTTAGAACAGAACAAATATTAATATAGATTGGCATTTATACGTATATTGATAGTTGAAACTTGAAAGTTAAACAATTCAGATGGCTAATGGTTTCTCTAGTTTTGTTTTGGTGTGTGAAAAAGTTTTTCCGAACTCAAACCATCACTGATGGTTCAAGAGTTTTCTTTCATATACATTCGTACTAATTATCGAATGAATTTTTCTCTAAGAATTATTAATTTATTGAAATACTGTCTAACCAAAATAAAGTTAATCTAGTAGTGTAAGGCCTCCTAGATACTTTTGAGTTTCGAGTTCGAATTTAAGAGGAGACTTTTGTGTTTGGAGGGACAGCCACGAACTCTGAATTGGATAACAGAAATTAATATAAAAAAATACTTTCTTACTTATTTGTCATTTTATAATTATTCTGATTTTAAATCATGTTCACCTCACATGTATTGATTTTTTTGGCTAATCAAGTTAATTTACACAGACACATATGTATGATTTCTTTTACATTTTCAACGCAACCAGTTCAATTTCAATATCTGACAAAAATTTACCCAGGATCAAAACACTGGATTGAGAAGGCATTTGAGAGAAAACGCGATTTCTCGCTGGACAATAAACATAATAAATTCATTTCAGTCCTTCCCATTCGCTCCCGAACCCTGTTTGTTGCTATATATTGAAGGACTTATAACTGACTTATTGGTACCTGATAATTCTAAGGCATGGATGGAAATAAGCAAAGTGGGTTTCTCCTGAAACAGACTTACCGGTTAAATACAAGTATATATGTAATTACTTTTGTTGTGAGGTTCTGGAAGGGGTTCTGCATAACTTAACGTTTAACAGTGTACTTCTTTTAGAATGTTTTGGTATGAAAGAATTATGAATGAAGGATTCTTGTGTAGTCTTAAGGGCACTAAAGCTTGTGTGTCGTCCATTTTTTTTGTTGCCTGAATGATTTTACGGTGATCTTGCTTATTGTATTTCTAAAAACATGATGGAGAATATGTGTTGCCTTCAAATTTTCTGTGTCCTCTATTAACTCAGAAAGGATAGAATTAATCTCATCTTTTCAGTTCTGTTTTTATATGCGCTCATTGTTGACCTTTGGTCTTTTAGTTTGCTTTCAACAATAGTAAGCCATTTTCCACGAACTCAAGTCAAATATATGGATTGTGCGACATCATTGTGGCCTCTCAGCAACTAGCTGTTTGAAAAAATCCCTCTATCCATAGTTTTAACATACAAACAATTTGTCATTATGTCTCACTGGATTTTTCAGCTGCCTTTAGCAAGATAATATAAATTTTAGTGTTTGGCCGCCTTTGGTGATGGGGAGTAAGGTGGATCCAGTAAAGTAGGGCCAAATAGTGGATGGCAGTTTGTATTTTTTCTACACTGTAATATTATTGTATTTTTTTCTTGAACTATCTGATGGCAGTTTGTGCTTGCTAATTTTTGCAGCATGGAGCAGGTTTGATTTCATTATTTATGAGCAAGGTGACTGTGTTTTTCTTGGTTAAGCTGAGTTGATTATGCAAGATCTTAAATCTTGTTCTGCTAATATTTACTTGAGATTCACTTTTTTCTTTCTTCTAGGTCGATTCATAGCTCTTCAATTCGCAAGAGTCAGTATGATCCATTAGAGCCACTAGTTTGTCCTTATGCTTCTCCGAAAGTAAGTAATCTCTTGTCCCATTAGGCCTCAAGTGATCATTCTTTTGTCTCCTCGCATTAACCAAGTTTTGCCGTGGAAATAGAAGACCACTGTAGTGATGGCTGAAGGTTAAAGCAAAACGCAAGTGATAAGAAACAGAGATAGAAGGGAATGAATTATTTCTATGCATATTGGCCGGCGAGCATTCCATTATATATACAGAAACTCAGGCATGATCAATCATTAGTACTGATTTGAGTCCAACTGTACAACTAACTGCTTGTGAGCTGGATAGCCAACTCTCCTCATCCCGAAGTTGGCCATTCATTTCTTCCCTTGACACAGCTGATCTCATGGCGTTTCTTACTTCCGTGCACCATCTTTTGGCCAGTTTTATTATATTTTTGTAGTACGCGAGATTTCAAGTAAACTAGGGAGCCAAGATGCTGAGTTTTTTGTTATCTCCAGCCGTTTCTCTATTTATATTTGCCTTGGATATTTAGGGGCCTAGTTTCTACTTTTCAATTCTCATATGGACAATTAATCTTGCAATGACCATTTGATGTTTTGAGAATTTGACACGTGCTTGACTTGATGCATGATCTCAGGGAGGCATGAATATATGAGATCTTCTGTTCTCGCCTAGTTTTGGGTCAATGTTCACTGATCTTAGATACATGGAGTCTCAATTTTCCTTGTGGCGACGTCTCAGTTTAGTGCCACTCTATATCGGTTCTTCCCGGAAGGTGATGCCGACCACTGATGGAAGAAACCAAGTAGTGGGATGGATAGAGACGTTGTTGCATTGACCGGAATGACATTTGAGCTATTTGTGATGAAAGTACCGATGGTGTGACAGTGCTAATAAAAGTGATCATAATAGTTCAAAAAAAAGTGGCCATAGCCTTCGAGTATATGCCTGTGCTGTGGTTAACAGGGTGCGTAAGCATACCTTTTATTGTGGTTTATGTGATTTTATTGTGGTTTGTCTAGATCTTGTCATTTTGGTGAGAGTGGGTGCCGTATGTTCGAGTGTGAGAAGTAAAGTATACATTTAAGTTCTGTACAGGTCGAGAAAAAGATGCTTTCAGGCCAACATCTCAAGTATGTCGTGCCATGCATGGTTGGCAAGAAAAGTTTAATTATCCAATAACACTATCTTTTAGTCAGCTATACGACGAACCTCAGCTACGTGACATGTTTTAAATGTATTCAACAAGCCAACCAACAATGTCTGGACAGAAAATCTGAAATCTCACATTTGATTATCTTGTTTGCCAAAATGCATATGATTGAAACCAAACTTGGCGGTATTACAGGGATGAAAGAGGACCTCACCGGAATGGAGATGGACAGATGGTTGATTATTAATATTGATGGAGCTTCCTCTCATGAGGAAGGCAAGGTAGGATGTGGAGGAGTTATCAAAGATCATAGGGGAAATCCGATTGAAGCTTTTGTGCTTAATTTACATAATGGAAACCCTTTGATGGCGAAACTTTGGGCATGCCTTTTTGGGATTAAAGGGCATGTGACGGTAATCATCAACGAGTCTCTCTTTAAGAAACGAATTCTTTAGTGGCAATTAAGCTTATCCAGGATGGAAATAATGATCTTCATTATAATTAGAATTTAATCATGGAAAGTCATGGCATACTTCAACGTGATTGGTTGGTTGATTTGCAACAAGTCTAAAGAGATGTGAATTTTGAAGCTGATATGTTAGCCAGGCATTCCTTCGCCATGCCCGTGGATTTCATTTGGTTCCTTTAGAAGATGTTCATTTTTTTTCTTTCTTGTAATGTAAAGTAGTCTTTATTGCTATTCTTCTTGTTATGGAACCATATATTGGGCTTAATGGGTATGCGGCCCAATAGGAGCATTTGCTACAGAAGTCTTTGTAACCAGATAATTGATGAGTCACATTTTCATAGTACCTGCAATTTAGAACCGTACAGGTAGTGGAGCAAGTATTTGCAGAACGTGGGAGGCACATCCTGCCTAAATAACGGATTTGTTATGACTAGGAGAGAAACCCTAGGTAATCCCTATAAATAGGAGGTTACCCCCCAGGTGCACTCTTTACATTCTCTATTACATTATTTACGATTCAGCCTCACTGTGCACACACACCACCTCTCTGGCGAAACGCCACCCCCGTGTAGCACAGTGATCTGAGACTGATCGCTGGTGTCTCTCTTATCGATATCACCGAGTAATCTTCTCTTCATAGGTGTCTTACCCCTAAGCATCTGTGGAGAGCTCATTGATCATATATTAACATCTCCTAACCTTATTGGGCTAGACATTTATGTTCTACAACAGAACACTTCTTATAAAAAATAATATATTAATATATTAAAAGATAAATTGTGTTGGTTGACAAATGGTATAAGATAACCCACCCGCTAAGGTGGCAACCGGCTTTATCATGTAAGAAAGATATTGCCAAATTCAAGATCGGAGTTCTAACCTCCCAACTTGTTTGTTAGGTCGTGAGCAAGATTATTACATCCAGAATGAAGTCAAACCAGAATTAATCTGAGGTCAAATCAGTGAAAAAATGAAGATTTTAGAGTTATTAATATAAATTTTTTAATATATATATATATATATATATATATATATATATATATATATATATATTTTCTTTTTAAAAAAAATGAATCGGGTTGATGCCCACACCAATTTATCAATCGGTTCGTCGATTTTTAAGCTGAATTGACCATCCAGTCCAGGTTTAATGACCTAGGTCGTGAGTGACTAGAGCTCTTTCATTTAGAGCTTTTAGTTGGGCGAACAACTTACTTTGGAAAAATCTCATTTAGGTTCCAAAAACTAGAAAAAAAAATTTTAAAAAGTCTCAGTATAGATCTCTCTGTAAAAAAACCTCCCTATGGAGTACCATAATATAGATTCCAAATGTAAACTTATCTTATTGGCATAAATAGGTAGAGATTAGCATAAAAACAACTTGACCCGATCCAGTGAAGAAAAATTGGCCTAAAACAATGACAAGCAGACTAGATTAGACTGTCTTCTCGAGCCAGACCGGACTTCAGACCAAGGCCTCACACCCCCTAGTCTAATCCGATTTAGTCGAAATATTATTTTTTTTAATCACCACACAATACACACGTGACACGCCACACAATCAGCTATCACTTTCCCTCGCGACGTCAAACTCAAACAGAACTCGAAAGATTGAAGGAATCCTCGCTCTCAGCCTCTCAACTCTCACGGCAATCCGATGCTCCTGTCTCTCTCTCGATCTTGCGTCCTCAACAACTCGACGTCATCGTTCTCTTTGGCTCTTCTAGGCACCTCTCCTCCTCTCCGCACCAGTCATGTCTCAGTCCATCAGCGGTGTTTGACATAACTTTTGAAAAGATAATTAAACTAAGAAAAATAAACTTTATTTAATTTTATATATTCAAACCAAAAAAAAAATGTTAAAAAAACCTCGCATTGCAAAATTTAATTACACAAACGTATTCATTTTCAGCGTGAACATCTCCTATTCAGTTATATATGTGATTTATCTTCCAAACTCCCAAGAGGTGCAAAGTGTAATATATTTGAATAGGTCATTGCACCGTTAGGTTCTTTTGGACCTAAATATTTAAATAGCTTTCAGAAATTTTCTCTATATAATAATAAGAGTTTAAACTTCTCATGTTGCATAAGAAGAAAATCTCTATACACACATGAAATGGTGGGACCCATATATATATAATTCTAATTATATATATGGGTCCCACCATTTTATGTGTGTGTGTGACATAAGAAAGTACTTCTCCTATAACATTAGAAGTATTTTTCTTATAATGATATACATACTTCATATATTTTTAATTTATTAAAAAAATTTAAATTATTCAATTTTGTAATTCATATTCACAAGCAATTTGAGTAAGCTAGAAGCTATTAATAATTCATTTTTTCATAAATACTCTGAAGGGTCAAGGTGCAGATTTGCCAACCAACTATTACCTGAGGAGCGTCTGGGCTAAATAACTATTAAGGGGACCAAAATTGCCAATCAACAATTAAAAAGTGGAAAAAAAAAACACAATTTGAAGCAGATTCGCTAACGAACTATTACCCCGTCACTGTCTTGGTATCTCCGTCTTCCATTGACTGTCATAGTGTCAGTGACGTCGGCATTTCCAATGCTTCTATTGTTGCTGGGTGTTCCACTCACCCTCTTGAACTCATCCAGTAGTCCACAACATTCGACTAGCACACACTTTACACCCTGGTTCCATCCCTCTGATGCCATAAGCAGCAACCGCTGCCGCCGCAATGCCTGCTCGTATGGGTCCCATCTCTGTTGGTGTTTTCCTTTTCCAACAAGAAGGCTTAACTGCTCTTTTCTCCAGCATTTCCGCCACCGTCCTACGCCATTGCCTCACATTTTAACTTAATTGTGATAGTTGTTTTTTTTAATAGTTATTTGGTGTTTTTTTTTTCCACTTTTAATAGTTATTTGGTGTTTTTTTTCACTTTTTTAATTGTTGATTGACAATTTTAGTCCTTTCAATAGTTATTTAGCCCAAATACTCCTCGATAATAGTTAGTAGACAAATCTGCACTTTCACCTAATATTACCAAGACTTAATAAATAAAAGTCTTGTTAATCTCTACGTAATTTCCCACTGGGTTTTGGACGAAGGTTTTGCTGATCGCATATCGTCAAATATTCATTTCGTGCCCCTGCACTTTCCCTTGCATTTACATAATTCCGATTTCTTCTGTGAACGTTTCTTCCTCAGATTGCTGGATTCTGTTTTCTCATTATCAACGGCAACGCCTTGTATTAATCGTCGCCCTTTCGTCTAGGTAAGCATCTCTCTCGCCGCTGCAAGGGTCTCGTCGTGTAATCACTGAATTTCTCATGATCAATCTCATGTTTAGAACTCAAGAGGGCCATAGTGACTTCAGATTCACTGGTTACATCAGAGAACTAGAGAAATTGCTATCAAAATTCTAGAAAGTTATTAGGGTTATTCTATGAATTGCATGAACAGGAAATAGTCTCTGATAGATTAGAGGAAGAGGACAGGAGGCAGCTCGCGGATTTAATTCCAGAGGAAGGAGAGTAGCAGGCGAAATTTTTGTGAAGAGGAGAGGAGAGTACCTAGGGAAAGAGCAGCTTCAAGTCCAAACACCCAATATAGCTTCTACTTATGATGGGCTGTCGCTGGACTTTTTTTAATTTCTGAAGCTATGCCAAACAGACCCAATAAATTCATTTAGTCCTTCCCATTCGCTTCCGAACCTTGTTTGTTCCAGCCACCGTCTCGCGAGTTTTCAACAGAATCACCACTCTTCTGGTTCGTCCATTATACCGATTTAGTTCGCTGTAGAACTCCGTTTCGATACGGCCGAAGGGGATCGTGATCAGCTCGGGAGATGGGCGAATTAGGTAACCATTGCCTTAAAATTTATGTTTTACTTCTCTTCCATGGGCTTGGGGTTAGGTTTTGATAAAATATGAAATCACAATATTGGCCTGATGGTGAGAGTGTTGTGCTTTCACTTCCCTAATCATTCGTTCGAATTGGCAGTCTCACACACACCAGCAGGAATACAAATATTGAGTAATGGGGCATTTATTCTAAAGCTGCTCATTGATGATGACTTGAGGCTACTTGACCCTTTTTATTTGTTTGTTGCTATTGAAGGACCTATAACTGACTTATTTGTAGTTGATAATTCTATGTCATGGATGCAAATAAGCAAAGTGTGTTTCTTCTGACACAGACTTACTGGTTAAACACAAGTATATAATTACTGTTGTTTTGAGGTTCTGGAAGGGGTTCTGCATAAATTAACGTTTACGGTATGCTGCTTTTAGAATGTTTTGGTATGAAAGAATTATGAATGAAGGATTCTTGTGTAGTCTTAAATTAACGTCAATTTTTTGTTTCCTACATGATTTTCCTTTACGGTATCTTGCTTAGTGTATTACTAAAAACATGATGGAGAATATGTGTGACCTTCAAATTTTCAGTCCTCTGTGAACTTAGAAAGGATAGAATTAATCTCATCTTTTTAGTTCTGTTTTTATGTGCAGTCATTGTTGACCTGTGGTCTTTTAGTTTGCTTTCAACAATAGTAAGCCATTTCCCACTAACCAAGGTTAGATACATGGATGGTGCGACATCGTTCTGCCCTGTCAGCGACTAGCTGTTTAGATATATTAATCACTATGAGATCTTGTTTGATAACTTCCTTAAGTGTGGTCTTTTAATTTTGCCAAATCTGTATATAATGGTTTGCTTTGTACCCATTTCCCTTATTTCCAACTTTTGAAATAGGTGGTGCATTTGGTGGCAACAGGGGACTCCGTCCAGTGCCTCCTGAGAAAGGAATATTTCCATTGGACCATTTGCATTTATGTGACCAGGTAGTGTTTCTTTAGTCTTCAAAAAAAAAAAAGTTTTCTTAGTTATATTTGTATATGAGGGAAGCATCTGCCTGCAAGTTGCAATATTTCCGACTTTACAGTCTAACATATTGCTTCTGAATTTTCCTGTTCAGTTTTAGGTAGCTTAATTTGTTTATTGGCATCGTTTCAGGAGAAGAAGGAATATCTTAGTTGTCTCAAATCGTTTGGTCACAAGTCTGAAAAATGCAGGCAGTTCTCAAAGAAATATCTGGAATGTCGGATGGAAAAGTGAGTGACTTTCCTTATCATATACCCTTTTTAGTCCTAAATATAAGACAGAGTTTACTTTTTTTCTTTTTTTTGGAGAGATTGAGGAAGTTAAATAAGTCATTTAATCATATCATATGTTTTGTAACCTTAAATTATACTCCTTTATCAGTTTATTAGTTAAACTAATTAGTTTAGAGATAAAAATAAAAATACTCTACTATAATTTAATTAGTTTCCTTAATTTCTCCTAAAAAAGTCAAATTTGTCACATATTTAGGACCAAAGGGAGTACCATTGTTCATCTCTTGTTATGTTGTTTGTTTAGCATGTGGTGTTTAACTATGCAGTTTTTCCCCAACGAAAATCGAAGTGCACCAAACAATTCTTGTTAAAATTAATTTGTCAGTGCTTGACAAAAGTGAAAATATGTAATGGACATGGCTTGGAAATTTAAATTGTTTATCTCAGTGAAGAGATTGTATTCCTTTTCAATTGCAATTTAAAAGTTTTGGTATAGTCTTGTGAATAATGATAATGATACTCCCTTCGATTCTTAATATAAAACATATTTGAAGAGTTGATCTTAGTCTTAAATATTAGACATATTTCTTGTAGTTGTTAATATTTTTCTAATTTACCTCTGTTGGTATTCCCTCTACGATAATCAAGGAGGAAAGCGAAAGAGAGAATTGATGACTATAGTATTTTAGAAACTACATGTCATATTAAATAACTTAACTAATTTCCTTAATTTAATCGAATTAAATAAACACGTCTTATATTAAGGACATTGGAGCATTAATATTTGGCCAATTGGAGTTTGTTGTGCTAGATGAGCAACTGCCTTGAAAGTTTGTGCAATCAGAGAATGTGGTCTACAGTATATGCATTGGCGCATCTAGGATGACAGAATGAAGCCACATACACCCAAGAAAAATAAAACCTCAATAATTGGTCATTTTGGGAGAAAATACTACAGAAAAGTGATCGCATGCTGAGGTCTTATGGTTTGTTTGGTTGGGGAAAGAAAACGAAATTAAATATATTATGAAATACACAAATATTATTTTTATTCTTATTATTTAATTCACATAATACTTATCATGTTCTCAGGTATCTTTCAACGCGATTTTCTTTTGGCAAATTAGTTGTTTATGAACTTTCATTCGCATATTGCAGGAACTTGATGGCAAAGCAAGATTTGTCAGAGCTTGGTTTCAAGGAAAGTAATATGGAAACTTCTGGAGGGAAAATTGCCGAGGGTTGATAATTGAAGGCCGTGAAGATTTAGAGTCTATTTGGCATAGCAGTGAGGGAGGAAAAAAGAAAAAAGCCTAAAATATCCATTAGAATATATATAATTAAATACTTAAAGTTTTTTTTATTAATAATTTAACTTTTCTTATCAAATTTAAATTTAATTTTTTATCTTTAATTTTCACAATATATAGAACTAATATGTGTGTGTAGCATTTAAGAAGATTCACATCATTTTTAGTCATTTTCTATCTCAACTTATCTTTCAAATAAAAGCCATTTGGAAAAAAGTTACTTCTCCCACTATTATTTTAAAAGCAAATCACATTTATAATTTGACTTTTATCTTATCTTTTGTTTGTAAAAGTCATACTATCTTTAGTCTTAATTATAAGAGCTAGTTGACTTTCTTTGAAGAAATTAAGGAAACTAAATAAGTTACTTAACCATTTCATATTAGATTATTAGTTAAATTAGTTTGAAGAAAAAAAAAATAAAAATACTCTTGTTACGGACCGGCCCAATAGGCCCAAGTCCAGACCCCGGCCCAATAGCGCTTATGAGGGAATCCGCGCTAGAATAGGAAGGGACCCGAGATCCCACAAATATAGGATCTCATTAATAGAGATTCTCCTACGATCATGATAACGGCCAATCAGCCCTTGACGGCTCAATCATAGATATCCCCCATTAATAGGGAGATACGCGCACCAAGCTCCTCTATAAATAGAAGGAAACCCTAAACAGGTGCACACGTTCTATCTTATGCTCTTATTACTTTCTGCCACACAGAGCACACACCCCACTCCCCTGGCTACGTGCCTTCCAGTTTGCTACGAACTACGTGGACTTTGATCCCTTCGAGGGTACGTAGGCTCTAGGCTTGACAACCTAGTCAAGTACAATCTCTGTGTTCTTCATACAGAACAATTCTAAAGTAATTTAATTAGTTTCTTTAATTTCTCCAAAAAAGTCAACTAGCTCTTATAATTAGGATTATTAGGACCGGAGGAAGTATTATAAATAAGTATTGCTACTCTTGCAAATTGGATATCATAATCTTTTTACGATTTTCTTCTTATATAGTTCATGTGATAAGCAAATGCTGACTTTGCAATAGCATTTGTTTTCGTGGGATAAAGGAAAAATGTATTTGGAAGGAAGTTAAAAGAATGATCCAGGAAAATATATGGATGGGTAGATTTTCCCATAACCCCAAAACTCGTGTCCTCAGTAACCGAAAAAGTTCGCCATTCTTTCGTATGGTAGCAAATTAAAGTCTCAATTTTTTGCGTCTGCTCAAATTGAGTAGAAGATCAGACTGAATGGTAGGGTCATCCTTGTCTCTGTTAACTTGCCATTAGATGGTAACTTGTTATATAAATGCTAAAAAAAACACTACAGGAGGTCAACTTCTAATTTTTTTTTATACAAAATTTTTAGGAAAGGAGTTAAGCTCACCCACAGTCCAAGAACAGGGCACTTAGAAGCCAATCCACAGGGCATACTAACCGAAGAGTACACAAACTTCCACCTCCATTAGTATTTCCACTACTTCATAAACCCCTAAGATACTTCCCCCAGCGCCTTGATCAACTCCAGAATCGAACCCCTCCATTTGGGTGAGGAAGTCTGACCCCTTCGCCAGTTAAACCCAAAAATAAGGGATAGAGATCAACTTCTAATAGAATAATCTACAATAATAAGCAAAGGTTCAGAAGAACCACTCTCTACAAAACTACCAAGTTAGGATTGGAAAACCTAATGGCTTAGAACCCATTTAGTTCAAAAAAAGGGTTAGAAGAGAATAAAATGGAAAATATTTTACTTAATTTTTATTTGGTTTGAAGAAAAAAAAGGTAGGAAAACAAATCAAAATGCCATTTTGACCCTAGAGTAAAAATATTATTAAAATATCCACAAAACCCATGCACTTCACTTACCTTTTTATATCACATCTAATGTCACATCAAAAGACTTTTATATCTTTAGGCCATTTCCCTCTACACTTGAGAATTGGTTGCCCCCCAAAATTTTCAATACTTTACTTACCTTTTTATATCACATCTAATGTCACATTAAAAGGTTTTTATATCTTTAGGCCACTTCCCTTTAAACTTGAAAATTGGTTGCCCCAAAATTTTCAATTATAACCTAGGAAGATAATTTCTCACATAAAAATGTGACTAAACACCTGCCCGCCGATGGGCTTTCATAAGATCCCTGGTCCAAGGTAACTCTCTCGGTGTGAGAGAAAGGACTCGTTTAGATGGACTTTTTAAAAAAGTGCTTATTTTTAAATGATTTTTTTTAAGCTCCAAATTAGAACTTTAAAAAAAAAACCAGCATTTTATTTTTTTTTAATGACTTTTGCTTTTTTAAAAAAATATTATCTAAACACATAAATTAATTTTAAAAAAATGTATTTTTTTGCATTAAAAAGGTATTATTATTTTTTTCCTATAAAAAAACTCATCCAAACGAGCCCAAAATCTCTTCAACTTTTAAGAAATGGGGGGAGAAAAGGAAGAAAAAATTCAGACCAACTAGCAGACTGGACAGGGTAAAGCCAATTCAATCATTGACTCATGCCCAGAACTACGATCATACCACAAGCAGCGCGAGACAGCAATGTACTAATTTTACTGAAATGCTAAATGAAATGAACCATGCTTATTGTTCTTATTGTTCTCGAAGCAAGCAATGGTGAATGAAGCACCCCCAAGTACTACAAATATGGATTGAGAAAGGAGGGGGTATTTCTATTAATGCCTGAACAGCGAGCCATAACAACTCAACTAACTGAACAACATTTCTAATGGAAAATATAAACCGCTCCCTCTATTCGTATCAAATCCAACATTACCAAATCATAAAAGTCCATCGTCGCAAAAGGACAGCCGTTCAAATTCAAATCACTTTCCTAGTATCACGAGCCGAAGCAATATGGTCCTACAAGCATGAGACAACTTGATCAGGTGAATCAACCAAAAACTAGATAACGAGTCAAGCGATAATATAATAGTCAAGTTTAACTAACACATACAATATTTCACACCCCAAAAAAAAAAAAAGAAGAAGAAAGAAACACGAAACCTAATCCACCAAGGAAGCAAGCCCAGTAATGACCAAGACCTGAAAATGTTAGCTGTTCAACCTGCTAGAGAGCAGTTTTTCCCTAGTGGTTCAAATTTAGCATTTTATCAAAATATTGTTAAAATGTAAAAAATATAAATTATGTGTTTTCTGCAATGCATGGTTTTCCGCATTATAGGCTTGCATAACCAAGTGGCTGATTTTGTTAAGATAAATCACAAATTCAGCGTCCAAATTGCTATTAAAATTCAGAACTCAATAGTAAACAAAATTAAAATTCCGCAGAGCACAAATTTCAAGCAGACAATCACAATCCTAAATTTGATGGGATGTATAGATCAAATATCTATGTCTGGACTTACTGAGATGAAATCAAATGCTTTAGTGTCTTCTTTCTTCGAATTACTAATCATTGAGGTAGGAGCTTGATTAGGAAAATTTGGTTGGAATATGTCTGGCATTGGCATTCTTTCACTGGTTCCAGCAATCTGAGCAGAACCTGCATCTTGCATGCTTACATTACTAAAGTGCTGGAAATTAGCCATGGTTGCCAGGAACTGCTGCTGAGCCAAAAGACTTCCCATGGCACTATAATTAAGGGGTTGAGAAGGATATGCATGGTTCAACATAATACCAGGCTGCACATTATATGGAAAATGGCCAGTAGGAAACATGGGATTAGCATTGAAGCCAACTGATTGAGAGTTCAACATGTTGCCTAAGGCATGATCTGGGGCTTGATGGCTAAACTGACTATTCAAGCCTGACAATAAAGATTCGGATTGTGAGGTGGACGATGTTGTTTTCTGTATTGTACTTGATGTATTTTCATTAACAGACAATCCAGACATTAAATCACTAATATGATCATGGTTTGCTTGAGTGGATTTGGAAGCAAAAATGTCAAAAGCTTCTGGCTCACTAATACTTCCCAGCCCATGAGTCAAACTATCACTCTGTTTATCACCAACCGTCATCCCTGAAAAGAGATCATCTGCTTGTCCTTTATTTTCATTTGTATGAAAAGATACATCAGCAAAGGGGTCATCGTCATTTTTCTGTTCAATACTAGATTCAACAGAACCATTGAAATCTCCAAATAAATCATCAACCAAAGGTGTGGATGGTGCCAGATTTGCTACATTCTGATCAATTGTAGTCTTTGTAAAATCATCCCCTCCAAGATTCTCTTTGGAATCATCAGTGTCTATCAAGTTGGGCAACTCAGTAACAGTAGCAGCCTCTTCCTTCACAGACTTCTCTGAAATAAATGGAGAGCTGTTTGGCTGACCTCCACCAAGAAGACCAATAACCTGTCCATCAAGGGGCCAAGAGCAAACAAAATTTACAAAATGTGGTTTTGCACTAAAGAGAATTCTGTTTAACGTATATACTGTCATTTAGCAAGAGTGCAAGACATTAACCAAAAAAAAAAAATTGTGAATGATACATCCATTACCATCCAATTGGATATGGGTAAGAGCCCAATTTCACTTCAACATAACTTTTCCAAGAAAGGACAGAACTTCATAGTATTTTACACAGGATTAAGACATAGTTTAAAACGCTTTCTGGCTTCCATATTGCCATACATAAACTAAAACCTTACATTACAATTTACTAGAAAATCACGGAGAAGTATTGATGATTAAAGTTCTAAAATAAGATGTGTAATGGATACATACTAAAAGAAAACCATCACCCCAAACAAAGACAAAAACACATGATCGCACAGAAGAAGAAAGAGGGAATTGCTAGCTTTGAAAAAGGGGGGAATTTAGAATTAAAAGCAGATTTTAAGCCTCAGCTAGAGAAATTATGACAAAAAAGTATAAATCCTCTGCTTGGAAGTTGGATATTGAGGCATAATATTATGTCCCACCCAACATTTTAAAACGACACTTATCATCACAATTCTTTCCTGGTAATATTCTTTGAAATGAGAGGCTTATTTCCCTACTCAACAATCAATCTTCATTAACAAAAAACAATACAGCGTGGGATCCTCAATAACTTCTTTAGCACTATCCTGGCAGAAAACTAGCAGTTTACCAATCAGATCCAAAAGTGTTCATCAAACATCGAACAAGTTCATCTACAGTAACAGCAGTAAGAACTGACAACATCTCCAGCAAAATGAGCACATGAAGGCAATGCAAGCAATAAAAGATTGATATAAATTTAATGGTCAAGACAAATAAGAAGGTGAAATTTCATGCGAAAATTATTTGTACTGATAAACAATAAGAGCACCTTGTTAGACTTTTCCCTCAACGAAGCTTGGGGAGATTCTGAGCATCTCACAACCACATCTTTATTTTCAGTGAAGTATGATGCTACACGTGAAAAAGTGTCATCATCCCTTTTCCTAAGGATGGCTTCAAGGACACAGATAGCTTTCATGCGAACCTATAAATATAATGATCAAAAGAAAATGAGAAGGCATGATAATTAATATTGCATAAAGGTTTTTATGGCTATCTGTTAGGCTATAAAGTTGCATTAGCATATATGCAAATGGCAAATATTCAACAAAATTGATATTTAACAATTCAGTGGAAAAGGTTGAGGTAAACGTGTATGCATGGTCCTATATGTCCGTGCAGATATGCAAGCATAAGCCCTTCAAGCTGATGATATTTTAAAGCCAGAATAGTGATGAAAAGCTCACCATACTGTGATACCAAAATACTCCTTTAAAATTTATGAAATATTCAATTTATAGATACAAGAATGTGCTTGAGAAATTGGTATGGGCATGCACGTACTTGTGTTTTCCTTTTTCTTTGTCCGTCTGCCTTTATTTATTTATTTTTTTTATTTATTTGCGTATAAGAAATGAGAAATCATTGTAAACTTAGAAAATACGTACCTGCCACATTGGAGATCGAAGCTTTAGTTCAAGGGCATGACTTAAAGACAAGGCATCCAACTTCGCGGCCTCTGTTAGGAAAACTTGAAGGGCATCTCGAGTGGGCTGTAGCCGTACACCTCCTGAGGTTACAATTGTCTCCAGCAACCTATCCTCTCGTGTCTTACTCTCTGAATGGCTGGCATTGGAATTATCATTCAATGTTTCCATCTTAACCACTCTCGAGTCTGGGTTCCAAGAACCACTAGATTGATTCTTTGAATGTCCAAGGCTACTTTGAGTTTCATTACCATAAGTAACTGGTTCATATCTGCCACTATCTTCCGTTTCAATTGTTAATGACCTTCGAAGATTTGGACTCTTGTGGGTTCCAGTTTTATTCTTCATGATTGAATGTCCCTGTGCTAAGTTACTAAGTCCTTGCTTGATTGATGCACTTCCAAGACCAACTACCTCACTGATGAAGGATTTCTTATCTTCCGACGATGCTTCAAAGTTTGTATTCCCGAACCCTTCTATCCGCCTGTTAAGATCTTCAGCAGGTGTTGGTTTGCCATCTTCTGCAGAAAAGATGGCAGAGATGGCCTCATGAGCGCTGTCCTGCACTGCCTTGTTCAGTGCATTACCTTTCAATGGATCCGGCTGTCCCTTGTAGTGAAACAACTGACGAACAGCGACTGAATGTCTCTGCATTTCCCTCCTAAACTCAATACCAGACTTTCCAACTGCATATTTGATCAATCTTAAAGTCTGCATACATGAAAAAAATAAATACAGCATAATGAGATTAATCATTAAACATACCATTCAGAAAGGTCAGGGAAAAATTCAAGTTGAAAAGAAAAATATGCTTGCATATGATTTCATTATAGGACTCAATAAAGAAGACCGTAAAAGGAACGAGAAAAGTGAGCACTTTCGCCATCACATTGCTTAATCTGTAATCTAATCTTATATCTTCCCAGAAAAGGTGATTGGACCTATTTCTCTTGCCTTGGACAAGAAAGGAACAAAAAACGGAAATTTGAAAGCCCACGCTTCTTCCAATTCAACATTTCATCGATTATAACAAAAATCCCCATCGAAGGCTAACTCTCAACTACTCATCCCCCTTCGTGCAAGCTGAGCAAGGAAAAAACTACTAAAACAACAATCATACCTTCTGCTTTACAATTGGACTCTTATGCTCCAATCGTTTTAAGATGAACTCCGAAATTTCCTTCACAATACTAACATGCGAAGCCCGCAAAAGTTCGCAAACTTCTTCTAATTTATACACCGGAGTGACTTTATCTTCATCCGATGTTGCAGAATCGATCAACCGCGACCTCCAGTACGATTCCACCGCTCTTCGACTCGATTCCATTATTTCCTAAGCTGATTGTATAAAGCTCGCCTGATTATCACAAAACCTACCAAGCAAGATAGAAACACAACCCCAAGAATCCAAAGTCCTCAATTAAAACAAGAGGCCCCCTAATTTAGCAGCCAAAAATGGTAATAGTCTTAAAACACATGCAATACAAACTCTATAAGAAGGATAATCAACAGCTACGGATCGATGACAAGGTAGAAACTTCGTGCTCTCCCGGAAGAGATTAATTGTTGGGATTTTGTTATACAATGATACGAAGAGTACTGGATTGGAGGACTAGAGGATTTTGGGGTTGTATTTTCAGGATCGAGGTAAGAGCTTGAAAAGGAACACAGGAAGAGAGAGCAAAGAAGCGACGAAGATGATGATTGAGAGGGGCGAGAAGGAACGATTTCTGGCATCAAAACTCAGACAGAAGATGCCATGTCATAGCGTGACTCATCGATCCGTATGGTTAAAGATGAAGGTCTACTCTGCGCAACCCGCGTACGTTAGCCCATGCTGCCTGTGATATCAATTGATCCTTACAAAATTACAAAAATGCTCAAATGAAAAATAAATGTGTGAATTGATTTTATGAGATGCCAAATAAAAGAACTAGGATCGAGGGGCAAAAATGCCCATGCACTTTTCCCTATTGTGCACATGCACCATGTGTATGTTTTAGGTACAAAAATACCTATTAAAATTACAAGAAGCTGTAAAAATGTCAGCTCTATTTATTTAAGCCAACGTCTGGAATCCACATTACATGCTTATACTTATATACTTATTATGTGCTTATATCTCTAATTTGAGGTATAAACATATTTTTTTAAATTTTTTATATATTGTATTTATTTAGATTTAAATTATATGCTTCTTTCTGAAATGTTTTTTGTATCTAGTATCTCAAATTAATTAATTTCCAGTTCTGCAATTATCTGTAACACTGGTATTATGAAAATTAATTAATTTGTGATACTGGGTGTAAAAAAAATACCAGAAAACAGCATATAATTTAAATCTAAATAAATACAATATATAAAAAATTTTAAAAAAATATGCTTAAATCTCAAATTAGAGGTATAAGCACATAATAAGCATATAAGCATAAGCATGTAATGTGAATTGCAACGTCTGTTACCTTTTAGTGGTCAACTTCACATTGTTTTACAAATGTTAATTCAGTAAGGTACAAAAATGCTCATGTATTTTTACCAAATGTGCATCTTACATCATATACATTTCTTTGATGCAAAAATATATACTAACACTTATCCAAATGTCAATCCCTCTTTCTTCCTTGTTCTCTCATCTCTGTCAATTCTTTCTCCTCTTGCTCACCCTACTCTGTCTCTTTTCCCTCTCTCTCTCTCTCTCTCTCTCACTTGATGCCATCGGATTGTTGTTTTGGTTCTTGCTTTGGTTGCCGTAAGATTATTGTTGAATTAAATTTCCATTATTTAAGTCAACACTGTAGCTGACCATTAAGGTTACCAACTCTAAAATCCAAACATGGTTTGAAGGTGAAGAGTGTTTTTTCTCTGCTATGCTATAAACAGTAAAAAAGAAAAAAAAATTACTGAGATATGACAGTTTGAGAAATATTTGTTAAGATGCTATAGTTAAACTCGATCACGGTTGGAATGAGTTTGAATTTGTGAAGAAATCGTACTTGGCCTGATAGAGTTTCATTTTATCTTTTGTGAACTTGTGGATAAATCTTTCTTGATATGATGAAGTTTCATATTGTCTTTTGTAAACTGTTGTTTGTTGGCATAAGAGGAGAGAGAAGCACAAGACAAGAGAAGAGAAAAGCGAGATAGAGAGAGAGAGAATGTGAAATGAGAATATGGGCTAGTACTTAGAATCAACAAAACTTTTGCATTCTTCAGGCGGTTAAACTCCATTATGATTTAACTCATTAATTCCCCATTTGTTAATTAACTAAAATATTAAAAGAGAATAAAATGTTAGTATTTGTAATCCATGAAGAATAACTTCCCATTTCTAAAAAGTCTTCCCTACCAAAAAAAAAAATGCTAATTATTATGAGATAGGATATTGTCACTACCACTTTTTCACCGTTGGATCAGAATCTCAATAAGAGAAAGAAATGATAAAGATAGATGAGATTCTAATCCAACGGTGAAAAAGTGGTAGTGACTTGGTAGTGACATAAAATTGGTAGTGACAATATCCTATCTCAATTATTATTACTTTTAATCAGACAAGTCAGTTATTTTTATCCAAAATATAATACCTTAATATATTTTAAAAAATATATATGGATTTTGGAGACCAAATAAATCACTTGTCTCATGATCAGATTATTCAACTTTATCTTCCGAACTTATACTTTTCTTCTCGAAGGGTATTAAGATATTATATTTATGTCCAAAATAAATCACTTGGCTAACTTCTATATTTGAGACTTAAAGTAGTAAAAATTAGCATTTTATTGGTAGGGAGGACTTTTTAAGATTAAGACACTGTTTTTCATGAATTACAAATACTAACATTTTATTCTCTTTTAATATTTTAATTAATTAACTAAAGGAGAATTAATGTGTTAAATTATAATGGAGTTTAATTGTATAAGGAATTGAAAAAAAAAATTGATTTTAGTCATGTGCCCCACGACATGCAAATTTCTTTTTTCTTTTTTTGAAATTTGCAAGCAACTCTTTTTTTTTTAAATATACATAGTAGGGGAGGGAGGGCAGGGTTCAAACCTTGAACATAGAAGAAGGAAGCTAAGCTCCCAAACCACTGCGCTTCTAAGACACTGGCGGAATTTGCAAGCAACTCTTGCTAGACGTACCAAGTATCAAATCCTAGTAGGCATCATACTGAGATGGCATACATGATACATGCCATTATGTAAATGAAGCAAATTACCAAGAGGGGGTGAATTAGGGATTTTAAAAAATTCTTTTTGAATACTCTATAAACCAGACAACAAAACAAGGTAAAACAAAGGAGGAGTAGAGAAGAATGACACAGCAAGATTTATACTGGTTCGGTCTCAACTCTTGACCTACGTCCAATCTCCAGATACTCTGGGATTTTTTTTTTTTTTGGGATTGTATAGGCAAGCTGTAGCTTGAAAAGGAAAGAAAACTATATTATAATACTCTAGCCCTTAATACAACAAAGAAAGAGAAAATAGAAAAAAAAAATAGAAATAAAATAAAAGAAAACTAGAAGAATCGTTGATCCTTCAAAGCCATATTGAGGCATCCTCTAGGGATAGAAGGGACCATAACCACATCAGCACTAACAACATCACTGTGACCCTATTTTGCCATGAGATCAGCATAGGAGATATTGTCTCTCAACGTATGGTGAAGTTCCACGTCCCAGTCACGAAAAAGAAGATCCTTAGTCTCCCTGATGATATCTTTAAAGGGATGATCAGTAGGTGAATCCCTCATCAGGATATTGACAACATCAAGAGAATCAGAGTAGATGGCAAATCTCTGAAAATGCATCTGGAAACCAATCTGTAACCCTTGCGTGACAGCATAGATTTCAACTTCAATAACAGAATGAAGGCCAAGGGTTTTATGAAAACCCATCAACCATTCTCTTTGGGAATTCCTTATAACTCCCCCGCAAGCCGCTTGATGTTGTTGATGTACCGATCCATCCACATCTATGTGGACTGAATTAGCTGGAGGGGGTCCACGATTCCTCTTCAATCTTGTTTAGATGGAAAATCGAATGCTTTAGCTCTGGTTCGCTCCATTCTCTATGAGAAGATAGTTTCACCGGTGCAGCAGCTCCTTGGTTTCTGTGTTCTCTCCCTAAAAAATGAATTTGCATCTTGATGTCCAACGCATCCAACACCCTAGATTGAAGATTCTCGACCATGAAAAGCTACGAAATCTTCCTTTTCCGAGCTTATGATTGGTGTTCCAATCAAACCAAACCTGCAAACTGCCAAAGAAAAACTGAGAGAAATAGTTAGGTTTTAAAATTTGTTTCCACAAGTTTTTAGCACACTCACAATCACAAATAATGTGGATCACACTCTGGGATTTTCACTAACTCACAAAATCAGTTACATACTCTGCACTCGAAAGTTATCTTCTCACTAGGATACACTCCTCCTTACAAGTTGTAAATTGATAATCCCAATCTCCAAGTCCTACGACTTGAGATTCCTACAATAAATGATTTTCAATAATGAAACTCTCGTAAAAAGTAGATGAAATGATCACTGAAGTACAAATGTATCAAAAAAATACTTTACAAGAGATAGAAAACAGTAAGAGTAGTTGAAACTTGAATGCTTTTTGTTTTCTTGTATTCTGGTGGTTGTTGAGACTTGAATGTTTCGGCTTATATATGAAGGAAGCATTAAATGACCGTTGTATTGATTAATGTAACCGTTGGAGACATTAATCTAGCTGTTAAGTGCAACTTGGTCACTTCTCTCTCTAGTCTTGAGTTAATCCAAGTGATTAGTTGTTTTGGTTGACTTCCCTTGAGATAAATCCGTTGAAGGAGAATGTTTCCATAAGGGGAAGAATGACATTTAATCCTTTGCAAAGTTCAGAGAATGATTTGTTAAAAAGATGCAAGGTTTTCTGAATTTGCAATAAATGTGCTAAGATCACCTTTTGCTTTATGCTAAATCCTCATCCTAACACACTTATAATCATCTAAAACTCACTAACAAACTGATTAAACATAGTTAATAATAATAATGAGTGATGATAAGAAGTATTAAGATTAAACATGAAAATTTTGCAAATTCGAGCAATTTGATTTTCAAACAGAACAATACAAACTCGAGTTTGTTCAAGCAAACTGGAGTTTGCAACTTTTGCTCAGAAGCCAAACTTGAGTTTAGAAACCTAAACTCGAGTTTAGAAACCTAAACTCGAGTTTGATTCTTTCTCTGAGAAATCATCTCGATTGAGTTTTAAAGAACATTTTAAAATAGGAGCAAACTCAAGTCAATAAGTGACAAACACAAGTTTGAGATATTTGAGATGAAAAATAAGATTAAGTCCACAAAGCTCAAACTTGAGTTTTCAAAAGTAAACTCGAGTTTTCTTAAGTTAAAAACTAGTGAGAAGCTTTCTACTTGACACAAACTAGAGTTTAAGAAAACAAACTCAAGTTTTCTTTAAAAAAGAAGTTAGCTAAGAGACGTTAATGTTAACAAGCTAAAAATATCTTTCTTATTTCTTCCCTCAATTAGCGAATGGAAAAAGGATCAATTAGTGTTAGCAGGCATGTATATTGTTAGTTTGTTACCTTTGATATGATATTTTTGCTTTGTTTGAATAAGAAGTTAATGTGTATCTTTTTTTTAATCAACAAGTTCATGTGTATTTTTGCACCAAAGAATTATATATGATGCCATATGCACATTTGAAAAAAGTATAAAGGTATTTTTGCATCTTAAACTTTAAAAGTTAACAGACGTTTGAAATGGTTAATAAAGCCGACATTTTATCCCCATTTAGAAATCTTCATGAGCATTTTTGCATCCAATTAATGTATATGATGACAGACACACATATAAAAAAAGCCTATGAATTTTTGTACACCTTAACTCAAAAAAATATATTATATAAAGATGAAGTTGATAAAATAGTTTCAAACCAAAATAAATTTAAAAATGTACTTTTTTTTTTTTTTTTGAAAAACTAGTTTGAGGTTTTGCTCTCATTTTATTTGTTCTGTTCATATGAACTTATGTTGCGGATTGAAAAAAGATAACGGCAAAATATAAGAAAATACCACATAAATTTCAAATTTTCAAATCAGTCTTGTTTGTTACTGTAAGAGTATATGTATTGACTATAAGAATATAACAATCTTATCGACAAGTAGTTGGATATATATCATCACGCCCCCTTCCTCCACATTTCTAATTACCTCTATCCCCATGCCAAATATTGCACCCAGTTTGAGAGCCAGCCAGTCCCGTAAATATAGTCATTTTCAAATTTATTTTTATTTTCGCACAAAAAAATATTTCTTAAAAAAATTATGAGACAATATACCACGCAATAATCTTTCGAAACCAGTAATATTATTTGTTTTTAATAGTCAATGGGCTAGCTAGCATTATACCAAACGTTTTTCCTGATTTGAAATATCTGACTTAATGTTGATTATTTTTTAAAAAATATATATTACATTAGTTTTAAAATATTATGCGCAATATTGCTGTACAATTTTCTTTTTTAAAAAAAAATACAAAATGTACTTTAAACGCATTCATATGATTCTAGAATGGGGGAAAAAAAAGAAGAAAATTAATATTTTATAACATAGACTAACTTATTATAAATCAGGAGAACAAAATTATATTGAAAAAATTAAGGGCACGCGCAGAACTATTAAAGATGCTTAGAAAACAAGGAAAAATTGGATCTTCTAGATGAGAATTGTATTAAAGATTTAAATGTTATTGCTTGCTGAAGAGTTTAAGTGAAGCCTGGCAGCTGATCTTTTGAGGCGGATGAAAATAGAAATAGGAATTGGTCTTGATTGTTTAATTGCATTGGGCTTCTTTCATGAATTTCAGAACAAGATTTTGGTGAGGAAGATGCTTAGCTGTAGAGTGGCCACCACTGAAATGCCAACAGTTGGGGCAAAATGGGTGTCTGGCACTGAGAAGAGGGGAATCTTTTATAATTTAAAAGCCAAATTAATTTAGAAACAAAGTAACTCACAAAGTAAACAGGGACAACGACAAAAATAGAGTTACAGAAATTAGATAAGTTATATGTTAGATATCAACTGAAATTATATAACTAGAATACTACACCTTTCAAATTGGAAAAATTCCTCACTTTCTCTAGCTGAGACAGCTTTACTTGTTTCATCAGAAAAGTAATACATTAATGCAGGCGTCTTCTAGAAGAGTAAAAAAGACGCCTGCATTAATGTATTACTTTTCTCATGAAACAAGTGAAGCTATCTCAGCCAGAGACAGTGAGGAATCTTTCCAATTTGAAAGGCGTAGTATTCCAGTTGATATCTAACACATAACTAATCTAATTTCTGTAACTCTATTTTTGTCGTTGCTTCTGTTTACTTTGTGAGTTACTTTGTTTCTAAATTAATTTGGCTTTTAAATTATAAAAAATTCCCCTCTTCTCAGTGCCACCAGACACCCATTTTACCCCAACTGTTGGCATTTCAGCGGTGGCCACTCTACAGCTAAGCAGCTTCCCCACCAAAATCTTAATGCCAACATTAAGTATGGAAATATTTAAGTATGGGAAACGTACTGAACTTGGTAAAATTTGATTGGCAAATGGCATTGAACCATATGAATGCGTTAAAAGTTAAGGGCACGCGTAGAACATGCATGAAATTGGCACAGATACACACACAGAGATAAGACATGCAATGTATCAAAAACAAAAACATAGCTAATTATGAGACGGTGAGGGTGCATAGAAATAACAGTTAAACTTAGTTATAACAGCCTATCTAAATAAACCATCCATATATGTATGTGTACACACAACATGCATAAAAAAAATTACTCCCTCCGGTCCTAATTATAAGAGTTAGTAGTTAACTTTTTTAAAGAGGTTAAGGAAGCTAATTAATTTACTTTAGAGTTTTTTTATTTTTTTTCTTCAAACTAATTAGTCTAATTAATAAATTAATATATAATCTAAAAATATACATATGAAATGATTAAGTAACTTATTTAGTTTTCATAATCTCTCCAAAAAAAAAAGTCAACTACCTCTTATATTTAGGACCGGAGGTAGTGTATCCACATATTATTTAATTTACCTGTAATTTGAATTGATAATTATATTGGTTATATATATATATATATATTTTAATCGTCATAGAAGAGAGAAGTAATCAAATTGTGTGATGCAGTTCCTCAAATTGTTTGGATATTGAACCTTATAAACTTAAACTACCTGTTTCCAGTAAATTTTAATGAAAAATCACTGATTGAAAATTTTAAAATTCACGTGGTACGGTTTTTTTTTTAAAAAAATAGGTGAATAGGTGTAACAATCAATGTGCATATATATATATATATATATATATATATATATATATATATAGTGTTGGTGCCTATCTTTAATTTTTCTAGCACTTATTTTTTAAGAGATAGGATATTGTTACTACCAATTTTACGTAACTACCGAGTCACACCACTTTTTTACCATTAAATCAGAATCTCAATAGGAGAGAGAAATGATAAAGATAGATAAAATTTTGATCTAACGGTGAAAAAGTGGTAGTGACTTGGTAGTGATATAAAATTGGTAATGACAATATCCTATCCCATTTTGTAATAGGATAGGATATTGTCAAAATATGTTTAAATTTCAACACTCATGTTTGAATTATTTTTTCAGTAAGTATTAAAAATATCAAAATTAAGTATTTATGTTTGATATTTTACGCCTTCAATCATTTGTTTATTTTTCGGTATCACGTGTTTCACGCTTAATATTGGAGTGTAACTGCTGCTCGCCAACTATGTTTGTGACAGATCAAAATGTCCCTTTCCTTCCTCCCCCGCCTCTTAAAAAAAACAACTTTGTTGCCACATTATCAAACACGTTTATTTAATGTACACTTAATTATATAAAATCTAGAGAAAATCCATCTAAGGTCTCAAAAGATTTATCTGTAAGGTTAACAGCTTCTTGAAACTTTTCTGATATCAAAATTTATTGTAGGACTTTTTCAGGATTTTGCTGGTCCTTCGAACTTGAAAGAAATTTTCTCTAAAATCTATAGTACAATACATTATTTATTAATAACACACTTTTTTAAAACCAACCTACCTCATTTTTAAGATTTCACAATAATTTGAGGGGTGTTTATGGGTCCCAATCTCAGTGGATTTTAAAGACTAGCTTGGTAAAGAGATTGCACGAAAAAGGGGATTGAGACTGAAGAGAAAAAAGTATAATCTATGCGTTGGCCATAAGATTTCCCTTGTGACTGGGCACCCGAAATTTTAATTCTTCGAAATTACTAGTACATAGTATCTCTTATTAGTAATAAAAAAAAGGAAGGGAAAAAAAAAGTAGAGAGAACCCTAGTCAATGTTGAGTGTGTTGTTGTGTGTGTGAGTGAGTGGGAAAATAGAGTTTCTTGAGTGTTCTTATTTAAAAAAGAATATATTTTCTCTGATTTCCAACTTGTACATCTTTTTATTAAAGTAGCGTTTGTTGGTGTACGATAACTACTCTTGTAAAATCTAGCTGAAATTTTTGTGAATGTTCCAACTTCCAAATGTACTTGTTTGGAACAACGATTGGAGACTTTAAATATAACTTTTTAATTATGATTTATGGTATTCGGAATAAGTATGTGAAAGAAATTTTATTTCATTATATGTAAATAAGCACTTTTGTAAGTCACAAACGTAATCTCAAACAAGCACAAAACAAATCATCCTTTGTTTTCACAATCTAGCCTAGAATTTTTGTGAACAATGATTTTTTAAGGTTGTTGCTGGCCAGTCCAAGCAGGCTTCATCAAGTAGAAGATCAAAAGGTTATTTGTGGTCTAATCTAGCTGAAATTTTGTTGTGTGATTAAAAACACCAAAACCTTGAATTTAATAGGTGGGATCGTCAATTGGCTATATTAATTGAAAATACACTTTTAGATAGCCACAATTTTTATATAAAAACTAAGGGCTAAGTATCCATTTTGTCCTGAAAGTTTTCACTAAAGAACAGTGGGTATCTAAAAGTTTTTTTAGGAGTAATTTTACCCTCAAAGTTTACAAAACATAGCAAATTTGCCCCTCGGTTTTGATTTTAACGATTAATTTTAACTAATATGCACAAATGACACCCAATACTTGCCACCTCATCATCTACACCACTAAGTGCAATATGACGTGGCATCACACATCGTCATCTCTTTCATCCTCTCTTCCTTATTCACTCATTTCTCGGATCACTATCCCCAACAACACCTTGTCGCTAGTGGCAACGCAGATCATGTTCCAAGCGATTCTTCACTCTCGATAAACTGCGTGTCCTTTTGTTCCCTTATCTCACACACTCAAAAAACTTCAATGGATCCGCGTCCTTTTGTTTGAATCCTCATTCAGTGGCGAGGGTGTTGGGGACGGCGATCCAAGAAATAAGTGAATTGAAAAGACCTTCCTTAAAAAACATTAATTAACCTTAATTAACAAATAAATAAAGAAAACCCTCCACTTACTATAGTAAGTGCAACGGAGTTCAAGACACAACATTCGCCCACAAACGCATCACAATAAAATCCGAAACTCTGGGCACAACTGTTCGGCGGAAAAAAAAAATGTAAGCTCACAACTTTAATAATACCAAACTCCCATCATAGAAGTGTTTACCAGAATACCCACACGCAAACCTTAATTTACAATCCTCCACTTCATTATAACAAACACTAAAATAACATACCATATAAAATTAAACCTTTAGTTCAGTAGCAAACTCACAGTTATTCCAAAACAGCTAAAACAGTATTTTTAAAACATGTGGGCCCTATAATGGCAATATAGAGATCATTACAACACCATTACCCAAAAGAGGCTTACAAGGTTCTCTACAATTATGCCTCTGGTTGCTTCCCTTTGCTACTAATGGTATTAGAAACCTCGCCTGGAAAATATTAATATTAACGGGGTGAGACATTAAGTCCCAGTAACCAAAATTAATTTATAAAATATGCAGGAAAGGATTGCAAGTCAGAGAAACGGGATTGTTAACAAAATAATAACAACAACTTCAATAATCAACTAACCATCCTCACATTTACCATCCTGCTCCTCCTTATTTCCTCATGGACATGGATCAGCCCATCAGTGTTAGTAACCCGGCCAAGGTTAACTATCACCTCAAGGAAACTGTTCCCTCCCGTGTCACCACCAATATACCGTAACAGGGAGGTGTCCGCCCAAAACACTCAACTCAAATCCGGGCCAGGAATAAGAGTGAACCAATGGGCACAAATTCTCCCTCAGTCTCTTCCACACTTCCCAACAAATTTCAAAATTAATAACAATATGAAATCATAATTATCAAAACATAGTACGATATACTACCCCATACAAAACATCTTACAACAATTAACACAATAATCACCATTACAATAATTCCAATAACAAAGTTCACTCACATATATTCATACAGATTAGAAAATACACTGCTTCTCTAAATTAGCAACATACTCACATAAACACACAATTTCAAAACACATGTTACTAGTATTTATGAAAATAAGATTTAGTAAACACCTTACATTCCAAAACATGCATATAAAATAAATTAACCCCGGTTACCTCAACTCCAGGCCAAACCTTATCTTGAGAAATTAAACTCGATTAATCACCGGTCACAGGTAAACTCTACATTATCACAAATATAACTTATATAACTCAAAATACACAAATAATAATAATAATAATAAATTTTTGTTATAAAACTGAAAATAACCATTTTATCCTTTAAATTTCCAAAACCAAACCGATCAAAACTTCAATAATATCTCCATTAACCCAAAATAAATTATTTATACATCTTTTAATTGGTAGAAATATAAAGTAAGATGTAAATCCTAAATCTCTTAAATAGAAAAATTAATTTAAATTCTTGCAACAACATTTCAATAAAACTAAACCGGTCAAAACTAGTTATTAAATACTATATACATATATACAGTCTTCTATTGTTAAAACTCAAAACTTTTCCAAAATCATAACCTCAAAATTTTCACTAATCAACATGATATTACTTTCATTGAAAAGAGAAAAATATTTAGAACAACTTTCATGAAGAAAGTTCATTGAAAAGAAGTTAATTTAACTACTAAAATTATCTTATAAGATAAATAACATACCTCAAAAGACCCAAATATTATATCCACCTTCTTCTCTTTCTCTCTCTCACGCACTCTCTCTCTGTCCCTCCTCAGTCCGGCGCACACACACACTCTAACATACATATATATATATAAAACCAACATCACCGTCTCAAATAATGGGACGGTGATTTTATTATTATTTTATTATATTTTAATTATTATTTTAATCCTCCCACGCGATTCACGTCTTCTCTTTTTTTTTTTCTTTTTTTTTTCTTCTTCTCGCCTGCCTTAACTCTTTTTTAAAAAAAAAAAAAATGAGCAAACTGCGACAAAGGCCCAAACTTTATTTAATATTACAATAATTACCTATAATTATTTTATAATTACATTTAAATCTTAGAAATAAAAATTAGGATGTTACATGAATGAGGGAGAGAGGAAGAAAGAGATAACGAGGTGTCATGCCATGTCATATTGGGCTCAGTGAAATGGATGATGAGGTGGCAAGTATTAGGTGCCACATGTACATATCAGTTAAACTTAACAGTCAAAATTAACGAAGGGAAAATTTTCTATGTTTTGTAACTTTCTGAGGCAAAATTGTTCTAAAAAAACTTTCAAATACTCACTGGTCCTCAACGAAAACTTCTGAAACAAAAATATTACTTAACCCTAAAAACTAAATAGAACCACGCAAGCAAACTTGAAAATCTTGGCCAAAGGGCTAAATGAGTCTTTACCCTTTTGAAGAGAAAAATGATAGAACATTCTTAATTAATTGATCTATATCTTTTATTAAAAAAAAAAATTATATATATATCAACTTTTACATTAGAATTTTTTAAAAAAATTTACTTTAGTCCTATGCATGGCATGAGAATCTATGATATTAGTTGGACAAAAAATCAGGGAAAATATCATTAAGGTCTAAACTAAAAAAAATAATATCAAAAAAGTCATCACTGACAAGTAAAGAACAAGCATTGACAAGTTATAAGATTTGCCATTATATCTTTTTTTTTTTTGTTATAACCTAAATGTTTTGTCCCAAAAATCAGCATCAAGTATATAATTTAGGGAAAATTTCAGTTAACCCCCCACAAGAGCAACTTTATTTCAGTCAATCCCAACAAATTCTGAAATTTCATTGCACCACATGAACCAAAATGAAAATAAGTTTTATGGGTAAAAAGACAATGATGCTTTTGCTTTTTAAAAAATAAAAAAGTTCAATAGTCACAAGTGCTGGTCATCGACTGCTTCCAGCAAACGACCATTGAAGCTTCGGTGCTGGCTGGTCAAAGCTCCATCCATTGGATATTAATTACGTTGTTCATATGAGTATTTCACTTGTTTATTAAAGTTGCACGCTTGGAAATGAGGCTTGTTTAATTTAGATAGTTTTTATGTCTATTTCACTTGTTCATGAGAAACAAGTCTCATTTGTAAGTGTCAAACTTCTCATAAATAAGTGGAATAGATATATAAACAAATTGGTTGATAAAAAACATAACATAACGAACAAGTTTCATTTGCAAGTGTCCAACTTCTCATGAATAAATGAAATAAACATATGAATAACACAAATTGAACAAGTCCCATTTGCAATTATGTAACTTTTCATGAACAAGTGGAATAAACATATGAACAACACAAATTAAAAAAGTCTCACTTGCAAGTATGTAACTCTCAGCAATAAGTGAAATAAGCATATGAGCAACACAAATTAATTTCTAGTGGCAGGAGCTTCGGTTGGCCACTCTGGCTAAGTGGCTTCTAAAGACTAGTGTTGAACTTCTTTTCAAAAAAAAAAAGTAAGGACATAATTGTGTTTTTCCCCCACAAATTTATTTTCATTTTAGCTTTTGAGTACAATGAAATTTCAATTCTTTTTTAAGGTTGACTGAAATAAACTTACTCCAGTGGAGTTAACAGAAATTCTCCCTATAATTCAACCCATTGATCCATTTTTTTTTCAAGCCAATGAGTGCTTGAGTGGTAATAATTAGACCCGGTTGGCTCAACTGATATCGGTAGGGCTTTGGCTCATAGTGGCATGTTCTTATCTTGTTTCAGATGCTCATAGTGATATAATTCATCTTCCTTAGCATGTTGGTGCATGAATGGTTTACATTGGTGATTGCATGGTGTTTGTTTGGGTGATGGACCTTTCTGTTCCTGTCTTTTACTTCTTGTTGTTTTTATGTTTATGAGGAGTTTTATTTTTCTCTACTTTTCATGTGTTGCGTTCTGTTTTTGGGCTTCGCAGGTTCTTACCTGTTGAAACTTTTTTCATGTATCGTTTTATTTAGTTAATAATGAAAGTCTGTTCTATAGAAAAAAAAAAAAAAAATCAGATATTTATTATGAATATTATATTTGTGATGTTCATATCTCCCATTATTTTCTATTCTTTATAGTTTTCTATTCTCACACATGATTACTATAAATATAGAATCACATGAGTTGGAGATTAAAAAGTTACGCCTATAAATAGAAGGTATATGTTATGTATTTGAGAAAATACTAAATAGTGAATCAGAATTACCCTTTCTTACCTTCTATTCATTTTTGTTTTCTCTTTTCATCTTTCTCTTTATTTTATAACACTTATCAGCACGAAAGTTCTAATAAATATATGATTTTTTCATCATCTTTTTAACAATTTCATTCACCTTCTTTAACCATATGTATATTTTATCTATCTGAAATAATCTGAGCTACTATATGAAATTAAAGAAATATTTTTACTGATTACATGGCTAAGATTTGAAATTATCACTGTATTGATCTCCTTTAAGAGTTCTTTTATATTATTGTTATTGTTAATTTAGTATGGTCAAAAGTCATATTGATTTGATTTCCTATTATATGGCCATAAGCCATATTCTTTTTATTCCTATTTTAAAATTATATAACAAGAAGTCATATTACTTTGATTTCTTATTTTGATATAGCACAACTAGAAGTTATATTTCTTGATTCACTATTATATGGCCAGAAGCCATATTACTTAAATTTTCTATTATGAGATTAGAGATTATAATTATTTTTATTTTCATTTCTTTATTTTATATTATGTTTTATACTAGTTCATTTTATTTATGTTTTATTATTTTATTTTTTTGTAATATGTGTGTATATATATATATATATTATTCATTTGTTTATTTATTTTATTTGTTCATCATTTAATTTATTTTCCATTTTACTTTTATTATTTCTATCTTTATGTTAAATTTTGCTGTTTTATATTTGTTTAAACTTAATCTTATTTACATTTTATAACATTTTATTTTTATTTTTATTTATAGTATTATAGATGATGTGATAAATATGATTGTAGATTTCCTCACCGTGTGTGTGTATATATATACATACATCACTTAGATTCTACCTCCCCTTTCTACATTTCTTCATTATATGTTATTTATATTCATATATGTATATTTATTCATGATTTTATGATTTTAATGGTAAACTATTTATTTATGAATATATGAAGAATATTTTCAAGAAAATTTATTTATTGAACTATGTATTGACTACTCATGAAAATTTTGCTCCCTTTAATTATGTTATTTATTAAATATTTTGATTGTGATTTATGAATTCTAATGTTTTAATTCATGATGATGCTCTATATTTTATTAATCTTACCATGATTCTAATTGTTATCATTATTTTTAGTTTGAATCATTGTCAACCTTATCAAACTTGAGTTTATTGCTCTTGATATCACGAGAAAGAATTATCTATCATGGATCTTAGATATTGAGATCCATCTAGATGCTAAGGGTCTAGGAACGACTATTTTACTAGTAAATGAAACAACCAGTCAAGATAAGGCCAAGACCATGATTTTTCTTCGTCATCATATTCACGAAGGATTGAAGGTTGAATACCTAACGGCAAAAATTCCACTATAATTATGGACTAATTTGAAAGAAAGATATTATCACAAAAAAAAAAAACGGTGATTTCTCCTCTAGCTTGTTGTGAATGGATACACTTTAGGCTACAAGATTTTAAGACTGTAAATAAATATAATTCAATGGTTTTTAAAATAAGTTCTCAATTGAAATTATGCGGTAAGAAAATAATTGATGAGAACTTATTTTTTAAAAAAAAAAAAATTTCTACCTTTCATGCTTCAAATATGCTCCCATAGCAGCAATATTATGAGAAATGTTTTAAAAAGTATCACGAGTTAATCTCACACATGTTGGTATCCGAACAAAATAACGAGCTCTTGATGAAAAATCATGAAAATTGTCCTACTGGATCTACTCCATTCACTGAAGCGAATGCGAGTGTATATAATAATTATCATGCTAATAATCGTGGTTATCATCGTGGTCGTGGTTGTGGTCGCGGCCGTGGCTGTGGACGTGGTCACGATAGGGGGACATGGTAATTACCATTATCATGGTGGTAGAAGTAATTATTATAATTCTAACACCCACCAGAAGAGGAAATATGATGAAGGCTGAAAAACGAAGAGGGTCCTTCAAATTTTTTAGAATAAATGTTATCGGTGTGGTATGAAGGGGCACTGGGCGCGTATTTGTCATATGCTTGAGCATCTAGTAAAACTTTATCAGGCCTTCATTAAAAGGAGTGCGACTAATGTGGAAGCAAATTTGATTTTTCAAGATGATAATATTGAGGGATGATGTCAATGAGCTAAATGGCATTAATGGCAATATTGCTATGGCACAATTGGAGGTGATTGATTTTTATCATTAGATGAGTTTGGTTGGAAGAACAAACTATATATATATATATATATATATATATATATATATATATATATATATATATATAATGGTTTTTCAAAACTAGTATATACTTCACTTTCATTTATACTTTTATACGCAACAAGACTTTCGACCCGTGCGATGCACGGATATATTTGTACCAAAAAGACTTAAAATGAATAAGATGAACTAATATGTAACAAATTAACCATTCTATTAAATCAATACACTTTTACAAAGATCATAACATAGTACTCATTCTGAAACCTACCCTATTGCTATCAATGAAACAAAATGTTTTGGAAAACTTCTCTATAAATAACATTTATTGTGGTATTACTGCATTTACAAAACTCGTTTAGTATAAGGATTTTTAAACCACTGAAATTCTTAACTCTAGACATGGCAACATATAATTGCCTATGTGAGAAAATTGGGCTTGATAGGTAAAGGCCTACATTTGACATTGATTGACCTTGACTTTTGTTTATCGTCATTGCAAATGAAATTATGATTGGAAATTGTCTTCTTGTCATTTTGAATGGCAGTGTAGTTTCAGAAGGATTCATATCCATTCTGTGTATCAAAATCTCTTCACATGCGCTTGTTCCATTCAATGCCTTAGCTTTAACGACATTCTTCCCAAGTTGTGTAATTTGAAGTCTTGTACCGTTGCACAATCCTGCAGTTTGGTCAATGTTCCTTATTATCATTAGATGAGTTTGGTTGGAAGAACAAACAAACAATATATATATATATATATATATATATATATATATATATATATTATAGTTTTTCAAAACTAGTATATACTTCACTTTCATTTATACTTTTATATGCAATAAGGTCATTGTTGTTCATCATGTATTTTAAATTTGTTTTAATACATTTTTTTTTAAAGTACTTGAGCTTTAAAGTGAAAGATAGGTTATTGGCCTATTATATATTGACTTGTCTTTGAAATACAGATATAAAGGAAGTATGATTATATGACTCACATTTGAAGGAGATTGTTAAAATACAAGTGTGAGCTAATTTTTGAAAATTTATATTCATATATTCCCCATACAAAGCTTAATAGATCTCCCAGAATGGATGTCATATCATGATTTAAATTAATATGTTTTGGAAATCAAGATGTTTATGATTGGTTGAGACATATATTACAGTAAACCAAAAGTTTACTAATCCAAACAAATTTATTATTGGCATGACTTGTTTGATCATCGAAGTCATATATATAATGCAACAAATTATAAATAAGATTACGTATTGGCCATTGAAGAACCAGAAGATTCTTCTGAAGAGCCAATATATTGTTCAAGAATTATTATATGCTGCTTGTTTTCAAATAAAATTAACTATGAGAATATTATTGGTCATAATTAGTAATGGATCTCTGCATTTCTGGAAATATATCAAACATAATTATATGGGCCCATTGAATAGCATATAAACCATACAATTGTTGGATAAATTTGAAAGAGGTATCTACAAGACAGTTATGTGTGAGATTATTAACTTACAACTTGAAGTTTGCAATAATGTTTGAATAAATTAAGTACGCAATTTTCAGATTATACAATCTAGAAATCATATATTAAAACCTCTATAAATAGCTACTCTAGATCAGAGCTTATGAGAACAAACTTTTTATGTCAATATTGACATATTTAATCTTGCATATTGTAGCAGTTATATTCATCAAGCCAATCAAATTTTCCTAGTAAAATTGGCTTTTGGTCAAGAACCAGATAAATTTTATCTTAAAAGGTTTGAATGTGCAATGCTTATTAATCCATCACAATTCACATAGATGGATATAGAAAGAAAGTTGAGATAAATGTTGGGTAAAGACCTCATTTTTCTTGTTTGTCTCTATATAAAACAAAATGATGTTTTTAAAGGAAACAAATGGATTTAAGGAACTTATAATGCATGATTAGTCAATTATCTTTTAATATTGTTTTCCTAATATAAGAGGGAGAAAGAGAATATATAGAATGTATTATTACTATTAAATATCATTGAATATAGAAGTATGAACTAGAAGTTTATCAGACTATGCATTCATGAAATATTATAAAATATTTGCCATATGGAATTATTGACTTAAATAAGATTTACTAAATCTCATATTCTAGCTAAAAAATGCTCCAATCAGTACAAATACAAATGAGACATGCTCGAAAGATGAGAAATTATTCGGTTCCAAATATAAAAACGATGGATAAATTGGAACATATAATTAAGATAATCATATTAAGGAGGTATATACTCCAGAAGAGTACTTAAACATAACTAATTGCAAAACCTCAAGAGAGGTTCAGGTACCTGAAAAGTAGTATAGACCTTGTTGTTAGTTCCCTATTTGTGTCTTGATGATGATTAAGTTTGAAAACGATTTATGTTTATGAAATGTAAGCAAAATAATTTTAACTAAGTCAAAATCATATTTTATCAGAGAAAACATTTTGCTGTCATATTGGCTCAAGCCAATGTTGCAGACTTGAGTCAATCCCTTGTTCATCTATCACCAAAATTTCATATTGACTCGAGCCTGACAAAAGACTGCCTCAAGTCTGGGTCTAGACTTGAGCCTAAATTTTTTGAGACTTGAGCCAATGGTCATCAATCTTAAAATATTTTTCAAAATATGAATCGTTTGACTCGAGCCTACAAATAGTTTGCCTCGAGTTTGTGGCTAGACTCGAGTCAAGACTTTCAGAGACTCAAGCCAAAGGTCTTAATTTTAAAATGATTTTTGAAACATGATTTTCTTGCCTCGAGGCAGTGAGCATTAACTCTAGCCAGAATCTTGACCGTTACATTCAAGACTCAAGCCTAACTCGAGCCTTCACTTATCTACCTCGAGTCACAGACTTGCTTAACGAACGACAAATAGTTTTCTCTTCACGGCGACTCGAGCTTATTTGCCTACCTCGAGTTTAGAGGCTGACTCAAGCCTCATATTCTACCTCGAGTCAAAGATCTTCATCATCTTTGATCAATCGCCTAAGATTGACTCGAGCCTTGTTTATTGGTGACTCGAGCCTAAGCCTAGACTCGAGCCAATGATTTGTCCGCCTCGAGTTAGATGATATTTTCAAATATTCTCTGTGCCTTAAACGTTTCTTCGACTCGAGCCTGAGTAAATGTTGACTCAAGTCAAGTTCATCTCTGTTTTTGTGAATTCTTATCTGCAATCCTAAATTCTCTAAGTATGCTTTTAGATTCTTCATATCATATATCATCAATGTTCTTAACTTGATTTAATCAGTTTGTTAGTGAGTAACAAATGATTAGAACAGAGATTATTTTTTCTGGATTTTGAATAAAGCAGTCGACGTGTCAGAGTGCATTTAATGCACTTACCTAATCGAGACCCTCAACCAACAAACATACCTCTGGGCAACGAAAGACATTTTTTAACAAGATTATTCCATTCTCTTTGCTGGCTTACATCGGTCATAATCGCAGGAACAAAAGAATAAAAGAATATAGTGACTCGATTATACGGACTTCCACGCTTCAACTCTAATAGACATATTAAAGAGTCTCAACTGATAGTTCTTCAAGCTTTACAACGGCCATAAATGAGATCAACTATAAATAACTGAAGATTTGAATTCACCACCTACCAAAACGCTGTGCAATTAATTCGACTCAACTACTTCTTGCTATTTCATCAACTAAGTTAATATCTTCGGTTATATTCTTTGTACTTCAGTATTTATCATTTATCTACTCGTGAGGAGTTTTTAAACACCATCTGATTATCTATTTAGTTGTTAAATCTTAAGGTTGTAGAACCTTAAGTATGGGTGTATGATTACAACTTATAAGGGGGAGTGAGTCCAAGTGTAAGAGGATCATCCTAGGTTACAAAGTGTGTAATTGTATTCTATTTGAAGAGTTAGTAGAAATCCCAAGGTGTGCTTGGGGACTGGACGTAGGTCAAAGTGTTGGACCGAACCAGTATAAATTGCTCTATGTCTATTTTCCTTCTTTGTCCTTGTTTCATTTGCGCCTGTGTGTGTCTCATGAAAAGTTTTTGAGATCACCTATTTACCCCCCTCTAGGTGATATTCCATCTTCACTTGTTAAGTTATGTCACAATTGGAAACATGGAATCGAAAAGATAAAACTGTCAACAACAATTTTGAAAATGATATCACGTGATTAAATGAGGATATTAGATCAAGGTATGTCTAAGAAATAGACATAAAGATGATTGACCAAAAGGAAAAGGGAAAAAATTGAAAAAAGTGCAAATATGATTGAGGCTACAGTTCAATTTGGGATATATGAATATTTATGTGAAAATAAAGATTTTTACAAAGTCTAATATGATTATGATGAGATATATGATTTTGTGGTATATACAATAATTTTGTATATATTATTAGTCAGCAGGTTATAAAAGAAAAATTATGTGTCTATTACATATTGTTATATATATGCTATGCATATGGCTCACTAAATTATGAAGTTTGCATAATAATCTTTGAAGAAGGATCCAAAATACCAGAAGCATATCCAAATATATATATAGATATATTTCAAAATATTTTTTTTTTTTGATATTCTAGAAATACCTTATGATTGTTTTTAGAGATCACTGTATACATTATGATTTTACTGGTTAGAAAATTTAGTTCTTACATGTATACAATGGATAATAAAAATAAGATTGAGTGATTTTCATGATGATTCTTTTATTGTTCCACAACGAAATATATAATGTTTGACGGTTAAAATGAAGATATGCTTATAAGGACATTGGAAGTAATGTTGTTATCACATAGAGTAAAACTGATATCATCAAGAGAGAGAGTCGATACATGTTGTATAATTTTTCCCTTTTAGGTTTTGCCCCATTGAGTTTTCCTAAAAATGTTTTTAATGAGGCAGCACTGGGCAGTATATCAATGAATAATGTACTCTTTTCTTTTGTTAAGTTTTTGTCCTAGGTTTTTCGGAGTTAAAGTTTAACCAGACACATTTATAACAACATCCAAGGGGAGTGTTATAAATATTATATTTGTAGATGTATATATCTCTCATTATTTTATGTTCTCCATGGTTTTCTATTTTAATCTATTGATTACTGTAATTATGGAATCATATTAATTGTAAATTAGAGAATTGTGTTTATAAATAGAAAAGATATACGATATATTTGAGAAAACACTGAATAGTGAGTAAGAATTACTCTTTCTCACTTTCTTTACATTCTTACTTTCTTTTCTCATCTTTCCCATTATTTTATAACAACATTAACCGTTTTAATGTAATAATTTTCTTAATTTTAATTATAAGAAACTGTGCCCACCGAAGCCGGTCAAGCGCTCTTCGGCTTAGGTAAACAAACTGCTAAAGCGAAGGGCGAATGATAACTTGCAGGTCCCTCTTCAGGTAAGTCCCATGGAATCTTCATGTTCTGCTTATGTTGGAAGAAACCAAAGAAAATAAGAAGTCTTTTTTGCCATCCATAATTACTGGAAGATTATCTTTGAACTCATCAACCACAATTCTTTTATGTTATTTATAATCCAATAAGATATTTCGATTCCTTTCCATTCATTAGTCTTCTCTTTGTTCTGCTCTTGAGATTCTAGAAACTCTTACGGGAATTCTAAGGGTACACATTGACCAATTTGTTCATGTTGCTGTATACTTCCTTCTGCTTTTGAGTTGTCGAGCTTCTTTGAAGAACTATTGTTAATTTACCACTTCCCCTTCATTGGGTAGCTGTGACATCACTCTAATTGGCCATTTTTGCAGAGTTGATCGAGTTTTAAAATTCACCGCTACATATATTGCACCTAAACCTGTAGGATGCTTTCAGGTTCAGAGTTTTAACTGTTGTGTTACACTTACATTGCGGAGATTGTTCATTTATTATACTAATCCTTTGTAATAAGGTTCTGCATCACTTTCGTTTTCTTATGAACTGTTAACATTAACTATACTAATCGAGAAATAAGGCTATGGTAGTACTGTTGCTTTTATCTAAAAGTACTGAATTACAGAATCTGTCCGTATGCTCATTGAAATGATGCAATTTACAAGTGGAGCACAACTAAATTGTTGACTCGGTTTAACAAATGTGGTGTGGATATGGTTTCATATTCAAAAGCAAGCTTGAGCTGTTGTTGTACACGCATTTTGGCTTGAAAGAATTTATTGGAAAATGGGAAGTAAGCAAAGGTGAATGTATTGATAGAGTAACAAACAATAAAACTTGTTCTTTTGTCCAAAAAATAGTGCTTTAAATTATATGCCCGGAAACATTTTTTTCCTATGAGAATCTCACTCTCTCCGCTAATGCATGCAATACTGTGAATTTTTTTATGATACTTTCTCATCTTTGTAGCGGGTAGTAATCTCTCTGATAGTTATGAGTTGTGCTTGAGTGTACCATATGTTATTTAGAAGGATTGAAGTCTGTTATAAGCTTAAATTTATTATTATCAGGATCAGAGAAGTTATCATTGCTTAAGCCGTAATTTAATCATGCAAGCTAGAAAGAAGAGATTGGTTATTGAAGAGCATGGCAAGAAACAGAAAAGTACAAATCTTGTATGGAGACCAGTCTCCACTTGCGCCAGTTCTTGCGAAGGTCTGTAATCCCTGCCCCCCAAGGTTCTGAAATAATGTGAAATCAACTTTCAGTTGCCCATGAAATCTATTGTTTGTTTATCTTATCATGAGTCAAGGGCAGTAGTCTGATATGAAAAAGACAGAAGAAGTGGGGATGAGAGAGGACATAGGAGAGAAAAATTAAAAAAAAAAAAGTGTTATTAACCATCAACCTGAATACAAAATACCTCCTTCCCTCACTTATATAGCCGTTGGCCTAATATCAGCTAACAACCACTTAACTCCCAAAAGTCAATTACACACATCCATATGACGTAACATATATTTGCAGTGTGATATAGAAGGTGCACTCTTTACTTCTCCCTGATCTTAAGATTATGGTCATGTCTCTCTAGGTTTGTAGGTCACTGAAGAATTTTGGTATTTTATATATTTCCTATAATTAATAATTGAGAAGCACATGAAGTTCCATAGCATCTCTACAAATATGAATTCTTTTTGCCCCTTCTTAAAGGCAATAGGGGGAGGTGGTTAGCTGACCTAATAAAGGTTGATGGTAAGGTTTGTATCGAATTGTGTATTTTTGCAGAAAGCTTGGTAAAGGAGGCAATGGTTGAGTCAGAAGATGGAGGAGATGTTCATACAGTGGGCTGTAATGAATCTAGCACTGTTACGAATGATCATGTTATGGAGGCAGCTGCTGAAGTTATAACTGAATCGGCTATCACATCTAGTCCATTGCAGCACGACGTCAAAAACAAAGTGCTAGAAGAAAGTTTAGCCGTTTCCACTGAAAAGCACTCAATTTCTGTTGAGGCAAGTCTGTAATTTTTCTGTTCAGTTTTTACTGTTTTCATCTTTGGTAGTCTTGTACTTTATGTAGATGTGAACCAGTATTTATTTATCTTACCTCTTATATTCTGCTGTACCATTTGTCCTGTTTTTGCAATTCAGTTGCTGAATAGGTGATTTCAATCTATATAAGATATTACCTTGGCACTAAAATTTATTGTTTTGTTACCAGGTGGGAGAACTTTAAGGCTATGCTGATGATATATTGTGCGCTTTTTTTTTTTCCTCTTTTCGTTTTCATTCTTTCTTTTTTATTTATTTTTTGCATAACAACAGTGTATATCTTGAGTTATTTATGATATTTTTGTTTTTTCTTTACAAACATGTAAGTAAAAGAAATTGTATTATTACCAATATAAGGTTGGTTTAACGGTGTAAGGCTCGTTAGACCTCTTTGGATCTCAAGTTCGAGTCTTAAAGGAGTCACTTGTATTAGGAGGGGTAATCATGAACCCCTAACCGAATACCGGATGATTAAAAAAAAAAAAAAAAAGGAAATGGTATTACTTGTTGCGCTTGGGGAAAGTTAGTTGCACTATTTGGCACCATATTTCTGATCATTGGTTTAGCCACTCAATCTGTACTTTTTTGTTATTGCCTTTTTCTATTATGCATTAGCTAGTCAAACACTGCAGCTTTTTTTTCATTATGTTTTTACTTCATTGTGTTTGATGTGCAGGCTGGTGCTTCTCTATTTCGTTTTATCAAAGGAAAAGGGTAAAAACTAGATTTAATTTTTATTTGACATGGATAACTAACTTAGCGGATGCAGATGATCGCATGAGTGGAAGTTGTGTATGTATACTTGTTAAAGGTGTGGGCTCTGGTAAGAATAAAGATAGACTGGAAAGGAAAGTTGTAATACAAGTAAAGGACTTAAAGAGTTTGAATTGTGAATCATGTAACATACGTTATAAGGGACAAAAATCCTGTTATTAATGTTATCAGAGGGACAGGGTGGAAAGTTGTGCATATTATATGCAAACTGGATTACTTGATCATTAGTTATTACGTCATGTTTGATGGTTGATGCTGTTTCAGGGGATCCACGCAGAAAAATATTGAAGAGGAGATGGGGGTTAAGATAATTTTACCATCTTCAAAAGAAGATGATTTTGTCAGTAAGTTTTTGGATTTGCCCGTACACATTGCCTGTCTTTTCATCGTCAGCTTTGCAATATATTCTCTTGGAATCAGCATTTGTACTCAGAAGAAATAATTAGTCTTTATAATTCCATTGTTTGACCCTAATTGTTGTTATTCTTTGAGTTGGATGAACATCTGAATGTCTGTTCACCATATGAAAAATAGTTTTTGCCTACATTCAAAAGAATGCATGAATCATTCTGATTTTCTGGGCTTTTGCTTCAAGTTGGACTAGGCTTTATCTAACTCTATATATCCTAAAGCCGAATTTGACCTAAACACTGAACATCATGATCTGTCAAGGCAGAGTGGATATTATGACCGTAGATCTAATGGGTTTTGTTTGTACGATTGTCTTTTGCAGCCATTGAAGGCATTTCAATTGATAGTGTGACGCTAGCTTCCAAAAGGATACAAGCCATAATTGATGAGGTCAGTTGCCTCTCTATGCTGCCCTTTGAAAGAATTAGACTTAAATTTACTTCCATTTTCCAGTTTGTTTACTAGAAGTGTATTATTTCAGTGATAATGAAGACTATTATAGTTACAATATCATGCCAAAATTTATATCTTTCCTTGTGTTTGATAACAGGCAGTTAAGAGTCGAAATCTTGATTATTCACACTTCATATCACTTCCATTGGCCATTCATCCTGAGTTAGTTGATAAACTCATCAGTTTTCAAAATTCTATCCTGGGAACTAGTGATTCTTGTGTGGATGAGAATCTTGAATCTAATTCCAATGAAGAAAATACTGACAATGAAGAACAGGATGATTTATCAGAGGAAAAAACTAATGTTGTGGTTGAACTTAAAGCCCATAACAGCAATGAATCAGTTGAAGTGAATCTCACGAACGTACCACTTGTCAGTTATGCGCCTAAAGCTTCCAAATCTTCTGCATCCAAGTCTCCTGATTTATCTGGTATAAAAATAAGATATTCTGTTAAGTTATGATTGAGATATTTTTGTAATTTTGATTAAGGGATTATGTATGTGTACATATATTCTGTAATTTTTTCAGCAGCATGAATATTCTCTATTTTTTTCTCTATACGCATTTAGTTACATGTTACTGTCCAGTACTCAATGAAAATGTCAGCTTCAAGGAGTCCTAATTTTTAGCTAATTTTTTTATTGTTTCTCAAGTTATGTTCTCAAGACATGCCTATGTTAACTGGAACCAGTCATTCTTATGCCTAATTATTTTTCTTATGCTCTTATCTTCAAACTCAACAAGGATTAGTTACATGCTTCAAGTTAATTACATTCCTGTTTATTATTATTCTCCCTCCCTGATGCTGATTTATGTTGCACTTTTTAGACTTGGGGATTGACAAGTCCACGTTCATTAAGCCTAAAACGTTTCATCTTACTGTACTCATGCTGAAATTGTGGAACAAGGATCGAGTTAAGAAAGCTACTGAGGTTTTACATGTAAGATAAACCCCATTGCAATTTAAAAGCTTAACCTGTTCAGTGAAGGCTCACGTATAGTGTTTTATTATAATCTCTACAAAATATAATATGTTTGGTAAATTCTTTGTCTGTAATTACCTTTGTCACTATGCAGAATATCTCCTCAAGAGTTAGGGAAGCCCTTGACAATCGGCCTCTCTCTGTGAAATTAAAAGGATTGGTAGGAGTCCGTCTTGATCTCCATTTGGCTGTTGCAATCGTTTTATATATTTATAAATGCTGATTATTTGTTGATTAGATACCATGCCTTGGCATTGTCTAATATGAGTACTTTTACTTAAATCGGTTGATTGAAATAACTGGACAATTCTAAGGGTTCATGTCTACAAATTTGTTCTTTCTGATATATATAGAATTTTGTGAATTCACCCTTTGTTGGCTTATAGACCAATCATTCGTATAATTCAGCATTTCATTATAGGATTTAATATTTAAGCATAGGATCTTATAATTCTCATTCTTAATCTGAGCAGTTTTTTATTGACGATTTATTTTAGCCTTATGTACATCAGATGGAGACTATTTTCTTCCTATTATCAGATTGAACTTTTATGCGGTTTCTTGGACATTTTTATCGGGGAAATAATATATGTACCCCTGCAGGATTGCATGAAAGGTTCTCAGGCCAAAGCTCGTGTTCTGTATGCTCCAGTGGAAGAAGTTGGCAGTGAGAGCCGTCTTCTACGTGCCTGTCGTATCCATATATAAATTGTACTCGATGAAATTGCTTTTATTATGCATGCTTGGTTTCACTTTAAAAACCATTAAAACTATGGTTTTTCTCATACAATTCAATCATGCAAATAGTTAATGAATGCAATAAAATAATTGTGCATAAAAATAAAGAACAAGAGATTAAAAGATTGCCCGAAGAACAGTAGTCTGCATGTCTAGACGAGAATGGAAAAGTGCAAGAAATTAAAATGGTGCTAGGACGGTGGTAGTCCACACAGTTAAACAATGAACAAAAAATAAAGAGCAAGAAAATAAACTAGGTTAATAAAAAAAGAAAGTATAGTACAAGAACATAAGGTTAATAAAATCTTTATTGAAGTAAGGAGAAGAAAGACACTTACAAAAAATGTCACTATGGTTTTGGTGGTTTTCAACGTGAAACCAAACATGCTCTTGTTCGCTAAACCTGTAAATAGTGATGTTAATTCTATCTGGTTTAGATCATATATTAGTCTTTCAAAGTCATCTGAGTTTTCTGAGCTTTTTTAGAAGTCATTATTGATGCATATGTTGAAGCTGGACTTGTCATGGAGAATGACATTAATCAGAAGCTGAAGGTATGTTAAATTCAGAGGATTACCATACTTAGTTTGTTTCTTTTGGGTCAAGGGTGAATAGAACATTAATATATACATTTGGCAATCATCAAGATATTCTCTTTTTGATTTTTTCAGTTGCATGCAACTGTGATGAATGCAAGGCATACCAAAAGGTATTATTTTGGAATTTCCTAAGATATTCTAGCTTAAATAGCTATTCGCTGATATAATCCGCCGGTGTTCAGGACGAAGAGGAAAAAGTTTGATTCCTTCGATGCACGGGGCATATTCAAGCGGTACGGATCCGAGGACTGGGGAGAGTATCCTATTCGAGAAGCTCATCTGTCCCAGAGATTTTGCTTTGATGAAAATGGATACTATCACTGCTGTGCTTCAATACCCTTTCCTGAAAATATGGAGGTAGAAGTAGAATGATTAATGTATTAATGATATGATCAGTCAGCTTTTATTTTCTGCTGGAATAAAGATCTCAATTAGTCTTGGTTTCTGACTTCTTGGGTTTCAAATGTATTACCTGAAACGGCTTTCTTGTAAACTTCAACTTCCTCCTGTTCATAACTAATGTTAGAATCTTAATCTCCTGGGTCAGTTTAGTTATTGTGATATGTGGAAATCCCTCAATGAAATCTATTTTTCTTCTTTTACTAGTTAGTAGTTGCACCTTGAAATTGTTTTATGCTGTTCATCTGATGAAAAATATAGTTGTAAATATAGGCCAGAGTTGTTGCACCATACCAGTCCGTTCAACCCTAAAAAGGACTAGTCCAACCCGGTTCTAAGGCCCCATAAAGTTGACATTTTTTATTTTATCATAATAGTTTTTGTATTTTCTATTTTTTCAGTCCTAGATATAAGACAGACTTGACTGTTTTTAGAGAGATTAAAAAAGTTAAATAAGTTACTTGATCATATTATATGTTGAGTCCTTAGATTATATATCAGTTCATAAGTTGGATAAAGTAGTTTGGAGAAAAAATGACAAATATAAATATTTGAAAGTAATTTCATTAGTTTCTTTATCTTATATTTAGAATCAAAAGGAGTATTTCTTTTATAAAAATAAAATTATGATTATGATTTTTTTTTAAAAAAAAATTCAAAACTAGTTTTCATGGACGCTATTGAAATTGATTAGAGACAGTTAGGTAGCAATCCTTGCTGTGATTTTGTTGGCCACCTTATTCCATGTTTGGTTGTCTGCTATTGGGATCCATAATTACTGTCAGTGCCACTCCCAAAAGGCATTCACATTTCAAAGAGACTTCTCTTGATCTGATTGGCTGTCCGCACTTATATGTTTCCCACAAACACGATGTTATTAATGAACAAGTGTTCATCCTTGTATTTTTCACATCATATCCCATCATTTATACGTACAAGTTAAAACTCCCATATCAACTAATGATTTTTTTTTTTTTTAGTAATAATTACTCGCAAATTTCATTCCTAGATCATATCTAATACTCCCTTTATCCCTATATATAAGGTTTTTTCAACAGATTCTAAGAAACAACTAAAATTAATAAATATGTAGGAAATATAAGTTGTTTTCAAAAAATGCCACTGTTTATGAATGAGTGTATGTGAGAGAGAGAGAGAGAGAGTAATAATGAAAAAAAGGATAAAAGAAAATGTATGGGGAATGAATGATGAAAGAGTAATTGAGGGTAAAATAGGTAAAAGTATATTTATTATTGAAACAAACTCAAAAGAGTTCTTATAAAGAAGGACAAGCTCATTTTTTTTAAAAAAAAATATATATTATATATAGGGATGGAGGGAGTAGTTCTTGGGTTTCAAATTTTTATTTTTCAATAGATGAGAGTTCGTGGATATTGTTTTTTAAAACGATATATATATATATATATAAAGCAAGGAATTACGATTATTTTGTTATCTTCAAAACAATTTTTTGTTTTGTTTTCATTTCAGATATTAAGGAAATGTTTGATTAATTCTTGGCCGATTTAACTTCTGATGTAATTATGGAAACATTATTGTAATGGCTACCCTCCTATCCCTTCTCTCCGAAAGTGGAGATTCGAAGGGTTCACTACCTGTTTGATTTGAAGGGAGGGAGTGAGAAGGAAGATAGTGGAAAAGAATATATTGACCAAATTATCATTAATGAAAAGAATATTCATTTTTGTTAAGAGTATATTTTTAGAATATTAAAAAGTTTTCGTGCGCTATTTAGTAAAAATGAGAGAAAAATCCCCCTCCCCCCCCCCCCCCCAAAAAAAAAAAAAAACCAAACTAGAAAAGGGATTCTTCAGGCTCCAAATAAAAGAAAAATTAAAATTCATTCCTTCCCTCCCTTTTCCCTTAAGCAAAATCCCTCAATTTTTCTTCCTTCTGTTAAATCTCACATCATTAATTAAAATAACCCCAAAAGCACTGTTCATGAAGGGGCATTCATTTACTATCCGTTTCATTTCATATCTGGCTTTGGACAATGCCCACCACAAGACAAAAGAATCACATGGGAGGATATCCAAAAGCTTCCTTTAGGACCCAAAATATAAAGTTCCCTTTACTTTTTGTTCTTGGATTCCAAAAAATATTTCATAAAGCAATCCTTTGTGTATCTATTTTTTAAAAAATATAAACTACATGTCATTACATAACAATCAGAACAAGTATCAGAACAGTCCAAACAGGATCATTCTCCATCATCAACCTCCGCCTTTTGAAGGAAAAGAGTAGGTTGATCATGGAGATAAAAATTATCTTCTACTCTATGAGAGTACTTAGCTAACTGATCATCAGCTATTATGATGTTTTCTCTATCCACATGATATACTATCACCTGTCAATCTCTGTTCAGAATTAACATAACCTCATCCACCACATGTTTAGAGGGATGATCGCTATCACAACCTCTAATAGTAAAATGAATTGCTTCTATACAATCAAACAACAAAATGACTTTCCTAGAACCCTTGGACCAACAGAGGTGTAGTACTGTAGTGGATGAGATCAGTGAGCTCTGCAATGGCAGGGGAACGTGTGTGAGTTTACAGCTGAAACCTCCTAGCCAACGGTTGTCCTGGATGGTCACGAACATATCCGCCGGCCGCATCCACTTCGACCACTCTCTAGGACCAAGCCATCTACTGCTAGTCTCACATGCATGCTCATTGTCTCTCATGTGTTGATCACCTGTTGGTTGGGTTGCATGAGAGAAAATTCCTTGTCTCATGAGATCATGGCCTTAAAGGACCACTCTGCTCCTTGTAGTGTGGAGAGTGTATTCTGCTGCTCCGTTTGGATGACAGAATAGTGAATACAATACAATATAATACTTTATCCTGTATGCAAAATTATGATAACATAATTATGATTAAGCAATCCTTTTGAAGAGAGGCTTGTGCACTAACCAAGCAGATGAGCTAGAGAAGTTCACAAGATTCTTCTTCTTACCATACCATCTTCAAATAAAATACAACATCCGGTTTTAATTATAAGTCCTAGTTGACTTTCTTTGGAGAGATTAAGGAAGCTAAATAAGTTATTTAATCATTTCATATGTTGTATATCCTTAGATTATATATTAGTTTATTAGTTAAACTAATTATTTTGAAGAAAGAAATAAAAATAAAAATACTCTAAAGTAATTTAATTAGCTTCCTTAATCTCTCTAAAAAAATCAACTAGCTTTTATAATTAGAATCGGAAGGAGTACTTCCTTTCGGTGCTTTTTATAAGATCTTTTTAAACGAAGTATGTGGTTCAAGAAACTGTTCAATTAGTTAAAAGTAAGAAATATGTAAGAAATAATTTTTTTCTTAGTATGCCATTATTTATATGGGATAAGTACTAATGAGAAATAATGGTGAGAAAAATGATGAAAGGATCTAGTTTTCAGCTTAGCAGATTTGCTAGGCAGGAGAGCTAAGAAGATCTCAAGCGTTAGATCTTATTTGGACGGCCCATACTTTTTTTTTAAAAAAAAAATAATAATAAAAAATCTAGACCGTCTAGATTAAATTTGATAGTGACAACCTATATCCTCCTAGCTTTCCCTGCTTAGTATATTTGTTGAGCAGGGAAACCAATTCTTGAAAAAGAATGTATGTGAAAAAAATGAGGAGGGATAATAATGGAATTTATTACGGGTAAAGTTGGTAAAAATAAATTTAATATTGAAACAATCTCAAAATTGATCTTATGAAAATACCAAGCCAATTTTAAAAAATAAGGTGTCATATAAAGGACAAGAGGGAGTAATTAGTAATAAATCAAACACATGAACTATATTACAATTTAATTAAGGGAAAATTGCTAACCATTCCCTTCCCCCAAAAATAAATTATTACCCAAAAGTATCCAAAGATTAAGATCATTGAGTGGGTGCAACTCATTTTCAACGAGTACAACTTTTCTTCAGTTATGTATGTGTAATTTTTTTTTTTTTTGGCCTCACGTATTATTAAAGATATGTTACATATAGTTGAAAAAAAGTTATATTTTAACGGATTTTAGGAAATGAAAGATTTTTTCAGTAATTAATGAAATTGTATCCACTGATTTTGGGAAGGCGGTTAGGGGAGGGGGGGGGGGGGGGGGTTGGCACGGGCGGTGGTGTGTGTGGTCCAAATCCATTCATATGCACCGCCCACCAATGGCTTTTTTCTGGGATGATAATGTTGTTGGGTCCCACGAAACAGCGCCTGGTCACATGGATGAATCATTCATTTGCTTCAGTTCTGGACATTTCTATTAAATCACGTTTCTGCCAGCTAAGCTTGCCCCCTCCTCCCCTCCCTATTTCTTTGACTCTCAACGGCAAAAATTTATGCGCAAACTTTCAAATGTTCATATTTTCAACGTTTCTAAAGGTTATACTTATTCTCATTACAGGTATGCATTCATTAAATTGAGTATTTAATTTATATCAATATGAAAAAAAATTAACAAATAGATATTTGCTGAAGTAAAAAATAAATTGAAATTACTTAAAAGATAGGCAAAACTAGGGAATTAATTAATGATGATGAAGGGTAATTAGTAAATGAATTTATTTTAATATAAATTTTAATTACAAATAAAAATCCTTAATAGAGTTAACGGTTTGTATTTAAATGTATGTTTTCAAAATAAAGGAGAAGTTCATATAAATAAGGCAAAATGCAAAAGAAATTAGAGTGTTTTACTGAAAATTTTATTCATCAAAATGAATTAAATCAAAGTATTATGGTATTTTGTGTATTACAACATTTGACATGTGAGTCCAAAAATAAATAAATTCTTTAATAAGGGGCATTCCCCAATTCTGTCAATAATTTCTTATATAAAAATTTAATTTAATAATATTTTATAAGATAGTAATTTTTAAAAAAAGAAAATTGTATTAAATTTAAAAGGCCTGACTAAAATAAGCATCAACATATTTCTAGAAACCATAAGAAATCATATTGTTCAAATTTAGTAAATAATGTAGCTTACAAGCATTAGTGGAGACAAGGAAAACTTAATGTAAGGGCTAATGAAATAATGTAATTATTAACAAGTCTTATAATAAATAGTAACATGCAATGAAAAGATCTAGTATATATAAAAAACGATAACAGGTCGATCTATGCTGCTTGCTTGCTATAAGAACTTTTTAATGGTTACACTCCTTAGAACCTCACATAATAATTGTTCTTAATATATATGGGACCAACTGTTTTTTTATTTTTATTTTTATTTTTATTTTTAAAAAAAGCTTATTATGGAAGTGGAGTTATGAGAATTATTAAGACCATATATGACACATCTCGAGGGCCACAAGGGTGCCCATCAACCGATTTGCACATCCACACTAGTATTTGTTTTCATGTTCTTTTAGAAGATAATAAGGCACATTTTTATTTTTTTATAATTATATTTTAAATATCTTTATGCAGGTTTAAGTATAATTTCTCTATCTTTTGCTTTTGTCTTGAAATATAATGTCCAAACAATGCAATATAATATATATTTACCTCAATAGCTAAGAAGATGTAATATTTTTTTGCTTGAAAATTTATATTTTATTTAAATGATCTTTGTTCAATTTTAAGAGAATAATTTACCAGTAAAATCTAAAATCTTGTACTTTGAAAGTGACCCGAAAATAAAACGCCTTTTCTAAACCTTAATATAAGAGCTAATATTAAAGAAGCTAAATAAACTATTTAATCATATATGTTATGTATCATTATATTATGTGTTAATTTATAAGTCAGACAACTTAGTATTAAAAAAAATGATAAATATAAATAATTTCATGTGACTTATTTAACTTATTTATCTAAAAAAATTAGTTGACTTTTATATTTAAAATTAGATGTAGTATAAAGAAATCCATCCTCATGTCATGCATGATAATAATAAATTTGTTGGGGAAAAAAAGCATCCAAACAGTAGTAAGGATAATAAATGCAACTCTAGAGAGTACGAGAGCCTCAAAACTAAACCTGGCAAGTTGTAGTGAGTATATATATATACCATATCAGAAAAGCCTGTTCTTCCATATTCTTCGCCACTCTCAAGGCTTCCCTAGTATCTTCTCTCTCTCCCTCTAGAAAATTTCCGAAGATGGCCGGCATAGCTTTCGGACGCTTCGACGATTCTTTCAGTCTGGGCTCCATTAAAGCCTACATAGCCGAGTTCATCTCAACCCTCCTCTTTGTTTTTGCCGGCGTTGGTTCCGCCATAGCCTATGGTTAGTTCCATCGTTTTTATTTCAGCTCAGATTATAATAATTAATTAAGTGGCTGTGTTGAAGTAGTTCTTTAATTAGGGGTTTGTGATGAGTGATTAATTGATGGTTTATATAACATGCAGGAAAGTTGACAAGTGATGCAGCACTAGATCCAGCAGGGTTGGTAGCAGTGGCGATATGCCATGGATTTGCTCTGTTTGTGGCAGTCTCAATCGGAGCCAACATTTCTGGTGGCCATGTGAACCCGGCGGTGACCTTTGGGTTGGCTCTCGGAGGTCAGATCACAATCCTCACCGGAATTTTCTACTGGATTGCTCAGCTTATTGGCGCCATTGTCGCTTGCTTCCTCCTCAAGTTTGTCACTGGAGGCTTGGTACATAATACATATCTTCATCTTCATGCTTATTCGAAACTTAGCTCAGTTGTGCTTTCTCAGTTGGGCCTTGCGCGTCAAAGGGCTCCTTTAATTTCCAAACGTGCTTTTTGTGTGTGGTTCCGTTACGTTGATTATTAGATTTTATACGAGAGATGAGTGACATTTTTTATATATGAAATACAGATTTTTTTCTCCCGATTTTTTGAAAGTTTAAAAATCTAAATTTGTGTAACGTATTCTAAATTTAGAGTTTTAAATATCCAAAAAATTAAAATATCACACATTTCATGTAAAATCTAATAATAAAAAAGAAAAGAAAACACATTTGGATAGAGCTCCAAATTTGAGGCGCATCTGCGATGGCACAACTAACAACCTAATCCTTCAAAAGTCATTTAGCTTTTGTTCAGAGAATATTGAACTGAACTGTGTTTTGGTGATTTCTTTGTCTTCAGACAACTCCTACTCACAGTTTGGCTGCTGGAGTGGGAGCAGTGGAAGGAGTGGTTATGGAGATTATTATCACTTTCGCTTTGGTGTACACTGTGTATGCCACAGCTGCTGACCCTAAGAAGGGTTCTCTTGGGACAATTGCTCCCATTGCCATTGGCTTTATTGTTGGCGCCAACATCCTGGCTGCTGGCCCCTTCTCCGGCGGCTCTATGAACCCGGCTCGGTCCTTTGGCCCCGCCGTGGCTTCCGGCGACTTCCGTGACAACTGGATCTACTGGGTTGGACCCCTCGTTGGTGGTGGCTTGGCTGGTCTTATCTATCCCAATGTCTTCATGAGCTCTGAACATGCACCTTTGGCTAATGAGTATTAATAATTTCTGTTTCTGATTCTGATCGACACATATTCCTGCCACGCTGATTCTGAGTCTTGTTTTCTCTGTAATAAAAGGAGGGAAATGCATGCATGCGTTTGTTTGCTTTTTCTTTCTTTTAATTTTCTTCTTTTGAAATCTTCGCTTCAGTTGTAAAGCGTAATTCTAGGGTTAATTTATCATCATTATCTGTATTATTCAATAGGTTGGTGTATGTTCATCAGTAGTGTGCTGTTTTGTTTTGTGTCCATGGTTTTCTTTTTTGATATAACTATTTGACTGTGGTAGATTCGAGTGTTATCAAGCCTAATTAGGATTTTTGTTTTTTTTTTAATTCGCTCAAATATGTTTTATGCATTCATGGCTCGAATTTAAGGCCTCTTCCACTAGAAGGTGCTCTCTATTGTTTTTTTGCTTTTTTTTTTTTTCCAGCTTTTTCTTTCAACTTTTATGCTTGGAGGAATGGGACAGAAAACATGCAAGTGAATGCACCGATCAATTATTGAAGCAAGAAAGAAAGAAAATTCATCTAATGTATACAAAGGCAAAAGACAAGTTACAGTAGTCTTTATTTTTCCATGTTGAGTAAAAAACACTTCAAAATTTTCAAATTATCACAAACTGACAGATGAAAAGAGAAGATTGATATAATGTTTGAAAGGTGGCAAATAAGACTGTGGATATAAAGTGAGAGCTTGAAAATATGGGGAATCCAACAAAGCTAGATTTCTGTTCAATTACACATAAAGGTGACACCAATGTGCCTCATGCCATTGCTTTTGTTCATTATATGGCCTAAAGGTGTATGTGTGGCCCGCCAGCCAGTGAGAATGATTGATCTTCCAAAGAAAAGAGGCCAAAAGCAATATAAGAACAATAAGAAAAAGCATTAATGGATTCAAAATGTCAAGTTTTGAGGGTCCACATGCATGTTTGTTTATTTCTCAGGGGATTTCTTTGCCAGATTTGAGCTATTGTCAGATAGGCTGCAAAGTCTGTGGGTAGAATTCACTGGAATGATGGGTTATTCTTCAGTAGGTGTAGCTCTTGAATTGGGTATTGTTAGGATCAAGGAACAGTTGAGAATGATACAGTGTTTGTCAAACTTGAGTATTGGAACCTGTGGCACTTGGAAAGAGTTTGGTTCTTAGCCCAGAAGCTGCAGAAATAGTATAATAAGTTGAATACAAGCAGAGGCTACCAATGGGGGTTGGGTTTAGCAGAAGAGGCTAACCCCTTACAATGTAACAAACTAAGGTTCAAAACACACATTTAGTACTTGATAGTATGTTGACCACCAGGATTGTCGACAGTATAGGAAGAAACTTGTGCCTAAAAAAAATAACAGAATAGAGTGCAAAAGAAGTTGCCAATAAAAATCCAATGAACTATATTCTCAAATGAATCTTTTGTGCTCGTTTGAGATAATGATGACAGAAGTAACTTTGATCTAGGTGAGCTTTTTTCAAAAATGTTAGATTATAGATGTGATCTGTTTAGGATAGCAGTGGCAAAAGAGAATTTTTTCTAGATGGACTTTTTTCAGAAAAGTCAGATTGTAGATGATCTATTTGGGATAGCAGTGGCAAAAAGGACTTTTTTCCATATGAGCTCTTGTTTGGATGGTTATTTATTTATTTGAGATGGAAATTAAAAGGACATGAATTTTATTAAATACTACACACACATTGTATATATTGTGATAATTGAATATAAAAAATCAAATTTAAATTTGATGTTAAAAAAATTAGTATTAAAGAAATACAAAACTCTAAAGTACTTAATTAAATATATTATAAATGGATAAACTAGAATGCACACAAATTATGTATATAATAGTACATTATTTATTAGACCACATATCCCTAACATTTTTTTTCTGAAGCTGAATTAAGTCAGATAGAAACTGAAAAAAATGACTTCTAGAAAAAGTCTTTTTTTTTTTTTGGAAAAGCTATTTCAAACATCTTCTTTTTCCCCTGTTGGCTTTTCTCACTATCGTTGGGTTTTTTTCCCCTCCAACAGCCATACCAAACAGACTAAAAATGCTAGTTTTGGGAACCATCGTTTGTGAATAAAATATGCATACCTCTTCAAAAGTTTAGCTTTTCTTAGTAACTCCTTATCAAGGTTCTGAAATCCGAACTGGTGACTAAACCGGTCGGGGTATTGAGTTAAGGATTAGTAAGTCAGACCGGAGTTAACCCTGGCTAGACCGGTGAAGTATAAAAAAATTGGAAAATAATTAATTTCTCATCACACCAACCTAAATTTCACATACTATATATCATTTCAATACTTTAAATCAGTAGTAAAATAACCATATACTTCAATACTTGTGACATATTCAGATATTCTTAACAATTTTCTTTACAATCTACATTTGAGACAAAATATTCAGATTAGAGTATTTTTAACCTACATTTCCCTCCATTAACACAGATTCAGGAAAACACAGATATTCATAGACCAGAACCACACAAACCCAAAACCAAACCAAACCTTGACCGGGTCCCTCAGTAGTAAAATGATCAAATCAGATTGCCTTTAAAAAAAAAAAAAAACCGGGTTGACCCTTGTAACCCGTCCGGGTTTCACCAAGTTAACCGGGTTTACCAGGCCAGTCCGATTTCAGCCTGAACCGGATAGGTTTCCTAGCCGGTTGGCTGGTTTCCGGTCTAAACTGGCCGGTCCAGTCCGGTTTCACAAACCATGCTCCTTATAATAACTAAGTGTGTGTGGTGTTTCAAAAAATGAGATCTATTACATATATAAGCATTTTAAGAAGTTCCTCTTAATTTTGTTTATATCGTCTAAAACTTTATAACTTTAGCTGTGAACGAGATTTAGGGTGTATTTGGTTTGAGAGGAAGGAATAAGAGAGGATAAATCCTTAGAGAAGATATTGACCAAATCATCCTTAGAGAAGATATTCCTTTTATTTAGAATGTATTTTTAAAATATTGAAAATTTTTCATGAGGTATTTAATAAAAATAAGAGAAAAAAATTCTTTCTCCTCACTCCTTTCCCCTCCCCTCAAACTAAAAAAGACTCCTACTGACATGTCCTGTTTAAATAATCTGACCGTGCGCAGCATTATATGATTTCAGCTGACGGCTTTGTAAAAATATTAGTTGTACTTTGCATGCTCACTTTAATAGGTTTATATTTTTTTCATTTATATTAGCCGATGGTGGACAATGACGACGATTAATTAATGCTAATTGGATTAGGGATGTGAAATAAATATTGGTGTCTAGATTGACAAAGGTATCTAGTCTATTGAACTAGTATGTTGATATTGGATTGATTAACTATCTCCTAGGTATCTATGGATCAGATACCTATGAGTATGGTGGATCACTACAAGAATAGACGTTAGTCAAAGGAGGTGGTGTGTGTATAGTAACAGCAGAATAGTAATTGAGATCGAATATCATACCTTTATGATTTACCTCTTATTTATAGAGTTTACTTTAGGGTTAGGGTTTGGACTCATAGGCTTCTGTGCCTCCAAGTCTAAGTGATGTGCCGCCGTATCTATGTTACGTAGATTGTCCCTTATTGGACCATGTGTTAAATGGGCCTCATATATGAGCCCGTAACAAGTGTTGTATCCTCAAAGATTGTGTTTGATTTGAAAAGAGGGGAGCTTCTCTCTTTAATGTGAAAAGTCAGACATGACTATGATGAGAAATGTTTGTGTAGAAAATGATGTAAATTTATAATCATGTCTGACTTTTACACTTAAGAGGGAAGCTCATCTCCCTTCAAACCAAACACAGCTAAAGAATGCTAACAATAACGTACTAAAACTCAAGTTAAAGAGATTTTAGTAACCTATTCCGATTGTTTTATTCATCCCTGATTCTGATATGAATCTCTGAATATGTTGAGAAGTCAACTTCATTCATTATCAGCTCATGATCTAAATTAAACTACCGTTTAAACTTCATTATCGATATTTTGTTCATACCAATCATTTGGTCTAAAATTTTTATTCATACTGGTCTTAATATGATACTGAAAAAATGTAATATTTTTATTCATATTGGTCTTAATATGATACTGAAAAAATGTAATACGCTAGAGGAAGGGCTTGAACCTTCGACCTTGTGGTTAACAGCCACACGCTCTAACCAACTGAGCTACTCCAGCTGCGGCTAACTATAAAGAACTGTATCCTTCTTAGTTACTGTACCTTGAAGGAATGGGCCAAGGTAGTTTTCTGAGAATATATTGTAAAAGCCCATAAGGCCTTTTAGGAGGAAGGTCCTCCTCTCGTCATGATTCATTGATGGGGATTAAATAAATAATAATTATATTATAACTATAAGTGGATGAAAATTAAAATAATATCAACTGGTTATCTAAGTATTGACAAAAAATTGATGACATGAAGATAAATTGTCAAATTACTTTAGAAAATTCAACATAAATTTTTAATAAATAAAAATTAAATTAATTAGGAGAAGATATAAGGAAGTAAATTGATTTTTAAAAAAAATGTTAGTCATGAACAATTAGGATGCATATAAAATAAAGTGATTTTTTTAAAGAAATTTATTGATAATAAAGTAAAATATGTATATTCATAAAACCTGACCAATCATACTAATAATTAATAATTACAAAATAATATAGAGAAAACTATATTGAAAGACTGAATACGCTTATACAAATATTTATAACAAGCGGCTTTAAAAATAAAACTAGAGTGCATGTCAACAGTACAGCATGTACATTCCACAATGTCGTTTTAGTCATTAAAATTTTTTTTCCTGACTTTAATCTTATACTAAATGAGATTTAGAAGTTTGTCCCATATTTAAGTTCGAGGGTAATACTTACATTTAAGCATTAATTGTGTTAGTAAAATTGATAAATAAATACTAATTACTCTCCAATGAAGATATAATAGTTAATTGAAAGGTTGAATTTGGTCCGATGATAATCAACTTTGTCTCTTATATTTATAATTTTTTAAAAAACTAATTTATCTAATTTATAAATTGATATATAATATAATATTATGATATCATTTCACATTTGTTATAGTAATTAATTGTTTTATGACCTCCATTATAAAACATAAAACATTGTTAACTAATTCATACGTCTCAATAATTGTACATTTAATGTATTTTAAATTGTTAAAATGTGTCTATTTTACTCTTATTAAATAATCTCATTTTCAAATATACATTTACTATTCACCGCTTCTCCCTCCTTTGATGTAATGGGTAAATGTGAAAAATAATCCTTAATTACTATCTCAACCTCCTATATTTTGAAGTAAAAGACTTGTTAGGTACTTCTTCTATTCTTAATATAAGATATATTTAAAGAATTGATTTTAGTATTAAATATAAGACATAATTTTATACTACCTCCAATCTTAATTATAGGAACACTTTTATAATGTAAATAATTAGGACCGAAGAGAGTATTTGTCAATTTTTTTCTTAATTTACACTTATTGATATTCTTTCATAAGGACGGAACTTGGTTGTGGGCCCCCCCAAAAAAAAATTGATTAAAATTTTTTAATGGAACTTTTTCCTTTTTTTTTCTTTTTTAGTGTAATAATATAACTTTGGCCCCCCAACTTCTTTTTCTTCTTCCTTTTTTTTCCCCTTTTTATATCTTTGAGCTTATAATTTAATCTTTGTTCCATGTGGGGTCTTGTATGATTTATGTTAATTTTGTCATTCTTTTCTATATTTCATTCTAATTATCTGAAATTTTTAGCTTATCAATTAAATTTACTTTTGTGGTGTATCCCTTACTATATTTTTACCCATTCTATACTACACTTGTAGATGAAGTTAATTGACTTAATTTCATGAATATTTTTTTTATTCTTTTCATTTTTAATGCATTTAAAACTTTCCTTAAAAAAAAAATTTCAAGGGCACTGCCCCTGAACCCCCGAATCCTCCACCACTATTTGGCCCCCTCCTAACTTTTCCTCCAAATTCCGCCACTATTCTTTCACCAATAATAAGAAGAAAAAAGGATGAGAAAATTAAGGAGGATAAATATGGTATTTTATAAAATAAATATTATATTAAATAATTTTTAATATAATTAAATTAACTAAATACAAGTATTTGATTTGGTTAATGTATTTAAAGTAGTTTTTTAAGCAATTCTTGTACCAGTGGGGATTAATGTGGAGGAAAAAGATCACTGTTGAAACATACGAAAATAAGAAGGACGGAGGATGGCATCTCCAACACCGTTACACTCCCCCACCCCAACTCGCCGTCATCGTCCCATACTCTCCGTCATCATCCCTCCCTCTACGATGCTCGATAGAGTCCTCTCCCTTCGACGCACTACCCCTCACTCCGATGATTCTGGACCCTCCGCTTCCACCGCCCCCGACGACGAATCCAAGATCAGGAAGCACCAGCCTTTCTTCTTTAACGCTACGACCAGGGCCTTCAATTACCTCTCCCGATTAAGTGGTTCTGGCTCCTACTGGCTTTTTGCCATCTCGTTGCTTCTCCTTCTTTTGTCGGTCTCTTCATTGCTCTTTAGTTCTCGCGGCTTCGTGTGCGTCTCCTCTTCTTCCCCATTTTCTCGGGTTGGCTTCTTCGGTTCCGACGTTCTTGAATCCGATTTCGGAGCTCTCGGCGTGCCCTGGTGTAAGTTCCTGATCTAATACGTCCTTCTCTCAATGTTGAATTCTTTAATTTTTTTTTTTTTTCCAATTTAGGTGTTCGTATTACTGCGTTTTGGGGTCCGTTTAGATCGAGGGAAAATGTTAGATTGGGAAGTGTTTCGTTTCTGCAAGAATTAAGCGAAATAATGAACTCAATCTTCATTAACTGGAAGAAGGCCGGTTCATCAGCTCCTCATATTCTTATTTTTATTCTTGGATTATTGAAACTGAACTAATTGTACCCACCTCCACCTCTGTACGGCATATTTGACAAGCTGATGACACGATATGAAAGTGAACTAGTTAGTCTCTTTAGTTTCAAGACGATAGTAATCTGAGAATATATTTGTTCTGTCCTGCAGTTATCGAGCAGTTTGTGACATAATTAATGTTTTAGGTACGAGTTATCAATGATTACTTCTTAGCTTCATGCTAATAAATTCTTTCTAATATTTTGAAGTCAGGAAACGTTTATATCTCAGGGACTTCTATTTTCTTTATTATCCCCATTTTGTTGAAAACTAAAGAAGGAAAATTGAAGTTTGAGGGACTTAGTTGTAGAAAATCAGAGTTAGATTCCATCATTTGTGCAAGTACGGGTGACAATTCAATTTTTTACTATAAGAAACTCTTAGCTTCTTTAATATCTGATGTTTATGATGTTCACTTTTTTGGACACTTATAATCTTTCCTTGGTAAAGGCAGATCGAAACATGGTAAAACAGTTGAATGGACGTCAAAAGATCTGCTCAAGGGGTTGGAAGAATTTGTTCCTATATATGAAACACGGCCAATAAAAAATAACCTGCATGGGATGGGTTTTGACCACAGCTTTGGACTTTGGTTCATTGCTAGATGGCTGAAGCCTGATCTGATGATTGAGAGTGGTGCTTTCAAAGGACATTCAACTTGGGTTTTGCGGCAAGCTGTGCCAGACACACCAATTATTTCTCTTTCACCCAGGCATCCAGATAAGTATCTGAAAAAGGGACCTGCCTATGTTGATGGAAATTGCACATATTTTACTGGAAAGGACTTTGTGGATTTTGGAAGTGTTAACTGGCCTAAAGAGATGAAAAAACGTGGGATTACTGACCTGAGTCGAGTTCTTGTATTTTTTGATGACCACCAGAATGAATTGAAAAGGTAATTACAGAATCTTTGTGAACACTTGTATCCATTTTTTTTTTTTCCTTTTCTTATGTTGAAATTGCCTTTGCTTAACTATCATTTTGATATGTATTAACGAGCAGAGTTAAGCAATCTCTGAAAGCTGGGTTTCAGCATCTTGTCTTTGAGGATAACTATGACACTGGAACTGGAGACCATTATTCATTGAGGCAGATATGTGATCAATTTTATATTAGAGGTGTGTAAAGTAAACTTCCAAATTTCCTTGGATGTAGTATATTACTATATTGTGCAATTTGTACAACATGTGTTTGCTATTTTATTCTGATATGTGTGTAACTCATGTGAAAGACCTGCACTAGTTCTCCTCCTTGGGATATCTGTAGAAACTTGACATGTCTGAAATATTTTTGTTCAATTGCTTTGGCAGTTTGGCATAGAGCAATAGAATAATAAAGGGTCTGAGGTGTTATATCAGTGATCAGATCCATTGGGGAGTAAAAGAAGCTTTGTTACTTCTGAATTATTTATGTTTGATGGCTTTGATAGTTTGGCCTAGAGAAATAGAATATCTGAGGGGGGAACTGAGGTGTTGTATCGAGCATATTGGCGGAGTAGAACCTATCAATAAAACTGAAACTGGAAGAACATGTTGAAGCTGATCTCACCATGGTAGATGACAACTCAAGCATTGAAACATGACCTTGACACTAGACTAAGGCGAAGGAACAAACAATAGGAGGCCATGCAAATGTCACCACTAGCATTGTTCTAGGAAGCCTGCAGAAATCAATATCATGAGGATGCCCACAAAAGTCGACATTCCATAGCCAACATATCTAGGGACCACCGAGGACTCGGACAAGGACAAGGTGGTGGAACAAATGAGTGGTGTCGTGTAGAACCCCATTTACCCATGTTAAAGAATTGGCACCAGCCATGACATAGCTATTAGGCACATTTTCTGTAGCCAAAGCGAATCAGTGATAACTTTATACAAGAACCTTTCTCAATTTCTGGTGTTGGTTTACTAAAACTTTATGCTGAATCACGTGAATTTGTTTTTTATTATGCCTGGTAATTTATGCTGTACATGATATTGACATGTTCTCATGGGTTGTTGATGTAGGAGGGGGACACAGTTGCTTTAGGGACAGCGACGAAGCTAGGATGAGATCGAGGAATAAGAAGTTCTGGGAAAAAGCAGTTGATATTGAAGAACTTTGTGGGCCAGGAGAAACATGGTGGGGAGTTAGAGGGTACATGCGTGATAACTTCAATCACAGCAATAGGAGAATCTCATATTCGGTGCATTTTCAGAATAGCCGGTTTGTGGAATCGGTTCTTGATGTGTATTGGGAACTTCCTCCAGTTGCTGGTCCCTCCCTCACCCACCAAAGCAGATATGATCCTGCACGAACATCCAGTCCTATTGTTGAAGATGGGCGCTTTGGCTTGTTTCAAAGGCTTGGCCTAGCTAGACTTGACAATTCTGTATTTAATGGATACACTCAAATGGTTTATGTACAAATATCTGAACGATGATTTGGAATTTCCTACACCAGAATATCAGAATTTTTGTATGAATTGTCGTTTCAGCCGGTTTTGGCTTGAAATATAGCTTTTCTTCTTTTCCCTCACTCCATGCCTTTTTTGTGCTTGAAATTCTAGATAGCCTTCTGTGTTCGCTAAATTTTTTTTTTCTGTACTCTATAGTAATTCCATCATCTGTAATTTATGATAGTCTAATTGTCGATAAGTTTAATATACATTCCACATCAGTCGAATTTGAGCTTGTATTGAGGCTTCTAGGGCTGTGGTGAGTGTGAAATCGCTGGGATGATAATTTATTTATTCATCATGATTATTATTCTTCTTAATTGCCTCTCTTTGACTTGAAGTTCTCAGGATAAAGAACTTAAACCTTCATGGCTTGACTTGATTGCCAAGGAGAATGCAGTTCTCTTGGCTAGGGTTGTAATAGAGAGAAGAGAGGGTAGCAGCGCTTAAAATCATAATTGAGATATTTTATTTTATAGTCCCTCCGTTCCTAATTATAGGAACACTTTTGTAGTACAATTTGTTCCTATAATTAGAACCGAAGGTAGTAATATTTGTAATGCTTTTATTTTATTAATACTTAATATTATTTATTTATTTTTATTTTAAGAATTGGAGATTTATAGTTTTTTTTAACCTGGGAATTATATTTATAGTTGATGTCTTTGTTTTTTATTGTGTTTTGTTGTGGGGTTTAAGGAACATATTAAGCGGGCAATAAAGTCTAATTTTTTTTCCTGAGATTGGATTGGATTGGAACTTATCCGAATATTTTCTTAGATTAATACTGAGAACCCCAATTGTTTACGCCAATTTGAGTTGGGTCTTTAAATTTTTTAACAGAAGTATATATTTGATCCTCTACCTTTATATAAAGTTTTAATTTAGTTCCTTAATTCTAAATTTTTTTTTTATCCCTAATAGTCCTCAATAAAATATTGGTACTAAAATTTTAATGTTGACAAAATATTATCAAAAGCTAATGTATACATTTAAATTTTTCAAAATAATAATGATGGTTATTTTTTTAAAAAAAAAAACATTTGAGATCAACAACTTTAGGGTTAAAAGACTAAAAAGATAATTTAAAAAAATAAGTAAAATTGTACCTAAAATTAAAGAACTAAATTGCATTGATTTATAACATTTTCCTATTTGCTTGCTTTGCTTCTCTATGGTAGACTAGTCCACCTCATTTATGGGGCAAAAAAACATTTAAAATTAGCTATCAAAAGATATATTTTGATAAAATTTCAGATACACCTTGCTCTATTATTTTATTGAGAGAATGATAATTAGATTTCAAAATTTTAATTACAATTAAGTCCTAGATAAATTTGTACCCCAAAAAAAAAGTCCTAGATAATTTTTTGATAAAAGTAATTGATTGAAAATAAAAATTTATATGGTTGCAACTTTATTAGTCCTAATTGAAAATTAAGCATTCACATGGAAAGTATAACTCTCAATTTATAACTGAAATTTCCTTTTGCAGTTATCTGATTCAATACCGGCAAACTATTTTTTTTTAGAAATTTTTTGTTGGAGACCTAAATAATATATACTTTTCGATCCTTAATATAAGAACCAATTGATTTTTTTTTTAAGGGATTAAAAAGGACTAAATAAATTATTTAATTATATCATATATTGTATATCATTAATTATATATCAGTTTATAAGTCAAGCAAATAAATTTAGAAAAAAATGATAGACATAAATACTTTAACGTAACTTAATTAGCTTCGTTAACCTCTCCAAAAATGTTTGAAACCTAGGTTTTGGGGACATAATTATTTATAATTATTTTCGACGACCGCAAGATTGAGACATAATTATCTATAATTAAACAATTTGTTTAATAAAATTTGCATTTTATATGTATAGAAATTTGAAAAATGATAACAAGAGGGTAAAGACACAACATGCAATAATTATTGTATACAGAAACAAAAAACCAAAGATACAGCAGCAAAACCATGTGTGTATGTAGTGTATATATATGTAAATACAAGTTCTGGATTTCTCCAGTTATATTCTACAGACAGAAAACTTGTCAGTCTATAAATGCATACAAAATAACAAAAATGAAACACTGAAATTACATACATATGATATGATATAACATCTTTAATCTTTTCAAATGCTTCAATGGTTGTTGCCCCTTCCCTCTTCTGGTTTAACTGGTTTCTTTTGCAGCCAAGCTTAGTTTTGGCTCCTGGATTTTTCCACCACCCTGGGAGCTGCAATAAACACAATTTTAACACCAATCTTGCTTTTCAAATATAGTAGCTGTAAATTATTTGAGCATATGCTAGAGTTTATCAGACATACCGAGCCCGATCGCCTCAGAACCTTTCATGATCCTTAATCTCTTACATGAGTCAGTGAACATCCTGCAGCCACAAATTAGCAAACTCAGGCTAGAAATTGTATTACACAAAAATGTACACAAGGTTGTCATAAGAATCATATTAGGGTTTAAACCAGGTGGGTTATGCTTGAAGTCGAAGAATCATGAGTAATTTCTTGGACCACAAATCAAAATTTATTTGACAGATGAATGGGTAAATCAGTGCAAGGTCCAAGTTTAGAAACTTATTAGCCAGAAGGGCTTGATATGTTTTTATTCATAGAAAGCATTAGTTCTTTGTAAGATTTCATACACAAAAACTACCAATACTCAAATTCAGGTACTTCTAATCAATAAAATTTTCAAACGGTGGCTATCACCAATTTTCCCTAGATGAACGGAGAAAGATTTTTCACCTAAAAGGATTTAGATTGAATGGTAAAGAGGACTTACTCCCAGGGAACATCACCAACAAGCATCCAGTCTCCATCTTTATCTTCATAAGTAAGAACATATTCAGAACCATGGAGAAGATCCCTCAGAGAGCTCTCACTCAGGCCATCTTTCACAGCAAGTCCTCCAGAACTGCATTGACCTAAGTTTCAGGAACAGAACAAGAACATCATGAAAAATTCAACATTTCTCGTTTCAGATCTTGCTAACCAAAAAGCATCACTTTCTCAAATTCCTCCTGTTACTTACTAAGAACCTAGCAAAAAGCAAGTGAGAAACCCTAAGATGTTTCACAACAGTAACAATATTTTCCTTTTGGTGGATTCAGATGTTTAATCCCAGAGTACCCTTGAAGAAAAAATACAACTTTTTTGAGTATTCAATATGTGTGTGTGTGTGTGTTTATAGAGAGAGAGAGGATACCAATGGTAAAGCAGCTGAACATTTTCTCAAGAGCTGAAGAAAGATCCACATAGTTGCTGAAGGTTTTGAGATCAACCTTTCTGAGATAAGGGGCACCATCCATGCTGACTTTCACATAGAGACAGCCATATCCTGCTTTACCACCTTCACCTTCATCATTGTTCTTCGTCGAATTAGAGGCCATGCTGTTCTTTCGAAAAGATCTAATTGGTGGCCATCCCACAACCTGTGCCCTGTTGCAAAAGATTCATTTTTCATTATTTATCCCAATGGTTATTATATATGTACAAGCAAACACCAGTGTTTTTCAGTTCAAAACAATAAGATTCAGTTCCACAGAGAGGAAGACTTGAATTTGATGCCACTAAGTTTATATTTCCATGGAAGGCTTCATTTTTAGGAGAAGATGGTATTGGTAATAACATCTATGAAGACTATCTAAACCAAGAAAATCACAGAAAGATCTGTACATCATAAAATCCAAAAATGAGCAAAAAAAGGACAAAAAGAAAAGTATAAACTAGAAATCAAAGAGAAAAGGAATACAAACAAACTAACATCCATAGGGGTTGTTTTCATTGAATTAAAAGAAACAAAAGGCCTTGAATTCATTTGGTAACCAATCCAAACCTTTCTCCAGTATACAGGACAACCAATAAAGAACTTGATGCAACAGAGGCAAGAAATCCCTTGTTTTTGTTTTAGAAAATACAGAAAATCAATAAAAATGAAATGAAGGAATGCTCTTTAACACTTCAAAATTTTCAAGTGATGCTCAAAGTTCTAACATATCTAATTTTTATACTCAGAAACCTTCAAACTGTCAACAGCCTTTCACCTTCTTCCTGGGAACCAAAAACCAAATGATGATGATGATGACATGAAAAAGAACAGAGAAAAATGAGGCAAAACTTACTTAGCAGCAGGAGGAGTACTTCCATGTTCATTAGTAGCAGCAACAGAAGAAACCTGAGGTTTCTTCTTCTCTTGAACTATTCCACCATCTTTAATGCTCTTTTGTTCATAGTTAGCAGAAGCTTCTGCAGCAACAAGAGGAGGCTTCACAAAAGAAGCTCCTTTTCCAAAATCAGCTTCAGACCCAATTTTCTTGTCACTCACAGAGAAACCCCATTTCCCGGAAGACCCATCAATGGCGTCAGAAAAAACCCTCTTAGCTCTAACCACGTTGGTGTTCTTCAAAGGGGAAGAAGAAGAGAACCCATTATTAGCATTAGTATCAGTACTATTGTGGCTACTCTGCAAATCCTTGCCGAAAAGAGAAATCCCACTTCCAGATTTCCTCTCAGAAGGAGGAAGAGGAGGAGAATCTGTACCAGGGAGCCCAAGCCTTAGCTCAGTCTCTTTGAAATTAAGAGAAGAGCTATTTTCTTTCTCAGAAGAAAGAGTAGACGAAGCAGAAGAAGGAGAAGATATTTTCTCAGTGTGTTTTTCCATGGAAGGATTCCCTGATGCTGCTGCTAAGCCTATGTAATCATGTTCTAATGGTTTAGACATCAAAATGACACCAAGAAATTATATCAGAAATACGATGAAGCAAACAGGAGTGTCTTTTTATAGGTGCGTTAGCTGGAAGAACAGGGTGGACAGGACAAGTCACAGAGAAGAGGCTATGGCGGGTGTGTTTGTGTGCGTGTCAAGCCTGAAACTCTGGTTTTTGTTGATGCATAAAAGAAGCTTCTTGGGTATTTCCAAGGCTAGCTTAACTTTCCCCTTTTCAATACAGAATAAAGCAAATTTCCCCCACCCATATATAATACATGTAGAATAACTTGAGATATTTAGTATTTATTTCTGGTATTTTTTTAAAAAAGTTTGTTTTTATTTTTGAGTTACAAGGCCGGCACTAACAGCTTTAAGTCAGGACGGAATTGAATTTGTAACTTCACACTTACAGGAAAATATCTATATTATTAGGCTATAAGATCATTGGTTATGTTAAAGGTTGTTTATTTTCTTGATCGTTACTTACCATGTTACGTTACATAAATATATGGTAACTAACTCTCATGTTGCACAAGTATTACAAGTTTTCACCACAAAAACAAAGCTCACTCAATTGTTCATGCCGTTAGGCTATAAGACACTAATATTTAAACTTTACACTAGATAAAACCGTTGTCTCAATATGAAAAGGGGGACAAAGGATCTAATTAGGATAGGCACCATTTTCCTATTTTATCTGAACCGTCCACATGAAATCTGGACGGTCCAGATTTATTTATTTATTTTAAAACGGTGATTTTTTAATTAAAAAAATCAAATCTGGACCGTCCAGATCTCATTGATCTGGATGGTCTAGATGAGATAGGCAAATGTGCCTATCCCGAAACTGGGTCCAGAGGACAAAATCGATTGGACGGTCTAAATGAGATAGGCAAATGATGCCTATCCCAAAACTGGGTCCGAAGGACAAAATCGATGAAGAGCCTTATTTAAAAATTTTATTAGCTAGAAGAATATGAATTAGAATACTAATATTTTTTGTGCATGAGAGTACTAATAGTTATGTATAAAAAATATCAAGATCTTATCAATAAAATTTTAAATAATGAGGGAATTTTCTTTAAGAGAAAGTATATTTAAGTAGTATATTAAAAAGAAGAAGGTATTGGGATAGAGAAAAAGAATACGGGACAAGGGGGGCACCGACAGGAGGCAGAGTATTCCCCGGCAACCTTTTACGCAGTGTTTCCCCTTTACAAAATATACAAAGTTCCATATATACTTTAATACCGGCCGCCCAAGATGCGCCGGACCACACGGCGTAAGTTAGACGATGACCCTCTTGCATGAGCGTGTGTGAGTTTACAATATTTATATTTTGTATACCTGAAAGCGATTCAATTCAACAATGCCTTCACATCCATTGAATCCCCCCTTTGAGTAACTTCCTTGCTTTTCCACATCCTCACAAACCTTTGTCACAGTTTAGGAAAAACAAACATCAATGAAATTCATATGAAATAATTATTTTACTGCTTTACATGTGAGTTAGGTTTTTTTTTGTTTTTTTTTTAGAAATTTTATGTTATTTATAGATGTGTACTCCTCGTGTAAATTTCAACCTTATGGACGTTTGCTATTTATAATTGTTCGGCATTTAAAAATGTTATTAAGTGTTTTATTTCATATAGTATTTTTTTTTTTGGTAAAATATTTCATATAGTATTTATTCACAATTATACATGTTAACAAACTTTTTATAGACCGTCTCTTTATATATATATATTGGAGACAATTATTGGTCTCTCTACATTTACATCTCTCTCTCTCATAAGTCCATCTAACAGTAAATAGGGGTAAATTTGACAACCTCATTTATTACCTATAAGTGACTTATATTTTGAGCAAAACTTTTTGGGTATAAGTGATTTATAAAAAGGTATTGAGTGATATAATGGATTTGTTAAATGATAAACAAAAACATTAAATATTATTTTTTAATTTGATTAAGGGTATAATCTCTTTTAAATAATAGAGCGTAATAAAGGATTTTTGTTTCTTCTAACAAGTATACTTCCCATTATTTGAAATTGTGTTCTCTTCCTTACGAAAGTGAAGCCGCTTATACCGTCTCTATTAACAGCTTGTTGTTAACTTTAAATATCGTTTTTTTATCCTCATTATTTTTATAGGATTTGAGTTCTTTACCACCACAAAATTAATTCAAATAAAATATTTATGATGAATTAATGGTCAATATTGAAATTTATTTCTAAAAATTGAGATAATAAATGAAAAAATAAAGAAAAATGACAGAAAAAAAAAATCACTTAAACTTCAAATTTCTATTGACAATAATAATAATAAGATTAACTAGAATAATAAAATGATTGATAACTCATTTTATTGATAAATCACCTATTTAGGTTTTGAAGTTTAAGAGATTTTTTTTAAAATGATTTTCTCAAAAATAAAAGTAGAAAAGAGTTTTTTTAAAAAAATAAAATAAAAAAGAAATATAGGGAATAGTAGTACTCCCATATCCTTATATGTAAAGGTGAAAGAGAGTGAAAATGATGAAGGGTCGGCTCCATTATAGTATGATGATGCCTTTAGCCACGCGCGTATCTGAAGGTAATGATGGTGTAATCTAACAGTGGGAAGGCGTGCGAAGACACCGTAGGCGATCTTAACGGCAAGGATACGTCCACGTCACTCTACGTGGTCGTTAGGGGACAAAACGGCGTTGTGTCGTGGCCGTTGACGCGGGTAAACGGTAAACACCTCATCATTGCTTCATTGATCTCTTCTCCTTACCACTCCTACGTTACCTTCCCCACTATCCTCTTCTTAACTTTTTCAATTATTATTGTTCCATGATACTCGTATTTTTTTAATTAAATATAAGTCTCTCGTATTCTAAAGTTACAACGACAATAAACAAATTATTTATTATTATCTCAATCCTTAATAGAATTATCTCCAGTGACGCTAAAACTACGTCGTTTTGAATTAATGAAGGGTTTGTTAGTAATTTCATATGAATTAATGAAGGGTGTTTTGGTAAAATGTATATGATTAAAAAATAAATAAAATTACAGAAATATCTTTCATTAATCCAAAACGACGTAGTTTTGGGGTCACTGGAGATAACTCTATCTACTATAAATTAGATTTTGTATTAAGAATTGAAGAAACTATCATTACTAAAAGGGAAAAAAAAATTTAAACCACCACATTTTGATCTTTTATATCGAGAGACGATTTAAAGACTTTAACCAGTGACATTTTTGTAAGATATATATATAAATTTGTAGACAGGTTCCATATAAAACAAGTTTAAAATATACATTTAAAGCGGATGCTTTTACAACCGGTCTAAAAGGTATTAAAATATCTTTTATAAAAAAATATTTATAGGATTTTACACATGTCCTTCATATAACTATTCTAAAATATACTCTTTAAAGCTAGTGTTTGTACAACCAGTCTAAAAATTAATATTTACAGCAAATTTTATTAAATACGTCCCGGTCTATAAAGTAATGTAAACAATAAAAAATATATATATATAGAGTTCACTTAGCCACCCTTTAAAATCAAATTTTATTCTACAATTCTTTATTGTTGGATTATTTGTTGGGATTTTATTATATACATGTTTTTTTCTAAATTTTTTTTTCCAAATCTATCTTCTTCTATTTTATTGAGATATGTATTTTATTATGAGGTCTCATAAAATCATAACTTCTCTTCCATGCTTTTATGATATCTTGTCCATACCTAAAAATCCATATATCAAAATCGCTTCTTTGAATCCTTTTTATATTTTTTTCTTCTCAGAATTTCATCCACACTTTTAGATTAAAAAATGAATTTTCAGATTTAAAAGTTTCTAAAGCTATTATTATAATATCTCATAATTAATTTTTTTAAAATTTTGTTTGTATTAAAGTTATGAATTGTGTTGATAAGATTTTTAACGTACAGCTTAAATTTATTTATTTATGTTTAAAATAACAATTTTATAAAATATGAAATCTGAACCATTTGATTTTTTTGATTTGATGGTGAAGATGAGATTCTAAAAGGAAAATGAGACAAAGGATTCTGAAATAACCTAAACCCCCATTTTTTGGAATGGTAGTGAGAGAGAGAGAGTAAAAATGAATGTGATATTTTAGCATGGTTGATAAGAGTAATAATTTTAGAAACTCCTTGAATTTTATGACAAATCTAATGTTTTCAATTGTTTTTAGTGGTACCTATAAATTCGTTTGAAAAACATCTTATAATAAGGACTAGAGGGAGTATCTTATATTTTTTTTTCTTTATTTGGTAAAAGATATCTTCAAGTCGCTTTGGACTTGATACTAATCATTCTCACTAATGATAGCACAAAGGGTTTTTTGTCTTTCCAACAAGTATTTTTTTTGAAATTTGAACTTGTGTACTCCGCATTATATTGCATTATATTATTATTTTGTGCAATATTATTGATTAACTATATTGGCTTAATGGTTGTATATTATTTATGATCAATGGGGTGTATTTTACGTGAGGGGCAGTAAAGTAATTTCACCAAGTTCTAAAATCTTATTTTAGTATTATAAGGGACTTATCTAGCATTTTGTGGATTTAAAGGACTGATTTGAATGTTGACTAATTCAAAAATATTTACTTGTGGTTTTCCAAATAACAAAGTCCCATGAGGGTAACACTAGGACAATATTTTAGACGCAACATTTAGTTCGATGTATTAAAATCCCAAATTGTTGCTTGTGCAAATTGAGGCAACCCAACAAGTGAGGCCAGCGGGGGGGTGTTGGGTTTTTTTTTTTTGTTTTAAATTATTATTATTTAAAATTAAGGGTAAAAAGGTAATTTGACCCGAATTTATATATCCCTCATAGGTTATTGGTACTTCTTAGTCTTTTACAAATTCAACGGATTTTTAGAGATTTTTCAAATTCAAAAGGTGTTTATTTAGAATCTTCCCAGATATTTATGGTTATTAACTATATATATAGTGGTACTAGTTATTAATCAACCTCAACAACTTCAAATCATTAAAAGATATGTTCTTTTTTAAAAAAGAAAAAGATAAATAAAAATATATATATACAAGAGTTGGTTCAAATGCAAGGTATCTTTTTGTGCCCCCACCAGCTTATATCCATGTTTGATATGTATTGTTGGTAGGTGAACATTATAGCTGTATTTCTTCTTTTTCTTTCTTTTATTTCTCATTTTATTAAATATATATTTAGCGGCTGCTTCACCTTTGCCACCTTAAAAAATTTCTTAATATACTATAAATAATTGCATTCTTGAACTTTTTAAAACCCCTCCCCCACTCAACATTCTTCATTCTATATGTATGTTTTTAATTTACATATAAAAAATTCAGAGAGTAACAGAAGCACAAAAATATTAGACCTCTAACATTAATTACTTTTTTTTTTTAACAAATTAGTGAGGTCATGTACAATTATGTATTTAATAAAGTCTAATTAAGAAACAAACTAGGGAAAATGAGAAACAAAATACTAATTAAACTTCAAAATCCTGTTGACAATAATGAGATTAATAAGAACAATAACAAATCGTTTTGTTAGAAAAGCACCTATTTGAGATTTTGAAATTCGAGTAATATTTTCTTAAAATTTTCCTAATAAATTATATATATTTTTCGCAACTTATAAATATTACTCTCTCTTATTCTTAATATGGGAGCTAAATAAAGGGTTAACTTTGGTTCTAAATATAATATATCAATGTACTTTGTTTTCTAAATTAAGGATTAAGTAGTAAATATGTCTCGGAAGTATAAGTCCAAGAGCAATATAATGTTGCCCTGAAAATTTTTATTGTCTCAATATTGCCCCAAAAATTTCAAAACATAGAAATGTTGTCTTATTCTCTTAAAAAACTAATGTTGATGACCAACAAAAAAAAAACGCCGACCGTTAAATTTTTAACGTAAATGGATAATATTGCTACATTTTGAAACTGTCAGGACAACATTAAGATAAGAAAAACTTTCAGGATAACATTGCTCCTCAATTAAACTTTCGAGACAAATTTGCTACTTAACCCCAAAATTTATAATGTTTTCTCAAAGTATTCCTATTGATTGTACACATTAAGAGGTTTCTATCAATAAGTAACATCAATGCACATGATTAAAAAGGGTATTTTAAAGAAACTTGTACACATTCGTTACAAATAACTAACTTGATTGATTTTACTAAAATCCGTAAATTAGTTAACTAATTCCTATATTAACGGCCTATAATGCTTTTTGTTAGGTGTACTCCTATTGAAGGCAATTATAATATTTGATGCATTATCAGATACTAAATGTAAACATCTCTCATTTCGGGAATTCAAATATGAGTGGCAAATACTACTAGAATATTATATACTTCCTCCGGTCCTAATTATAGGAACACTTTTGTAGTGTAATTTACACTACAAAAGTGTTCCTATAATTAGGATCGAAGGTAGTATATATATATATATATTAATGCTTTTTATATATATATATTTGAAAATTTTGGGACTACTCATTGATATATTTCAATTAAAAGCCTTGTGTACGTACTTCATTAGATGTATAAGAAACACACAAAGTAATGGGGGCATGGTGGGGCATGGAAGACAAATTAATTAATACTACTTGGGACTAATAATAGCTAATAGTACTGAAACCAGGGATTAGTGTGAGGCTGGAATGATGGATTATGATGAGAGGTTGTGAGGTTAATAATTTAATAATGACGATAATTAAAGACGTGTTTGGATGCTGAGACATGGTGTCCCAGTTACGTCGCACGCGTTTCACACACATTAGCTGGCACTTTTGATCGCTACACCCAAACACGGTCCCATCACAATTGCTTGCCTCTAGTGCTCTTTATTTTTCTTAATATCTTTAGCACAGCTTTTACTAGTTATTTTTATACCCTAAAGCTCTAGTAATATCCATTTATTTAATTTCTACAATCACCATTCTGATACTTACTTATTCTCATGCTTCAATTTAAAAGGTTGATAAAAATATATAATCTGATTGACGTAATTAAGTTGGGTTGGACTAATTAAATGGAAAAAAAAAAAAGGTTAAACAAGTTATCCCATATTTGATTGAGGGTTAAGGTGCAGATTGATCAATCAAATGTTACGTCAGGAGCACTTGGTATAAAAATATTTTAAGGGGACCATAATTACCAAAAAAAAAAAAAAGTGGAAAATATCATAATGTTGTTAGATTAGTAACGGCCGTTACTTTTCTCCTACTATTTTTTTAAACGGTGTAACATCTTGAATTTTTAAATCTGATATCTTGAACATAAACCTATTTTGGAAAGACTAGTAGGCTCTATTTTCAGAAAGTGATAAATTTGAAATCAGTATTTTGCGGGACCCACGGCCAAAAATAATTCTCTGCAAACTTTCTCGTGAAGTTTGAAAAAAATGGCCGCGGGACCCACTCAATAATAATTTATTATTTAAATAATATTATAATAAAATAATATATATTAAAATATTATTAAAATTTTTAAAAAAGAAGTTCACGGGGCGGCTGAAGAAGTCACGGGAAAGTTTCATTTTATAATTTTGGGAAAATTACGTAAAACGACCCAGAGACGAAAATTACACTTAAAGACCCATTTTCCAACTATAAATAGACCTTCCATTTCATTTCATTCTTCACAACTTCTAAGAGCCATAGAGAGAGGTAGAGAGAGAGAGAGAGAGAGTAGAGAGATATTTGCTTGAGAGTTATAATAGCTGGTTGGTGATTCGGGTATTAGCAAGTAACAGGTAACTCTGAATATTCTTCCTTATACTTGTGAATTATGTATGATTATAAATTTGTTTGTTTACTATTTTGGCAAGAATATTTAGAAAATATTTATGGTTTTAAGATCTGGTGTGGGAACTTTGACTTGCAAATCTGTAGAGGTACTATTTATACGTACGTTACTATTCACATATACCGTATTTACTATTCATTTTACTATTCATGTATACTGTATTTACTATTCATTTTTACTATTCACGTATACCGTATTTACTATTCATGTTACTATTCACGTATACCGTATTTACTATTCATGTTACTATTCACGTATACCGTATTTACTATTCATGTTACTATTCACGTATACCGTATTTACTATTCATGTTACTATTCACGTATACTGTATTTACTATTGTTACTATTCACGTATACCGTATTTACTACTCATTTTACTATTCATGTATATACCGTATTTTACTATTCACAGATACGCATAGTATTTTACTATTCATAAATACGCATATCAATGTATATAATGGTATATTAATGCATTATTTTTGAGTAAATACATTCATCATGGCGGTTGTAATGTGATGGGTGGAGTAAGGAGGGAATTGAATGATAAGAATTGTTTATGCCACCACTCGGTGCACAGTGAATGGTACTTTTCAGGGCCCCATCTTCCATGTTTTCCTCTGGCCGGGATTTCATTGGAGATGTGGGACATGTGACACCTCCTTAGTTGTTATTTTAAAGGAGGGGAGCCATAGTCCAAATTTAAGCTCTATACCTTTGGCCGGGTGTATCTTAAGTTTTGGTGAGCTTGAAACCATCCAGTCAAATGAATGAGTTTCTATTGGACTATATGTTAGCCTATGGTTCCAGTCAGCGGTATACGGTTGGAAGGGGATATAAGGGAGGCTGCATACTGCATAGTGCATTTCTGAATTATTCAATAAAGAATGATGAGTATTTTGTAAAGGCATTTGATGTGAACAACGGTATATCTAAAAATATCTGAGTATATTAAATTCACATTATATTACCTTTTATTTTTGTCATATGTAATTTGCTCGTGTAAAGTAGAAATATTCAGTAGTTACTGAGACGTGGAATCTCATCCCATATTAACATTTTTCAGGTGATTATTCTAGTAGAGAGCAAGGGAAGGCACCTATGGAGTGAGCTCTGGAAGCTCTTTTGATCTCCAATAGATTATGTTATGTTATTATATTTGCCATGAACCTAAGACTTCCGTTTTGTATTAAACTCTGAAATATTTTCTGGAATTTATTCTGATTATGTATTACGGGTTTTATTCGAAATGGTAACATTGTAAAAGGATTTGGATATTGTTGAACTCTTTTGAAGGTATTTTCAATATTTTGACCGAGTTTTTGGGTATTAAAATTGTGGCGTTACATTTTTGGTATCAGAGCTAAAGGTTCCATGGCAATTTTGTTTATTTTCTAAAGTGATTTCTTAAAATTTTTTTTAAAAGTTTGTGGCAAATTAAATATCATAACATGAGCACTTCCCTTTGTTAGATTTAGAATTTATTTAGCTATTTTTATTTGTTTAGTGTCCTTATAGTATTAATCATAGGAGGAGATAATGGCAAGAACTCGAAGAACTAATTCAACCCCTGCCTCATCCCAAAGAGGTCTCCCTCCGCATCAAGATGGTCCCTATCCTCAGGATAACAATGCCCTTTTGGCAGAGTTACGAGACGTCATCTTGGAGATGAGAGAGAAAGTGAATAGACACGAGGATGAACTAGCAAAAGGAAGAGGCCACGGTGGTAAGGAAGGAAAGGAGAAGGCTCTGGAAGTCACACCTTCTGACCATCAATCAAGGGGAGGAAGTCATTCTCGCACTGAAGATGGAGGTAGTAGCGGTTCTCATTCTCAGTATCATCCCTTACCTATTACTGAGGTTTGGGAAAAATTTCGGAAGTTTACTCCACCGATGTTCGAGGGGAAGCTAGATCCGATTGCAGCACTGGAGTGGCTGAAGCGTGTAGAAAAGATTTTCAGAGTTATCGAGATTAGCTCACAACAAAAGGTGATGGTTGCTGAACAATTGTTGCAGAAAGCAGCTGAAGAATGGTGGGAAAGCACCAAAACAAAAGGAAATGCTGAGATGACGTGGGAAGAGTTTAAGGAAAAGTTCGAAAATTATTACTTTTCCCCTTCAATCAGAATAGAGAAAGAAACTGAATTCCTCACATTCAGGCAAGGGGAATTACATGAAGACGAATTTATTACTCGCTTTTTAGAGTTGTCTAAATTCTGCGGATATTCACAGAACAACTCTAAATGGTTGAGTGCTCGATTGGTTGAAAAAGCTAGGCCAGACCTAAAAACAGCTCTATCACCGTTCCTTGATGAAACAAGGGATTTTGAAGAAATATGCGACAAACTGCGCGCGATAGCAAGGAACAAACGAGAAGAGGAAGCTGAGAAGATGAAGGGTTTTCAGGCCAGATTTACACACCTCATGAGACCAACGGGAGGAGTTACTAAGAAGCAGAGTCACAACTTCAGTAATGTGAATACGCGGTTTAGCCAACCATCCAGAAATCACTTTGGTGGACCATCGAGGAGTTATTTTACTGGACCCCAAAGAAGTCATTTCAGCAGACCACCGAGGAGTCAATTCAAAGGACCTCAAAGGAGTCACTTCAGTGGAGGTCAGAGTTCATATAGGGGATCCACAGCTCCTGCTGCAAGCACCGCCAACAATCAGATGTGTGCCAAGTGTGGAAGAATACACCAAGGACCATGTGTGACGTGTTTCAACTGTGGAAAGCCAGGACACATTTCCAGATTTTGTGAGGAGGAGCCTCGAGGAGCCAAGGATGCTAGAACTGCAGTGCCAGGGAAAGTGTTTGCACTATCACATCAGGAGGCAAGTGCTTCACCAAATCTGATTAAAGGTATCCTCAAACTCCAAGGTCTTGAAGTAGAAGCCTTATTTGATTCTGGTGCCACACACTCTTTTATATCATACGACTGTGTGCCTCGATTGAATTTAAGAGTGAGTGAATTGCCTTATTATATGATTATTTCTACACCGGCGGGAGCTTCAGTAAAAACTTCTAGGGCTTGCTTAAATTGTACGATTGAGATTGATAATAGGATCTCAAATATAGACCTTGTTTGTTTACCCACGAAGGGTATCGATGTAATAATAGGAATGGATTGGTTGTCAGCTAATGACATCATCCTTGACTGCAAGAGGAAGACTATCTCTCTTGCGGATGACTCTATGAGTCATAGTAGACCACAATTGTTGTCTATAGTACAAGATGAAAAGCCTGTTCATCATGGTTGTCTTGCGTACATGGTGTTTTTCTCCATTCAAACAGAAGTGGAGGAAGGGATAGAGAACATTGAAGTGGTGAAAGAATTTCCGGAAGTATTTCCGAAAGAAATGACAGGTTTACCCCCAGAGAGAGAAGTAGAATTTTCTATTGATCTCGTACCTGGAACAGAACCTATATCTAAAGCTCCTTACCGAATGTCTCCATCGGAACTAGCAGAATTGAAGAAGCAGATCGAAGAATTGTTAGAAAAGGGTTTTATCAGACCCAGTGTATCTCCTTGGGGATCGCCCGTACTCTTTGTGAAGAAGAAAGATGGGAGCCTGAGACTATGCATTGACTATCGCCAGTTGAATAAAGTGACTATAAAGAATAAATATCCTTTACCCAGGATCGACGATCTACTTGATCAGTTGAAGGGAGCATCCATATTCTCCAAGATCGACCTCAGATCAGGTTATCACCAACTGAGAGTCAAAGCTGAAGATGTCTCAAAAACTGCATTCAGAACTAGATATGGCCATTATGAATTTCTTGTTATGCCATTTGGGCTAACAAATGCTCCAGCAGTATTCATGGATTACATGAATAGAATTTTCCGACCATATCTAGATAAATTTGTAGTGGTTTTCATTGACGACATCCTTATCTACTCTAAGGATGAAGAAGAGCATAAAGAGCACCTTAGAATCGTGCTACAAGTGTTGAAGGAGCACAAGCTCTATGCGAAACTGTCTAAGTGCGAATTTTGGTTGAAGGAAGTAAAATTCCTAGGCCATGTCGTATCGGCTGAAGGTGTTGCAGTGGACCATACTAAAGTTGAAGCAGTTCTCCAATGGGAACGACCAAAGTCCGTGACTGAGATCAGGAGTTTTCTAGGTCTAGCTGGCTATTATAGGAGATTTATCAAGGGCTTTTCGCAAATAGCTATGCCTTTGACTAAGTTAACAAGGAAGGGACAACCATATGTATGGGACGAAAAGTGTGAAGCAGCTTTTCAAAATTTGAAGACTAAGTTGACTACGGCACCAGTACTTATAATTCCAGATCCTGCTCAGACCTTTACTTTGTACACAGATGCTTCCAAGAAAGGTCTTGGGTGTGTATTAATGCAAAATGGTAGGGTAGTAGCTTATGCCTCTCGACAGTTAAGGCCACATGAAGGGAATTATCCTACTCACGACTTAGAACTGGCAGCAGTAGTGTTCGCTCTGAAGATTTGGAGGCATCACCTCTACGGTTCAAAGTTCGAAGTTTATAGTGACCACAAAAGTCTGAAGTACCTGTTCGACCAAAAGGAGCTCAACATGCGACAGAGGAGATGGATGGAGTTTATCAAGGACTACGACTTCGAATTGAAGTATCATCCAGGAAAGGCGAACGTTGTAGCAGATGCCTTAAGTAGAAAGACAATCCATGTAGCCCAGATGATGATCAGAGAACATAAATTGCTCGAGGAGATACCAAGTACATCTATTGATGTAATGTCAGGTTTGGTCGCTACCATGGAAGCATTAACTATTAAAAGCACAATTTGGAAAGAGATTAAATTCGCTCAGCTCGAAGATGAGTATCTATTAAACGTGAGGGAAGATATTGAAGAAGGAAAAGAATCGAAATTTGGGATCGATAGAGATGGGATATTAAGGTATAAAGGAAAAGTGTGCATACCTAATGATGGAGAAATAAAAAGGCTCATACTAGAGGAGGCTCATCGGAGTAAATACACTATCCATCCCGGAGCAACCAAGATGTATCATGATCTCAAGCGGAATTGGTGGTGGCGGGGCATGAAGAAAGATGTGACTGACTTTGTCACTTGTTGTTTGACTTGTCAGAAAGTTAAGATCGAACATCGGAAACCTCCTGGATTATTAAAGAATTTGGATATCCCAGAGTGGAAATGGGACAGCATCTCTATGGATTTCATCATGGGGCTTCCTCTAACGACATCCGGACATAATGCCATTTGGGTAATTGTTGATAGGTTAACTAAGTCAGCTCATTTTCTAGCAATTGCAGCAGAATACTCATTGGAGAGACTAGCAAAGATCTACATGAAGGAGATTGTCAGATTGCATGGGATACCGAATAGCATCGTATCTGATCGTGATCCACGATTCACTTCACGATTTTGGAAAGCATTGCAGAATGCTATGGGAACTCGGATGAGTTATAGTACCGCTTATCATCCTCAAACTGACGGGCAGACTGAGAGGACTATTCAAACTCTGGAAGACATGTTGCGGGCTTGTGCAATCGAACTAAAAGGAAGTTGGGACGATCATCTTCATCTTGCGGAGTTTGCATATAACAATAGTTATCACTCCAGCATTGAGATGGCACCTTATGAGGCTTTGTATGGAAGAAAGTGTAGATCTCCTATTTGCTGGACGGAATTGAATGAGCGAATTTTAATAGGTCCAGAACTTGTGGACGAGACGACTCAAAAGATTAAGGTGATTCAACAGAAACTTCTCACTGCTCAGAGTCGACAGAAGAGTTATGCTGACAAGAGAAGACGACCGTTGGAGTTCATGGTGGGCGAACATGTATTCTTAAGAGTCACACCAATGACTGGCATTGGTAGAGCAATACGAGCAAAGAAGCTTTCGCCTCGTTTTATGGGTCCTTATGAGATTTTGGAGAAAGTTGGACCGGTAGCTTACAGAATTGCATTACCTCCACAGCTTGCGAACCTTCACGATGTCTTTCATGTATCGCAACTGAAGAAATACCAACCGGATCCTTCCCACATTATAGAAGTAGAAGAGGTAGAACTCAAGGATAACATGACGTATAAAGCCGAGCCGGAGCGGATTGTTGATGCAAGGGACAAGAAATTAAGAAACAAGACCATTAGACTTGTAAAGGTCGAGTGGAAAGGAATGGTTCCCGGAGATGCTACTTGGGAAACGGAGGAGAGCATGCGACAAACCTATCCTCATTTATTTAAATAGGTTAGAATTCTTATTATAGCAAAATTTTGAGGACAAAATTTTCTTTTAGGAGGGGAGAAATGTAACATCTTGAATTTTTAAATCTGATATCTTGAACATAAACCTATTTTGGAAAGACTAGTAGGCTCTATTTTCAGAAAGTGATAAATTTGAAATCAGTATTTTGCGGGACCCACGGCCAAAAATAATTCTCTGCAAACTTTCTCGTGAAGTTTGAAAAAAATGGCCGCGGGACCCACTCAATAATAATTTATTATTTAAATAATATTATAATAAAATAATATATATTAAAATATTATTAAAATTTTTAAAAAAGAAGTTCACGGGGCGGCTGAAGAAGTCACGGGAAAGTTTCATTTTATAATTTTGGGAAAATTACGTAAAACGACCCAGAGACGAAAATTACACTTAAAGACCCATTTTCCAACTATAAATAGACCTTCCATTTCATTTCATTCTTCACAACTTCTAAGAGCCATAGAGAGAGGTAGAGAGAGAGAGAGAGAGAGTAGAGAGATATTTGCTTGAGAGTTATAATAGCTGGTTGGTGATTCGGGTATTAGCAAGTAACAGGTAACTCTGAATATTCTTCCTTATACTTGTGAATTATGTATGATTATAAATTTGTTTGTTTACTATTTTGGCAAGAATATTTAGAAAATATTTATGGTTTTAAGATCTGGTGTGGGAACTTTGACTTGCAAATCTGTAGAGGTACTATTTATACGTACGTTACTATTCACATATACCGTATTTACTATTCATTTTACTATTCATGTATACTGTATTTACTATTCATTTTTACTATTCACGTATACCGTATTTACTATTCATGTTACTATTCACGTATACCGTATTTACTATTCATGTTACTATTCACGTATACCGTATTTACTATTCATGTTACTATTCACGTATACCGTATTTACTATTCATGTTACTATTCACGTATACTGTATTTACTATTGTTACTATTCACGTATACCGTATTTACTACTCATTTTACTATTCATGTATATACCGTATTTTACTATTCACAGATACGCATAGTATTTTACTATTCATAAATACGCATATCAATGTATATAATGGTATATTAATGCATTATTTTTGAGTAAATACATTCATCATGGCGGTTGTAATGTGATGGGTGGAGTAAGGAGGGAATTGAATGATAAGAATTGTTTATGCCACCACTCGGTGCACAGTGAATGGTACTTTTCAGGGCCCCATCTTCCATGTTTTCCTCTGGCCGGGATTTCATTGGAGATGTGGGACATGTGACACCTCCTTAGTTGTTATTTTAAAGGAGGGGAGCCATAGTCCAAATTTAAGCTCTATACCTTTGGCCGGGTGTATCTTAAGTTTTGGTGAGCTTGAAACCATCCAGTCAAATGAATGAGTTTCTATTGGACTATATGTTAGCCTATGGTTCCAGTCAGCGGTATACGGTTGGAAGGGGATATAAGGGAGGCTGCATACTGCATAGTGCATTTCTGAATTATTCAATAAAGAATGATGAGTATTTTGTAAAGGCATTTGATGTGAACAACGGTATATCTAAAAATATCTGAGTATATTAAATTCACATTATATTACCTTTTATTTTTGTCATATGTAATTTGCTCGTGTAAGGTAGAAATATTCAGTAGTTACTGAGACGTGGAATCTCATCCCATATTAACATTTTTCAGGTGATTATTCTAGTAGAGAGCAAGGGAAGGCACCTATGGAGTGAGCTCTGGAAGCTCTTTTGATCTCCAATAGATTATGTTATGTTATTATATTTGCCATGAACCTAAGACTTCCGTTTTGTATTAAACTCTGAAATATTTTCTGGAATTTATTCTGATTATGTATTACGGGTTTTATTCGAAATGGTAACATTGTAAAAGGATTTGGATATTGTTGAACTCTTTTGAAGGTATTTTCAATATTTTGACCGAGTTTTTGGGTATTAAAATTGTGGCGTTACAAACGGTCCTTACTTTAATTTTAGGGTTAAGGAGCGAAAATACACACGAGCTTTACCCTGAGGAGCGCTCAGTACCACGGGCTTTTTTTTGGACCAAAAATACACATGTAGTTACCTAATTGGAGCAAAAGTCACACACCTCCATTAAAAACTGGATGTTGACCGTTAACCTGGGTTAGTTGACCGTTAGTGGTGATGTGGCTGCTGAGTTGGCGAGAGAACAAGCTAAATGGGAAAAACAACTGATAATTAGGATGCTGACTCAAACAAAAATTAAAAAAATAAATTGGGGCAAAATTTAAAAAAAAAAATACTAAGGTTCTTAAGCATTTAAAAAAGAAGACACAAGAGACAGAAAAGCAGAGAACACAATTTACGTCGTTTTAAAGCAGAATCTTGAGCCAAGAATCTTTGCCCTCTTTCTTGTCTGTCGTCCAAGTTCTTGACACTTTCAGCAATTTCTTGCCTTGAAAGAATTAAACAAAACAACCAGATTTCTTAAATTCAAACACCATTCATTCAAAACCATAAGCGTAACACAGAGCTGACTTTTTTCATCTCAGACACACGTTAACATACTGCAGAAACGTAAAACAGAGCATAAAAAGAGTTAAATTTTGAAACTTTCTAATAAAGATTCTTCGTCATCATCAGCACCCTTGCTCAGAAATCCTTCAACAGCTTGCGAACTTGTTCGAGCGTCACAAACAGCACCACAGTGAAAGGTCCTTGCCTCGAAATCATCGGGATAAAACCTTTGTACAAAGCCATTGGACCCTCGGCACACACAGTTTTTAGAGCACAGTCCAACGCACCGGAGTATGGCGGCTGTGCTCTCGGCTCCACCTTCATAAGCTCACTCTCGATTTGCCCTTAGCTCACCCTCAATTTTAATTTCAGCTCACTCTCATATTTGTTGTACATCGAACCTTAAGAACCACAAGAACCCTAGGTCGATTTCCTTCGATTCGATTTCTCCCGTGGATTTCCTTCAAATGTGTTGAAGCCCTAATTTCTTTTTAATTTTTTGCCCCAATTCGTCGGGATAAAACCTTTGTACAAAGCCATTGGACCCTCGGCACACACAGTTTTCAGAGCACAGTCCAACACACCGGAGTACGGCGGCTGTACCCCCGGCTCCACCTTCATAAGCTCACTCTCGATTTGCCCTTAGCTCCACTCTCGATTTTAATTTCAGCTCACTCTCAGATTTGCTCTACATCGAACCTTAAGAACCACAGGAACCTTAGGTCGATTTCCTTCGATTCAATTTCTCCCGTGGATTTCCTTCAAATGTTTTGAAGCCCTAATTTCTTTTTAATTTTTTGCCCCAATTTATTTTTTGTTTGAGTCAGCATCCTAATCATCAGTTGTTTTTCCCATTTGGCTTGTTCTCTCGCCAACTCAGCAGCCACATCGCCACTAACAGTCAACTAACCCAGGTTAACGGTCAACATCCAGTTTTTAATAGAAGTGTGTGACTTTTGCTCCAATTAGGTAACCACATGTGTATTTTTGGTCCAAAAAAAAGCATGTGGTGCTGAGCGCTCCTCAAGGTAAAACTTGTGTGTATTTTCGCTCCTTAACCCTTAATTTTAACAGCATTGTGATATTTTTCATCTTTTAATTATTTTTTTGTAATTATGGTCTACTTAAAATATTTTTATACCAAGTGCTCCTGACGTAACATTTGATTGATCAATCTACATCTTACCCTGATTGTACGTGATTGGGTAACTTAATTGACTTAATGAGTATAAAAACCTGACAAATATTTTGTTTGTATAATATAGAAAAAGATGCAATTTTTTGGATATTCGGAAGTTTTTCAATGAGCAATTTCAACCCAAAAGTGCAAAATAAGGAGTGAATTTGCCTTAACCGTTAAAAAACTAACATTAGCTGTTAATATTTTTAATAACAAGGAGCAAACTTAATATGTTTTTAATTACTTAAAAATTTCTCTTGGGAAAACTTTCAAATATCTAGCACTTTTGAATGATTGCTTTCTAAACAAAATTGAAATCTTAACCTTATAATAAATCTAAAAGTGTAACTATAAGGCATATAAAAGTTCCACTTAGTATACCAAATACATGGATAACTATAATTTTCTATTAACATTAAATACTTCTTTAATTTGTCTAATTTGTATCTATGTGGTCCTATGACTTGCTCTGTATTCTAATTTTATAGAAAAAAAAAACAATTTAGATTATAAGAAATTTTATCTGTAATTAAATTATTATTTATTGGATTCAATCAAAGACATAATCTTCATATACGCTTACATATATACTTGAGAGAATCAATTAAGTTTTGTATTCTATAAGAAATAATAAGACAGTCAAAGATGATCAAGTCATAATAAAATCGATCATTTGACTGTAGGTCAAAGGTTCTCTGGAGGGTAATATAAAACGTAGCTGTAAATTAATTAACTACACACATTAATTAGAATGATTATGAAGTGCAGCTAGATGACAAAATCATACCACATGTTCCACATAAATATATGTTCTTACAGCATTAATTATACAGTTAATTAATGTTAATAATTAATCTCAATATTCAACCATTACCTACCTAGTTCAGACAATGCATTGAACCAAATGTTTATCTCTCAACATTAACTGGTTGCATCATTTTCTAAGCGGATCTTCAACTTTTGAGCTTCAGAATCGGATTTAATTATTTTATTAATCCACAAAATTATCAACTTATTAAGTAATAATCTCATTATAATCTCTGGCAATTCAATTAACTAACTCCCAAGATCATGTCTTATTACTTGGGCAATTTATTTGGTATAGTAAACTAATTAAACAACTAATAATTACAGGAGAGGGTAATGTTGTCAAATTCACGAATTTAAGCAAACTCGTGCCAATAATATAAAATTGTATCGTAGATTCGAATTATAAACTCGTAAAAGTTTACTTTTATCAATAAATAGATACTCCCTCCGGTCCTAATTAGAGGACAACATTTGGGAGTTGGTTTTGGTTCTAATTATAAGACAACATTCTAGTTTTTGTAAATTTCTTTCTAAAATATCATTATTTTATTCTCTCAAATGTCTTTGGTTTTTTGTAAGTATATGTATGTGGGAACGTAAACTCTTCCAATTAACGAAACTTTTATATATGTGTGTGTGTCTATATATGCATACGTGTGTGTACACACAAATATATATAGACACACACACGCACATATATATATAGGTGTACATATATGTATGTATATATGTGTGTGTGTTTGTCTACACACAAATATATACAGACGCACACATGTGTGTGTGTAGACATATATGCATATCTATATATGTGTTTGTCAATATATATGTGTTTGTGTTTGTGTTTGTATATATACATATATAAACACACATACACATATATATCTTTGTGTGTGTGTGTAGATATATGTGTACACACCCAAAATATGTATGTATTTGTGTTTGTATATGTACATATATAAACACACATACACATATGTATCTTTGTGTGTGTAGATATATGTGTACACACACATATATGTATACACACATATATGTATATATAGTAAAACTATTATTCCAATTAGATAACATGCGAAAAGGAAAATTTTAGGTTGGAGAGATATATGGTAAGAGCGCTATTGATTCACTTTTACTTATGTCATTTTAAATTAATATAAGAGCATTTTATGAAAATAAGTAAAATTAACTAATTTAACTTCTTTTCTTAATCTCCACAAAATCGATTAACTATGTCTTATAATTAGGATCAGAGGAAGTATTAATAATATATAATTAAATAATTTATATATAACAATAAAAACAATTTGATTTAAATATATTTTAAATTTAAATAATTCAAGATAAATCCATCCTTATTCATACTCAACGATTTTTGTTTTATATAAAATTTATATATAAAGCCACTAAATACTATCAAATCAAAAAATTAGCATGAGTTTAAGAGTAAACTAATATGTTTTTGTAAGTGAGGAACTTAAAAAACAATAAATTCAGTATGTGAACTTGTAAATTTGTTCGAGTTTACCCCTATCACGAGTTTTGAGAGTGACTCAACTCGATTTTGTAAGATAAAAATTTTGTAAGATAAAAATGTAAAAACAGTAAACTTGGAGAGTTAACTCGTGAGTTGACAACAATGAGAAAAGGAGAGGTAATATATATGTGATATTTTTTAAAAAAACAAAAACAAAACTTAGGTTCATTTACTACTTATATCCATTATATATATTTTTTCAAAAATTGTTTTTATTTTTGCTATAAATACGTGGGAACCAATTGCCTAGCTAGCTAGTAGCACCATTACTACAGTGAAAGGCACAGTTCAATTGGAATAACGATAAAGAAGGGATTCTTCTTGTTCCTCACTATCCCTACCCTTTCTTTTTCTGATTCCTTTTTAACATTCTTTCATTATATTGCTAAATAAAGCATTGATTTGGAATTTAATTCAATAAACAATGAGACAGACAAGGTAAAGGTTAGCTCCAGAGGGCTCATCACAAAACCCAAAATTAACCTCCCATTTATTTATGGATCTTTCCTCTTTTTTAAAAAAGACAATCTTTAACTGTGTTCATGCATGTACTCAACTCACCTTTCTACTAAATATCTTCAATTCATCGTATACTTGTCAATTCTCTTATTACACATCTTATGAATCAATGCAGGCATTTAAGTTTTAGAGTAAATACCTTTTCTGGTCCATGATAAAAAATGTAATCTCCATTTTGGTCTCTTAAAAAAAGAAGAAGTCTTTTTTAGTTCATAAAAAAGATGAATAAAGGTCGATTGGTTGACATTTTGATCCCTTATAAATTTCTAAAAGGCCCTTTTTAATCCATAAAAATGACGAATAAAGGTCAATTTTTTTGTAAGGAACTAAAAATAGGGTCCATGTTTTTTGTCAGGGAGAAAAAAGGGTATTTACTCTAATTTTTACTATACTTTAGTCATTAATCTCTTGTATGTCGTTTTATAACATCAATTTTTGCCCCCATTTAATTCTGCACTTTCGGTAAAACTTTCACGAATACTTTATATAAAACACACACACACACAAAAGATGTTTAAATCATGCAATTTTTAATCTTTATAAAGTATATATTTTTCATATAGAAATAAATTAAAATAAGCAGTGTTTACTTTTCATTTGATAGAAAATTGTTATAATAATATTTATTTCGAACAATTTTTTTCATGTATATATTGTTACAGTAAAGGAAACATTTCCTCTCTCGAGCTATTGTGAAAGCACCTCTCTATATATATAGCAACGTTTTGTGGTGTGAAGAAACCTCTAATGAAATCAAAACAATACTCTCACGGGTTGAACCCGCAAAAAATACACTATAGAAACCTTTTTTATATAATAAAAACCTGTTTGGACAGGCTTTTAATTTAATTTTTTAATTTTTTACATTGCTATTTATGTAATTTAATTAAAATTAAGGGTTTATATTTAGATACACCATTTAAGAAGCACTTTTAAATTAAAAAACTATTTGGATATTAAAATAAAGAAGTGTTTTTTGTATTAGTAAAATTCATGAATTGGGCATAATCAAATCATTCTTTAAAATCATTGCTTTTTACTGAATTGGGCAAAATCATACACCATTTAAGAAGCACTTTTAAATTAAAAAACTATTTGGATATTAAAATAAAAAAGTATTTTTTTATTAGTAAAATTCGTGAATTGGGCATAATCAAATCATTCTTTAAAATCATTGCTTTTTACTGAATTGGGCAAAATCAAATTTTTGGATTTTCTCAACTTCTCAACCAGAGGCGAAATCAAACATGTGGACAAGGATGTCATTTATTGAAAATTAAGAGTAATTGGTGTCAAAACAAATCACTAAAGAAGAGCTAGTCATTTTTCTTTTTCATTCTCTCTCTTTTTTCGCATTTGCTTTTATTTTAAACTACAAATTGAAACTTTTTTTTTAAAAAAAAAGTAGAATTTTGACTTTTTTATTACTTTTGTTTTTTAAAAAAGCTCTCATCCAAACCCATTTATTAATAAAAGAAGCACTTTATTTTTGAAAAAAATCACATTTTTATTTTTTTTAAAAAAAAAACACCATCCAAACGAGCTTTAGGAGGTCTATTATATGTATTAAAATTGGTGTATTTGTGTGTGTCTGTTTATATATATAATATACGTGGGGGAAACGAATATGATGTTTACTTAACATATGGTAGTATAATATGTAGTACTATGTAGGATCCTATATATAAAATTCAATTGAGTTTTTTTTAGGGAGATTAAAGAAACTAAATAAATCATTTTAAAAATGTTGTTTTTATAGTTTTTTTTCAAACTAATTCATTTGACTTATATATAAACTAACATATAATTTAATGATCACAACATGTACTATAATTAAGTAATTTATTTAATTTTCTTAATATTTAAAAAAAATATCAATTGAATTTTATATTGAGGGAATAATATATATATTATCCATATATGAAATGTGTGTGTGTGTCCCGATCAAAATAAATGAATGTAAGTGGTTCAGAGGACAAGAGGGATCTGTCCATGTCTTTGATGACTATTATTAAAGGTGTTAATTAATTACGTCAACGTTTCTGAAACTGCATGGCAAATAATTAATTAATTTTATGAAATAAGTAAAAGAGCAACAACCAAAAAAAAAAAAAGATTTTGCCAAATTGAAAAAATGAAGATGATGAAGGTTAAAATGAATTCTAGGAAGCAAAGTTGGACTCAAACATTTTGAAACGTGACACTCACTTAATGATTGTGTGGGAGAGATAACATGTTCTTGAATAGACCATACTTGATACTCCATTTTCCAGTTTTCATGTTCCGGATAAATGGATATGCTTGTTTGATTATTATTATTAAAAAAAAAAAAAGCAGATAAGCTTCGTATATACAGCTTAAAAACCATGAGTTTATAAAAAAAAATACATCTTCGATTCTAAATATAAAATATGATTGACATTTTTATAGAGATTAAGGAAGTTAAATAAGCTAGTCAATCATAATATATATCGTGCATCATTTAATTATATATCAGTTTATAAGTCAGACAAATTAATTTAGTATAAAAATATAAAAGCTAAAATATACTTTTAGTCCTTTAAGTGTTACATAAGATATATTTTTTATCCCTTAACTTTATAAAATATTTAATTATGAAAATTAAAATATTCAAAATTTATCATAAATCTTAGGATATAAGATTAATAATTAGTAAATTAATTAATTAGTAGATTTATTATAAACCATAAAATAGGTGACCAATTATTTAATTAATCAATTAATTGTTCTCTAACTAAGCTTATCCTATTTATCTTAGGGTAAAATAAATTAGTTAGAAAATATTAATCACCTATCTTAAAAATATTTTTTGAAATATGTTGTATATTATTTTACCCTAAGATAAATAGAATAAGCTTAATTAGAGAACAATTAATTGATTAATTAAATAATTGGTCACCTATTTTATGGTTTATAATAAATCTACTAATTAATTAATTTACTAATTATTAATCTTATATCCTAAGATTTATGATAAATTTTGAATATTTTAATTTTCATAATTATTAATTAAAACTATTATTTATAATTATGTATAATTAATATTTATAATTTTAAATATAATTATAAAATTATATTAAAAAAAGAAAAAGAAATTGACGCCAAGGCGTCAAACCTTGGGCGTCAAATTGGGGGTCAATAGAATTGACCCCCTGGTGGCGTGATTTGAATCATGCCACCACTGAGGTGAGGTGGCGTGATTTGAATCACGCCACCACTGACAGGCGTCAGTCTGCTCACGCCACTAATGGCGTGAGTCAATTGACGCCATTGACCGCATTAGATCGGAAAATAGTTTCTGACACGCCCTATTTCGGTAATTTTTTTTCTTCTGAAAGTACATTATTTTGGTAAAAAAAACCTGAAATATCTTGGACGACTCATCAGATATTACTTAATTGTTATATTTTGACCTTTTATATTAAGAAAAATGGCTGAAAACCCCAATATTGTAAAATTTATTATTCAAAATTCCTTAAACTTTAAGCACTTTGGTGTGAGTGCAACATATGTTCGACATATCCAACTCTTTTTTAGTTATGTGTATTGTGTAACCTTTTAATTAAGGTTGTCACGTCAAACTCGTTTAAAATAAACTCGTAACAATGGCGTGAGTTCAAATTATAAACTCATAAGAGTTTATTCTTACTATTAAATGAGTATAAATAGTGTATAATAAATAATTAAAATATAAAACATAACAATAATTTGATTTAAATATATTTTAAATCCAAATAATTGAAATTAAATCCATCAATATTTAAAATTTACCATATTTAACAAAGAAACTTTTAGAAAACTCACATATAAAGCCATTGAACATGATTAAATAAAAAAGTTAATACGAATTTAAGAGGGAATTAACATAGTTTTGTAAGTTTGAAACATAAAAACGATAAATTCGATATATAAACTCATAAGTTTAACCGAGTTTATAACGGTCACGAGTTTATTTGTGACTTGACTCGATTTGGTAAATTAAAAACATAAAACTAGTTAACTTAGAGAGCCAACTTGCAAGTTTAATAACAATGTTTTAATTATGTGCAAAACGAAAGATATACACACACAATTAAAGAAATATTGCACATGATTAAATAAGACTTGGTCATATTCAAAGACCTATTGAGCCTTTTAATTACATTATTTTAAAATATTTATATTTATCATTTTTTTTCTCCAAACTATTTTACCAAACATATAAATTGATATATAATCTAATAATATACATCATATGATATGATTAAGTAACTTATTTAGCTTTATAATCTTTCTAAAAAAATCAACTATATCTTATATTTAGGACATGAGCGAGTAGGTTACTTCAACATCAACAATTAAACCTAACATTTTGCATCTTTTTCTTTGTCGGGCCACAATCCGTCTAGATTATACTCAAATAAAATAAAGTAAAATTAACTGAAAAAAATTAAACACAGATCATTACCCATATTTAATTGGAAAAATACTAGTGAGGTTTCAAGAAAGAGAAAAAAATCTAAAAAGTCCCTAAGGTCTTTTTAGATATTGATTATGGAATTCCAATATAAAAAAAGTTTCATTGTCAAAATGGCTTTTCCTGTTGCCAAAAAATTTTCTAGGTTTTTAAAATTCTACAAGCCAAATGAAAAATTTGGAAAATTTTTTACAACAAAAAAAGTCATTTGAACAACATGAAAAACCATTTTGATAACGAGATTTTTTTGATATTGAAATTCCGTAATTGATATTAAAAAAAATACTTAGGGACTTTTTTGATTAGGGATTTGGGGTTTAGACTTTTTATATATATATTTTTTCCTTAGGACCTTACTGATATTTTCCATATATAATTTGCCTTATTCTGTTAAAATTAATAATACAAATTTGGATATTCCACATTTTTACTGGACCCTTCGCGATTTTTATTTGGAGAAGGGTATAAATTCTTTAATCATGTTCTGATCTGGTGTTGGTATATTTCTTTATGACTTTGTGTAAATGAACACAATATAAAAGATCGGCAGAAAAAAGACAATACAAAAGAGAATGCTATTTGTCAAAGAATCAACTTAAAAAAGTGATGATTAATCAAATTTAAAAACAAAAATAAAATCATTAGACCTAAGTAAACCATCCAAATTATAGAGATGTTGACATTTATACAAGACTTGACCTGCATGAAGCTGATAAGATCAGATATCAAGAAGAGGGACACTGATATTTCATTAAATGACACTGAATAAAGTCTGAGTCTGCTAATTCATAATGCACTGTTCATCAGATGAAGCACAGGTCGATAATGGCACAGAACTGAGAGCTGCAAATTATATATACATTATTGCTCATGGTCCTTCCTTTCACCAGAAAAATTAAAGAGAAAAAGTCATGAGATGACGTTGAAAGGACATTTTGTTGCTGCAGCATCAAATTATTCAAAGACATGAAAGCCACAATTTTAGACCTATGCACTTTACTGAGTCTTCTTCTGTACTACACAACTTGTCAATAAATTCAACTCTTCATATTTTTTTTAGAAGATTTATAGGAGCAGGCATCAACACAGCACAAGGTTACAACTTACAAGTTATAAGGAAGATCGAACCAGTGATCTTATATTAATACGCTAGAGATATATAGAAAAAACCCAACAAATATTTGATGTCTGCTATTTGAACTATGCTAGTAATATGTTAATACGCTGTTAGACATGCATCATGCACGCATGACTTGTCTAAAGAGTCTTAATTAATATCATAACCAAATAGGCTTAATACTTATGGAATCAATCAAAGTTTTAAAATACTATTTGTTTGGAATAGCGATTGAAACCTTCAAAAACAGTTTTTCAATTCTGATTTACAGTATATGAGATAAGTATGTAGAAAGAGTTTTATCTCGATATACGTAAATAATCACTTTTAGAGTCACAAATGTGATCTCAAACAAGCAAAATGATAAAAAAAACTACATTTGTTATATGAACCTAATAAAAGGGTTTTTTTTTTTCCCCCTCGTTGTTTTCTTTTCATCAGTCAAATGAAACTACAGGGACTACTTTATTAAATATCAGGTAAGCCTGTATATTATATTACGAATGTATACTATATTTTTCAATGAAATAAACTGAAAAAAGACATAACCAAACCTTTTGTTAAAGTCTAAGGATCCATTTGTTTTTGGTACAAGGAATTTGGCTCTTTACAAACATTACTTTTTTGAGTACTAGTTGACTGAGAATCAGTTACTTTCTTAAGGCCAACCAACCAAACCCACTCCCAAGATCACCTTTCCGCCATGAAAATCTCAACAGGAAGAAGAAGAAGAATTTGTCAGCCTCCTAAGGAAAATCTGATTCCTATAAATATATTTTATAATAATAGTATAAACCAATCTCTCAGTGGCAGTTATGTTTTGGAATCTTCTTTTGAAGTTATCTGTTCTCAAGAAGGAAATTATTGACTTGTTAGTCTATAAACGAATGATTACTCGTCCTTATCACAACAATTGACATTTAAGCATGGAATTTATTTTTTAATTGAAAAAAAATAGAGGACAAGACCCTTTTCTTATCCCCTTAAAAGTTAAAAACAATCAGAGCATTATCTACATATTATATTGCATTATTTAGACTTAATTTAAAGATAATTATTATGTGAATGTAATCATATCTAATCAGATTGAGAAATGAGAATATTGGAATTGTGGTATTCACAATCTAAGAGAACATATTATCTCCAAGAAAGTGTTTAAAAAGCAAGATATATATAATACTACCTCCGATCCTAATTATAAGATCAAATTAACTTTTTTTGGAGAGATTAAGGAAGTTAAATAAGTTACTTAATCATATCATATGTTTTGTATTATTAGATTATATATTAGTTTATTAGTTAAACTAATTAGTTATTTGGAGAAAAAAATATAAATACTCTAAAATAATTTAATCAATTTTCTTAATCTCTTCAAAAAAAAGTCAACTTGGTCTTATAATTAAGACCGAGGATTAGTGTCTCAAATTGTAATTTAGCAACATATCAATAAGATAGGATGATGCTACTAAGTTTAGCTTTGGTGGCTGGTTCACCCTAAAAAATTACTGTTTTTTTTTTCCCAGTCGAATATTGAAATTTATGCAGAAATGACATTTTCCATCTATTTAACAAAGTTCAAAATGGGGCCTTTGGGCCCGTTACATAAGTCATACATTACCTCACCAGGCCTCTGTAATCTATAAGCCCAAAGCCCACTATTCGCCTTCCTTTTCCTCATTGATAATAAGATTTTATTTTATTTTATTTTTATCAAAATTTTAGGAAAAGGGTTGGGCTCACTTATAATCCAAGGGTAGGGCGAAATCTCCCTTCCTCCTAGGTGATACCAATGTTGGGCAGGGCGAGCCGTCTATTACTTTCAGACGTTTACCTAGGCACTTAAGAGCTAGGATGCCTCCCCCAGCACCTTGACCAACTCCAGGATCGAACGCCCTCCCTTTAGTGAGAGTGTCCGACCCTTTTATCAGTTGAACCCAAAGACAAGGGGTTAATAAGATTTTAAATTCAAAAGACTTGTTTAATAAATAAAATGGGAGTGCAAGAAATATGAGCGTCGATATGTCCTAATTAGGAGACTGACACGAAATCTGTTGGGCTTTGCCTGTGCAGGTTTGAGTCCTTCCGTTGACGCTTTTTAAACCGTTCGATCTTTTGAGTTTTGCTCCTTCCTGAGCCCGAAGAGTGCATGCTTGTCAAGTGTACAAGAGAGTATTAACAACACAAGAATGCAAGTCCTTAATCAATAATAATTTTTTTTAAAAAAAAAAACACAATAATGGAAGTGCTCTTTTCAAAACATATGACTTATGGCTTATGCGTCATGACCCTTTCTTTTTCTTTTTTTTGGCCAACAGCTTATACACAAGGGTGGAAACATTCCAAACGGCTTGTCATGGGTATATGGCTTGACCCATTAAGGATTTGATCATGTCTAGCCTATTAGTAAGAAAAAAAAAGTCAAGAAAACACTTATTTAAAAGCCTATTTTGACCTATTGTCTTTGGGCTCAATAGGTAAAAGAGTTGGACAATCTTACCAAAAGGAGGAGTTTCAATCCTGGAGTTGGTCAAGACGCTGTGGGAGGCATCCTAGCTCCTAGGTGCCTAGGTAAACGCCTGAAGATAATAAACGGCTCGTCCTGCCCGACATTGGTATCACCTAAGAGAAAGGGATATTTCTTCCTGTCCTTGGATTATGGGTGAACCCAACCCATTTCCTAAATTTTCCATATATATATATATATATATATAAGCCTATTTTGATTAACAAATCAGGCATAGGCTTACTAAGAAGCTATTAAGCCTTTCAAAATGGCCTGAGCTTGTTAATTACTCTATACAAACAAAAAAAAGGTTAATTACTCAATTTGAAAAAAAGGAAATTATCTTATCTAAAAAAAGTAATTATTTAGGCTTGGAAAAAAATGTAATTGTATAAATAAAAAAAATCTTAACAAGCTTCCTTAACAGACCTGATCTTAACAAGCCTCCTTGACAAGTTTGATCTTAACAGGCTTCAAACCAAGTTTAGGCCGAAAATAAGGCCTATAATAAGCCATATGCTAGGTTTAAATCACCTTGTTACAAAATAGTTAAGACCTACTAAGAATGAGGCCTAGCCTGTTTCCACCTTACCTATAGATAATGTAACATTTTATATTTGGATAGACAAATATAAATCATATTAGAGTTAATTACTTAATAGACATTTTTCTCTTATAATTTTTTACAAAAGAGTTATAGGCACTAAGAAATTTTATAAATTAAAAAATCTTAGCAATGTTGCCTTCCCTAATAAATCCAAAATGTTAACCAATAGTCGATCAGTTATGCTCTGGCATTATGCCCATGTGGCATCCATGTCACTTTAGATTAAAAAGGATTTTTGCTCCAGAAGTTTCAACGAAAGAATTATGGGTACTAAGAAGTTTTTTGAGGTGGCAATAATGCCTCAAAAATAGGGGTAAAAATAAACAAGGCCTCTGAAGAAGCCTATGATCTAGCCTACAAGTTTACATGCCTAGCTTATTTAATTATATTATATATATATATATATAAACGAATAAATCATTTATAAAATTACCAACCTAGCCATATCTTAAATTTCACATCTCATCATTATTCACACACGCAGTCCTTATATTCATTGATCGTTCACTCTTATATTTTTTTCTCTTTAATTGCTCAAGATAACAACATTAGCTCACTCCTCTTCACAAATTTGTGTTGTTTGCTAAAGCATAACAATTACTGTAAGTTTATTTTAGTGTCAAATGAAATATTATAAACTTAGGAGGAGTTTGTCCAAAGCAAAAGATAGAATCCAATTTTAAATGTCACTTGTTATATTTGGTCAAATTTAGAAAATATATCACATTAATCCATATAAGATCGGTTTTTCTTTTGTGGTTGTTTAGACAACTATTATCACTAGACATTCTCTTTTACAATAAACCCGTATATCACAACGATGAGAATGGATCATAGGCTTCTAAGATAACATATGATTGTAATATGTAAATAGTTATTTATAAATTTAGAGGCACATGCTTTCAAATAATTTTTAAAGGCTTGCATTTTCAGCCAACTTTCAAAATGGTTTTAGAATATTGTCAGACCTTTTGAAAGTTTATAGTGTTTAAAGAATGAATAGAATATTGTCACTACGAATTTTGGTTACTACAAAATTATTATCACTTTTTTCATTGTTAGATTAGAATCTTATTAGGAAAGAGAAATAATAAAGGTAGATGAGATTATGATTTAACACTGAAAAGTGATAATGATATTGGTAGTGGCAATATCCTATCCTTATTTTTTTTTTTAAAAAAAAAGCCTATATATAGGCTTAGACCCAAGCTTTGACTTTAAATTTGTGTTAGAGCCATATGTCTATTTAGGTAAAATTTAACCCAGTCTAACTTATTTCCAGTTATACCTAAAAATCACAGATTTTTTTTTTTATTGATTTCATTTCTGGAAAGCAGCACTCAAGCACCAATCAATCAAAGAAATTGTAGATTTTAATTTTTGAAAATGATTGTATTTGTGGTTCTATTTATAAGTTTTTTTTTACCAAACCACATATACCATGGAGAGGTAATTAGCTCAATAGTTATGAGGTGAATTTTTAATTTTATCCTCATTTATGATTGGGTACCTTCAACTTGTCACAATTCCATTTATTTGATCAAAAGAGTCTTATAAATATGACTAATTTTTTTGATCAAAAAGACTTATAAATAGGACCAAAATGGTACTTAATTCTTAATAATTTCTCCATACTTTTTTCTTTATCAGGTAGAATTTAAACGTAATTTCTCCTTTTTCTTTTTAATTTTTTTTTCCCGTTTTGTTTTTTTGGACGGACTGGAAAATTGATTTGCGATCCTTCTGCTTCAACCGCCTAGCCAGCTAGAACGGTGGTGACCAGAACATCCTAATCTCATACACACTTTCTTGTCTTTCCCCTCAAAACTCATCTACTTCATGGACAGAGAATCGTCAGCCTCTTCTTCTTCTTCTTCTTCATCAACAAGGGCAATTACCAGCAACAATCTCCCACCTCCCGAAGATGCTTGGCTTGATGCCTGCTACAAGTTGCTGCCTCGTTGGGAATCTCATTCCCTTTCTCATCAGGTCCTTCTCTCTAATCCGCCCAAACATAATCTCACTTCCTCAATTGTATGCAATCCCGTAATTTTCCCCTTATTTCGTGATTTAGGGTTTGATTCTTTTCCGTTGATAATCTTCTTTCTTTTCATGTTAATTAATGTTCATAACCATGCCTTCCTTGTTGTTTGGAAATTTTTTTCAATTACGGTTTCTCTTTTGGAACGTAATATACGCGTTATTTGATGTTTTTTGTGCCACTCACCTTCCCCTAAAATTGGTTGAGCGTGAGCCGTGGAGGAATGCTTATTTTTCATTAATAAAGTCCAGTAATTTTTTGTTTATTGATATGCATGCCTGACCGAGCTATTGCTTATTTTTTTTCCCCTTTCTGTGTAATATAATTTCCTTGCATTGTAAATTTTCACTGTTAAAATGAATACACGTGTTCATGTCCCCGCACACGGTTGAGTAGTTTTGTTGAATTTTCTGCAGTCAATAATTCCCATTTCTATATCAAGAGTTAACCAAGTTGATGCTGCTAGACTGGATGTTGAAATGTCAGCCATGTTGAAGGAACAGTTGGTTAAAGTGTTCTCTTTAATGAAGGTAAAGTGATGTTTTCTTTCATATTGTTATTAAAGGAATGAACTTAGTAGTTTTGGAACTTCTCTGAACATCCTTAAATTCTTGTCGTTTTTGGATTTAGCCAGGAATGTTATTCCAGTACGAAGCTGAGCTTGATGCTTTCCTTGAGTTTCTTATTTGGCGATTCTCAATTTGGGTTGATAAGCCAACCCCAGGCATTGCTCTGATGAACCTGAGGTATAGAGATGAGCGTGCAATTGAACCAAGAGAAAAAGGTAAGAAGGTCTGAATATCATCTATTTGAATATGTTATATGTTTGATTTAAAAGGGGAGAGTTAGCTTTCTGTAAGTTGTACAAGGCTGTTGTTGGTAATGCCAGCGTTATGAATGATTGCTGCTGATAGTGTAGATGCTGATTTTCTCCTAATATCATTTTGTAAAGTGTACCAATTAGGGCTGATTCAAATCTGTCTTTCAAGCAACTGTTGTAAAATTTTTCTTGTATTGAACTTGAATCTCAGTCATCTGGGATTCTTTCTCCTGTGCATTATGTGCACATGATGCACCAATAGGAGTTGAAAATATTATCATTTGAAGAGGCTTTTACTTGCCTTAAAATAACCAATATTTGAAGTGAGGAAAATCTACTCCGATCTTTCTGTGACCAGTAACCACTGGATATATAGTTATATACTATCATTGGAGGGTATTCATTCTAGTGGTATGTTGTTGTACAAACTTATAATACTGTTTCTTGCTTGTGACTCCCACAGTCAGAACGGGTCTTGAGGGTCCTGGACTCACTGTTGCTCAGAAGATTTGGTATTGTATTGCAACCGTTGGTGGTCAGTATATCTGGGCCCGCATACAATCCTTTTCTGCTTTTCGACGGTGGGGAGACTCTGATCAGGTAATTTCTTAGCATTTTGGGTCTCCTAAGGCCCCGTTTGGTATAAGGAAGATTTGAGGAGGGAAAGGAACTTAAAGAAGAGAAAGGAAGAGAAGGAAAGATTTTGAGGGATGATAGAAGATGACTTGAGGGAAGATAATTTGTTTGATAGAAAGAAAATGAAGGGGTAGTAGTTGGTAAAGAATCAAGAAATACCTATTTTACCCTCAAAAAGTAATTAATTCAAAATGAAAAGGAAAAATAATTTTTTTACTAAAATATATTTCCAAAAAAAAAAAAATCCTCTTATCAAGTTCAAGTTCTGTCTAAAATATTTTCCCGCCAAGTTTAAATTTGACTAAAATATTGTCCCGCCAAGTTTGAATTTATCTCATAAATTTGAATTTAATCATATTTTCTTGCATTTTAGGAAAAAATATTTTATGAGGGGTAAATATGTCCAAAAGTGTCACTGTTCACATGGGAACTTGAGATCCCACCAATTTCGGTAGGATATTATCTTCCCATATATAAGGAAAGATTGCTGGGCCCGGTAACTTGAGTTCCTGGAGGATTTGACATAAAACGTGTATCAAACAAGGGAACTTGATAATCTTCCTTTCCCTTCCCACTGAATCCGTGTATCAAGCAGTGCCTAATTGGCAGCTCCCAAGCTTTTATTTTCCAGATGGAGGTGAGTGGAAATGAGTTCTCATCTGGTTTTTATTTTGTTTAGAGATCATTGGCACGCCGGATATGGATCCTTATACAACGTGTAGAAGGAATTTATAGAGCTGCTTCATTTGGCAACTTGTTGATATTTCTTTATACTGGAAGGTATTTCTGCTCGAGATTCAGATGATCCACCAAATGCAATTTTTCTGATTCTTGTATTTTCAATAATTATCTACTCTAGTCTCTAATTGGGTAGTTTGTTTTATTAAGTATTGAGTGTTTTAAAACGCCCTTTAGGATGAGTGTATCTCATAATAAACTGCACTTTTCCACTAATCTTCCTTTTGCTTGTGTTAATGCAAAGCAGATATAGAAATCTCATTGAAAGAGCTTTACGAGCTAGGCTTGTCTATGGGAGCCCGAATATGAATCGGGCTGTTAGCTTTGAGTATATGAACCGGCAGTTAGTTTGGAATGAATTCTCGGTATTTCTTCCTCACTAAAAAATTTAGTCTCTTGGTTACTTGACAGTACTTTTGAGCTAGCTTTATTTGTTCTAGAGTTTTTTGTATTGAAGTTGACCTGCCTTGTGTCCATTGCTTACTTATAGTGCTGGGAAATTTGCTTTTTCTGAGGATTATGTTTCCATTGAAATGAGTTTTAGACATTGGTTTATTTCTACTCCTGAACTTGCATACAATTTTACATCCCCAGTCCTGTTTTTAAGACACTTGGAGGGGAAATTTTTAGTTTTTTTTAATAAAGCCATATGGATATTTATTACATTTTTCCTGCAATGCCCTTATGTTACATGGGCTTATGTTTCTCACTCATCTTTTCAAGAATGTGTTGAATGGGGCTACAATTGGAAACTTTGTTAATTTTAAGGCAATTAACAAGCTTTAAGCCTTTTCTTGGTTCTAGTAAATATTCTGGAAGTGAGACGTATAAAAAGAATCAGAGGAAGTACATATTTTTCAGGTTTATAGGAATACGCTAGTGTTTTCTTCCCTCATGTCCCGCATTGGAGTTCATATCTTGCTCTGCTGGCAGGAAATGTTACTGTTGCTTCTTCCTCTTCTTAATTCATCGTCCATGAGAAATCTCCTTCGACCATTTTCCAAGGATAAATCATCAAGTTCAGAGCAGGATGACAACATCTGCCCCATATGTCGATCTACTCCAACCATTCCTTATGTTGCTCTCCCTTGTCAGCACAGGTGCATTTCTAGACATGCAGTTTGAGTTTTTAAGTTCTGGTTCTGGAACATGGAATTTCTATCCATGAAAGTGTCTTTTCTGTTTGTATGCTTTAAATTAAAGAAACGGTCATTGAAGGAGCAAAATTTCTCTAAACACAGATATTGTTACTACTGTCTTCGAACACGCTGTGCTGCTGCTCCATCATTTAGATGTTCCAGGTGTAGTGAGCCTGTCGCCGCTATGCAGCGGCATAGTGGTGGTGCCACCAATGGATGATGATTCATACAAAGGGAGAACAACGGGACAGTGTTGGAGAGCATTTGATCATCATACAGAATTAGCGTTATATAAAATACTACCAAGAATTAGGGTGGTATTCTTTTTCCCTTTTGCTTTGCTTTCCTCCTAATATATATTTTTTTAAGAGAAATTCAAATTTCATTATAGTGCCTTAGGCTTATAGCATCTCTTCTTCGTCCATTGAGTGATGTATTTTATTTTTTAGCAATTTCCAGTGTTTCCGTGCCTGCCTGCCTTCCTTCCTTCCTTCCTTTATTTATTTTTCTTATTTATTTTTGCTAATCAAGTTATTCGTATAATGTTTTGATTATCCCGCGTGGGTAATTTTGCATTCACTTGATTCTGATTTGAACAGTTTTAAAGCAGTGTGGACGATAATTGATGGTGATTTGAGTTCACGTGATTTTCTTTATGGTCCAAATTCTGCTTTTCGTCTTGCATGTAACATCAGGTTGTTAAGTACCAGTATACCCTCTCTTTTTGGCAAAGGGGGAAATCAATAGTAATAATCAAGTCAAAGCTTGCAATATGGAACTAGATTCCATATTATGTGCACATAATTATGTGCTTCTTAGCTACCCATATCTTTAATTAGAGATATGAGCATTTTTTTAAAAATATATTGTATTTATTTAGATTTAAATTATATGTTGTTTTCTGAAATGTTTTTTTTGCACCTAGTATCTTTAATTAATTAATTTTCATAATATTGGTGCTAGTGACAAATGCAGATTTGGAAACTAATTAATTTAAGATACTGGATGCAAAAAAATCTCATAAAGTAGCAGGTATGAGCACCTAAGAAGTACATAATTATGTGTACATAATGTGGATTCTTGGAACTAAAAGTAAACTCAAATATGAAGAAGGGAAGTAACGAACAAGGACTAAAGCAGAGCAGTCCTAGCAAACATAGTGTTCGTTTGGATTAGTAGTAGAAGTTACTTTTCCAACATGATTTATAGTTTATGATATAAGTATGTAAGAAAAGTTTTGTATTGACATATGTCCAAAGTAGATTTCATATTCACTGTAACATCCTGAATTTTGGACCTAAAGACTAGAAAATTAGCCTATTTTTGGAGGACTATTAGACCCTATTTTTGAAAATGAATTTAGAATCAATATTTTATTGGACATGAATAGTGTTTACTATTCACAAATACGTACATGAATAGTATTCACTATTCACAAATACGTATTCACTTTTTATAAATACGGTATTTAATCGATATTTTGAGAAATATGAAAAGTATTTACTATTCACAAATACGGTATTTACTATTCAAAAATACGGTATTTACTATTCCTAAATACGTATTCACTTTTTGAAAATACGTATTTACTATTCATGCGGGACCCACGTCAAAATAATTCTCCTCACGGGAGAAATTTTGAAAAATTTGACGCGGGACTCACTTAATAATAATATTATTATAATATAATATCTTATACTTTGGAAAATAATAGAAATAAAATTATTTCCAATAAACCGTGAATTAGGTTTTTAAAGTAAGGGTATATTATAAACAAGCGAATTTCTATCTCAGAGTGGGTTATCTCCAAAGTCATTTCCGTAATCGGCGGAATGATGATTGAGATAGGTTGAAACCGATATTTTGAAGCAGGACAGATAGTGGAATCTGTAGGAAATAAGTCATAACTCAAACTCCTTGAATTAAGTAGTAAACAACTGCACATATTATGAATCAGTGAATTTTTGTCTAGAAGTTGGTGTCACCCGAAGTAATTTCTGTAACCGTCAATGTCCGACTTAAAATCTTCGGCAGGTTACGGAATACCCTAAATAGGATCAAAAATTTAGTTGACCCAGATATTTCTGAAGAGGAAAAATAGAACTTCAAGGCTGTGCTTCCGGATTCTTGAGAATTTCTAATATAACGCGATTAGAACACCGATCAGGGAATCTTTATAGGATAAATGCAAAAGAGTAAGAAAGTGTCATCGTCATGATGACGTCATCGATGACGTAAGCATCTTGATGACGTCATCGATGACGTAAGCAAATGGATTGGGCGGTTGAGATGAAGCCATGTTTAAAGTCAAGATCCAACGGCCAAAATCTGACCTGATAAAGTATGAATAGTGTCATGCTTTTTCACTATAAATAGAGGCTTCATTTCTTCATTTTCTTCACACCAAACTCAGAGAACAACAGTTGAGTTTAAGAGAAGAGAGAGAATTCTTAGAGTTTAGAGTGAGAGTTCAGAGTAAAGTTCTCGGAGCTGGAGAGAAGGAGTAGGAACATCAAGGGTAAGTTCTTTGGTCTCTAGTCTTAATATTTGGTAGTTTCTTTTGGTAATTATAGTAGAAATGCCAGATAGAGTTTTTCTGAGTATGCTCTGTGGCTGCAGCTTAGTCTGATCTGTCACATCAGAAAAGAATTATCCTTGGACAGTAAATATTATTTACTGGCACAGTAAAAAATATTTACCGGCACGGTAAAAATATTTTTACTGGTACTATTCACATGAATAGTGAATATCCAACATAGTTTCCGCAAATGCTGAAAATTAATGGTCACTGATAAAAATGATATTATAGGATATCCGAGGATTCCGGAGTCAGATTCAAAGGAAGTTTGGGGATACGTGAATAGTGCCGTATACGTGAATAGTGCCGTATACATGAATAGTGCCGTATACATGAATAGTAATTTACTATTCACGTGGAAGGAAGGTACGGACGCGTATTGTAACCTTAACTCTGATGCTTATGGTATGCTTATATGTGATAGATAGTCTAAAATTCTGTTTTTAAAAATTGATCATACACATACAATTTAATACGGGTTATAGTCTTGATAACGCCGTTATGTTTTCCTAGCGCTGAGGACACGGATGTACACCGTGGCACTGGTGAATAGTGCAGACTATAATAACATGCATATTGCAGTGGCTGTGTTATGTTATTATGTGAATATGAGAATAATGTATGTGATTATTGTTGTTTTGACATGAATATCTGTCATACATATTTGATACATAAGCATGAGGTTAACCGTTACCTGAGGTTCAATGGGTATTGAACCTCAGCTCTTACTGTAGCTTCAGGATTTTCGGAGTGAACAGAAACAGAAACAAGGGTAAGCAGCAGGCAGAAGGACTAGCTGGAGAAAGTCCTGTAGATATGTATAGTCTTTCGAACTCTTTGTATCAACAAACCAGTACACTACAGTGGTTGAATATCAGTTACTTTATATTTAAAATCATTTCGTTGCTCAACTCTGGTTAAATTATTTTGAACTCTGATCAAATAATTTCGAAAATGCTTTAGAAAAGTTGGGGTGTGACATTCACTCCAACAGTCACACAGTAACCCTTGCTTCCAAAAGTAGTCAGGGATACATCTCTCTAAAGTTGTATGGGAAGTTTATTTTTATTTTTTTATTTTTAGTTTAAATTATAACTGAGTGAAACAATTTTGGAATTCACATAGGGTTATAGAAACTCAGTGCTTTGTGAACATTAAAACAATCCGCTAGAGCCAAATGATTCCCTTTGAATCTTAAAAAAAACAAAAAACATACAGACAAGTTTGTTTCAGAATTTATCTGCTTTATTTTTGCCTGCCAAAAGACTTTCTGGTTTGTTTGTTCATGCCAATCCGATTCTGAGAATCAGAGACAGGAAAAAACTGAGATGATGGCCAACTTCAACAATTTCGGCCAAAACTTTTATGTATAAAAAAAAAAACAATTTCTGAAGACTTTCTGGTTTGTTTGTTTCAGAATTTATCTGCTTTATTTTTGCCTGCCAAAAGACTTTCTGGTTTGTTTGTTCATGCCAATCCGATTCTGAGAATCAGAGACAGGAAAAAACTGAGATGATGGCCAACTTCAACAATTTCGGCCAAAACTTTTATGTATAAAAAAAAAAACAATTTCGGCCAAATCGTGCCACTTTATTTTTGTTTTGTTTTTTGTTTTTTGTTTTTTCCTTTTTTCGTTTTTCGGTAAAACACAAAATCTGATAACTTAAATAATACTCCCATTGGTCCTTAATATAAGGATCTATTTTGGAGAATCAATCTTGGTCTTAAATATAATACTTATTAATTATATTTATCAATTTTTTTAATTTGCCCCTATTAATACTCTTTTAATTTTAATAATAATTGAGGAAGAAAATGAAGGAAGAAATTAAAAGTGATTAGAGTGTTTTAGAAAATACATGTTATATTAACTAATTTAACTAGCTTTATTAATCGAATTCAATCAAGTAAATAAGTTTTATACACGCATGGCTTGATTACTGCGAATACTAATTTTAGTTTTGCAAGGAACAAGTTTTATTCCTTGCAAGATTCATGTTCAGCTTAAATAGCTCTGTGGGAAAAAAAAAAAGACTTAATTTTTTTAAGAAAATCGATATGCTACCAAGCGCCTTGTAGCGCGATGGCACCAGTGCCAGCCTTAGGAACTAGCCTTCTCCCTTGTCCAGGGTTCGAGTTCTGCCTCCCCCTCCCCCCAATTGGCTGTATCAAAAAAAAAAATCGATATACTTTCACCTGAAAGCAATTAAATATCTTCCAGCTTATGACTGTGTTCAGTCAAGAAAAGGAGAAAGGATTAAAATGGGAACAAAAATTTCAACATGTCAAATTCAGTCAAAGCCTTTATTTTTCTTCTTTTGCTTTTAAGATTTTTGGTTGTTTGCGTGCATGATTGGAATGAAAAGCTCATATAATTCATAGGAAAAGGGGAAATAGATCGATGATATCAGTTAATTAAGTTCAAGGATGTTGGTGAGAGTGGAAGACCAATGGTCAAACTCAAATCCATTTCATCCATTTCTTATCGTCATCTTCTTCTTCCCTGTGGAATTCACAAGCTTTTAATGAAAAAAGAATAAAAGGAAAAGGAAATCCTTTTTTTAAAGGTATGAAATAATTCAAACTTTGTTTGTTCTTTGAAACATTACGGATCATGTTTCCTTTTCGTTGATTCCAAGTGTGATGGGAACAAATTGTTACAAAAGTTTCGTATCTAAAGGGTATCAACAACTTGTCAATTTGGATGACTTGTGTACTTACCTACGTAATTACCGTTTTTTTTAGTCAAATTCTAATGTTGTTTGGCCCAATTAAAAGTACTAGTCTGGTCCTTAATATAAGATATGTTTACGTAATTTAACTAGATTAAGGAAGTTAATTGAGTTAGTCAATATGACATGTATTTTTTAAAATAGCTTAGTCATCTTCCTTAATCTCTTAATTCATTCACATTCTTGATTATTGTTAAAAGAGCATCAATAGAGGTAAATTAGAAAATATTAAAAATATGAAAATTATGTATTATATTTAAGACAAAGATCAACTTCCCAAACATTGGCGGACCCACACATATTTTTGTGGGTGCAAGTGCACCCATAAATTTGAAGGAGATATATTTTTTTGAAGGGACTTTGCAATAAGTTGTCTAGGTAGTGTGGTGGTAATTTCACTAGTCCCACAGCAAATCCTGTATTCAAACTCATGCATGGACAACTTTCTTACCTATTTTTAATATCTTATCACATATGAGAAATCATAATAATTTTTGCTTGCATGTTGCTTTGGAATTTGATTATGTAACATCTGAGTATTTATATGCCATGGGATTAAAATATATTGTTCTATTTAAATTGATTTCCTCGAAAATACTTTTCAATTGAACCCAATTTTTGATCCTAAATTTTACGAAGGTGTAGGTTGCCTTTTATCCTCCTTAAAAAAAAAAAAATTCCCCCGAATCCCACTATTAATTGTGCACCTACAAACATTACATCCTGGGTCCGCCACTGTTCCCAAATATGTCTTTTAATAAGGACCGGAGGGAGTAATTCTTTCAAGATGTTTTATTTGCACAACATACATTCTAACCTACTTTAACATGTATAATACACTCCTCTTAATACTTAATGTAAGACTTCATCAACTAATCTGAGTAGATTAAGGATGTTATTTAAGTTAGTTAATATGATATGCTTTTTTGTACTTTTTTCTAAAACACTCTTATCAACTTCCTTAATTTACTCAATCTCTCTTTTACTTGATTATTGTTGAGAGAAAATTAATAGAGTTAGTTTAGGAAAAATTGATAATCATGCAAAATAGATCTTACTTTTAGAACAAACATCAACTTTCTAATTAGGTCTTATATAGAGGAGTATTACACACATGCACACAACACTATCAACAAGAGCTAGGACTAGTGAAATGGGTCAGTCCTTCATAACGTGACAAACTAAAGTTTAAATTTCTATTAGTGAATACACACACATTTAGTGCTTCATTATGTTTGATTTTTTTATTAGTTTTGACCTCCCCCCCCCCCTTTTTTTTGCTAAGCATAGATATCCTCTTATTGGAAACAATTTTATTCGAGATACCATCAGATACTAAATGTAGGCATATCTCCTAATGAGAATTCGAACCTCAGTTTATTATGTTGAGAGGGACTAGTCCTTCGTAGATATCCTTTATAACGTGACAAACTGAGGTTTAAATTTCTGTTAGCGGATATACACACATTTAGTGCTTCATTATGTTTGATTTTTTAATTAGTTTTGACCCATTTTTTTTCCCTTTTTGGCTAAGCATAGATATCCTCTTATTGGAAACAATTTCATTCGAGACACCATCAGATACTAAATGTAGGCATATCTCCTAATAAGAATTCGAACCTCAGTTTATCATATTGTGAGGGACTAGCCTTTTGTAGATATCCGAACCAGATCATAGCCCAATTCCCCGTCAAACCAAGGGCTCTAATCTAGTTCTAACAACCCTAATTTGAAAATTAGGAAAATAGAGAGAAAACGTAACATATCTTCTTTTTTTTTTTTCATTATTTTCGTCAGATGATTAATTGTAAAGGATTCAATATAACAAACAGTAAGAGCCAATAGCATAAGGAAGCAAGTTATACTTTGTGAAGGAAAAGTCTTTGGAATTTGGTTTGTTGTGTAACATCCTGAATTTTGGACCTAAAGACTAGAAAATTAGCCTATTTTCGGAGGACTATTAGACCCTATTTTTGAAAATGATATTATAGGATATCCGAGGATTCCGGAGTCAGATTCAAAGGAAGTTTGGGGATACGTGAATAGTGCTGTATACATGAATAGTGCCGTATACGTGAATAGTACCGTATACATGAATAGTGTCGTATACATGAATAGTAAATTACTATTCACACCGAACGAAGGTACGGACGCGTATTGTAACCTTAACTCTGATGCTTATGGTATGCTTATATGTGATAGATAGTCTGAAATTCTGTTTTTTGAAAATTGATCATACACATACAACTTGATACGGGTTATAGTCTTGATAACGCCGTTATGTTTTCCTAGCGCTGAGGACACGGATGTACACCGTGGCACTGGTGAATAGTGCAGACTATAATAACATGCATATTGCAGTGGCTGTGTTATGTTATTATGTGAATATGAGAATAATGTATGTGATTATTGCTGTTTTGACATGAATATCTGTCATACATATTTGATACATAAGCATGAGGTTAACCGTTACCTGAGGTTCAATGGGTATTGAACCTCAGCTCTTACTGTAGCTTCAGGATTTTCGGAGTGAACAGAAACAGAAACAAGGGTAAGCAGCAGGCAGAAGGACTAGCTGGAGAAAGTCCTGTAGATATGTATAGTCTTTCGAACTCTTTGTATCAACAAACCAGTACACTACAGTGGTTGAATATCAGTTACTTTGTATTTAAAATCATTTCGTTGCTCAACTCTGGTTAAATTATTTTGAACTCTGATCAAATAATTTCGAAAATGCTTTAGAAAAGTTGGGGTGTTATATTTTGGTATCAGAGCAGACATCCTGGCACGGAGTTAACTAAGTTACTCCAAACAGTCCGATATCTAGAAAGGGGTTTTGTGGTTGGCAATCAGTTTCCTTGAATTCGTAGAGCCTTCCACAAAAACACCTGCCTAGTCGGATTGTCTGAGTAGCGGAGTTAGGTTCTAAGCTTTCAAAAGTGTTTTATCTGGTATGAACCCGACTCAGTTACAGTAAACCATTGGTGCCGAAGGTAGGGCCGAGTCTATGTGGATCAGCCAATCAGTCACCCTAGCACGGTGAGGCTCCCATGATAGACGCCTACCTGGCCAATCGGTTTGACTAACTAAGTTAGGCTCTAAGCCATGGTTTTAAAAGTATTTCGAAAAAAAAAACAAGTACAAGTACTGATACAATACTGGTGTTGTGATACAAAAAGGACGTAAATCCTAAGGAAAAGGGTTAGGCTCGGGAGGCCTTGATATAGAGTAGATGGCACAGAATATGGTTTCTGTTGTTAAACTTTAAGACTTTTGATATGGGAATCGGAATCTAAGTTAAATCCCCACTCAGAGTTTCAAGGGAAGTGGTACAGAGAAGTCGGTACGACTTAAGTTTTCCGGTAGACAGTAACCTACTGTTTAGGTTTCCCTTGGATAGTAACCTATCGATTTAATGTCCTTGTCAAAATAATAACTTGTTAAGTTATCTTGAGAAGGAAATCCCTACCTTGTAGAGGCCAGACACCATGCGTGCAAAGGGGCGTGGCTCCGGGGACGAAGATCTTTTGATTAAGTCCTTGACGGTGTTGATCAATTGACAGAAGAGGGAAAGTACCCAGTAATTCTGGGGAGACAGTTATGTCATACTAGTGCCTATGAGAGTTGTAGGTACCCAGTAGTAAGTATACCAATATTAGTACCAAGAATCAATAGACATTATGAAGTTAATATTGCTTAGGCGAGAGAAATCTCAGAACTATGACCCCTGTGAGAGTAAGAACCCTGAGAAAATATGAGTGAGTTTTGCCTAGGTTCCAAATACCTAAGAGATAGTTCCTTAACAGAACCATACGAAAGCTGGAAACCTCAGTAGCCACCAGGTTATGGTCTCAAGGTGGGACCAAGAATCAAAGAGATATTAGTGGCTAATAGATTTCCCAAGAAGTAGGTGATTACCCAATAGGGAAAGTTGAGTTAAGAATTATGCTTGGAGCTAAATAGAAAGTGAAAGTCCACAAATAGAATGACCCTAGATAAGATGGCAGACATAGAAACAACGGTTTATGAAACTACTAAAGGATAGGAACCTGTTAAGATTTGAGTTCTCATTATAATGATTCAAAGACGATCACTGGCGCTACTTATGGAAAGTTTGATCGGAGAAGGATACCTACGGGGAGTTCTGATCAAGGAGGTTTACCTACAGAGGATGCTAACCGGAAAAGCTGACTGGTCTGCGAAGACTGAGTGAAGCGCCGAGTAATGTGCCGTAGAGCAGAGCCACCGTGACGACGAACCGTAGAGTGGGGCCGCCGTGACAACGAACCATAAAGTAGAGTTACCAGTGCATCAGTTCTCAAGGCAAGTAAATTATAATGAGTCTCACATCGAATAGGTTCCCCAGAGTGAAGGTTTAAGTAATTTAGTATATCGTCATGGTTTGCTCCAGTGCTATACAATATATATTGTGTTTATAGGCTAGCAGAAGCCCATAGTTGTCAGACAACGAATATGAGAAGTGTCCATAAAATTTTGTGAGATCCGAGGATAGCGAACGATGTTTGAAATAGCTGGAAGATTAAAGAAGAACAAACTAAGTATTTTATGGATAGTTTGAGTAGCCAAGGACAGAGGTTCCAATGCGTGTAGTTAGTAATGACCTTCTAATGTTAGTTGTCTGATTCCTAAGTAAGGTTTTAAAAAAAAAAAATTGAATTTTTGAACTTACCAATGCACCTGCTATTTTGAAATTTTCGGAGTTTACTTTCAAATTTGTGAAATCGAGTTTTCAAATGAAATATTTTTCAACAGAATTTGAGACCACAGTGATGGTTATGATGTTGTCTTGTACAAACGGTTTTGTTAGAACCCAGAGTTTGAAACTGAGTTTTCAACTATGTTGTGGTAAAGTCAGTACAAAACTGGAAGGACAGAAGCTGTTGTAGATGTACACAGTTTGCTGGGTCTGCCAGATGTTTTAAAACGTTTGAAATCGCTGGCCTTTGATAAATGTTCTCTTTGAACAAAAAGTTTTTGGAGGGATTTTGTTTGAGAAAATGGAAATCGCACCAACAGTGAACGCACCCAATCCATAACACTTTGCCGAGGGCATATGTTTTGTTTAGTACAACCTGACTGTCTATGACTGGACTGAGTTCCGCTAGATAGGGTTGCTACTTTATGTGCCAGTGTGAACACTGGGTCTCCTGAGAAAGGGGCGGAGGTTCTCCCACATTGTTGATAATACTGTTAAAACTGGATTTGGGGATTGGGAGAAGGCGCTCACTGTACCAAATGGTTAAAATGATGGTGTGTACTCTCAATTGTAAAATTTTGTGAAATAAATTAGCTCCCTCAAAGATATGTGCCGGTAATAAAAGTTTTTGAAAATGATCCGGCAGTGAAAAATGTTTTCACGAATTTGTGATGGCAGCGATTAAATTTAAAAATGTTATAGCACTATTACTTTGTGGTATAGTGCAGATTGTGAAATGTACTGAAACCACGGAAAATTTTTCATGTTTGAAAATTTGAAAATGAGACAAGAAAATTTATTGAATATTGGATTCTGTAGGCCCAAAATTACTTTCTAGGGGATGAATATTTTTATTGGTGTCTAGGAAAGTGATTGAAAGACTAAGCCCCTATTTGATGGTTATTCATTTTGTTGCCGTTGTAAAAAGTATGAAGAGATTTTCGCTAGATTTACACTTACCTAGCTAATTTATATGAGTAACAGATGACAATACCATAACAGAATGCGGACATAGTCTTGATTATACAGAATAACTGGCTTAAGCTTGAATTTAATAAGATAAAGCTGAGTTTGGCAGGAAAACTCGAAAATCCTTATGAATCCTAGAATAAGAGATTACAAACATTAGCAAGAAGGCTAAGAAGAGTAGACTATATTAATTCAAGCATCAAGAACAACAGTTGTAACGCCTCAATTTTAACACCCAAAAACTTGGCCAAAGATACAAATTCATTTATACAGGGCCAAAATAAATCCAAAATAATATCAGAGTTTTCAAAATGCGGAAGTCTTATGGTCATGGCAATTAAAATATAGCATGAGCTTTCCATATGTGCCTTCCCTGATTTCCCTACTAAATCATTTACCTGAAAAAAAAAATAAACAAAGTAACCGTAAGATCCAAAGATCCCCGTAACCATTGGTTATTCAGAAATATACATGCAAACCAAGAACGAGAACATATTTATAAATTCACAATAATTAAAATATATGCCTTTATATAAAAACCTTTCACAAAATAGTTCTCGACTCGGTTACCAAAACTCCCTCCCAAAAAGGGTTCCAAAAACATCATAATTTATTTTCCAATAATTCACAAGAGATCTCACAATATAAAATATGTCAATGATGAATAGATCACCCTTATTACCCTGACCACCTCTTATAACCGTTGACTGGAGCAATCTAACACATAACTCATCTCTCATCATAACATATCCAATACTCATATCTTCATCATGGCTCCCCTCCTGGTAAAATCACAACCAAGGAGGTGTCATATTTGACCCGGTTAAAAGAAAAGTGATACCAAGGGCTCCAAGAATATCCACTCTCATCAAAACAACATTATCAGATTCCAAATCAAGCCTTCTATAGGCACAATAAATCCCAAAACAGTAAATAAATATACACATATAAATATTTGACAAGTATATAAAAGAATAACCAAGGTTACCTCAATTCCAAGCTTACTCTACCAATATTTCAATACTCTCAATTTACTATCACCAAATAATTCAACCTCAGATCATACCATCATTCTCCACACATTCTCCCTCTCTCTCTCTCCCTCTCCTTCCTTCTCTCCTCACTCTTCTCTGAAACTGAATGAAATGAATGAAAAACTGTAGGTTTATATAAAGTTGGAAAATGGGTCCTTAAGCGTAATTATCACCTCTGGGTCATTCTACGTAATTTTCAAAAATATAAAAAAAAACTCCCTCATGCTACATGCCGTGTGCATGTTTCTTGCTAAATTTTATAATAATATATTATTATATTATTATAATATAATATTATTATTTAAATAGTAAATACCGTATTTAAAATAGTAAATACGTATTTGTGAATAAATACTTTTCATATTTCTCAAAATATCGATTAAATACCGTATTTATAAAAAGTGAATACGTATTTGTGAATAGTGAATACTATTCATGTACGTATTTGTGAATAGTAAACACTATTCATGTCCAATAAAATACTGATTCTAAATTCATTTTCAAAAATAGGGTCTAATAGTCCTCCAAAAATAGGCTAATTTTCTAGTCTGTAGACTCAAAAATCAGGATGTTACAACAGTTGGTACAATCCCACCGCAAGCTTCGACTATCTCAAGTTTAAGTCTATTAATTTCTTCCTGAGCGGCTGCACTTGAGAGAGGACCATCAGAAGACATTGTTTTTCTCAATCTAGCTATTTGCTTCATAGTGCTTCGAATTTTTACATACGGCCAATGCTTTATTCCTCCCCTATGGCATATTTTCATTAGAACATTTTTGCATAGACGAACTTGTTGAGCCGCTTCTTGTTGAGGTAAATGGAAGAAGTCTCTAAGATCATCTATTGACATTGATGCAGCTCTAATATTTTGTTCAGCTCTTGATCGGTATGGATTACTAGGTATGGGGACTGAAGGATTATTATTTACAACCATGAGCTCTTTTCCTTTATTGGATATATTTTCTGTATTGGTTGGAAATGAACTATTAGGGAGTTCATTTTGATTTTTAGTCCATTCCAAACCAACACAGAGGGCCTCATAGTAGGCTGATAGGGGATCCGACACCAGGACATACCCTAAAGATTTTTGATTCAAACAATAATTTTCTAGAAAATGTTTGACATCATCTAAATTCTTCTTACCAAAGTCAAATACTTGAGGACTGGAAGAACCTCCTTGTACGTTCTGGTGAAAGACAGCGTGGCATATCATACCAATCCTCCCATGAACTTCAAGTTTATGGTATTGAAGTCCATTGGTATGAATAATCTCTCGTAGAACATGGCAGCAACCACATGAAAATGGATTAGTAGTCTCAGTCAAGGTAGAAGCAGGATTCCTTGGTTGAGAAGGTACCGTAGACTCCATAAGTTCTGCCACATTACGACACCTTTGGACAGGTCGCCTTGATGGACCTGCTTCAGATTCCTTTCTGTTAGTAGTTGTAAAAATAGAATCTTGTATCCTTGGAGGAGGAGTAGGAATGTTAATCGTTGAGGCAGATGGATGAACGTTCATACTTACGGGATTTTGGGGAAATAAAGAAGAATAAGGGTATGATGCATTGTTTGACAAATCAGACAACATGTTAGTCTGATAGTCATGAAGTAAGGTTTCAAGAAAGAAAGGGTTGAATGAATCGGAGACTGGAATAGAGTTACTTGAACCGGCCATGTTTAAGGATAATGTGGAAGGTTATAGTGAAGATTACGATCGGAGAGGAAATGAATATTTTGTGAAGTTTGAGAGAACGTGAAACATTTACTCTTTCTTTACTCGATTTATAGCTGGGCTAGCAACGTCTAGATTTTGTTAAGCAGCATCGGATTCTCATCTGTCGTTGGCTCAGAATAGTGCAGACTTTGTTGTTATGCGGAAAATTTTATGGCACCGCACCCTAGTGCACCCTAGCCACCATTAGGGGTCGCAGTTTCCTAGACCTTTGCAGACAGAAATCGCTATGGCATTTATTGCTAGCTGTGTTTTCAAGAAAATAAGTTTGGACGTTTATACGCACATTTATCTAAGAAATCTGTCTTAGATGTGCAGCTGACTCAAGATGTCGGAATTGACATTTGAAAATAGGATTTTGAAGCGTAAGCGTGCTAAGGTGATAGTAATCTTGGGAAGGGTGACTTTCTAATAATATTAGATGAACCGGAGAGAATCCGAAGATTTGAAATGATGATGAGAATAGTATCTATGATGATACTTGGTACCAGAATTAAGAGAATTGGAGTGATAGACAAACCCAGAAAATAGAATTTTTCCTGGATCACTAGTTGGCATGCTAGTACAAAGGAAGAGGTTGAATTATAGAAAATGAAATGGAGCATTTGTAAAATGTTCCCAGTTTAATGGAGCATTGAATAGTAGGATGTATGCTAGATAAGCATGTATAAAGAAGAAGTATATTAGAGGTCTAGATAACCTTTTGAGTTTATATGTTCAAATTTCGAGGACGAAATTTATTGAACAGGGGGAGAATTGTAACATCCTGAATTTTGGACCTAAAGACTAGAAAATTAGCCTATTTTCGGAGGACTATTAGACCCTATTTTTGAAAATGATATTATAGGATATCCGAGGATTCCGGAGTCAGATTCAAAGGAAGTTTGGGGATACGTGAATAGTGCCGTATACATGAATAGTGCCGTATACGTGAATAGTACCGTATACATGAATAGTGTCGTATACATGAATAGTAAATTACTATTCACACCGAACGAAGGTACGGACGCGTATTGTAACCTTAACTCTGATGCTTATGGTATGCTTATATGTGATAGATAGTCTGAAATTCTGTTTTTTGAAAATTGATCATACACATACAACTTGATACGGGTTATAGTCTTGATAACGCCGTTATGTTTTCCTAGCGCTGAGGACACGGATGTACACCGTGGCACTGGTGAATAGTGCAGACTATAATAACATGCATATTGCAGTGGCTGTGTTATGTTATTATGTGAATATGAGAATAATGTATGTGATTATTGCTGTTTTGACATGAATATCTGTCATACATATTTGATACATAAGCATGAGGTTAACCGTTACCTGAGGTTCAATGGGTATTGAACCTCAGCTCTTACTGTAGCTTCAGGATTTTCGGAGTGAACAGAAACAGAAACAAGGGTAAGCAGCAGGCAGAAGGACTAGCTGGAGAAAGTCCTGTAGATATGTATAGTCTTTCGAACTCTTTGTATCAACAAACCAGTACACTACAGTGGTTGAATATCAGTTACTTTGTATTTAAAATCATTTCGTTGCTCAACTCTGGTTAAATTATTTTGAACTCTGATCAAATAATTTCGAAAATGCTTTAGAAAAGTTGGGGTGTTATATGTTGTGTTTTAACTCTTTTGCAACTTGTGGATCTATGAGAACCCACACACTTTCTGATTCTCTTGGTCGGTGCCTCATCATCTCATGTTATCTCCACTCAAAATCAATGTCTTCCACATGCTTATATATTTCGTTTTCTTTTAACCTACTATATTGCATGAAAATTTATTACATTGATTAAAATTAAATATAAATGATGTTTTTAAAGGGCTGTTTGATATGAGGGGGAGGGGATAAAAAGCAAGAGGAGGGAAAATTTTTGAGTTGAGTTGAATTTAATAAAAAAATAGAGAAGTGGAGTTGAAAGCTTTTAATTTATTTTTCTTGCTCTTCTATCTTTCTTCTTTTATATGTATTTCCTCTTATCCTTAATATAAAACATATTTATATAATTTGACTAGATTAAGGAAGTTAATTAATTTGACATGTACTCTCTCATGTCTTTAATATAAAATATACTTATCTAATTTGATTAGATTAATTAAGGAAGTTAGTTAAATTAGTTAATATGATATACATTTTCTAAGACGTCTAGCCATTTTTCTTAATTCTCTCCTCCCATCTCTTCTTTGATTATTGTTGAGAGAGCATGAATAAGGTTAAATTGGAAAAAAAATTGAGAAATATGAAAACTATATATTATATTTAGAATTAACAGCAACTCTCTAAATATATCTTATATTAAAATTTTATAACCTGGATTCTTCAATTTTTTTAAACCCAACTTATAGAAATTCCCCTAATCCAATATATATATATATATATATATATATATATATATATATATATATATATATGAAAATTCCCTTTTCCCCTCCCCTCCGAATCCCTCATACCAACCATACCTACCTCATTAATCTTGCTTTAAAATTTAATAAATTTTTAACTTTACCCTTGTTTAATATATTTATGTTCTATAAGAAGAAAGTCTACACAACAATAAATTAAGGGTAAAATTGTCTTTTATATGAAAATTTTAATAAAATGATTTATAAATAAGGCTAAAAAAATTATTGTCTCTTTGCCCTTATTAAGATGATAAGATGAGTACATTTAAAGTAATAATTAAACAAATGTATTTATTTTTTAGAAAAAGATGATTGTTTAATACCAGTAAATAACAATTTGACCGTTGATAATTGATATTTGCTTGAGCGATTAGAGTTTTCCAAAACAATTTTTTTTATCATGATTTATGATATATAAGATAAGCATGTGATGAACGCTCATAATTGGCTTCTCTCTCTTAATACAACAATACTCTTTTGATCCTAAATATGAGATTAACAATAAAGAAGTTAAGGAAGCAAAATAAATTATTTAATTATATTATATTCTATATATAAGTTTATAAGTTAGATAAATGAGTTTAGAGAAATAATAATTATATTTTAAAGTAATTTAATTAGTTTCCTTAATTTTTTTTAAAAAGTCAATTGACTCTTATATTTAAAATTAAGAGTAATAATTAATTATGACACATAATTAATCATAGTATGAATTGGGATAAACAAATAAAACAAAGGGAAGCACTAATGGGTGTCAGAACTCAAGCGCTTGTTGTTAATTATTTTCATATTTTGGAATACTATATTGATCCACTTGGATTCCAAAATTTTGTTAGTACATGTGAACTTGAATTATTGCTTCCTCCACATTCCCCACTGCCCTAAACCAAAAAATTATAAAAAAAAAAAATGCATTCTGACATTGATCTCAATAACATTAATAGGCCCTACTCCTACTCTAGCTCAGCTACATGTGTCTCCAATCTAATCCCAATGTTTTTTTTATTTTCATTCTAAAATTTATTATCTAAAAATAGCTGAATTTTGTTTATCTATAGATATGGTTTCATTATGATAATTTTTAGTTTATATGGAGTCTTCAATCGTCACATAGGATAGGTCAAGGTTTCAATAGTTTTGTTGGTGTCGGTGTCCTTACTTCCTTTAAGTACTTTTGAACAATAAAATTTTCAAAGAAATATTTTTAACATGTTTTCCTTTTTCTCACATATTTCATTACTCCAGTTTAACTTGTAAATACTTATTATTATCATTAGCTTATATATTATGGTTTTATGGCAATTAAAGTATTATGGTTTTGTTTCAAATTTATATATTCATTATTTTTCAATAAAAAATTAGTAAATAATTACATATTATTAGTCATCATTTTTTAACTTATGTCCTTTCATTTTTGTATGTCAATTTTCAGAGAGAGTTGGCTCTTTTAAAATTGAAAAAAAAAAGTATGCTATTTATAAAATAAGAGAAAATTAGGGGGAAATAATAAGTCATCTACACAGACGATCATACTCTTTCTAGCCTTTTGTTTTACACTTAAAATTTAAATGGTGTGAATTATATATTTTTTTAAAAAAAATCTGCAAACTCTTATGGCCTTTTTGGCTCACAGAATCAGAAGGAATGTAATGAATTGTAATGTAATATAATAGAATGTAATGTAGTAGTGATGCCCATATGAATTTATTTAGTTGCCATTGAGGAAATATGATGAATAGGTATTAAAAAATTTAGTTAGATTACAGAACATGAGAATATATGAAAATAATATATATAGCAAGAGATAAGATTTCTCCTCTTTACATGCATATATATATATATATATATATCTATTTTCACCAAATATATATAATAACACTGTCAACATACATAATAATTAATTAATTGCATTCATTTAAACTACCCATATATATAATATATAACAACTAGTATAATTTACATGTTCGATTTATGGTAATTTTTTCATTTTGCAAAATACAATTCATGGTAATTTTTTAATATTTAATAGTGATATAATATTATTGAATGATATATTTTAATATTTTTAATTGTGGAATATAATTTCTTTAATTTCTTAATGAGGGAATATTTTTAAAATTTTTATATTATTAATTAATTTTTAATATTTAATACGAGTACCGTTTATTAGTAGGCACTTTGGTCAATTTAAAAAATTATGATGACAATAATGTCTTTTTCGCTTGATAATAAGATATCTGCATCCCTATTTATGAGAGATTTTACAATGTAATCATGATTATATTATATCAATACTACAAAATGTAATACATTACATAAACCCAATCAAATGTTATAATTAGTATGTTGGATTAGCATTACATGTCATCCTCTCCTATAGAATCGAATCAAACAGGTTCTTAATAATAATTATTAGTGTGTGTGTGTGTAAATATATATTAACATATTCATGAAAAAAAGGATATAGACCGAATTGAGGAACTAATTAATGAAGCATCCACTAAACCCTATAAATCTATGAATTAATGTAATTAATTAACAGAGAGGCGCTCTTAATACAGCGTAAGAATCCCGGCCACCAACTTTTTCTCTTTGCCCCTAACTTTATTGTTATCACTACATAAAATAAAAGCGAAAAAGCACCCTCTCAAAAAGGAACGCGGGAGGAAATAAAGAAAGAAAATAAAGAGACTCATGAAAATGAAAGAGACCCACAATTCAAAGTTTTTTTAGCCTATAAAATTCTGAGACTCCCCTACACTTTCAAGTTCCTTCAAAAAAAAGCTCCTTTCATCAGAAAATCAAATTTAAAACTCTTACATACACAGCCGCCTCCTGGTTCAGGTTCCTAGCTAATCACATATATATCGGCAACTAACAACAAAACTTGTCTGGGTTTTGTTGTTCTTGAGAAGGCGCATGAACTGATCGAGGAGATCGATCTGTATATTTCGGCAAGTGATCGTTGTCGTCATGGGTGGGAACCCTAATTTGTGGAGCAATATGCATGAAGAGGATGCTTATGTTATCGGATCTTCCATTCCTTTTAGTTCAGTCCCTCAAAACCCAGAGCCTCCTTCTTCCACCTGGAGCCAGCTCCTCTTGTAATTCTCTCTCCCCTCTCTCTATAACTGGTTCTTGTGTTCTTGATCCGACAACTATATGTGTGTGTGTGTGTGTGTGCTTGCTTTCATATATGCAGCCCTCTTTTTTGTAATTGACTCGAAGCTTAATCATACGGTACTGATAATTAATTTGCTGCGTTCGTTTTGCTGGCGCAGCTCAGGAGCACCAGGAGAAGAAGAGGGATTGAGTTTTGATCATTTTCAAGCAAAGAAGTTGGCAACCTCATGGGAAGAACAATTTTTGAATCCATCCTTTTCTAGAGTTCATCACAATCTTGTTGAAGGAATGATAAAGCAAGAGGGCGGTTCTTGCTTGTACGGCCATGGCGGCAGCGAGGAATTTCAGGGTACTTGTTCTTCATCATCTGGTGGTGGGCCAGCAGCAGCTAATTGGTCACATATGTTAGCTCCTGTTTCTTCTTCTCCTAGGTCTTGTGTCACTAGCTTGATTACTAACAACAACAACAACAACAACACTAGTCTTTTGGATTCTTTCTCTTATAAGAAGCCTGATACTAAGAAAACTCATCGTCTTCCTGCAGATCACTCACCTGAGGTAATCATACATATTAATCCTTAAGACTTGATTGAAGCATCTCTGTGTGTGTACATTGTATTTTGGTAATAATGATCAAATTTATACCTTTTCTTATGATTGATGCATAAATATAGAGTAGCACAGCCACTGGTGGAATCTGTAAGAAGGCTAGGGTTCAAGCATCTTCTAGCCAGCCTTCTCTCAAGGTCTCTCTCTCTCTCTCTCTCTCTACCCCCAGTTGTGAGTGTACGACGGATTTGAATAATCTTAATAGTGTATTTTGAGGACAATATAAACTCATGATATATATAAGATATGAATATGATTTTTTTTCTTTTCAGACTTCATTGTTATCTTATTCATTCTTATAATCAAAATAATGCTTAGATGTACTATTATTTTATATTTTGAAGATAAATACTACCTCTAGTCATTTATATAAGTTTTAATATGGTTTTCGAAGGGAGATTTCGTCTTGTCGTTGGATCACGGGTGAGCAGTGAACTCAACCCTTTTCCTAAACTTTTAATATAAAAAAATGTTTTTTTGAATAGATAAAGTCATTTTTACAAGTTACATACATTTTTTAGATATATGTAGAAATTGTGTACATTCTTCTCCATTTTTACAAGTAATTGTTTATATATCTCTATATTACTACCTCCGGTCCTAATTATAAGAGCTAGTTAACTTTCTTTGGAGAAATTAAGGAAGTTAAATAAGTGACTTAATCATTTTATATGTTAAATATTCTTAGATTATATATTAGTTTATTAGTCAAACTAACAAGTTTAAAAAATAAAAATAAAAATACTTTAAAGTAATTTAATTAGCTTCCTTAATCTCTCCAAAAAAGTTAACTAGCTCTTATAATTAGGACCGGAGGAAATAATTATTTTCCATTGATTCCTTCATATATATTTTCCCACTCATTCTCGCTCTCTCATCCTCTCTCATGATGTGGGAGTTTTGTGGCGTGCTGTCTTGACGAGGCTGGTTGTCTCTCTTCAAATAAATAAAAGAGGGCATTATTTAATATTGTTTGTGGTAGTGATCGATGGAAGCAAATTAAAAGGTGTAATTAATGGAAGATGAATGGACGTACAGGTAAGGAAGGAGAAGCTGGGAGATAGAATATCAGCCCTCCACCAACTTGTTTCTCCTTTTGGAAAGGTAATCCACCACATTTAATTTATACCCCTTTCTTTAATTACTTTTAATTTTGGATTTAATTCTTATAGTTTCACGTGGTTTCTTTTCATTTCTATAATTTCATAGGAATTTGGCATCAATTTAGCTTTTGATTTTTATGATGCTTTTAATTAGTTTTAACCTTTGGTCCCAAAACTAATACTAGTACTCAGTATATGATTTCAGAGATTAAAACCAAAATTCAACCAAACTAATTGAGGTCGATCTGTGCTATATGTTAATTTTGTTTTAAGAGAAAATCTTATAAAAAAACCATTTAAATTTTAAAATCTTAAATAGATAATTTCACTAAAACAAGTTGTACATTGTATTACTATTATTATAAATCTTATCACTCTCGTGGATAATCTGTTTTAAAGTGTAAGTGATACTATGTTTTTATCATTTTTTCTTATTTTAAATAAATTAACCCCAAAAGAAGAGGAAAAGAAAAAGATGACAAGAGTGGGAAGTGGTTTGCCTTTGCAGACTGACACAGCTTCAGTGTTGTTAGAAGGCATTGGATATATCAGATTCCTTCAAAGTCAAATTGAGGTCATGTCTCTTTCTCTCTCTCCCCCATAATATTTTTAATTATTTAATTAGTCTACTTTATTCTTTTATAATTGAGAAAATAATCACACCAATAGTATTTTTAACTTATAAATATGTAATGCGTAAATATTATTCCCTCCAGTCCTATTTATAAAAATATTTTTATAGTGTAAATTGTACTATAAAAGTATTCCTATAATTAAGATCGAAAATAGTTAATCTTATATTGGCAAAAAATAGTCAAAAAATCCCAAGATCTTTTCTGATATTATTTCATAAAACGTTACCACTCTGATCCTATTTATAAGTTCAGTTTGATCAAATCTCACATACCAAGAAAAGTTAGTTGACACAATGATTATGGGGTAAATTTTCAACTTTGCTCTCATTTATGATTGGGTACTTTTTTACTATTTCTTCTCTCTCTATCTTTATGGGTGCAATTAATATGGGTGAAATTGTCACAATTTCATTTATTTCCGAAACTGGACTTATAAATAGGACCAAATTTTTTTGGTCAAACTGGACTTATAAATAGGACCAGAGTGGTAGTTGTTAACATCTACTAATATAGTTATTAACAGGTATTGATGATTTAGTTGTTAATGAGATTGATTTAGTTGTTATAGTATTATTGTTAATGCCGCTGATTTAGTTGTTAATGGATAGTGATTTAGTTGTTTATGAGACTACTTTAATTGTTAATGATTATGAAATAATACTAAAAAAGGCCTTGGAACCTTTTTTAACATGTGACTTTTTCTTGAATCTTTTTTAACTTTTTTTTTTAAAATCAATATGGGTTCAGAGATAGATTTTCCTTATTAAATATAGTAAAATAAAATAACAGTACAATTTTTCTTAACAGTTAAACACAAAACACAAACAGCAGTTGCTCTGATCTGAATCTGATATTGTTATTGTACGAACTCTGCAAACTGTTCAGACTTAAGAGTCAGTGAGGAGAGCACGCAATTAAAGTGAAAGTTTCATCAATTTTGATGTTTCTTCCTCAAAAATATAATTTTGTTTGTTTTCTTCTTTTTAAATTCTCATTTCTTGTCCTTTCATTTCCCTGCAGGCTCTCTGTTTTCCCTATTTCGGAAATTCATCAAAAAACTTGAGGAATCATCAACTTGTAAGTTTACGTATTTTTCATTTACATATTCCACATGCATGGACAATTGAAATTTTTTTTTAATGTTTTATTCACACAGAAATAACAATAAATATGGATTTTTTTGTTCATGAATTTACACTAACTTATTTTTAAGAAAAAGGATAACTAACTTTTATTTTTTTAAAATTGTTGAAATCAGTCAAAACAGAATTTTTCAATATATGTAGTTCGAAAAAACATCATGCATACATATATAACAACACCCATTGAAAAGAAAAACCCAACATGAATGTTTTTCTTTCTTTCACAAGACATCAACATATATGAATGTGAAATATAAATACACACACATATTATAAATTGGTGTTAGAGTGATTTTTATAAATAAATAATTAATTAATTAATCATATATATGGTTTAATGAACAGGTGAATCATGGAGAGAGGAATTCTGTATTCCCAGAGGACCCTGGACAGGTAACACTTTTATTATTATTTTCCTACTTTAGATCCATATATCAACTGCACAAGAATAATATAATAGCAATATGTAGGGCCGTTTTTCAATTATTTCATGATTTAATAAATATAAATTATAAGTTTATAACCCAAAAAAAAAAAAGACGATGATAATATATATTCAAACTGATTCCTCTTGTGTTGTCCTTTCTATTCCCTTCACAAAGCTGTTGAATAATGACTCAACCCTCAAGAGAAATGGAGCTTCAAACCAGGTATTTTTTCTTTCTTTAATTTGATTTTTTTTAAAAAAAAAAAACAGACGCCTTAATAATTAAGGTTCTTGATGGTTATAAATTAAGTTACATTTATTGACAATGAATATCATAATATGGATATGGGTAAAAGTGCAATTTTAGTCCTTTAAATTGATTTAAAATTTCATCTTGATCCCTTAATTTTATAAAATGTCTGTTTAATCATTTCAGTTGGTTCCATTTTTTAAAAATTCCAAAATCAAAATTTTAAATGTTGATAAAATATTTTTAAGTGATAACATATTAAGTTTATTTTTTTAAAAATAACTATGTTTGATAAATAAAAAATAAAAAATCATAATTTGAGACTGACAATATTTAAGTTAGAGAATTCAAAAGATACTTCATCAATAAATTAAACTTGAAGAATTAAACTGAAATCTTGTATAAATTTATTAAAAAAGGGTTTGGCCATTGTTGTTTTATTGGTGGTGCTATTATTACTATCAGGAAAATGGAGAAGAAAAGGCAAAGGACTTGAGAAGCAGGGGATTATGCCTGGTGCCAATTTCTTTGAGCGATCATTTTGGGATCGATCATAATAATATTGGAGCTGATTTTTGGTCATCCACTTATGCCACTGCTTTTAATTAATTAATTAATTAATTAATTAAACTCCTTCCCATTATGAGTTAATCCCTTTATTTAGCTCCAACTTCACTTGATGACAACAAATCTGAGTCTTCATTAATTAATTAAATTCAGTAGACTCAGTCTATAGAATATCATTAAGCTAGCAGGTTAAATTAATCCATCACAAATAAATGCTATATATGTGTAAACATTACCCATATATTTTAGTGTAATATTTTCATGGTTATGTTTTTACATGCTCATGGCTTGCTTTGATTTGCTTATTTATTTATTCCTTCTATTCACATATATAACTAAATTCTCTTAATTAATTTCTGCATCCTAGACATATATTTTAATGCAACATTGAATTGAAGTATGAATGCTATATACTATAATACTATAGACTCCCGGCCTCCAATCCTTAAATATCACATACTATAATAGTTAATTAGATTAAAGAAGTTTGTTGAGTCATATTTACATCAAGTTCCTTATATACATTACACTAAGATTTTTTATCAAAACATCTATATGTCTATTTTTTTTTCACATAGGTTTATAGTTAAATGATAATAATTCAAAAATACGTCATATGGTCACATATGATTCGAGACTTTAACAAAAAAGATGGAAGAGACTTAATCTAAATATTTTCTATCGGACAATCCTATTGACTGGTCTGTATTTTTGGTTAGGGATCTATTTTTTATTTTGGAAAACTTGAGGAAAATTCCCCATTAAATATGTTATTATGAGAAGGTATTTAACCCAGAATACCGGTGTACAGTATATATAAAATTTTCAGAAATAATATATCTATCTATATATATATATATATATATATATATATATTTGTATAAAAATTTACTATATCTTTTTCTACCAGTAAATATTGCAGACAGACACAGAAGTGCGAAAGAGGCAAGCACTGCATGCAAATTGTGTCATGTTTATCCAAGAGATATCTCAATAAACACTAATCTCATCTCGGTACATATTTATATAATTTAATTAAACTAAAAAAGTTACTTGAGTTAATTAATACGAAATGTAATTTCTAAAACACCCTAATCATCTTCTTTAACTTTCTTGTTTCCTCTCCTCTTTAATTGTTGTTAAAGAAATATAAATAAGGGTAAATTAAGGAAAAAAAAATTAACAAATATAAAAATTATGTATTACATTTAGGATCAATATCAACTCCTTAAATATATCTTATATTATTACCAAATTAATATGTAAGAAGCCAATAATGACCAAATGAAAAGGAAATTACTAAAAGTCAATGGAAAATTATAAATTAATCATATTCAGATCGATCACATTTATGTTTACTTGCGATTTGTGAAACACATTAACACAATAATTATGACGTTTCTTTCCTGAGTCATGTACTGTTAATTAAAATAAACAGATTATATTATGGCGTGCGATGTATGGGCCCTTTCATTAGAAAGGGGAATGAAAAGAATTTTAAAATTTGAAAAACAATTTTAGTTAATGATTACAAAATGTTGAAAATATGAAAGTAAAGAATATGCAGCACATTTGGGCAAAAAAAAAAAAAAAGAATATGCAGCACAATTTAATAAAAATAATCTATGTTATTTATGAGCACTTGTAATTCATATTAGAGATCAAAATAAATGAGTAGCTTTATATGTGTTCAAAAGCATTATAAATGGATTTATGTTGTTCTTGTTCTTAGAGCTGTTTAAATAGGTTTTTTTAAAAAAATAAAAAATAAAAAAGTGTTTTTTCCCAAAAATAAAGTGTGTTTTTATTAATAAATATGTTTGGATGGAAGATTTAAAAAAAGCAAAAATAACAAAAAGAAGTGAAAATTCTACTTTTTTTTTAAAGCTTCAATTTGTAGCTTAAAAAAAGTAAATGGGAAAAAAGAGAGAGAAAAAAATAACGGACTCTCCTTTAGTGATTTGTTTTGACACCAATTACCCTTGATTTTCAATTAAAAAAACAACCTTATCCCCACTTCAATAATTTTACTAATAAAAGAGTACCTCTCTATTTTAGGTTTTTAACATTCAAACAACTTTTTTCTGTTTAAAAGAACTTTTTAAATGGTGTATCCAAACGTAAAATAGTTTTAACTTCTAATTAACGTACTTTTTTAAAAAATAATGTAAAGAAAATCAATTTTTTTTAAAGTGCATTCAAACAGGTTCTGAAAGTCATGTAACAGTATAAAAAATGATGTTTAGATATTTTGAAAAAGTATGCACAAAATAAGTTTAAAGAACGAATATGGAATAGTCAAGCAAAGCAAATAGCAAAACATCCTCTCTCTCTCTCTCTCCCTTTTTTCCCCATAACAAAATATGAATGAAGGAATGAAAGTGATAAAGTTGGAAAACCAAAGTTGATCCTAAATTCCTCATCTGCAAAATTTTCAAATAATTTCTAGAAACAAAAAATACATATATTTGTTAAAGTCATATAGCAATACAAAGAAAGATGTTTGGACGTTTCAAAAAAGTATACATGAGATAAGTTTAAAGAACGAATGTGGATTAGTCAACAAGCAAATAGCAAACCATCCTTTTTTTCATAACAAAAAATGAATGAATACAAGTTATAAAGTTGGAAAACAAAAGTTCATCCTCAATTCCTCATCTGCAAAATTTTTAAACAATTTCCAGAAATATATATATATATATATATATATATATATATATATATATATATATATATATTTGTTGTCCAACTTCTTTTTCTTTAAAAAAAATATTTAAGAATTTTTTATGTGAAATGATGAGAAGAATTTCAAAACCTAATCCGGGTTAGGTAAGTTTACTAATTTGTAATTATTCTAGAAAAGTTGAAGAAGGGATAATTTCTCTCTTAACTTTTCCACTTTGAAAAGTAAACCCAATTAATGAGATAATGACTGTGATTACCTTTAATTTGTCCATTAATTAACAGATTTATTTCATATAATATAATAATAATGATCACAATTGTTCTGATTAGTTATGTGATTAGACCCATACACTTAAAGTGCACTCTTAAAATATTCTATTGGCCTAATTAATTAAAAAGCATTCATATAATTTTGAAGATCCACGTCCTAATCAATTTGAAAAGCTCGTTTACCAAGTCCTTTTTTATATGACGACACAAGACTTTAAAAGGTATTACAGTTTGATTTTGAATCTAATATTTGTCTGCTAATCAATGCTTAAACCAAATTAAAATAATGTAAGGACACACTCATAGCGGTCTACATTATTTACATTTATAGCTTATAAAATCGAGTTAAATCATAGGTAAACTTATGTCAGTTGTAAACTCGATTATACTGGTGAGTTTATACATTCAATTTACTATTTTTTTTGTTTATAGTTTAGAAAATTGTGTTAATTTTTTTTTTCCATTTGGTCATACTTAGTGATTATATATATGAATTTTATAGAATTTTCTTCATTAAGTATGGTATATTATAAATGTTGGTAGATTAAATTTTAATTATTTGGATTTAAAATGTATTTAAATCAAATTTTTGTCCTTTTTATATTTTAATTATCGAATTATGCATTATTAATACTTTTTAATAATAAAAATAAACTCTTACAAGTTCATGATACGTGTTTACGTTACCGTCATAAGTTTGTTTAAATTCGTAAGTTTGACAACCTTGCTCATGCCCAAAAAGTTTTAAGCACACAAGTGAGATTATTATTATTATTATTATTATTTTGTTACTTTTAAATGCTTTCAAAGTTGTGCCAACTATTTTAGTGCTTGGTGACTAGTTCCACGGGCTTTTTGACTAAATTAATAAAAAAAATAAAAAATTTATCAAATTAAAGCAGTTTAGAAACATTTTACCTAAATAATACTGTTTGTGGTGCTATAACAGATCACGAAATTAAAAGCTAAAAAATGGGTTTCGCCACTGACACAAACTAACAAAATTGTGTCGATGGCGCAGGGAACTCTCGCGCCACCCATTAATTGGGTGGCGTGAGGATCCCTCGCGCCACCCAATTATTGGGTGGCGAGAGGGAGGCATGCGCCTCTCAATCACTAAGAGGCGCATGCCTCTTTTCTTTTTTTTTTTTTAAAAAATAATAAATATTATAATAATTGTAATAATAATAATAATAAAAGAGGAATAATTTAAAGCTCTACTTCATTTAATTTGGAGTCAACAGAAAGAAAGTATGGAGCTCAAATAACTCATTAAGAATGCCCTTCAGAAGATTGCTCGGTATAATTTGGTTATAACAACAGATCCTAAAACAGGGGATCTATATATTTGTTGTTACACAGATCCCAAATAGTTTGGTCAAAAAGCCTAGTTCCACGTCTCAATTATAATAGGTCTCCTCCACTTTTTCTTTAATTCCTTTTTACCCCTCAAATACATCTTTGATCGTCTAACGTTTTTATAAGGTTTCAATTTTCTTCCATTCATAAGGATTCAATTTATTCCTTTAATTTTAAAAGTATATTTTAAGTACTCTAAGAATCTAATCCCAATATTATTAGTTTTAAATGATGATGATTTTTTTAAAAATAATTTTAAAAGAGTTAAGGTGCAAAAATATACATGTGGTTTTTCCAAAAGTGCGTTCAATACCAAGCGTTTTTTCTTTTAATGTGTAAAAGTGACTGCGTGACTATATAAATGGGACAAAAGTCACAGATTCCGTTAAATGTAGATGATGTCTGTCAGATTAAAGTTAACTCTATCATCTACATTTAACGGAATTTGTAATTTTTGCCATACTTTTGTAACCACGTCACTTTTGCATCTAAAAAAACACTTGGTATTAGACACACTTTTGGAAAAACCACAGGCTATTTTTGCATCATTAGCCATTTTAAAAACTAAACTTAATATACCAGTATTTAAAAATATTTTGTTAGCATTTAAAATTTTAATGTCATTATTTTTTACTAACGTAATTAAGGTTAAAATATATTATATAAAATTAAGTGACCAAAATAAAATATTGTGTAAGATTAAAATTAAAGGTGTAGCCCCCCCCCCCCCCCCCAAAAAAAAAAAAAGAGTCTCTCTATTGTTTGTGTTTCTTCAAAGCATCTTTAGTTGCTTCAGGTTATTGAAATATTATTATTTTTAATTCTTAATATATGATATCTTTCATAATATAATATAAAACTTAAATCTTGCATTTTTTTTAAAAAAAATATTAAGGACTAAAGGTAGGATTTTGACATGATCCTTTCTTTGAGTTTGTTCTCATAACAGAATATTCTTGTAAAACTTAATTATAATCTCGCCGAATCAGGTGTTAAAATATGTTTACTCATCAATAACATTTTTCTTTGTGCTAGTCATTTAAAATTTTTAGCATAAGGACGTGTATAATAAGCTCATGTTAAAAATTCCGTCCTAATTACTATAACGCCCTATTTTATGTGATTAGTTATTTCTATATATTTTAATTAAATTAAAATATTTTAATTAATACCGGTCTGACTTCAAGTCAATCTCAATCTAACACATTAGACCAATTCATCGTCTGGTTTTTAATACCTTGGTGATTACATAGACTTTTCAATTAAATAAAAATTGCACAACTTGAACGCTTTAATGAGCTTCGCCTTGATTGATTTGAATTTAACCCCTGTTGCGCACCTGGCTATGATGATAGAATCTCTCAATGAGGCTTTTCTGTATAAATAAGAATTGAATTTGAGACTTTATTTAAATGACATAAGTCACTTATCACTTGTGTCAACCCTAAAAACTTCAACTTAAAAAATGAAAAAAAGAGTAAAATTAGTCAAAGCCCGAGAGCCTGCATGTTTAACTTGACCGCATATCCAATAGAAGTTGAATATTTGGGCTCTTCCATATGAAGACCAAAAGCTGGGAACATAAGCCCAGAATCACTTAAACTCTCTAAAATTTAAATTGGAGCTTATATATTTGTTTTAAATTCTTTTATCCCTATGTTGGTCAAGGCGCTGGGAGAGGCACCCTAAGGGTTTAAGAAACAATATAAATGCTGGTAGAGGTGGAGACATATGTACTCTCTGGCCAGTATGCCCTGTGGACTGGGCTTTAAGCGCCCTGCTCTTGAACTGTGGGTGAGCCAACCCCTTTTCTAAAATTGTAATATGTATAAAAAAAATTCTTTTATCTGAATGTATTTATTTAAATTTAACTAGACTGGTTTTCAGGGTTTGTCCATTCATATGAAATTTAAGACGAGTTCAATTATTTATAAATTATACAGGGTGTAATTTCCTATAACTACACACACACATATATGCATCTTTTTTTTTTTTTTTTTTATACAGCCAGTGGAGGGAGGGGGAGGCAGGGCTCGAACCCTGGACAAAAGGAAAGGCCAGCTCCTAAGGCTGGTCCTAATGCCATCGCGCTACAAGGCACTTGGCATATATGCATCTTTTTTGTAACAATGTTTTGTGTATTTTTCTGGGGAAAAGGACTTTTTTATGGGATAAATATGACTCAAAAGATAGAAAGATTGTTGTTTCTTTACTTTAGGGTGGGTCATAATTTAAAAAAAAGAAAAAAAGAAAAAAAATCAGGTTTTCTGGCTTATCTCAACCCCCTCTTTCAATTGTTTTATGTTTGAGTTGACGTATAAAAAAAATACATGAATGCATGTCGAGATAAAACTCTTTTCAGATACTTACCTCGTACTCCCTCCGGTCCTAATTATAAGACATAGTTGATTTTTTTGGAGAAATTAAGGAAGCTAATTAAATTACTTTAGACTATTTTTTTTTTTATTTTTTTCTTCAAACTAATTAATTTAACTAATAAACTAATATATAATCTAAAGATGCATAACATATGAAATGATTAAGTAACTTATTTCACTTTCTTAATATCTCCAAAGAAAGTCAATTATGTCTTATAATTAGGACTAGAGGTAGTATACCATAAATCACATTAGAAAAGTAGCTTTCACGCTAATCCAAACAGGCACTTAATGCCTACTAATGTATCTCGTTAACGAAAGCTGTTAGTCACTTACAAATTGGTAAACTAATGTTTAAATTCACACAAGAAGTGCTCACACACCATTTGTTGCACTTCCTCATATAGAATAGACTTCAATAGAATGATTCTGTGTTTCAAAAAGAAAAGAAAAGAAGTTGGCTCATCACCACAAAAGAGAGGAGGGAGACACTTGAGATCTCTTTCCGAATTTTAAAGCATAAATGGTTTTCAACTTTTTCAATAAATACATTTTTTAGAATTCAAATTTATATTTGGGATGAAGTTACTTATCTCCTCAATCAATATGTTATTTTATATTTAAAAAAAACGATCCAAATAATCCCCCTAATCCATAATCTAAAAAGTCTTCTAAAAAGAAATTTTGATCCACAATATAAGAGGTTTTATTTATTTATTTATTTGTTTTTTTTTTGGGATCAATACAATATGAGAGGTTAACAACATAATGTTTGCCTCTCATTTTGATCCTTCCTGGAGAGGGAGAAAGATGTGACAAATATTAAATACATATTTAAAAATTATTTTCTTTAACATGGGTAAAAAAGGTAAAAATTATCAATTTATGATATATTAAATAACTTAACTACCATTTCTTAATTCATGTTTATTAGTTGACTCCAATTTGTTTGAGATCACTTATAAGGCTTCTAAAAGTCCTTATGTACTTAAGTCGAGACAAAATTCCTTTCAAATCGTATACCATAAATAACTATTGAAAAACTAGCCTCCAATCTCCTATGGTTATTTTAAACTATTCAAATCCAGAGAGCATCAATCACATTAATATAGTCTGATCTTTTGTCAAGAAATAAATTTTTGGTCAAAAAATTGTTTTTTTTTTGGGGTATTCAAACGGGGCAAAAGCCCAAGAAACTCAGCTCAGAACTACATTACGTGGGTAAGAAACCCCCCACTTCATCCTTATGCAGCAAACTAAACACAGTAAAAAGAGGAGATCTAAAAGTTACATGAACTTCCTCCTGTTCAAAGCTAAGATTAGCTAGGGAATCTGCACACATGTTCCCTTCTCTAAATACACGAGTTATTTTCACCTCACTAAATTTCTCTAAGTTCAGGAAGATTTCTGACAGTAGCCTGGAACCACCGTGATCCTCCTCTTGTGTATTATTCAGTAAAGCAACAACTGTGGAAGAATCACACTCCACTACAAGCTGCTGCAAATTCAGCTGTAAAGCCAACTCCAGACCACATAAAACACCCCACAACTCAGCCTTAACTGCGGAGCTGTACCCTAGCCGTCTAGCAAATCCACATTACCATTTGCCATAGCAATCTCTGATTAGGCCCCCACACCCTGCTAGCTGTTTATCCCTTTTGGAGGCCCCATCAGTGTTTAGTTTAAACCACCCCATACACGGTTTGGACCAGCTGATGTGCTTCAATTCTTTTGAGCCACTGAGCCTGCCAAAATCCACTTTTGCTGCAGTGATATCTCTAACATAAGCTCTAACAACTGCACCCAGATTCTCAGGCAGCAAGAACCCTTCCTCAAACAAGCTGCTATTCCTCCACCGCCATAGGAACCAGCCAGCAACGCAGAATAACAGGACCCACCCTTTGTCCGGTGACCTCAAATTCCAGTCAAACCATTGGCTCTGTCAGCATTAAAAACTCTGGATCTGGCCTCCCACTTCTCAGATCACGCCACATCTTATCAGCTACCCAACAGTCACGCATCACATACATGATTGACGCACTTTTTCCACTACACCTGTAGCAATCAGGGTTACCACCCATCATCCGATACCTCATACCTCCTCTCCCCTGTCAGTAGTCTATTATGTAGGGCCAACCATAAGAACACCGGTATTCTTCTTGGCCTCCCACCCCAAATTTCCACACCCTACTCCACTTCACTTCTCCCTTCCCATTCTCCCCCTTCACGATTGCATACATATCAGCAGTGACATAATTGCTACTCAATCCGGCTCCCCACTTGATCGCATCATTTCCCATGGGTCCCTTTGGAGGAGGCACAGCCATTATATATCTACACCCCTCCTCAATTATTAGCCCCTTTATTTTCTCCATGTCCCACTCCCCATTACCAGTAACTACATCACTCACCAGTAGCTTCTCGTCAACTACAGATAGCTGGCTGCCACTGCCACATAATTCAATCAGATTCTTACTGTGATCCAGCCACCTGTCATACCAGAAATTTATCCCTTCACCATTTCCCACTTCCCAACACACGTTTTTTACCATTTCTGGAAAAAGTGTTGGCAAAAAATGGCAGGAAAAAGTTGATTCCCATTTCTGGCCTCCCTGAATATCAGAATTCACGATGATTGACATGGGCAATACAGTAAAAGACAAACAAATGCGCCTGGGCAATCCAAAGGGAGAAAGCAGAAGAGGAACGCAGGGACTTTTACAAGATGACTACGATCAAAACCTTCTCATCCTGTTTTAGGCCGTCGTCTTCTCCCCTGCACTGCAAGCTCACACCCTGTTCATCTCTGAAATTGAGTGTACCCGATTCTCGTTCTTGGTATTCCCTTCTCTCTGATTCCCACTTCTCTAATTTTTTACTAATTTGGGTTTTTGCTTCAAGTGCCTGTGTAGCAGGCTCATCTATAGTAATCCCAATCCGTTGAGGAATTTATCTCTGCGCTCAAATCCCGAGTTTCAGAAGGCTGCGCCTTTGGAAATGGCAGATAAGCGGGCTAACACGGCTCTTCTTGTCGTTGACATGCAGGCATGCTCTTATCTCACCTCATCTAGTCCTTACCTCTTGTTGTTTATTTGAAGAACTTTGAGACCAAATAAGGATCAAATTTAGACTGTAAGTGAGACTGAAGAGAAATAGCAATTGAATCTTGGAGAAAGTAATGTTTCTCTGGGCATTGTTATTGCAGAGGGACTTTTTAGAAGATGGAGGGCCCATGCTTGTAAAAGGAGGCAAAGCGATAGTCCCCAATGTCGTTAAGGCTGTCGAAGTTGCCAGGCAGAATGATATACTCATAGTTTGGGTAAGCACAGTTCTTGCCCATCTTTCATTCTTGCCATTCAGTTTTGTCTCAATGAAGCTGTGTTGTTTATGGCTGTGATTACGAAGATACAAATTTACAATATGTTAACCTGAGAGATTTGATCATTCAATCAGAATATTCTATGGGGAAGGAGGGATACTTGTTCACCTATAGATGGACAATTTTTCATGAAACAAGCCTTGCTATGAATTAGGAGTAATTATATAGTTAGTCGAAGCCTGAATGCTGAGTAAAGTTTCCAGGAAAGGTATAGTTGGAATAGTAAAGAAATGAAAAGCCAAAGTTGTGAAATGAGTTTTGTGATTGGTGTGTTTGCTTAGCTGAGGTTTGTTTGCATATCTCTCTTGAAGAGACTGCATAATCTCTTATTACCCAAAAATAGAGTCTGTATAAGTGAAGAAAATTGAAGAGAGATGTTTGTCAATTTTTATATTTGAAGCTCTGAAGGCACTACTTGTTTTGAGGTGCTTCCACAAAATGTTTTCAGGTTGTACGTGAACACGATCCCTTAGGAAGGGATGTTGAACTCTTCAGACGGCATTTATATGGAGCAGGGGTGGTCGGACCAACCACTAAGGGAAGTGAAGGTGCAGAATTAGCTGATGGCTTGGTAATTAGAGAAGGGGATTATAAGTTGGTGAAGACAAGATTTAGTGCATTTTTTGCTACACATCTTCATTCATTCCTTCAAGGAGCAGGAATCAATAGTCTAGTGGTCACTGGTGAAAGATCCAACCCAACAAACCGAACTTATTTATACTTTTATGCAAGCGTATCTTGACTTCTCAAATCACTATTTTTAGGTGTTCAAACTCCAAATTGCATCAGGCAGACTGTTTTTGATGCTGTAGCATTAGATTATCAACCTGTAACTGTTCTTGTTGATGCCACTGCTGCAGCCACACCTGATATCCATCATGGTACGTCCTTTTTCACTTGCTTGATAGCCTTGCAATTGGCTGTAAATTCAATTTGGACAACGATCAAAGATAGTTGAAATTGAAACCCATTTCTATGCTATTTATTTATGACAATTTGAAAATAACGTTGCCAGAACAATGTCCTGTTAAGCTCTACTATGGGTTTTATTGAATCCATCCAAGAATGATGAAATTGTGTGTTTTGTGATATTCATCTAAACTTCATGGCTTAGGATAGGGCCTTTATTACTGTTGTAGTGAGCATGGGTATATCCATAATTGTTCAACTATCATGGGTGGGGGATCTATATAGATATATAGTTCAGTGAGTTGTTTGCTATTGCAAGGGTTGGTCGATTTGTCGTCAATATAGTTTGAATTGTAGGGTAAGTTATCCGATTTTGCATATGCATAATTCAGTCAATAGCTTATACATCTAATATCCAGTTGTATGCCTGTTAGAAAGAACATGATTGCATTCTGTGATGCTACCCTTCTCCTTGTGAATACTCCTTCCTGAATCTTTCTATAGTTTGTGTTCTAGATGCCCTCTAGTCATTTTATTTCATCCCCCCCCCCCCAAAAAAAAAAAATCTCTCTCTCTCTCTCTCTCTCTCTTTCTCTGTGTGTGTGTGTGTGTGAAGATCAAAGTGTACATGACTAGATCTTGGTAATGGGCATTGGCCAATGTTTGTTTGTTTTCAGCCAACCTATTTGATATGAGAAATATTGGAGTTGCAACCCCAACACTACAAGAATGGAGCAATATGTTTGAAGCTTGATCTGCATAGACCTTGTAACTGTTTGCACCCTGTGGGCTTTTGATGTCTTCAGTTTGATAAACTATAAAGTGAAAATGAAACTCATGTATTCCTCAACAATAAACTGAGGAGGGAGAAAGAAATAAGAGTTCACATCTCAACTTGAGTCTCACTCTGATCTGATCTCTTTCTCTCACTTCATTCCTTTATAAGAAGATCCCAACATTGCCGACTTGTTTGGATTAACAAGCCAATTGAAGTTTAGGAAGAAAATGCAATGTGATTTACGCTTGGATAAGCTTTAATAAAAATAAGTAAATGAGTTTGATAGAAACTTATATGGATGATAACCAAAAGTTTTAAAAAAAGAAAACACTTCAACTTTAACATGATTGTTGGACAAAAAATCAATTTGCCTAAATACTAAACCAAATATGACATTTAGTTTTTGTTTGGAATAGCGATTAGAGTAATGCAGGCTTTTAATTATGATTTACGATATACAAGGTAAGTATATGAGATGAGTTTTATCTCAATTTATATGTATTTTTAGAGTCTCAAACATCATCCCAAACAAGTATGTATCAAATCAACTTTTAGGCTTATAAAAGTCAGTTTGGGTCCACTTAGCGCCATCCCAAACAAACTTGGTATCCCTAAAAAAAAATCTTGTTTGAATGCTTCTCCAATAATGGCCTGGTCATTATCAACATTATGCAGTAAAGCATTAGAGTGCTGGCAGTGGAGAGAGACAAGATGGAGTGTGTTTCTAGTCACTCCATTTTTTTATGTCTACTTGCTTTTTGGTTACTGAAAAGACCCAAGTCGTGATTGTGATTATCACTACACATAGATGAGACAAGAGTGGGGTGGAAGAATCGAATTTAATCGCGTCATCGGATAGGTGTTTTTTTGGGGGCAACAAGTAGATTAAAATGTCACTTTTTGGAAAAATATCTAACTTCAGTTTTTCCATTTGATTTTATGCCAATCTTCTTGGAACACTTTTTTTTTTTAAATTTTTTTTTTATTTTTATCTCTTCAATTTCGTTATGAAATTAGTCTTTCTAGAAATCATATGCAAGTTTATGATCGCTCTTTTAGCAATGAGATAACAAACATGATCATGCAAGGAGATATTGATACATTGATATTAATTTTAGAGTAAAAAATTAGAGAAACATTTGCATACTCTATATGAGTGTCATCACTTTTTTTTTTTGATACATAGGGGATGGGGGGGATCGAACCTAGTACAAGGGAGTGGGGAGACTAATCCCAATACCACTGCACTAGTAGTAGTACCGGTGAGTGTCATCACTGTTATTTCATTTAAACTCTATCTAATGAAAATAGAATGACTTAGATCATTTTAATCTTAATTAGCTGATGACTCATCTCAAATAATTTACATTTTAGTTTATTTTAAAGAAAATTATTGGCTAATCATTTTGTTTTGTCAAATTAAAATGTGAATTGTTTCATGAGTCATCAGCTAATTAAGATTAAAATGATGAGTAATTGTATTTTCAATAGAATTTAAATGATGTGATACTTCTAGAGTATATGACTATTTTTTAGAAAATTATAGGAAATGAGATAAAAAGAAAAAAGAGTAAAGCTAGACAATAATCTAACCAAAGTGGTTCAACATTTTAGTTAAATCAAACTAAATCATCGTCCTTGCTAGAAAACTTGCTATTAGGCACGATTGACCAATATACAGATTAAATAAAAAATTAAAAGTAGCACATTTTTCTAAAAGTATAAAATACAAAAAATAATCAATATCAATAATAATAAAAAGCATAATATAGTACAATAAATTGATTTTTGGGAAAATCCTTCTCAAATCGCAAGAGACCAACAAAATTTGAAAAATGTCCCACGAGGATATCGGATGTCAGAAAAATCCTAAGAAGTAGGAAGTTGTTAATTTTTTGATATTTCACTTTCCTGTAGGACTTTTTCTGAAATTTTGTTGGTCCCTTGGAACCTGAAAGAGATTTTTCCTTGATTTTTCTTTCTTGCCAATTGCAACCATAGGGTCCTATTTGGCAAGAGAGAAAGCTTGGGGATGGAATTTTGAGTTGGATTTAAAAAAATCATGTTTCACAAAAGAAATAAATTTTTGGTCCATGGTCTGATCTTTTGTCAAAAAATAAATTTTTGGTAAAAAAAAATTATTAGTCTAAGTGCAGTCAACACAATAAACTATTTTTTGGACCAAAAATACAAAATAACTCTTGAATTAGTTAAAGTTGCATAATAACATTAATACTGTGCAAACGTCCGTCTCTTGATTTATTAAAATTGCCAGCCAGTCGTCTTCTTCAACCTACAGTTTCCACCGCCTTCATTGTTAGATTCATTTCACAAAGAAAGAAAAGAGAGAAAAGAAAGAACATAGCAGTAATGGAAGAGAGATGAAATTGATGCTCACTTCGTAATTTTTTATTTTGTCCGATTTTCCCTCTTTCTTCCGTCAGAAATAGAGAGAGTTGAAGACCAAGAATTTTTTCTTGAGACAATCATATGAGAAAAGAAAGAGAAAACAAAGAACGCAGCAGTAATGGAATGCACCCATCCCATGCGTACATTCGAGGCAGCATAGATTCATCAGGATCAAGTTAATGGGATGAACAATTTGGCTCTCATAGGATCCATTCATGATTATAACTAAATAAACTCAAATAATAGCCAACAAGGGCAGATTGTACAGAGGAAAAAAATGAGATCAAAATACAATGATGCGGACTGTTAGGAAATATATTGTAATCATTAGGAAATATATTGTAATTAGTACATAGTCAATTAGTATCCCTAACAATCAGGGATTAGAGAAAATCATCATAAATTATCATTAAGAGCCATCAATACAAAGGCTCCTCCCTCTTGTATAAATGTACATACGTTTATCATGAATATACACAACATTCAGATTATTTAGTTTACATGGTACCAGAGCCTTACAAATTCTAGGGTTTATTTCTTTTTTTTTTTTCTGGTGGCACTGTTCATCACTGTTTCATACTGTTCTGGCACTGTTGGTTGTTGTTTCATCACTGTTGGTGCTGTTTCGTCACTATTGGGTGCTGTTTGGCACTGTTGGTTGCTGTTTGGGTGCTGTTTCGCACTGTTCACTGTCACTGTTCATCGACACTGTTTATCAGGTGTGGGATTTTCAATTTTCAACCTATTTGCTTTGACTTGTGCAAGGTTTGTTGTTTCTGCTGCTTGCTGGTTTCTCTCTTGATCACATTCACCGTCTGGTTGTTGTGAGTTTTTTGATTATTTATCCATGGCTGAATCTAAGACCTCCGATATACTCCCCATGTCTGCTAAAATTTCCGATGCAAAATTGAACTGGACCAATTATAATGATTGGAATAAAACTGTTCGAGCTTACCTCATGGGGGTTGCAAAAGGAAGCTCATTTAACTCAGGATCCTCCTTTTGGTGATGAGGAGAAAAGTTTGGAGTGGTCTCGAGCAGATGCTCGTATTTTCTTCCAGATTCGTAATTCCATTGAACCTCGAATTTTGACTTCTGTTAGCCATTGTAACACGGTAAAAGATATTATGGCTTATCTGGAATTTTTGTTCTCTGGTAAAGGGAACTTTACTCGTATTCATGAAGTGTGTAAAGGCTTCTATCGCTCTCAGAAGCAGGGTCGACTTTTAAAAGAGTTCTACTTGGAGTTTAAACGGTTGTATGAAGAAATGAAGGTTTTTATGTCTCCGCAGGCAGATCTCCAGACCCGTATCAAGAATCTAGAATTTCAAGATATCTTTAGTTTTCTTGAAGCTCTTGATCCGTCTTACGACACTATCCGTTCTCAGATTATGTCTAGTCAGGAGCTTCCATCTCTTGAAGATGTGTTCTCACGAGTACTTCGTGCTGATAGCATGCTTCGACCATCTGTTGATCCCAATGCCAGTGCTTTGGCTGGGCGTGGCTCCTTTGACACCAGGAACTCTGGGCCTAAACAAGGCACTACTGTTCCACCCTCTGGCAGCATTACCTGCTATTATTGCAAGGAACCTGGGCATGTCAAGAAAAATTGTCGAAAATTGCAGGCTAAACAACAACGTGATCAGCAGCGTGGCTTTGCTCATATTGCTCAAACACCTAATCAGTCTGATTCTGGTTCAACCTCTGCAGGGGTCCTTGCTACAGGTACCTTATCTTCTGGCCTTGCTACCACTTCCACGAAGTGGGTCATTGATTCTGGTGCCACCAACCACATGACATGTAACCATCATTTATTTTCCTCATATGCCCCCTATGCCAACCCATCTTCCATATTTGTTGCCAATGGTTCCCCGGTTCGTGTCCTTGGTTCAGGAACTGTTTCACCAACACCATCCATTTCCCTCTCTTCTGTTCTTAATGTTCCTGATCTCACCTTTAATCTTTTGTCTCCCAGTCAACTGACTCGTCATTTAAACTGTTGTATCTCATTATACCCTGACCATTGTTTAATTCAGGATCTTTCGACGAGGCAGATTATTGGTAGAGGCTACAAATCCGGTGGACATTACATCCTTGATGATCAGGTGCTGCGTTCTGTTGCTTGTACTGGTGGGTCATCTCTCTTTGAAGTCCATTGTCGTCTCGGTCATGTGTCCCTTTCTTCCCTAAAACGATTGTACCCTCAGTTTTTATCTGTTTCTTCTTTGGATTGTGAGTCATGTCAATTTGTCAAACACCACCGTGTTCATTTGGCACCTCGAGTCAATAAACGGGCTACGTCCCCTTTTGATTTAGTTCATTCTGATGTTTGGGGTCCTTGTTTAGTTCTGTCTCAAACTGGTTATCGATACTTTGTCACCTTTGTTGATGATTTTTCTCGAACTACTTGGCTTTACTTAATGAAACAACACTCTGAATTGTTCACTCATTTTCGTCATTTCTGTGCTGAAATTCAAACACAGTTTAATACTCTTGTGAAAATTCTTTGAAGTGATAATGCAAAGGAATATTTTTCTGCACCCTTTACTGATTATATGCATAGTCATGGCATCCTTCATCAATCATCATGTGTTGATACACCTGCTCAAAATGGTGTTGCTGAAAGAAAGAACCGTCATCTCTTAGAAATTGCCCGTGCTCTCATGTTTCACTCTTGTGTACCTAAATCGTTTTGGGCCGATGCCGTGTCTACTGCTTGTTTTCTCATAAATCGCATGCCTTCGGCTGTCCTTAGTGATTCCGTGCTATATTCCATTCTATTTCCCACCACTAAGGTGTTCCCGGTTGATCCCAAAAATTTTGGTTGTGTTTGCTTTGTTCGGGATAAATTTTTGGTTGTGTTTGCTTTGTTCGGGATGTCTGTCCGAATGTTAGTAAGCTTGACCCCAAGTCCTTAAAATGTATCTTCCTTGGTTATTCTCGAATTCAGAAAGGCTATCGATGTTACTCTCCTAACCTCTGTTGTTATCTTGTGTCCACTGATGTGACCTTTCATGAGTCTTCGTCTTTCTTCAAGTCTTCGAACTTATCTGAGTCATCCACTGTTGTTGATGAACTTGATGATCTGGTTTATCGTGTTCCTATCTCACCAGTCCCAGCAGCTGCTCCGGCCCCTGATCTTCCTGATGATGCTGATGTTGCTATTCCTTCGCCTTCGCCAGTCACTGCATCGCCGACGGATTCCATTCCTACCTCTGTGGTCCCTGAGCCTGCGACCCCTACCCCTGCCACTTCGGTTCTTGACTCTGCCAATGACCAATCTGTTGACTTACCTATAGCCCTCCGCAAAGGCACCCGTCCTTCCTGTCCTCCCAAACTATATGCTGATTGTACTTATCCTATCTCCTCGTTTATGTCCTACCAGCAATTGTCCCCTGTTTCCTATTCCCTTGTAACCACCCTTGAGTCCATTTCTACCCCTACTACCCTTCACCAAGCCTTGACTCACCCTAGTTGGCGTGCCGCGATGGAAGAAGAAATGATAGCCCTTGATTCGGCTGGTACATGGACCCTTGTTGATCTACCTTCTGGGAAGAAGGCCATTGGCTGTAAATGGGTGTTTATTGTGAAAACTAAAGCTGATGGTTCCTTAGATCGGTTGAAAGATCGTCTTGTTGCTAAAGGATACGCTCAGACTTATGGCCTTGATTACTCTGAAACTTTCTCCCCTGTGGCTAAGCTTACTTCAGTCCGTCTCCTTATCTCTTTAGCTGCCACATATCACTGGGATTTGCATCAGTTGGATGTTAAGAATGCATTTTTGAATGGTGATCTTCTTGAGGAAGTGTATATGGAGCAACCACCTGGGTTTGTTGCTCAGGGGGAGCATCGGAAAGTATGTTATCTTCGAAAGTCATTGTATGGTTTAAAACAAAGTCCTCGTGCGTGGTTTGATAGGTTTTGTGGTGTAGTCAAGAAGTTTGGTTTAAACCAAAGTAAGAGTGATCATTCTGTGTTCTATCAACAGTCCAATGCAGGAATGATTCTTCTAGTAGTGTATGTCAATGATATTGTGATTATTGGGAGTAACATTGCTGGCATCTCAGCGCTTAAAGTCTTCCTTAACTCCCACTTTCAAACAAAAGACTTATGACCATTAAAGTACTTCCTTGGTATTGAAGTTTTGAGAAGCAAGAAGGGAATCCTTTTGACTCAAAGGAAGTATGTTCTTGATCTGTTGAAGGAGACTGGAAAGCTTGGAGCTGCACCAAGTAGCATTCCCATGATTCCAAATCCGTTCCTAGATCTAAATGATACCATGTGGGATGAACTTCCTGATGACCTAAAGAAGAAGATTGGTCCAGAGAAACTGAAGCCATTTGCATCTCCTGAGAGATATAGGAGACTCATTGGGAAGATGAATTATCTGACAGTAACTCGCCCTGATATAACTTTTTCGGTTGGTATACTTAGCCAATTCATGGCATCTCCCACAGTGGCACAGTGGGAAGCCTTAGAGCATATCTTGCACTATTTGAAAGGTTCCCCCGGTCGTGGCCTTCTCTATACAGATTATGGGCACACTAAAATCAAATGCTTCTGTGATGCTGATCATGCAGGATCTAAGGCCACAAGATGGTCCACTACAGGTTACTGTGTATTTGTTGGTGGTAACTTGATATCTTGGAGAAGTAAGAAGCAAGGCATTGTGTCAAAATCAAGTGCAGAAGCAGAATACAGAGCCATGTCACAATCAGTGCAAGAAATTGTGTGGGTACTTCAGCTCATGAAGGAAATTGGAATTACCATAGTATTACCTGCAAAACTATGGTGTGATAACAAAGCAGCGCTCCATATAGCATCAAACTCTGTGTTCCATGAACATACGAAGCATATTGAAATTGATTGTCACTTTATTCGTGACAAGATAAAAGAAAATGTTGTATCCACAGGGCATGTGCAATCAAATGACCAACTAGCTGATCTTTTAACGAAAGCCTTAAATGGGACACGGGTTGAGTACCTTTGTAACAAGTTGGGCATGACAAACATATATACTCCAACTTGAGGGGGAATGTTAGGAAATATATTGTAATCATTAGGAAATATATTGTAATTAGTACATAGTCAATCAGTATCCCTAACAATCAGGGATTAGAGAAAATCATCATAAATTATCATTAAGAGCCATCAATACTAAGGCTCATCTCTCTTGTATAAATGTACATACGTTTATCATGAATATACACAACATTCAGATTATTTAGTTGGGATAGGATATTGTTACAACCTTTTTTTGTTACAACCAATGTTACTACCACTTTTCCACCGTTAGATCAGAATCTCATTTACCTATATAATTTCTCTCTCCTATTAAGATTCTGATCTAACGGTGAAAAAGTGGTAGTAACATTGGTTGTAACAAAAAAAAAGTTGTAACAATATCCTATCCCTATTTAGTTTACACGGACAGAGTAAGAAAAGTAAACAATAAAAATTCAATTTTGAGTTTTCTTTTTCTCACACAATTTCTCTCTGTTCTCACTCTAGAAATCATACGGGGAAAAATTGGGGGGGGGGGGAAGGTTGAATTCTGCCAAAACCACGGGGAGAGGATGAGAAAAAGGCGAGATTAGTAAAATAACTAGAAGCCCTGAATTCATCTGTGGGCGGTGACCAATGTCTCAATAAATCGCAAACCGTCAAATCTCGACGCGAATTTGTTACCAGTAGATGTCCTGACCGACGAGGATTCCTTGTGGCACTTCCTAGCCAAACCATCCTGCAAAGCCAAGATTCTTGCACATTAGTTTCTCAGAAAGGAAATCAACAAACAAAGATACCCAATAAAAATTGTTAAAAAAGGGTTAATCTAGCACAGAAATCCCAGATCCCAATCCTTTTAAATTTGACTCAATTAAGTAAGGTCAAAACTCCAAGAAATTAAAAATCCCCCCAAAAAAGGACAAATACGAGCTAGGATAAAGCTGAACGTTACCTGATAAGAAACTTTGGCGGGCGCTGAAATGGAGATGACGGCGGCGGCAACAGAGGCCGCGAGGAGGCCTGATAGCTTCATGGTATTCAGATTGTTGGTCTGATTTTTGTCGAAGGAAAACGGCAAGAAAGGAGAGCGAGAAAGAGAATTTGGGTTGTGCTGATGGTTGTGGTGGCCGAGATAAGATGAAGACGGACGTTTAGTGTTAACGTCATTGTGTAATTTTAACCAATTCAAGAGTTATTTTGTATTTTCGGTTCTAAAAATAGTTTATTGTGTTGGCTGCACTTAGACTAATAGTTCGTTGGTATTTTTGCACCTAAACCCATGAGAAAATGTTGGCAAGAAATGGCCGGAAAAAGTTGATTCCCATTTCTGGCCTCCCTGAATATCAGGATTCACGATGATTGACATGGGCAATAACGTAAAAGAGAAACAAATGCGCCTGGGCAATCATCCAAAGGGAGAAAGCAGAAGAGGAACGCAAAGACTCTTACAAGATGACTGCGATCAAAACCTTCTCATCCTTTTTTATGGCGTCGTCCTCTCCCCTGCACTGCAAGTTCACACCCTTTTCATCTCTGAAATTGAGTGTACCCGATTCTCGTTCTTGGTATTCCCTTCTCTCTGATTCCCACTTCTCTAATTTTTAACTAATTTGGGTTCTTGCTTCAAGTGCCTGTGTAGTAGGCTCATCCATAGTAATCCTAATCCGTTGAGGAATTTATCTCTGCGCTCGAAGGCTGCGCCTTTGGAAATGGCAGATAAGCGGGCTAACACGGCTCTTCTTGTCGTTGGAATGCAGGCATGCTCTTATCTCACCTCATCGAGTTCTTACCTCTTGTTGTTTATTTGAAGAACTTTGAGACCAAATAAGGATCAAATTTAAAATGTAAGTGAGACTGAAGAGAAATAGTAATTGAATCTTGGAGAAAGTAAGGTTTCTCTGGGCTTTGTTAATGCAGAGAGACTTTATAGAAGATGGAGGCCCCATGCTTGTAAAAGGAGGCAAAGCGATAGTCCCCAATGTCGTTAAGGCTGTCGAAGTTGCGAGGCAGAATGATATACTCATAGTTTGGGTAAGCACAGTTCATGCCCATCTTTCATTCTTGCCATTTAGTTTTGTCTCAATGAAGCTGTGTTGTTTATGGCTGTGATTATGAAGATACAGATTTACAATATGTTAACCTGAGAGATTTGATCATTCAATCAGAATATTCTATGGGGAAGGAGGGATACTTGTTCACCTATAGATGGACAATTTTTCATGAAACAAGCCTTGCTATGAATTAGGAGTAATTATTCAGTTATCGAAGCCTGAATGCTGAGTAAAGTTTCCAGGAAAGGTATAGTTAGAATAGTAAAGAAATGAAAAACCAAAGTTGTGAAATGAGTTTTGTCATTTGTGTATTTGCTTAGCTGAGGTTTGTTTGCATCTCGCCTGAAGAGACTGCATAATCTCTTATTACCCAAAAATAGAGTCTGTATAAGTGAAGAAAATTGAAGAGAGACATTTATCAATTTTCATATTTGAAGCTCTGAGGGCAGTACTTGTTTTGAGGTGCTTCCACAAAATGTTTTCAGGTTGTACGTGAACATGATCCCTTAGGAAGAGATGTTGAACTCTTCCGACGGCATTTATATGGAGCAGGGGTAGTCGGTCTAGCCACAAAGGGAAGTGAAGGTGCAGAATTAGCTGATGGCTTGGTAGTTAGAGAAGGGGATTATAAGTTAGTGAAGACAAAGTTTAGTGCATTTTTTGCTACACATCTTCATTCATTCCTTCAAGGAGCAGGGATCAATAGTCTAGTGGTCACTGGTGAAAAATCCAATCCAACAAACCGAATTTATTTATGCTTCTATGCCCGCGTATCTTGACTTCTCAAATCACTATTTTTAGGTGTTCAAACTCCAAATTGCATCAGGCAGGTTGTTTTTGATGCTGTAGCATTAGCTTATCAACCTGTAACTGTTATTGTTGATGCCACTGCTGCAGCCACACCTGAAATCCATCATGGTACGTCCTTTTTCACTTGCTTAATAGCCTTGCAATTGGCTGTAAATTCAACTTTGACAACGATCAAAAATAGTTGAAATTGAAACCCATCTCTATACTATTTATTTATGACAAATTGAAAATAGGGTTAAATATCAATTTTGCTCTTAAAGTACGAGCCCAGGAGCAATTCTGCCTCTGAAGTTTTCGGCGTAGTAATGTTGCCCTGAAGTTTAAAAACGTAGCAATGTTATCCTTCTGTTAACTGCCCTAACGGTCAATGTTAGGGTTTTTAACGGAGAGGTAACATTGCTATATTTTTAGACTTCAGGGGCAACATTGCTTTAAAAAAAGTAGCAATTTTTCCCTTTAAAAACGTAACAATGTTGGACCTCCATTAAAAATCCTAATGGTCAACTAACGTTCATTAGAGTTGTTAACGGAGGGTCAACATTGCTACGTTTTTAAACTTTAGGGGCAAAATTGCTCCTGCACCCGTACTTTAGAGGCAAAATTGATACTTAACCCATCCAAGAATAACATGGCCAGAACAATGCCTTGTTAAGCTCTACTATGGGTTTTATTGAATCCATCCAAGAATGATGAAATTGTGTGTCTTATGTATGATATTCATCTAAACTTCATGGCTTAGGATAGGTCGTTTATTACTGTTGTACTGAGCATGGGTATGTCCATATTTGTTCAACTATCATGAGTGGGGGATATATATATATATGTATATATGTATGTATGTATGTGTATATATATATATATGATCAGTGAGTTGTTTGCTATTGCAATGGTTGGTCGATTTGTGGTCAATATAGTTTGAATTGTAGGGTAAGTTATCCGATTTTGCATATGCATAATTCAGTCAATAGCTTATACATCTAATATCCAGTTGTATGCCTGTTAGAAAGAACATGATTGCATTCTGTGATGCTACCCTTCTCCTTGTGAATACTCCTTCCTGAATCTTTCTATAGTTTGTGTTCTAGATGCCCTCTAGTCATTTTATTTTATTTCCCCACAAAAACTCTCTCTGTGAAGATCAAAGTGTACATGACTAGATCTCGGTAATGGGCACTGGCCAATGTTTGTTTTCAGCGAACCTATTTGATATGAGAAATATTGGAGTTGCAACCCCAAAACTACAAGAATGGAGCAATATGTTTGAAGCTTGATCTGCATAGACCTTGCAACTGTTTGCACCCTGTGGGCTTTTGATGTCTTCAGTATGATAAACTACAAAGTGAAATGAAACTCATGTATTCCTCAACAATAAACTGAGGAAAGAGAAAGAAATAAGAGTTCACGTCTCAACTTGAGTCTCACTCTGATCTGATCTGATCTGATCTCTCTCTCTCTCTCTCTCTCTCACTTCATTCCTTTATAAGAAGATCCCAACATTGCCGACTTGTTTGGATTAACAAGCCAATTGAAGTTTAGGAAGAAAATGCAATGTGATTTATGCTTGAATAAGCTCTAATAAAAATAAGCAAATCAGTTTGACAAAAACTTATATGGATGATAACCAAAAGTTTTAAAAAAAGAAAACACTTCAACTTTAACATGATTGTTGGACAAAAAGTCAATTTGCCTAAATACTAAATCAAATACGATATTTAGTGTTTGTTTGGAATAGCGATTGGAGTAATGCAGGCTTTCAATTATGATTTATGATATACAAGGTAAATATGTGATATGAGTTTTGTCTCAATTTATATGAATAAACACTTTTGGAGTCTCAAACGTGATCCCAAACAAGTACATATTTAATCAACTTTAGGCTTATAAAAGTCAGTTTGGGTCCACTTAGCGCTATACCAAACAAACTCCGTATCCCTAAAAAAAAAAAAAATCTTGTTTGAATGCTTCTCCACTAATGGCCTGGTCATTATTACCATTATGCACTAAAGCATTAGAATGCTTGCAATGAAAAAGAGAGAAAAAAGAGGAAGTGTGTTTCTAGTCACTCCATTTTTAATGTCTACTTGCTTTTTGGTTACCGCAAAGACGCAAGTCGTGATTGTGATTATCACTACACATAGGTGCTTTTTTTTGGGGGGCAACAAGTAGATTAAAATGTCACTTTTTGGAAAATTAACTAACTTTTATGTTTTTCCATTTTTTTTCATGCCAATCTTCTTGGAACAGTTTTTAAAAATTTTATTTCATCAATTTCGTTATAAAATTAGTCTTTCTAGAAATCATATGCAAGTTAAGGATCGCTCTTTTAGCAGTATCATCAATGAGATAACAAACATGATAATGCAAGGAGATATTGATATTAATTTTATTTAGAAAATTAGAGAAATGCTTACATACTTTAGAAGTGTCATGTTATCTGAATTCTATCTGATGAAAATACAATAACTCATATTATTATAATCTTAATTGGCTGATGGTTCATCTCAAATAATTTACATTTTAGTTTAATTTTAAGAAAATTATTGGCTAATCATTTTATTTTTTCAAATTAAGATGTTTATTTTTCTGAAAAACAAAATAAAATGTGAATTGTTTTATATGCGTTATCAACGAACTAAGATTAAAATAATGTGAGCTATTGTATTTTTAATAGAATTCAGATAATGTGATACTCCTATAATATATAAGTATTTCTCAGAAAATTATATGAGAGGACATAAAAGCAACAAGAGTAAAGCTAGACAATAATCTAAAAAGGTGGTCCAACATTTTAGTTAAACCAAACTAATCATCGTCCTTGCTAGAAAACTTGCTATTAGGCACGATCGACCAATATACAGATTAAATAAAAATTGAAGAGTAGCACATTTTTTTAAAAGTATAAAATACAAAAATAATCAATATCAATAATAATATAATAGCATGATACAATACAATAAATTGATTTTTCTTTCGTGCCAACTGCAACCACATTCTCCTCTTACGTTATGTTTGGTTTGTGGGGATGGAGGGGGAAGAGAGAGATTTTTTTTTCCCTCTCTTTATTAAGCAGCTCATGAAATTTTTTTAATATTTTAAAAATATATTCTTAATAAAAAGGAATATTTTTCTCATTAATGACAATTTAATCAATATTCTCTCTAAGGTTTGTTCCCCTCCCATCCTCTCCCCTCAAACCAAAAACACCCTCCCTATAGTCCTATTTGGCAGGAGAAAAAGGAAGGGGTTGGAAAATTTTTTGAGTTGGGTTTAAAAAATTGAAAAAGCGAGGTTATAATATTTTAAAAAAGATAAGATGAAAAATAAAAAGATAAAAAAAATAATTAAAAACCTTCAACCAACTTCTCTATTTTTTTTGAAAAAATCCAATTCATAAAATTTTCCTCTCTCCTCCCTTCCCCTCCCCTTCAAATCCCTCTACCAAATAGGCCCTTGTATCAAATCTGCTGGCTTTCCTATTGCATCAATGTCTCGTCTCTCATTTATATTCAATATCCTTGTATTTTAAAATTACTCTCTCCAGTGTTTAATATATCACATAAGAGTTATATTTGTCGATATTTTCTTAATTTACCCTTTATATGCTCTCTCGAGTCTCAACAATAGTAAAGAGGAGGAGAATTAAAGATAATGACTAAGGTATTTTAGAAAATACATACACTTTCAGTCCTTAACATAAGACATATTTGGGGGGTTGGTTTTTGTCCTAAATATAAGACATAGTTTTATTATTTGTCAATGTTTTTCTAATTTACCACTAATGATGCTCTCTCAACCATAATCAAGAAGGAGAAGGAATGAGAGAATTAACAAAATATAACTAAGGTGTTTTAGTAAATATATGTCATATCAACTAACTTAACTAACTTTTTTGATCTAATAAAATTAGGTAAACATGTCTTATATTAAGGAACAGAAGGAGTATTATCGTAACTAACTTAACGACTTTCTTAATTTAATCAAATTAAATAAATATATCTTACGTTAAGATATATTAAGTAGTCTCATTTCAAGATACTTCCTATGCAGTGGCAGATCTTAGAATAAATATTTATGGTGGCTAAATGTATACTCATTAACTAATTATGAAAAAAAAATATTTAGGGAGCTAAATGTATAAATTTTTGAGACAAATGTATAAATTTTGTATAAAGAAAATCCATTTTATATTAAATATTTAGGACAATTTTTTTATTGAGGGGACTGTTCCTACGGAAAGTATGGTGCATTGAAAACTCAGGCCTGGTTTGATTATGTTTTTAGAACAGCTTGGTAAAATTGTTTTTTAAAACAAAAACTACATTTGTACGATTATTCTATACAATTGTAAACAAAAAATACATAAAACTTGTTCTGGAACATTTTTTAAAAAAATCAATTTAGAGAACTGAAAAAAGGCGGGAGGTCAGTGCCGCGACGACAAACGGAGAATTGAAAGACAGTGCAAAGAGCATAATCGCGAGCAAAAGGAGGAATCAAGAAAAATAACAAAACAAAAAATAGAAAACATGTAAAAAATTATGACTTAAAGCACCTCATTGTTTCACCTTTTTCTGGGTCTCATTTGACAATTAATTTCTTAAATGGCGATTTACCCGCAATTCTTTTAAGGGTAATGATAGCTTTTGTTTGTGCTGTAGGGTTGATTCTTTTTAACCATTTTGGACAGGTGGTTGGTATGATGAGATACATGAGGAATAAAATCTTTGAGAAAATTAACAATCCTAAGGAATTGTTGCAACTGTCTACGAGAGAGATTATCATCACGAAATTTAAGTAAATTTTGAGCAATATGTGGATCTGGACTATATCTTCCATCTTTGAATTGCATTCCAACGAAATCAATTTCTGTCACTTCAATATCACTTTTCTCGGAAAAGAGCATGATGCCATACTGTTCAATGATTTAGTAGAATCGGGCCAAAAATAAACTATAATATGCTTCAAAGGCAGAGAATAATAGGATATCATCAATGTAGGTAAGAGCTTCATTGATCATGGGCTCAAAGATCTTAATTATGGCTTTTTGAAATAGTGATGGGGCAACTTTAAGGTTAAAGGGCATAACAGTTTATTGGTATTGGGCATTTGGAATACAGAAGGTAGTTTTGGGCCTATCTTGAGGATGAATGCCTAGTTGCCAAAAACCTGCTTTAGGATCAAATTTGGAGAAGATTCAAGCCGCACCATTTAGATAGGCAAACAAGGTAGTGGGCTTTAGGAGAGGAAACTTGTTATCTTGAAAAAAATGGTTTAAAGGCTTATAGTCAATCACGGCCTCTTTTTTCCTTTTTTGATTTCAGACATTTTTCAACATAAAAAGCCTAACAAGCCAAATCAAATTTTGTTGGTTCAATGAGACCTTGTTTTAATAAAGCAAAGTATTTTTCTCTTGTTAACTTTAAGTCATCAGGATTCATACTTGGATGAGAAACTTTTGTAGGATTAATGTCTTCATTCCTTTTGAAGGGAAGACAGATGAAAAGATCTTTATTTTTTGATAATGGAAAAGGATGTGGAAACTGATCATGACTATCATCACAATATTGTTGTAGTTGTCATTACCCTCACAATAATTGCACATAATCCTCCACCGTTGAAAATTCTAGATCAAGGATAGAGGATTTTACAGACAGATGCAAGTGATGATTTTTGGGGTGCAATACTTCTTAAAGAAGTTAATGAGACTAAACATTATTGTGGACAATTCAAGTACTCTGAAAAACACTATCATGATACATACAAAGAGATTCTTGCTGTCAAGCGAGGAATTAAGAAATTCAGTTTTCATTTGAGCCCCTACCATTTCATCATGAAAATGGATAACACGTCATTTCCATGATGCTAGACCTAAAGAAAAAGATATTGCCAGATGCTCAATTATTTCGCTGGAAAGATTAGTTCTCTTGCTATAAATTCACTATGAGACATTTGAAGGATCTCTACAACATCCTTGCAGACTTCCTCCCTTGACCACAGAACTCACTTCCTCCTCCTAAAATCTTTTCATCCATACCTCTGTATATCGTCACGCTTTCAAAAAAACATCTTATTTCCATCACGTCTTACTACCGCAAAGCTACTACTTTCCCTCCAAACACCAACCTCTACACTTTTGTTGAATTCCAAAAATATGCTGAAAAACATCTTTTCTCTTGGGTTCATCTTCTTTTTGTCAAAACAAATAGTTTCCCTTCAAAACGAATCTTTTCCCTAAGCCTCAACATTTCAGTACTACATTTTCATATATTACTCTTTCGTTCATTCAAGGTCATATACCTAATGAACTCCTCTGGTAATATGGTCATTGACTATTTTGTACTTCAGTGCTATTGCTATTGCTCCATTTCTTGTTTATCATTATATTTGTGATAAAAAGCATGAAGACTTTTCCCTTGTTAAGCTTCTTCAGCTCTTTGCCCCTCTTCCTTACTGGAGAGGTAAATTATATAATATTATAGATAAAAATAATCTTTGGAAAGTTGAAAAAAAAAACGAAAAAGATCTTTGTGTGTGTTTTTTCTTCGTAGGACATTATTTGCTAAAAGAGATGGTGATGCTTATCTCCAAACTAGTGTGGATCTATGGCCCTTACTACTTGACTGGGTCAAACCAGATCCCTCAGCATTAGAAGAAATTGGAGCTCTCCTTGCTGACAATAACAAACAAGGACCAAGAAACTGTGATATACTTGAACCAATTCCTTGAAAAGCCTTCAGTTATGATGAGTTGTATGTATGAGCCTATACGGCTATACCATACTACGTGTCTACCTCCTGTGCCACCTTCTCAGACATAGCTGGACCTCAGCCAGACTCTCAAGTCAAGTTTCTCCAAGATTCACAAGACCCATATGATTTCACTCAGTTGTCCTTGTCTCCACCAGGATCCTTGACTCAGCCTAGTTCTTCCACATACCCGACTTACTGCACTCAGCCTTCAGCCTAGGCCCAAGATAACTTTGCAGGACAGACCCATATGATGATAATTTTGATCCACTCAATTATATTCAAGATTTCTACGCTGATGACAGTGACAACAACAATCTCTCTCCTAGTCATGAACCCATTTATAAGGGTTGGTCACCAAAATAAGTGTTGGCAAATTCTCCTTATTTCTAGATGTTTTAAATTATTGTACAAGTGTGTTATGTGTCCTTTACTTTATTCACGCGTGATGTACTGCTTTACTTTATATCATGTGTGTGTTATAAGTATCTGTATTCTTTAATTTTGATCCACGAGTCCATTGTAGTGTGTTCTATCCTCCAACTCGGGATAGTTGTCATTTTGTCTCTGCACCTCTATATAAGCAGAGTTTCTCTTCAGTTGTAATTATCGAGTAATCATAAATAAAATCCCAGAGTGTTCTTCTAATATGGCTTCTTTTTAGTTTCCTTTTGATGCTTCTGAAAACCTAAGTTCTTAGTACGTTATATCATTTGCCTTTTAGATTCCAAGTATGCTTTGCATTTTCCTCTTCAAGAGGAATCTATGCATCAGAACAAAATCAAGAACACAATCCACAATGAGAGTACTGAAAATTAGTATATTGATCTTGCTAGTATTGTAAGCCTTGGTTGGAAAGATGTTTGAGTCCTAAAGTGTCACTGAGTATGAGCCAAAGATGAGAGATCGAAGACTTGAACTGTACACTGGATTGAACATTTTTCCTATCAAAGTAAGCATCCCCTAGTATAGTTCAATATGATGTTTTTCAGTTTATCTAGGTCTCCAGCCATTAGATAAGATAGATCAGGGTTTCAATAACAATGTTAGTAACGGATTGAGATCTTCATCTTCTTTGCTTGAGGATGTGCCAATGGTTTTATTTGTTATTAGGATCTTGATACATCCACCCTCCAGCGTGGAGTTTCTTATTTTTAAAACATATTTATATTTTGTTTGTTGTACAAGACGCCTAATTAAAAAAAATTAACCATCAAACAAGTTTTTTTATTTTTTAAACAATATAAAATTGTTTTAAAAAAGAAATCTAACAACGCCTTTGGTTTTTTTTTTTAAAAAATAAAATGCAGTTTTTACACATTACCGTACAAAGCAGAGTTAAAACATAAATTTGCAAATGAAAAAAAATATATCTTTACTCATTCTCTCATATATATTTTAAAGAAAATTTTTTATAAAGACAATTGAATTTCCCAAATTCTAATTTGAGTCACTGAAGTTAATAAATTATATATCAGGTTATTTATTATAATTTGGGATTTAAAATTTGAGTCAAATTACTTCCATATTCTTTAGTTATTAAAATAGAAAAATTAAAAACATTACTCTATTATTTACTCTATCAATTACAGAGCCGGGAAATCGGGCCGGGCCCGTCGGGCCGGCTCATTTAAGCCCTGGCCCTGTAGGGCTCGGGCTTGAAAAATATGCCTGAAATTTGAATTTGGCCCTGCAGGGCCGGCCCTGTAGGGCCTCGGGCTTTATCGGGCCAGCCCTGTAGGGCCTCGGGCCGGCCCTGCAGGCCCTGTTACTGTAGCATTTTCATTTTTTTTAAGAAAAAAAATTAGTCAAAGAATGCTAAGAGGAAGAGGCTAGGAGGCACATATATAAATACATAATAACTATACTTTGATTTTATGATTTGATATATTATTTGTTGCAGATAATGATTATTATGGATGTGTTCATGATGCAGGAGAAGAAATTCATAACATTTTTACTCCTGAAACACAGCCTTCTGCTCAAAGTGAAGCATAATCAAATATCTATGAAATTGATGAGAGTGATGAAGAAGGTGACAATTGACAATGATAGTAGTATGCTTTTATATTTTATGTGAGTTATCTAATGTTGTTTAGTTTAATACTTCTTAAGTTTTATGTGAGTCAATTGTGGACAATGATTTGTTTTTTATTACGAATTAATGAATGTGTTTATTTGTTGGATGATTTGTATTGTTTAGATATTTAATGTTGATAATATTTATTTGATAGATTAGAACTTTAATGGTTGCAATTTACTAATTATATTTCTTTGGAAAAAACCTAGAAAAAAAATAATTAAAATTTCGAATAGTAATTTTCAGGCCCTGTAGGGCCGGCCCTGACCCTGTAGGGCCGGCCCTGGCCCTGGTACTATCGGGCCGGGCTTTGAAAAATAGATGTTTTCCTTATCTCAGGCCCTGGAGGGCCGGCCCTGTAGGGCCCAAGCCCTGGAGGGCCAGGCCCTGTAGGGCCGGGTCGGCCCTGATTCCCAACTCTGATCAATTATAACGCCGTGAGTATTATTTTCTCTAACAAAAACGCGTCATGTATATTGTTATATCTAAACTAAATTTTGAATTGTGCGAAATGGGTGGCAGAAAGAATAAAAGTTGAACTGTTGTTCATTCTTCCACTTGATGCAGGGTTTCTTCTAGGGGAATAATGCATAAAGATGAAAGTAGTATATTGAGTTTTTAGATACAATTATTGTCTTTTATTTTTTATCTTTTAAAAGAAAGTTATTAGGAAAAATCCCCCTCAGAACCCAAATTATAAAAATATTGTCAAAAAAAAGCCTAAAAAGTCAAATGCCCTAGGGCCTTTTTCTGCTATTATTTTTAAAAAAGTTGTACTGATGTAATTGTTAATGTATACTCATATAGTTGTTAGTGTATATTGATATACTTATTGATTTAATTTAGTTGTTAAGATATTGTTGTTAATGTATACTGATTTAGTTGTTAATGTTATACTGATTCAGTGAAATAATACCAAAAAAGACTTTGTGGTCCTTTTTGACATGTAACTTTTTTGGGACATTTTTTAATAATATTTTGATTACTTGAGCCAGGAGTTTTCCAAGTTATTATCTTCAGATTTTCTTGATTGTACCATCTCCTTCTAGCAAGATGTAGATGAAAATTACGATAACCCATATATATATCATCATACCTTTAATTTCCAATTATTTTTAAAAAATTAGGATAATCTGCAATTGTACCCATAACCCATATGAGTATTCATAATGTTTGGGTGTCCTGCGCTGTAAGTAATAAGTCCTTTGTAGAACTGAAATATATCGTACGAGTTACATACCGAAATATCTATAATATTCTTCCAAGCATAGAGTAAGATTATGTTTTCAAATTTTACCAAAAAAAAAAAAAGATTATGCTTTCAATTTTGCTAGTTTAATGTTGAAGGGATATGGAGGTAATTTACACTAAATTTTAAATCCCTAATCATGAATATAACCTAATATATAATTTGTTAAATTCAACAACCCAAATTAAAATTTGAGTAATTTAACCGTCTTTATATAATTTTTTTAAATATATATTTTACTCATTTGCTCCTGTATATTCTTTTAATAAATAAAGGTATATTTAGGGGGAAAAATTAAAATATTTATTTATTTTTAATTAATTTTAACTGTCAAGTCGATTCATTTCCAATAATAAAAATAATTGTTGCTTATAAAAGGAAAGTGGAAATAAGTAATGTACGGAGAACATGAATGATTATGGAGCTGGCACTATGCCCCATGAATAAATAAATAAATAAAATAAAATGAAGGCGAGTGCCTCGTGGTATTTTAGTAAAGATGCATTTGGCCCACAATGAGGAGGGACTACACTATGTTGCTCGCATCCTTTGTTGACTTGACAAGGCAAAGTTCGAATGTGTGATTATCTCAACAATGACGAGGGAAAACATTATTTATCAAAATTGAGGCTTTCATTTCAATGTTAAAATAATAATGTGTGATTATCCTTTTTTGGACTAAAATACCCTTATTTATAAGGAGATAAGGAATAAGAAAATTATTATAATAAAGACTGTTACGAATCTGTACTAGGTTCAATACCAGAATGTCCCAGCTAAGGATATATCGAATATTAGGGCTCATCTATAATTATAGGGAGATCCTATGGCAGCAATGATCTAAGTGTATCCGGGTCGATATCTGATAGATACAACGCTAGGTATTTGACCCAGGGCAAATTCTATAAATACAGAGGTCACATTCTAAGGTGCACATGTTCTAACTCTCATCTATTTACATTCCACCACACTGTGCATACACACCACCCCCATTGACGAATAGCCTCATCTGTGCACAGTGATCTCGCGCTCTCCTGATTATCTCCTCTATAGATATTCAGGCAGAGCACATCGATCCAAGATCAAAGTACTAGCCCAAGGCTGGACATCTATGGTTTACACTAGAACAAGAACGATTGTAGAAGGAAGAGAATAAGAAACTAAATATGGTAGAAGTAATAGGTCTTTAAGGGTTGTGAAAATGTATTATATTGACATTAAATAAGGGTAATTAAACAAGGGAAAAAATGGGAAAGAAGAAGCAATAAATAAAACATTCCCTGAATGTGTATTATAATTTGGAACGAAGCATGTGTGACAGTCGTCTCTTGTAATATGGAATATAGGAAGTAATTTTATACTCTCTCCGATCCTTTTTATAAGAGTCGAAAAATTGAATTGCCTTTGGTTATTTTTATAAGAGCTCGACTAAAATTATCTAAATATTTAATGAGTTTTTCCGTCTTTTCCCCCATTTATTATAGATATTGTATTAATTAAAAGGTTGGTGATATGTATATTTACTCTATTTTTTCTTCTTACTTGTCCCTCATAAATAAAAACATATTTTTTAAAAAAGTTTATTTCATAAACACTTATATTTTAATTAATTTTAATAACTTTTTTAAACTGTGTAATTCGATTATCTAACTCTAATATAAATAAAAGCGGATGAAGTATTATAAAATTGTCAGTTTTAAATATTGATGATATTATAAGTTGATGGTTTGATGGATATGTGTGGTGCGCGAGGCAGAGAAAGAGATAAGATAATGAATGTTCTTTGCTTGGGTATCAATATAAAATAGGTTAGGTTCGGGAAAAAAGAAAAAAAAAGGGGAAAAAAATCCATACAAGATACGGTTGGAGATGACTGTATTATTATTAAAATAAAAAATAAAGACTAGTATATTTTTAATTCTTTAAGTTTATATAAAATATATTTTTGGTTCCTTTACTTTATAAAGTATACTTTTAGTCCTATAATTCTAACACCGGTAATTTTGTTAATGGAAAATATAAACTTAAGTAATAACAATGTAAACTTAAGTGATAACTGTCTAATTAAATGCTATTAAGTTTAAATATAGAATATGGGTAAATTGAAGAATATATAAAATTTATATAATTAAATGTTATTAGTTATCACTTAAATTTGTTGCGTCAGCATTTGCTGTTAACAACATTAACGGTGTTAGAATTTTAAGACCAAAAATATACTTTATAAAGTTAAAGGACTTGTTCAGGTATGAACAATGTTATTCGGGCTTGAACTAGGAACAATGCCTAGGGCCTACATACCCTTGGATAGGGATCAAAGCCCACGTAGTTCGAATATACTTCTGGCTTTTAGTCACTGGCTGTGGGGTGTGTGCTTTGTGAGAATGAAGAGATGAAATGGCATGTCTCGTTCACCAGTGGAGGGTTTTCCTATTTATAGGAGAATGGATAATCGTCCCGAGATGGCGGTTACCATTTGTCCTGGGATGGGCGGTTATCGCATATGTAGAAAACCGTCGATGAAGACTGGCATGAGGAATTGGGCTTTAGGGCCCAAGTTCCGAGATCCATAACAGTTGCCCCCCAGCCCGACAGCTCAGATTTCTGGGTTGTCGGGATATATTGATGGTTACTCCTGATTGAAGGTAACCGAGATAGATATTTTTGCCCTCTCTCCGATATTGATGCTTTGCTTTACGCATTTCCGAAGTCGGTAATCCTCGACTGTGAGTTACCGAGTTTATCCCGATCTGAGTGCCGAGTTTGTAACTTTCTGGAATTTTTGTCAGAGATCTTTTTTCCGAGGTGTTCTGCCTCCAGATATGTTTATTACCAAAATGGCCGAGGTCGTACCAATCGTCGCGACTATTTGCTTGTCTTCACCTCTTTAGATTTATGGTGCCGTATCATGTAACCACCACCTCCGAATTCGAAGCGACACGTTCTTCGAAAAGTCACCTTCGGTTATCGCGCTCATTAATGCTTTACGTCACCCTCCATTTGCCATGATTACTTTTGGGATTTTAGTAGGGTTTAGCCTTGATTCTAGCTATCCATTTGAACTTCATATCGTCATCTCTCTTGGCACCTCGTAACTGGTGAGACATCCGGACACCGAATCGTTATACGCTTTGGTTTGTTTATAAATATCCCTTTGGCGCATTGTTCATTTCACTTGTTCATACTTCGTCTTCCAAGGCTCTCTTTCTTCGAAGGAATTGTCAGCAGAGCCTTCTGTGCATTCCACTCTTCTCCAGATTCTACTTTTTTCCAAGTTCTCAAGTGAGTATTTTAATCTACATTTGCATTTCGTTTATCCGCAGTAATTCTTTCTCTTTATGCAATTTCCTCAATTCGCTTGTTCATCTATCGTAGTTTTTGTTTTCTGGATTTGCATTTACTTGATGTGTATCTATGCATTTGCATTTACTTGATGTGTATCTATGCATATCTTCTGTTCTTGCTTGGCATTTTGAACGACGATGATGATTTCCAAATTCCTCTCCGAAAAAGGGAAATGTCGAGAACCATTGTGAAACTTTTTTCTCTGAGTCGTTGCAATGTTGAAATTCTGGGAAAATCTGGAAATTGTTGAAACTGTTCTTCATCTTCATTGCATTGTCTTGGTGCTTTTATATGTTCTTCAATTTTCATCCTTAAATTTTGTCAATTTGCTTAATAATTGCAAATTGCCTGTACTTTATCGCGTTAGTTGTTTTTCAAAAGATGGATCCCAGGCCTACATTAGTAGATATGTATGGTCGACCCATCCCGGAAGAGGATAGGGAGTTGCTCCAGAGAGTTTCTGGCCGTACTAAGCTTTGACTGTGGTCCATTCTTCCCACTGAGAAAGAAAAAATGGAGGATATGCTTCGTTCCTCTCATGGTGGTGGCTCCTCTCGAGGTGGTAATGCCTCCCGAGGTGGTAGCTCTTCTCGAGGTGCAAGTTCTTCCCGACGTGGTGGAGGGCGAGGATCTCGTCAAGGTCGTGTGGTTCAACCTTCTCCGTCTGCCGCCTTGGTGCGTCCCTCAATAGCCCCAAGTGTAATTTCTGAGGTTTTCGTCCCGTCCGTCCCAGCTGAGATCATTACACCTTACGAAGAGTGTATGTACAAAGCTATTGAATCTGCCCGCCAGGGTTTTGACCGAGATACCGAGGAAATTTTGGATCGCTGCCGTTGTTATGAAAAGCCCTGGAGATCTGCAGCCATTAACACCACTTTACTGCCTTCGGCATCTCAAACTCCTTCTGTAAATCCTGTAACTTCAGGTATTCCCGAGTTTGACCTAGTCTTTTTGTGTATTGTATAGGTGTTTAATGTCTTCCCTTTCCCATCAAACAAACCAATCCGAGACTGGTGAGTTTGCACCTTCTGGGTCTTCACGAATGACTTCTATTAACAGATACGCCGTGAGTAACGCCGTCACTAATATGAAGAATAAGTTGTCTGGTCAAGCTATTGCTCGTGTCATCCGAGGTGGTGATGGGTATACAGTATGCCAGCCTTTGGCCAGTGAATCGGTGGCCTCCAGGCGCTCCAAGAAAGAGAGTGATTTTTTCTTTTTTTATAAAAATCTCATAACCCGACTGGGAATGGAGTTTCCTTTTTTTGAGTTCCAAATACAGCTTCTCCGCCACTTTTACCTCGCTCCTTCTCAACTTCATCCCAATGGTTGGGCGTTTGCTGTAGTTTTTGAAAGTTTCTATCATAAGTTTGACTTAGAGTGTTCTATGCCCGTTTTTTGCCATTTTTTCGCCCCTCTAGAAACCAACCTTTCTACTGATGGAGATTTGTTGGAATTTGGGTGGACTTCACTCCGGGCATCGCCTGGTCGCAAGTTCCTCAAGCCTTTTACCGATTCTTGGAAAGGCTTTAAGAATGCCTTTGTCAAAGTTTTGGCCCAACTCGGTGTGTCCCATGGTTTCTTCAATCTTCGACATCTGGTAGTGTTGTGTGTAACGCCTCATTTTCAATACCAAAATCTTGGCCAAAATAATAGTAGCACCTCCAAATATAGGATATTCAACACTCAAACACATATTTACAATATGGCCAAAGGTAGAAATCCATTTATACAGGGCCAAAATAAATCCAATAAATAAGAGTTATTTTAAAATGCGGAAGTCTTTTAGGTTCATGGCAAATAAAATAACACAACATAAACTAAAGGAGTACAGAAGAGCCTACAAAGCTCACTCCATGGGTGCATTCCCTTGATCTCTACTAAGTTATTCACCTGAAAAATGTTAATATGGGGTGAGATTACACATCTCAGTAACTACTAAATATTTCTACCGTACACGAGCAAATAATATATGACAAAAAGATATGGGCTGATTTCAAATATATATATAGATTCCATAATTTATCATACAAAATAATTTATACTAATAGTCATCAATATAGAAGGTATTAAAACATATATATCTCAAAAGTTCTCATCTCATGTCTTTACAGAATATTCATCATCATATCAAATTCTTGAACTGTTCAGAAATGCACTATGCAGTATGCAGCCTCCCTTATATCACCACCTCCCTTATACCGCAGACTGGAGCCATAGGCTAACACATAGTCCAATAGAAACTCATTCATTTGACTGAATTGTTCCAAGCTCACCAAAACTTAAGATACACCCGGCCAAAGGTATATAGCTTAAATCTGGACTATGGCTCCCCTCCTTTAAAATAACTAAGGAGGTGTCACATGTCCCACAACTCCAATGAAATCCCGGCCAGAGGAAAACATGGAAGATGGGGCCCTGAAACAAGTACCATCCACTGTGCACCGAGTGGTGGCATAAATCATTCTTATCATTCAAATCCCTCCTTACTCCACCCATCATAATACAACCGCCATGATGAATATGTTCACTCAAAATAATGCATTATTATACCATAAAGTTTTATACATCAATATGCGTATTTATGAATAGTGAATACTATGCGTATATGTGAATAGTAAAATACGATATATATACATGAATAGTAAAAATGAAGAGTACATACGGTATGTATACGTGAATAGTAAATACGGTATGTATACGTGAATAGTATTATGAATAGTAAATACAATATACGTGAATAGTAAATACGGTATACGTGAATAGTAAAATGAATAGTAAATACGGTGTGAATAGTAAATATGGTATACGTGAATAGTAAATACAGTATACGTGAATAGTAACATGAATAGTAAAAATGAATAGTAAATACGGTATACGTGAATAGTAACGTACGTATAAATAGTACCTCTGCAGATTTGCAAATCAAAGTTCCCACACCAGATCTTAAAACCATAAATATTTTCTAAATATTCTTGCCAAAATAGTAAACAAACAAATTTATAATCATACATAATTCACAAGTATAAGGAAGAATATTCAGAGTTACCTGTTACTTGCTAATACCCGAATCACCAACCAGCTATTATAACTCTCAAGCAAACATCTCTCTACTCTCTCTCTCTCTCTCTACCTGTAACATCCTGAATTTTGAATCTAATATCTTGAACATAAACCTATTTTGGGAAGACTAGTAGGCTCTATTTTCAGAAAGTGATAAATTTGAAATCAGTATTTTGCGGGACCCACGGCCAAAAATAATTCTCTGCAAACTTTCTCGTGAAGTTTGAAAAAATTGGCCGCGGGACCCACTCAATAATAATTTATTATTTAAATAATATTATATTATAATAATAAAATAATATATATTAAAATATTATTAAATTTTTAAACAAACGTTCACGGGGCGAGTCACGGGAAAGTTTCCTTTTATAATTTTGGGAAAATTACGTAAAACGACCCAGAGACGAAAATTACACTTAAAGACCCATTTTCCAACTATAAATAGACCTTCCATTTCATTTCATTCTTCACAACTTCTAAGAGCCATAGAGAGAGGTAGAGAGAGAGAGAGAGAGTAGAGAGATATTTGCTTGAGAGTTATAATAGCTTGTTGGTGATTCGGGTATTAGCAAGTAACAGGTAACTCTGAATATTCTTCCTTATACTTGTGAATTATGTATGATTATAAATTTGTTTGTTTACTATTTTGGCAAGAATATTTAGAAAATATTTATGGTTTTAAGATCTGGTGTGGGAACTTTGACTTGCAAATCTGTAGAGGTACTATTTATACCGTATTTACTATTCACATATACCATATTTACTATTCATTTTACTATTCACATATACCGTATTTACTATTCATTTTACTATTCATATACCGTATTTACTATTCACATATACCGTATTTACTATTCATTTTACTATTCACGTATACCGTATTTACTATTCATGTTACTATTCATGTATACCGTATTTACTATTCATGTTACTATTCACGTATACCGTATTTACTACTCATTTTACTATTCATGTATATACCGTATTTTACTATTCACAGATACGCATAGTATTTTACTATTCACAGATACGCATAGTATTTTACTATTCATAAATACGCATATCAATGTATATAATGGTATAATAATGCATTATTTTTGAATAAATACATTCATCATGGCGGTTGTATTGTGATGGGTGGAGTAAGGAGGGAATTGAATGATAAGAATTGTTTATGCCACCACTCGGTGCACAGTGGATGGTACTTTTCAGGGCCCCATCTTCCATGTTTTTCTCTGGCCGGGATTTCATTGGAGATGTGGGACATGTGACACCTCCTTAGTTGTTATTTTAAAGGAGGGGAGCCATAGTCCAGATTTAAGCTCTATACCTTTGGCCGGGTGTATCTTAAGTTTTGGTGAGCTTGAAACCATCCAGTCAAATGAATGAGTTTCTATTGGACTATATGTTAGCCTATGGTTCCAGTCAGCGGTATACGGTTGGAAGGGGATATAAGGGAGGCTGCATACTGCATAGTGCATTTCTGAATTATTCAATAAAGAATGATGAGTATTTTGTAAAGGCATTTGATGTGAACAACGGTATATCTAAAAATATCTGAGTATATTAAATTCACATTATATTACCTTTTATTTTTGTCATATGTAATTTGCTCGTGTAAGGTAGAAATATTCAGTAGTTACTGAGACGTGGAATCTCATCCCATATTAACATTTTTCAGGTGATTATTCTAGTAGAGAGCAAGGGAAGGCACCTATGGAGTGAGCTCTGGAAGCTCTTTTGATCTCCAATAGATTATGTTATGTTATTTTATTTGCCATGAACCTAAGACTTCCGTTTTGTATTAAACTCTGAAATATTTTCTGGAATTTATTCTGATTATGTATTACGGGTTTTATTCGAAATGGTAACATTGTAAAAGGATTTGGATATTGTTGAACTCTTTTGAAGGTATTTTCAATATTTTGACCGAGTTTTTGGGTATTAAAATTGAGGTGTTACATTTTTGGTATCAGAGCTAAAGGTTCCATGGCAATTTTGTTTATTTTCTAAAGTGATTTCTTAAAAAAAAAATTTTTTAAAAGTTCGTGGCAAATTAAATATCATAGCATGAGCACTTCCCTTTGTTAGATTTAGAATTTATTTAGCTATTTTTATTTGTTTAGTGTCCTTATAGTATTAATCATAGGAGGAGATAATGGCAAGAACTCGAAGAACTAATTCAACCCCTGCTCCGTCCCAAAGAGGTCTCCCTCCGCATCAAGATGGTCCCTATCCTCAGGATAACAATGCCCTTTTGGCAGAGTTACGAGACGTCATCTTGGAGATGAGAGAGAAAGTGAATAGACACGAGGATGAACTAGCAAAAGGAAGAGGCCAAGGTGGTAAGGAAGGAAAGGAGAAGGCTCTGGAAGTCACACCTTCTGACCATCAATCTAGGGGAGGAAGTCATTCTCGCACTGAAGATGGAGGTAGTAGCGGTTCTCATTCTCAGTATCATCCCTTACCTATTACTGAGGTTTGGGAAAAATTTCGGAAGTTTACTCCACCGATGTTCGAGGGGAAGCTAGATCCGATTGCAGCACTGGAGTGGCTGAAGCGTGTAGAAAAGATTTTCAGAGTTATCGAGATTAGCTCACAACAAAAGGTGATGGTCGCTGAACAATTGTTGCAGAAAGCAGCTGAAGAATGGTGGGAAAGCACCAAAACAAAAGGAAATGCTGAGATGACGTGGGAAGAGTTTAAGGAAAAGTTCGAAAATTATTACTTTTCCCCTTCAATCAGAATAGAGAAAGAAACTGAATTCCTCACATTCAGGCAAGGGGAATTACATGAAGACGAATTTATTACTCGCTTTTTAGAGTTGTCTAAATTCTGCGGATATTCACAGAACAACTCTAAATGGTTGAGTGCTCGATTGGTTGAAAAAGCTAGACCAGACCTAAAAACAGCTCTATCACCGTTCCTTGATGAAACAAGGGATTTTGAAGAAATATGCGACAAACTGCGCACGATAGCAAGGAACAAACGAGAAGAGGAAGCTGAGAAGATGAAGGGTTTTCAGGCCAGATCTACACACCTCATGAGACCAACGGGAGGAGTTACTAAGAAGCAGAGTCACAACTTCAGTAATGTGAATACGCGGTTTAGCCAACCATCCAGAAATCACTTTGGTGGACCATCGAGGAGTTATTTTACTGGACCCCAAAGAAGTCATTTCAGCAGACCACCGAGGAGTCAATTCAAAGGACCTCAAAGGAGTCACTTCAGTGGAGGTCAGAGTTCATATAGGGGATCCACAGCTCCTGCTGCAAGCACTGCCAACAATCAGATGTGTGCCAAGTGTGGAAGAATACACCAAGGACCATGTGTGACGTGTTTCAACTGTGGAAAGCCAGGACACATTTCCAGATTTTGTGAGGAGGAGCCTCGAGGGGCCAAGGATGCTAGAACTGCAGTGCCAGGGAAAGTGTTTGCACTATCACATCAGGAGGCAAGTGCTTCACCAAATCTAATTAAAGGTATCCTCAAACTCCAAGGTCTTGAAGTAGAAGCCTTATTTGATTCTGGTGCCACACACTCTTTTATATCATACGACTGTGTGCCTCGATTGAATTTAAGAGTGAGTGAATTGCCTTATTATATGATTATTTCTACACCGGCGGGAGCTTCAGTAAAAACTTCTAGGGCTTGCTTAAATTGTACGATTGAGATTGATAATAGGATCTCAAATATAGACCTTGTTTGTTTACCCACGAAGGGTATCGATGTAATAATAGGAATGGATTGGTTGTCAGCTAATGACATCATCCTTGACTGCAAGAGGAAGACTATCTCTCTTGCGGATGACTCTATGAGTCATAATAGACCACAATTATTGTCTATAGTACAAGATGAAAAGCCTGTTCATCATGGTTGTCTTGCGTACATGGTGTTTTTCTCCATTCAAGCAGAAGTAGAGGAAGGGATAGAAGATATCGAAGTGGTAAACGAGTTTCCGGAGGTATTCCCGAAAGAAATGACAGGTTTACCCCCAGAGAGAGAAGTAGAATTTTCTATTGATCTCGTACCTGGAACGGAACCTATATCTAAAGCTCCTTACCGAATGTCTCCATCGGAACTAGCAGAATTGAAGAGGCAGATCGAGGAATTGTTAGAAAAGGGTTTTATCAGACCCAGTGTATCTCCTTGGGGATCGCCCGTACTCTTTGTGAAGAAGAAAGATGGGAGCCTGAGACTATGCATTGACTATCGCCAGTTGAATAAAGTGACTATAAAGAATAAATATCCTTTACCCAGGATCGACGATCTACTTGATCAGTTGAAGGGAGCATCCATATTCTCCAAGATCGACCTCAGATCAGGTTATCACCAACTGAGAGTCAAAGCTGAAGATGTCTCAAAAACTGCATTCAGAACTAGATATGGCCATTATGAATTTCTTGTTATGCCATTTGGGCTAACAAATGCTCCAGCAGTATTCATGGATTACATGAATAGAATTTTCCGACCATATCTAGATAAATTTGTAGTGGTTTTCATTGACGACATCCTTATCTACTCTAAGGATGAAGAAGAGCATAAAGAGCACCTTAGAATCGTGCTACAAGTGTTGAAGGAGCACAAGCTCTATGCGAAACTGTCTAAGTGCGAATTTTGGTTGAAGGAAGTAAAATTCCTAGGCCATGTCGTATCGGCTGAAGGTGTTGCAGTGGACCATACTAAAGTTGAAGCAGTTCTCCAATGGGAACGACCAAAGTCCGTGACTGAGATCAGGAGTTTTCTAGGTCTAGCTGGCTATTATAGGAGATTTATCAAGGGCTTTTCGCAAATAGCTATGCCCTTGACAAAGTTAACTAGGAAGGGTCAACCATTTGTATGGGACGAAAAGTGTGAAGCAGCTTTCCAAAATTTGAAGACTAAGTTGACTACGGCACCAGTACTTATAATTCCAGATCCTGCTCAGACCTTTACTTTGTACACAGATGCTTCCAAGAAAGGTCTTGGGTGTGTATTAATGCAAAATGGTAGGGTAGTAGCTTATGCTTCTCGACAGTTAAGGCCACATGAAGGGAATTATCCTACTCACGACTTAGAACTGGCAGCAGTAGTGTTCGCTCTGAAGATTTGGAGGCATCACCTCTACGGTTCAAAGTTCGAAGTTTATAGTGACCACAAAAGTCTAAAGTACCTGTTCGACCAAAAGGAGCTCAACATGCGACAGAGGAGATGGATGGAGTTTATCAAGGACTACGACTTCGAATTGAAGTATCATCCAGGAAAGGCGAACGTTGTAGCAGATGCCTTAAGTAGAAAGACAATCCATGTAGCCCAGATGATGATCAGAGAACATAAATTGCTCGAGGAGATACCAAGTACATCTATTGATGTAATGTCAGGTTTGGTCGCTACCATGGAAGCATTAACTATTGAAAGCACAATTTGGAAAGAGATTAAATTCGCTCAGCTCGAAGATGAGTATCTATTAAACGTGAGGGAAGATATTGAAGAAGGAAAAGAATCGAAATTTGGGATCGATAGAGATGGGATATTAAGGTATAAAGGAAAAGTGTGCATACCTAATGATGGAGAAATAAAAAAGCTCATACTAGAAGAGGCACATCGGAGTAAATACACTATCCATCCCGGAGCAACCAAGATGTATCATGATCTCAAGCGGAATTGGTGGTGGCGGGGCATGAAGAAAGATGTGACTGACTTTGTCACTTGTTGTTTGACTTGTCAGAAAGTCAAGATCGAACATCGGAAACCTCCTGGATTATTAAAGAATTTGGATATCCCAGAGTGGAAATGGGATAGCATCTCTATGGATTTCATCATGGGGCTTCCTCTAACAACATCCGGACATAATGCCATTTGGGTAATTGTCGATAGGTTAACTAAGTCAGCTCATTTTCTAGCAATTGCAGCAGAATACTCATTGGAGAGACTAGCAAAGATCTACATGAAGGAGATTGTCAGATTGCATGGGATACCGAATAGCATCGTATCTGATCGTGATCCACGATTCACTTCACGATTTTGGAAAGCATTGCAGAATGCTATGGGAACTCGGATGAGTTATAGTACCGCTTATCATCCTCAAACTGACGGGCAGACTGAGAGGACTATTCAAACTCTGGAAGACATGTTGCGGGCTTGTGCAATCGAACTAAAAGGAAGTTGGGACGATCATCTTCATCTTGCGGAGTTTGCATATAACAATAGTTATCACTCCAGCATTGAGATGGCACCTTATGAGGCTTTGTATGGAAGAAAATGTAGATCTCCTATTTGCTGGACGGAATTGAATGAGCGAATTTTAATAGGTCCAGAACTTGTGGACGAGACGACTCAAAAGATTAAGGTGATTCAACAGAAACTTCTCACTGCTCAAAGTCGACAGAAGAGTTATGCTGACAAGAGAAGACGACCGTTGGAGTTCATGGTGGGCGAACATGTATTCTTAAGAGTCACACCAATGACTGGCATTGGTAGAGCAATACGAGCAAAGAAGCTTTCACCTCGTTTTATGGGTCCTTATGAGATTTTGGAGAAAATTGGACCGGTAGCTTACAGAATTGCATTACCTCCACAGCTTGCGAACCTTCATGATGTCTTTCATGTATCGCAACTGAAGAAATACCAACCGGATCCTTCCCACATTATAGAAGTAGAAGAGGTAGAACTCAAGGATAACATGACGTATAAAGCCGAGCCGGAGCGGATTGTTGATGCAAGGGACAAGAAATTAAGAAACAAGACCATTAGACTTGTAAAGGTCGAGTGGAAAGGAATGGTTCCCGGAGATGCTACTTGGGAAACGGAGGAGAGCATGCGACAAACCTATCCTCAATTATTTAAATAGGTTAGAATTCTTATTATGGCGAAATTTTGAGGACAAAATTTTCTTTTAGGAGGGGAGAAATGTAACATCCTGAATTTTGAATCTAATATCTTGAACATAAACCTATTTTGGGAAGACTAGTAGGCTCTATTTTCAGAAAGTGATAAATTTGAAATCAGTATTTTGCGGGACCCACGGCCAAAAATAATTCTCTGCAAACTTTCTCGTGAAGTTTGAAAAAATTGGCCGCGGGACCCACTCAATAATAATTTATTATTTAAATAATATTATATTATAATAATAAAATAATATATATTAAAATATTATTAAATTTTTAAACAAACGTTCACGGGGCGAGTCACGGGAAAGTTTCCTTTTATAATTTTGGGAAAATTACGTAAAACGACCCAGAGACGAAAATTACACTTAAAGACCCATTTTCCAACTATAAATAGACCTTCCATTTCATTTCATTCTTCACAACTTCTAAGAGCCATAGAGAGAGGTAGAGAGAGAGAGAGAGAGTAGAGAGATATTTGCTTGAGAGTTATAATAGCTTGTTGGTGATTCGGGTATTAGCAAGTAACAGGTAACTCTGAATATTCTTCCTTATACTTGTGAATTATGTATGATTATAAATTTGTTTGTTTACTATTTTGGCAAGAATATTTAGAAAATATTTATGGTTTTAAGATCTGGTGTGGGAACTTTGACTTGCAAATCTGTAGAGGTACTATTTATACCGTATTTACTATTCACATATACCATATTTACTATTCATTTTACTATTCACATATACCGTATTTACTATTCATTTTACTATTCATATACCGTATTTACTATTCACATATACCGTATTTACTATTCATTTTACTATTCACGTATACCGTATTTACTATTCATGTTACTATTCATGTATACCGTATTTACTATTCATGTTACTATTCACGTATACCGTATTTACTACTCATTTTACTATTCATGTATATACCGTATTTTACTATTCACAGATACGCATAGTATTTTACTATTCACAGATACGCATAGTATTTTACTATTCATAAATACGCATATCAATGTATATAATGGTATAATAATGCATTATTTTTGAATAAATACATTCATCATGGCGGTTGTATTGTGATGGGTGGAGTAAGGAGGGAATTGAATGATAAGAATTGTTTATGCCACCACTCGGTGCACAGTGGATGGTACTTTTCAGGGCCCCATCTTCCATGTTTTTCTCTGGCCGGGATTTCATTGGAGATGTGGGACATGTGACACCTCCTTAGTTGTTATTTTAAAGGAGGGGAGCCATAGTCCAGATTTAAGCTCTATACCTTTGGCCGGGTGTATCTTAAGTTTTGGTGAGCTTGAAACCATCCAGTCAAATGAATGAGTTTCTATTGGACTATATGTTAGCCTATGGTTCCAGTCAGCGGTATACGGTTGGAAGGGGATATAAGGGAGGCTGCATACTGCATAGTGCATTTCTGAATTATTCAATAAAGAATGATGAGTATTTTGTAAAGGCATTTGATGTGAACAACGGTATATCTAAAAATATCTGAGTATATTAAATTCACATTATATTACCTTTTATTTTTGTCATATGTAATTTGCTCGTGTAAGGTAGAAATATTCAGTAGTTACTGAGACGTGGAATCTCATCCCATATTAACATTTTTCAGGTGATTATTCTAGTAGAGAGCAAGGGAAGGCACCTATGGAGTGAGCTCTGGAAGCTCTTTTGATCTCCAATAGATTATGTTATGTTATTTTATTTGCCATGAACCTAAGACTTCCGTTTTGTATTAAACTCTGAAATATTTTCTGGAATTTATTCTGATTATGTATTACGGGTTTTATTCGAAATGGTAACATTGTAAAAGGATTTGGATATTGTTGAACTCTTTTGAAGGTATTTTCAATATTTTGACCGAGTTTTTGGGTATTAAAATTGAGGTGTTACACTACCTCTCTCTATGGCTCTTAGAAGTTGTGAAGAATGAAATGAAATGGAAGGTCTATTTATAGTTGGAAAATGGGTCTTTAAGTGTAATTTTCGTCTCTGGGTCGTTTTACGTAATTTTCCCAAAATTTAAAAAGAAGTTGCCCGTGACTACTCCCGTGATGTTTCTTTTAAAAATTTTTAATAATTTTTTAATAATATAATATATATTATTATTTAAATAATAAATTATTATTGAGTGGGTCCCGCGGCCAAAATTTTCAAAACTCACGAGAGTTTCTGTCGGCAGAGGAGAAATAATTTGACGTGGGTCCCACATGAATAGTAAATACGTATTTTGGAATAGTAAATACCGTATTTTTAAATAGTAAATACGTATTTGTGAATAGTGAACACTATTCATATTTCACAAATTTCAAGTATTAAATACGTATTTGCGAATAACATATATATATATATATTTTAAAATACGTATTTGTATATAGTAAAAACGTATACGTGAATAGTAAATACTATTCACGGGGCCCACAAAATACTGATTTCAAATTTATTACTTTCCAAAAATAGAGCCTACTAGTCTTCCCAAGATAGGTTTATGTTCAAGATATTAGATTCAAATTTCAGGATGTTACATTTCTCCCCTCCTAAAAGAAAATTTTGTCCTCAAAATTTCGCTATAATAAGAATTCTAACCTATTTAAATAAATGAGGATAGGTTTGTCGCATGCTCTCCTCCGTTTCCCAAGTAGCATCTCCGGGAGCCATTCCTTTACACACAACCTTTACAAGCTTATAGCCTTGTTCCTCAATTACTTATCCCCCGCATCAACAATCCGCTCCGTCTCAGCTTTATATATCATATTATCCCTAAGTCCTATCTCTTTCCCAAACATGCTCACCAAGCACACAACACAATTTTCGTTCATCCTGTACCCAAAGTAATATTCAGACACAGGATCCACTAGTTCCTTATTTGAGCGCTTGGTTACACTGGCCTCACAGGCCAGTTCATTCTTCCTTTCTGCTTTTTTCATTGTATTACCACGACACTGGATATTCAGATCTTACAGCTTAAGAAGCTACCCTCAGGCCATAATAACCACAACATGATATAATCTGATTATCCTGCCAACCTTAAGATAAACTTTAGACATACAGGTCTAATGTTACCATGATAGGCAACAAACACAATACTAGGCACATAAGTCTTATAGCCTAGAGATACCACCATATGCAAACTAGCTCAACGGGTCTTACCGCTTCAAGCCTCTGCTCGTCTATCCTATACCCGTGCTTCCTCAATTCAAGTTTAAGAAAACACTTACTTACTAAATCTAGCTTTCACCAATGGCAAGTAATTCAAAAACAAGTACATTTGGCAAGATTCTGCAAACTAAGTATATCCACAACAGTTTCCAACCTCTTCTAACTTGTACACCTTCCACCACAATCATAATGTAAAAGTCAATTCTTGTTCGAATTTCGCAAGGATTCATTCCATGAGACATCATAGTTTATAAATGTCGATTACAAACTGGTCTTAAATCCTGTTGTAAATATTGCGTAAAAATTTCCAAACACAGCAAGTGCATTGGTAAGTTCAAAATTCAAATACTCAGGGACCTAGCAACTTATTTTAAATAGTCACCAACTCCGAATACATTCCAGGTTCCAACTTATTCTACTCAACTCATCCATGAAACACTCAATTCATTATTTCTAAAGAAAGATTCTATTATCAAGATCATTTCCTATGCTAGATAAACAGTTGGCAATTCTCTGAACACCTTACACATGTTGGTATCACATTTTGTTCCCTATTTCTCTCCAATCAATTAGTACCATATTCTAATATCTCAATTTATTCAATCAATTCAGTCTCCTAAAGAATCAATACAACTGTTAAGTTGAACTGTTATATTACATTTCTACTAGTAGCAACCCTCTAGATCCCCTACCAACTTTCAGATTCATCATCCTATTTCTAAAACCCCGATTATTCATACTAGATTCATCATACTCCATAGCTTATATCATTTAAGAACTATCCTCAAACTTTCCCCAAAAATGATAATTGTCAAATTACAAATCAACTCTTAGAACTTTAATATCAGCAAGACAGAGATATCATGTGTCCTCAATAATATCCATAGAACATTCATGTTTCACAATTCCTAGACTAAGATTTAAAACATTCAAATATTATTCTCACAATCTCAGCATTGTTCACATGATTCGAATTCAATCCTTAGTATCTCAAAGACATATACTAAATATCATCTGTTCCTCTCATAGTTATCTATTAATCACACCCAAATAACATACTAATATTGTAACATAAATCACCGGATTTCATACTTTCTTAATTAGACATACTATCTTAACTCAGATTGAATTCAAGTCTATTTTCAAATATTCCCAGACATTAATAGTCAAGTTTACAATTTGATTCTTATAACCTCAACATCAACTGATAATTCGTGTTGCCCCAAAAATACCCATTATACATACTAAGATCTTGATTCACAATTCCTAATCTAATTCTTTATATGAAGACTATCTACAACCTCAGCAGTATTCACAAGGTTCTAATTCTACCTCAACCTGCAATATCACAAAGACTCATTTCGTTCTTAAGTTCTATTTCAGCTTAGATTAAATTAAAGCCTATCCTCAATATTTACTATATTCATTCTAACATCTTTCTGGCATTCCTAAGGATCACCATTTCATACCTTTCCATCGATCTTCCAACATGTTTATCCAAAAACCTTAGTCTTTGAATTATCTGTGACAAATTCATAGAGTTCTTCGGATACTCAGAGAGTGAAGAATGCTCTCGGGTTAATTGGCACAACTCATCATCATTTCAAATCTTCGGATTCTCTCCGGTTCATCTAATATTATTAGGAAGTCACCCTTCCCAAGATTACTATCACCTTAGCACGCTTACGCTTAAAATCCTATTTTTAAATGTCAATTCCGACATCTTGAGTCAGCTGCACATCCAAGACAGATTTCTTAGATAAATGCGCGTATAAACGTCCAAACTTAATTTCTTGAAAACACAGCTAGCAATAAATGCCATAGCGATTTCTGTCTGCAAAGGTCTAGGAAACTGCGACCCCTAACGGTGGCTAGGGTGCACTAGGGTGCGGTGCCATAAAATTTCCGCATAACAACAAAGTCTGCATAATTATGAGCCAGCAACAGATGAGAATCCAATGCTGCTTAACAAAATCTAGACGTTACTAGCCCAGCTATAAACCGAGTAAAGAAAGAGTAAATGTTTCATGTTCTCTCAAACTTCACAAAACCTCCACATATTCATTTCCTCTCCGATCGTAACCTTCACTATAACCTTCCACATTATCCTTAAACATGGCCGGTTCAAGTAACTCTATTCCAGTCTCCGATTCATTCAACCCTTTCTTTCTTGAAGCCTTACTTCATGACTATCAGACTAACGTGTTGTCTGATTTGTCAAACAATGCATCATACCCTTATTCTTCTTTACTTCCCCAAAATCCCGTAAGTATGAATGTTCATTCATCTGCCTCAACGATTAACATTCCTACTCCTCCTCCAAGGATACAAGATTCTATTTTTACAACTACTAACAGAAAGGAATCTGAAGCAGGTCCATCAAGGCGACCTGTCCAAAGGTGTCGTAATGTGGCAGAACTTATGGAGTCTACGGTACCTTCTCAACCAAGGAATCCTGCTTCTACCTTGACTGAGACTACTAATCCATTTTCATGTGGTTGCTGCCATGTTCTACGAGAGATCATTCATACCAATGGACTTCAATACCATAAACTTGAAGTTCATGGGAGGATTGGTATGATATGCCACGCTGTCTTTCACCAGGACGTACAAGGAGGTTCTTCCAGTCCTCAAGTATTTGACTTTGGTAAGAAGAATTTAGATGATGTCAAACATTTTCTAGAAAATTATTGTTTGAATCAAAAATCTTTAGGGTATGTCCTGGTGTCGGATCCCCTATCAGCCTACTATGAGGCCCTCTGTGTTGGTTTGGAATGGACTAAAAATCAAAATGAACTCCCTAATAGTTCATTTCCAACCAATACAGAAAATATATCCAATAAAGGAAAAGAGCTCATGGTTGTAAATAATAATCCTTCAGTCCCCATACCTAGTAATCCATACCGATCAAGAGCTGAACAAAATATTAGAGCTGCATCAATGTCAATAGATGATCTTAGAGACTTCTTCCATTTACCTCAACAAGAAGCGGCTCAACAAGTTCGTCTATGCAAAAATGTTCTAATGAAAATATGCCATAGGGGAGGAATAAAGCATTGGCCGTATGTAAAAATTCGAAGCACTATGAAGCAAATAGCTAGATTGAGAAGAACAATGTCTTCTGATGGTCCTCTCTCAAGTGCAGCCACTCAGGAAGAAATTAATAGACTTAAACTTGAGATAGTCGAAGCTTGCGGTGGGATTGTACCAACTGTTGTTCTTGATGCTTGAATTAATATAGTCTACTCTTCTTAGCCTTCTTGCTAATGTTTGTAATCTCTATTCTAGGATTCATAAGGATTTTCGAGTTTTCCTGCCAAACTCAACTTTATCTTATTAAATTCAAACTTAAGCCAGTTATTCTGTATAATCAAGACTATGCCCGTATTCTGTTATGGTATTGTCATCTGTTACTCATATAAATTAGCTAGGTAAGTGAAAATCTAGCGAAAATCTCTTCATACTTTTTACAACGGCAACTAATTGAATAAACATCAAATAGGGGCTTAGTCTTTCAATCACTTTCCTAGACACCAATAAAAATATTCATCCTAGAAAGTAATTTTGGGCCTACAGAATCCAATATTCAATAAATTTTCTACTTACCAACTTCCGCTACGCAGCTCTGAAATTTAATCTCAATCACATCCTCAAATCATAAATCCTCATTATCAATCACTTGAATATTTTGATTAACTCATTCTTCTCCTATCATGAATGTCACAAGAAAATTGGTAAAAAGAATCCAAAGCTATAAAGGAAAATGCACATGTTATGATATTTAATTTGCCATGACCTCAAAATTTTTTTATTTAGAAAACTGATAGGAAATTTACAGATTGGCCAGAACCTTGGCTTTGATACCAAAAATGTAACGCCTCATTTTCAATACCAAAATCTTGGCCAAAATAATAGTAGCACCTCCAAATATAGGATATTCAACACTCAAACACATATTTACAATATGGCCAAAGGTAGAAATCCATTTATACAGGGCCAAAATAAATCCAATAAATAAGAGTTATTTTAAAATGCGGAAGTCTTTTAGGTTCATGGCAAATAAAATAACACAACATAAACTAAAGGAGTACAGAAGAGCCTACAAAGCTCACTCCATGGGTGCATTCCCTTGATCTCTACTAAGTTATTCACCTGAAAAATGTTAATATGGGGTGAGATTACACATCTCAGTAACTACTAAATATTTCTACCGTACACGAGCAAATAATATATGACAAAAAGATATGGGCTGATTTCAAATATATATATAGATTCCATAATTTATCATACAAAATAATTTATACTAATAGTCATCAATATAGAAGGTATTAAAACATATATATCTCAAAAGTTCTCATCTCATGTCTTTACAGAATATTCATCATCATATCAAATTCTTGAACTGTTCAGAAATGCACTATGCAGTATGCAGCCTCCCTTATATCACCACCTCCCTTATACCGCAGACTGGAGCCATAGGCTAACACATAGTCCAATAGAAACTCATTCATTTGACTGAATTGTTCCAAGCTCACCAAAACTTAAGATACACCCGGCCAAAGGTATATAGCTTAAATCTGGACTATGGCTCCCCTCCTTTAAAATAACTAAGGAGGTGTCACATGTCCCACAACTCCAATGAAATCCCGGCCAGAGGAAAACATGGAAGATGGGGCCCTGAAACAAGTACCATCCACTGTGCACCGAGTGGTGGCATAAATCATTCTTATCATTCAAATCCCTCCTTACTCCACCCATCATAATACAACCGCCATGATGAATATGTTCACTCAAAATAATGCATTATTATACCATAAAGTTTTATACATCAATATGCGTATTTATGAATAGTGAATACTATGCGTATATGTGAATAGTAAAATACGATATATATACATGAATAGTAAAAATGAAGAGTACATACGGTATGTATACGTGAATAGTAAATACGGTATGTATACGTGAATAGTATTATGAATAGTAAATACAATATACGTGAATAGTAAATACGGTATACGTGAATAGTAAAATGAATAGTAAATACGGTGTGAATAGTAAATATGGTATACGTGAATAGTAAATACAGTATACGTGAATAGTAACATGAATAGTAAAAATGAATAGTAAATACGGTATACGTGAATAGTAACGTACGTATAAATAGTACCTCTGCAGATTTGCAAATCAAAGTTCCCACACCAGATCTTAAAACCATAAATATTTTCTAAATATTCTTGCCAAAATAGTAAACAAACAAATTTATAATCATACATAATTCACAAGTATAAGGAAGAATATTCAGAGTTACCTGTTACTTGCTAATACCCGAATCACCAACCAGCTATTATAACTCTCAAGCAAACATCTCTCTACTCTCTCTCTCTCTCTCTACCTCTCTCTATGGCTCTTAGAAGTTGTGAAGAATGAAATGAAATGGAAGGTCTATTTATAGTTGGAAAATGGGTCTTTAAGTGTAATTTTCGTCTCTGGGTCGTTTTACGTAATTTTCCCAAAATTTAAAAAGAAGTTGCCCGTGACTACTCCCGTGATGTTTCTTTTAAAAATTTTTAATAATTTTTTAATAATATAATATATATTATTATTTAAATAATAAATTATTATTGAGTGGGTCCCGCGGCCAAAATTTTCAAAACTCACGAGAGTTTCTGTCGGCAGAGGAGAAATAATTTGACGTGGGTCCCACATGAATAGTAAATACGTATTTTGGAATAGTAAATACCGTATTTTTAAATAGTAAATACGTATTTGTGAATAGTGAACACTATTCATATTTCACAAATTTCAAGTATTAAATACGTATTTGCGAATAACATATATATATATATATATATATTTTAAAATACGTATTTGTATATAGTAAAAACGTATACGTGAATAGTAAATACTATTCACGGGGCCCACAAAATACTGATTTCAAATTTATTACTTTCCAAAAATAGAGCCTACTAGTCTTCCCAAGATAGGTTTATGTTCAAGATATTAGATTCAAATTTCAGGATGTTACATTGTGGGGCGTTTTCCTCTATACTGGACCGAGGAGCATCACAAATATGAAGCCAAAGATTTTCTGACTCCTCTTTCTCAGCTGTCCACTCGGGAGAATGACGCTATCGCTTTCATTTCTTCCTTGGTTACAAAAGATTCTTTAGTCGATTCGGCCGAGTATATAGCTTCTTTTGTTTGGAAACAACCCATTACGGGTATGATAGTTCATTTGATTCAGCTGTTTCGCAACATACTCTTTTTGGAACTTTGTCTAATACATTTTATATTTTGTGTGGCAGGCGATCCAATGGGAAAAAGACCCAATTATATGGACGTCACAAATCGTCTAGGAGCATCTTTGCCACTAACGCGTCTGTTGACTCCGGGCGCAAAAAGATCCGTTCCATCTACGGAACCATCTGACCCGCCGGCAGCCAAGAAAACTAAGACACTGAGGAAAAAGAAAGTCATTGAGGCCGGTCCGGATGAGGTTGAAGTCGACATTCCCACATTTCCTGTCGTTGAGCCTGAGAGGGTGGCTCCCGAGGTCCCAGATTCTTCTTCAGAGTTTGTTATCAAAATCCCGACTTCATATCTCTGGGAAAACAAAGTTCCTCCATGCCTTTGTTCGGGCCTCCAAGTCCCTGCTCATTACTTCGATATGAAAAAATTGTCGAAACTGGAGGCGAAAGAGCTCAGAGAAATGGAGCACCTCAACTTGAAAAATGCTGGGGTCAACTATCTCGCCGCACACCTTAAGGATCAAGTCGGTGATCTCGCATAAGAGATAGCTGTGTTGAAGGCCGACAAGAAGACTGCTGATGATCGGATAGCTCAGGCTCAGGAAGAATTGCACATAGCCTTAGCCGAAAAGGAGAGCTTGTCGGATGAGATCATTTCTCTGCGTGATAAGCTTCACAAAGCCGAATCCGAAGTCGTCCACCAATTACAAGTCCATGAACAAGACGTGGCTTCGCTCACAAAATGCAAGGATGAGATCAAAGAACTGGAATCCTCACTTGCATTTGCGAATGAGGACATATCAAAATTGAAGACGGGCGTGGTGGAGGCCTTCGAGAATGCTTTGGAGCAGGCCCAGTTTCTGAATCCCAAGGTCTCCTTGGATTTGCAGAAGGCGCATATCAACGCTTATGTTGAAGATGGGGTGTTTTATCCTGCCTCGGATGCTCCCTCAACTAGCATTGGTCCCGAAGAGGCTAGCGGAGATCAACAGGCTCACGCTTGATCTGACTTGCTGATTCTTTTTCTTTTTGATTTGTAGAATGTAATGCCCGTGTTGGGCTTTAACTTTTTAATCTGGATAACAATTGACATTATAAATAGATATTGCGGGGCATTTCTATTTTTGTCAAACTACTTCCCTCCTTTTGGTTTAGGCAAATAACCGACGTGATCAAGGTCGATCATTACACCTTCGATTATTTACTTTCAGCACTTTTATTGCCGAGTTACATGATTCACGAAAATATGCGTTTGCAATGTGTTCGTGCATGTCTTTTAATATGGCCATTAGTGCGATACGGTAAGTAAGAATCATACAACCCGACCTCTGTTTGCTATTTTTCGGCGGCTTTGCCGCTGTACGGTCATTTTTAGACTCGTATTTGGCGGACTGCTCCGCTGGCGTTTTAATCGCTACATGATTTATGAATTAACTCAGAATTCATACATGTGTTAAAAGTGACATGATTTATGACCCAACTCGGGGTTTCACACATGTGTTAGTGACATGATTTATGAACCAACTCAGGGTTCATACATGTTCTGATATCGCTAGCATACTGAACTTGGCTTTGTAGCCTTTTACTTCATTCATCAAGTTTTACACAATACTGGGCAAGATTAAGATCTAGCCCTTAAACTTTCTAAAAAAGAACAAACTCAACAAATAACAATCAGACATAATGAACTAAAGTTTGTAGCAAATAACTTCAACTGTAATAAGCCTTGAGCTTATCGGTATTCCAAGTTCTTTTAAGCATTTTCCCGTCTAGGGTTTCCAAAGTGTAAGCGCCCTTTCCAAATTGTTCCTTGATTCTGTAGGGGCCTTCCCAGTTGGCTGCTAGCTTTCCATCTCGGGTATTTTTGTTGCCAATGTCAGCTCTTCGGAGTACTAAGTCGCTTTCCTTGAATGAGCGAGGATTAACCTTTCTGTTGTAACGAGCCGTGATGAGTCGCTTTGTAGCCACATCCCTCAGGTGAGCAACAGTGCGAACCTCGTAAATTATATCCAACTCGGCCGCAATAGCCTTATTGTTAGCTCGTTCTTGAGTGATATGTAATTTCCTCAGGGAGGGTTCACCGATTTCCACTGGAATCATAGCTTCGCATCCGTAAGTAAGTCTGAAAGGGGTTTCCCCCGTGGATGATTGTACTGTTGTTCGACATGCCCATAACACTGAATATAGATGCTCAACCCAATTGTCCTGGGCCTCTTCCATCCGCTTTTTAAGCCCATTTACGATCACTTTGTTTGCTGCCTCTGCCTGTCCATTGGACTGCGAGTGTTCCACATAAGCGAAGTGATGTTTAATTTGAAAGTCAGACATCATTTTTTGAAATCCTTGGTCCGCAAACTGCGTTCCATTGTCCGTGATTATTTCTGCTGGAATCCCGAATCGTGAGATGATATTCCTCTGGAAAAACTTCTGTGCTCTGGCCGAGGTTATTGTCACCAATGGTTCGGCCTCAATCCATTTAGTGAAGTAATCCACCGCCACGATGAGCCATTTAAATTGACCGGGTGCTGGTTTGAATGGTCCTAACAAGTCCATGCCCCATTTGAAGAACGACCATGGAGCCGTGATTGCTTGTAAATCAGATGGTGGGATCCTAATAATCTTTCCATGCTTCTGACAGCTTTTACATCTCTGGACGTGGTCTTTGGCGTCCTGAGCCATTGTAGGCCAATAATATCCTGCTCGAATGGCTTTCTGCGCTAGTGCCTTGGCACCCATATGCTATTCGTTGATGCCTTCGTGAATCTCCGCTAAAACATATTGGGCTTGATCGGTTTCGAGGCATTTCGCCAGAGGCGCATGCATTCCTTTCCGGTAGAGTTGGTCGTCCACCATCGTATAAGCAGTCGTCGACCTTATCAAGCTCCTTGCCTGTAGTTCATCATCGGGGGTAACTCCTCGTTCCAAGTAATCCACAATTGGTTTTCTCCAGTCTTTCGAGTTTGTTATTAACATTACGCAACTCAGTTCTGATAAGTTTTGTTGGACTACTGTTCTCAAGCTTCCCGGGCATTTGGTGCTTGCTAATTTTGACAGGATGTCGGCCCTGGTATTTTCCGCCCGTGGAATATGCGTCACCGTCACCTCCTCAAATAATGCCATGATTTCTTTTACTCTAGCTAAATACTTAGCCAACAACGGTCCTTTTACCTAATAAATCCCTTTAATTTGGGATGCCACTAGCTGAGAGTTTGTTGAAATATGCACTTTCCGGGCTCGACTGTCCTTTGCCTGAGATAAGCCTGCCAACAAAGCTTCATATTCGGCCTGGTTATTGGATGTCGGGAAATCAAGCCTGAGAGATAGCTCTATAGCGACACCATCCGGGTTCTCCACAATAACCCCTGCGCCTCCTCCTTGCAGATTGGATGATCCATCTACAAACACTCTCCAAGGGTTTGATCTCACTTCTTCTCCCTGAATGAAAGTTGATTCTACTAGAAAATCAGCCAAAGCTTGTGACTTGATCGCTTGGCGAGCCTCATAAGTGATATCGAATTCGGACAACTCAATTGCCCAATTTGTCATTCTTCCTGCTAAGTCCGGCTTGTGCAGGATCTGCCGAAGTGGTTGATTTGTTCGGACTATTATGGAGTGGCCGTGGAAATAGTGCCGAAGTCGTCGTGCTGCTGTAAGCAACGTAAAAGCCATCTTCTCAAGTTTCTGGTATCTCACCTCGGGTCCTTGTAGAGCCCGACTTACAAAATATACTGGTTTCTGTCCTTCACCGGTTTCTCTTGCTAGAACTGCGCTCACTGCTTCTTCACCCACAGACAAGTAAAGGATTAATTTCTCATTAGGTTCAGTTCTTGATAGCACTGGTGGGGAAGATAGGCATTGTTTGATTTTGATGAACGCATCCTCACAGTCTGAGTTCCATCCCCCTTGAGCTTCCTTCTTAAGGAGTTTGAAGAACGGGAGTGATTTTTCTGCTGATTTTGGCAAAAATCTCGTTAAAGCCGCTAATCTTCCGGTCAACTGTTGGACCTCTTTCTTATTTACCGGAGCCTTCATTTCCAAGATTGCTCTGCATTTCTCCGGGTTTGCTTCTATGCCTCGGTTTGTTAACAGGAAACCCAAAATTTTCCGGAGGGTACTCCAAAAGCACATTTCGCCGGGTTTAGTTGGATTTTGTGCTTCCTCAATCTTTCAAATGTCTAGCTTAGATCTCGGATATGGCTGCCTTGCTCCATGGATTTGACTATCATGTCATCAATGTATACCTCTACATTCTTTCCCAACTGGTCGCTAAAAACTTTCGTCATCATCCTCTGATAAGTCGCTCCTGCATTTTTAAGACCAAAAGGCATCACATTGTAACAATAATTTGCATGATTAGTGATAAAAGCAGTCTTATCCTGGTCTTCAGGATGCATTGCAATTTGATTGTATCCCGAATACACGTCCATGAAAGAGAGCAATTGGAAACCAGTCGACTGATCCACTAGTTGGTCAATGTTGGGCATGGGGAATGCATCTTTTGGGCATACTTTGTTCAAATCTTTGTAATCGACACATACGCGCCATTTGCCGTTAGGCTTCTTTACCATGACGACATTAGACAGCCATGTGGTATACTGCACCTCTCTTATAAATCCTGCATCAAGCAACTCTCTGACATGTGCGTTTAAAGCTCGTCCTCGATCTGACCCGATCTTCCTCTTCTTCTGTGCGACCGGCACCGACTTTGGCGGTATGGCCAACTTGTGACAGCAAAACTTGGGATCAATTCCTGGAATTTCGGATGATTTCCATGTAAACACGTCCCTGTTATTTTGTAGAAACTTCTCTAGTTCTGCCCGAATTTCAGGATTCAACGTCTTGCCAATTTTTGTAACTTGTTCTGGACCCTCGCCCAAGACAAAATCCTCTACTTCCTCGCTTGGCTCGGCTCTTTGCGCCTTGTCCTCTTCTCTCAAGTCCAGCTCGACTACCTGCACGGAGCTGCTTAATTGTTTTTCTTTGCTGGCCGACTTGCCTTCTTTGACGGCCTTGAAATAACATTTCCGCGAGTCCTTTTGATCTCCTTTAACAGTTACCACTTGGTTGTTTTTGTTGATGAATCTCAATTTCTGATGATACGATGATACCAACATGTTCCAGCTATGGATAGTTGGCCTTCCCAATATTATGTTGTAAGGTGAGGGGAAATCTGCCACTACGAACCGAACCATTTCGGTCTTGAAAGCTTCCTTTGTTCCCAGAGTTAGTTTGAGGTTAATAAACCCTTTTGGATGGGTATCTTCTCCGTTGAACCCGGTCAGCGTGGTCCTACATGGCTTCAACTCTTTGGAATCTAGTTTCATTCGTTTGAACGCGTCCCAAAGAATAATGTCTACCGCACTCCCATTGTCCACGAATATCTTCCTAACTTGACAACAATCCACTGTACCCGTGATAACCAGACCATCATTATGTCCGGGTACTACATCATTTAAGTCTTCTTATGAAAATCCCAACATCGGTTCATCTGGTCTCTTGTCACTTTTGAATCTGGGACGGTCGGCAATGGACATGACCTCCTTTAAATTTTTTTCATTGATTTGAAGAGTCTCCCCCTCCTCCAAAACCACCGACGATCCCGTTGCAAACATACTTCGACTCGGGGAATTCGTCATCATTGCTTCGTCCAGCTTTGTTACAGTCTTGTCTTTTCCGCCCTTCAGGCGGACTCCTGCTTTTCTTGTGCCGTTTGTTCTGCCGGCCTTGAGTTTGTATTACATATCGGCGAAGCTTTCCTTCCCTGACAAACTTCTCAATGGCATCCCTCAAATCCCAGCAGGCTTCCGTAGTGTGTCCATGCTGATCATGAAATTCGCAGTATCGGGATCGATCTAAAGGTTGATTTGTCTGCATTGGCCGCGGGCGTTCAACATTCTTCATTTCTGTTAAAGAAACTTCTTTCCAAATCTGTGCTTGAGGTAACCTCAACGGCGCATACTTGTCGTATCTTCCTTCTGCTCGACTTCCTCGAGGCCTTTTGTCCCGACCTCGGGCATCGTGTCTGTTTGAATTATATCGGTCTTTACTTCGGGGAGGGGATCTTTTAAAAGACTCTCTGGACGGCCGATTCATGGCTTCCATCTGTTCCATCTCTATATATTGCTTCGTGCGATCGCAAAACTCGGTCAAGGACTTCGGGCGTCGCTTCATAATCGACTTTTTTAGTGGTGAACTTTTATCTAGACCCACCATCACACAATGCAATTGCACATCCTCTTTCAACCCGGGAACCTGCAATGCGGTACTGTTGAATCGTTCCAAATATTTTTGAAGAGCTTCTCCAGGCGCCTGTCGTACTTGATCGAGTTGAAACTCTGTCTTTGGTTGCTTCCGACTTGGGGCGAAGTGAAGCATGAATTTGTTTTCCAAGTCTTTGAGGTCCGAGATTGAGTTGGCTGGTAAACTGTTGAACCATATCTGCACAGGTCCTCGCAGAGTTCCTGCAAATAAACGCGGTATGACTGGTCCAGAGTATCCCTTTACCATAATTTCCATTTTAAAGTTACTGACATGAATTTGCGAGTCTTGGCTGCCATCGTATTTGGGAAAATCCTTCATGTCAGGCCTTTTGGATAAGGCGCTGCTACGATCTTTTTGGTAAAAGGAGTTACAACCCTTTCATCATCGTTCGAACTTGAGTCTGTTGAAGGTGTAGCACGATCTCTTGATGAACTCGGGTGCCTGACTGGTTCCTTGTCCTTTCTTCGCGTCCTAGTTGACGCCTGATCTCATCTGGTACCACTAATCTCCTCGTGACTTGCGGTTGTCCGACTTCGCTCTTCATTCGGCCATCTTCCTCAGATCGCCTTGGGTGTCTATCTCGGTCATTTTCTTTTGATCTTCTTGAGTGTCTCCGGTGTCCAGTTCTTTCTCTGTCATTTCCGCGCCCTGGTTGCGCTTCATGTGTAACATCTTGAATTTTTAAATCTGATATCTTGAACATAAACCTATTTTGGAAAGACTAGTAGGCTCTATTTTCAGAAAGTGATAAATTTGAAATCAGTATTTTGCGGGACCCACGGCCAAAAATAATTCTCTGCAAACTTTCTCGTGAAGTTTGAAAAAAATGGCCGCGGGACCCACTCAATAATAATTTATTATTTAAATAATATTATAATAAAATAATATATATTAAAATATTATTAAAATTTTTAAAAAAGAAGTTCACGGGGCGGCTGAAGAAGTCACGGGAAAGTTTCATTTTATAATTTTGGGAAAATTACGTAAAACGACCCAGAGACGAAAATTACACTTAAAGACCCATTTTCCAACTATAAATAGACCTTCCATTTCATTTCATTCTTCACAACTTCTAAGAGCCATAGAGAGAGGTAGAGAGAGAGAGAGAGAGAGTAGAGAGATATTTGCTTGAGAGTTATAATAGCTGGTTGGTGATTCGGGTATTAGCAAGTAACAGGTAACTCTGAATATTCTTCCTTATACTTGTGAATTATGTATGATTATAAATTTGTTTGTTTACTATTTTGGCAAGAATATTTAGAAAATATTTATGGTTTTAAGATCTGGTGTGGGAACTTTGACTTGCAAATCTGTAGAGGTACTATTTATACGTACGTTACTATTCACATATACCGTATTTACTATTCATTTTACTATTCATGTATACTGTATTTACTATTCATTTTTACTATTCACGTATACCGTATTTACTATTCATGTTACTATTCACGTATACCGTATTTACTATTCATGTTACTATTCACGTATACCGTATTTACTATTCATGTTACTATTCACGTATACCGTATTTACTATTCATGTTACTATTCACGTATACCGTGTTTACTATTCATGTTACTATTCACGTATACTGTATTTACTATTGTTACTATTCACGTATACCGTATTTACTACTCATTTTACTATTCATGTATATACCGTATTTTACTATTCACAGATACGCATAGTATTTTACTATTCATAAATACGCATATCAATGTATATAATGGTATAATAATGCATTATTTTTGAGTAAATACATTCATCATGGCGGTTGTAATGTGATGGGTGGAGTAAGGAGGGAATTGAATGATAAGAATTGTTTATGCCACCACTCGGTGCACAGTGGATGGTACTTTTCAGGGCCCCATCTTCCATGTTTTCCTCTGGCCGGGATTTCATTGGAGATGTGGGACATGTGACACCTCCTTAGTTGTTATTTTAAAGGAGGGGAGCCATAGTCCAGATTTAAGCTCTATACCTTTGGCCGGGTGTATCTTAAGTTTTGGTGAGCTTGAAACCATCCAGTCAAATGAATGAGTTCCTATTGGACTATATGTTAGCCTATGGTTCCAGTCAGCGGTATACGGTTGGAAGGGGATATAAGGGAGGCTGCATACTGCATAGTGCATTTCTGAATTATTCAATAAAGAATGATGAGTATTTTGTAAAGGCATTTGATGTGAACAACGGTATATCTAAAAATATCTGAGTATATTAAATTCACATTATATTACCTTTTATTTTTGTCATATGTAATTTGCTCGTGTAAGGTAGAAATATTCAGTAGTTACTGAGATGTGGAATCTCATCCCATATTAACATTTTTCAGGTGATTATTCTAGTAGAGAGCAAGGGAAGGCACCTATGGAGTGAGCTCTGGAAGCTCTTTTGATCTCCAATAGATTATGTTATGTTATTATATTTGCCATGAACCTAAGACTTCCGTTTTGTATTAAACTCTGAAATATTTTCTGGAATTTATTCTGATTATGTATTACGGGTTTTATTCGAAATGGTAACATTGTAAAAGGATTTGGATATTGTTGAACTCTTTTGAAGGTATTTTCAATATTTTGACCGAGTTTTTGGTGATGAAAATGAGGTGTTACATTTTTGGTATCAGAGCCAGGTTCCATGGCAATTTTGTTTATTTTCTAAAGTGATTTCTTTAAAAAAAAAATTTAAAAAAAGTTCGTGGCAAATTAAATATCATAACATGAGCACTTCCCTTTGTTAGATTTAGAATTTATTTAGCTATTTTTATTTGTTTAGTGTCCTTATAGTATTAATCATAGGAGGAGATAATGGCAAGAACTCGAAGAACTAATTCAACCTCTGCTCCATCCCAAAGAAGTCTCCCTCCGCATCAAGATGGTCCCTATCCTCAGGATAACAATGCCCTTTTGGCAGAGTTACGAGACGTCATCCTGGAGATGAGAGAGAAAGTGAATAGACACGAGGATGAACTAGCAAAAGGAAGAGGCCAAGGTGGCAAGGAAGGAAAGGAGAAGGCTTTGGAAGTCACACCTTCTGACCATCAATCTAGGGGAGGAAGTCATTCTCGCACTGAAGATGGAGGTAGTAACGGTTCTCATTCTCAGTATCATCCCTTACCTATTACTGAGGTTTGGGAAAAATTTCGGAAGTTTACTCCACCGATGTTTGAGGGGAAGCTAGATCCGATTGCAGCACTGGAGTGGCTGAAGCGTGTAGAAAAGATTTTCAGAGTTATCGAGATTAGCTCACAACAAAAGGTGATGGTTGCTGAACAATTGTTGCAGAAAGCAGCTGAAGAATGGTGGGAAAGCACCAAAACAAAAGGAAATGCTGAGATGACGTGGGAAGAGTTTAAGGAAAAGTTCGAAAATTATTACTTTTCCCCTTCAATCAGAATAGAGAAAGAAACTGAATTCCTCACATTCAGGCAAGGGGAATTACATGAAGACGAATTTATTACTCGCTTTTTAGAGTTGTCTAAATTCTGTGGATATTCACAGAACAACTCTAAATGGTTGAGTGCTCGATTGGTTGAAAAAGCTAGACCAGACCTAAAAACAGCTCTATCACCGTTCCTTGATGAAACAAGGGATTTTGAAGAAATATGCGACAAACTGCGCACGATAGCAAGGAACAAACGAGAAGAGGAAGCTGAGAAGATGAAGGGTTTTCAGGCCAGATCTACACACCTCATGAGACCAACGGGAGGAGTTACTAAGAAGCAGAGTCACAACTTCAGTAATGTGAATACGCGGTTTAGCCAACCATCCAGAAATCACTTTGGTGGACCATCGAGGAGTTATTTTACTGGACCCCAAAGAAGTCATTTCAGCAGACCACCGAGGAGTCAATTCAAAGGACCTCAAAGGAGTCACTTCAGTGGAGGTCAGAGTTCATATAGGGGATCCACAGCTCCTGTTGCAAGCACCGCTAACAATCAGATGTGTGCCAAGTGTGGAAGAATACACCAAGGACCATGTGTGACGTGTTTCAACTGTGGAAAGCCAGGACACATTTCCAGATTTTGTGAGGAGGAGCCTCGAGGAGCCAAGGATGCTAGAACTGCAGTGCCAGGGAAAGTGTTTGCACTATCACATCAGGAGGCAAGTGCTTCACCAAATCTGATTAAAGGTATCCTCAAACTCCAAGGTCTTGAAGTAGAAGCCTTATTTGATTCTGGTGCCACACACTCTTTTATATCATACGACTGTGTGCCTCGATTGAATTTAAGAGTGAGTGAATTGCCTTATTATATGATTATTTCTACACCGGCGGGAGCTTCAGTAAAAACTTCTAGGGCTTGCTTAAATTGTACGATTGAGATTGATAATAGGATCTCAAATATAGACCTTGTTTGTTTACCCACGAAGGGTATCGATGTAATAATAGGAATGGATTGGTTGTCAGCTAATGACATCATCCTTGACTGCAAGAGGAAGACTATCTCTCTTGCGGATGACTCTATGAGTCATAGTAGACCACAATTGTTGTCTATAGTACAAGATGAAAAGCCTGTTCATCATGGTTGTCTTGCGTACATGGTGTTTTTCTCCATTCAAACAGAAGTGGAGGAAGGGATAGAGAACATTGAAGTGGTGAAAGAATTTCCGGAAGTATTTCCGAAAGAAATGACAGGTTTACCCCCAGAGAGAGAAGTAGAATTTTCTATTGATCTCGTACCTGGAACAGAACCTATATCTAAAGCTCCTTACCGAATGTCTCCATCGGAACTAGCAGAATTGAAGAAGCAGATCGAAGAATTGTTAGAAAAGGGTTTTATCAGACCCAGTGTATCTCCTTGGGGATCGCCCGTACTCTTTGTGAAGAAGAAAGATGGGAGCCTGAGACTATGCATTGACTATCGCCAGTTGAATAAAGTGACTATAAAGAATAAATATCCTTTACCCAGGATCGACGATCTACTTGATCAGTTGAAGGGAGCATCCATATTCTCCAAGATCGACCTCAGATCAGGTTATCACCAACTGAGAGTCAAAGCTGAAGATGTCTCAAAAACTGCATTCAGAACTAGATATGGCCATTATGAATTTCTTGTTATGCCATTTGGGCTAACAAATGCTCCAGCAGTATTCATGGATTACATGAATAGAATTTTCCGACCATATCTAGATAAATTTGTAGTGGTTTTCATTGACGACATCCTTATCTACTCTAAGGATGAAGAAGAGCATAAAGAGCACCTTAGAATCGTGCTACAAGTGTTGAAGGAGCACAAGCTCTATGCGAAACTGTCTAAGTGTGAATTTTGGTTGAAGGAAGTAAAATTCCTAGGCCATGTCGTATCGGCTGAAGGTGTTGCAGTGGACCATACTAAAGTTGAAGCAGTTCTCCAATGGGAACGACCAAAGTCCGTGACTGAGATCAGGAGTTTTCTAGGTCTAGCTGGCTATTATAGGAGATTTATCAAGGGCTTTTCGCAAATAGCTATGCCTTTGACTAAGTTAACAAGGAAGGGACAACCATATGTATGGGACGAAAAGTGTGAAGCAGCTTTTCAAAATTTGAAGACTAAGTTGACTACGGCACCAGTACTTATAATTCCAGATCCTGCTCAGACCTTTACTTTGTACACAGATGCTTCCAAGAAAGGTCTTGGGTGTGTATTAATGCAAAATGGTAGGGTAGTAGCTTATGCCTCTCGACAGTTAAGGCCACATGAAGGGAATTATCCTACTCACGACTTAGAACTGGCAGCAGTAGTGTTCGCTCTGAAGATTTGGAGGCATCACCTCTACGGTTCAAAGTTCGAAGTTTATAGTGACCACAAAAGTCTGAAGTACCTGTTCGACCAAAAGGAGCTCAACATGCGACAGAGGAGATGGATGGAGTTTATCAAGGACTACGACTTCGAATTGAAGTATCATCCAGGAAAGGCGAACGTTGTAGCAGATGCCTTAAGTAGAAAGACAATCCATGTAGCCCAGATGATGATCAGAGAACATAAATTGCTCGAGGAGATACCAAGTACATCTATTGATGTAATGTCAGGATTGGTCGCTACCATGGAAGCATTAACTATTAAAAGCACAATTTGGAAAGAGATTAAATTCGCTCAGCTCGAAGATGAGTATCTATTAAACGTGAGGGAAGATATTGAAGAAGGAAAAGAATCGAAATTTGGGATCGATAGAGATGGGATATTAAGGTATAAAGGAAAAGTGTGCATACCTAATGATGGAGAAATAAAAAGGCTCATACTAGAGGAGGCTCATCGGAGTAAATACACTATCCATCCCGGAGCAACCAAGATGTATCATGATCTCAAGCGGAATTGGTGGTGGCGGGGCATGAAGAAAGATGTGACTGACTTTGTCACTTGTTGTTTGACTTGTCAGAAAGTTAAGATCGAACATCGGAAACCTCCTGGATTATTAAAGAATTTGGATATCCCAGAGTGGAAATGGGACAGCATCTCTATGGATTTCATCATGGGGCTTCCTCTAACGACATCCGGACATAATGCCATTTGGGTAATTGTTGATAGGTTAACTAAGTCAGCTCATTTTCTAGCAATTGCAGCAGAATACTCATTGGAGAGACTAGCAAAGATCTACATGAAGGAGATTGTCAGATTGCATGGGATACCGAATAGCATCGTATCTGATCGTGATCCACGATTCACTTCACGATTTTGGAAAGCATTGCAGAATGCTATGGGAACTCGGATGAGTTATAGTACCGCTTATCATCCTCAAACTGACGGGCAGACTGAGAGGACTATTCAAACTCTGGAAGACATGTTGCGGGCTTGTGCAATCGAACTAAAAGGAAGTTGGGACGATCATCTTCATCTTGCGGAGTTTGCATATAACAATAGTTATCACTCCAGCATTGAGATGGCACCTTATGAGGCTTTGTATGGAAGAAAGTGTAGATCTCCTATTTGCTGGACGGAATTGAATGAGCGAATTTTAATAGGTCCAGAACTTGTGGACGAGACGACTCAAAAGATTAAGGTGATTCAACAGAAACTTCTCACTGCTCAGAGTCGACAGAAGAGTTATGCTGACAAGAGAAGACGACCGTTGGAGTTCATGGTGGGCGAACATGTATTCTTAAGAGTCACACCAATGACTGGCATTGGTAGAGCAATACGAGCAAAGAAGCTTTCGCCTCGTTTTATCGGTCCTTATGAGATTTTGGAGAAAGTTGGACCGGTAGCTTACAGAATTGCATTACCTCCACAGCTTGCGAACCTTCACGATGTCTTTCATGTATCGCAACTGAAGAAATACCAACCGGATCCTTCCCACATTATAGAAGTAGAAGAGGTAGAACTCAAGGATAACATGACGTATAAAGCCGAGCCGGAGCGGATTGTTGATGCAAGGGACAAGAAATTAAGAAACAAGACCATTAGACTTGTAAAGGTCGAGTGGAAAGGAATGGTTCCCGGAGATGCTACTTGGGAAACGGAGGAGAGCATGCGACAAACCTATCCTCATTTATTTAAATAGGTTAGAATTCTTATTATAGCAAAATTTTGAGGACAAAATTTTCTTTTAGGAGGGGAGAAATGTAACATCTTGAATTTTTAAATCTGATATCTTGAACATAAACCTATTTTGGAAAGACTAGTAGGCTCTATTTTCAGAAAGTGATAAATTTGAAATCAGTATTTTGCGGGACCCACGGCCAAAAATAATTCTCTGCAAACTTTCTCGTGAAGTTTGAAAAAAATGGCCGCGGGACCCACTCAATAATAATTTATTATTTAAATAATATTATAATAAAATAATATATATTAAAATATTATTAAAATTTTTAAAAAAGAAGTTCACGGGGCGGCTGAAGAAGTCACGGGAAAGTTTCATTTTATAATTTTGGGAAAATTACGTAAAACGACCCAGAGACGAAAATTACACTTAAAGACCCATTTTCCAACTATAAATAGACCTTCCATTTCATTTCATTCTTCACAACTTCTAAGAGCCATAGAGAGAGGTAGAGAGAGAGAGAGAGAGTAGAGAGATATTTGCTTGAGAGTTATAATAGCTGGTTGGTGATTCGGGTATTAGCAAGTAACAGGTAACTCTGAATATTCTTCCTTATACTTGTGAATTATGTATGATTATAAATTTGTTTGTTTACTATTTTGGCAAGAATATTTAGAAAATATTTATGGTTTTAAGATCTGGTGTGGGAACTTTGACTTGCAAATCTGTAGAGGTACTATTTATACGTACGTTACTATTCACATATACCGTATTTACTATTCATTTTACTATTCATGTATACTGTATTTACTATTCATTTTTACTATTCACGTATACCGTATTTACTATTCATGTTACTATTCACGTATACCGTATTTACTATTCATGTTACTATTCACGTATACCGTATTTACTATTCATGTTACTATTCACGTATACCGTATTTACTATTCATGTTACTATTCACGTATACCGTGTTTACTATTCATGTTACTATTCACGTATACTGTATTTACTTTTGTTACTATTCACGTATACCGTATTTACTACTCATTTTACTATTCATGTATATACCGTATTTTACTATTCACAGATACGCATAGTATTTTACTATTCATAAATACGCATATCAATGTATATAATGGTATAATAATGCATTATTTTTGAGTAAATACATTCATCATGGCGGTTGTAATGTGATGGGTGGAGTAAGGAGGGAATTGAATGATAAGAATTGTTTATGCCACCACTCGGTGCACAGTGGATGGTACTTTTCAGGGCCCCATCTTCCATGTTTTCCTCTGGCCGGGATTTCATTGGAGATGTGGGACATGTGACACCTCCTTAGTTGTTATTTTAAAGGAGAGGAGCCATAGTCCAGATTTAAGCTCTATACCTTTGGCCGGGTGTATCTTAAGTTTTGGTGAGCTTGAAACCATCCAGTCAAATGAATGAGTTCCTATTGGACTATATGTTAGCCTATGGTTCCAGTCAGCGGTATACGGTTGGAAGGGGATATAAGGGAGGCTGCATACTGCATAGTGCATTTCTGAATTATTCAATAAAGAATGATGAGTATTTTGTAAAGGCATTTGATGTGAACAACGGTATATCTAAAAATATCTGAGTATATTAAATTCACATTATATTACCTTTTATTTTTGTCATATGTAATTTGCTCGTGTAAGGTAGAAATATTCAGTAGTTACTGAGATGTGGAATCTCATCCCATATTAACATTTTTCAGGTGATTATTCTAGTAGAGAGCAAGGGAAGGCACCTATGGAGTGAGCTCTGGAAGCTCTTTTGATCTCCAATAGATTATGTTATGTTATTATATTTGCCATGAACCTAAGACTTCCGTTTTGTATTAAACTCTGAAATATTTTCTGGAATTTATTCTGATTATGTATTACGGGTTTTATTCGAAATGGTAACATTGTAAAAGGATTTGGATATTGTTGAACTCTTTTGAAGGTATTTTCAATATTTTGACCGAGTTTTTGGTGATGAAAATGAGGTGTTACATCATGGGAGGGAGAGCAGCGTCGACTCGGTCCCGAATTATCCTTGTCTGTCTGTTTACCAACTTGTCCGGCGTATTGTTCAAAAAGCCTCCTCCATTCTGCATCACGTCGATCCATCTCCTCCTGTTGTACTCGAGCATTTTCTTGGATTTGAAGGTTGTGACGATTTTCCATCCCGTCCATTCTGCTCAAGATGGACCCTATAGTGTTCTGTAACAAACGAATGTCCGGGTTAATAACTTGGAGTTCTATCTGTGGATTGTCCGGAGGGGCTTGGGAGTCTCCTTGTTGCAACACGTCGTTTTCTGGTATGGGAGAATCCGCCGTGTTCAATATTTCTGTTTCAGTTTCCACTATCACTTGATCCATATCAGTATTGGAAGGATCCTGATGTACCGCCTGTTCCAGTTGCTGTTCTTGTTGTCCTTCTGGCACCTGAATGTGCCGAGTTGCCAAAGTTCGTTTTGTCTTTGCCATCGTATAACGTAACTATGAAAACCTTGTGGTCGAACCTTTCTGGTCCCCACAGACGGCGCCAAATGTTCAGGTATGAACAATGTTATTCGGGCTGGAACTAGGAACAATGCCTAGGGCCTACATACCCTTGGATAGGGATCAAAGCCCACGTAGTTCGAATATACTTCCGGCTTTTAGCCACTGGGTGTGGGGTGTGTGCTTTGTGAGAATGAAGAAATGAAATGGCATGTCCCGTTCACCAGTGGAGGGTTTTCCTATTTATAGGAGAATTGACAACCGTCCCGAGATGGCGGTTACCATTTGTCACGGGATGGGCGGTTATCGCATATGTAGAAAACCGTTGATGAAGACTGGCATGAGGAATTGGGCTTTAGGGCCCAAGTTCCGAAATCCATAACAGGACTAAAAGTATGTTTTATGTAAAATTTAAAGAACTAAAAATATACTTTAGTCTAGAATAAATGAATTGTGTGCATAAAAAATCAGTTAAAAATAATTAAGGACAATAAATGAGTAAACAACAAATCGGTCCCCCCCCCCCCCCAAAAAAAAAACACTTCTATTTATAAAGAGAAAAATGAATAAGCGAGAGAGAGAATGAACATATATTAAAATGCTGATATCACTCCATGCGTCACTTATCATGATTCTAAATTTTTAAATTGATCTATCCGTTTATAGTGGCAAGATTTTGAAAAAAATATTTGGAGGGTCTAAATATATACTCATTAATTAATTAAAAAAAATATTTAGGGAGCGAAATGTATACTCATTAACTAATTGAAAAAAATATTTGGGGGCCAAATGTATAATAAAAGTATTTTTACAAATCTAATATATAAGGTAATATACATTTTTGCATTATATTAAAAAAAATTAAAAAAATCTGAACAATTTTTTTTTGGAGGGGGGCCACCTTGTCTATGAAAAGATCCGCCCTTGCCCTTTGATAATTAAATGAATTGTTACTAATTTTATTTTTATTTAATATACCCTCTTCTATTATTTTTTCCTCATATATTCTTTCTCATCTTTTTTTTTCCCCACGCTTTCACTTAACCAACTTGTAAATAAGGGCTTATTTTTTTTTCAAAATACATTTCTATGTGTTTATTACTTTTTAACTAATTTTAACAGTTATGTTGAACCAAACAATTAGGATTTATAATAGGAGAAGGGAGGAGTGTGTAAAGCTTGTTTGGGATCGCTTTTAAGGGTCTTAAAAGTATTTATTTATGTAAATCGAGATAAAACTTATCTCACATATTTATTTCACATATCATAAATTACGATTGAAAAACTGCTTTTAAAAACTCCAACCACCATTCTAAAACAGACAATCATGAAAGGTGTGTGAAAGCATGAGGATGGAGTTTGATAATTGTGGGCACATTTTATGAATTGATGGAAAGAAAGCAGACTTGCAATGTGAAAATTGAAGCACGCCAAATCGGTAAAGCGCGTCCAAACAAAACAATGATTGCAAGTTTTTTTTTTCTTAACAAAGAAAATTTTAGGAAAAGAGTTGGGTTCACCCACAGTTTAAGGGCAGAGCACTTGGAGTCCAGTCTATAGGGGATACTGGCCAGAGAGTACACCTGTCTTCACCTCTACTAGCATTACCATTGCTTTCTAGACCCCTATGATGTCTCCCCCAGTACCTTGACTAATACAGGGATCGAATCCTATTCTTAAAGGTGAGGAAGACCGACCCCTATGCCTAACAATGATTGCAAGTTGTCAAAAAAGGAAAACAAATAAAATAAAGGCCACGTGGGGCCCACTCCCCAAGGGCATGCCGTCCAACCTGAAACCGGCCCATTCAAACACAAAATGACCTAAAAAGTAAAAAGACACTTGTCATCATCTTTTTTTCCCCCAACCAAAAAGATATCATCATTATCATCATCTCCTATTCTCCTCAAATCAATAATAATAGTAGGACCTCGTACTTTTTTTAAAGTTGTAATTAAATTTTTCTTAAAGGAAATCCATGTGTAACACATCGATACTATTTATTTTTCATAAACATATTTATTTATGGAGGGAAAATAAGTAAAAATAGATGAGAAGTAAGGAGTGGGAAAACAGATGGAGAGATATGTAATTAATTAAGGATAAAATGAGAAAAATTGTACTCAACCGATCTTAATGTATAACCTAAATAAGGAGGTGATATTAGTTCAAAAATGTAAACCTATTTCACATATTCATTAGTGGTTTCCTAAAATAGCCATATTGATATTCTTTTAATAATAACCAAGTAGAAGAGAGACTGAGGGAATTAAGAAAGAATGTTATAATTTTTTTTTTTTGAAAAAATTTACCAAAATATTAGCTTACTCAATTAAGTTCTAGATGTAATCAAATTAGATAATTTGGTCTATTAAATTTTCAAACGAGTACAAAATATAACTTATAAACAAGACTGAATATAGGAGTAGTACCATATTAATTATTATAAACTGTTTTTAGCTGATAATACTTAAAACCAACAAGGGTTTTTAAGTCCGAGCAGAAAAAAATATATGATTGTTAAGTTTTTAATTTTTAAAAAATAAATTGCTGATATTGATTTGGATAGTCATAAAAAAAATTTGTTAAAAATAGAGAGTTACATTTAAAACTTAAACGCTGATTTCTAAGTTTTTAGTTATTTATATCCATATTTGTGTTATCAGCAAGTTTACTACTACTTTTTTTTTTTTTTTTTTAAAAAAAAGGTTTAGGTGGGATAGACATCATTAGTATCCCACCAGGGTCAGGATATGCCCCCTTCTTTTTAGAGCTTACAGAAGTATTTATAAATCGCTTACTAATGAGGCTCTTACTTCAGCAGGTAGGTATCAAACTTCCTTCCTTTTGGGATGAAGGCCTATGCCTTAGCTAACTGTGTTATTCTTTATTGGCAACTTTATTACTACCTTTATTCTTTAATATAAGAGTTAGATAACTAATTTTAGTAAATTAAAAAAATTAGTTAACATTTATTTGTAACAAAAAGAAAACTCTTATAATGTACAATCAGTGAGGATTCTTTAGAGGGGGGAAAAAACACTAAATTGACAAAGTAGATTGATGTTGACGAAAATATCCATGTTATGTATGTTGTTCTTTTAGGACTTAGGTAGCATGATTAATTCTATCATTTCGATGTTATTACCATCACTTCAATTATTTGTACTTGGTACAGGCGGAGCTCGATCAAGCCTCTTGAGTGAATCCCGGATCGAATCCACAGTAGATGTTTAGGCCAGTCAACAAATCATTTTTTTTTTCTCATTCAATTCTCATTTGTCCAGATCCAAATCTTTTTTTCCTGATATGGAGGAAAAGACAACAAGCACATGCCCTTGGGACTCTTTAGTAATTACACCCTCTCTACTCCTCAAGCTCACCATAATTCACCCTTATATATTAAAGCACTACTGGTATCAGTTTTCAGTCTCACTTGTGGGCAACCTCATTCATTTAGCACAATCTGTCAAGCTCAAGTGGTCCATCAGCAAAAAAATCATCTTACTGTAACAAAAAAGTTAGAAGTTCTCTGCTTTATCTGTGTTTTTCCTCCACAATGGAGATGCAAGAAATAGGTGGTGCTTCATCTTCTTCAGCTGAAGCCGAAATGGTTCGTAGTCCTCTGATTTCTGAAACCCAGAGAAACAAGGGTGGCTTCATCACCATGCCCTTCATTATAGGTAAATCATTATTTGCATCAACCCCGTTATCTGAAAAACCATTATTTTTCTTTTCTGTGGCATAATCTTAGTTAATAATAATGTTGCAGCAAATGAGGCACTGGCCAGGGTGGCTAGCATTGGGATTTCGCCTAACATGACTTTCTATCTGATGGGGGAATATAGGCTTCGTGTTGCCACAGCCACAAGGATACTCTTACTATCCTCTGCTGCTGGAAATTTCATCCCTGTGGTTGCTGCTATTATCGGTGATTCTTATCTTGGTCGATTCCTCACTGTTGGCTTAGGTTCTCTCTTCGCTTTCCTGGTATTCATCCCTTTTCCTTCTTTTTTTGTCAAGAGGGGAAAGAAAGTGAAGTTCTGTTTACAAGGGTTGCTTTCTATTTCTCTGTTTAGTTAATTTGTTGACCAGAGTTTCAACGGGTCAAATTTTCTACTAAATCTGCAAGATTCCACTCTTGGTCCTGCTTACGAGATGATGAATATATATGTTCCCAAATAGGAGAGACTCAGGATTAGAATAAAATCATAAAGAATATGCTTATATATACATCCGGTAAATATATATCTATGGGTGCATAAACTTTTCCGGTCAATAAAACTTTTAAATTGTTAAGTATACACACACACAAATATATATATACATGTATATATATATATGGTTGTGCGTGTATCTATATATGTGTGTGTGCGTGCACGCACGCGCACATATGTATGTGCGCACATATGTATGTGTGTGTGTGTGTTTATATATGTGTGTGTCTGCATATATGTGTAGATACACACACAAACATATGTGTGTGTGTAGATATATACACACACAGACATATATGTGTGTGTGTGTGTTTATATATGTGTGTAGATACACACACAAACATATATGTGTGTAGGTGTCTATACATATGTTTGTAGATATATATATTCAGAAACATACATGTTTGTATGTATGTATGATGTATCTATGAGTGTGTGGGTGTGTGTTTATATGTGTGTAAATACACACACACAAACATATATATATGGGTGTGTGTATCTATATGTGTTTGTGTCTCATATATACATACACATATATATACTTATAGTCATACCATTATTTCAATTAAAAAGTGTGTGGAAAGAAAAATTCTAGGTGGGAGAGGTATGTGGTAAGGGTTATTGATTCACTTTTAATTTTGTCATTTTAAATTTATATAAGGGCATTTTAGGAAAATGAGTAAAATTAACTAATTTAACTTCTTTCCTTAATCTCTCCAAAAGTGACTAAATATATCTTATAATTAGGACCGGAGGGAGTAGTTTTTAGAATAGATCCTCGTCTCTTCCAGGCAGAGATAGAAAGTTTTTTTTTTTTTTTTGGTTCCAGTAAAACATGCTTGAGGTGACCTATAAATAAGAACTAGAGCTGGGAAAATGGGCCAAGCTCGTCAGGTCAGCGCCTGAATTTATCTTAAGATTGCCGAGGGTCTAAATGGGATGTTTCTGTCGGGCCAATGCCGGCCCTTTTAGGCCTGTATATTTTTTTTAAAAAATTATTTATATGATAATAATATTATTAATTATTATTCTTTTACTTTATTAATGATTATCTAAATATTTAGTAGTAATTATTTTTTTTTTGGAATTAAGTTTTATAAGAACACCTTGTATTAAGAATCCCAAAAATTAAAAACTTATAAAAGACATTTCTTATTTCATAAGTATTTTTACTAATTTTGTATTTTTGACCTATTTTCTAGTGATTGTGTTGTTTATTTTGCTGACTACTTGCACTTTTTAAGACATATTTATAAGAAGTATTTTTAATTTTGTGAAGTCTTCTCATTAATTATTTGTAATTGTGGTATGTAAGCAATGATTTACCTTTGATTATGATTTAATAACTGTGTTTGTTTATTGTTTGATGCATATTGTTTATACCTAAATTTTGACAATATTTATGTGTTAAATTAGGACTTTTATTGTTCTAATTTTATTTCTTTAAAAAAAACTTAAAAAATGGCAAAAGATTGTTAAAATAGCTTCGACCCTGTAGGGCCAACCTTGACCTCAAGAAATGACTGTTTTTCTTTAGCCCCGGCCTTTTTACCAACTCTAATAAGACCAGAGAAGTACATATAGACAAAGCTGGAGATTTTACATGTGGTTTAAGGGAACTAATGTCCAAGTCACAACATGTCCAATTCAATAGAGAATAAGGGCAACAACAACAAGAACAAAGTTTTGGGCTTGATGCACTAATATAGCGTCACCTAAGTTGAATAATTCTTCTAACTTTATTATTTGTATTGAATCGACTGAAAGTAATGTTGTTTTGTTCAATAATGACACAGGGAATAGCACTCTTGTGGTTAACAGCCATGATACCACAGGCAAGACCTCCACCTTGCAACCAAGCAATAGAGAAGTGTAGCTCAGCAACAGGAGGGCAAATGGTTCTCTTGCTCTCTTGCTTTGCACTAACCAACATTGGAAATGGCGGTCTTGGTTGTTCATTACCGTTTGGTGCGGACCAAGTTAACAGAAAAGATAACCCAAATAACCAGAGAGTGTTGGAAATGTTCTTCAGCTGGTATTATGCTTCTTCTGCTGTTTCTGTCTTAATTGCCTTCACTGCAATAGTTTATGTGCAAGACCATTTTGGATGGAAACTGGGTTTTGGGATTCCTGCTGCACTAATGTTCTTATCAACCTTCTTGTTCTTCCTTGCTTCTCCACTTTATGTAAAGCATAAACCCACTGCTAGCTTGGTCACCGGCTTCGCACGTGTCATTGCCGCTTGGTATAAGAACAGAAAACTTGACCTTCCACCTAAGGGCTCACTTGGAAGGTATCACATTAAGGAAGGCTCAGATGTCCTTGCTCCATCTGATAAATTAAGGTGATTTCAAAATTCTCATTATTGGTCTTTAGAGAATTCAATGGATACTAGACTGGTGTTAAAAGCTATTTTGATAGAACGTACCTTAAGACTATATACCTTTTACGCCTTCTCCGTGGAATTTTACGCTAATATATTTTGAGGTCAAACCTACTGCAGGTCCTTATACTTTTAGTGAGTCTTAGTTTTGGTCCGTATATTTTATCATGTCCAAAATGTTGGTCCCTATAGTTTCATAAAGACTTGGATTTTATCTTTGCTAATGTGGCGTTAACAACATTAAGTAAGCTGACGTGGACTGCTAAGTAGAAATTATGACGTGGGACCAAAAGTTGTTAAAAGTATAAGGACTTGGTGTGGGTTGGCTTAACCCTATATTTTAATACCATTCTCGATCTTCTGTACAATTGGTTGGATCGATACAAGGTGACAACAGCTTTATTTGTTTATAGGTTTCTGAATAAGGCTTGCTTGATTAAAGATCCAGAAAAAGATATAGCCCCGGATGGTTCAGCCAGAAATCCATGGAGTCTCTGCACAGCAGAGGAAGTAGAACAACTAAAAGCAATCATCAAAGTCATTCCACTGTGGTCTACTGGCATAATGATGTCTGTTAATGCCCAAGGCTCATTTCCATTGCTCCAAGCCAAATCCTTTAACAGACATATCACATCAAGCTTTGAAATTCCAGCAGGCTCAATGACTGTAATAGTCATAGCATTTATATTTGTGTGGATAGGGATATATGACCGTATCCTGCTTCCCGTAGCATCGAAGATCAGAGGCAAACAAGTTAGGATTAGTGCAAAAAACAGAATGGGACTTGGGTTGTTCTTCTTCTTTCTCACAATGATTGTCTCAGCAATTGTGGAGTCTAAAAGGCGAAGAACAGCCATTGAAGAGGGACATATTGATGATCCTAATGCTGGTGTTGACATGTCCGTTGCCTGGCTTTTTCCTGCACTTGTACTTGGAGCCATAGCAGAAGCATTTAATGTGATAGGCCAACAAGAGTTCTATTACTCGGAGTTTCCGGGAAGCATGTCGAGCATTGCCACGTCGCTGGTCGGGCTGGGAATGGCAGGTGGCAGCTTGGTGACCACCGCCGTGTTCAGCCTTGTGGATGACATAACTTCAAGAGGAGGAAAAGAGAGCTGGGTGTCGGATAATATAAACAGAGGTCGTTATGACAAGTATTATTGGCTTCTTGTCATAATTCAAGGTGTTAATCTGCTCTATTACCTGATTTGTAGTTGGCTTTATGGTCCAACTTCTGATCAATTACCCAAAGAAAATCAAGAACTTGCTTCAATAACGGAGGAAAGTGGTCGTGGGGTTAAGGATGAAAAGGAGAATTAGAAGTTCAGAGTGTTTGTTCGTTCACAAACCAAAGATATGGTCATGTTTTTGTACCTTAAGAGATTTGAATAGGCTACAACTATATATATATATACATATACATGTATTATAAGTAAAGCTTAAATGTTTATGTTCATGGAGATATGAATTATGGGGAATATGTTGCTTCTTAATTAAGACTTATTAATAGTTTCACTGCAATAAAGTGATTGTAAAAAATGGTTGTTTAAAGAATCATCCTAAATGTTTAAAGAATCATCCTAAATATTTACTGTTTTTGACAATAAGACAGTCAAATTGGTTGTTAAAGAAACTTTGTGAAAAGATCTCATGAGAGGAAGGGGGGGGGGGGGGGGGGGGGGAATCCCATAAAGATGAAGATAGAGAAATTGTCAATTACCTAACAAACCACACAATCTTGACCATAACCTATTCACCATTACCAACAACCTAAAATAATCTTTTGAAAGATGAAGCTAATAATCTTTTAAGACTATAAATTCTAACCCCCCAAAACCATGAAATGTAGCCATCAAGTGAGATTTGTTGTCATTGAAACTTCCCATTCGATTTATTGCGGCATAGAAAATTAATGCCACCATAAAAAGTCCAAAAAACATAAAATAAACAGAGATCAATACAAAATACGATATCTCCGCCCAGACCGAAACCAAGGAGGAAGATGTCGTGAAAAAAAGCTTGCCCAACAATGAAAGAAGAGTTCCCACTTCCCAAGAAGTCAAGAGGAGGAAAATTGCTAGATCTTATAAATTAATGGGTTAAGGAGCGATTTTACCAACAAACTATTGGCTCAGGAACGTCTAGTACAATTAACTATTAAGTAGACCAAAAATACCAATAAACTTTTAAAAAGGAGCGCCAGCACAACGCCGTTAGCAAAAAGTTAACCTCTGTTATCGAAGGTGCAAATTGGCCAACGAACTTTTATTTTAGGAGCACCCAGCACAAAATTCTAAATTTTACTAAATTAAATAATTTTTTCTCAAAATAATTTTTTCTCAATGTCATTATTCAAAACTACTTGTTTAGATATGACAAAACTTACTCATTCTTTAATTTTGTCAAAATTATAATTTGCTAAAATAAACAAAAGTTTTAATTAAAAATATAATTATATGATTTAAATAAACATCAAGTTGTTTTATAGTTTATTATATATGTTGAACCAAAAAATATTATATGATTTATTTTTATTTTAGAAGAAATTTATGTGAGTTAAAAAATTCATTTAATGTTAATAAAATTTAAAAAATCTAAAAAATCTATTATATCTTGAAAAAATGAAATGAGTTTAATTTTTATTTTTATAAAAAGATCTTAATGGATATCAACATTGATAATTAATACTCCCTCCGGTCCTAATTATAAGAGCTAGTTGACTTTTTTGGAGAGATTAAGGAAGCTAATTAAATTACTTTAGAGTATTTTTATTTTTAATTTTTTCTTCAAATTAATTAGTTTAACTAATAAACTAATATATAATCTAAGGATATACAACATATGAAATGATTAAGTAACTTATTTAGCTTCCTTAACCTCTCCAAAAAAAGTCAACTAGCTCTTATAATTAGGACCGGAGGTAGTAATATAAATCTGGCAACTTGATGATATATTTGTTAATTAAATGATGTATTGATTATATGAATACGAGACTTGCTAAAAAAAAAAGATAACTTAAGAGGCTTGAGGAAGGACAACTTTTTTAATACAAGGCGATAGGGGAAGGGGGGATCAAACCCAGGATCGGGAGGGGGAAATAAATCCCAATACCACCGCTGTAACACCACAATTTTAATACCCAAAAACTCGGTCAAAATATTGAAAATACCTTCAAAGGAGTTCAACAATATCCAAATCCTTTTACAATGTTACCATTTCGAATAAAACCCGTAATACATAATCAGAGTAAATTCCAGAAAATATTTTAGAGTTTAATACAAACGGAAGTCTTAGGTTCATGGCAAATAAAATAACATAACATAAACTATAGGAGTACAAAAGAGCTTCCAGAGCTCACTCCATAGGTGCCTTCCCTTGCTCTCTACTAGAATAATCACCTGAAAAATGTTAATATGGGATGAGATTCCACGTCTCAGTAACTACTGAATATTTCTACCGTACACGAGCAAATTACATATGACAAAAATAAATAATGTGAATTTAATATACTCAGATATTTTTAGATATACTGTTGTTCACATCAAATGCCTTTACAAAATACTCATCATTCTTTATTGAATAATTCAGAAATGCACTATGCAGTATGCAGCCTCCCTTATATCCCCTTCCAACCGTATACCGCTGACTGGAACCATAGGCTAACATATAGTCCAATAGAAACTCATTCATTTGACTGGATGGTTTCAAGCTCACCAAAACTTAAGATACACCCGGCCAAAGGTGTAGAGCTTAAATCTGGACTATGGCTCCCCTCCTTTAAAATAACAACTAAGGAGGTGTCACATATCCCACATCCCCAATGAAATCCCGGCCAGAGGAAAACATGGAAGATGGGGCCCTGAAAAGTACCATCCACTGTGCACCGAGTGGTGGCATAAACAATTCTTATCATTCAATTCCCTCCTTACTCCACCCATCTCATTACAACCGCCATGATGAATGTATTTACTCAAAAATAATGCATTATTATACCATTATATACATTGATATGCGTATTTATGAATAGTAAAATACTATGCGTATCTGTGAATAGTAAAATACTATGCGTATTTGTGAATAGTAAAATGCGGTATATACATGAATAGTAAAATGAGTAGTAAATACGGTATACGTGAATAGTAACATGAATAGTAAATACGGTATACGTGAATAGTAACATGAATAGTAAATACGGTATACGTGAATAGTAACATGAATAGTAAATACGGTATACGTGAATAGTAACATGAATAGTAAATACGGTATAGTAACATGATTAGTAAATACGGTATACGTGAATAGTAAAAATGAATGGTAAATACGGTATACGTACATAGTAAATCGGTAAGTATAAATGATTAGTAAAACACGGTATGTATACATAAATAATGAATAGTAAATCAATATGTGTAAATGAATTGTGAATAATAAAATACGGGTATGTACACATGAATAGTAATCAGTAATGTATGCGTAAATAGTACCGCTGTATAAACTACAGATAGCAAATTCAAAGTTTTCGTACCAGATCTTAAAACCTTATAAACCATAAAATATTCCCCACATATATTTGTCAAACAAAATAGTAACTAAATAATTATTTATAATCATACATAATCACAAGTATAAGGAAGAATATTCAGAGTTACCTGTTACTTGCTAATACCCGAATCACCAACCAGCTATTATAACTCTCAAGCAAATATCTCTCTACTCTCTCTCTCTCTCTACCTCTCTCTAAGGCTCTTAGAAGTTGTGAAGAATGAAATGAAATGGAAGGTCTATTTATAGTTGGAAAATGGGTCTTTAAGTGTAATTTTCGTCTCTGGGTCGTTTTACGTAATTTTCCCAAAATTATAAAAAGAAACTTTCCCGTGACATTCCAGCCGCCCCCGTGAACGTTCTTTTTTAAAAAATTTTATTAATATTTTAATAATATAATATAATATATATTATTTTATTATTATAATATAATATTATTTAAATAATAAATTATTATTGAGTGGGTCCCGCGGCCATTTTTTTCAAAGTTCACGAGAGTTGTGTCGGGAGGAAGAATTATTTTGGTTGTGGGTCCCGCAAAATACTGATTTCAAATTTATCACTTTCTGAAAATAGAGCCTACTAGTCTTCCCAAGATAGGTTTATGTTCAAGATATTAAATTCAAAATTCAGGATGTTACATTTCTCCCCTCCTAAAAGAAAATTTTGTCCTCAAAATTTCGCTATAATAAGAATTCTAACCTATTTAAATAAATGAGGATAGGTTTGTCGCATGCTCTCCTCCGTTTCCCAAGTAGCATCTCCGGGAACCATTCCTTTCCACTCGACCTTTACAAGTCTAATGGTCTTGTTTCTTAATTTCTTGTCCCTTGCATCAACAATCTGCTCCGGCTCGGCTTTATACGTCATGTTATCCTTGAGTTCTACCTCTTCTACTTCTATAATGTGGGAAGGATCCGGTTGGTATTTCTTCAGTTGCGATACATGAAAGACATCGTGAAGGTTCGCAAGCTGTGGAGGTAATGCAATTCTGTAAGCTACCGGTCCAACTTTCTCCAAAATCTCATAAGGACCCATAAAACGAGGCGAAAGCTTCTTTGCTCGTATTGCTCTACCAATGCCAGTCATTGGTGTGACTCTTAAGAATACATGTTCGCCCACCATGAACTCCAACGGTCGTCTTCTCTTGTCAGCATAACTCTTCTGTCGACTCTGAGCAGTGAGAAGTTTCTGTTGAATCACCTTAATCTTTTGAGTCGTCTCGTCCACAAGTTCTGGACCTATTAAAATTCGCTCATTCAATTCCGTCCAGCAAATAGGAGATCTACATTTTCTTCCATACAAAGCCTCATAAGGTGCCATCTCAATGCTGGAGTGATAACTATTGTTATATGCAAACTCCGCAAGATGAAGATGATCGTCCCAACTTCCTTTTAGTTCGATTGCACAAGCCCGCAACATGTCTTCCAGAGTTTGAATAGTCCTCTCAGTCTGCCCGTCAGTTTGAGGATGATAAGCGGTACTATAACTCATCCGAGTTCCCATAGCATTCTGCAATGCTTTCCAAAATCGTGAAGTGAATCGTGGATCACGATCAGATACGATGCTATTCGGTATCCCATGCAATCTGACAATCTCCTTCATGTAGATCTTTGCTAGTTTCTCCAATGAGTATTCTGCTGCAATTGCTAGAAAATGAGCTGACTTAGTTAACCTATCGACAATTACCCAAATGGCATTATGTCCGGATGTCGTTAGAGGAAGCCCCATGATGAAATCCATAGAGATGTTGTCCCATTTCCACTCTGGGTTATCCAAATTCTTTAATAATCCAGGAGGTTTCCGATGTTCGATCTTGACTTTCTGACAAGTCAAACAACAAGTGACAAAGTCAGTCACATCTTTCTTCATGCCCCGCCACCACCAATTCCGCTTGAGATCATGATACATCTTGGTTGCTCCGGGATGGATAGTGTATTTACTCCGATGTGCCTCTTCTAGTATGAGCTTTTTTATTTCTCCATCATTAGGTATGCACACTTTTCCTTTATACCTTAATATCCCATCTCTATCGATCCCAAATTTCGATTCTTTTCCTTCTTCAATATCTTCCCTCACGTTTAATAGATACTCATCTTCGAGCTGAGCGAATTTAATCTCTTTCCAAATTGTGCTTTCAATAGTTAATGCTTTCATGGTAGCGACCAAACCTGACATTACATCAATAGATGTACTTGGTATCTCCTCGAGCAATTTATGTTCTCTGATCATCATCTGGGCTACATGGATTGTCTTTCTACTTAAGGCATCTGCTACAACGTTCGCCTTTCCTGGATGATACTTCAATTCGAAGTCGTAGTCCTTGATAAACTCCATCCATCTCCTCTGTCGCATGTTGAGCTCCTTTTGGTCGAACAGGTACTTTAGACTTTTGTGGTCACTATAAACCTCGAACTTTGAACCGTAGAGGTGGTGCCTCCAAATCTTCAGAGCAAACACTACTGCTGCCAGTTCTAAGTCGTGAGTAGGATAATTCCCTTCATGTGGCCTTAACTGTCGAGAAGCATAAGCTACTACCCTACCATTTTGCATTAATACACACCCAAGACCTTTCTTGGAAGCATCTGTGTACAAAGTAAAGGTCTGAGCAGGATCTGGAATTATAAGTACTGGTGCCGTAGTCAACTTAGTCTTCAAATTTTGGAAAGCTGCTTCACACTTTTCGTCCCATACAAATGGTTGACCCTTCCTAGTTAACTTTGTCAAGGGCATAGCTATTTGCGAAAAGCCCTTGATAAATCTCCTATAATAGCCAGCTAGACCTAGAAAACTCCTGATCTCAGTCACGGACTTTGGTCGTTCCCATTGGAGAACTGCTTCAACTTTAGTATGGTCCACTGCAACACCTTCAGCCGATACGACATGGCCTAGGAATTTTACTTCCTTCAACCAAAATTCGCACTTAGACAGTTTCGCATAGAGCTTGTGCTCCTTCAACACTTGTAGCACGATTCTAAGGTGCTCTTTATGCTCTTCTTCATCCTTAGAGTAGATAAGGATATCGTCAATGAAAACCACTACAAATTTATCTAGATATGGTCGGAAAATTCTATTCATGTAATCCATGAATACTGCTGGAGCATTTGTTAGCCCAAATGGCATAACAAGAAATTCATAATGGCCATATCTAGTTCTGAATGCAGTTTTTGAGACATCTTCAGCTTTGACTCTCAGTTGGTGATAACCTGATCTGAGGTCGATCTTGGAGAATATGGATGCTCCCTTCAACTGATCAAGTAGATCGTCGATCCTGGGTAAAGGATATTTATTCTTTATAGTCACTTTATTCAACTGGCGATAGTCAATGCATAGTCTCAGGCTCCCATCTTTCTTCTTCACAAAGAGTACGGGCGATCCCCAAGGAGATACACTGGGTCTGATAAAACCCTTTTCTAACAATTCCTCGATCTGCCTCTTCAATTCTGCTAGTTCCGATGGAGACATTCGGTAAGGAGCTTTAGATATAGGTTCTGTTCCAGGTACGAGATCAATAGAAAATTCTACTTCTCTCTCTGGGGGTAAACCTGTCATTTCTTTCGGGAATACCTCCGGAAACTCGTTTACCACTTCGATATCTTCTATCCCTTCCTCTACTTCTGCTTGAATGGAGAAAAACACCATGTACGCAAGACAACCATGATGAACAGGCTTTTCATCTTGTACTATAGACAATAATTGTGGTCTACTATGACTCATAGAGTCATCCGCAAGAGAGATAGTCTTCCTCTTGCAGTCAAGGATGATGTCATTAGCTGACAACCAATCCATTCCTATTATTACATCGATACCCTTCGTGGGTAAACAAACAAGGTCTATATTTGAGATCCTATTATCAATCTCAATCGTACAATTTAAGCAAGCCCTAGAAGTTTTTACTGAAGCTCCCGCCGGTGTAGAAATAATCATATAATAAGGCAATTCACTCACTCTTAAATTCAATCGAGGCACACAGTCGTATGATATAAAAGAGTGTGTGGCACCAGAATCAAATAAGGCTTCTACTTCAAGACCTTGGAGTTTGAGGATAACTTTAATCAGATTTGGTGAAGCACTTGCCTCCTGATGTGATAGTGCAAACACTTTCCCTGGCACTGCAGTTCTAGCATCCTTGGCCCCTCGAGGCTCCTCCTCACAAAATCTGGAAATGTGTCCTGGCTTTCCACAGTTGAAACACGTCACACATGGTCCTTGGTGTATTCTTCCACACTTGGCACACATCTGATTGTTGGCGGTGCTTGCAGCAGGAGCTGTGGATCCCCTATATGAACTCTGACCCCCACTGAAGTGACTCCTTTGAGGTCCTTTGAATTGACTCCTCGGTGGTCTGCTGAAATGACTTCTTTGGGGTCCAGTAAAATAACTCCTCGATGGTCCACCAAAGTGATTTCTGGATGGTTGGCTAAACCGCGTATTCACATTACTGAAGTTGTGACTCTGCTTCTTAGTAACTCCTCCCGTTGGTCTCATGAGGTGTGTAGATCTGGCCTGAAAACCCTTCATCTTCTCAGCTTCCTCTTCTCGTTTGTTCCTTGCTATCGTGCGCAGTTTGTCGCATATTTCTTCAAAATCCCTTGTTTCATCAAGGAACGGTGATAGAGCTGTTTTTAGGTCTGGTCTAGCTTTTTCAACCAATCGAGCACTCAACCATTTAGAGTTGTTCTGTGAATATCCGCAGAATTTAGACAACTCTAAAAAGCGAGTAATAAATTCGTCTTCATGTAATTCCCCTTGCCTGAATGTGAGGAATTCAGTTTCTTTCTCTATTCTGATTGAAGGGGAAAAGTAATAATTTTCGAACTTTTCCTTAAACTCTTCCCACGTCATCTCAGCATTTCCTTTTGTTTTGGTGCTTTCCCACCATTCTTCAGCTGCTTTCTGCAACAATTGTTCAGCAACCATCACCTTTTGTTGTGAGCTAATCTCGATAACTCTGAAAATCTTTTCTACACGCTTCAGCCACTCCAGTGCTGCAATCGGATCTAGCTTCCCCTCGAACATCGGTGGAGTAAACTTCCGAAATTTTTCCCAAACCTCAGTAATAGGTAAGGGATGATACTGAGAATGAGAACCGTTACTACCTCCATCTTCAGTGCGAGAATGACTTCCTCCCCTAGATTGATGGTCAGAAGATGTGACTTCCAAAGCCTTCTCCTTTCCTTCCTTGCCACCTTGGCCTCTTCCTTTTGCTAGTTCATCCTCGTGTCTATTCACTTTCTCTCTCATCTCCAGGATGACGTCTCGTAACTCTGCCAAAAGGGCATTGTTATCCTGAGGATAGGGACCATCTTGATGCGGAGGGAGACTTCTTTGGGATGGAGCAGAGGTTGAATTAGTTCTTCGAGTTCTTGCCATTATCTCCTCCTATGATTAATACTATAAGGACACTAAACAAATAAAAATAGCTAAATAAATTCTAAATCTAACAAAGGGAAGTGCTCATGTTATGATATTTAATTTGCCACGAACTTTTTAAAATTTTTTTTTAAAGAAATCACTTTAGAAAATAAACAAAATTGTCATGGAACCTTTAGCTCTGATACCAAAAATGTAACACCACAATTTTAATACCCAAAAACTCGGTCAAAATATTGAAAATACCTTCAAAGGAGTTCAACAATATCCAAATCCTTTTACAATGTTACCATTTCGAATAAAACCCGTAATACATAATCAGAGTAAATTCCAGAAAATATTTCAGAGTTTAATACAAACGGAAGTCTTAGGTTCATGGCAAATAAAATAACATAACATAAACTATAGGAGTACAAAAGAGCTTCCAGAGCTCACTCCATAGGTGCCTTCCCTTGCTCTCTACTAGAATAATCACCTGAAAAATGTTAATATGGGATGAGATTCCACGTCTCAGTAACTACTGAATATTTCTACCGTACACGAGCAAATTACATATGACAAAAATAAATAATGTGAATTTAATATACTCAGATATTTTTAGATATACTGTTGTTCACATCAAATGCCTTTACAAAATACTCATCATTCTTTATTGAATAATTCAGAAATGCACTATGCAGTATGCAGCCTCCCTTATATCCCCTTCCAACCGTATACCGCTGACTGGAACCATAGGCTAACATATAGTCCAATAGAAACTCATTCATTTGACTGGATGGTTTCAAGCTCACCAAAACTTAAGATACACCCGGCCAAAGGTGTAGAGCTTAAATCTGGACTATGGCTCCCCTCCTTTAAAATAACAACTAAGGAGGTGTCACATATCCCACATCCCCAATGAAATCCCGGCCAGAGGAAAACATGGAAGATGGGGCCCTGAAAAGTACCATCCACTGTGCACCGAGTGGTGGCATAAACAATTCTTATCATTCAATTCCCTCCTTACTCCACCCATCTCATTACAACCGCCATGATGAATGTATTTACTTAAAAATAATGCATTATTATACCATTATATACATTGATATGCGTATTTATGAATAGTAAAATACTATGCGTATCTGTGAATAGTAAAATACTATGCGTATTTGTGAATAGTAAAATACGGTATATACATGAATAGTAAAATGAGTAGTAAATACGGTATACGTGAATAGTAAAATGAGTAGTAAATACGGTATACGTGAATAGTAACATGAATAGTAAATACGGTATACGTGAATAGTAACATGAATAGTAAATACGGTATACGTGAATAGTAACATGAATAGTAAATACGGTATAGTAACATGATTAGTAAATACGGTATACGTGAATAGTAAAAATGAATGGTAAATACGGTATACGTACATAGTAAATCGGTAAGTATAAATGATTAGTAAAACACGGTATGTATACGTAAATAATGAATAGTAAATCAATATGTGTAAATGAATTGTGAATAATAAAATACGGGTATGTACACATGAATAGTAATCAGTAATGTATGCGTAAATAGTACCGCTGTATAAACTACAGATAGCAAATTCAAAGTTTTCGTACCAGATCTTAAAACCTTATAAACCATAAAATATTCCCCACATATATTTGTCAAACAAAATAGTAACTAAATAATTATTTATAATCATACATAATCACAAGTATAAGGAAGAATATTCAGAGTTACCTGTTACTTGCTAATACCCGAATCACCAACCAGCTATTATAACTCTCAAGCAAATATCTCTCTACTCTCTCTCTCTCTCTACCTCTCTCTAAGGCTCTTAGAAGTTGTGAAGAATGAAATGAAATGGAAGGTCTATTTATAGTTGGAAAATGGGTCTTTAAGTGTAATTTTCGTCTCTGGGTCGTTTTACGTAATTTTCCCAAAATTATAAAAAGAAACTTTCCCGTGACATTCCAGCCGCCCCCGTGAACGTTCTTTTTTAAAAAATTTTATTAATATTTTAATAATATAATATAATATATATTATTTTATTATTATAATATAATATTATTTAAATAATAAATTATTATTGAGTGGGTCCCGCGGCCATTTTTTTCAAAGTTCACGAGAGTTGTGTCGGGAGGAAGAATTATTTTGGTTGTGGGTCCCGCAAAATACTGATTTCAAATTTATCACTTTCTGAAAATAGAGCCTACTAGTCTTCCCAAGATAGGTTTATGTTCAAGATATTAAATTCAAAATTCAGGATGTTACAACCGCACTACTAGTAGTGCTGGTTGAGGAAGGACAACTTAATAGTAGGTTAAGGAGCAATTTGGCTTACGAAAGTCCCATATCTATATAAGCGATAGGTCATTTAATTAACAAATATATCATCAAGTTGCCAAATTTATATTATTAAGTATCAACATTAATATTTATTAAGCTCTTTTTATAAAAGTAAAAATGAAACTCATTTCATTTCATTCAGGATATAATGGATTTTTTAAATTTTATCAACTTTACATAAATTTTTTAACTCACATAAATTTCTTCTAAAGTAAAAATAAATCATATATTTTTTCTTTAACATATATAATAAACTATAGAACACCTTGAGATTTATTTAATCATATAATTATATTTTGAATTAAAAATTTTGTTTATTTTAGCAAATTAAAATTTTGACAAAATTGAAGAATGAGTAATTTTTGTCCATAAATATCTACACAAGTAGTTTTGAATAATAATAATTGAGAAAAAATTATTTAATTTAGTAAAATTTAGAATTTTGTGCTGGGTGCTCGTAGAGTAAAAGTTCGTTGGCCAATCTGCTCCTTAGATAACGGAGGTTAACTTTTTGCTAACGGCGTTGTGCTGGGTGCTCCTTTTTTAAAAGTTTGTTGGTATTTTTGGTCCACTTAATAGTTAATTGTGCTGGACGCTCCTGGGCCAATAGTTTGTTGGTAAAATCGCTCCTTAACCCTAAATTAATTATAACTATAAACTTGTATCTAATAATCAAAATTTAATTAGGGAAATTGCTAGATCTTATAGTCTTGCCCGATTGTAAACCAGTTTTTTCGTAGTTTATTATTAATGAGTGCTTAAAGTTTCTTCAATTATATGTTGTAGTCCCTATATTCATAATCTTGTTGATAAGTTGAAAGCAATAACCATGCCATATGCACATTCCCTCCTCTAATATGACCCTTATTCATGAAAAGAACAAGTGCGAGATTTAAATTGAGAAAAATAATGAAAGAGGATATACGTGAAGACAACAAGGGATAAAATTGAAAAAAGAAGTGCATTAAATGATCAAACAGATACGAACTTTAACTTATAAGAAAACAAAAAATTTGAAACATATATTTTAAACCGGAGAAAGTAATAAATATATAAAAAGTACCGATAAAGGTCGTTTTAGTTGGTAAATGAGTTATCTCATAACTATAAGGTTATCAATTCAAATGCCACCGATTGATGTGAGGACCTTATTGGTGGGCAATCTATAAGTATTTTTTAAGCTTGGAGTATATCTGAACTATAGTGGGTTTTAAAAGACCTAATTCACTTAAACTTTATTTGTACCGAAAATAAATAAATAAATACATAACCCTGTCCCACGGCTACTGCAAATTTCTCTCCTTTGGTCGGTGCTATTATTGGTGATTCTTATTTTGGTCGATTCCTCTCTGTTGGCTTAGGTTCTATCATCATTTTTCCTGGTATTCTTCCTTTTTCCTTCTTCTAGGGGAGAAGAAAAGTAAAGTTCTGTTTACAAGGGTATCTTATTATTTCGCTGTTTAATCATTGCAATCCATAGTAAGCAAGTGATGAATCCTGCTAAACATATAGCTATCAGATTTATATATATGTTTTACTAACAGGATGTAAGATTCCACTCTCAGGTCCTGCTTACAAGGTCATGAATATTTATGTTCCCAAATAGGGGAGAGACTCTTCTTAATTATATTAGAATGAAATCATAAAAAATTATGATTATGTTCGGGTTTATGATGATTATTATGGGAAATATTATTTCTAGAAATCAGACACTTATAGATGAAGCTGGAGATTTTACATGTGGTTTAAGGGAACTAATATCTAAGTTACAACATGTCCAAATCAATAGAAAATAAGGCTACAAGAACAAGGTTTTGGGCTTGATGCATTAATACTCTCAACAACAATAAGCTTTATTCTACTAGGTGAGTTGAATAATTCATCAAGCTGTATCGTGTAACGTTTAAACTAGCCATTATGGTGAACTGACATTAAAAAAGGGGGAATGCCACACAGATCTCAAAGAAGATAAATAATTACAACCACATCTCTTGAAATCATCCAATCACATTGAAGTTCTATGGGAGTTATGTTACATTAATTCTAAATGTGAAAAAGACCACTGTACCTTCCATCCGCTCTTTTTGATTTTTGATTTTTTAAAAAATGAATGAAGGCAAAGTCGCCTTTTCACATTTAGAATTAATCTAACCTAGGTCTCATGCGATTTCAGTGTAATTTGATATCATAGGACGAAAAAAAAAAAGCTGAAAGTGGTGATGTTTTGTTTAATGCCAGGGACTGACACTGTTGTGGTTAACAGCCATGTTACCACAGGCAAGACCTTCACCTTGCAACCCAGCAACAGAGATCTGTAGCTCAGCAACAACAGGGCAAATGGCTCTCTTCCTTTGCACTCATCAACATTGGAACGGGTGGGAGTGGTTGCTCCTTAGCATTTGGTGCAGACCAAGTGAACAGAAAAGAAAACCCTAATAACCAGAGAGTCTTAGAAATATTCTTCAGCTGGTATTATGCTTCTGGTGCAGCTTCTCTCCTAATTGCCCACACTGCAATAGTTTATGTGCAAGACAATTTTGAATGGAAACTGGGTTTTGGGATTCCTGCTGCACTAATGTTCTTATCAGCCTTCTTGTTCTTCCTTGCTTCTCCACTTTATATAAAGCGTAAACCAACTTCTAACTTGATCTCTGGCTTCTTCCGTGTCATTGCCGCTTCGCTTCGTATAAGAACAGAAAACTTGAGCTTCCACCCAAGAAATCACCTGGAAGGTATCATCATAAGGAGGGGTCAGATGTCCTTGTTCCGTCTGATAAACTGAGGTGATATCATCAAAACTCCCATTCATTAGACTTTAGAGAATCAAGTAGATATTAGACTTCTGTTCATTTTGGTTGAACTTACCTTACCTTAAGATTGCATACCTTTAATGCATTCTCCAAAGTTAGTCAAAGTGGGACTTTATGCTCATATATTTGAGGCTTAAGTAGCAATTTTATCTCAGAAACATATGCCCAGGAGCAATATTGTCCTGCAAGTTTTTTTAGGCTCAATTTACCCCGAAAGTCTAAAAACATAGGAACATTGCCCTTTGTTAATGGTGAAGCCTAATAGAGTTAGCACAAATGCACACTCGAGTTTTTAGATTTCTAAGGTAAAATTGAGTCCAAAAAAACTTTCAGGACAACATTATTACTAGACGTGTATTTCTATGGCAAAATTACTACTTAACCCTATATTTGAAGGTTAAACCCACTCCAAGTCGCTTTACTTTTAACGAGTTTTGGTTTTAATCCATATGCTTTATTTTATTTTTTTCGTCTCTATACTTTATGTCATCCAAGACATTAGTTCTTATAATTTCATAAGAATTTAGATGAGGTTAACATTGTTGTCTTTGTTGATATGGCGTTAACACGGTTAAGTAGGCTGATGTAGACTGATGAAGACCGATGACTAGGATTAATGTGACTTACATGTAGCCATGTAGGACAAAAACCAAAACTCATTAATTAGAAGTATAGGGATATGGAAATGGAGTTTAATCCCATTCTTATGTCCTATATTTTGTATAGGTTTCTGAACAAGGCTTGCTTGATTAAGAATCCAGAAAAAGATATAGCCCCTGATGGTTCAGCCAGAGATCCATGGAGTCTCTGCACGACAGAGGAAGTAGAAGAACTGAAAGCTATCATCAAAGCCATTCCACTGTGGTCTACTGGCATACTGGTATCTGTTAGTGCAAACCAGGCCAGGGCTCATTTTCAATTGCTCCAAGCCAGATCCTTGAACAGACACATCACATCAAGCTTTGAAATTCCAGCAGGCTCATTGTCTTCAATTCCCATATTTGTAGTATTTGTGTGGGCAGCTATCTATGACCGTATCTTGCTTCCCATAGCATCAAAGATCAGAGGCAAACAAGTTAGGATTGGTGCAAAACTCCGAATGGGAATTGGGTTAATCTTCTACTTTATCTCAATGATTGTTGCAGCAATTGTGGAAAGTATAAGGAGAACAAAAGCCATTGAAGAGGGACATATTGATGATGCTAATGCTGTTCTTGACATGTCCGTTGCTTGGCTTCTTCCTCAACTTTGTCTTATTGGCATAGCAGAAGGTTTAATGTGATAGGCCAACAAGAGTTCTATTACTCAGAGTTTCCGAGGAGCATGTCGAGCATTGCCGCGTCGCTCTACGTGCTCGGATATGCAGGCGGCAAATTGGTGGCCACCGTCATTTTCAGCACTGTGGATGACATAACTTCAATAGGAGGAAAACAGAGTTGGGTGTTGGATAATATAAACAGAGGTCGTTATGACAAGTATTATTGGGTTCTTGTCCCAATGGCAGGTGTTAATCTGCTTTATTACTTGATTCGTAGTTGGGCTTAGGGACCAACTTCTGATGAATTAGCCAAAGAAAATGAAGAACTTGCCTCAATAATGGAGAAAAGTGCTGGGGTTAAGGATGAAAAGGAGAAGTGGGAGATCGAGAGGATCGATGTATTTGTACGTTGAAGTTCCAAGAGTTTGTTTCGTTAATAAATCAGAGATTGAATATCTGTCATGTTTTCTCTCTGTCTCATATATAGTTAGAGATTTAAATAGGGTACATCTATATATTTATATCTTATATGAAAATTTTCAAAAAAATATTTTTAAAATATCAAAATCCTAAATAAGTTTTGTTTTTTCACGGTACATTAAGTATTGAGTACACTTGTTCAACAAGGGATCACTAATAATTTTAAAAACTTTGAAGGTATTTTTTTTAAAAAACTTTTAATGTGTGTGGATAGTATATTAGAATTAAAACTTATATATTTATCCTCATGCATGGTCATGAAGTATTTATTGTTACTAAACATGTTGATTGTGGTATTTGTGAAATTTCAACACTACATCAGGCTTATTATTATTAAAGGTATAAAATGATTCCCTCTAGGAATATCATGATAAGTAGATAGGAAAAGAGTGTCTCCACTAACTCCTCTCTTCTCTTTCTGTCCACTTAATTTCTCGACAATTGGATTGACTTTTAATGGTTGAAATTTGATATTATATTAAAAATAGAGTAAAATACATTGAATACCCTTCTATTTAACTTAAATATACAAATATCCCCTATATTTTGAAAATGTATATAGACCTATCATGAAATTAAAATGCATGTTAAAACATCCTAATTCTTAATTTAGGATTTAATTATAAAATTATAAAGTAATTATACATGATAAATATATTTATTATGTATTTATTGAAAAAGAGAGAGAAGAGAATGAGAAAGAAAGATATTTGAAAAAGGGAAAAAAAAACCTGAATTTAAAAAAAAAATGTTGTAGTTACAGCGTGAGATGTGGGATGGGGCAAGTGCCCCATAGCCATTTACTTGATTGTATGGAGGGGTAGTTCCTCCAACCCATTTCCCTTCGCTTTTATTTATACCCCCTCCCCCTCAACAGACACACACATAACGCGCACACACACACTGTCCGGATGAGAGGAGAGAGTGAGAGTTAGGAAGAAGGAGAGAAAGAAATAAGAGGTTAGAGCTTATTTTAAGGTATGTCTTTTATTTTGTAATATTATTTAAGTAGTTAAACTAACTTCTTTTCAATAAACTCTTTTCATGAAAGTTATTCTATATATTTTTATCTTTCTAATAGAGGTATTATTATGTTGGTTAGTGAAAATTTTGGGATTAAAATTTCGGGAAAGTTTTGAGTTTGGATAATAGAAAACTATATATATGTAGTAGATGATTAGTAGTAAATTTTAATTGGTTTAGATTTATTGTTTGGGTGTTATAGAAATTTCAAATGGATTTTTCTATTTAAGAAGTTTAGGATTTTATGTCTATAAAATATTTTACCGATTAAATGTTATGAAAATAATTTATTTGGGTTAGAAAGATATTTTTGGAATTTAAATTAACTTAGTTTTTATATATGGGGAAAAACTGTAATTTCTGGAATTTTTGGGGTAAAACTGTAATTTCTTAAATTTGTGGGACCGAAATGTCATTTTCAGTTTTTTTTAATAATAATATATTTTATTATTAGAATTTTTTTTAATTTTAAGTTATAGGAAATTATAAGTTATATTTGTGATAATGTAGAGCCTTTTTGTGACCGGTAACTGTGCGGGTAATACTACTCAAAATTAAGGTTAAGCTTGGAATTGAGGTAACCAGGGTTAATTTATTTTATATGCTTGTTTTGGAATGTGAGGTATTTTTCTAAGTCTTACTTTTATATATACTACTTATATGTGTTTTGAAAAATTTTGTGTATGTTTGAATATAAAATTATTTCAGTGAAGCAGTGTATTTTCCAATCTGTATATTTAAGTAAATATTATTGTTGGGGTTGTTATTGTCGTAACGGTTGTAATGTTTGTTGTGAGATGATATACATAGAATAATAATTTAGTAAAATGTTGAGGAAAATTTTAGTGTTTTATTATTTATTTTATTTTGTTGTGGGATATGTTAGGTTGTGTTGAAGAGATTGAGGGTGAAATTGTGCCCATTGGTGGTGACATGGGAGGGGACAATATTCTTGAAGTGACTAGCTAACCTTGGCCAGGTATACTAGCACTGATAGGCTGTACCACGTCCAGATGATATAAGGAGGTGCAGAATGGATGAGTGGGGGATGGTTTTAAATGTTGTTAATTATTATGTATATTTTTGTATTGATGAGAATGGATGTTCTTCTGTAAGGGTTGGTGGACGGAAATTGTACCCTGGACTCCGAGTTTGTAGGCGGTATTTGTGCCTTGAACTCCGAGTTTGTGGGCTGAAGCTGTGTCCTCAACTCTGATAAGGATGATCTGTGCATCAATATTGTCTGAAATATATGAGAGATCTTTCGCTAAATGTTAGAAAATAAATTATGATATTTTGGAACCCTTTTTGAGAGGGAGTTTTGGGTAACCAAGCTGAGAACTATTGTGTGAAAGGTTTTATGTAAATGAATATATATATATATATATATATATATATATATATATATATATATATATATTGATTATTGTGGATTTTTAATTTAGTTAATATTGATATTATAATTATGTTAATAAATATGCTTCTTTCACTTGCAATCCTTTACTGCATATTTGTTAAATTTATTTTGGTTACGGGGACTTTATGTCTCATCCCATCATTATTAAAATTTTCATATGAGACCTCTAACCCTATTAGAGGACAAGGGAAGCAGCCAGATGCATAGACGTCGTGGAACTTGTAGGCCTCTTTTGTTACTAGGGTTGTATTGATTTATGTATTGCCATAATAGGGCCTCATATTTTTAAAATACTAGATTAACTATTTTGGATGATTGTTGATTTTTCGAAGGCCTTATTTTATACACTATTATATTATTGTGGATCCACAACTATATCATTTGTGATAATTGTTTTGTGTAGACCCTTTATTGTGGGTTAGTGTTGTAAGACTCGTGGTTTATAAAATCTCATGTTCGATAATTGTGCCCAGAGTTATGAATTCCTGTAGTGAGTTTGTGGGCAAAATTTGTGCCCTGAACTCCGAGATTGTGGGCGGAATTTTGTGCCAAGGACTCTTGGTTTGTGGGCGAGCGTTGTGCCCTGCACCCGATATATCTATTATCAGTAAAAAAAGTTTTCTCTATTATCACTTGTTAAAAAAGGTTTTTATAATTACTTGCTAAGTAAATTTTAAGAAAACATTATGGGTAATTGTTATTTGTGAGAAAAAGTCTTTTCACATGTTATAAAAACCTACTTATATACATCTTTGAGAGCTCATTTATATCCACCCAACTGTAAATTGACCGTCAAATTTGACTTTTAAATATTTTCTTTAACCGATGTACCCCTCTCTTTCATAAAATGTACAAACATTTATATTTGCCAAAAAATAATTTTTTGTACAAAAAATAATTCTAATACATATATTTCCAAAATTTTCAATATATTATAACATTTATTAATTTTATTATATTATAAAATTTTAAATTTTAAAATTCTTATCATATTTATTGAAACTTATTTGTTTTATATTCTTTAAAATGACTAAAAACATATTTCTTTTTTTTTTCCACGACCCCATGATTAAAAACATATTTAAAAGGCATATTTTTATTTACCATATGTTTTTAATAATATATATTTAAGATATTATATAACTTACATTAGTTTTTAATTTTACCTTTTTAAAAATATTTTTCGCACAAACATTTATAAAGATGTTTATTTAAGTATGCATCTATTGAAAGAAAATTATATTTTTAATTAATTTTTTTAAGTCTGCATTAATTAACTTAATTAAGTATTTATCTCAATATAAAAAAAACAAATAAATATTTGTAAAATTTAAAAAAAAAAGCTCTAAATTACTTGAACATTGAGCTAAAATTAGGGAATTAATAATGATGAAGGGTACATTAGTAAATAAAATTTATTTTAATATAAATTTTAATTAAAAATAAAAATCCTTGACATAGTTAACGGTTTAAATTTAAGTGTATATTTTTAAAATAGAGGGGAGATTCATGTAATTAAGACAAAACATAAGGGGTTAGAATATTTTACCCTTAAAAATATTATTGTAATATTAACTTTTAAATGCTAAAATATCCTTTCATAATAAAGTTCTACCATTAAAAATCAATTCAATAGTAAAACAATTAAGTAGAGAGGATCGTACGTGGAGAGACTAGTTGGTGAAGACACCCCTTTTCCTAAGCAAACGACATCATCATCTCATTATTTAAATTAATTATACGAGTAGCTATCAACTTTTACCTGATAACCAAAATTTAATAGGGGAAAAGTAATCCCTAGATCCTTAATTATAATTCTATCCAAATTTATTAATTAAGCCTTTGCAGTTTGTAGGTTTTTTCCCCTCTTTTTTCTGGGTCTTTACATCAGTTTCTTCAACTAATAGTTGTTAGTCGTCCCTATATTCATAATATGTTAATTATGATTGATGCAGATGATGACTAAGCTACATACAAATGTTCATAAAATTATTTGAGGTGTATGCTTAGTGAGAGCCACATCATCAATTATATTGTTAACGTTTCTCATACAAATTAACAAAGAAAAAATAAAGGGAGAGCCACTTTATCAACTATCAACATTGTTGTTCTCTTACAAATTACAAATTACGGTATTAAATATAAAATAAAGTTGGCTTTCATAGGAGACTGAAAGAAGCTAATTAAATTAATTTAAAATATTTACATTTATTATTTTTTCTCTAAAATATTTTGCTTAACGTATAAATTTATATGTAATTTACTGATACATAATATATGATATAATCAAATAGATTCTTTAGCTTCTTTAATCTCTAAAAAAAATCAATTATGTTTTATATTTAGAACCTAATGAAGTAAATAATTATAAATATAACGACCAATAATGATTTTTTTATATATATATAAAAAGGAAAAAAGATATATTAAGCAATAATCAAAGTATTACAAAGTAAAGGACAAAAAAGTGGTTGTTAATTTTCCTTTGTTTTACCGTGTTAATTTTAATGGTAAGAGATTTAGAGGGGCTGTGCTTGCTCTCGCCAGAAGGAAAAAACAAATTTAAATATTAGGAAATACACTTATTGGAAGAAGCAAAAACTATTTGAACTCTAAATCTTAAAGGAAAAACCTTAGTTAAATTTTTTCTTGTTAAAAAAGAGATATATATAGGTTGTGTTTGTCTTTATATATATATATATATATATATATATATATATATATATATATATATATATATATTCATGGGCTCTCAAACATACGTTCATCGGAATAATTTGTTGCTTCCCAAAAATGAAACCTCATCATTTGTGTCAACTTGATCCAAATGAGGTTCTAATTTTATTTTCCTTAATTTCCTATTAGTAACATGTCCAAACATTATGGCAACATCGGGAACTTGAGTTGTCCATGTCTTCGGATCTGCCTCATGCGTTAGCGTTATGCAAGATGGAAGAAACAAATTATTTTTGGGCGCATTCAAAATATTTTTTTAGGTATATCTTAGATCTTAAAATATTTTGTGATGTATCCAGTTTCTTGAAATATTTTTGATGTGTCTAGCGCTTTAAAATACTTTTTTCTGTATTCAACACGGCACATAAAAAATACTTAAGATACTAGATGATGCAATAAAAAGTTTATGGTTTTAGACGTACAAGAAAAAAGTATTTTAAAGTGTTAGATGTGACCCCATAAAATACTTATTCAGTCTTAAATATAAGATATCATTTTTAGTACAAATTAAATTACACAATAAAATATGTCTTAAGAGGCAGTATTTTTTTCCCCCCCTTGATTAGAACAGTGCATCAAAAGTACGTTAAACAGAGAAAGAACTGGTAGGAACACATGCACGACGGTCAACTTCAACCAGATCCGTTATCGCTGTTGGAGGCGAATGCAGAAGAACTAACTCAGGGATTGCACCATGGGCTTCCGACGCTAGAGCGTCCGCCGTTGAATTTGCAAGTCGATCGCACACCAGTAATTCGACTTCCCATTCCTTCTTCAGTAAAACCTGAATTTCAACTAAAATCCGTCTCATAGTCCGGATGATCAGTAAGAACTGAAACTTAACAGAGTAAGCCACATAGTCCATCGATAATCATCTTTATAACTGAAAGGAAGTCTCAGTCAGATTCCATTGAATCCAAGAACAAGTATCTAGAAAACCAAAGAAATGATTTCTCCATCATTTGCCAGGAACCAACTCTCTCCACAACTGATTTGCACGTCACAATCTCTAATTAAGAGCATGGAGAACTGTCTCTTGTTGCCTAGCACAAATCTCGCAACAACCAGAATCATGCCAACAACCGCGTCTGATACGTGCCATATTCGTCAAAAGGCGATCATTAGCACACAGCCACAAGAACGCACGTAAGATGATAACACTGACAAACCTTAACTTTCCATAAATTCCTCCACAAACCGCTCGAACCACCAGGCGGCCTTCCACTTATTATTTGGAGATCGATAAGCATTTTTGACCGAAAATAAACCATTTCAAGACCAACACCATACAGGAACAAGAAATTACGACATCTTTTTGTCAATCTCCTTACAAGTGTAGTGGCTAAGATGGAGAAAAACCCAAGAATGAACTTATCTCAGTAACACGTGTATGATTCACATTTCTCGAATAAAATATACGCGTTTTAGTCCCATTCACCCTTTGACCTGAGATTTCGGAAAAAATCATCCAACGTGGCCTTCACCACTCCCACCTGCCCCATATATGCCTGTCCCGCCCATATCTGCCTCCGCAAACACTGCGTACTAAATCATCTGCGAAAAACACAAGTGGGACTGATCAAGTCTAGCCGTCTAGGTTAACTGTTGACAAAACAAAGAGCATGAAATGCCGCATGCATCTGTGTATAAGAAAACGATCAAATAGTTAATTAATACGATAAGACTTAGCTACTCTTTTTGGTGCCTATTATAATTCACGTCTAACTAATTTACACATACCAATAAATACGTTTGAAAAAAAAAATTGTTATGTAATTCAGAGTAATTTTTATTATTATCCCCACTAACTAAACGAAACTCTACAAATGTAAGCAAATATGAATATAATATTTTACACTTTCTAGTACCTTGTAAAAGGCGTCTTGTCTCACAAGGACATACAAGTGGGAATAATAATAATTAATAGACGCAACAATATAAAATGTTATTAAAAATTTTAGAGTGATTATTAGCATATTTTATAAATAAATAATAACATCTCATCCATAAAAATTTCTCTTATATATATAAAATAATCGGAGTGGGTATATCATCATATTAAGCTGAAGTTGAAATCGAAGTTAAATTATGAACAACTTTAAGGAGTGAGCGCGTGTGAAGGAGACAGGTCACTTGCTAATCAAATAGTTAATATGTAATGTACATAACAATGTGATTTGAACGTTGACGTGTGAATAAGGAACAAAAAAGCACATGATCCCAACTTTTTTCCTCGTACGGAGAAAGTATTATTTTTCTCGATCCTCAATAATTGATTTAGAAAACTTATGCCAAACCATATTGTTATCAAACCATTGGTTGTTCCTCTTTGATTGTCACTGCCACAATTAAAGCTTTAGTGCTAATCTGCTTTGTACTCCATAAAATAAAGGAAACTTGTATCTAAGTCGTCACAAATAATAAAAAAATAATATAAAAGTCCATTGAAATTTTATATGTCAAATGAAGTCTCTAAAACATTTTAACTATAACCCTATTGATTAAATAAAGAGAGGAAATAGATGGTTGTGTATTCATTAAAGATATTTTAGAATTTTCACATTTTGCAAAAACGTCTCATGAGACTTTATTGTAAATTTAATTTAAGATTTTGAGAGATATTTTTATCATATTTTTTTTCTTCACTTTGGATTAGGTGCAATTTTTTCTAAAACAAATTAAAACCTTTTTGTTTGCCAGCCATGAAACAAAGCACTTGCCCTCATAATATAATGCCAATTTTTTGGGGCACCATCTCGAGCTATTATTACGTGATTTGGAATAACATAACATTAGCTAAGTGATAGCAACATTATTTTATTTATTAGTGATATAGTACTAAGATTCTTATTAATTAATCGAAGTCAAGTGCGCCACCATATATTCTAGTGCATGACTTTTCTTTTCTGCTCTTATTTTAAAGATATATATATAAATCATTACGCCATTTTCATCTCGATAATTTAAAAACGTCAGCGTGGCATACCACGATCTATTAATTATAGACAAGTAGGTACGTATGGACTTTGCAATATAATCTGTATATTTTTAACATTACTAAGTGTTTTATTTTTAAAAAATAATTACTTGGTAAATTTTCTTGATGAAGGATAGATGTAGCCAGATCAAATTAATTAATTGTGAAAATCACACAGTATATTTAGACTCTAGTGTAAACTGTAATGAGAAATGTTTTGCTTATTTGTTTGCTTATCAATAGTTCGATTTATCACAGATTTCTATACTCTAGTAAAGTCAACAGCGTATGAACATGATATAAATAATAGTCTAACGAAAAATATGTAGCACACATATTAATGTGGTCCTCATTTTTTGTTATTATCTCGATCAAGTCATAATTATAGAAATATTTTTGTAGTGTAAATTGTACTACAAAAGTGTTCATATAATCAAGATCGGAGGGAGTAATATTTTTACTGTCCTCTTTTCATATATATAAACGATAAAAGAGTTAAGTATCCAATAATTTTTAAACGTGGTTTTGACTCATTGCATTTAATATCTTTATATTTTAAATGCTACGTTTATTATTTTTCAAAACTTAATATATTCCTATGATCCTTAATATAAGACTTAATTAACTAATTTGAGTAAATTAAAGTGATTAGCTAAGTTAGTTAATATGATATATTTTTTTAAAATATTCTGATCATCTTCCTTAATTTCTCTCTCACCTAGTTGATTGTTGTTGAGAGAATATCATTTGGGTTAATTTAGGATAAAATGGATAAAAATGTGAAATTTGTCTTATATTTAGAATTAGTACCAACTTTTCACAAAAAAAAAAAAAAACGGAGAACCAACATCAACTCGTTAAGTAAGTCTTACATTAAGAACTAGAAGGAGTATATCATACCTGAAATCCTTCCATTGATTTTATTTTAAAAGTTTTGAACCTCACGTAAATATGAATCCATATTATTCTATTATCAATATCATAATAAAATCAACTCAAAAGATGATAAGCTACTTAAGAATATCAATTACTTTTCAGTATAATATGAATAAAAAATATTTCAAGTAATTACTTTTTACTCAGAAAAACACACAATATGTCAAAAAATAAAATAAAATAAAGTATATTTAATTTACAAAAAATAAGATGAACTAACAAAAAGTGAGTGTAAACTGTTCAGTGAATATATTAATGTAGCTTGAACACAAAGAAAATACTGGGGAAAAAATAGAACACAGAGAAAGTATATATATATATATATATATATATACTCCCTCGAATATGTAATATATTATATTTTTAGAAAAATTCTAATCAAGTCAATATAAAATTGTTAATTACAAAGGGAAAATCTATATGGGGCCCTTTTTCGAGAAAAAATCTAAAAAAAAGACCCAAAGATTCTGAAAATCCCAAAAAAGGCTCAAGGGCCTTTTCTGGGATAAATTCATTAAAATTTAACAACTAAATCAGCCAAATTAACAACAAAATCAATACTCGTTAACAATTAAATCAGTCACATTAAAAACAATATTTTAACAACTAAATCAGTCATATTAACAACAATATCAGCCCCGGTTATCAACTAGATCAACCCATTAACAACTTACATAAATTTTGAAAATCCCAGAAAAAGCCCTTGGGTCTTTTTTGGGATTTTTAGAATCTTGAAGCCTTTTTTGAGATTTTTTTTCTTCAAAAAGGACCCTTAAATTTATTTTCCCAATTACAAATTTTAATTTTATCCCTATTTTTTGATATTACAATAGGTTATCGAAAGAAATGAGAGATGAGAGACTGATTTAAATATGGATAAGGCAAAATTATTATTTTTTCAATTTTATTAATTCCTGTTGGTGGTTAATTAAAAGTTGCTTACCGCATACAGTTTGGTTGGGAAAAAAAAAAAAAAAAAACCTAACATAAAATAATAACCACCTAAAATGAAGATGGCAATATTGTAATAGTACAGGTCTTCCCCTAGACAGATTAAATAGGCCATAGGCTATAAGCTCAATCCCAACAAGTACACCAAGATTTTGTATTTAAGTTTCTCTCTCTCTGTGAGGGATCGTGAAGAAGGAAATGGAGGCAAGTTCTTCAGTTGCAAGGCGAAGGGGTGGCCTTATTACTATGCCCTTCATCATCGGTACTTGAATCTTTTCTTGTTCTGGTTTTGTTATTATTGGGAAGATTAAATTCATATATATGAATATGAATAGATATGAACTGATAAAGAAGATATATATATGGATATATATATTATTGAAAATACATGAATGCAGCGAATGAAACATTAGCGAAGGTGGCGATGGTGGGTCTAATGCCAAACATGGTGTTATATCTCACAGAGGTTTACAATCTGCAAGTTCCCAAAGCAGCTAATGCCATCTTCTTCTGGTTTGCTGCTTCTAACTTTGCCCCTTTGTTTGCTGCTTTCGTTGCTGATTCTTTTATCGGTCGCTTCTTTTCCATTGCCTTTGGTTCCTTCTTCTCTTTCCTGGTACTTACTCTTATTGTTTATTCTCATCTCTCGTCCCTTTCAATACTCTTTCATCATTACCTTCTTTATCTTCTCTGCTCTTCCTTTCATATTAATTATGTTTAGTTATTACTTTCTGTCCTTAATAATATAAGGTTTAAATGGTACTAGGAAGGAGATCTTTTATTAAATAAAGGAAGTACTCCCCTGATCATTAATACAAGACATATTTAAAAAGTTGATCTGATTTTAAGTATAAGATATATATTTTATGTTTGTCAATTTTTTTCCGACTTAACCTTGGTATCCCACAATAATAATTAAGTAGGATAAAGAATGAGGTAATTAAGAAAAATTAATATGGTGTTTTAAGAAATACATGTCATATTGACTAACTTAGCTTCCTCAATCTAATTAAATAATGTAAATGCATTTTATACCCTTTGATCTTTAATATAAGATATATTTATTTAATTTGATTATATTAAAAAAGTTAGTTGAGTTAATTAACATGATATGTATTTTCTAAAACTACCTTAGTCATCTTCCTTAATTTTTCTATTTCTTATCATTTTTAATTATGGTTGAGGGAGGATAGTAAATGTAAATAAAGAAAGATCGATAAATATTTTTTTAAAAAAAAAAAATCAACTCGCTTATCTTATATTCACCATCGAGGAGTATATCACGGGCATGAGGGTGTTAGTATGTGTGTGTCTATATATATATATATATATATCAACAGAATCATCAAGTATAAGTCTAACTTTCCATATGCTCCTTTTCATAGAAAGAAAATATAACATGTGTATCAAAGTAGTTTGGCCCAACATTGATCACCGATTTCAAGGATTTATATATTTTACTATGCCGAACATCTTGTAGTCTTTACTGTCCATGTTCATGTAATTATATAAATGCAACTTAGATTCCGTCCTTTTTAATTCTTACCATTTGAGCTAACCTATATTGGTACTACTCAACCTACGAGTAACCCAAATTGAGGAAAGAGTTGGAGTTGGCCCAGCCTATAGGTCTACCCTATGGATTGATTATATTTTATATCATTCCCTATATGACTACATGCACTATATAATTCTATAAGTTGAGAATTGGCTAATTGTGGGGTGGGGGACTGATTAGAATTCTTTGCCTTGGTTTCATGGAATCTCATGTTTGTTTAATTTCATGCTTTAAGGTTTTAAGGTGACTTTGATATAGACTTCATGCAAAACAAAAATTTGCAGTGTAATTTTTATTCTGAAAATTAAAATTAATCATTTGTTCCTATAGCTTTATCTTAATTGTAACCTAGTTACTAAACTTCAATTTTGGTACAACTCAATACTTACAATTTTGACTCATTAAAATTTAGTAGATGAGTTTTAACTTGATGCAAATAAATATACCCACTACCAATAAATAAATAAATAAATAAATCTTATTAGCAACAGAATTTCAATTGCTAATTCTATAAGTAATCTTCTATTTTTTTCGCAGTGACCTACAAAATAGCCATTTAAAACATTAATATTTATAATTTTAGACAATGAATTTTGTACTTGTAGTTTTATGTTCTATATGATGTACTCACTGACATTTTAAATGATTAAAATCATATAGACTAATAAATTTAATCAAGTTAAAATTTAGAGACTAGGTCTTAACTATAAAGTCAAAACTTAATTAGATATTGAGTTGCATTTGTTCTAAGTTTAGGAATTGATGTAATCAAATCAAAACTGCAGTTGACTAATTTTCCCTATATTTTTAAGTGATGTTTCAACAATTTTTCTTGTATCTGGATCATAGGGGATGACATTGTTGTGGATAACATCAATGTTCCCAGAGTTAAGGCCAAAGGCTAGCCAATCAGCAACAACATCCCAAATGGCATTCCTAGTGAGCAGCCTGGGCCTGATATCGATCGGAGCCGGTGGCCTCTCTTGCTCCATAGCATTTGGAGCAGATCAGGTCAACAACAAAGCAAACCCTAAAAACCAGAAAGTGTTAGAGACCTTCATAAGCTGGTACATTGCTTCTCAAGCTTTTGCTTGCTTGCTTGCCTTGACATTACTAGTGTATGCTCAAGACCACCTCGGATGGGAAATAGGTTTTGGTATCCCCCCAGGTCTTATGGTCTTGTCCATTGTCTCCTTCTTGCTTGCTTCTCCTCTCTATGTCAAGAACAAACCACATTCCAGCTTGTTCACTGGTTTTGCTCGTGTCATTGTTGTTGCCTTTAAGAACAGAAAGCTTCCTTTTCCTCCTCATAACTCTGCTGCAAAGTATCATCATAACAAGGGCTCTGATCTTCTTGTTCCTTCTAATAAATTAAGGTTCAATTCCATCATCTCTCTCTCTCTATCTTACTCATCGTATGAATTAATTAATTCTTGTTTATATGATTTCATATTTATAGGGTAAAATAATGTATAGTTAATTTTGGATGATTTGAACGATTTTTTACTTTGTCCTTTTGTGCTTAAGAAGTTGACTTTAGATGTTGATCCAAGCTTTTGCTGACAACACTACTGTACTTTGAGGAGGGCATCAATAGTTGAGTCTTTGAATTGTTAAATCTATTTTATTTTTAATATTATTTTTCATCATGCGTCTTGTCCCGTTTAGAACTATGTTAAAATTTTCAATTTTAAATATTATTTGAAAATAACAGCAAAAGCTTGTCATTGTTCCCCGCAACAATTGAGAATCCTAGCACACTATTTTGACATTTCCAAACCACTTGGTAGAAGAGACAAAGAGCAATCCCATTGTTATTGTTATTTATTTTTATTTTTTAAAAATTGAAGAACCAATTAGCAAATTCAACTATTCTTGATGTTAAAACCAGTATTAATTCACAAATAGCAAGAATTTAGGAACTGTTATGCTAAACCCCACAATGTGAAAAGAAAGAAAACGGAAACGACTGAATTCTGTTTCATACTTGCAATTTATGAAGAACCTAAAGTGTGATGATGAGTCTTTGTTGTGTGCTGTTAGGTTTCTGAACAGAGCCTGCATAATCAAAAACTCAGAACAAGATATAAACCCAGATGGCACAGCTGCAAATCCATGGAGTCTCTGCACAACAGAGCAAGTAGAAGAACTAAAAGCAATCATAAAGGTCCTTCCTTTATGGTCCACAAACATCATAATGACAGTAATCACAACTCAATCCTCGTTCCGTGTTCTCCAAGCCAAGACCATGAACAGACACTTAACCTCAAACTTCCAAATCCCCCCAGGTTCCTTCAATGCCTTCACAATGCTCTTTCTCTTCATCACGGTGGGAATCTACGACAGAATCATCATCCCACTAGCTTCAAAAATCGCCAAAAAACCAGTCCAAATCAGCGCCAAGACAAGAATGGGAATAGGACTGTTCTTCGGAGTCCTCGACCTCGTAGCCTCTGCTATAATCGAAAACAAAAGGAGAAACAGAGCAATCCGACAAGGGTTTGCAAATAACCCAAAAGGGGTTGTGGATATGTCGGCAATGTGGCTTCTTGTTCATCTAGGATTGGTGGGGATTGCAGAAGCGTTCAACGCCATAGGACAATCGGAGTTTTACTATTCGGAGTTTCCGAGGACGATGTCGAGCATTGGGTCGTCTCTGTACTGTTTGGGAATGGGAATGGGGAATCTCATGGCTTCATTGATTTTGAGTGTTGTGGATGGGGTTACTTCAAGAAGAGGAAAAAAGAGTTGGGTTAGTAGTAATTTGAATGAAGGGCATTATGATTGGTATTTTTGGGTTCTTGCAGTGATTGGTGTAGTGAATTTTGTGTACTATTTGGTTTGTTCTTGGGCCTATGGGCCTAGTGCTAGAACTGGGTCGATGGTGCATGATGAACGTTCAGAGGTTGACGGTGAAGAATGATAACGTTGGAGCAATGGTGTAGCTATGTGATTCATAGGGTTGCTTGGTTTCTGCAAGCTGATGTACTAAATTATTATGGAAGGTTTTGTGAACATGCAGTTTAGAAGTGTTTTGTTTGTATGATATGCTTGTTTGGTATTACGGCGGTAGGCTACAAAGTGACTTTTGGGGTTTAAATAGCTACTCTGATAATGTTTAACATGTCTTTTGTGTTAACTGAATTTTTATTCAAAACTCAATTTAAAGTTGAAGCAACTTTTCTGACTATTTATTTTTTATTTTTTTTAAAGGATTAACTAACAATTTTGTTTCGGAAGTACACATACAGGAGCAATTTTGCCCTGATTTTTTTTTTAAAGCAAAGTTACCCTGGATGTCTAAAAATGTATCAATGTTGCCCCTTTGTTAATAGCCTTAACAGTCAAACGTTAGTTGACCGTATTATGCTGACATATATTGTTTACGTGACATCACTTTTTAAAATAGTAATTTTGCCTTGAAAGTACACGTTTAGGAGTAATTTTGCCTTGGAAGTTTTTTTTTGTCTCAATATTACCCCAGAAGTCTAAAAACGTATGATATGATTACATAACTTATTTAGCTTCCTTAATCTCTTTAAAAGGTGTCAATCCGATCTTATAATTAGGAATGGAGGTAGTATGATTAAGTAACTTATTTAGTTTTCTTAATATCTTTAAAAAGAAAAAGTTAAACTGGTCTTATAATTATAATCATAACAGAAAGGAGTAGGGGTGGCAATTGATTTTGTTTTTAATTAAAAAAAAAGTAAATATAGCCTACTCTTTTTTCCCCCATAGCGTCATTCATTGTAGGCATTTCCCAATCAAACAATAATCACTTGCCTGCAGGATTTGTCTAGAAAAAATATTTCGAACAAATCAAGCAAAAAAATAAGAATGAATTTATTCGAATAGAAGATCAAATGAGTATGTCCCAAGTGGTTCAAACGAATTTTTCCAAACAATAATCACTCACTTGCGAAATTATCTACTCGAACGATTAATGAACCTCTGGTGCATTGTAAGCAGAGATAACTGAGAGAATAAAACTTACAAAAAGTGTCAAATACAATTAATTAGGGCTGTTAACGGAGAAGCAACATTGCTATATTTTTAGACTTCTGGGGCAGTATTGGGACCAAAAAAAAACCTCTAGGGTAAAATTGTTACTTAACCCAAAGAAAAGTGATAAAGATGCTATGTAGACAATCCACGTCAGCATAATGGAGTCAACTAACGTTTGACCATTAAGGCTGTTAACGGAGGGGCAACATTGCTAAAAAAAAAAAAAAACTTCAAAAGCAAAATTACTTTTGGGTGTGTACTTTCAATGGAAAATTGCTATTTAACCCTTTTTCTTGATTTAAACATTCTGAAACTGATTTTTCAATATATCATCTAAACAATATTTTGTTCAAATAACTTTTTTTTAATGTAAAAACCTATCCAAACATAAATCATATTACATAAATTGATTTTTTTTGTCGGCTCACCATATCCGCCGCTGGTAGCGATAACTAATCCTCTCGCACTGTAGACTTCTTAAAGGGGCTCTAGTGCTAGTCATGAGACCCTCTCCATACACATCGTCAGATATCAACCCCTTAATTAAATGCTTAAAAAATCCAATTAAGTGTCAACTGCGTTAGACCTTATAAAAAATTTTATTAAGATAAAAGTAACTTTTACAAATATCAATCCAAATAAACCCATAATGTTCAGGTATGCATGAGTTTGTAGTTATCCAGTTCCAACTTATATAACCACAGGTCTACAGAGGATCGAATTATTAATGTTCATTCATCAATTCAATTATCAGTAGAAGAGTAAACACTAATGGTTGTGATGGTTTATACCACTACACTATAAAGTCATTTACGTGCTCATCCACAATGATTCTAACATCTATATTACATTCTTTCTAGTCTTTAATATAAGACATATTTAAAGAGTTAATATTTACTCTAAATATAAAACGCAGTTTTTATATTTGTCAATATTTTTCTAGTTTATTTTTATAGATGCTCCATCAATAATAATTAAGGAAGAGAAAGAATGAGGGAATTAAACAAAGATGACTATAAAATATTTTAGAAAGTGTATGTCATATTAATTGAGTTAAATAATTTTATTAATCTGATCAATAAATAAATTTTATATTAAAAACTGAAGGATTATGGTGTGTGTAGATGAAGAAAAGAAAAAAAGAAAAACCCTGGAGGTTGGAGGTTGGGCTTTGAATAGTAAGAAGCAGAGAGATAAACAGTTATGTGGTCTTGCGAAGGCGAAGGCTGTACAGCTGCCTATGACCTTCATGCCATTTCCCACTTTCATCTTATCCATCCTATCAATAATCACTCAATCAAATCATATATATATATATGTATGTATATATATATATATATATATACTCTAACCAACTAAGATTTGTTGAATGTATGAAAGTGCATATTGTAGTTGAAATATGTGCCACTAGGGCCGGACCTTCTTAATAATTAAAATATTATCGTAAAAGGTCTTAAAAAAAGTTACATATCAGAAAAAATCTTTTCTGATATTATTTCTAAAACGTTAATACTATTATTTTGGTTTTATTTATAAATATCATTTTGACCAAATTACACATACCAAGGAGAGGTAGTTAGCTTAATGATTATGAGGTGAATGTTCAACTTTATCCTCATTTATGATTGGGTACTTTCAATTTTTTCTTCTCTCTCCATTTTTATTGGTATAATTAATATGGGCAAAATTGTCACAATCTTATGTATTTGGTCAAAGGGGACTTATAAATAAGACCAAATTTTTTGGTTAAAAAGGACTTATAAATAGAATCAGAGTGGTGTATCAATACAATATTAACAATTAAATCAGTAAACGTTAACAACTATATCAGTACACGTTAACAACTATATCAGTACACGTTAACAACTATATTAATATACGTTTTTTGAAATAATATCAGAAAAGACTTATGTGGCTTTTTTAGGTTTTTTTTTTAAACAATATTTTGGTAACTTGAGTTTTTTTTTTGGGGGGGGGGGGGGGGGGTGTCCCTATATTATGTAACTTTTCTTACATGATATGTGAGAAATGGATTTAAGAGACTCAGTTATTCAATGAATGATAGACTTATCTTTTCTCTCTTGTTTTCTTTTCTGATGGTGAATATGCCGATCAGAGTCCAAATAGATGCTCTGATCCCATTCTTCCACTTTCCTTGTAATCAAGAATCAAAACTTGTTCGAGCAAAAAAGAAAAAAGGAAAGAAAGAAAGAAAAAAGAATCAAAAGTTGTTACAGAGGGGCAAAAGAGGAACTATACCTCCCTAGGCATGTCTCGTTTTCATTAATTTATATTCACACGTTACGTCGGAGCATATATCTATGTTTCCACTACGTTTTGCCTTGGGAAAAATGCTAGTATGAAACATAATTGAATAAAAAAGTATTAATCTATAAGTACACAGAATATTGGGAAAATTCGTTAAAAAAAACTTCAAAAATATTTAAAGATAAAAATATGTTCCCAATATTTATAATACTAAAGAAGTGTCAATACATGATTTGTCCTTTTCAAAATTAAAGAGAAATGATAGAATTTTCCCTCGGAATTTAATTTTCACCTTTATAGAATTAATTGTGAAAACTTTATCCGAACTTATGAAACGTTTATTAAAATTTGTGAAATATTTATCAAATCTTGTGAATAATTTGATTTACAACTTATGAAATTCTTTAAAGAAGTTGTGAAATTCTTTTAAAAACTTGTGAAACCTTTATAAGATATTGTTAATCAAAATTTGTAACTTGTGAAATTATTTTGAGAACTTGTGAAAACCTTATTCAAACTTGTGAAACCTTTATCAGATATAGATATTGTGAATTCAAATTTGCAACTTATGAAATCTTTTAAGGAAGTTGTGAAATTATTTTAAGAACCTGTGAAAACTTCATCCGATCTTTTAAAACTTTTATCAGATCTTGTAAATTTTGATTTGCAACTTATGAAATTCTTATGAGCATTTGTGAAAATATTATCTAAATTTGTAAAAACCTTTATGAGGAAAAAAAAATGTCTTCCTCTTTGTTCTTAATTTTAAACTTAGAGCGACAATTATGCCATTTTCTTTTAATTTTAAAAAATGACAAATCATGCCTTAACACATCTTTAATATTACAAATATTCAGAACATTTTTTGTCTTTTAACATTTTTGAAGTTCTTCTGAACAGATTTTTCCTAGAACATTTATGTATAAACTAAATTTTCTTTTGGCCGGCTTATGTATAAACCACAAACACTCCAGAATAAAGTTACTAAAGCACAAATATAATAAATTGTTATTAAAAAAAAAAAACTTAGAACGATGTGGTTTCAAGCTTTCAATGCGAAAGAAAAGTGTGGCTTCCAGCCTTATGGGCCTTGTGCTAGTATAATACTCCTTCGGTCCTAAATATATAATAATATAGTTTATTATATAAATTGTACTACAAACTATGTCTATATATTTAGGATTAGAGATAGTAATATTTTCGAGCAATGGTGCGGGTCCTGTAATTATACAGGTTTGATTGATTTCAGCAAGCTAATGCACTAAATCATTTATATGAGGGTTTGTGAACATACAGAACCGGATCCTCTCCTTATCACTTTTCTCCTCATCCCTCCCCATCCCTCTAAAAATCAATCTATACCATTCATTTCTACTTCATCTTTATCTTCATCTTGGTTATTCATTTTTTTAATATTTCAAGTACGACTGACAGATACTAAAAAGATACTGATTGATCCTAAAAAAATACTTCATAATCTTCAAAACATGCTAAGTGTTTTGTTTGCATGATATTGATGTCAGATATGCATATGGTTTTGCAGTTATCAAGTTCCAAAATGAGATCCTTGAAATTAAATTGTCATAGATTGCTTACCTCTACCACTACCATCAATATTGATAATATATATCTATAGATAGTATATATTAAAAATCTAATGCTTCGGGGTCTTGTGGCCTAAATGCCACCAATCATATCTTTTGGAACATTTTTAAAAGTAAAGTCGAGTTTGACTTTTAACCCTTTGATTATGTTCTTGTAATTGTTGGAGCTTCGGTATGTAATCTAATGTGTAGATATAAAATTGCAATTATATATATGTTTAGATAAGTAAGCAATTGTGGAAATGAGCTAGCTCATGATGAAGTTATATAGCACTAGCAATTATCATTATCAAATAATATAACAATCATAAATGAAAAAATAATAATTAAGAATTAAAGTTTAGAAGGAAGCAGTGGTTTGTTGTTATTGGAAGCAGGTGCCATCCATATGACGCCCAAGGCAAGTGGCTGTCGACGGTGTTTGTCCCTCACCTCCACCGTCACTGACGTCATCCTTCCCTTCTTTGCAATCGCCTTCGCTTCTATTTCTACCACTTCCTGACATTAATTGCCATCATTCATTTCAGTCATCCATAATTATAGCAGAGAATGGTTACAACCAAAATTACACGAGCATTGGTAATTTGACTGGTGAGATCTGGAAGGAAATTAAAGAGGAGAAACAGAAAACCTGGAGATAGAGGTTGGAGTAGAAAGAGACAGTGAGAGACACAGTAATATGATGAAGTGAAGTGAGAGAGAAGGCCACCCAGCTGCTTATCTCGTCTATCAAAGTCATCATCGCTCCTTCATGCCACTTCCCACTTTCATCCTATTTTTCAACTCAGTTCACAGAGATCAGATCATCAATATCCCCAAAACCCAAAAGCTAATTGATTCATAAGGTTAGGTTAATATGTGGGCTGCTTTTCTGTATGAAGTAAGTATATCCGAGACGAAGACAAAATTATGAGGACGTTACTTACAGAGACGACGCCATTGTGAACGATGAAATCGCAGAGCACGAAACCTTTGTCAAGTTTCACAAGTGTGACGCCCTTGTTGGCCTCCACCCCCACCTTGTTAGCTACTTCTCCCTTTGACAACTTCCTTATCCATTTTTCCAGTCTTTCTAATTCAGCTTTTGTCTCTTCCATCTCTCTCCTTCCTTAGAAAACCAGACTCTCTCTCTTCCTTCTCTCTATATGCATCAAAGGCTCGCTCAAATTTTCAGGCTATGTTTGGCATTAAGCTGAAGAGCTCCAAAACAAGTTGAAATGCCCATTGAAGCTAAAAAAATGTTTAATAGACTATTAGTAATCCCACGACTTAAATATGAAAAGCAAAATAAAAGACCAAGAGAACAATTCTGCTTGTTTCTTCCTGTAGTGTTACTCGATCGGATTCTTTTTTCAATGGTTAAAACTCAAGAGAACCTGATTCTTTAGTGTGGTGCGTATAATAAATTAAAGAACGCCATGCCTACCACCATAGCTAAAGACTGGAAGTTTCCTTGAAAAAGAAAAAAATTAACAATCATACACCTTCAACATACGCAGTTTTATTGACTGTAACTTGTTTAAAATAAATGAAGCGCCTCACACTTGATCCCCAGCGCTACCATTTGTCTTTCATGTTTGGTCCTCACTTACGTCTTTCTCCCCTTCTCCGCCATCGCCTTCCCTTCCATCTCTACCACTTCCTGCCATTATCATATATTTGTATATGGTCCTATTTATAAGTTCAGTTTGACCAAAAAATTTGGTCCTTTTTATAAGTTTATTTTAACCAAATAAATGAGATTGTGACAATTTTGCCCATTATAATGATGATGACAGAAATTGGCTAGCCCTGTTGGAACAAGAAAAAAATGAGAGAGATTTGACAATAAATTTTAAAAGGTACCTATTCATAAATGATGGTAAAGTTTGAAATTTGTTTCATAATCATTGAGATTTCCTTGGTATGTGAGATTTGGTCAAACTGGACTTATAAATAAAACCAGAGTGATACTATCTTCAGTCTTAAATATAGACATAGTTTATAGTGCAATTTGTAATAAATATTTATGCCTTCAAATTTAACATTTTCTTTTAAATAACCAAAAATCCCTTTTTAAAACACTTTTTTACGTTACTCTTGTTTTGTTTTGAAGAAATTAAAGCACAACCATGACTCCTGACTTTTATAATATGAGATTTTCATACCATATTAATATATTTTAGAATAAATACCATTTCTAGTCTCTGACAAAAAACACGAACCCCATTTTGGCCTCTTACAAAAAAATCGACCCTTATTCGTCCTTTTTATGGACTAAAAATGACCTTTTGGAAATTTGTGAGGAATCAAAATGTCAACCAATCGACCCTTATTCATCCATTTTATGGACTAAAAAGGATTTTTTTTTTCAAGGAACCAAAATGGGGATCACGTTTTTTGTCAGGGACCAAAAAAGGTATTTACTCTATATTTTATTTATGTAATTGAAAATTAGTATTTCATTTTCCCATGGGAAATAGGTTTAGAATTTGAAAATTATGAAGTTTACTTTCTTGATTCTTTTTTATATAGCTTTTGCTGGTTTTAAGTTAAATACTTTTTTCCATCTAAGCTTTATATATATATATATATATATATATATATATATATATATATATATATATAAGAATGATGTTAGAATTCAATGTAGTTATTAAGAATAATACTGAAAATTACTCACATTTTATGACAAATTCAATACTTAAAAGTATTTTTATTAGTACTTGTGGATTAGTTAAAAGTTACTCGTACTTATATTTAGGATAAGAAGAAAGAGTAAGTTACCTATTTTAAGTTCCTTGCTTATAGAGACTTAAATGTAATCGTCTCTAAAACAAAATGCAGAATAGCAGCATCGTTGACAAATTAGTGCAATAATAAAAGAATATATAAACACAACGATGATCACAAGTGAATAATATATTCAACACTATAAAAAATAGAGGAATTACAATGAGATGCTAAGGAAGGAATTTAATTATGGGTGAAGGAGCGTTTTTGCCAATCAACTATTACGCCAGGAGCGATTTTGCCAACTAACTTTTAATGGGCCCAAAAATGCCAAAGAACAATTAAATATGTCAAAAAACTACAACGCCATTTAATGAACAGTAACGTCCGTCTGTTTGCATGCCACACGTGATTTTGAAGAGCGCCACGTGGGATTTCTAATGCCAGCTCAGTCTCCTATGTGGAAATGTGAAGGAGCGTTTTTGCCAATCAACTATTACTCCAGGAGCGATTTTGCCAACTAAATTTTAATGGGCCCAAAAATGCCAAAGAACAATTAAACATGTCAAAAAACTACAACGCCGTTTAAGGAACAGTGACGTTCGTCTGTTTTCACGCCACGCGGGATTTAGGTGCTCTTCACGTGGGATTTTGGCTCACTTATGTGGAAATTTCATTGCCCAGGTGGCTTTTGTGTTTTTCTTTATTTCTTTTTTTTTTGGTTGAATCCCTATATTTTTACCCAAACCGAACTTGCTTGATAGACGAACCCTTCCACAGATGTATCCTTCGACACTCGAGAGCGAGCGAAAGCGAAGAGCCAGACGAACCCAGCCAAACTCGACGGAGAAGGCTGAATCGAAGTTACGGAAGCAGTAATATAAAGTCATAGAGCAATAATACTCTTTTAAAGGGAGAGAAGAAAGGCTAGCCGAAAAGAGAAGAGGGGCATTAAAGTCATTTTACATAGATTTTGAAATCCTAAATTGGGTTGATGACTTAATTAATGATTTGTTGAATTTACTAACCTGATTTAGAATTTTTCTATTTTAAGTACCTTTATATGGGATTTTACCGATTTAGTTTCTCCCTTACAACTTAGTTAGATAAGATAACCGGTTATATAAATTAACAAATGATATCATAATCTCTTTGTGAATATCAAAGCAGGCTAAAACTATATTAGCCCACAATACTCTAGGCTAAATCTCATATGAAAATGTTATAGTTATGTTATTTATCTATATAATCAGCTTAGCTGACATATTTGTTTCCTATGTACAAACCCTACGATTTGTATGGAGCAGCTCCACTGGAATGTTATACTGGCCTTGTTAGTTAGTTCAAAAAAAATTTGAGGGATTGAGTAGTCAGAAGTTTAGTGAAATGAGTGAAATGTGAAAAGACGAAAAGATTAATCATCATAGCCTAATAACGATGACGAAAAGATTAGTCATCATAAAGAAGAGTAAGGATAAATGAGAGAAGGATGGGACATTTTATATCTTGTAATATATAACAAGTAAGTATATTACTGCTTCCGTAACTTCGATTCAGCCTTCTCCGTCGGGTTTGGCTGGGTTCATCTGGCTCTTCGCTTTCGCTCGCTCTCGAGTGTCGAAGGATACCTTTGTGGAAGGGTTCGTCTGTCAAGCAAGTTCGGTTTGGGTAAAAATATAGGGATTCAACCAAAAAAAAAAAGAAAGAAAGAAAAACACAAAAGCCGCCTGGGCAATGAAATTTCCACATAAGTGAGCCAAAATCCCACGTGAAGAGCACCTAAATCCCGCGTGGCGTGAAAACAGACGAACGTCACTGTTCCTTAAACGGCGTTGTAGTTTTTTGACATGTTTAATTGTTCTTTGGCATTTTTGGGCCCATTAAAATTTAGTTGGCAAAATCGCTCCTGGAGTAATAGTTGATTGGCAAAAACGCTCCTTCACATTTCCACATAGGAGACTGAGCTGGCATTAGAAATCTCACGTGGCGCTCTTCAAAATCACGCGTGGCATGCAAACAGACGGACGTTACTGTTCATTAAACGGCGTTGTAGTTTTTTGACATATTTAATTGTTCTTTGGCATTTTTGGGCCCGTTAAAAGTTAGTTGGCAAAATCGCTCTTGGCGTAATAGTTGAATGGCAAAAACGCTCCTTCACCCTTTAATTATTAATAAGTTTCAATAACAACTAAAGAACATGAATAACAAATTACATGATAAGAAATGACAACATCTCACTTATTATTGAAATAACCTGTATACCCCTGCTAATCAAGCAAGATCTTTCTTTGATTTGCTAGTTTCTCTAGTTTAATTGGAAAGCTTGAAATAAAATGATTTTTGACCATAGACAACCGAACCATGATATTGTTATTGAATTGGTTAGGAAAAGTAACTTTGATTTTTTTGGCTAACTATGATATAGGGCTTAGGGATCCTTTTTTCTTGAGGGATTGTGATAGTTTTGGCATTAAATGGTCTCCTTGCATTAGATAGCTTTAAAATTAATTGTGATGGAACCTTTTCACCTTATGAGAAAGATGCTGTTATTGGAGTAATTTACTGCGATTATGTTTGCTTTTTTAGATTGGGATTTGTGGATAAAGTTAAGTCCATTTATGCTTTTATAATTGAAGCCTTAGCTATGAAAAAGGCCTTGCTTCTAGCTATGGACCTAGGACATGATAAAATAGTTTTTGAAACTGATTATCTCCCTCTGCTTACCTGTGTTGAGGCAAAGTCTTCGGATTTGTACGATTGAAGGTGTAAAAGTATTATCTAGGATGTTATTTGTCTTTTGTCTTCTAATTAAGGTTGGGTTTTCTTTGTCCTTTATCTCAAGAGGGGGCAACCATGCCGCGGATCTTCTTACAGCTGATGCTTATAAAGGAGTGTGTCCTATTAGATGGGTTTCATGACCAGCAATTGCTTTGTTGTCACTTCTAACTTTGAAGGCTCAGAAGACTAGTATTGTACTGATAATTCTTCACACACCAGTCCTACAATATGGGTGGTGGCTAATTTGATTATTCTAGTTTACTTTTTTTTTTTTTGGGGGGGGGGGGGGTTGTTGTTTGTTTCTTGTTGTATCTATTTGTTTCTATCATGGTTTGTGGTTTGTTATTCAAACTGTTGTTTCTCCTCTTTGTAATCGTCATTCTTGTGAAGTTTATTAATAGAATGTCCTTTGACCCCCAAAAAAAAAAACGAAGAAAGATATGCACATGGTTTTGTAGTTATCAAGTTCTAAAATGAGATCCTTGAAATTAAATTGTCATAGATTGCTTACCACTACCATCAATATTAACAATATATATTTATAGATAGTTTATATTAAAAATCCAATACTTCGGGCTCTTGTGGCCTAAATGGCACCAATCATACCTTTTAAAACCTTCTAAAGGTAAAGCTGAGTTTGAGTTTTAACCTTTGATTATGTTAATTGTTGGAGCTCCGGTATGTAATCTAATGTGTAGATATTAAATTGCATTATATGATTAGATAAGTAATAAGCAATTGTGGGAATGGAAATGAGCTAGCTCATGAGGTTATATAGCACTAGCTCTATGCTTCTAAAAAAAAGATTTTTTTAATATCTAATTTAGGAGATTAATAAAGCTAAATAAATCACTTAATTATAATATATATGCATGATATCTTTGAAATATTTCTATATATCATTAGATTATATATCAATATATAAATTAGACAAAGTGAAAAGATAAATGCAAGATATAAAATAAGAAAATAATCTTATATTTAGAAGTAAAATTCACTTTTGAACTAAATTGTACATTTAGGATTGGAGGTAATATATCCTATTTGCTCTGAAACCCAGATCGAACTAGAGAACTGTTCAGTAAATCAGTCTAGTCCAAACATCAACCCAATTCATTTTTTATTTTTTTTTAAAAAAATTTCATGTTATTTACTCTGAAATCTTCAATTTCTCATCGGTTTGGCTCCGGCTTAGCTTCAGATTGACTCCAATTTGACCCACTGACCCTTAATCCGATACCCCAACCGGTTTAATGACCAGTCTGGATTTTAGAACCTTAATATACACATATTGACTAGATGCTTTTAGGGTATCCTGAAGTGGTTGACCTCAGACATTAAGCTACATATAAAGCCCAAATAAAGTAAAACTGAATCCAAGGTCAGTGTGTTTCTTGAAGGCCAGCAAAATAAAAATTAATGAAGAGAAGTTGGCATTATTGTTGACAAATTGTTATTATTAAATACTAAAACAATTAAGCATTAAAGTTTAGAAGGGATTGGTTTGTTATAATTGGAAGGAGGTGGTGCCATCCACATGACGCACAAGGCAAGCGGTTGTCGATGGTGTTTGTTCCTCACCTCCACCGTCACTGACGTCATCCTTCCCTTCTTTCCTGTCGCCTTCGCTTCTATTTCTACAACTTCCTGACATTGCCGATCATTCGTTTCAGTCATCCATAATTCTAGCAAATAATGGTTACATACAAAATTAAATTGGAGTTAAAGCCAATTCACACGGACTCTAATGTTAATAATTGTGTTGGATTTTGGATCGGGTTTACCTTTTTGAGCCGAACTATTTGATTAATCAGGGATTATTTTTAAAAAAAAATTCTAAGAAGAGAATAAATCAGTATCAATTCCTATGAGAGAATTTATAACTACCACTCCGAACCTATTTATGAGTCCTTTGTATCCAAAATTTTTTGTTTAAAATATGCCACTTGTAGGGTAATAAATGTGGTTTTGTCAACTTTACCCTTATTCACTATTGGCTAATCACGTGAGAAAAAGAGGAGAGAAAGATGTGTAAATGCAAAAAGGGAAAATATACACCCTTTTATAAATGAGGATAAATATGAAAAAAAAAAATCATTTAATGCTTTTCTTAGTTTGTGAGAATGTGATACGAGTGACGTATAGTAAGAATAGCGTAAACAATGGGGGTGATCCTATGCATCTTCTCATATTATCATTATACAGTGAGATTTGACTAAATTACATTTCACATGGAAGTTAACATGTTTAATATGTCATAAATTGATTAAATTTTCAAATTTACTTATCCAATAAGGGTTAACACATTGAATATCTTCTCATATTAAAATTTTCAAATTTACGCAAGCATTGGTAATTTGACTCGCGAGACTGGAAGGAAAGAGGAGAAATACAAAACCTGGAGGTAGGGTTTGGAGTAGAAAGAGACTGAGAGAGAGACAGTAATCTGATGAAGTAAAGTGAGGGAGAAGGCCGCCCAGCTGCCTACCATGTCCATCAAAGTCATCATTGCTCCTTCATGCCACTTCCCACTTTCATCCTATTTTCCAATTCAATTCACACATAACAGATCATCAATATCCCCATAACCCAACCTAACTGATTCATAAGGTTAGCTTTTACTGCTTTTCTAATGTAATTTATAGTGTAAGAAGTAAACATGCTGAGACAAAGACCTATGAGGACATTACTTACAGAGACGCCATTGTGAATGATGAAATCGCAAAGCAGGAAACCTTTGTCAAGTTTCACAAGTGTGGTGCCCTTGTTGGCCTCCACCTCCACCTCGTTAGCGACTTCTCCCTTTGACAACCTCCTAATCCATGTTTCCAGTCTTTCTAATTCAGCTTTTGACTCTTCCATCTCTCTCCTTCCTTAGAAAACCAGACACACTCTCTCTCTCTCTTTCTTCTTGTACTATATACATCAAAGGCAGGCTAAACTTTTCAGGCTATGTTTGGCATTAAGTTGAGGAGCTCCAAAACAAGTTGAAATGCCCATTGAAGCTAAAAAGGTTGTTTGGGTCAGCTTTAATACACCCACGAATTACATATGAAAAGCAAAATAGAAGAACTAGACCTTAAAAAACAGCCCATAGAATTGCAACTTTAATTTGTTAGCCACATGAATCATCCTTTTTATATTTCGTTTTCAACTTCTTATTAGTTGTTTGTGTGTACGCACCAACAACGTAATGTACACGGTTTTGTTTTAATGAAGGACCTAAACCTAATAATGACTGTCCGTCATAAAATTAACCCTTTCCTAATCACACACTCCAAATACATACCACTTTGGTCATATTTATAAGTCCAGTTCCATGTAATAAATGATATTATGACAATTTTACCCATGAAGATAAAGAGAGAAAAAACAGTTGAAAAATATCCAATCATAAATGAGGGCAAAGTTAAAAGTTTACTCCATAATTATTGAGTTAACCTCCTTAATTATTATGTGAGATTTGATCAAAATGGATTTATAAATAGCATATGCATCAATAGTTAATTTTGCATCCCAATCATCACCTTTATTAATTTATTGTTTATTCGGTCCCTACTTGCAATTAATAAACATCACATTGAACATTTTATTTCTTTTTTGTTTTGTTCTGAAGAAATTCAAGTGCGCTGTGTAACACCGCAATTTATGAACCATAATTAAATAGTTCTTAGGTCACGACACTACGTATGTAATCGGAATGACAAATGATGATGTGTGCTAGTAAGAGGAACCTTAATGATAGCCTACAACTAAGCTCACCTCTTATAATTTCCCTGCAACCCTATTCATTTCTCACATGAAAAAAAAAAAAAAAGTGTATAGCAACTATTAGATCTAAAGATCTCAACAACTATTGATTATTCAAAAATATATATGCAAATCGAGATCGATTCAAAAATGCAATTCAACTCACAATAATTTATTTATAGTATCTTTTACATAAAACCTTTCACAAATTAGTTCTCGAATTGGTTACCAAAAGCCCCCCCAAAAAAGGTTCCAAAACAAATGAACATCATTTCATTTTCCAAATATCGTTCACAAGAGATTTCATAAAAACTTGTCTCTAACCTTGTCACAAAAATAATTATACAAAAGCTTTATCATATTCAAATCATCAATCACATATATATCATGCCAAGTAATTGATTGATACATAGAGCATCCTTATTACCCCTAACCACCCTTATAACTGCTGATTGGAGCCATAGCTAACAAATAATTTATCCATTTAACTGGATTATACATGATTCCACATCATGAAGCGTCACCCGGCCAAGGTCCCTAGCTCGTCATGATTGGACTAAGACTCCCCTCCTTTTGATGAAACCAAAGAGGTGTCACTGTCCCTTGTGCTAACCCTTAACCCGGCCAAAGGAAGGGTGATACCAAGAGCCCTCAGAATATGAAAGTCGTCCACTGTGCACACACGAATTTTAATATGTTCTATAACTAATTTTAAAGCTTAAAAAGGGTACTATTTTCTCACAAAATTTCACAGACAAATGAAGTCATTTGTTTGGTCAAAACCTCACATGAATCTGAAACCCAAATATGAAAAAATAGGATCTTCCCACTTTTTCATGCATAACTTGAAAAATTCATAATTTTGGTTCTAGACCTCCAACTAATGTGTTCTTTAACTCGTTTTAAGGCTTGATATGTGTATTGAAGGTCCACCATGTTTCATGGTCAGAAGAACAGATCGCATGCCCTGAGTGTACCTCACACCATATTAGTGCTCCAATTGCTAAATTCTGTTTTCAGCAAAATAGGACAGAACCTCTCTTAATGCACTAAAACTTTTCTAACTTTATAACCATTACTAAATCATCATTTAGGTGACTCTAACCATAGTTTAACAATGATTCGATAATTCATATGGCTACCTCTAGTATGGAAATTCCCAACTTTAAGAACATCAATCAAAAACTTAGTTTGAAACTTTAGAGTAGTACCTATATCACACCTTAATATACATCTGAGGCTTCTAATACACACAAATCTATATCTTAATTCTCTTTTCCATTCCAAATAAAATCAGCAGCAGCAGCATCCCTTGAAGCTTCAACTTCTTTTACAGACACAAACAAACATTCCCCCACCCACACATATCAGCTCATGTCTTCAGCATTTAAATCATCCTTTTTGCGACACAAATAAATATTCCCCCACCCACACATATCAGCTCATGTCTCCAGCATTTAAACCATCCTCTTTGCAACTTTACTGGTTTAGCCTCAAGTAACAAACCCCATTAACAGCAGATGAAAACCCATCTGGAACAGAGACACAGGTTCGGACCTTACACTGTACTAATATTCCTTTACAGTTGCTATTACACACACACACACTGTGTGTCTATATATGCATATATCTATTTTCAGTTCCAAGTAAAATCAACATCATAATAAATCCTTTAAAGCTTCAGTTTTTACGGACAGCATGAAAGACCAAAATAAGCTCTAAACCATCTTATCTGGCTAATTTAACATTTTATCAACAGTTTCGTTTTCCTTATCCTTAATTTCAGAGAACTCAACGCCTTAGACTTAGAGACAGCAAGCATACGATACAAAAATCACAAACCAGAACAAATCAAACACATGAAGCACTAATTTCTTTTCCTAAAAGCTTTAATCTTAACTTATCTTTCATATACACGGAGGTTTCCTTCCCAAAGCTTTAATTTCAGTCACTCCTCTCACCCCAAGCTGCAGCAATTCGAGAAAATGAAAGTGAAAAGAGGTTGAGGAGACTCACCTTACTTAGTTTCTGGTATTTCTTGCAGCGATCGGCCGCTTCCTTCTTCTTTCTTTCTTTCTTTTTTTTTTTGCTCGAAGCTTCCTTCTTCTTTCTGGTGATCGCTGGTTCTCTCTCGCTCTCGGATTTCTTGCTCTCTCTTCGTACTTTTGGCCGAAAGCGTGGAAAGTGTGTGTATTTGTCGTGAATTGGGAGGAGTCGTTGACCAAAAAAATTGACCGGGTAGTGAATAAATGAAAAGGGAGGCTGGTGGTAAAAAGTAAAAACACCATTTTCTCTTTGCAACTTAATCTTTTACTTATTTAAAGGTAAAGAATAGATAGGTGTAAGAATTTTCTTAATATCATATTATCTTTTTTTCTCAATTATTTTCTCTAGACTATAAAATATTGACTTTAAAATTTTCAGGTCAAAATCTATCCTCTAACTATTTTTCATGAATTTTCAAGAAAATAGGCCTTAAATTTCAAATAATAGCATTAAAACTATTTAGGATAATTTAATTCATAATTAATCCCCTCATAATATTTCTAGATCATCAAAATAATATTCTATAAAATTTTTTTTAAAATTTTTAAGGTTCAAAAATAATTTTTAATAATTGTTTTAGTTTTTCCTTATGATAAGTTTAAAACATTTGACTCCTACGAATTTATTTCAATCTTATTCCTAAACTTCTAGTCCTAAAATTTTGGATGTTACACACCAGACCTTGACTCCATGACTACTGACACTTTTAATATGATATATTTATACCATATTAATATAACACAATGTTAATACTCCTATGCTCTTTTTTAAAAGAAACAATTATCAAAATTATGTGATTTAAGATATTGGTGAAAAGTAATAAATGTGTTGGAAAAAAAAACAAAAAATATGTAAGATATATATTTTCATTTACAATTATATATCATTGTTTATAAAGAAAGTAAACAAGAGATTATAAATGAAATTTTATTGGAGAGAGATATCGGGTGACACATATTTGATGCACGTAAAATTAAAAATATCCACAAAAATAATTATTCTTCGTATATAGGACCATTTATATTAGATAGATTATCCCTTATAAAAAAGAATGGAGGGACTATAATTCATATAAACATACATATATGTTCAAAAGTTTAACAAGCTTCAAACTTGGAGACATACACCGGTACCACCACCCTTGGAAAGAACCTTCAAAGTTCAAACACTACTATCTCTCCGGATGGCAACTTCCTCTCTCTGTCATCTTGTTGAGATCAGAGAGAGAGAGAGACAGAAAGAAGAATCAAAATATGTGAGAGATTGATTTGTTGAGAAGAAGAATTAAATTTTCCCCTTAACAAAATTAATTGTGAACTATCCAAATTTAAACCTTTATTACAACTTGTGAAACTCTTAATAAATTCGGTGAATTTTAATTTGCAACTTATGAAATTTTTTAAGAAAGTTATGAAATTCTTTTGAAAACTTGTGAATCCACTGCCCAAACTTATGAAACCTTTATCAGAATTTGTAAAACTCTTATCAGATATTGTGCATCAAAATTTATAACTTGTGAAATTATTTTGAGAATTTTTAAAAACCTTATCTGAACTTGTAAAACTTTTTTAGATATTGTAAATTTAAATTTGCAACTTGTGAAATTATTTTAGAAAATTGTGAAATTCTTTTGAAAACTGGGGAAAACATTATTTGAACTTGTTAAACCTTTATATGATCTTGCAAATTTTTATTTATAATTTGTGAAATTCTTATGAGAAATTCACTTTTAAACTAAATTGTACATTCAAGATTGGACGTAATATATACTAATAATGCTCTGAAACCCAAACCGGATCGGCCGAACCGGAGAACCGTTCAGTAAATCATTTTGGTCCAAGCATCAACTCAGTTCTTTTTCCAATTTTTTTTTTAGAATTTCATATTGATTACTTTAAAATCTTCAATTTTTCATTGGTTTGATCCCAGGTTAGCTTCGGTTTGACTTCAATCTGATCCATTGACCCTCAACCCAATACCTCAACCTCAACAGATTTAATGGCTGATCTTTAAAACCTTGATATATACATATTGACTATATGATTTTAGGGTATCAAAGCGGTTGACTTCAGATATTAAGCTACATATAAACCCGAAATAAAGTAAAACTGGATATAAGGTCAGAGTGTTTCTTGAAGCCCAGCCAAAAAAAAAAAAAAAGAAGTTGGCATTATCGTTGGCAAATTGTTATTATTAAATAATGTAACAATCATGAATGAAAAAAAAAAAGGGAATTAAAAATTAAAGTTTAGAAGGAAATGGTTTGTTATTATTGGAAGGAGAAGCAGGTGCCATCCAAATGACGCCCAAGGCAAGTGGCTGTCGATGGTGTTTGTTCCTCACCTCCACCGTCACTGACGTCATCCTTCCCTTCTTACCTGTCGCCTTCGCTTCTATTTCTACCACTTCCTGACATTGCAGATCATTCGTTTCAGTCATCCATATATAGTTATAGCAGAGAATGGTTACAAACAAAATTAAATTGTTGAAGTTTTATTTATAGAAGAGATTCTTCCATGCCACTTAAGTCAATTGACACAGACTCTAATATTAATACCCTCCGGTCCTAATTATAAGGCATAGTTGACTTTCTTTGGAGATATTAAGGAAGCTAAATAAGTTACTTAATCATTTCATATGTTGTGTATCTTTAGATTATATATTAGTTTATTAGTTAAACTAACTAGTTTGAAGAAAAAAATAAAAATAAAAACAGTCTAAAGTAATTTAGTTAGCTTCTTTAATTTTTCCAAAAAAGTCAACTATGCCTTATAATTAGGACCGGAGGGAGTAATTGTGTTGGCCTTTATCAGCCGAATTATTTGATTAATTAGGGAAACAAAAAAAAAATCTAATTTAAGAAGAGAATACTCAGTATCAATCACTTAAATTTTTTTTGTTTAAATGATGCGAGAGAAAAAACTGTAAATGCAGGGAGATAAAATATTGCGAAAGGAAATGTACCCTCTTTTATAAATAAGGGCAAATATGGAAAAAAATTATTGATTTAATGTTTTTTTTTTAATTTGCGAGAATGTGATATATAAGTGACTTATAATAAAATACAGAACCATCGGAAAATAAGCATATAATTCCTCAACCATTAATTGAAGGGCAAATAAGAATTGTTCTAGTGTAATCAATGGGAATGATGGTTTGCATCTTCTCATATTATCATTATACAATGAGATTTGACTAAATTTCGTACCCCAAGAAATGGAAGTTAACATGTTTACTATGTCTTGAATTGATTAAAATTTTCAAATTTACTTATCCAATAAGGTTAACACATTGAATATCTTCAACTATTAAATTTTTCAAATTTACGCGAGCATTGGTAATTTGACTGGCGAGATCGGGAAGGAAATTAAAGAGGAGAAACAGAAAACCTGGAGATAGGGTTTGGAGTAGAAAGAGACAGAGAGAGACACAGTAATATGATGAAGTGAAGTGAGGGAGAAGGCCACCCAGCTGCTTATCCCGTCCATCAATGTCATCATCGCTCCTTCATGCCACTTCCCACTTTCATCCTATTTTTCAGTTCAGTTCACAGAGAGCAGATCATCAATATCCCCATAACCCAACCTAATTGATTCATAAGGTTAGCTTCATTCTGTTTGGTTTGACAGAAGAAACTGTTTTTTTAATGTACGAAATAAGTACGTGAAGGGAAGACAAAATCATGAGGACGTTACTTACAGAGACGACGCCATTGTGAACGATGAAATCGCAGAGCACGAAACCTTTGTCAAGTTTCACAAGTGTGACGCCCTTGTTGGCCTCCACCCCCACCTCGTTACCTGCTTCTCCCTTTGACAACCTCCTTATCCATTTTTCCAGTCTTTCTAATTCAGCTTTTGACTCTTCCATCTCTCTCCTTCCTTAGAAAATCAGACTCTCTCTCTCTCTCTCTTCCTTCTTGTACTATATATATGCATCAAAGGCAGGCTAAACTTTTCAGGCTATGTTTGGCATTGAGTTGAAGAGCTCCAAAACAAGTTGAAATGCCCATTGAAGCTAAAAAGGTTGTTTGGGTCAGCTTTAATACACCCACGAATTACATATGAAAAGCAAAATAGAAGAACTAGACTTTAAAAAGCAGCCCACAATATTGCGACTTTAATTTGTTAGCCGCATGAATCATCCTTATTATATTTCGTTTTCAACTTCTTATTAGTTGTTTGTGTGTACGCACCAACAACGTAATGTACACGGTTTTGTTTTAATGAAGGACCTAAACCTAATAATGACTGTCCGTCATAAAATTAACGCTTTCATAATCACACACTCCAAATACATATGCATCAATAGTTAATTTTGCATTCCACTCATCACCTTTATTAATTTATTCCTTATTCAGTCAATGTATCTCGCCTACTTGCAATTAATAAACATCACATTGAACATTTTATTACTTTTTTGTTTTGTTCGGAAGAAATTCAAGTGCGCTGTGTAATACCCCGATTTAGGAGCCATAATTAAATAGTTCTTAGGTCATAGCATTACAAATGTAATCAGGTATGACAGATGATGATGTGTGCTAGTAAGAGGAATAGCCTAACTAGGCTCACCTCTTACAACTTCCCTGCAACTCTATTCATTTCTCACATGAAAAAAAAAAAAAAAAAAAAGTGTATAGCAACCATGAGATCCAAAGATCTCAGTACCTATTGATTATTCAAAAATACAAATGCAAACCGAAATCGATTCAAAAATGTATTTCAACTCACAATCATTTATTTATATTATCTTTTACATAAAACCTTTCACAAATTAGTTCTCGATTTAGTTACTAAACCGCCTCCCCTCCCCAAAAAAAGGGTTCCAAAACAATTGAACATTATTTCATTTTCCAAATATCGTTCACAAGAGATTTCAAAAAACATGTCTCTGACCTTGTCACAAAAATAATTATACAAAACCTATATCATATTCAAATCATCAATCACATAGATATCATGCCAAGTAATTGATTGATGCATAGAGTATCTTTATTACCCCTAATCACTCTTATAACCGCTGACTGAAGCCATAGCTTACAAATTATTTATCCATTTAACTGGATTACACATGATTCCAACTCATGAAGCGTCATCCGGCCAAGGTCCCTAGCTTGTCATGATTGGACAAAGGCTCCCCTCCTTTTGATGAAACCAAAGAGGCGTCAGTGTCCCTTGAGCTGACCCTTAACCCAGCCAAAGGAAGGGTAATACCCCAAAAGCCCTGAGAATGTCAAAGTCGTCCACTCTGTGCACACGAATTTTAATATGTTCTATAACAAATTTTAAAGCTCAAAAGGGGTACTATTTTCTCACCAAATTTCACCGACAGATGAAATCATTTGTTCAGTCAAAACCTCACACGAATCCGAAACCCCAATCTGAAAAAATAGGATCTTCCCACTTTTTCCTGCATAACTTGAAATATTCAAAACTTAGTTCTAGACCTCCAAGGAACGTGTTCTTTAACTCGTTTTAAGGCTTACTATGTGTATTGAAGGTCCACCAATTAGTTTCATAGTCAGAAGAGATCGGATGCCCTGATTGTAACTCACACCATATTAGTGCTCCAATTGCTAAAATTCTGTTTTCAGTAAAATGGGACAGAATCTCTCTTAACGCACTAAAACTTTTCTAACTTTATAACCATCTACTAAATCATTATTTAGGTGACTCTAGCCATAGTTCAAGCATCTAAAACAATGATTCGATAATTCATATGGCTACCTCTATAAGTATGGAAATTCCCAACTTTAAGAACATCATTCAAAAACTTAGCTTGAAACTTTAGAATAGTACCTATATCACACCTTAATATACATCTGAGACTTCTAGTACACACATATCTATATCTTAATTCTCTTTTCCATTCCAAATAAAATCAGCAGCAGCAGCAGCAGCAGCATCCCTTGAAGCTTCAACTTCTTTTACAGACACGAATAAACATTCCCCCACCCACACAGCACTAATTTCTTTTCCTAAAAGCTTTAATCTTAACTTATCTTTCATTTACAAGGAGGTTTCCTTCCCAAAGCTCTAATTTCAGTCACTCCTCTCACCCCAAGCTGCAGCAATTCGAAAAATTGAAAGTAGAAAAGGTTGAGGAGACTCACCTTACTTAGTTTCTGGTATTTCTTGCAGCGATCGGCCTCTTCCTCTTTCCAGTGATCGCTGGTTCTCTCTCGCTCTCGGATTTCTCGCTCTCTCTTCTTACTTTTGGCCGGCAATGTGGAAGTGTATGTGTATTTGTCGTGAATTGAGAGAGGAGTCGTTGACCAGAAAAATTGAGAGAGGAGTGAATAAATGACGGGACGGGATAGGGAGGCTGGTGGTAAAAACACCATATTCTCTTTGCAACTTTAATCTTTTATTTATTTAAATGTAAACATTTGATGGGTGTTAGAAATTAATTATTAATATAATATAAGAATTTTTTTTCCTCAATTAGCTTCTCCTTTAAAATTTCCAAGTCAAAATTTATCCTCTATCTATTTTTTCATGAATTTTCAAGAAAATAGACCCCTAAATTTTAAATAATAGCTTTAAAAATATTTAGGCTGATTTAATTCATAATTAATCCACACATAATATTTCTAGATCCTTAAAATAATATCCTATAATTTTTTTTTTAAATTTTCAAGATCCAAAAATAATTTTTAATAATTATTTTAAGTTTTTCTTTATAATAAGCTTAAGACGTTTGACTCTTAAGGACTTAATAGTCTTATTTCAGTCTTATTGCTAAACTTCTAATTACAAAATTTTAGATGTTACACACCAGACCATGAGTCCATGAGTCATGACTACTGACACTTTTAATATGATATATTTATACCATATTAATATAACACGATGTTAATACTCCTATGCTCTTTTTTTTAAAAAAGAAACAATTATCAAAATTATGTAATTTAAAATATTAGTGAAAAACAATAATTGTGTCGAGAAAAAATATGTATAGCAAGATATATATTTTCATTTACAATTATATACTATAGTGTATAAAGAAAGTAAATGAGAGATTATAAATGAAATTTTATTAGAGAGAAACATCGAGTGACACATATTTGATGCAGGTAAAATTAGAAATATCCACAAAAATAATTATTCTTTATATATAGGACCATTTATATTAGAGAGGTTATTCCTTATAAAAAAGAATGGAGGGACTATACTTCATATAAACATATATATTTTCAAAAGTTGAATAAGCTTCAAACTCGGAGACATACACCACCAACCTTGGAAGAGTTCTTGGAGAGCTTACCTTAGTTAAGAGTTAAACTTCCTTGTTCATTTTTTTAGCTCTTCCTTCCTTTTCTTCTTCTTGACCCCTTACACCTTCAATTTCTCCTTTGGTGTCCTCTGGATGTCCAGCCGATATGAATGAATACGATGGAGAATTTTTGAATATAGAGAGGTTTAAAGTCGGTGAAAAGGGGAAACATCTTATAGACTTGAAGTTTCACTTATTTACCATGACACCATTTAGTTCTAATCCAATCCTTTCTTGACTTTATCTTTGACGAAAGAGAATTAATTGACATTAATCAAATGACTTCGGCTGAAGCAAAAGGACGCAAGATTCAATATGACCTTATGACTTCTTCATAATCACAATCTTGCCATCGGTTTATAATTCCTATTATTTGTTGATTGAAAATTCATGGAAGTGGACAGTTGTAGCATAAAATCAAATGAACATATATGTGTCTTGACTCATTTAACAATTGCTGAAGTATTGTGGAATTCTTTCCAATACGATCCTATTTGATCATACACAAGATTTTTATTTGTAACTTAGTTTACTACTAATTTAATTATAAATATTAGATAAATGTAGAAAATAAATCCTTAATTCCATATAAGGATTTTTCTTCTTCAATTAGCTTTTCTTTGCCACATGATATTGTCTCTAAAATTTCTAAGCCCAAATCATCCCTTTACAAATTATTCTTTAATCTTTTCCTCATAATCTCCAAGAAGTATTCATGCAACCTTCTTCCTATGTTTTTGGTCAAATTTAATACCCATAAACAAGTAATTTTACGACCACATTTTATTCTAATTATTTCACACAATAACCTATATTCATTAGCACATAACTTCATAAAAATTCATATATACAAATAACTCCACGTTAATCCACATGGGGATGTTACAACAACAATATATCATAAATGGAAAAAATAATTAAGAATTAAAGTTTAGAAGGAAGTGGTTTGTAATTATGGGAAGAAGGTGCCATCCATATGACGCCCAAGGCAAGTAGCTGTCGATGGTGTTTGTTCCTCACCTCCACCGTCACTGACGTCATCCTTCCCTTCTTTCCCGTCGCCTTCGCTTCTATTTCTACCACTTCCTGACATTGCCGATCATTCGTTTCAGTCATCCATAATTATAGAAGAGAATGATTACAAACAAAATTAAATTGGTGAATTAAGTTTCATTTATAGAAGAGATTCTTCCATGCCACTAAGTTAAGTCAATTGACACAGACTCTAATATTAATAATTGTGTTGGATTTTAAATCAGGTTTGTGAACCGAACTATTTGATTAATTAGGGAAATAAATAATAATAATAATTTAAGAAGAGAATAAATCAGTATCAATCACTTAAAAAGTTTTTGTTTAAAATATAAGTCACTTGCTTGGTAGTAAACGAGGTTTTGTCAATTTTACTCATATTAACTATTGGCTAGGCATGCGGGAAAAAGAGAAGAGAAAGATTGGTGTAAACTTAGAGATAAAATGATGTGAGAGAAAATGTATCCCTTTTATAAATGATGACAAATATGGAAAAAAAAATTATTCATTTAATGATTTTCTTAATTTACGAGAATGTGATACGTACAAGTGACTTATAATAAGATACAAAACGAAAAGAAAATAAGCATCTAATTCCTCAACCATTAATTGAAGGGCAAGTAAGAATAGTGTAAACAATGGGAGTGATCCTATGCATCTTCTCATATTATCATTATACAGTGAGATTTGACTAAATTAAATTTCACATGGAAGTTAACATTTTTAATGTCTTAAATTGATTGAATCTTTCAAATTTACTTATCCAATAAGGGTTAACACGTTTAATATCTGCTTCTCTTAAAAGTTTTCAAATTGACGCAAGCATTGGTAATTTGACTGCGAGATCAAGGAAAGAGGAGAAGAAGAAAACCTGGAGATGGGGGTTGGAGTAGAAAGAGACAGAGAGAGAAACAGTAATATGATGAAGTGAAGTGACGGAGAAGGCCACCCAGCTGCTTATCCCGTCCATCAAAGTCATCATCGCTCCTTCATGCCACTTCCCACTTTCATCCTATTTCACAGTTCAGTTCACAGAGATCAGATCATCAATATCCCCAAAACCCAAAACCTAATTGTTTCATAAGGTTAGCTTAATTGTGTCTGTTATTGACAGTGGATCTGCTTTTTTTTCTTAATGTAATTTATGGTGTGTGTAAAATAAGCTACGAGAGACGACGGAGACAAAATCATGAGGACATTATTACTTACAGAGACGCCATTGTGAACGATGAAATCGCAGAGCACGAAACCTCTGTCAAGTTTCACAAGTGTGAGGCCCTTGTTGGCCTCCACGTCCACCTCGTTAGATTCTTCTCCCTTTAACAACCTCCTTATCCATTTTTCCAGTCCTTCTAATATTTCAGTTTTTGACCCTTCCATCTCTCTCCTCCCTTAGAAAAGCAGCCCCCTCCCCCCTCTCTCTTCCTTCTCTCTATATGCATCCAAGGCTGTCTCAACTTGAGGCTATGATTGGCAATTTGGCATTATGTTGTAGAGCTCCAAAACAAGTTGAAATACCCATTGAAGCCAAAAAAAAAGGATAATGAACGTGGTAATACGAAAAAGTCAACTTTAATTTGTTAGCCACATGAATAATCCTTCTTATATTTCGTTTTTAACTTCTTATTGATTGTTTGCGTACGTGTACGCACCGACAACGTAAATTACACGGTTTTGTTTTAATTAAGGACCAAAACCTAATAATGACTGTCTGTCATAAAAGTAACACCTTCCTAATCACACACTCCACATACATATGCATCAATAGTTAATTTTGCATCCCACCCATCACCTTTATTTGGTCAATGTATATATCTGGCCTACTTGCAATTAATAAACATCGCATTGAACATTCTATATTACTTCTTTGTTATGTTCTCAAGAAACTCAAGCACGTCCGACCATGAGTCCATGACTACTGACACGTTTAATATGATATCTTTATAGTACCATATTAATGTAACACGATGTTAATACTCCAATGCTCTTTTTTAAAAAAATGAAGCAACCATAAAAAATTACATGATTTAAAATATTAGTTAAAAGTAATAAGTATATTGAACAAAGAAAATAATAAATATGTATGATATATATTTTCATTTTCAATTATCTATCATTGTTTATAAAGAAAGTACATGAGAGATTATGAATATGATTTTATTAGAAAGAGATAATGAGTGACATATATTTAATGCAGGTAAACTAGAAATATCTGTTTAAAATTTCATAAAAACATAATTATTCCTTATATATAGGACCATTATATGAGAGAGATAGATTATTCCTCGCAAAAAGGAATGGAGGGAGTATAATTCATACTCCCTCCGGTCACTACTATAAAACAGGTCTTTAATGTCTATTTTTTTTCACATTCTACGTCCCTTTATAGGGGAACGCTTATCTGGAGGACGTTGTAAGCCAAACTAATGTTGGAATTTTAGGATATAATCCCATGAGTAATGAATAAGAAGAAGGTTGGAAAAAAAGAGGAAAAAGGAAGAAGGAATGTATGTGTTGATAGAAGTCCCACATTGATTAGTTGGAGAGAAGTTGGAGGGTATATAAACATCAAATTTGCTCATCCTAAATGGGCCTTTGGGCCAACTCACTTTTGTGGAAGGGTGAGAACTTAGATGACCCTTGGTCCACCACATGTCGTGCGCGCCGCGTCCGACCGGTTTTATTATATTATTTTTTAAAATTCCAATTAGTCCCTGAACTTTTAATAATTCCTTTTTTGCCCCTCTGAGATTTTCCAACCGGAGGCTACGAACCGCGATCCGCGATTTTGATTGTTCGCTCCGTTTTGGTGCGTCTGTTTGTATGATGCACCAGTTCGCCAACAAGGGTCGTTGGTCATTTCTATTCGCTCCGTTTTGGTGCTTTTATTCGCATGACGCATCAGTTCACTGTAACAGTCGAATCCATTTGATCAATCTTTTTCATTGTCTATAAATAGGGCGCCTTAGTGACAGAATTGTTATCTTAAAAATTCATACTGCATAATGCATTCTACAAAACATATTATGTGTGTTCCCAAAGCAGACTCATTGCATTATTCGCTTGGGCTTCAGATTGAGAGAGCCATCTTTCTGAAGATAAAAAATCCACTTTATCCTGGAAGGCAATTGTTCAGCAACCTTGGGAATCCATATTGAGGGAGTAAAATTGTCTTAAGGAAACAACGTATGTTGGGCCTAAATTTCTTCAAGGTTCATTACCATATTCGACAATCTTGTGAGTTCGTTTATGGTTTTTCATATTATACGAACCTATTATATGCTCGCTATATGTGCCATCTTAATAATACAGATTCTTGTTGTGCTATATTAATAGTATCTGTTTACTGTATATTCAATTTCTACCTGTTTATTATATTTTCAACAACAACTTACAGCTTCCTAAAAACAAAAAGGAAAGTCTTAAGTACCACTTACAACGTCCTTAATTTAAAATAGGGAGGCCTTAAGTGATACTTTTGGTGGGACTTAAGGCATCCTATCTATTGTTTTCAAACGCCAGAAGTCCAAAAAAATCTAAGCTATGGCACCAAGTTTTACTTTTGGCGTCCTAAATTAATTTTAGGGCACCAAAAATACGCTTTTAGCGCCAAAAATTGTGTCAGATTTCACTTTTGACGTCCTAAATTTAAATTAGGATGCTAAAAGTCCTTTGTATAGGCATTCCAATTGTCGGCTTCTATTTTCTTTGATGAATGTCCTAATTTCCTTAGGACTTTAGTTCTCCATGATTGTATGGGAATTATTTCCCCTTCTATTTCCTTTTAATCTAAGGCTTTGCTCCTTTTATACCCCAAAAAAAAAAAAATAGGACGCCAAAGTTTACTTTTAGTGTCCTTTTTTTAAATTAGAATGCTAAAAGCCTTCACGTAATTACAAAAATGTCACCGTCTTTATGATTTACTTTCCTTTTTTTTAAAAAGGACGTCTCTTAAGAAAGTAAAAGCCATTTTTTGTAGCAATGGGTCCTAATTATAAGACGTATTTACCTAATTTTAGAAAGATTAAAGATAGTAGTTAAATTAGTTAATTATATTTATTATTCTAAAATACCCTTAATAAATAGTGTTAGTAGATCCGCACCTTCAAGGCAGGCAGAGCAGAAACTGGATTGGGCTATTTCCCTCGAGATGATAAACTATTTTGTTAGTTGGGAGTTTCTGCTTCACTCTTGGTGAGAAATGTTTCGTATTCACCTTCATTCAAAATATATTATCCGCAAGAGTGCACTGGATTGTATAGCATGAACATTACTCCTTTGATACTATATATATAGATATATATATAGAGAGAGAGGTTTTTTTATCCTATTTATAAGGTAATATAATTTAACCCTTCATTTATTATGATGTTGATATTTGATACTATGTTCTCCGACCTCTCACACAGTTCGACATTGTTTATCTCTCTCAACAACTTCTGATCTACTCTAGTTTAGAGGTTGAAAGTATAATTTAATAGTAATACTATTATTACATATGACAAAAATTGCTTAAAATTATTTTAATAAAAAGATATTAAAAAAATAATAGAATTAAAGTGTATGTGACATTAATGAGTTGCAAGCATTACTTATTTTATAAAATATATAGATATATTATTAAATTGTTATTGTGTTTAATTATTATTGTGAAAGTATTAATAGAAGTGTTTTAAGAAGAAATTAATAAAAATTAAAATTTTATCCTATAATTAAGACCAATATCAACTTTTAAATATTATCCTATAATTAGGATTTGAGATATAAACATACATATATGTTCAAAAGTTGAATAAGCTTCAAACTTGGAGACATACACCACCAACCTTGGAGAAAGAACCTTCAAAGTGATCAAACACTACTCTCTCTCCGGACAGCAACTTCCTCTCTCTGTCTTCTTGTTGAGATGAGATGAGAGAGAGAGAGAGAGAAAAGATTCAAAGTTTGGGAGAGATTGATTTGTTTATTTGAGGAGCTGCATTTTTGGGAGGCGCATGTGCCATCCACATGATCCCCAGCGCTACTATTTGTCTGTCATGTTTGGTCCTCACCTCCACCCTCACTGACGTCATCCTCCCCTGCTCCGCCATCGCCTTCCCTTCTATCTCTACCACTTCCTGCCATCATCGCCATATATATATATATATCATTCATCAATTCAACTATCACTACACACTAACCGTCTTATGGTTATTGGCAGGATTGAATCCTCAAAGTTTCACTTACATAGCTAGTCCTTAATATCTCAAAGTCAAAAGAGCTAGTATGTATAAATTGAAGAAAACAAAAGGACAAGAAATAATGAACCTGGAGATTGGGCTTGGAGTAGCAAGAGACAGAGAGAGAAACGGTCGTCTGTTCATGTGCTGTAAAGGAGAAGGCCGTCAAGCTGCCTATGATGTCCAATAAAGTGGCCATTGCTCCTTCATGCCGCTTCCCACTTTCATCCTATCAATTCAATCAATCAATCAAATCCCACACCCAAAACCAATGTTCAATTCACAAAGATCACCCAAAACTCAAGCTCATTCACAAAGATCCCACTTTCATGCTACTTTTCAACTGTGATTTTAAAATTCAATGGATAAATTTTGTTTCGGCTTACATAAACAAGTGTTTGTGGTCGTAAGCAAATCAAAATAAGAATGATGATGAATGAGAAGGTTAGGTAGGTTAGGAGTTAAGAGGAGATTAAGTATACTTACGGAGACGCCATAGTGAATGAGGAAATCGCAGAGCACAAAACCTTTGTGAATCTTTAAAAGTCTGAGGTCCTTTGTAGCTTCGACCTCCGCCTCATGACCTATTTCCCCTTTTGATGACCTTCTTATCCATTGCTCCACTCTTTCCTGAGCTTTTGACTCTTCCATATCTCTCTCCTTCCTCAATGTACCAGATCTACTCTCTCTCTCCTCTCTCTCTCTCCCTCCTTGTACTATGGAGGGTTTTGAATTGGGAATCCCATGAATAAACCTAGCAAAATAAAAGAATCATACTTAAAAAAGTAATATCTCCCCTCCTTCATACTACCCCATAATGCTTGAATATAAGAGTCGGTTGATTATTTCTTACTTTTATTGTTTGTCATGTTATTTGATATAAGGTTATGTCAAGTCATCTAAAACTACGATGTTTTGGGAGTTAGGAGAATTAAAAAAGGGTGTTTTTGTTTTTGTATTTATTATATAAATTTTATCAAAACTACATGGTTTTGAAAGTTCATTAATTTCTCTAACCCCAAAACGACGTAGATTTTGGATGACTTGACATAACTTTATGTTAAGTAACATGACAAATGATAAACTCTTATTTCTTTTAGAAATTAAAATAATTATATTTATCGTTTTTTTCTAAACTAATTTTCGTGACATATAAATTAATGTATAATCTAATGATATACAATATATGATGGGAAAATTCCAAATAAATACCTTTGAATTTGCAAAACCCCCAGAAATCTGTTGAATTTGTAAAAAAAACTAAGAAATACCAAAGACTTATGAGGGATATATGCAAATTCGGGTGAAATTACCCTTTTTCCCTTAGTTTTAAATAAATAAATAACTCTCAAACACCCCATCGCCGCCGTCCGCCGCTGGCGGTGGGGTGTTTGAGAGTTTTTTTTTTAAATTTATTTATTTAAAACTAAGGGTAAAAGGGTAATTTCACTGAAATTTGCATATCCCTCATAGGTCCTTGGTACTTCTCAATTTTTTTACAAATTCAACAGGTAGGGGTTTTGTAAATTCAAAAGGTATTTATTTAAAATTTTCTCATATATGATTAAGTTATTTATTTAATTTCTATAATCTAGAGGGGGGGGGGGGGGGGGGACAATAGACGCTTATATTAAGCCATAGACAATGTTGATAGACCACTTCAATTTATACATCGAACAAGATCTTATATCTAGGATATCAAGTGGTCTATCAACATTGTCTATGGCTTAATTAATGAGCATGTCAAAATCGAAGTCTGGTTAATTTAGCGTGAAAATGATAAAAGTTTGTTAATCTTCACCTTATTACCCACTCCAGACGTCAATAATTAATTATGTAATTGTCTCCCATCACCTTTATTTATTCTTCATGGGGAGAAATGTATCTGGTCTACTTGCAATAAACATTCATGTTATCAGATTGAACATTTTCTTTTTCCCTGAACGCCAGAACATGACTAATGACATATTCTTTATATAATTTAATTTTTAAATTAGTATTTAATTTTTGCATGGGTAATGGATTTATAGAATTTGAAAATGTTCAAGAATAAATGTAAACATTATGTAAATTTATGGAATTGACTTGCCAATATTAAAGTATTTTATTCTTAAACCACGTAAAGTTTTGAGTTCAAGTTTTAACCCTTCCGTGTATATTTGTTGGTTTGTATATCCATTCAATTATTTTTGTATCCCATCACCTTTATTTATTTTGTAGAATGCATATATAGTCTAGTTGCGATAAATATTCATGTCTTCAGATTGAACATTTTCTTTTAAACAACCAAAAATCCCCTTTAAAACACTTTTTTATGTTAATTTTGTTACTTTGTTTTGAAGAAATTTAAGCGCGCCAGACAGAGACCATGACTTCTGACTTTTATCATAGGAGATTTTTATACGACATTAATATCTTTTATTTATGTAATTTTAAAATTAGTATTTCATTTTCGCATGGGAAATAGGTTTAGAATTTGAAAATTTTGAAGAATCAATGCTAAATTATGAAGTTTACTTTCTAGGTTAAGGTGTATAAATATACATGTGGTTTTCTCAAAAGAGCTCTTCACACCAAGTGCTTTTTTAGGGTTATAAAAGTGACTAAGTGATTACAAAAGTGAAGCAAAAACACCTGTTGATCATTAATTTGACTTTTTTGTATTTTTAAAGCTAACATAGATCATGACCTGACTAAATTTCATACCAGTTGGCAATGAAGAACTAGAGAAAATTATAAAAAATGGCCCAAATGAGTTTTGAAAATTATAAAAAGACCGCAATGACAAGGAAGAGGTGGAGATAGACGGCTTGATGGGTAAAATTGAGATTGGAAGAGAGGTGGGGAATTGGAGAGAGAATGACTGAACCATAATTTATAAAATATCTGTCATTTTCTGTAATTTTCTCCAGTTCTTTACTAGCCGCTACAATGAAATTTAGCTAAGTCATCATTCATGTCAGCCTTAAAAATACTACAACAACAACAAAAAAAGTCAAATTATCGGTCAATAAATATTTTTACTCCACTTTTATAACCACATAGCTACTTTTGCACAAAAAAAAAAAAAACAAACAAACACTTAGTGTTAAGTACACTTTTGAAAAAAACCATACCTACATTTTTACATCTTAACCCTTTACTTTCTTGATTTTTTTATAATGCTTTTGCGTGTTTCAAGGTGTTAAATATTTTTTTTTTCCATATAAGCTCATTTTTTATAAGAATGATGTTGGAATTTAATGTAGTTATTATGGATAATACTAAAAATTACTCAAATTTTATGACAAATTCAATTATTTTAACTATTTTTATTAGCACCTGTGAAATAGTTAAAAGTTACTCGTAATTATATTTAGGACAAGAAGAAAGAGTAAGTTACTAATAAACAAGCTCATTGCTTATTGAGACTCAAATGTAATCGTCTCTGATAAAAAAAAATGGAGAGCAGTTGCATCGTTGACAAATTCGTGAAATAATAAAAGAATATATAAAGACAACTAGGATCACAAGTGAATAATATATTCAAGACTATAAAAAATAGAGGAATTACAATGAGATGCTAAGGAAGAAATTTAATTACCAGTAAGTCTCAATAACAACTGAAGAACAAGAAAAACAAATTTCATAATAAGAAATAACAACACCTCACTTATTATTAAAACAACCTTAGCTATTAAAAGGAGACGCTGAACTAGAATTTACTGCTCCGGAGCCAGCAATTTCTTCAATTCTTTTTTGTTGACCTGAAATTTCACGCAAAAACACGTTAACTTGTATTCTAAAAGCATACGTCGTTTATTTTCTGTAATCTGGATTCTCTCTTTCGAAAAAATGCATGCATATATAATATTGTTGGAAACAATACTGTGAGTATAACACAATGTTGTGTGTGTGTTATTCTTCAAATATATAAAATATGTAAAGGATCAATGTCTGTTGAACAGCTAAAAAGTGAAAGATATTTACCTTCCCCATTGCATTACGAGGAAGAGAGTCCCAAAGGAACAATCGAGTGGGTATCTAGCAACATAGAAGTATAAGGATCAAATGAATTAGTGTCAATGAAAATGGATATATATATATATTTAAATGCAAAGCATAGTAAAGGATGAAGCAATACCTTGTAAGGTGCAAGTCTGTCTTTGGCCCAGGAGGTCAATTCTTCTAAGGTTATAGCAGGTTTAGACTCTTCCTCTCTCTTCTTCTTAGTCTCAGCCTCTGCCACAATAATTGCACAAACTACTTCTCCGTAAGTTTTGTCCGGTAAGCCCAACACGCAACATTCTGACACAGCTGGGTTCTGCACAAAAATTGAGTGTGATTGTAAGTATTATATCATCTTTCCTTCATTTCTATTTTCTCTCATTTCTCAAAGTATAAAAAAAGAGTGACTGTGTGCGTGTGTGTGTGTGTGTGTGTGTGTGTTTTATAAAAGTTTACGTAAATAGTTAAAAGCCTTTAAAGAGAGAAAACAGAATATCTAAAGGGACATAGTCTCTACTTGCCTCTAATAGGACTGATTCAATTTCTAGTGCAGAGAGTTTGTAGCCACCGACCTTCATTATATCGGCATTGGTACCTGATAAACAACCGGACTTGTAAGATAGCTCGTGCATGTGTGATTTACTTTTCAGGAACATAATAGGACAATGCAAGACATTAATACCACAAATCAGAGGTCCAGATCAACTGACAACATAAACCTTCTTACACCCATATAAAACATCTTTTTTTTTTTTCCCCCATCTAGCTAATAAACATAAAACAGTTGATTGTTCATACCATATCAAACTTTGTATGCAAACAAGAATTCATTTAAAGTAAAAACCATAATGAAGGCCACGCCTCTGGTCTGAATCAAACAGACAAGCCAGTGGATTTTGCACCAAATAATAGTATAAACTTGAATAAGTCACAAGAATCCATAAGAAACTACAGAATGACAAATTATATGCAAATGACACTGGACAAATCACAAAAGCAACAACATATAATGGACTCCTGTTAGAAAGAAGCTAGACACCCCATAAAAAAGGTACATTTCATGAAGAACAAACATTGATGGGCAATTTGCATGGAGAAATCTAGAATTTCTTACGTCCTAAAATAATGTAATATCCATCTTCATCCATAGTAACTGCATCTCCAGTTTTGAAGAAGCCGTCATCAATGAATGATTCCCTTGTTACCTGCACATGAATATCAAGGGCGTAAGCAAAAAAGAATACTGAAAAGAAAGATTTTTTTTCCCCCCTTTTCTTTTCTTCTTTTTAAAGAAAGAAAAAAGAAATATTATTCTCCGCTTGGTGTGCTCTCTACCTTTAATGTCTTGAAGCTCGGCTAATTCAGTCCTGGTGCTCAATTCAACTAAAATTCAGCATACAAGAGCCGAAACACAGCCTATCTATTGTTTGATATAAGTACAGTGAAACGGTGGCCAGTGCACTCATTATCAACGCCAAAAGCTCACAATATAGAAACAGGATGGTACATCAGGATGCATAGAACTATGTAATATGTCAACTAGCGCAAGTATTGGGCCATAAAAATATAATTTACATTGTGGGCTTATGTTTTACACAGAGTCTAATATGAGTTGCAACATTTATGACTTGATAATGCAACTTCATATATATTTGATTGATATCATATATTGATATGTAGATAATAGAATTATTAATAGATTAATGTGGTTTAGATAATTTCACAATTGACAAAGAACCAATGTATAATGTTTCTACGTACCTCAGGAAGTTTCCAATATTCTTTGAACAATGATGGGCTTTTGACGCACAGCTCGCCCACTTTATTTACATTACTCCCACTCTCTTCATCAGCAAGAATCTTAACCTGCCATAAGTACGGAAAAGACACAATTTGATAAATACGTTCTCACTCTACATAAAAAATTCACAATAAATACCAAAAGAAAAATGACAATAAGAGACTCTTCTGTTACCTTTAGTTTCCTAGTTACATCCCATAATAAGGAAACTTACAATTTTTCTAATATAATTAAAACACAAGCAAAAAGCAAGTTCATTTCTTCCTAGAATGTATTTTCCAATATTTCCCATGATAACTTTTTCTACATTTATTCTTCACCCAATTGCTTTTAGAATATCAAACAAAGTTTTCATATCCAATTTTGAAATTTTTGCTCGGTCCATTAATCAGTAAAATCCCCTTGTATGTTCAGATTTCTCATCACATCACATACATTCTTCCACAGTGGAATGGAATATCACAATTCTATAATCCATAGGAACAAACAGAGGGGAAAAAAGAGGATTCAACTGACCTGCACACCAGGAAAAGGTTTGCCAACAGTGCCTGCCTTCCGCTCACCTTTCAAGGGATTTGATATTGCCATGACAAACTAGATATATCAAATTAACACGATGAGGTTAACAACGGGGCAAAATGAAGGACAAGAAAGACAGACAATCTTAGAGCATATGACACCAGTAAAACAAATGGAATGTGGCCTCCAGAATATCCACAAATAAGTTCTCAAACCACAGGATACTTACTTCAGTCATGCCATATCTCTCCAACAGCCTATGCCCAGTGATGGCTTCCCATTCTTGCATAACAGGTTGAGGAAGTGCAGAGGACCCACACATCTAAATAATGATGCATGTGAAATTCAAAATTTCAGATTTAAAAAAGAATTAGTCTGCTCCAATGCAGAGGAACAGAGAACAAAAGTTCCAGGGTGGGCATGATTTGTCAATTGCCGCATGTCTAAAGTTCAAATCAACAAAGTCAAATTTTCCTTCTTTAATTCAAAAATTAGTATAAAAAAATTGTGTTTATTTTAAAGTCTAGAAGTTTTTCTGATCTACATTTGAAGAATAAAAATATCTTATGTGCTGGACCCTGTCTTCACTTACCATAAGACGCAAGTTCCTTGCAGCAGCAGCTGAAGCGGCTTGCAACTGAGGGTCCATGGCTTGGTAACCTTGTATCAATCTGGTATAAATAGTTGGAACCTGTATTCACAAGGGAATCTAGTTAAGTGAGCTCAACAAAGACAGGTTTTGAGATATACTTGCCAGAATATATAACATTGATTGTTGATAGCGAAGAGCAATTAAAAAAAGGTGAAATTTCCAAATGTTGTAGGCACTACATTGAATGATATCGGATGACCAAGTTATGCTTTATCAAAGCATGCTTAGGTACATAAACCAACCAAGGTCCTGCGGGGAATATGAGTGACATCTAACAGGAAACTGCATAACTGAAAAGAATCATACTTACTCCAGTGAACAAAGTTATAGCATGCTCAGCCTTAGTTCCTTCAACTGGATAGGACTCACGCCATCTCTGCCAAACTCCACTCACGCTAAATTTGGGCAGAAAGTCAACCTTCATGAAAGACATTAGATTTTCGGAAAGTTTAGATGCCAGTTGAACATTAAAAATAGCTGTTTTTCTAACTTTTCCTTTGCTTGAGAAGCAGCATTGAAAATTGCATTTTGTAGTAAAATTACCGTGGAACCAGCATAAAGTGGGGCCAGCAAAGCATTGAAAAGTCCATGAACATGTATAGTGTAAGTTAAGGATTGAAATCATAATAGTATAATCCCCAACAAAAAAAACAAAGATGACAATATGCCTAATCAAATTATATGAATTGCTGTCAAAATAAACATTGAAAGTTTTCACGGATATGATGAAGAGGTAGACAATGCAGAAATTGATCAGCAGATGTGTACTCCCACGCTTTAGCCAAGGTTTGAACCTGAAAACAAGTACAATTTGGAAATAAAATAAATTTGTGTGAGTATATGAGAAACATAACTGGATTGACCAACTTAAAGTAACCAGGGTAGAGAACACAGTACAATCAAAATAAACTACAAACATGTTTTTGTGAAATTTGATCTTTACACCAAATATAACATGCTATGCAAACCTGTGCACTAATACTTCGATGCGTGTGAACGACTCCCTTAGGTTTACCAGTTGTCCCACTAGTGTACAATATCAATGCTGGATCTTCACCTAAGCCAATTAAAATGAGAAAGAAATGTAAAATAAAATGTTCTGATATTGACATCAAGAGTCTCCACTGTAGTCATTTTTGAAGCCAAGAGCTTGTTTTCCTTACTTGTTCTTTTGATATTTGCCTGATGAATTCTTTCTTCCTGCATTTCTCTATTTTGTGAATCTTCATCTATGCTCTTCTCCAAGGATTTATTGGGAACAGGAGGAATTAGGAAAAACTGAGAAGAGCTTTTATTGGCAACATTTTGCATTGTTTGACTATGATCTTCAGTACTCAAAATTGCAGACACGTCCTAAAACCAAATCATTAATTATAAAACTTTTGTAAGATTAAATCCACAAAAGATAGCATAGCAGGGATAATGTGCAATGAAATTTGAAGAATAGGTTCAAGTACATTGTCTAGATAGTAAATAAGACATTTTCATAAATAAAAGAAAATAGATGCCATAAGAAAGGAGGGGTTTCCAGAGCTTACAGCGTTATTCATCACATATAATAGCTCTGTTTCTGGATAGCTCAGTGCAAGTGGCACAGCAACACCTCCACTAAGCCAAGTCCCAAGCATTGCAGCAACAAACTCAGCAGAGGGTTTGGCTACAATTCCTATTCGAGCTCCACCAATATTTCCCTGGATTTTAGTAATTCAAGAATTTACCAAAAAAAAATTTCCCTCTAAGTCAATAGCATACGTATGTGAGGCATGCATGCCAATCAACAGACTAACTCTGCAACTTCTCTTCAATCACTAGTTGATGACCAGAAATAACATAACTGTTTTCAGCGTAATGCCTAAAATAATACTCTCTCCGGTCCTAATTATAAGAGCTAGTTGACTTTTTTGGAAAGATTAAGGAAGCTAATTAAATTACTTTAAATTATTTTTATTTTATTTTTCAAACTTATTAATTTGACTAATTAACTAATATATAATCTAAGAATATGTAACATATGAAATGATTAAGTAACTTATTTAGCTTCCTTAATCTTTTTAAAGAAAGTCAACTAGCTCTTATAATTAGGACTGAAGGTAGTAACAATAAAGAAACTCTAAGATGTAACTCACGGATTTCATGTCATTTCCACATAAGAGATTTGATATCTCCTGTGCAGAAGATACGAGCTGCTTGAAACTATAACTCTTTTGGTCTGCTCTAATGGCAACACTGTCATGAGCTTCAAGCCCATGTTTAGAAACTGCTGTGACCATCTCCATGAATGCAGGAGGTGATGCTGCATAAAACGGATATAACAGTCAATTAACCTTCCGGAGGATAGTATCTCCTTCATGTGAACTGAACGACCAGAAAAGATCTTTATTCATTAAAATGACTGCTCACAAACCAATTGTTGTTCACAACCCAGATGGTCATTCTAGCCCTCCAGTAAAACTATATCTTAACTGCAATATTGCCTTGAAAATCAATCTAAATCTCAACTTATTGGAGTTCATCTCTAAACAGGTTCATTATAAAATTACAAAAGTTGAAAATTTACATCAGCCCCCAGAAAATAATCAATGCAAGCACGATTGGTTCACCCCAAGAAACTCTCTGTGATCTTTCAAAGTTTAAAACCAAAGAACCCAAAAGCGATCACCAAAATAAGCAAGTAATCACGGGTTTGAAGACTAAAATCTAAACTTGAAGTTTATGGGTAAAAGACAGATAGTTGCTTGTAACTCTATAAGCTACTCGATAACACAATTAAATCTCTTTCACCTAATGTCATCTATGTTGAACTTTAAGAAGAAACCATAAATTTACAGATTACATACCAAACATCATTGAATTCACTTTAAACAAGTAAATGACTCAGCTAAACGATACAAATTTCTAGTCTTTTATCCCCTCTAGCAAAAAACAAAAATTATGCAAATTGTTGTGCAGATAACTGATTTGCCCATTCGTCAGGTTTGCTTAAACAACTTGAACTACTTCATCCAGACATACCACATGGTGGAAAAAAATTACAATTTAATCAGTCGCAGAAGAGATTTTTATCTGCCCAGATAACGTAACAAATTATTGCCAAAAAGGAGAAATGAGGGGGGGAATGGGAATCGTCAAAACCACATTAAGTGAACCATAATCTGATCATCAGCAACCAATCCAAGGATATCTAGAAAACGAGAAAGAAGAGAAACCCACATGAATACAACCGAAACTGCGAGAAACAAAACCTGGGGTATGCAGGATGCGATGAGAGAGTGAGGGAAGAGGAACCAAATGAATCACAAGAAGCTGAAATTATGGAACGTTTATGGAAAACGAAAAGCCTGAACTGTTGGCTCAAAGCCTTAAATGTAGCACCCATTTGGACGGTTGTGTGCAGCACCAATAATTAATCAGCAGAGTTAGGTGCCGTATTGACTGCACTACGCACTACGGCTCAGCGAAATGCAGTGTCACACTTTAACCGCGCCGTGTTGTTTCAGAACTTCTATTGCTTCTCTCGAGTCGCAAGAACTCGTAACAGGGGACGGAGTGAGGGGAGGTGTAAAAAACATTTAACAGTTTTTTCACATTTTTTGTTGGATAATTGTCAGCATTCAGGACAGAATGATCTGGAATTTGAATTCTTCTTGTGAATATTCAGTTGTCCATGGTTTTCGTTTGATTATTGCATCACCATCCTCGGGTATGGAGTTAAAAACTCGTTTTACGTTTTTACTATTTTTTTTTTATTGAAACGATTTTACTAATTTTTCAAACACTTTTAAATTTTTATAATTTTTTTATGATTTTACTACGTTACGATTTTATATTACGATTTTTCATTCTCCTCTCATTTTCAGGTAAAATCTATGTTTTTACTACCTTAGATCGAATGATGCATCCTGGAATTTTTTGTGGTTAATATATTTATATATTAAAAATAATTAATATATTTATGAACAATTACGCAAAATATGTTATTGAGTAGGGTCAGTTTTGTACTATACTAGTTACGTATATATTACTCATGTCCGCGATTGTCTTAATTTATTTGTAGAATTAAAAAAATGTCCGTAAGTTGGTTATTTATAATTATTGTGCAGAAAATTTGTGATACTTTTTTTTTAAAAAAAAAAACTTATCATTTAATGATTAAAATTTAATGGACACAATAAAAATTCCTCAATAAATAAGAGACTATAGGAAAAAAATTAATATAAAAGACAGAAGGAAATGAGACCTTCTATTTAGAATTAAACCAAAATTTTCAAATGAATCTTAGTCTTATATTTAGGTTAGAGAAAAATATATCTTTATTTTAATTCTATACATCATATTCATTCATTTGCATTTTGTACAATAAAAAATTATAGTACAAGTGGCTACTAAAATCTGCAAAAAAATAAAATAACTATAAACATTATTAAAATATATATATATATGGTTGACACCTTTTCAAATTATTACTTTTATTTTATTTTTTTCAAAATTGCAATATGATCTTTCAACTATTACAATATTATATCGCAATATTATTTTACTTGTACTTTTTTTTTGGTTACATCGTTTTATGTTTGGTAACAAATTTTTTTTTTTTTTGCTAAATGGAAGTATTTTATAACATCAAAATATAATTTTAAAAAGCATATATAAAATTTGGCAACAATTTTTTATTTGTTAAATTTTTAAGTATTAATGTAATAATGATGTCAATTGTGCATGGTCCGTCTTCTTGAATAGTAGTTTGTTTAGAATAGCGATTGAAGTCTTTAAAAGTAGCATTTCAATCGTAATTTACATTGTACGAGGTAAATATATGAGATAGGTTTTGTTTCAATTTACATAAATAAGTACTTTTTGAATGTCCCAAAAATGATCCCAAATAAAGACTAACACTGGATGGAACTCTCCTTTTCCTTCCTCCAGGTCATAATGACAACAAATCTTTACCGTTTTGCCAGTATAGCTCTTTTCCTTGTCAAATATTCTCAACTGGAATATTTTCCTTCTGTCACTGAACTTTTTTTTCTTCCGTCCTCATTTATGTTTTTTTTTTTGGTATCACACCCAGTTCATCAAAACCTTCGGTGCTGGCTAATTTGGATTCAGATTCTGCAGTGACAAGGACGATTCTCCCAACTGTGGTCGCTCCATAGAAAGCGGATTACAAGTACGTTACCGCAGCTCAAACCCTAGACCTCTTAAGAGAATCCAGCGTACTAGAGAAATCCAACGTGCAAGTGTATGCCGGTTTGGATGGGCATTTTAAAAAAGATTTTTGTTCGTTGCTTTTTAGAAAAGAACTTTAATTAGAAGTTAAAGTTATTTTACGTTTGGACTTTGGATACACCATTTTAAAAAAAACTTTTAAATAAATAAAAAGTTGTTTGAATATTAAAATAGAAAAGCACTTTTTAGTAAAATTACTGAAATGAGCGTGTAAAAGCCTTTTTTTTTTTCATTTGTTTGGATTAAAAGAAAGCACTTATGTTAAAATTTTAGAAAGATTATATTCGATAATTGAATTTAAAATTATAATATAATTGAAGTTGATTATACAAGTGGCAAGAACTTCCATAGCACCAATGATCCGCACCAAAAATATACGCTCCCTGTTTGACGTGTAAAATATGCAATGCTCCATTTGGCATACAATACCATAATGCTCGACTTCGGCCTGCACATTTCCTTATATTTCTTTTTTTTTTTATCAAAAAGTTTTGAAGGGTTCGGCATCAGTCCCCCTACCAAGGCCAGGGCATGGCCCCGGGTTCTATGAGCACTTATTGAGGACTTACGAGATCGCCTACCAAAGGAGTCCCAGCGACGGCAGAGGGGATCGAACCCACGACCTAAAGGTCTAGTCCTGGATCCCTTACCGTCTATGCCATCAATAGCATAATGCATGTCATTGGACACTTTTTGGGCCTCTCTAATGCTCCCACATTTGGCATAAAGGTCTAATACGGCATTACTTGCATACAAAACAAATTAATTGCTGGAAATCAAAGGAAATCAAAGGAGACTTTCCATTATGTTATTGATAGGGTAAGATCCAAACTGGCTTCTTGGAAAATTAATTGCTTATCTATGGCAGGTAGAGTCACACTTGCGAAATCTGTTTTAAGCTCTATTCCGGTTTATCCAATGCTGGTTGCAAGACTTCCTTCAAGCATTTGCAATGAAGTGGAAAGACTTCAACGGAATTTTATATGGGGACATAACGAGTCTTCGAGAGGCTATCATTACATTGGTTGGGACTTAATCTCTAGACCCAAGGACTATGGTGGACTCGGTTTCAAGAGGCTTACTTCCTTTAATCGTGCATGTGGTGCAAAGCTGACTTGTAAAATAACATTAGGTGACAATAGTCTGTGGGCACAGATTCTTCATCACAGGTACATGCTTAGAGAGGGAGACTCCCTCCTGACTTATTGGCGGGGTGATTCAAAGCTCTGGAAATTTATCTGTTCACAGCAGGATGTAATTGAAAGCGGGTTGAAATGGCAAATCCGTAATGGGAAGCTTGTTAAATTCTTCCATGATCTATGGCTTGGGGAGGGCATAAGACTTGAGGATTGCTGCATTAGACTCTTGACCGACGTTGAAAAGGAATCTGTGGTTGCTGATTGGGTTGTTGAGAATCGGTGGAATCTTGCAAGCCTTAATAGTACTCTCAACTCATCAGCAATTAGTAGAATTCAGGCTTGTCTCCCTCCCAGGTCCGATGCTGGTGATGATTTTCTGGTATGGGGCAATTCTGGAGATGGTCTTTTCTCAGTTAGAAGTGCTTATTCAACCTTGGTAGATAATTCCTCTTGGTCTAGAAGCAATCTTTTCAAGATCATTTGGAAATGGAAGGGAGCTGAAAGAATTAAAATCTTCATGTGGAAAGTGGCCTTAAATAGGTTGCCAACCAATGCATGGAGAAGCTCATGGTCCCAAAGCTCGGCCGTCTGCAGTTTTTGCAATTCAGAAGTTGAAGACGTGATCCACATACTACGTGACTGCACATATGCCAAAAGGATATGGCTCAACCTACTGGACTTAAGGTACTCTCCTTCCTTTTTCTCGGCCTCCCTTCAAGATTGGTTGCTTATGAACTTACAAAAAAATTTAGGCAGCACTATGGGAAACAATTGGCCTTTGATTTTTGGGGTAATAGTCTGGAAATTATGGGAATGGAGAAATTCCTACTTGTTTGAGGAGCATTTTACTAAATCTGTGAACCCAATTTCGGTTATCTTGCAAACCTGGAGACATTTTGTTTTGTACACAGATTCAATTTTTATGTCTTCTAGTTCAGATTTCTCCTGGAAAAAACCCCCTACTGGCTGGCTCAAAATTAATGTAGATGGAGCTATGTCTCTACAATCTTCCACGGCAGGTTGTGGTGGTATCATTAGAGATAACAATGGAGAATGGGTTGCTGGATTTACAAAAGTAATAGGTACTTGTCAGGCTCATTGCTCTGAAGAATGGGCTGTACTTACAGGTTTAGAATTGGTATGGGACCTTGAATGTAAAAAGCTAATCTTGGAATCAGATGCGCATTCTCTCATTAGTGCCATTACAGGTTGTGAGTTCAACACAGGAAGCTTACTAGTTCTCCAGATTAGAGAATTTTTATTGAGAAATTGGCAAGTGAAATTACAGTGTATTCCTCGTGAGGCTAATAAGATAGCAGACGCTTTAGCTAAGCTTGGTTTATCTCATACCGATGTCTTAGTTGATTGTCCCAGTTCTCTAAGAATTTGGGTTGATCAAGAGTCTTTGGGATTTAATTCCCACACTATGTAATTGTTCCTTTATTAATTTTAGCCTCTCAAGCATCTCTTTTATAGCAAAAAAAAAAAAAGCATACAAAACAAATCACTAAAGACGGCGTGGAGGAAGGAGACACTCGAAGAAAAAAGTCAGACGATAGGAGTCGTCATTTTGAAAATCAAGGATAATCGATATTAAAATAAATCACTAAAGATGAGCAGGTTATTTTTTTATTCACTCTCTTCTTTCACACCTGCTTTCTTTATGAAACTGCAAATTGAAGCTTTAAAAAAAAAAAAAAAAGGAAGATTTTGACTTCTTTTTTTTTTTGTTACTTCTACTTTTTTTAAAGCTCTCATCAAAACACATGAATTAATTTTTTTAAAAAAAAAGAACTTATTTTTGACAAAAAAGGAGACTTTTTTAATAAATAAAAAGCTCATCCAAACAAGCTCATTATATTTGTTTGGGAAACAATTAAACTGATTTCATAAGCTCTTTTTCACTAGCTGGGACAAAACTCCTATCATATATTTATGTCATAAATTATTAAAAAAATGAAAAATTAAAACAAAGAGGCACTACAGTCTGTCTAAATTAGCTTATTTTAAGTCTATAAGATAAATTTTGTATCTTAAAATATAAAAGCGTTTTATGTAAACTATCCCAAACAGCTTCAATATAGACACACAATCATCATCATACAGAATGATTCATAAACGAACGAGGCCCCAACTTTAATTACTCATTCTCTCAAATTGGCTGAATAAGATTTCATTCAAATGATCGTGGAATGAGAAGGCTTTGCATGTAGTTCCATCCTAATTTTTACATATCCATGTATAGTCCTGTTTAAGAATTCCTCTGAAGCTACTACTTTATTGCTAGAATACAACACCTCCTACACCTAATTATTCTGTCTACTAAATTATGATGCAAAAAAAACTTTCATGTGTAGAATGTTATCCAGTTTAATAATACATTGGTGCTGTAGAAATCAATACCGTCCCTATGATATGGAAATTTAAGATAGACAACTATGATGGCTAGAGTAAACTAATAGAGAGAAACAAATACTACTGACATATATTTTAGGACAAATGATAGAAACAACTTTTCCACAACACTAATAGTACCTTTTGTCCTTGAGATAAATTATGATTTCTAAAATTATTCAGTAGTTATTATTTTCTGAGTCACTAAGTAAAACTTTACTTCATGATGATGCAGGGATCGATCTGACCTCACCATCTCCTCCACCAGAAGGGAGTTCTTGAATTCTGTGATGGAGGTGGTGTAAGGAGATCAAGCATGGTTTGACTTTCTTTTGGGGTCAATGGAACACCTCTTATAAGGTTCAAAGCCATGATATGAACATTAGTCTTCTTCTTATGCTTGTTGTAAGCCCATACTCCAGCTGCTGCACCTGCAACTAGGAGCTATTTCCCAAAGAGCAAGTTATTTTGGGATCAGAATGAATATGAATCAGTTTAAAGTTTGTTTCAAATTCAAGTGTTCTCAACACTCCTGAGTAAACTTACAGGGCATAGCCATAAAGCTGCAGTCTGCAAATCAAACTTTGGTGCATAGAGCACAGTTTCTCCATATTCATCCTCAAGCTTTTTGTATATCTCCTTGTCTGTCTTCCCACTGCGAATCTCATCACGAATTAACTGCAAAATAATACAAATAATTCGGATTACTATATGTCACAAAAGCTTGCTACAGAAAGCCATTAACTTCAATGGTTGGGTAATTATTTTTATAGCAAATTTAAGCAGAAAAATATGAAAAACGCACACAAATTGGCAAGCAACTACAGGAGCTTGATCAGCTTGGTTTCAAACAAAATGAATCAGTTAAGATGTCTTAAATTTCACAAGTAAGGCCTATTTTGTTTGACCTTTCTTAACTTCACTAACCCAAGGCCCAAATGCATCAATTTATTTCTTGATATGCCCAGGGCAAGCTTCTAAAGAATTATCATGTGAGCAATTTACCTTAGATTAGGGGTCAAAAAAGGGAAATGAGATGGAATCGTAGCATATTAATAAAACTGAGAAATTCAATCTCTTTAAACCTCCAACATTTTAAGGGATAAGAGGACGGGAGAGGGAGTAGAGGGGAGGGTATCTTATTTTATCAACAAGTAAGCAGACATTTTGTCTGGGATGAAACATGAAAAGCAATTTAAATTAAATCACAAAGCCAACATAAGCCCGAAAGAATTAAATAAACTGCGAAATAACTTAATAACTTAACAAGGATTGAAATGCCATCTTCACCTGGAAAAAAGGATTCAAATGCTATGACATGGCAAAGCATATTGACAGGTAATTGAAACAAATAAAGAAATGGCAATTCATATGACATGGGTTAAGTAAAGTGAAGCTTTCCTGTTACATGTTACTTATAAAGTTGCATACAGAAAACAATCTGAATAGTCCCCTAGTAGACTAATTCATCAATTTTGCAAAAATCATGTACCCATTTCTTCCAACTTTAATTTTGGAAGCAAGTAGATGCTCTAAACATATAGTTCAAACCAATGAATTCTATCAATAATGAATTAGTTAATAAAAAGACAACCCTGCATAAGATTCATATTGGCCATTTCATACCACATATTTAACATCCCCGAGGCTTAATTAGAAATTACTAGTACTGGTACCTTTCTAAGTAGAATTGCAATGTCTGCTTGAGAATCTTCAATGGACTGACTCCCACATTCTGTGCACCTCACATTGTGACTGATGTTTCTTGCCCGGGCATCCACTATTTGAACCTCCTTTGCTGGATCCACCTCACTCCCCATCACCAAAGGCAGCCAAACACACAAATTTATATTATCTTGCTAAAGGCAGCTGCAAAATCCAGTGAGACATAATAACAAATTGTTTGTATGTTAAAACTATGGATAGAGGGATTTTTCTTTCTATCAATACATTGTATCAAAAAGCTAAGAGGCAAGATCAAACAGCCACAATACATGATAATCAAGCACAATGACTCAGTGAAGCTTTATCATCCAGTGATTGCAAATGAAAATTCATGAACAATTAACATCTATAAAGTAAACCAAGACCTTAGTAACAACATATTGCTCAACAGGACAAGACTAACATGACAAAAACTAGTATAAGATTACTGCCCGTTCATTGAAAAACTTTCTGTGCAGGCAATGGAGGTCAAGAGTGAAATTAGCATCTTCAGAGAAAATACATTCAAGACATGAAGCTTTGCTTTAACCCTAACCCCTCATTCCTACGGTCAACTCATTGAAATAATGAAAATAATGAGAGTTTTGCACCTTTAAAGCAATGTCAAAGACATAATGTTTATTTTTATGGTCCTCCAACACCCCAAGCAAATACATAAATTTAAAAATCATAGCATTTAAACTTCATTTCATTGGAATTAAACTTGATATCACGAGCTATAGTGTACACATCAGTCATCACATCAGAAGGATGATCATAAAGGACGAAGAAAACAGGGCCTCGCTAGCAAATAGCAATGTAGCATGCCATTGATATCGAGTTCTGTACACGTCATATCAAATTTAGTTAATAAAATGAAAAATTCAAAGGGCACTAAATTCAGCCTATACATAATTCCCATCTACGCATTCTCTCGAACACCTTGTGAGCATGAAATTATCACCCAGTCTTAGCCATAGCACTGGACACAAAATTTCACACAAACTCAGAAAAGAAATATTTCCTCCCATTCTCACAGTAATTTCTTAAAATCTATCATTTCGATATATCAAACAGTACTTCGAAACTTACGAACTCACAGTTTAGTGCAGGGAGCTGAGAGAGATAACGGAGAAGCTCTGATCAATTAGCTTGGTTCCACCACAAAGCGAGCCGTGCTTGAACTCAGATTGGGCATTGGAAGTTCAGTCCAAAATCATACAAGCTCGCGAATGAGGACATCGTCACGGCATGAGAGACTAGTACAGCTGGTAACCGGATGGCGCCTGACAGAGCCAAGGTCGACAGATACGGAGCCAACCACGACGGCGACACCAATCTCTAGTTGCAGACTTGACGTTGGCACCGATGGAAGGGAACGAAAACGAGTGATACCGGTGAATTGGCTACACTATGGCGAGAGAAATAGGCAGAGTGGTTTTGAGGGGTTTGGGGAGTGAAAAGGAAGATTACTCGTAAATAATTTTTAACTAAAAATCAAAAAATGTTTGATAAAATAAGAAGAAGAAAAAATCAGTGAAAATCTCACTTACTGACTTGTGAATTGTGAGTAAGTATAACGCGTGTTGAGCAAAAAAAAAAAAAAAAAAGTAAGTATAACGCGTGGCAGGACCCACACAAATCTGCTTCAATGTTGCTAGAATAACACGTGGATCTGATACACCCTTTTCAATTTCTCATGTCACAATTAGAAAATCAATTTCTACAGAATTAACCCAAATCTTTAAATCGTTTAGCTGAAATTATATAATGCTACTGCATCTAACCTAATCATACTGAGGTTTTAAAAAAAAAAAAAAAAAAAAAAAGAAGCTAACTCTGGAATTCATTTGTTGCAAGGGTTATTTTATTTGTTTTCAGTATCAGAGGGTTATTTTGTTTTGATCACATTAATCTCGGACTTCCCTTTCAATTTAAAACTCAGACCTTCTTTTTTTAAAAAATTTTCAATTATTACTCCCTCCCGTCTTAAATATAAGATAAATTTGATTTTTGTAGATAAATTAAGGAAGCTGATTAAATTACTTTAGAATATTATATTTATATTTTTTCTCTAAACTAATTAGTTTGACTAATAAACTGATATATAATCTAACGATACGACATAATTAAGTAATTTATTTAGCTTCCTTAATCTCTTAAAAAAATCAACCCTATCTTATATTTAGGACTGAGGAGTATATTCCAATTAAAATCACGCTTCGATGCTACTCCCTCTGATCCTAATTATAGAAATACTTTTCGTAGTGCAATTTGTACTATAAAAGTGTTCCTATAATTAGGATCGAAGGTAGAATTAATTTGAAGTTTCGAAATAAAACTAATGTGTCTGTCTTCACCATTTTGATATCTCCATCTCATCAGCGATCAAAAATTTGGGAGTCACAACAGACCAAGTGATTGCGTGAGTGTTAGCCCGTGTGAAAGAGAAGAGAAAAATTAAAGTAATATTATGACTTTTCGGATTAATTAGAACAACATGATTTAAATATTATAAGGAATGATGAGGAAAAAAAATAATGAGAGATTTTATGGTGCATGTGTACTATGTGTGGGCATGTCACGTGTACAATACTCGGGCCAAACTTGATCCAAAGGGGCTAAGGCCTTGGTCCAAAGTTTGGTCTTACCCGAGAAGACTATTCTAGTCTACCTAGAACTGTTTCAAGGAAATTTTTCTTCATCTGGTAAGGTCAGGCCAGGTTACTTGGACCACTGGATCTTTTGCTCATCCCTACCCATATATATCAATAAGATAAGTTCACATTTAGAATCTAATTATGTAACACCCCCAATTTCTAACAGTTATAATAACGAAAATTTAAATAATTTTTGTAAATGAATTAATGAAATTCGAAATAAACAACCTTGGGAAGTGTTACTGCCGCACTTGTATTGGAACAAGTGCAAGGCTGTCTTATTACATTAACATAAATCTAAACTTAAATAAAAGTATTTTATTCAAAGCCTAAAAATAAATAAATAAATAAAAATAAAAAATTATTCTTCCTCACTTCTCACTGCTAGCCCCAGTAGCTCCAGCTTTGAGACCTGTTTCAATGAAAATCTGCTCCCCCGAAGGATCGTCGCAGCCCATGAACACATACATCAGCAAATGCTGGTAATCCTAATAAACGAAAATAATACAAAAATAACCATAAAATATTCTCATGTTATAAAAAAAAATATATATTTATATGTAATCTAAAATATTTGTTTTATATCATTTGTCATTCATTAGTTTTTATTAAATTTTATTTGGACCCGGAAACCTGCTAGTCCATTTAGTTTAGTGGGAAGAGAACCATGGTAGACCCGGAAACCTGCCAGTCTACCCTGTGACCCGGAAACCTTCCAGTCACAATCAATTGGCCATAAACATAATAATCATAATTATATCTTCCTAGTGTGCACACCTCTTCCCAAAGTTGCTACTAATGTCCCAGAAACCTGCCAGACACCACTTTGGGAAGAACGGATTCTCAATTTTCTCATCACATAATATTTTGAGGCATAAAGCCTAAGGTTGTATACATCACTTTGGGGGTACCATCCCAAAGCTATCCTCCCACTATTAAAATATTTTAAAACACACACATAATAAACTCCTAAATTATCTTTATTATTTACTTACCTTATATATATATATATATATATATATATATATATTTTATTTTAATTAAATATAGATATAAAGATATTTTAACCTAAAATCTGTTAGTATCCTATCTTATTGCGCAGGAGATATTATATAATTGCAAGCAATTGTATCCAATGCAAGTCATGAAGGGGGAAAAAAAACGCACAGGCTACCGCACGCAAGCCGAGGCAAACAATTGAATCCAATTCAATTTATGAAGGGAAAAAAAACGCACAGGCAGGCATGGAATTGACACACACGCAAGCCGAGACAAATAATAATATACATTATATATAAATATAATTCTATATCAGATGGCAATTGGTTTCTATAGCCTAGGATACACAATTATCTATCAAGATATAAATTAATCTAAAATTTATAGAGATTAGGGTTACTTATCAAAATTTACATAAGACTAACCTAAGAGTTATGGGAATTAGAATTACCTATCAGGATTCATATAAAACTAACCTAGACTAATGAGAATTAGAATTACCTATCAGGATTCATATAAAACTAACCTAGACTAATGGGAATTAGAATTACCTGGTCTCCGTTTTTGTAAGACTCCTAGAAAATAATTTGATGAGAGTCCGGAAGGGGATTTGAGAAAAGAAAGTAGCCGAGCGTTGCTAGGTTTAGATGGCTAAACTTAAGTTTATAATTAAAATTTAGGGTTTTAGCTATTGGGTTGGGCTCTTTACTTATTCCCGATAAATGAATTAAAACAAATTGTAGAGTTTTGTTATTAAATATATTTTAAGTCAATTTAAAAAAAATTGAAAATATAATCTAATCTAACTAACTCCTAGATTCTTGGATCTAATCTTAGATAATCTAATAATACTATTTACAAAATAATATGATTACCACACAAACAATACAATATTATTAATTTTTTACTATATTATTATTATTATTGTTGTTATTATTATTACTATTTCTATTATTAATCATTATTATTTTATTAGTATTTTTTTACTCTATCATTATCTTTATTATTTCTATTATTATTATTATTATTATTATTATTATTAAAAATCCGGGGTATTACATTCTACCCTCCTTAAAATAAGTTTTGTCCCCGAAACTTAATTGCGTACCTTCTTCGAATAATTTTAAACATAAAGTTATCAACACTAACTATCAATTTTCTCATCACGTATATTTATATCGTAAATCAATCATTAGATAATGTAATATAGATTCAAATGATAAATCAATATAAATTCAAACGACAAATCAACATCTTATATTTAAAATTAAGAATTCTATCATTCTTCATTATTCAAAATAATTCACAAAATCAATTCTAATTACTCCTCTAATCTCTTTCTAAATAAAATTCACCAGTCAATAATAATCACATAACGAATCATAAAATAATTTTAAATATATAATTATTAGAATTTCAAAGAAATAAGGAAATAACCCGTTACTACCCATCTCTCACGTTTGAATTATTACTATATTTTTACTCATTTATTTACTTAACTCTGGGATCTTTGATCCCTTGAGTTAGTATCAAAAGCAAACCCAAGTCGAAACCTAGGGCTCTGATACCATTTTGTAACACCTCAAATTTCTAACAGTTATAATAATGAAAATTTAAATAATTTTTGTAAATGAATTAATGAAATTCGAAATAAACAACCTTAGGAAGTGTTACTTATAACATCCTCAAATTAACTTAACATAACAAGTAATTAAGGGTTCATTAACAACTAAGTAATGCCCATTATTGAATTAAAATATGCAAAAGTAAATCAGAGTATGCAGTATGAGCCCTAACGTGGCATTATACAATCATCCAACATAAATCATAAAGACAGAAGTGCTACTTTTGGTGGAAGTAGTCTAAGCTTCTGGGATCTTCCCTGGTGGTTCTGCACAAGAGCTATCACCTGAAAAATGTGGGTAACCATCAATCCAACTTATTACGAATACTAATGTGTGCTAATGAGGTGCCAAGTGGAACAATTTATATAGCAAGATATTAAAAAAAATATATTTCATCAATATACATATCACAAAAATTTATATAATAAATTCTCTATATCAAAATTATATGTCACAGTTCTCATTAAAACAATTCCCAAATTGCCTCCCACCAATCCAACCGAACCGCCTTATTTCCTCCGACTAGACCCATGGGCTAAGTTACATCCATGTTACTGGTGACTCAAAAAGCTCTCTGGTCATGTGATGAGGACCGGCCAAAATCCTCAGAGCACATGTCCCAGACCATGGGCCTTTTCCCCTTAATGAACATGTGGGGTGTCGTATGCCCTTATTGAATTAGTGGGCCCGTCCCTTATTGAATTGTGGGACAATATAAAGCCAACCATCATGCATTAATGGAGGCCTCACCACGTGGTGGAATAATAAACTCCATCTTCCCAATCCAACCCTTACCATAATTATCAGAATAAATATCATGATATTAAAATGAAAAATTCTTATATATGAATAAGTAAATAAAATAAATATCATGATATTAAAATGAATCATTCTTATACATGAATAAGTAAATATGATAAATATCATGATATTAAAATGAACAATTCTTATACATGAATTAATAAATATGTATAAATTCACAATTCAAATCATAAAGTTCCACAAGGCAATTTCTATTAAGATATTTACAATCATTTCACAACATACTCACAAACAACATTCAATACCCATAACAAGTGGAAAGTGGTTACCTCTCGCCAAAGCTAATTATTATCCCACTCCTCTTAATTCAAGAGCTCAAACACGGCAAAATCAATCTACCACAATCAATTAATAATTTTCTAAGACTCTACATAAGTAAAAGCGTCAATTATAATTACGTAAAATTAAAACATACAAATTTTAATAATACATTAGAATGCTTGAAGTGGGCGAACTATGACTGTACTAAAAGAAAATACAGGGAGACCATTGTAAATATTAATTCTCCTTTCAATTTACTATTAATTAATAACTCCCCTTTTCTGTTTGTTATTTATTAGTAATTTTCTAAATTATTTAATCCATTTTTTTTTTCTACTAACAATAATAATTATTATTATTGTTATTTATTCCTTTTTTTTTTTTAATAATAATATTATCAGTTACTTTTACTATTATTTATTTACTTTATAATTATTATTTTATTAACTAGCTTAGTTTTCCTTAAATATTTCAAAAAAAAAAAAACTCAACACCAACTCTTTTAATCCAAAGCAAGCTTCATATTTTTCCGATCAGAGACTTATCTTTTAAAGAAATATATATACATACTAATGCATAATAATTAAAATATTTCCAAATTCAGTTATGTTCAATTTGGAAAATAATGTTCACAGAAGAAAAGGAAAGAAGTGTATATCCCCAATCATCTATCATTTCGTTCTCAGAGAGCTAAAATAGAATAACTAGGCTATATGCGGTGGGACCAACCATTGACTTTCTTTTATAAGTTCTTAATTAATTGCACACTGAAGCATGGGAGATATATATATATATATATATATATATATAGCCAATATAATTATCACATCTAGCCTTTAATTCCAAAGCTCTCTGTTAATACCTACTCTGTTTTGGTTTCAACAAACAGAGGACTCACAAGCAATATTTGCAAAGTTTTGGTTTTTTTTTTTTTTTTTAGAACACCACTTTTATAACTACGTGTGTGTGTGTGTTAATTTGTTTTCTTCTTAAATTTTCCACATGTAAACGTGGCACATATATTTACCAGTAAGGCCTCCTTCTCATTTGTTTCCTTCATCCATACATGCATGTTCCTACATTCCCAAGTTTGGTTTCATGAAGGTTTATGGTTTAGTTATGAGAAGCAGCGGCTGCCATCCATTCCAGCAACACGACTAACCTCAATTAACCTATTATACATCAGCTTTTATATATATATACAGCACTCAGTATTTATTTTTCCTATACGTCAGGTTTTTTTTTTTTTTTTTTTTTTTTTACAGTGTTTCTATCATGGAATTAAGTAGAAAAGGAAGCTTAAGGTTACCTTTATTTCTTCCTCTGGTTTCTACACCGAGTAGACACGAATGAAAATGATCCCAGTTGAGTCTCCTTCTCTCCTCCTTAATCTTTCTCTCGGTTCTCTCTCTCTGTTCTCTAGTTCCTTGAACAGAGCATCCACAACTCACTCTCTCTCTCCCTCACTTTCTCTCCTTCTCAGTTTATGGAGGCAACGCGGATGGTGATTGGTGAAGCATCCACAGAGCATTGAATATATAACTTATAAAAGGGTCCAGTCCGAGATGGGAAGACACAAAAGTTTAATAATGACGAGAGATATGGGAAATGCGCTGGCAGAGATATGGGTGTTGGTGTTCCTGGATATGGGTGTTGGAGAAGGATGAGGGAAGAATATTATGTTCAGCTGTTCACTGTCTTTACCTCTTGTCAATAACCCTATTGCGTCTTGGTGTGCTGGAGATAGAATAATAATAATAATAATAATAATAATAATAATAATAATAATAATAATGGATATATTTTTATTTTATTATTATTATTATTATTATTATTATTTATTTATTTATTTATTTTTTTTTTTTTTGGTCATGTGTTAGAAAGTAGAGTGGGCTGGTTTGTATGATGGGCCTAATAAATAATAGATGAAGAAAGATGGGTTCATCAAAGCTTGGGCTTTTATCATTTATTTTATTTATTGATTTGTTTACTTTTATTTTTATTATTCTTATTTAATCCTAAAAATAAATCAGGATATTACAATTCTCCCCACCTAAATAGAATTTTGTCCCCAAAATTCCTAACAAGTCATTATGGAAACTAATCCACATTTTAAGCTTTTAGCATACAACAACAAAGTCAAGACAACACTACCAAAATAATTTGGCATGAGACACATCAAAACAAAAGATCACTATGTCACACAAATTCAAACATTGACATAACACAACCATAAATGCACTAGTTCAATCAAGACAAGTACAACTACACACCTAAGCAAACAAGTTCGGAAAGTCTCGACGCATTCTTTCCTCTGTTTCCCAAGTTGCATCTCCGGGTGTCATACCCTTCCATAAGACTTTCACAAGTCGAATGGTTTTCTTCCTCAGTTGCTTGTCCCGGACATCTAAGATTCTCTCTGGTTTTGCTATATAAGTCAAGTTCTCTCTCAACTCGACTTCCTCAGGTTCAATGACATGAGACGGATCTGGATGATACTTCTTCAACTGTGACACATGGAACACATCGTGCACTTGAGATAAGTGTGGAGGCAAGGCGATCCGGTAGGCAACAGGCCCAATTCGCTCCAAAATCTCATACGGCCCTATGAACCGTGGAGTCAACTTCTTTGCCTTAATAGACCTCCCTATACCTGTCAAGGGCGAAACCTTCAAGAAAACATGATCCCCTACACTAAACTCCAATGGTCTTCTCCGACGATCCGCATAACTTTTCTGTCGGCTCTGAGCTGTCAACAATTTCTGTCGTATCGTCTCAATCTTACGTGATGTTTTATCTACCAAGTCTGGTCCAATGATGGTTCTTTCACTCAATTCGGTCCAACACAATGGCGATCTGCACTTCCGACCATACAAGGCCTCAAAAGGTGCCATTTGAATACTGGCATGGTAACTATTATTGTATGCAAATTCTGCCAATGGCAGGTGTTCATTCCAGCTACCTGAGAACTCGATGGCGCAAGCTCTCAACATGTCCTCCAGTGTCTGAATAGTCCTCTCGGTCTGACCATCGGTTTGAGGGTGATAGGCTGTACTATACTTCAACTTTGTACCCATAGCTTCCTGTAGAGACTTCCAAAAGTTCGAGGTGAACCTTGGGTCTCGATCTGATATGATGCTCTCTGGCACTCCATGCAAACGAACAATTTCTTTAATGTATAACTCTGCCAACTTCTCTAAAGAGTAGTTCGCCTTGATTGGTAAAAAGTGTGCTGACTTGGTCAATCGATCTACAATCACCCAAATAGCATCATAACTGGCTCGGATGGGCGGTAAACCCATGATAAAATCCATGGAAATACTATCCCATTTCCATTTAGGAATATCCAGACTTTGGAGTAATCCTGGTGGTTTCCGATGTTCAATCTTGACCTTCTGGCACGTTAAACACTTCAAGACAAAATCAGTCACATCTTTCTTCATCTTCGGCCACCAATACTCTCGCTTTAGATCATTATACATCTTGGTGATTCCTGGATGCATGGCATACTTGCTCCGATGAGCCTCTTCTAGAATGGTTTTCTTGATTTCATCATTTTGAGGGACACAGATTCTCTTTTTGTATCTCAAAATATCAGCATCACCAATGTCATAATCTGTAACTGCTTCATGCTCTAGGGTTTCGCGAATCCTGCCTAACTGATCATCTTCCATTTGAGCGTTTCTCAAGTCCTGATAAAATCCATATTCACCAAGGACTGCATTCAAAGTACCCTTTTCTTGATTTGGGACTACGTGGATATCTCTCAATGCATCTAGCCAACTCTGTTCTTCCAGGCTCATGCAAAACAAGTGTACCGACTTCCGACTCAAAGCGTCTGCAACCACATTAGCCTTGCCAGGATGATACTTCAACTCGAAGTCATAATCCTTTAGAAATTCCATCCACCGTCGCTGTCTGTGGTTTAACTCCTTCTGATCTACCAAGTACTTCAAACTCTTATGGTCACTGAATACTTCAAACTGAGCCCCATACAAGTAGTGCCTCCAAATCTTCAAAGCAAATACCACAGCTGCCAACTCTAGGTCATGAGTAGGGTAATTTTCCTCGTGAGGCCTCAACTGTCTTGAAGCATAGGCTATCACCTTGTTATCTTGCATCAAGACACACCCTAAACCCTTTAAAGATGCGTCTGTGTACAAAACATACGGGCGGTTAGGGTCGGGTAATGTGAGCACCGGAGCGGTAGTCAGTTTGATCTTTAACTCCTGGAAGGCTGCCTCACACTGGTCAGTCCAAAGGAACGGTCGGTCCTTCCTGGTCAACTTTGTCAACGGCATTGCGATCTGGGAGAACCCTTTGATGAATCTTCTATAATAACCAGCTAGTCCCACAAAGCTTCTTACTTCAGTTACCGACTTTGGCGCTTCCCACTTCAACACTGCATCCACTTTACTCGGGTCAACAGCGACTCCTGCTGCAGATACCACGTGACCTAGGAATTTCACCTCTTTGAGCCAAAATTCACATTTAGACAGCTTGGCATACAATTGATGATCCCTCAATACTCGTAGTGCAATATGAAGGTGTTCTCTATGCTCTACTTCATTTTTAGAGTAGATCAAGATGTCATCAATAAACACCACAATGAACTTATCTAAGTACGGCCGAAAGATTCTATTCATGTAATCCATAAAGAAAGCTGGAGCATTAGTTAATCCGAAAGGCATCACTAGGAACTCGTAGTGCCCATATCTTGTTCGAAATGCAGTCTTAGAGATGTCCTCTGCTCGGACTCTCAACTGATGATACCCCGAACGCAAATCAATCTTGGAGAACACTGATGATCCAACTAGTTGATCTAACAAATCATCGATCCTGGGCAACGGATACTTATTCTTAACGGTCACCTTGTTCAGTTGGCGATAGTCAATACATAATCTCAGACTGCCATCTTTCTTCTTCACAAAGAGTACTGGAGATCCCCATGGAGATACACTGGGTCGAATGAATCCCTTCTCAAGCAACTCTTCAATTTGCTTCTTGAGTTCTGCCAACTCTGCCGGAGCCATTCGATACGGAGCCTTTGAAATTGGAGTTGTGCCAGGTACCAACTCAATTGAAAATTCCACCTCTCTTTCTGGAGGTAGTCCGGTTATCTCTTCAGGAAACACCTCGGGATATTCTCTTACTACATCGATATGGTCGATCCCAACTTCGTTATCTACACTAACAGAAAAGAAGACTACATAGGCTTGACAGCCCTTTCGAATACACGTATCCACTTGAGCTGTCGATAACATCATAGGAACTATAGGAGTTTCTACGGATGCGGCGTTCATGGCATAAGTTGCCACTTTCTTCTTACAATGGAGTATGACATCATTGTCCACTAGCCAATTCATACCGATAATAACATCAATGCCTTTCAACGGTAAGCATACTAAATCAACAATAGAATCTCGATTTTCAAATCGAAGAGTAATGCCCACACAAGCATGTGCAGTCGTCACAATAACCCCAGCAGGGGTAGAGATTCTCATATCGTATGGCAGAATAGAGATGGAAAAATCATACTTTTTAGCGCAATCAAAAGATATAAAAGAATGTGTGGCACCGGAGTCAAACAATGCAACAATGTCATGACCTTGAAGAGAGATAATACCTCTGATAACATTAGGGGATGTTCCAGCCTCCTGTTGTGTGATGGCATACACTCTACCCGGAATAGTGGGACGACCGCTTTGGTTGGTCTGCTGTTGCTGCAGCTCTGGACAATAGCGCACTGTGTGGCCATATTGACGACACTTATAACACTGCCAACATGGGCCACCATGAGACTTCCCACACTTCGGGCAAGGACCATTAATACTTGGGGCAGACATAGCCGTCTCACGACGTGATTGTTGGCTTCCTTCAGCATGACTCTTCTGACCCTGCCTCTTCTGGAAATAACTCTGTCGCGGTCCACTCTTCTGCGCCTGACTCTTCTTACTAAAAGTCCCTGTACTTCTGGAATTGAACCCGAATGGCTTGGCTATACCACTTACAGGTTTGATAAAAGTGGAGAACTTACCCTGGTTGACACGGGGTCTTGCATCATCAATTTCACGCTTCATGCGCGCAGCCACCCTCAGATTGGTGCAAGTGTCCTCAAAACTCTTAATTGCATGCATGGACACAAAAGGCTTTAACTCTGGTCTAGCCTTTATAATCAGTTGGCGCGACTTCCATTCTGGGTCATCTTGTCGTTGCAAGTAGGTCACATATCTGGACAAGTCGATGAAAGTAGCAATAAACTCGTCCTCATGCATATCCCCCTGTCGTAGGGCATAAAATGCTGTCTCCTTCTCTTGTCTCAACGCTGGAGGGAAATAATGATCGAAAAACTTTGTCTTGAACTCTCTCCAAGTTGTTCTGGAGTCATCCAGACCACCTGTGCTCTGCCACCATCTCTTGGCGCGATCCCTCAGCAGTATAATGGCCACCCTAGCCTTCTGGTATTCATTACAGACCACAGCTTGAAAAATAGTTTCCAAGCCCTCAATCCAAGCCTCAGCCTTCAGTGGATCCAAATCTCCATGAAACTTCTCAGGGTTGTGACGATGGACATCCTTCCAAACCTTGTTAATTGCTAGGTCTTCAGGATTGAGTTGAAATGATGATCCTTCACCCCCACTACTCTTCATAATTTTGTCTTGATTAGTTGAGCCACTTTGCTCAGGTCTCTGTGATACTGATATACTAGGCTCCTGTTTGTCTTGATTCTTTTGCGAGGGAATACCTCCTTCCTCTCTGATCTTCTTTTGAAATTCCTCCTCAAACTGTCGAAACCTTTCATCCATGACAGTCATTAATGTATCTTTAAATCGATGTAATAAGGCCTCATTCTCTTGAGACATCGGTGTCTCAGGAGCATTAGGAGGTTGATTAACGGCAGTCTCAGCAGCATTTGAAGGTTGGTTAACGACGGAGCGAGTCTTTCGTGTGTTTCCCATTCTCCCCACCTAAGGATGAAACCCACCATATTAAGTGAGTGATAAAACAACACAACAGAACACTAAACAGGGAAGGCATATGTGAATGTTGTATATTGCCACTAAGTGTAGTGCATGCATGATTGTTATCAGAATCATACGCTCTGATACCAAATTATAACATCCTCAAATTAACTTAACATAACAAGTAATTAAGGGTTCATTAACAACTAAGTAATGCCCATTATTGAATTAAAATATGCAAAAGTAAATCAGAGTATGCAGTATGAGCCCTAACGTGGCATTATACAATCATCCAACATAAATCATAAAGACAGAAGTGCTACTTTTGGTGGAAGTAGTCTAAGCTTCTGGGATCTTCCCTGGTGGTTCTGCACAAGAGCTATCACCTGAAAAATGTGGGTAACCATCAATCCAACTTATTACGAATACTAATGTGTGCTAATGAGGTGCCAAGTGGAACAATTTATATAGCAAGATATTAAAAAAAATATATTTCATCAATATACATATCACAAAAATTTATATAATAAATTCTCTATATCAAAATTATATGTCACAGTTCTCATTAAAACAATTCCCAAATTGCCTCCCACCAATCCAACCGAACCGCCTTATTTCCTCCGACTAGACCCATGGGCTAAGTTACATCCATGTTACTGGTGACTCAAAAAGCTCTCTGGTCATGTGATGAGGACCGGCCAAAATCCTCAGAGCACATGTCCCAGACCATGGGCCTTTTCCCCTTAATGAACATGTGGGGTGTCGTATGCCCTTATTGAATTAGTGGGCCCGTCCCTTATTGAATTGTGGGACAATATAAAGCCAACCATCATGCATTAATGGAGGCCTCACCACGTGGTGGAATAATAAACTCCATCTTCCCAATCCAACCCTTACCATAATTATCAGAATAAATATCATGATATTAAAATGAAAAATTCTTATATATGAATAAGTAAATAAAATAAATATCATGATATTAAAATGAATCATTCTTATACATGAATAAGTAAATATGATAAATATCATGATATTAAAATGAACAATTCTTATACATGAATTAATAAATATGTATAAATTCACAATTCAAATCATAAAGTTCCACAAGGCAATTTCTATTAAGATATTTACAATCATTTCACAACATACTCACAAACAACATTCAATACCCATAACAAGTGGAAAGTGGTTACCTCTCGCCAAAGCTAATTATTATCCCACTCCTCTTAATTCAAGAGCTCAAACACGGCAAAATCAATCTACCACAATCAATTAATAATTTTCTAAGACTCTACATAAGTAAAAGCGTCAATTATAATTACGTAAAATTAAAACATACAAATTTTAATAATACATTAGAATGCTTGAAGTGGGCGAACTATGACTGTACTAAAAGAAAATACAGGGAGACCATTGTAAATATTAATTCTCCTTTCAATTTACTATTAATTAATAACTCCCCTTTTCTGTTTGTTATTTATTAGTAATTTTCTAAATTATTTAATCCATTTTTTTTTTCTACTAACAATAATAATTATTATTATTGTTATTTATTCCTTTTTTTTTTTTTAATAATAATATTATCAGTTACTTTTACTATTATTTATTTACTTTATAATTATTATTTTATTAACTAGCTTAGTTTTCCTTAAATATTTCAAAAAAAAAAAACTCAACACCAACTCTTTTAATCCAAAGCAAGCTTCATATTTTTCCGATCAGAGACTTATCTTTTAAAGAAATATATATACATACTAATGCATAATAATTAAAATATTTCCAAATTCAGTTATGTTCAATTTGGAAAATAATGTTCACAGAAGAAAAGGAAAGAAGTGTATATCCCCAATCATCTATCATTTCGTTCTCAGAGAGCTAAAATAGAATAACTAGGCTATATGCGGTGGGACCAACCATTGACTTTCTTTTATAAGTTCTTAATTAATTGCACACTGAAGCATGGGAGATATATATATATATATATATAGCCAATATAATTATCACATCTAGCCTTTAATTCCAAAGCTCTCTGTTAATACCTACTCTGTTTTGGTTTCAACAAACAGAGGACTCACAAGCAATATTTGCAAAGTTTTGGTTTTTTTTTTTTTTTTTAGAACACCACTTTTATAACTACGTGTGTGTGTGTGTTAATTTGTTTTCTTCTTAAATTTTCCACATGTAAACGTGGCACATATATTTACCAGTAAGGCCTCCTTCTCATTTGTTTCCTTCATCCATACATGCATGTTCCTACATTCCCAAGTTTGGTTTCATGAAGGTTTATGGTTTAGTTATGAGAAGCAGCGGCTGCCATCCATTCCAGCAACACGACTAACCTCAATTAACCTATTATACATCAGCTTTTATATATATATACAGCACTCAGTATTTATTTTTCCTATACGTCAGGTTTTTTTTTTTTTTTTTTTTACAGTGTTTCTATCATGGAATTAAGTAGAAAAGGAAGCTTAAGGTTACCTTTATTTCTTCCTCTGGTTTCTACACCGAGTAGACACGAATGAAAATGATCCCAGTTGAGTCTCCTTCTCTCCTCCTTAATCTTTCTCTCGGTTCTCTCTCTCTGTTCTCTAGTTCCTTGAACAGAGCATCCACAACTCACTCTCTCTCTCCCTCACTTTCTCTCCTTCTCAGTTTATGGAGGCAACGCGGATGGTGATTGGTGAAGCATCCACAGAGCATTGAATATATAACTTATAAAAGGGTCCAGTCCGAGATGGGAAGACACAAAAGTTTAATAATGACGAGAGATATGGGAAATGCGCTGGCAGAGATATGGGTGTTGGTGTTCCTGGATATGGGTGTTGGAGAAGGATGAGGGAAGAATATTATGTTCAGCTGTTCACTGTCTTTACCTCTTGTCAATAACCCTATTGCGTCTTGGTGTGCTGGAGATAGAATAATAATAATAATAATAATAATAATAATAATAATAATAATAATAATGGATATATTTTTATTTTATTATTATTATTATTATTATTATTATTTATTTATTTATTTATTTTTTTTTTTTTTGGTCATGTGTTAGAAAGTAGAGTGGGCTGGTTTGTATGATGGGCCTAATAAATAATAGATGAAGAAAGATGGGTTCATCAAAGCTTGGGCTTTTATCATTTATTTTATTTATTGATTTGTTTACTTTTATTTTTATTATTCTTATTTAATCCTAAAAATAAATCAGGATATTACATTACTGCCGCACTTGTACTGGGACAAGTGCAAGGCTGTCTTATTACATTAACATAAATCTAAACTTAAATAAAAGTATTTTATTCAAAGCCTAAAAATAAATAAATAAATAAAAATAAAAAATTATTCTTCCTCACTTCTCACTGCTAGCCCCAGTAGCTCCAGCTTTGAGACCTGTTTCAATGAAAATCTGCTCCCCCGAAGAATCGTCGCAGCCCATGAACACATACATCAGCAAACGCTCGTAATCCTAATAAACGAAAATAATACAAAAATAACCATAAAATATTCTCATGTTATAAAAAAATATATATTTATATGTAATCTAAAATATTTGTTTTATATCATTTGTCATTCATTAGTTTTTATTAAATTTTATTTGGACCCGGAAACCTGCCAATCCATTTAGTTTAGTGGGAAGAGAACCATAGTAGACCCGGAAACCTGCTAGTCTACCCTGTGACCCGGAAACCTGCCAGTCACAATCAATTGGCCATAAACATAATAATCATAATCATATCTTCCTAGTGTGCACACCTCTTCCCAAAGTTGCTACTAGTGTCCCGGAAACCTGCCAGACACCACTTTGGGAAGAACGGATTCTCAATTTTCTCATCACATAATATTTCGAGGCATAAAGCCTAAGGTTGTGTTCATCACTTTGGGGGTACCATCCCAAAGCTATCCTCCCACTATTAAAATGTTTTAAAACACACACATAATAAACTCCTAAATTATCTTTATTATTTACTTACCTTTTATATATATATATATATATATATATATATATATATATATATATATTATTTTATTTTAATTAAATATAAATATAAGGATATTTTAACCTAAAATCTGTTAGTATCCTATCTTATTGCGCAGGAGATATTATATAATTGCAAGCAATTGTATCCAATGCAAGTCTTGAAGGGGGAAAAAACGCACAGGCATGGAATTACCGCACGCAAGCCGAGGCAAACAATTGAATCCAATTCAATTTATGAAGGGAAAAAAAACGCACAGGCAGGCATGGAATTGACACACACGCAAGCCGAGACAAATAATAATATACATTATATATAAATATAATTCTATATCAGATGGCAATTGGTTTCTATAGCCTAGGATACACAATTATCTATCAAGATATAAATTAATCTAAAATTTATAGGGATTAGGGTTACTTATCAAAATTTACATAAGACTAACTTAAGACTTATGGGAATTAGAATTACCTATCAGGATTCATATAAAACTAACCTAGACTAATGGGAATTAGAATTACCTATCAGGATTCATATAAAACTAACCTAGACTAATGGGAATTAGAATTACCTGGTCTCCGTTTTTGTAAGACTCCTAGAAAATAATTTGATGAGAGTCCGGAAGGGGATTTGAGAAAAGAAGGTAGCCGAGAAGAAAACTATTGAGCGTTGCTAGGTTTAGATGGCTAAACTTAAGTTTATAATTAAAATTTAGGGTTTTAGCTATTGGGTTGGGCTCTTTACTTATTCCCGATAAATGAATTAAAACAAATTATAGAGTTTTGTTATTAAATATATTTTAAGTCCGATGATGAATTTAAAAAAAATTGAAAATATAATCTAATCTAACTAACTCCTAGATTCTTGGATCTAATCTTAGATAATCTAATAATACTATTTACAAAATAATATGATTACCACACAAACAATACAATATTATTAATTTTTTACTATATTATTATTATTGTTGTTGTTATTATTATTACTATTTCTATTATTAATCATTAGTATTTTATTAGTATTTTTTTACTCTATCATTATCTTTATTATTTCTATTATTATTATTATTAATAAAAATCCGGGGTATTACAAATTATGTAATCCTTAAGGAGTATTTCGATAAAGATATTTACACTGAGACTTATATATATATATATAAGTACATTACACTGAGACTTATATATATATACATATATATCCTTACGACTTAGAGTGAGACTTTTCCAAAGTAAGTTGGTCGTCCAACTAAAAGCTCTAATTGAAAGAGCTCTAATCACTCACAACCCAAGTTATCAAACCCATACTGGCCGGTTCGGCCTGAAAACCAGTGAACCGGTCGATAAACTTGTTCGATCCAAACATTGATATGTAAACTGTGAAAAGGTGTAGAAAATAGAAAAATTAGAATCAGTAGTAGTGTTGCTGTTAGTTAGGAAGTTAGTGATTTCAGTTAGTCAATCGGTTAGTATTAGTTAGCTGTTATCATGGTAGGACTTAGTTATTGGGCCTTGAGTCTAAGCCTAGTACTATACTATATACAATGGCGGAGCTAGGATTTTATATTTGTGGGTGCACAATTAGTGAGGGAATTCTGCCCCTGATTTTTTTTTTTCAATGAAAGTTTTAAATGTATTAAAAATCAAATGATTCCTCTAATGTTTCCAACTAACATATGAGGGAGGAATTGTATGACAAAAGGAATATGATTACAAATACACTAAAGATAGGAAAAATGACAAAAACAGAATGCTTAATGATTTATTAAACACTTCTAAATATACTTTCAAACTTGAAGTCACTTGTTTAACTTTTTATAAATCCCAATACAATCAGTTTCTAAACTTTAACCATTTGGTTCAGCAACTAGTAAACCTTCATAAGCTGGTATCTTTTCATTTCAATCTTTACTACATACATAAAACACTTGACTTTCACATATAATACTCACATAATCATAGTGTTTTCAAACAGCAGCACAACCAAATATGAAAAATACCTCAGCTTTTGAAAATAAAAAAACTGAAATCAATTTCCTACATGTAGCCTCATATATATCTCAAATAAAATCTTCTTATATGCTACTGTTAAGCTTCCCTTCCTTTTCCCATTTTATTATAAATTCCAATGACACTCTTATCAGAACAGGGGAGGAGTTTTTGGGTTCCACAGTCACTTTATACTCTCAGCAAAATCAACATGCAGCCACTTTATAGACACTTACACATTCATATTCATGTATTTATTAGCACTTTTCTCTCCTTAAGCTTTAATATCATAAAACCCAAAGCCAAACAAACTGAAATTACAAGCCTCTAATTCAGCCGTCAGCAAAAATATAACCAATTCTATATGATAAGAATGTCAGAAAAATATCTCATGGAATCGAGCTAATATGTTTTATTCTTGAATTTGGTGGACCTAGTAAAAAACACATAAAACAGTACACGGCAGAATGATATTCAATGATTCAGATAATGAAAAAGAAAAAAGAATTAATACAGCCCTCACAGCAGTAAGCACAAGCATTCAATAGGAGAGTTTGTACTTCAGAAAATAATATGGGTAATTAATGGTGGCCTCCTGTGATCAGGAAAGCACGGATTGTCCAGAACCCTAAAAGAGAAACTAAGCATACTATCATAAGAGAATCAAATTAATTATAAACCGCATCTTCCACTTGTCCAGTAAATTGCAGCCTCCATATTTAACAAACTACTAGTTTCACAAAGTTTACGAACCGAAATCCCAAGCTCAATAGATTCAGATTTCAACAAATTTAATAACAGGCCGAACGTAAAAAGGAAATCGAGGAACAAAATAACAAGATACCTACCAATATATCAATATTCAAGCGACAATTTTTCTTTGACAATGAATTCTTTCGCGAGCAGAGAAACTCAATTAGAGCAAATTCTCAACCGGGGCTACTCAATGAGCTATGAAATGAGTCGAATACCTAAAATCGATCCAGAACAAGAAATGAAAGAACATTAATGAGACCACACAAACTACTTGAATTTTATGCAGCAACCACACGATATTAAAAAAAGGAGTTGCAATGCTAACGAAGGGATTGGGAATTAAACAGCAAGGACCCCCATAAGCAGGAGTACTAACCCTAATATGTGAAATTGCAAGCAGAATTCAAGCTTTTGTGAGATTGTACAATAGGATCAGTAATGACGGAGAGCACAGCGGACGATTTGGAGACGAGAACGGAGAGATTGATGGAGAGTGAGAGAACAGAGAGATCGATGGAGTGGAGAGTGAGAGTTGGAGACGAGATTGGAGAACAAAGAAAATGAGCGAGAGTTCAAGACGAGATTGGAGGACGATGAAAATAGGGAAAAAAAACGTTGGAGAAGGAAGATATGAGGCTCAAACCGCAACCTTGACTAAGGGAAGGGTATAGGGAATTAACCAACTGCAGCACTAGGTGGACATGTTGCTAGGAGATTCTTTCAAATTATATATATTTTGCGTCTGCATTTACCTATATTAACACTACTGTAGCTCCACCCCTAACTATATATATGGCTGCTAGACTAATGAAGGCATGTGTAATGAATATTTGATGATGAGTGAATAGTAGATGAGTTTACAGCATTTCTGCAACTCCACCTTCTCTGTTCCTCCATTTCTTCTACAACTCCCTTATCAAACATCAAAGTGGTTCACCTTTTTTAAAGAAAATTGATTTTTTTAAAAAAAGATTTATTTTCTTTAGAATTTCATATAACCCTGAAATATTTACTTCTCACCGGTTTGATCCTGGGTTAGCTTCATTTTAACTCATTAACCCTTGAACCAGTACCTCAACAAATTTAGTGGCCAGTTTGAGTTTAATAATCTTGGAACCTTGCTTACGACCTAACAAAACAAGTTGAGAGGTTAGAATTCAAATCTAGAATTTGGCAATATCTCCCTTATAGGATAAAGGTGCTTGCCACCTTAATTGGTTGGTTATCTAATACCATTTGTCAGATAACACTGTACCTGTTAGTGTGTGTGTGTATATATATTGGTAAGAAGAAAAGCAATAAAGACTACTTTACATTACAAGAAACGGGAAAAAAAAATGAAAATCTTCTAAAGGAACCAAATGAAACCCCCAAGGCATGGCAAAAGAATGCTTGGCTAACATATCAGCTTCAAAATTTGCGTCTCTTCTAACCTGATGCAAACCAACCAACCAATCACGTTGAAGTATGCCATGACTTTCCATGATTAAATTCCAATTATCATGAAGATCATTATTTCCATCCTTAATAAGCTTAATTACATCTAAGGAATCGCTTCTTAAACAGACTTGTTGATGATTACCGTCTCATACCCTTTAAGCTTAATAAGGCACACCCAAAGTTCCGCCATCATAGGGTTTCCATTTTGTAAACTAAGCACAAAAGCTTCAATCGGATTTCCCGTATGATCTTTGATAATTCATCCACATCCTGCCTTGCCATCCTCATGAGAGTAAGCTCCACCAATATTAATAATCAACCATGTGTCCATCTCCATTCCGATACGGTCCTCTTTCATCCCTGCAACACCGTGAAGTTTGGCTAATTTTCCAAGTCCTTAAGGAAAGAACCTGAAAAGATAATCAAATGTGAGATTTCAGATTTTCCCTCTAGATAATGTTGGTTGGTGTGTTTAGTACATTTAAAGCTTCCCACGTAGCTGAGGTTCGTCATATAGCTGACTAAAAGAAAGTGTTATTGGACAATTAAATTTTTTCTGCCAACGTTATTGGATAATTATATCGTCATAAGACTTGAGCCTCCCATTGCCACTTTTGGAAGCCACAACCTACAATCCAATGATCCATAGGATCATGTTAAAGACATTCCGCAGAGAAACCAAGCTTTTAATACATAATTATTAAAATTAAATGCAAAACTAATAAAAATTTCTGACTGTTCGTAGACCATAACGAGTGCAACTTAATTTTCTCGGAACATGGGACAAGCAAGCATAGCACGACATATTTGAGATGTTGGCCTGAAAGCATCTTTTCTTGCCCTGTACAAAACTTACAGGTCTGCCTTACTTCGGACACTCGAACACAAGGCACCCACTCTCACCAATATTTCTCTTATAAAGGACCGATACGTTATCCCCCACCAAAATGACAAGATTTTGACAAACCACAATAAAATCACATAATAAAAGGTATGCTTACGCACCCTGTCAACCACAGCCCAGGCATATACTCCAAGACTATGGCCACTTTTTTAGAATTACTACGGCCACTTTTATTAGCACTGTCACACCATCGGTACTTTCATCACCAATAGCTCAAATGTCATTCCGGTCAATGCAACGTCGCTATCCAACCCACTACTTGGTTTCTCAGCATCACCTTCCAGGAAGAAACGATATAGAGTGACACTGAAACTGAGACATTGCCACAAGGAAAATTGAGACTCCATGTATCTAAGACCAGTGAACATTGACCCAAAACTAGGCGAGAACAGAAGATCTCATATATTCATGCCACCCTGAGATCATGCATCAAGTCAAGCACATGTCAAATTCTCAAAACATCAAATGGTCATTGCAAGATTAATTGTTCATATGAGAATCGAAAAGTAGAAACTAGGCCCCCAAATATCCAAGGCAAATATAGATAGAGAAATGGCTGGAGATAACAAAAAACTCAGCATCTTGGCTTCCTAGCTTACTTGAAATCTCACGTACTTCAAAATATAATAAAACTGGCCAAAAGATGGTGCACGAAAGAAAGAAACGCCATGAGAGCTGTGTCAAGGGAAGAAATGAATGGCCAACTTCAGGATTAGAAGAGTTGGTTATCCAGCTCACAATCAGTTAGTTGTACAGTTGGACTCAAATCAGTAATGATTGATCATGCTTGAGTTTCTGCATATCTAATGGAATGCTCGCAGGTCAATATGCATAGAAATAATTCATTCCCTTCTATCTCTGTTTCTTATGACTTGCGTTTTGCTTTAACCTTCAGCCATCAATACAGTGGTCTTCTATTTCCATGCCAAAACTTGGTTAACGCGAGGAGACAAAAGAATGATCACAAGAGACCTAATGGGACAAGAAATTGCATACTTGCGGAGAAGCATGAAGACAAACAAGTGGCTCTAATGGATCATACTGACTTGCGAATTGAAGAGCTATGAATCGACCCAGGAGAAAGATAAAGTGAATCTCAAGTAAATATTAGCAGAACAAGATTTAAGATCTTGCATAATCAACTTAGCTTAACCAAGAAAAACTTGCATAATCAACTCAGCTTAACCAAGAAAAACACAAAGTAACCTTGCTCATAATTTTTCAAGAATACCCTCAAAATGATGAAACCAAACCTGCTCCATGCTGCAAAAATTAGCAGGCACAAACTGCCATCAGATAGTTCAAGAAAAAATACAAATAATATTACAGTGTAGAAAGTAATGTAGACCATTCTACCTTCCTCATCCCATTCACAGATAAATCAGCTAAGCTGAACGGCCCTTCCCATAAGTCCATGTGGAATGTCTGTTATGAGAAAACAACACCATCAAAACAACAAACATCCCAACCATTACACGGAATGGCTATGTGAAGCATAAATGGAAGAGAAATAAGACCAACCCTATTAATCCCAAACATGATGCACCAGCTAAAGGTGCATAAGCTCAGCACCTAAAAGGGCCTCCAACTAAACCAACCATTCAACTGCGCTGGTTTATGAGCATATCTGATATAAGATGACCTAAACACTAGAAGAGAAGCCTAAATCACTACTTCCATTCAAATTTGAAACAACACTGAATAAACAAAAAATAGAAAAACATAAATCTACATAGCCCCTCCCTGATAGCAGAAGAGTTCAAACAGAAACAATCTAGCAAATCTGCACGGAATCAACTGCAATCCCGAAGAAAATAATAATTTATGGTATAAATATTGACTTAATCATAAAGAAGGAACTGCATTACTACTAACTGCTCACAAAAGATGAGGCCTAGGTGCCCAAATCAGTATTTCACAGTTAACATTAATCTTGCCAAACAATTATAAGATCCCAAAACCTTACTAATACTATAGTACACATAAAGTCACCAACATTAATAAATCATCAGAGTTTATGAATATTATGAGACATTATATGCCCCATAACAAGGCAAAAGCTCCAACAACAACCTTGAACAGATGGGCAAGTATGAACTCATCTCCTTCTACCGCCACGCTCTCGTAATGAGAGAGAGAGCAACTCCCCTCCTCCAACATTGTAATAAGCAAGTGACATGTTATCCTTGAGAAAGCCAGGTTTTCCACTCAATTTCTGTTTGTTAGCAGGGAGCTGGATCTCCCCAGCAATTTTCTCCTTCAGACTGCCAACAGTTTCAGATAGAGATTGCACAGTAATCTCCAGAACTTGTCCTCTGAGACTTCCTTCATCAAGATTAGGAACTGATACACAAATACGAACTGATCCCTGGTTACACCAAAACAATGTCAGTAAGGATAAATGTCGTTGCTATATTTCTTATATTAAAAGCTTATTTTCATCATCACAAAGAAAGAAGGTATCAAAGTCCATACCGGATGTTGAGCCAGAAACTGATCTTCTGGGATAAGAGCAGAATCATCAAGCTTTTGCTTCTTTGGCTCTGGTTCTTCTGGAAGCGGAGGAGGAGCTTCCTCAGGTGGTGGTGGGGGTGGCATTCCTTGAGGCAAAGGTGGTGGAGGCATCATAGGCATCCCAGGTGGAGGGATAGGCAGAGCAGCATAAGGTCGAGGGGTTGAAACAGGAGTGAATTGAGCACCAGGGGGGGGAGGAACAGGCATCCCTGGTCCATTCCCAGAAACTGACGAAGGCAATGTAGGTGGTTGGCTGGACATGAATCTTTGCTGTCCAGAAGCCATTGGCAAAGGATGAGGAGCTGGATGGACAGATGGCATAATGGGTAATGGAGGCCTTGGAGGAGGAACTGAAAGACCACCACTGGTTGGGGCAGAATACTGAACTGTGGGGGGTGGAATACGGGGAAGATTCAATGCGAGTCCAGGAGGTGGCGGAAGAGGACGAACTGAAGGCATACCAGGTCTAGGAGGAGGTGCGGCAGGGCCAAGAAGGTTTTTAGCTTCATTATTAGCAACATTATTTAGGTCCTCACCACCCAAACTCTGTGACATAGCTTGGTTCGCAGTTCGTCCTATGCTCCCAGTGTGACCATCCCATATAACTTGCTTAGGTTGCTCGTCTTTCTTCTTTTCAATTTCTGCCTTGACAGCATTGGAGACCTCCTCTTCAGTAGTACCAAAGATATCAGGACGTGTCCGTGCAAGTCCAACAATATTTCTTGAGATTTCATCATCCTGAGCCAGTGTTGTCTCACGAATTTTGGCAAACATCCTTTCTTTTTGTTCTTTGTACTTGGGATCAATGAGAGAAATTCGCATATGTTCAGACATTTCACTAATTGGAATCAGCTCACCAGTAATTGGTGAAATAACAAACTTTGTTGGATCTCTTTCTGCAGGAATCCTTTCCTCTGGTCTTTTCCAGTTTTTCACAATCCTCATAGGTGGTTCAGGCTCCTCTGTAACATTGACTTCACCCTTCCTCCCATCATCATTGTCTTCCAAACTAGCTGCCCTCATGCCCTCTTCAACAAGTTGGGCCTCTTCCTCATCCATTTCCATTTCAACTTCCTTTTCAGGTTCAACTATATCTTCTTCCATGGATGAAACCTTGCTTCTCCTTATAACCTCCTCAAGGGTCATTGGGAGAGGCAGCTCCTTATCCTCATCATCAACAAAATCTATTGTTTCAACCACTACAAAATCATGCCAATCTATCATCGCCATTTGAACCCTTTCCTGCTCAATTTCATCCTCAGCCTTTTGCCGAGCTTGATCCTGTGAACGCTCCCATTCCAGCCTGTTCACACACCGTTCAAGGACAGTAGTCATGTCAGAAACACTTTTCCTCAGCTTCTCTGTCAAACCCTTCGGAGGCATCAAAACCTTGGAATATGCATCGGCAAGGGAAGTGAAAAATGTAAACATGCTGTGGGTCGGTTTCAAGAAATGGAATTGAGGGTTATTAACCTCCCTACTAGTCAACCCTGTCAAAAATGATTTTCCATTCCGAGCCACAAATTGTGCCGTGAGCTTTATAATATCTAGTTCTTCCCCTGTAATCCCTTCAGGAAGCCGAACTGTATACTGCTCAGCTTCTGGGGGTTCAAGAACTTTCCTTACAGGCTTAAACTGAGAGGAGGGGTCGGGCTTTGCTGTTGCTGTTGGTGCTGCAGCAGCATCATTACCGTCAGAGGCTGGTGCAGATATGGTTGGTTCAGACAAAGCCGAATCTACAGGTTGCATAGGAGATTGCTGGGTAGAAGATTGGTTTTGGGCACGAAATTCTGCTAACCGATGTTGATAATATGCATGATAGGGATCCGATGAATTAAGAAAATTGAACTTAACATTGCCAGCATTATTTGCAATGATCCTTTTCTCAAATTCAAGCCCGTTTTTGGCAACGAACTGAGATGTTTTATCAACGATAGTTCGAATGTCTGGAGGCGGGTGGATGATTCCAATAGTTCTAGTGTGGGTAGCAACTGATGTAGAATTCGATATGGTCTGCTCCTCGTTAGACGGATTTTCATCCTCCCTCTCCTCAGACACTTGAGCCTCGGGGCGAGGACCTAGATTTCCATCAAGAGGAGGGGCAGGAAGAGGCAGTATCGGTAATGAACCCAACATTATGGCGACTCCAGAACAAATTCCAAAGTCTGTTAGTGCCTTTCTTTAACGTTAAAGAAAAAATAGGGCACACAAGTAGGTGCTAGCTATCGAACCCAACCTGCAAATTAAAGATGGAACAGGAGTGCCGATTAAAAGTAAAATTAAAAGAAAAATCAAACTGAAGCATCGTAAGACAATAAATCAGTGAGACCAGCAGATCAACAAGCATGGAAACTATATTTAACAAAAGAAGTGTCACCCAAAAAAAAAAACTCAAGAAGAACAACAAGAGTCAGGGAGGACAGTGAAGGAGAGCTACCGATATTAATTAACGATTCCGCCTTCACAAAGACGGTGGGCACGGAGGATTCAGAGACTAGAAGGCCAAATAAGCTGCAGGCGATTTGAAGAAGAGGAGGGAGAGGCACGCACGGCAGAGGCACCGCCAACCTCTGTAAGCATGTTCGGGGGATTTTTTTGTTTTTTTCCCTCAAAAAATAACGAATCACATATTGGGTCGGATCATACTGGGTTTTCTCTGGTTAGGCTGAGTTGGGTCTTTTTTTTTTTTTTCCCATATAAATATTAACTTGATTTTTTTGGGTACAAGTATCTTCTTTTTTTTTTTTTTTGGATAAGATACAAGTATCTTTTGATTAGAAGCAATTTTGTTTACAATACTGTTAAATATTATATGGGGTATATTTCCCAACAGAATTTGAATCTTTTTTTTTTTTTGGTTGACAAGGGATTGATTAAACTAATCAGCAGGTGTTACAACAGAGACGCAGACGTCCCATGCCCTCAGCATCCTCCTAAAGGAGACCCTAAATCCCAGTTGGTGGCATAGCCAATCTATGGCTTCCCAAGTCCAAACTCAGAGCATATGAAGCCAAGTAGTCCACACATCTATTCCCTTCTTGATATACATGTGAAACAGTAACCCTCCACTCTTGGTTGAGCAAATGCTGGATTCTCCTAATTAGACTCGTGCTTCCACTCGGCTACTCCGCCACATTGCGAACTAAGCTCACCGCTGTTAAGCAATCAATTTGGGCCACCACCTCCCGATAGCCTGAGTCCTAGGCCATTTCCAAGCCATCCAATAACGCCCACAGCTCTGCCTGAAGGGAAGTGCAAGTTCCAATGTTCCTGCAACACCCAATCAACCACCGCCCATCATGATCGCGGATAAGACTACTGGCACCCGCCCTCATAGCTCCCACTTTTTTAGCTCCATCACAGTTGAGGGAGACAGCAGAGCAAGGTGGTTTAAGCCATCAGATGATCTGTTCCTGCTTACGGTGACCACCTTCTTGTGCCTCTCGACGCTGTTCAGCAACTCGCTCGTTGACGCTCGCTAGGATCTTAACCTCCCGAACAAGGTTGCACGGCTGCATGTGTTGGTTCTGAAAGATACGTCTATTCCGTGCTTCACAAATCTTCCAGCAAACCAAACCGAAGACACTCGACCATCTGGCTTGTCCATTGCTCCGGCGGTGGTAGGTTAGATTCTGTAACAACCATGCCTGAAGGTTCAATCGCGACTGCTGCTGAGCGTCCCACAGATGAGCAACTCGACTCCAAACCAGCTTAGCAAAACTGCAGTGTCGTAAGACGTGATCCATATCCTCCCTTGCCTCACCACATTGTGTACATGCATCACTTTTCACCATGTGTCGCCGCTTACGTTCAGCGTTCGTAAGGAGGCCCTGTCGTGCTACCAGCCAAAGAAACACTCTAACTCGCTGTGGCCCATCCCACTTCCAAATCACCTCCCACAATTTGTTTGATTCAGCTTCCTCTGCACCTTCGAGCATATCGTAGGCTGATGCAACTGAGAACCTACCATCAGTTGAGTAGTCCCAGAAGCATTGGTCCATGCTGTCCTCAACCCTTGGAGGTATGTAGCCAGAGATGAGGGAGAGCACTTGAGTTGGGAGATCACCCTGAAAAAGTTCCCAATCCCAGCTTCCATCTTGCTTCATATACCTTTAAAGGGGACGTGAGGCCTCCTCTTGTGTCACCTCCCGAAAGGCTAAGAGCCTTAGAGGGCCCACGTCAGGGAGCCAATTGTTCGACCAAAAATGAATCCTGGAGCCGTCCCCCACATCCCAACGTGTTCCTAAGTTAATCTCCGGCCAGAGCTTCCTAAGGTGCCACCATAGGTAAGAACAGCGATGATTCCGCCATGTAGGGCCCTGGAGGTCGTCCCAACCATACTTATGCCGTAGAACTTGAACCCAAAGGAGTTCAGGCCGTAAACAAACCGCAAAGCCCACCTTGATAAGGAATGCCTGATTCTGTCTCTCAAGTTGTTTGAAGCCACACCCTCCAGCCTTGTATGGCTTGCACAAGTCCGTCCATCTAACCAAACTCATTTTCCGATCGGATCCACAGCGGCCCCATACAAAATTCCTAATGTGTCTTTCAAGGCGGCGGCATAGACCCGACGGTAACTTAGTCGTCTGCATGGCATATGTTGGTATAGCGGACAATACAGATTTAGCTAACGTGATGCGCCTAGCCAAAGAGAGGGTCTTTGCAGCTCAACCAGAAAGCCTGTGCTGGACTCGTTCCTCAATATACGCATATGTCCCTACTTGAACTCGCTTGTGAAGCAAGGGAACTCCAAGATATTTCCCCAGATCATCCAGAGTTTCAAAGCCCAGCTCCTCGCTTATTCGGGCTTTTGCACCGTGAGGCACATTACTGGAGAAAAATATAGTCGTTTTCGACTTGCTCACCTTGTGTCCCGAGCACTCACAGAAGTCATCCAGGATGTTACCAATGAGGGGTGCCTAGGTGGCTTCAGTGGAGCTGAAAAGGACAAGATCATCAGCAAAGAAGAGGTGCGAGAGGGGTGGCCCATTTCTGCCCAAGCGAATGGGCCTCCATTGGTTCTCTGACACCTTCTTGGTAATCATCTGGGACAGGTGCTCCATGCACAGCACAAAAAGGTAAGGCGAAAGGGGATCCCCTTGCCTAATGCCCCTGGAGGGTGAAAATTTCTTTGACCGCTTACCATTCCATACCACTCGCATGCTACAAGAAGAGACACGTACCATAACTGCCTGGACAAATTTCATTGGGAGTCCAGCATCATAGAGAGTGTCTTCAATAAAATCCCACCGCAGTCGGTCGTATGCTTTCTCAAGATCAACCTTAATGGCCATCCACCCCTCTGAACCTTTCTTTGCCCTCATGGAGTGAATCACCTCTTGAGCAATAATAATATTATCAGTAATCTGCCTACCTGCTACAAAGCTGGACTGATTAGGAAGTATGAGTCTCGGGAGTAACTTCTTAAGGTGATTAGCTAAAACTTTAGAGATGACCTTATAAGGCACAATACACAGGCTAATAAGGCGGAAATCCTTTAAACGTTCAGGGGAGGGGAGTTTAGGGACAAGGGTTATAAGTGTCTCATTCAACTCCGGCGCAAGGATACCATCATCAAAGAGTTGCGCCACCATGAGGTAAAGAGAAGGACCCACATACCGCCAATTCTTTTGGAAGAACTCCTCATGGAGGCCATCATGACCTGGGGCCTTGAGAGGTTTCATCTGGAAGAGAGCCATGTGTACTTCATTGAATAAGATGGTTGAGCTAAGGGAGCTTAACGCAAGGTCCTCTAGGACAGGGAAAGAACGCCTCCCAAGGTAAGGAGGGGCCAGATCACTCTCCTTAGAATACAACTTCTGGAAGAACAGGGAGGCCCATTCTTGAAGTGTGCTATCATCCATACACCACTCCCCATCCTCTCCTTCTAGAGCATTAATCTTCTTCCGATAGCCACGTCTAGCCGCTTTTGCATGGAAATAAGCCGTATTACGATCCCCCAAGTTAATCCACTCGCATCTGGCTCGTTGAACCCAAGTCAAGTTTTCTTGTTCGCAAATTTGCTCGAACTCCTTACGAAGCTCCTCTTCCACGCAGTCAAGATAGCCAGATGGGCGAGTCTCCTACGCCTTCTGAATTCCCCCCAAGCGAGCCATAATTCTGCGTTTACGGCGAGGAATACAACCAAAAATATCACGGTTCCATACCTTAGCTGTCGTTGTAAAACTCTGAATGTTTGTGTGGATAGGGCCAAAGACGTCCCAACTCTCCTGTACTACCTTCTCAAAGGTTTCAGAGGTTGCCCAAGATGCTAGATATCGGAATGGAGACTGCCTATGGGGTATCCTCTCACCTCACCCAATTTGTAAACAGAGTGGCCGGTGATCAGAACTGAGTTTCGGTAAATGTTTCACCTTGGTTGCACAGAATTTGAATCTTTGTTGGATATGTTATGAAGTAGTTTTTGGGTACGATTATAAAGTTAATGTTAATTAATAATAAAGCGATTATATATCAATTCAAGTTAACTTAGACGATTAGGTGCTTGTTTAGGATCACGTTTGAGGTTTTTAAAAGTGTTTACTTATGTGAATCAAGATAAAACTCATCTCACATATCTACCTCATACTTCGTATATCATAAATTATTATTAAAAAGTTGCTTTTAAACACTAAATCAACTTGAGCCTTGGGGATATACAGTTAATTTATTACATGACACGTGGGGAAAAAAAAACTCCAAAAATCAGTTATAGATTATTAATATTATTAAAAAGAGGAAAAATTATATATAGAGAGCCAGATGAAAAATTTATAAACCATATTAAATATAACATTTCAATCCACTTTTTCGCCTAAATTTTTAATTTTTTTTCAAAGTATCCTTATTCATTGCACACAATAAAGAGGTAATTTCAACACACATAATTAAATATAGTATATTAAGGAAATCAACATACATTTAACTAATTTTTAATATTCGCAAATTCATTTTCGCATTCTTATATTAAGGATAAGAGTAAGTAATATAGTAACAAAGCTTTATCCCACTAAGGGCCCATTTGGATGGGTTTTTTTAAAAAAGTGCTTTTTTTTCATTGCTTTTTAAAAAAGTGCTTTAAGTAGAAATTAAGCTATTTTACGTTTGGATACACAATTTAAAAATGACTTTTAAATAAAAAAAAGTTATTTGGATGTTAAAATAGAGAAACACTTTTTTATTAGTAAAATTACTGAAATGGACATATAAAAGCACTTTTTCTTTACATTCATTTGGATAAGAAAGCACTTATATTAAAATTTTAGAAATATTATATTCAATAATTGAATTTAAAATTATAATATAATTGAATTTTAATAATATTGAAATTAAATTGTTGATATAATTTTTCATACACCCATATAATAAATATGTAAAGAAAAGTCTAAACAAACACATAAATTTCGGCTACATGGACTGCACAATGCCATTGTGCTATATTGAAACCCAATTCTTTGGATAAATTATTAATCAAAAGATTCTGCTCTATAACCTCGCTAAGTGTTCGCTTCGGTTTTCCTTAACCTCTTTTAAGAGAACTCCATACTATTTGATCAACTCCCCTCACCAACACACTCAATAGCCTTCTTTGAACATATCCAAACCACCTTAAATGATTTTCTACCATTTTCTTTTCTATAGATGCCATTTCAACTTGTTTGTGTATATCATCATTACAAATCTTATATTTTCTTGTATGATCACACATCCATCTTCGCATCCTCATATTAGCTACCCCATTTTATGCTCATGTTGTCACTTTAAAGCCCAACACTTACTACCATAAGCATTACTAGTCTTACCACAGTGCAAACTCCCTTTTAGCTTATTAGATACTTTTCGATCACAAATAACTCCAATAATTTTTATCCATTTATACCATACATCATGAATTTTATTATTAACATATCCATCAATTTTATTATCTTGTTGTATAATTAATCCCAAATAATTAAACTTTGTCACTTACGAAATGGCTTGCCACTCCATTTAACTTCCACTTCCCTTCTAATTTATCTCTTATTAAAATTGTAATGCATATATTCAATTTTGGTCATAGGGAACGAAATTATTTGCCTTGTTAACAGGGCCTCTTGCAATGTAAACAATATGGCTTTCAGAAAGTAAAGGCCCATACAAACTCTGGAAGCATATCAAGTTATAAACTCAAATTGTGACTCTAATAGTAATAACCCATTGAGGACAAAGATTTTGGCAATCATAAATATGATATACTCTGACCGGGAGATTAAAATTAGAAACGCACTAAGAGCTATCCTACAGTGTGTAGACTAGTTAGCTAAGGAGGCATATCATATCATGCAGATATGATTCTCATGCAGGAACTCCACCCAGAATGTCACACTCTTTTGGAGGAGGACATAACTGGTACTGAAAAAATACTTCGTGATCTTGACAAATTATTTTAGAATTTAAATATTGTAGGATATTAACTAATATTAAAAAAATTGAACTTGCCTTAATAAGCGTGAAAATACCAATAGACATTATTTTTAATGAAAAGGACTTTAACAGCTTAATTAAGAGGTTTCACGTTTAAATCCATATGAAAAAAACAACCTTTGGAAAAACTTTGAACCCAATGATACTCAAAACATTTTTTCCCAAAAAAAAATGATACTCAAACATAACCAATCAAATATCTATATAGAAATAAATAAGTGTTAGTTACTCATATTTCTCACACCTTCATTTTTTTGTCCCATTATCTCTATAGTATTTCCTTTATTTTTCCAGGTAAATTGTTTCATTGCTCCCGTTCATAACCCACAGCCTAGTTGAACTCATTTCTAAAATGGCTAAAAAGCAATGGTAACACTTCATCGTGTAAAGTCAAAAGTTTGACATCAATCGTGTAGTAGTCCTCAAAGATCATCAATCACATTGTGCCAACTAATCCTACATTTGATGAGAACCATAAAGAACACTCAAATTTACAGAGGCCTTCTAATAAGCTATTAATAGCTAAACGTTATACTATATTGTGAAACCTCCAAGGGTACAGGTGCATGAGCAAAAAGATTCCCTGCAAAACAGAAAGAAATATATAGCATCAATCCTAACACATTATCTTGAATCAATCCTTTAGTTTTGGTCCTTTCTTTTTCCCAAATTTTCCCTTTCTTTGATGAAATTGGAAAAAAGTCCTCCATCAAAAATTTTATTGTTGAGGAGGACCTAAGCCAATGCAATGCTGCTCTGTGTATAAAAAATTTTCAGGTCATCACCAATAAAATTTCCAATGGGGGACTTTTCCCAAATTTTCCCCTCATTTTCAGGGGAAATTGTTGCAAGCTTGCGAGGTGGTGTGCTATTACAAAGCTATTTATGGACTTTTCCTTAGGGGGCTTAAGTTTTTGTGTTGACCTAGTTATTGATGTGAGAAATAAGGCAAGAATTTTTTTTTTGGAAATAAAGGGACCAAAATGAATATACCTCATCCATCTTGCCCCTCCTTTAAGTTCATTTATTTTTATTCTGCTTCTTGTGAAAGAAGTGCAACTTCAATTTCTTGGAGTGACCTCCCTTTCGTTTCCACAACATAATTCTTCACAAATATCACTGCCACCATACAGAATGCTCCAAAAATAGTATACAGGAGTTGTGCCCCGAGTTGTTCCAGCAGGCGCAAAAATAACAGACCAACGAAGAAATTAAACACCTGTTATAGAAAAGTGCGTCAGCAATCTCTAGACTTGATTCGTTTGACAAGAAAGTGAACTGGGGATAGAGCAGAGAAAGAAGGAAGACAATAATACAGATAATCATAGACAACAAAAATATCTCAGCTTGTTCTATCAGGGAAGTATAGATTTTATGGAAAACAAGTTTTATTTTCCACCACCATAATTGCAATCATCAATGTCCAGAGTAGCCCACCTCTACTTAACTTCAACCAAACTAATACATAAGCCATGAAACTCAACAGAATCAAACATGTCACAACCGGATTATCATGTCTCAAATTAATAACCATCTCAACATTCATACGTGATACAGCATTAGATTACCAATTATCTGATAAGTAAGCTTAACTCCCAGGAATGGTGTCAGTGGAAGTTAGTTTTGAAACTCTCCCATTATAGAGATAACTAGCAGATCTGTCCAAATTGAATATGGTAAAAGAAAATGCAGCAAGGAGAAAAATTATAAAGGTTTCTAAATTTCATGAGTTGGGTCCAAAAAATAGCGTAGAAACAATGAACATTTATCCACTTGAAGCACTAAACAGGAACAAAATCAGAAAGAATTACCAACAGATAAACAGGAACAAAATCAGAAAGAATTACCCAATGTACAGCCAAGCAAATTGCCAATGCCTTTGCCCTGATCCTGCTAGGAAATATTTCTGATAGGAGAAGACATGGTACAGGACCAGTCCCAACTGCGTATGTAAAGACAAACCTGCATTGTCCCTTCCACTATTAGCAACCCCGTCATAAAAAATTTTCTCATAGTCGGAGTAGATCTTTAATTATTTTAGTAATAAATTACACTCCCGCCTACAAGAGATGTCCATGTTCTTCCCCTTCATTTTGATAATATACATTCCTATCCCATAATTACACTCATTCTGACCAAAATACTCTTATATCTATTATCTGTTATATATATATATATATATATATATAACAAGTATTAAAATATATATTTGACAAATATAAAGATATTCTATGTATTAAAATAGAACAAATTACACATATAGTTGTCAGCACACAGTTAATCATTGCAATGAACTCAGAAATATTTTTAAATGCTAATTTTTCAATATAAGAATTCACATTATTCTTGAGGGTATTTTGGTTATATTTTAGTTCCAGAGGGATTTTTGCACTTTTTCATATCAGAGGGAAAAGACTGTAGTTTAAATATTTCTCATGGGAGAAGAAAGTAGTCACTCTATTGTTTTCCAATTGTTTCTGAAAATAATTAGTAGAGACCTTATAGAGTAAATTGATGGCATAAATGTGAAGAGAGGTATTATCTTAGATTCATATGCAGAATGCAAACATCTATGCAGCTGTCCCTTTCAGATTAAGGAGTAAAAACTGTTTCTAATATTAACAAAAGCTCACGTTAGATGGGTGCCCTATGCTTCTTCACTTAGTATCTGAGTACGAGATTGAATATATACTGACCACTCGCTAATAAATACAGTTAATAACCTATCCCAGCCAATCTCCATCTATCTGCCATTATGTTTTCCTGTTGCCCTATTATTTCTTTCTTTTTTTTAAAAAAAAATGATTGTATTATGTATGATTTTTGATGATTCATTTACTCTTTTTACCGTGCAATCAGAAGTGAAGTTGTCCCCACAAAAAAAAAGAGGTGAAATTTTCTGATCACTCACATCAACATGCCACCAACAGATAAATACATTGCTCCAGATCCTGATGCCAAAGAACTTGCAGCAATGACTTGGATTCCCATTGCCACCCCCTAAACCAACAAAAAGAATAAGGTCAGACCGTAAAGTTCACGTGACCTAAAGTCAAATTCTATGGGAAATTAAACATTTGGAGATGAACTAAACTCAGTAATAGTATCATATGCATGCGCCTATTTTTAACATGGCTCAGAATATTACAATAAAAGCAAACTGAAATTTTTGAAAATGTAGTTTCAGCAGTATTCAGATATTCAGATTTTCTTTCTCATACCATGCTCAAAAAGCTCCACAGGAGAAGCGCTTTCCTTCCAAGTTTATCCATTAGAGTCATTGCAAGAACCGACCCTAAAGCAACAAACATGGTTAGTTAAATATGGCAATGACCACAAAAGCAGTAAAAATCCTTTGGACTAGAACAAATACATACCCAGTAAATTGCAAATTCCTACACATGTGTTTGCAACACCAGATGGAACACCAAAAGTTTTGAAGACAGTTGAAGAGAAATAAAAAACAGCATTTATGCCAGATAGCTGCTGTAAAGCAAAAAGTGTAGATCCAATGAACATCACTGCAAAAGCATGACTCATTAACTATCAAGCAATTATCTATCTAGAAGAAACTATGTTGTACAAATAAACTAAACAAAAAAATAATATGTACCTTTGAAATGACGGCCAAAGAGTAATTCTGAAATTTTCACCTTATCAGTCTCATCATCATCTCCGCCAGTCCTTAACAGTTCTGTCATTGCAGGTTTCACATGTATCCCTCCCAAGAGCTTCTCATATTCTGCTTCAGCCTCATTGCTTCTTCCTCTCTGAACAAATTCAAAAAATTACAAGTGCCAGGATAGACAAATAACCCTAACCGATCAAATAAATAAGCACATACAGAAAGAAATACAGACAAGAAAATGGATGCGCCTGCCATGTTATTCCTGCTATGAGTAAATTGTCCAATAATGCTTTAAAACTGGACATCAATCATGTTTATTGATTACCCTTTTTTGCCCCCACGCCGTGGGGGGGGGGGGGGTGCTTGGTATTAAACAAATGAGAGTGCCAAGTTATGAAAAGAGATATATACAAGGAGAGACAATCTCATTCTGTTGCATGATCAAAGGCAATAATGCCTTCAAACAACATCATGTCAAAATATTCCCCACGGAAGGGGAATAAGAGAAAAAACACTTCAAACACCTTAATTCAAAATTATTTTAATAAACAACAACAATAACAAGTCTCATCCCACTAAGCTCAACTATATTGACCACACGACACCTTCCCCTCTCAAGCTATTTGTCTGTCTGTCCAGGCAAAAAACTTGATAAATCTCATGCTTTAAAAATCTACAAGCTGCGATGAGGACCAAAATTTTCTATTTCATTTTACTCAATCAATGATACCCCCGACAAGGATCAAATATACACATTAAACCATGTTGAGCTGACCAAGTTCATGTAGAACTTTAGTTATGCATAAATTAAATGGGAGAGTACGTAACCTTATAAAGCCAATGAGGACTCTCAGCACAGAACTCCATGAGAAAGGCCAGTACTGCAGCAGGAATGGCAGATACCCAGAAACAAATCCGCCACCTGATCATATTACATTATTACCTTTCAAAAATACAGCTTCAAATTGAGGAAATTGAGAAAACCGAGATTAATAGATAATTCTACAGTAAAAATATATTCATTAACACACACACACATCCATCAGCTTCACTTAGTTCGTTAAACGTTCCATACCAACCCTCGAATTCTTTGGATGGGAATCCTATAAATAGAGCGCCCATAACTCCAAAACATTGTGCAATTTGAGTTAAGCTACCAAAAGCACCCCTTACAGCTGTGGGAGACACCTAATTGCAAAAGGATTTATGGTAAGTATCTGGCAAAAAAAAGCTACAAAGATCTTTACAATTGAAAAATAATGCGAACTCATAATGCGGAAAAAGAAAATTTTGATGCTATTGTCATTTATCTATACCTCTGCCACATAAAGAGCTGCAACAGGTGGGCCAAGTCCAATTCCAGTGCCAACAAATAACCTTCCCAAAAGCATACCCCACAGGCTTTTTGTTGTTGCACTGCAGTAGCAATTCATAAGCTTATAAGCTTTATATCTTATTCAATATAGAAGGACTTCTTGGAGAAAGAAGCCATTAATTTGGACGCCTCTAAGCAAGAGAACTTTAAAACACATATGAGAAATAGTACATTTGAAAAGAGAATTCCCACTATTTCATGACAACGATTATTAAAGTTGCAGCATAATCTTTCTCATTCCCAATTACTGCTGCTTATATAAGTTCTCTCTCAGTCAACTAATTATCAAAAAGCACCATGAAATACAAAATTTTCAGATAGACAAAGAAGAGCTCAATTAATAAACTAAATTAAATGATCACCCAATTTTTCACTGAGCAAAAACAAGGAAATTAAATTTCTTTGGCGAGATAGTTAAATAAACAAATGAGAAAAAGATTAAACCGCTCCTTTGAACTAAAACTTTGATAGCATGAGTACATATATTATTAATAAGAGAGATTTAATACACGATGAAAGGGGGAGAGATAAGGAAGCAGGAGGGAGAGGAAGTTAGCTCACTGAATATTATCACAGCAAGCATAATGCAATTGAAAGAAGTCTCTTTCAAAAATACATTGAGCTAAAATACATTGAGCTATATATAAGAACGCAATTGCTAAAGCTTCCCTCTCAGGTAGGAATCAATCCATTTGCTCTGCCAACTTAATAAAGTAAACATAAAAAAGTAATTAAAACATAAAGTAAATCAATTTCCTTCTATATAAGGTCTTCTCAAATTTATCATAAAAGTCTTATAGAACAAGATCATAATTTTCCACATATATAAAGGTAACAATTTATTTTGCAGTTATGCAGTAGATACCTCATTGAAGCCCCAATGATCATAGGCAAAGCACATATCTGGAATGCCCTTCGACGTCCAACCCCATCTGCAACCCACCCACTGAACAAAGATCCAACAAAAGCACCACCCAAACATGTACTTACTACAAGACCTACCAAAATATAGAAGGAAATTACATATTTTAGATCCATAGAACAAGATAAAAGATTTAATGTCAACCAAATAGCGTACCTTCAGCCATGGTATTCCCTCTAAATCCAAGGTCTATAGAAATGCTCTCTAAGGTTTCATTGACTACTCTGCATTAGCATCAGCAAAAGCTAATAATATCTTCCCGCAGAAATTACAGACATAAGAAGTATGAAGATCAACCAGAGCATAAGAGTGAGACGCACACAAGATGGTAGCCGCATAAAAATGAAGAAATGGAAGCCACTAATACATGCTGCAATGAGCGCTTCCAAGAAGGTTTTCCATTCAGTAAACGTGCTGAAGCCATAAAGAGCGAAATTCTTCCATTAGTAACAATATCATGAGAACAAATTTCTAAATGGTATTCATGAACTAGAGAGAAACAAAAATGCAGATTTTCAAAATTTTCACTCCCATTAAAGTTTGTAGACTTGTTACGTAGACTTTCCCAAATATAGATGGTATGCCTGATCTCGTTTCAAATAAAAAATGACAAGCTCATAAACATGATGAATTGTCAGTGTACATCAAACTTGAGTGTACTTTGAAATTAATTCTCATCAGCATATGTAAGTACCAAAACCAATACATATCTGTGAGCATGAATTTTCAGGAAAATAGATCAATAGATCTAATGATATTTTGTTGAATTGATGGTCGTAGCCTCTTTTGGAGCAACCTTTTTATTTATCCAGTTTCTAATCTAACCCCAATAGTTCGTTTTAAGATGCTATATTCCACTCTAGTTTATCACTGATAAATAATCACAACATCATAAAATCAAGAGTGGCAAGGTTTAGGTAAGGATCAATGGTTAAAAACCGTGTGACGTTACAAACAAAAAATCAAAATTTCCCAATTTGAAAATTTTTTTCCCTAAAACGAAAACAACTAATTTTAGTAACCTTTGAAAAAACACAATGAGTTTAAGAAGATAGTAACATCAACAAGGTAGGGGAGGGGGAAATACCAGAATTTTCTTCTTTGTCACAAGAAATTATATGATCCTTGGATGCCATTCGCTTGTACGGATCAATAAGTCGTCCCCGCATGTCCAAATGGTACAAACGTTTTCCAAGCCCCGCAAGAGAAAACACTTCCCTCGACTGCATCAAAATAACAAACAGCAACCATATAGTTCTAAGTTATAGTAAACAACCAGCTGAACGGAAAGACTATTTTCTTAGATCTGACACTCCACAAAATTTTGATTGCATGGGGAAGACAGGGGAGCACATGGTTTTGCATTTATCCTCATTTCTCAAAACGAGAAAAAACCGAAACTCACCATTTCCGTTTAAATCAGTAAGACCTACAAATCGGGAAACTTGAACCAATAATCACACAAAAGAAAAAAGGAAATGCAAATGCAAATGCAAACGTAAAGAGAGGAACTACGCATAGACTACATCCGTAAGTACCTGCATTGATTTATATAGTCAAAGGGGGGAAAGAGGGCAAGGTAGATTTGAGAAATCGAGTACCTTCGTCCGTGGTGGAGACCTGGAATGGCGTTTGAAATGCAGAGATCGAAAGAAAGCGAAGCGATTGAATCTAAAACGCGTGCGCGCGAAAGACTATGATATGAGAAAACGAAGTGAATTAGGTAGCGGGCCGTAATGGCTAAAGCGAGAGCAGAATGCGGCAGAGCGATGTCAGTGTCAACTTCCTAACAAGAAGAAAATGAGGAGATCAAAAGCGAAGATTTCAAAGACGGTTTTGTCATAGCACTGAGGTGAGTAGTATAAGCACTTCTACATTCCAGAGATTTGGGTAAGAAGCAAAGAATATGAAATGGCTCTACGCAACCACTCGTTTTAGTATAGTGGCGTTTTTAGGCAGAGACCTCTCTGTGGCCAACACCTGGACGAGGAAGATGACAAGGACTTATCTGATACACTCGCGTGTATTGTAGGTCCGTGCTCCTCTACTTCAACTGTATCTCCGTGTGACAGTTGAGACTTGAGAGACTATCGCCACGTGTCGGTAAGTGAGGAACCACCGTACATTTCGCATGTAATTATGCTGCACTCTCAAGTCTCACGCTCTTTTCTTTTCTTTTCTTTTGTCGTTTTTGTCGGTAAATTAACGAATCTCTGCCTTATATTAAGGCAAGAAAGGGGAAAAAATTCCCTGCTCTTTGAATTCTGACCTTGGCATAACTCAGGAGGCTCAAAAGATTAGGGTTGGTATTGATAATCTTTCATATACCAGTTCTTCATTGGACATTGGATGGTGGTTAGTTTGTTTATTTGTTTTCTAGTTTACTTTTTGTTCTTTTCTTGTTTATTTCTGTTGTATTTGTCTTATTCCTGTTATATTTATGAGGTTTAAACTTCTCATGTTGCATGAAAAGAAAATTCTTATACATACAAGAAATGGTTATATGTGGGTCCCACTATTTCATGTTTATGATATAAGAATACACTCCTCCTACAACATGAGAAGTGTTTTTCCCTTTATTTATCTATTTTTGTTATGTTTGTTTGCTTGTTATGCAGATGTTGTTTTTCTTTTCTCGCCACTTCTTTGAAGTTTATTAATACTCTTTGACCCCAAAAAAAAAAACATGGCAAAAAAATGCTCTTTGAAGTCTAAAAACTATAATATCTAGTCAATAATCAATTTAGATTGATTAATTAATGCACAAGGAGTTTGCCTAGTTGTTAATTGAATTATGAATTTATTATATCATTATTTAAAAGGTAAAAACTTTAAAGTTTTTATACTTATTTATAAATATAAGACCTAAATGGTTTTTTTATTTGGAAGAGATTGCAAGAGCTAATTAAATTATTTTAATGTATTTATTTTTTATTTTTTTATCAAAATTAGTTTGTTTCACTTTTAAATTGATTTATAATCTAATAATATACAATATTTTATATGAATAAGTAACCTATTTTATTATTTATGTTTATATGTAGGACAAGAGATCGAGTATAATTAAGGTTCTTGCTTCCAATCAAATTAAAGCGTGAATATCTTGAAAGTTTATTGATGTTATTAATATTTTAACATTCACTTATTCGATTAAATTGGACCGAAGTGTATTAAGTGTATAAATCTTATTTCTATTGAAAATTATACATTAATTTGATTATATCCTAATTAAAAAATTGATGCAAAAGATATTAAATAATCATTTATTCATTCAAAATATGCAATTAAATGTACAATGGTTTTAAGAAAAAGGAACTAATATCAAACGCTTTGATTTAGAGTTGTTTGGTCGAACCAAAGACAAAATAATTAAATAAAAATTTGATAATAAATAATTATATACATCTGTAATGATATATAAATCTAAAAAATAAATTCATAAGAAGTCTAATTATCAACATGATAATGCCACAGTATGTGAAAATTTTCAATTAAATAATACTATATAACTACAAATGGTCTGAAAATATATTTGGCTATTTTAGATGGTGGATATTTTAAATGTTTCAGTATTTAACCTTACCATACTGAATGCATTTTAATCATTTAAATAAGCTATCATTAATACCATTTTCCTTATTAAATAAATAAAAACATGGACATTTTTACGAAAAAGGAAAAAGAAAAACATGGCCATGATCTGCATCAGTGTCACTGTCAATGAATGAATAAAACGTACACCAAGCCCATCAGGAGGGTATTGCTTAATTATAAAGTAGAGACCCTGCACCACTTGATATTTATCCATTTGATGATGATCAAGACTTAATCAAGCAAATCTTATAGGTCTTTAGTCTTTGTTGAAATCACACGCTAAAGAAGAATACCTTTACTGGTTACCTTATCTCGATCAGAAGTTTCAAAATTCTTTGCAAGTTGCAATGAGTTTAGGCTTTTGAGAAAATTGACTATACAACCTTTTTTAGTCATTATACAGATTACATTTAACAAGGGCGACTTCAAGAAGAATCTGATTCCAAGATAAACAACAATATATATATTCAGAGACTAAAGGCATTAAGTTTCAATATAACTACCACTGTACGATTGATATCAGAGCAAGCTCGAAGGCACAGCAATCTCAAGCAATTACTCGACATTATCCTTTCCTCAATTCGCTCTGTGAAATTAGGCGCTAGCCGCCGATGGATCCATTCTCTGGATCTGTAAAAAGATCAGGCAAGCTTAGACTGAGAAATGGACAAAGATAGAGAAACAGAAATAGCAATATGAAACGGGAGTGAGAGAGAGAGAGGGGGAGAGAAAAGGTGAATGAATACCTTATTCACAAGTAAATTGACTTGTTCTCTATACATTTCCTTCAAGTCCACAATATCCGCACGAAGTTCCTCCAGCTAGACAAATTTAAGTACTTTTAGATACAAGGTAACTATTTCTTTCTTTTCTGAGCTTTCATTAGTTAAAGTGCTGATAAGCTATAAGATCAATTAAGATATCTATAAATATATTTATATGTAAGTCCTAAATCAAAGTATCACCCACTAGTCTCCATGTGTTGTTCCCTACTTCTCATTTGGCTGCTAGTGATAGTAACTGAGACAAAAATTTCTAAGAAAATTTATGAAAAAGGGTCATCGTCATTGTTATGTTTTGCTATAGTCTATCAAACCATTGTCAACAACGTATAATGTATAAGACATATTTACCTAATTTGATTAGACCAAAGAAGTTAGTTAATAAGATATGTATTTTCTAAAACACCATGATCATCTTCTTTAATTCCCTTCTTCCCTCTCCTCCTTGATTAATATGGAAAAGATTGACAAATATGAAAAATATGTCTTATATTTAAGACCAAAATCAACTTTCTAAATATGCCGTATATTAGGGACTAGAAGGAGTAACATGTCACATGGTTCTAACATAAAAGAGGTGATACAATTGATTCTATTTGTTTGATTTGTTAGGGTTTTCTTGAAGAAAGTGAGGACTCTGCTATTGTATCATTGGTTTTCGGTTGCGACAAGTTTAAACAGAAATAAATTTATATGGTGAAAGAAAGCGATGTCTTGGAAATGTTTCTGAGAGGACTTCGCCTTTAGCTTTTTAGGAAGAAAATTGTCTATGAATCCAGGGAAACTAAAATGTACCTCCTCATCACGTTCTCCCATTAACTCCAAAGCAGCAGAATGCCTCTTCCTCAGTGCTTCTAACTCTGCTCGTAAGCCAGACAACATGCCGGCCTCCGCACGCAACTTCTCACACTGCAGCAAGCAAAAGAGATCAATATTTAATACTCTGACAAGCAAAGATACCATAAAGTAGTTGGAACTAACCTGTCCTGTCATTTTGACCAACTCCTCAGCAAGAGAATCACGAATGGATTCCATTGATGCCTAAATTATTATTAAACATGAAGTTCATCAATATCACAAACTTATCAATTGGCAACTCCTATATTATGACATGTTTATGATGCAAAAGAAACCATAGATCTAATGATTGGGAAGCTATTGTGCTAGTTCAAGGAAGATAGAAGAAAACCATACCAAACGTGACATATATGAAGCAAGTTCACCCTCCTTTTGACGAAGTGCAGCTGCGAAAGCATTAGGTGTCATGCTCTTCATATAGTAAGGGCTCATGCTTGGCTCTCCAGGGTTTCTTCTCTCGAAGAAACTGTCGGATGAGTCCAGTGACACCTGCAGAAAGTAGCTTTCTTCCATGCTCCCCAAGGAGCTGGCACTAGAGACTTTCCGGGACAGGTTGCCTACATAATGAAATATAATTTAGAGAATATTACAGGTGCAGGATCTGAAGGGAGTCAGAGCATCCAACCATTCTCAGAAGCAGAAAATTTCTTCATTCTCGGACTGTAATCATGAGCAGTCCTCTCCAAATCTACTCGTGCAGCCCTTTCCTTTTCGATCTCCTGGCCAAAATGAAGAACTTAATTCAGTAAACTTTGTAACAGCAACCAGAAAGATTCTAACGAGATGTCCAGAATTCAACATATAATCAGGAATAAGAGACATTGTCATTTTTTAATACACAGATCATGTTCCATATACATTCTCAATATTCTGGATTAGATCGCTAATGTTTCCGTATTTTGTTATCAATATCCATTGCAAACAAGGCACCAAAGGATATTCACCGGTCCCATTAGGTCTCTTCACCTTTCCATACAGTTAAAAGTTCTTCCTTGTTCATACTTTTTTATGGGCATGTAACATCTATGACTCCACCATTTAATGTTCCATAGGATTAACGGGTCCGTATCATCCCTAAGATGATGTTTTCTTTACTAATTGGTCCATAAATAAGAAATACAATTTGGAGTATAATTATTCTATTTTGTCCGTTTACCACATGATGAAAATTGAAAAGTGCATGGAGATCTTGAGTAACTTTTACAAGCTGATCTTACATAATAAAAACGACTGTTCCATCAAGGTTATGATTCTGTTTATTATTATTAAGAATACCAATTAAACAGGAAGAATTAATTTTGAAAGATTTCATGCAGAATGGGGAAAAAATCCCTTACATCAATTCATGTCATTTACCCAAGTGAAGAAAGGTAAAGATGCAAAATATTCTTAAAAAGTAGGGGAGAGCTTCATGTAACATATTGTGATTAAAAATGCAAATTTTCTTTTTCCCAAACAATAAACCTTCAGAGCCAGAAGCAGAAGCTCTACCTGTTGTAGAAGTTCCCTCTGAATTAATGCCTCCTGTAACTCTTGTTTGTGTTTCTGCCTCAGTTCCCTGATCTCGTCTTCAAGTTGTCTCACACGACCTTCTTGAGTGTCAGCTTCCTCCTTGGATGCAAGGTATTCTTGCCTATTTTCAGCCGCCCTCTGTCTCTCCTTCTCGAGGGACCTACTTAACTGGTTCTGTTCAGCTCTAAGGCATGAAATCTGCAATTCATCACTAGAATAAGTAATATATGTGCAAATCCATCATGGCCATGGTTTACTCAAGAAATTTCAGAACCTGAGCCTCAAGGACATTAATTCGAGACAAGGTTTGAGATAAGCGTTCATTTGTGGATCGCTCCCTTTCTTCAGCAGCTGCAGCTTTAGCCTCTGCTTCCTGTCGACTCAATGGGAAAACGATTAAGAAGTCTATTAACATTTCAATGAGATGGCTTTAGAAACTCAAATCAGCAAGAATTTCAGTCACCTGAAGTCGAGAATTGAGGGTTCTCTCAACAGCAGCCCAAGCTTCTGCCCTTCTGGCATTTGTTTCCTATTATTATGCCAAATTCTAGTCAAATACAACCTCCTAGCTGAATAAAGGAACTAAAAGGGGAAAAAAAGAACTTATTTTTCCCTATATTACAACCCCCAAAAACAGAAAACACAAAATGTCTTAACATGCATATTTACCTGCATGGCTTCAATTTGTCTTAAAAGAGGTCTTGTAGATTCTGGAACTTGTGTAATCAGTTCCTCACAACGTCTTTCACTTGCCTACATGAAACAGTACAAATTGAAAACCAAAAGAAAAGATTCTACAACTTAAACAAATCAACAAAGAAAAAGTTATCATTTAAAATACAAGTACAGCAAGAAAGCAGACCTGATATCGGTTTTGAAGATCCTCAATGTCCCTGCGAAGCATATCTTCTTTGAAGACTGCCTGAAAATGGATGATGAACACATTGATAACAGTAAAGTTTAAAAAGTCAACTAATTATCGAGAATTAGAGAAAATGTTACAAAAACCTGTTGTTCCTGTCTACTTAAAGTTTGCCTCAATTCTTCAAGTGCCTGGACCAGCATAGATTCACGTTCCTCAGACTCTCTTAGTCGACTCTCTAGTTCGGTTCTAGCTTCAGTGTTGGCACGTGCCTCTGCTAATGCTTCAGCCTCCTTAGAAGCAGCCAAAGCGTTAGAATAATATTCTTTTTGCGCTGCAAGTTCTGTTTGATGTTTCTCTATTGTTTCCTGCAATAACTTCTCTGTAGCCAACTTGTCCTTCTTGATACTCTCTACCTTATTCTCCTCCACCTGGATTACATGCCATGAACCAGACAGCAGCAGTTTGCAGGAGCTTAAGATACAAACAAAACAGTAATTCAAACTTAAACAACAAAATCAATGGCCAGAGTGTTGTACCATTTATACCACATGATATTTCTAAGCACTCAGATTTCATAAGAGCGAAGAAATTTACTTGAAATAACCAGCTAACAATAACTTAAAGAAATGCTTTCATAACTAAATTACCTGAAGTTTAGTAGTCAAACCTTTCTTCTCCTCCTCAAGCTCTCTAGTCTAGCTTGCAAAAAATAAAAAATAAAAAACTTTTAATGAATCATGTAGGCGGGAAAAAAAAAAAAAATATATATATATATATATATATACACACAATTAGAGGAAAAGTGCAGTTTGTGGTCGGCATACCTGAGCTCTTAATTTCCTTATTGTGGCTTCCTGAGCAGCCTGCTTTTTTGAAAGCTGTTCGCCTGAGATGGAGACAATCAAATATGTAGAGGATTTATTTTGCTCAAATAAGTGAACTATTAACATGCTTCAACAGAAAATCTTATGACTTACAAAAGCAATTCCAATTAGACGACAAACTTGAACAGTAAGGTTCGAAAAAATCATGACACGAAATAATTCTTCCCCATATATCTTGTCTAACTTACAAAAGCAATTCCCATGATATGACAGTATATGTTTTCTAAAGAAATTAAACGACAGTAAGGTTCACATACCAATTTTAGAATACACTATCCTTTTCCATCCAAAATTCTCTTTTCCCTTAAAATATATCCAAATAAAACGTAGGGAAACAATCAGCATCCAGATGTTCAATGTCCAAAGAATTTGATATTGCCATCTTATGAGACTATATTCTCAGTTAAGGTTCTTGAAAAATCATTTGGTGTTTTAATAATAGTGCAAGATCCCTCCTCCAGTATAAATCCAACTTTGAGATTGCAGTGGGGCCAATTCCTGAATCCAGCTAAGTTTTGGGCACAATACCTTAATGACCATGCTGTCATCATGTTTCTTAAAATACCATCATGTCATCATATCTAAAAACACTAAAAATTCAGAAAAATTATCTATCCACAATTTTGAAGAGATATTTTCCTTTGGTTTTTTAAAAGGATAACATGTTTCTTGATAATATAGAAATGATTACAGATATCTCTCTACCTTCGGCCATAACCTGAGTAATTATTTCATCCTTTTCCTTCAATAAAGCAGCTGCATCACTTCTTTTATTCTGCTCTCGTCGAAGCGTATCTCTTTCCTTAGTGAGAGCATACAACTGCAATTATTCACAAAAAAAGCAGAAAAACTGCAACAGTTATTGCAGAAACTAGACAGCCTAATATAAAAAACTTACACATAACTCCAATAATCCACTTTGATAAAACAAATTCTGTGAGAAATTGATCACACCAACGTGCATTGCTTAAGTTAAAATGTTTAATCATCCTGAGTATGAATTTAAGTTCTTGCACTAAGGCTTCATGGGAGCCACAAGTATTTCATAGGCACTGATATCGCTAAAATTTTATTGGAACAGCTTCATTGCCTCATAAAATAGACAAAGCATAGGACAAACATAACAGAAAAATCTTAAATAAATCAGAAAACCAATATATTCGCATGTTATGGGACATGAAAAAAGCAATTTGTTCAAATCCACCTTTTTCTATTCCTTCAGATTTTAGCCGAATTATGAAGCATATGACCTTATGCCTATTGCACAATGAAAAACAATATAAAAGGTTGAGATTATGCAAAATACAAAAACAAGTTTCAAATCTACGAACCCATGTCCCATCATGTTAAAGCATGGGATTGAAATTTTCTTATTATTAAGGGAAACTCCAGGCCCATCCCTCAAATTTTTAAGGCACTACTTGGTGAACTTTATGAATTGTCTACTTGAAAGGCAATAGCACCGCGCAATAAGGGTGGTATAAGACTAAGCAATGAATTTTAACTAACAAGGGCCTTAAGAACATCATTTCAAGTGTGAACAAAGCATTCTAAAAAACCTAGTGCCATATCAGATGATAGAGTATGTCACTTCACTTTCAACATGCTGCATAAGGTTAATTGAAACTACATTTCAATTACAGAAAGCTATACAAAGCTTTTCATCCAACCTTGAGTGAACATTATAGATAACTTTGGCAACCAATGAAAATGACAAAGAATTGTGATGAGCTTGTAATACCCCAGATTTTTATTAATAGTAATAGCCCATTTTATTTTATTTTTGGTGGGCTAAATACTCCCAGTCTTAATTACCTTAGGAATTTTCTGCTTATGCACTAAAAAAAATCAAGTCACATTAATTCAAATCATAATTTGATTGAATTAATGTGATATACCCTATCACATTAAATTCACACTATGATTGATTGATGACCATGATTGTTTTTAGGTAATAAGTCCATTACTGCCAACCAAATCACATTAATTCATACCATGATTGATTGATTGAATCTCATATACCCTATCATATTAAATTCACATTATGGTTGATTGATTTAATTTAATATACCCTATTAATGAGTTGGTAAAAGTAAAAGAGCCCAAAACTAAACCCTAATTTTAAGTTATAAATAGAGGTCTAGCTTAACCTTGAATATTCATCTTCTCTTCTATTATTCTCTTCTACAATTTCCTCTATTCCTTCTTTATTTTTCTAAGAGGCTAGCAAAACGGAGACCAGGTAATCCTAATCCCCAGGAAAACCTTGCGTCTCGTGCTTATTCTTTTTCTTTACATCCTATTTTGCTAACGGTTTGTTATATATAAAATATATTATATGTAATCCTAATCCCCAGAGTTAGTTGTTGAATGTCGGTCTCGATTTTTGTGAAAAACCTTTAAATGTATCACTGTATTTTTATATGTATATATATGTTCCATTTCCAAATTACTTTATGAAAGCAAAACGTTTCACCTCCTGATATACATATATTTCTCTTTCTTGATTTGTGTTTAACTATTTTGCAAAACCCTTTATCATTTAATGTACATGTACACTTTGGTTGCTTCAGCTTTTGTGATTGAAACTTATAAATGCTTTCATATATATATATATATATATATATATTGAGAAATCTATTTATTATGTACGTATTTCAAAATAATTTTAATCGTGAGAGGATAGCTTTAGGATGGTACCCCCAAAGTGATGAACACAACCCTTAGGCTTTATGCCTCCGATATATCATTTGATGTGAACCGATTATATCCGTTCTTTTCAAAGTGGTGTCTGGCAGGGGCTCTCGGGACACTAGTAGCAACTTTGGAAAGAGGTGTACACATTAGGACGAAATGTTTTATGGCCAATTTGATTGATTGTGACTGGCATGGGCTCCCGAGTCACAGGGTAAACTGGCAGGGGCTCCCGGGTTTACCATGGTTCTCTTCCCACTAAACTAAATAGACTGGCAGGGTCTCCCGAGTCTAAATAAATTTAAAAAGATAATGAATAATATTTGATTCGATGTGAACATATAGATACGAAGAGTATTAAAGTTGATATTTTAGATTATATATATGTATATGATATTTTTTTTATCATCATATAAATATAAATATAAATATTTATTATTATTATTATTATTATTATTATTATTTCTATATTTTCTCTGTTTATTAGGATTACCAGCTTTTGATGATGTTTGTGTTCTGGGCTGTGATGATCCTTCGGGGGAGCAAAATTTCAGTAAAACAGGTTTTCAAGGCTGGGGCTAGCAGTGAGAAGTGAGGAAAAACAATGAGCAAATCTAGCTAGTTTCTCTTATTTTATTTTACGTTTTGAATAAGCCTTTTTATTTAAGTGTGGGTTTATGTTGTTATAATAAGGTAGCCTTGCACTTGTCTCGGTACAAGTGCGGCAGTAACACTTCCCAAATTTGGTTATTTTGAATTTCAGTATTTATTCATAGAAATTATAGCAAATTTATGTCATTATAATTGTTAAAAATTTGGGGGTGTTACAGAGCTATACCTTTCGCTCAAGATTTGCAGCCTTCTGATGATATTCCTCACGCAAAGACTTGACTTCTGCCTCATTGGACTTTCTCTATTCCACAAGCAACAGCAATAAAGGAAGTGGGAAATAGGAGATAAGCAGAACATGATAAAATTTATATTTAAAACAAAAATCTGCCCACAACTTTACAAGGACACAGGGATTTCTCCAGAAAAAAATAAATGAAGAAAACTTGCACATGATAAGTAGGAAAAAGAAGCATCCAAGCTAGGTTATAGGAAAGCAAAAGAGTACACACATAAAAGTTCTTACACACAATGCCTAAAAACAGAAGTTTTTATTTGATTATAATACTACTAGACCTGATCCATGCTGAATTAAGAAGTTAAACCCAAGAAATTCTTGAACTCTGAAAAGTTTTTAAAGAAATGACTATTATGCTGCTTAATGCCCACATCATCGATGATTCAGAAACAGCTTTTTTTTTTTTTTTTTTTAATGACATCAGTAAAAATCTTACACCTATCATCCAAATAATAAAATCTCAGTTTCCATTAATGCCAGATCATGTAAAGGAAAAGGAAAATGGGACCCCAGGCTAGCATCTGATTCGAAGTAAACAAAGCATCAATTCAGCATGCATAAATGAACGCATGGATGACATTTAAGGACTTGAACGTTGAGGATCTGAATAAACAAATTACATACCTTTAAATCCTCAATCATAGCTTTCAAATGTTCATTTTCACTCATCAATCTGGCTATCTCATCAGCTTTAGCCTGCAAAGAAATTTAATAGAAACATCCAAATTACAAAATTGCAATAAAATGTTGAATCCAATGAGGGGTTCAACACATTAACAGAGAAGAGCAAAAGAAGAGTAGCATAGATACAACAAGCATGCAACTTATTGTTAAAATGGGACACTAAGAAGAAAAGTACCAAAACAAATGAACTTTGACAACTAATAGATACCCTTTTTTCTGGTGAAATAGATACCCATTTTTGTGATAAGGCAATTGCAACAATTTGATTTAAAAGGGTATGGATGGTGGAGGTAGTCCAATGAGATTTGAAGAGATTCAAGAACTATCATGATAGTAAATTTTTTAATAAGACTTAATATTATCAGAATCCAACACAACGTGCATTAGGAAAAGTATGCACGCACAACCGATAGTGGTACGAATAATTTATTACGGAACAATTATCAATCAGTCCAAAAATTGCACTAAAATACTAGTTTTTAATGAATTAGAAGAACTTTACAGTCTGGTCTCAAAACACCACTTTACAATCTTAATATTCTTGTCATATATTCAAGGAAAGATAAGATTCGTAATGAAATTATATGAGGAAGGGTTGGAGTGGCAACTATTGAAGAAAAAATGGTAAAAAATCGTTTGAAGTGGTTTGGACATATACAAAGAAGACCATTTGATGCGACAGTAAGGATGGTAGATCAAGTTGTTTGGAGCTCAGTTAAAAGGGGTAGAGGAAGATCAAAGAGAACGCTCAATGAGGTTATTGGGTGAGATCTCTTAGTTAATAATTTATCCCGAGATTTGGCTTTTGATAGAGTGCAATGGCGTCGTTTGATTCATGTAGCTGACCCCACCAAGTGAGATTAAGGCTCTATTGTTATAGTATATAGACAAAAAGCTTGATAATTTATCTTGTCCAAGACAAAACCGATTGAAACTTTTATTTGTAATTAAGAAGAAAAGGATGAAGGCAAGATACAACAAAAGATACCAAGAAACCATTTCATCATATTCTCATGCTTACACATTACAAGAACTGGTCCCTAAATTGTCATGCAACCTGACATCAAGGTTCAAGAAGAGTTACTTGTCAGGAAAAAGTTAGTTGCTATCATGATTAGAGCAGAAAATGAAATACCTGAGCTTGTCTTGCAGCACCTTGGAGGGCAGTTTCCATCATTTTCATCTCGGTCTTCACCTTCTCCAGTTCAAGCAAAGAATCTGAGTCTGACTTATCTGTTACAGAACTGAAATGCTGCTCTTTCTCATCAGTTTCAACATCACTGACTACATGATCCCCTTCAATGGCCCTGACAATTGCTTCATTTTCATGCAAACCCAAAGTGGGCGGCACATTAAAAGACTCATTTTGAGGACTAACATTGGTTAAGTGCTCATCATGTGATTGATTGATGCTATCAGTTTCAGCAACAGCCACAGAATGCAAAACAGGAGACTTTGTCTCATCTCCACCCTTGCTATTACCAGATTCCTCAGGTTGGAGAGGAGGAACTTGCTCCACAATAGCTTCTTGCACCCTCTCTTCTTTCCTCTCCTCTTCTGTCTTGACTTGGAAATTGTCTTGTACATCAGTAACACCATGTGACTCACTTTGCTCACTCAAACTACCGTCAAGTTGATCCTGCCCAAGATAAACAGGCTTGAGTTGCACTGGCACTAGACTTGCAGTATTCTCAACTTCACCAATTTCATTCTCTTGAGGACTGTCGTCAGAAACAGAACATTCAGCATTCTGAATGGTTGGTTCAGATGAATCAGCCAGCATAGCAGGTAACTGGTTTCCTTCTGTTTCATGGTCTGATTTCTGCATTATGGTTCCATTTTCTGACTCTATAAGCTTATGACCCTCCTCTACTGCAATCAATTTCTTTTCTTCTCCGGAAGCAATTTCTTCGGTTTCAGTATGGGCTGCATTATCGCTTACAACCCCTTCTTTTCCCTCAGCAATTGTTGGATGATCTAAAGGCTCAGTTTTTTCCTTCACATCCTCAGATACAGGTTTTTGTTGAGATGATTCAGGCTGCCCAGCTGTTTCTTCAGTACTTTCCTCACTGTTATTCCCCATAAAGGTCATAACGGGATTAAATAAGCTTTTCTTGTCTGTATCAATAGGCCGTGATCCAGTATCTGCAAGATGAATGATAAGAAGAACAATGACTCAATTAGCAGGAAAAATTTAATATACATTTCTTCTCTAAGAATGCGCATGCAGTTTTCAAACATCATAATTTTTCACTGATGTGAATATCCAAACCTCAATGCCTTCTAGATTATACCTCAGTTACATATTAACATATCACAGAAATCCACAGAGAAAACGAGTGTATAGAAATTGTACAATGTAATTACCTTCATTGCTGGATTCAGACTTCTCTTCTAACCCAAGAGCGGAGTCAAAATTTATCTCAATATTCTTCACACTCTCCTGAAGCTTATTCACTGCTCCCGCCAAATCAGGGAAGTTGCCCCATGAATTTGATCCACTAAACCAAGCCATCTTCAAGCAAAAACAAAAAGAAAGTCATCCCACAACCAATTCAAATCGCACCAAAAAGTATAAATTTTCATTTTACGTAACTTCAGATCCCACTAATAAAGAACAATGAAACAGATCAAAAGCGATCAAATTTAATCCATGCACCACAAGAAATCATCACTCCAAGCATCGAAAAACAGTTACATATCCGAAAATCACTCGTCCACAGAAAATGGGCACACCTAAAGAATGCTCAATTAAAAAATGCGGGTTCAAATCCGGAAATCTGAACAATAAAGAAAAAAATACCGGCAATCTGAACAATAAAAAAAAATAGCGGTAATCTGTCAATAACAAAACAGAGATCAATGCAGAGGAATCGAATTTGTCAAGGGAAACAATAGATGACAAATGCGAACCTTGGTGGCCCGTGATCAAGCGCCTTCCTCGGATCCAGGAATCAAATCGTAGTTTCAAAAGATTGAGCTCATAGTTGGGTTGAAGAGTTTCATTTTAAAAATGCAATATAAAGAAGATGGAGGAGGGAAAATAGAATTGCCAGTGAAATTTCTATGAACTCAAAGAAGCATAAGAAAGAGAAAGTGGGTAGGGGAACACATAAGAGGAAAGAGTGATATGGTATGGTGGGAAATGGGACGATTCGATGAGTTCTCCAAAACCAGGCGGTGGATTGTCCGACGCGAAAAATTAGCTCCCAGACCCGACGACGTTGGTGACGAATGCAAACGGTAATGGTATTAAAACTAGCTTCTTTTTCTCTGTTTTTTCAGCCCAAAATTAGCTTCTCATTATTACATAAATTTTTCCCGCATCTGTAAATTAAAAATTAAATGTATGAATTTTTGTTCAATTATATTAAAACGTACACTTGAATACCTTTTATAAGGAATTTTTAAATAACTCTATGATAAATACAAAAATAAAAACCACAAGAAAATACCATTTAAATTTTAAAACTCTAAATAGGTGATTTTTAAACAAAACCAGTTATCAATTGCTTTAGTGTTTTTGTTAATCTCATTATTGTTAATATTGTCAACAGGATTTTAAAATTTAAATGGTATTTCTCTTTCATTTTTCCTACAAAAATCAAACAGATCATATAATTCATAACTGAATTATATATAGCTTGTTATTAAAATTTCATATATATATATATATATTTTAAACTTATTAAGTTGCCACATTCTATGGTCACTCTAAAATAAGTTCATACACATGAGCCAAATCATCAATCAAATATATATACTACTAAATCTTGTGTCTCAAAACTAATTGATCCACCGTGTCATTCCAATTGGATAAAACTGACGTGCTTATTGGGCCTCTCAACCACTTTCCCCATATCTATTAATTCCTAGTAATACTTACAATGAAGGCACGTTCAAATCTGATGCTTATCTTATCAGGCCAAGTTTTCAAAACAATTTTATACCCATTTAATTCACTACGACTTCCAATGACTATTTTAAATTTCCCATGTGTTATTGTAGACTTCACTTTTAAAGCTCTTTCTATTCTGAAGCGTATTGGATGATTCTTTTGGTCACAGTAGTTAATGGCATTTACTTCACTGTTATCAATTTCGTCTCTTGGTTCAACATTTTTCACTCTATTTATACAGTTTGAAGGTCATCATCGGTTCTCAGTTGAATAACTCCATTTTATGAAATCTGACAAACATGTAAAATGAGTGGTTTGTTAACGTTTTATTCTTCTTACCGCTGTTTATCGAATTTTTTTAAGTAATTCTTTCGTTTCTGTTTTGTAGATGGCGATATTATATTTTCCAGCCACTATGACTTATCTCAACCTTATGACGGGTCAAACTCATCCTCATGACTGCTGAGGAGTTTGGTGATGGAGCTGATTCTCCGTCAATTTAATATGAAGACTTCAAAGTTTCAGTTCGCTTCAAGTATTACAGTTTTTGATATCTTCCTTCATGTGTTGCTTTAATCTGAGGGCTTTCGATTGTTTTTCTGTTTTTTTAAATAGTTTAGTTAAAGTGTTTGTTTGTTTTAAATTGAAAGGTTTAATCTCACACAACTTCAATTCTTGCCAAGTCGTATGGTATCATTTTCTGTCCTTTCAACATGTTTCAGATGCATGTGACATTCTGCATTCGTTCCATCGTTCTTCTAATTACAAGTGTAGGGGCATTTATTCCATGACGTTGATTTTGGAGTTGGAAGATAGACGGTCTGTATTGATTTCATCATCCTTAATATTTTTAGATCAAACTATTTGTCATACATTATCATATTTCTATAACTGCATCGAAATTTCAGGAGGAAGTTTCAAATGAGATGTATTCTGCACGACGATGCTATTGCAAGTACAGGTGTTTTGTTGGACAATCTAACCAATGGTACTGCACCGACGAAGAATTCAAAGAGGTTTGCTTGACAACGGATTTTTAATTTGAATGCATCTTACAGTTACAACAAGCATTACCATTTACAAATTTGTTGTACTCTGAAGGCATTGAGTTGGCGACTGTTCTTGGTGCTACTCATGTTTTTGTTGATCCTGATTTTCCAGAGGTTGCTGAAGCTAAGCTTAAAGTATGTGTGGCTTGATCAGTGTTTTTCTTATTTTAAAGTCTGTTTAATTATGTTTATTTTGCGCAGGCGTTTTTTGGATTTGCTCTATAATGCACAATAGTTAGCTTATATCAGTTGAAACGTTTAGTATTTTATTTTCTTCAATGTATATGTTGCCGCGAGGCTTAACAATCAAAACCATTAAAGCTGCTGTTGTCATCTGTTATCTTCTTAATCAGTTACGTACTAGCCTATTGTTTAATTGTCATTGAATATTTACTTCGTGTTTATTATGTTTGGCATTTCGGATATGCAAATAGAAATTAAAGATCATATCATACGAATGGAAGCGTTTGTCATCATCATTATTTGTAGTTTCAAAGAGTTCATTGCGTGAGTTGAATTCTAACTTGGTTTGTTTCCTTATAGCCTTTAATGTGCGACTTCTTATTGATCTTTGTGTTGCTGCATTTCAGAGGTTCACTCGCATTCTTGTCATTGTAATATTACAAACCTCTACAAAAAATAACCCTTGATTTATTGCAGTTTCACGATGACTTTTAAGGTTATATATACATGGTTAGTAGTATGATCCACAAATACCCCATGCTAAAGTGTACACATAACCGATCTTTTCTTATACTTTTCCAGTAAGATATCGATCTCTTAATTCACATGATCATCTTTTTAGCGTTATCTTACCCATTCCATACTAACTTGTATTTCACAGGAGATGAAGAAGATTATGTTTGCTGATGTTGATGATAACAAGGACACTTGGTCAGTTAATGCAAGTGTTGAGAAAGTGGGTTGTTAGATTGAATAGGAACATAAGTTCTTATCTTGCATTTATAATATTTTCCAACATTGTAATAATCAATATTACATGTGTTAAAAAAAATATTCTTTTTATTTTATACGTTCAATAGTATAAACGCTTTTTTATCCTACAATGACAAGCATTTTTTTAAAAAAAAATTATGACAAGTGTTTTATACTATTACTTGGTAATGGTAATTAATAAATTCTTTTCAGAGTAATCTACTTCTATGTTATCTTAATTAATGGTTATAAAAAGTGTGTGCAGGTGATTGATGTACATAGACTTCATTAAAAAGTTATCTCAACGCACATAGCTTATTAAATATGATGTAAAAATTTCCTTATTCTTTTAGAAGATATGGGTTTATTTATTCTACCGCATATGGTATAAATTATTAAATAACACTCTCTATAACAACTAAAACACTTAGGTTATCAATGTGCAGTAAAGTCAGTAATGTAAATTCGACGACTTGTGTGTTGTTTTTGTGTCTCATTTTATACACCTATTAACGCACATGTTTCTTTCACAAATTTGTATTTCACAACAACCTTTTAACATATAAATTTAAAAAAAAAATCTAATTATATACGAAATTAGTCGTTTAATAGAAAATGTAACATAAATATTTTTGTCGAGTGTTATATTGTATGCAGTTTTTTTGGTGTCAATCGTAATTAAAGAATAGATAAAATTGATTCTAGATTGGAAATACATGTCTTTAATACGAGGCAAGTTTTCAAAGTTCAATCTGTAAACTTACTAAGAAAAATGTTCAATAAGTCAAAGTGGTTGAGAACACACTGTCATGTCATAATGATAGTAATTAAGAACGTCCACTTATTTCGTTTTGCAACTACAATTTCCAAAAGTGGTTAATGAATACAACTATGAAGTTGGAACTACAATTGTTTCCTCATTGAATGTCAGTATAATGAAAGAGTTATATCTATTTCAAATATATCATCTTGCAGTATTGGCGATCCATGCCAACGACGAGGTTTACATTGGTCCACCCATTTTTTGTAATGTATAAACAAAAGAGAAGATCATCGTTTTAGACATAACTATGAGTGCGTGATTAGAGTATAACCAACTGTATATATTCCATGATGTTGCCATAAATATTACACCATGTTCCATGTCTTACATATTCCTATTTTCACATAAAATTATCATCATATGAGGAAGAAAAGCACAGACGTTGAGAATTAGATACTCAATGGAGGAAGAGGTTAGTTATGTTTAATTCATTTACTTGGTTTCTGAATTATCAAGATTTACATTATATTCATCCAGACATTGCAGATTTAGTATGGTTCATTTGTCTATTTATGTATGTAAGTGAATATGTTCAGAAAATCTAACAGAAAATGTCAATAGTAGTTCCATAGAAATTAATGGAAACCAAGTTTTACCTAGAAGGTACAATGTCGGTCATACTATGATTGAGGATGAGAACACTTGAGTTTGCAATCCTTGGTTCGTCATCAACGTGTGAAATGAAATGTGTTTTAACCGACATCACTAACATTCTGAGTAACTGTATCTCAAATCAAAGCAATGCTAGTATAATTACCCAAGACAGCAACATAGCTATGACTCTGACGGGTCACCCAAATTCTCATTCTATAAATCAAAAGAGGCGTAAACAAAAATCCTCGACGAATGTTCATGAAGTTGCAGCAGATTTATGCAAGAGAATAAATCAACTCAACAATGAAAGTATCTATAGTTAACAATTATTTTTAAAACGATATCACTTGTGTTATACATATCATTGTTTATTTTATACTCACTTCTCTTGAAATTATAATACAGCCGTCATGGTCGTGCCGAGCATTTGGATCCAATGATCGTCAATTTGATAAAAGAATGTCTTGATAAGCACAACTCTATTGTTAAACATTATAGATCAACTGCAGAAATTATCAAGCAAAATGATTTCCCTAATGTTAGCATTAGGGTAATCAGAAATAGTAGCTCAACTGCTCTCAGTAATCAATATAATATGCCAATAGCTTCAGAGCATGTCATTCTCACTATGGGTGATTTTGATAACTCATACACCAAAAGAGACATAATTGTAAAAAGACAATGTGGAGCATTATATTACAAATGATTGATGAGCTACACATGACATCTTCCACTTTAGTATCCCTTATTTTTCCATTATGGGGATAATGAATATGACTCATCAATTGGGCATGGTGAAGAATCTTTATCGAAGACAAAAAAAAAAACTAAGCTTACGCCAAGGGAATATTTGGCATTTTGTCTGATAAGGAGGAATTATGAACAGTCAGTCATTTTGCAGGGGAAAAGATTACTTCAGCAATTCATTGTTGATGGTTATTCTATGGTTGAGAGTGATAGATTGGACTACATTAGAAAGAATTAAGAGTTGATCTTTACAGTGGAATATCTAACACAATAATAAGAGTAGAGACAGATCCTGCATCAACTGGACGACGAGTAATTCTACCATCCTCTTTCACTGGTTGTACTAGATATGTGATTCAAGACTACCAAGATGCCATGTCAATTTGCGCTTGGGCCAACTATCCAGATATTTTTTTTAACATTCACGTACAACCCAATGTGGCCTCAGCTTATTCGTCATTATAATGAAGATGGATTGAAACTTTGCGACAGACCAGAAGTGTTGAGCAGATTATTCTACATCAAACTACACAAATTAATGTATATTTGAAGGAAGAGAAGATTTTTGGAAGAATTAAAGCAGATTAGTTATTTATTGTATTTAACATTTAATTTTTGCCAATGTTTTGTATTAATAATTGATTTAGCAAGGTTTTGACATTAGGATATAAAATTCTTTATAAGTTTACGTTACCTAGCTAATCAAATAATTTCTGAAATAATTAACATTATGGTTACAGATTGTGGGATTTTGCTCCATAAACCCACCAAGTATCATGATTTTTTAAGAGACAAATCTCAAGTAGTGATGTTTTTATGGAAAAAAATTTGTATAGTTGAAAATGTTTTTCCCCAGACTTTGAGTACCATTTTGTATTGAAATTGAAATTGTGAAGATTCATTAAATATGAAATAGACGAACTTTTCAGAATTGCACATCTCAATCTTTAATTAAAATTTCAATGTACAATTTGATTATCTTGGATGAGGAAGTGCTTGGGTTATAACTTAAATATTCAATTTCGTTTATCTTCTCATAACAGCATAATAAAATAATTTCAAATAATTCATTACGATTTCTTTTTTTCCCCCCTATAGTTAATGGTTACATTATTTATTTAATTTCATAAAACAAAAACCTTAATATTATATAAATACTCTAATTATTATTTATATTCAGCAATGCAGAAATATAAACAGTTGAGTTTCAAAAAAGAGGGTTACCACATGCACATATTATATTGTGGTTGTCTAAAGCGGACTATCTACAGCATACAATGTTGACAAGATAATATCTACAGAATTCAAGATAGACATAAAAACCCAGAATTATATGAGTTGGTTGGAAGCTACATGATCCATGGTCCATGCGGTAGATCGTCTAGTAGTGCACCTTGCATGAAAGATGAATGATGTTCCAAGTTTTTCCCTAAAAGATATAATGACCGTACAATGTTGGATGAAAATGGTTATCCGACATATCGTTGTAGAAATGATGGTCGTACCGTCACAAGGAAGGGAGTTGAGCTTGATAACAGATTTTTAGCTTTGATATTCTTCATAGACAACCACTTGTTGAGAGGTTAAACTTCCATCTTCCTCATGAGCAATGTGTTTATTACAGTCAAAGGGACAAAATGTCATCATTGGTTAATAATCCAAGGGTTAAAGAATCAATATTTCTTGCTTAGATGGAAAAAAATAAAGATGATCCATTTGCAAGAATACTCTATTACTCTCAATTTCTCAACTACTTTACTTTTGTTAGGGAAAAGAGAATATGGAAGATTCGTGAACATGGGTATTCAGTTGAAAGATTGGGTCATTGTATGCCAGCTCAAGGAGAATTATACTACCTCTATTTATTGTTGACAAAGGTTCACGGGCCAAAGTGTTATGCAGATATAATGACAGTAAACAATGTTGTTTACTCAACATTCAGAGAAGCATGTTACGCACTAGGTTTATTAGATGATGACAATGAGTTCATAGATGCAATTAAAGAAGCATCTTTATGGGCATCTGGTAATTACCTTCGTAAATTTTTCACTAGCATGTTGTTGAGCTATAGCCTATCTCAGCCCGTTGTTGTTTGGGAACAGACAAAAGATATTATTTATGAAGATTTACTGCATATTAGCCATTTTGAGCAACGATTTTCAGGTACTTAATTTATTGTACCATTTTTTGACTCCACTCATGTATTCAAATATTAAGTGATATCATTTGCTTAATCAATGAAGTTTCTTAAATATAAATATTTTTAAGTCACTTATATTATATTTTGTTTTTTATGCATAATCGCACATTACAAATTCTCATAAGGAAGCTACTGGGCTATATCAAATTGAACAACTTCTGCTAAAGAATGGGAGGAGCCTACATGACTATCCATCTACGCCTAGAGCAGAAAAAGACAACATAATTGATACGTCAAGCCAACTTATTTTGCAAGAGTTGAATTATAATAAAGAGAAGGGGAGACAAGACTCTGAAAGAATGAAGAGATTAATGATTGATGAACAGAAGCAAGTATTTGATGAGATAATGAGTGTAGTCTCTTCAAAAATAAGGGGTTTCTTCTTCGTTCATGGTTTTGGTAGTACAGGCAAAACGCTCACATGGAATGCATTGACTACTTCCGTGAGGGCAAAAGGTGGAATCATCCTTAACGTAGCATCCAGTGGTATAGCTGCAACTCTACTACCATCAGGTAAGACTGCACATTCAAGGTTTTGTATTCCTATTGATGTTAATGAAGATTCAACATGTTCAATTACTCATAATTCACCAGATGCATACTTAATGAAAGCTATTGATCTCATTATTTAGGATGAAGCACCAATAGTTAAGAGACATTGTATTGAGGCTTTTGATGAAACATTGAGGGATTTAACGAAGTACAATTATGTTTTTGGGGATTAGTGTGTTGTTATAAACCTTGGTGATTTCAGGAAAATCCTTCCTGTTATGCCTATAAGCACTCGAGCTAAAATCGTAGATGCAGCTATTAATTCTTCTCATCTTGGGAATGAATGCAGACTACTCTGCCTAACTAAGAATATGAGGTTACAGTGTTCAAGCAATCCAGTTGAACAAGAGAAGATCAAAATCTTTTCAAAATGGTTGCTACAAGTAGGAGACGGAGAAATTAGATTACCACATGATGGTATTACAGACATATCGATTCCATTAGAGTTGTTGCTACACGATGATAGTGATCCAATTAGATGCATCGTTAGATCTACATACCCAAATTTAATAGAACGTATTGTCGACCAAGATTACCTTAATAATAGAACCATTCTTACTCCTATATCTGAGAATGTCAACAAATTGAATGAATTCATTTGTTCTTTGTTGCCAGGTGATCCCGTGGAGTATTTTAGTTATGACTCTATAAGTCGTACAGATAAGGCAAACGAAAGTTTATAGGATTTGTACGACACCGAATTTCTAAATGCAATTGAATACTCAAGGATACCTCATCATAAATTGGTCTTGAAACTAGGTGTGCCAGTGATGTTAATAAGGAATATTGATCAAGCAGCAAGGTTGTGTAATGGTACAAGGCTAAAAGTCACAAAACTTGGCAAAAATATCATAATGGCTAAGGCATTGAATGACATAAGTGTTGGGGAAGAGATTTTGATACACAAAATGGATATGAATCCATCTAGATCTAAACTACCTTTTAATATGACAAAGAGGCAATTTCTTATCATAATATCGTTTGCAATAACGATAAACAAAAGCCAAGGTCAATCAATATCTAATGTAGGGGTTTACCTTCCCAGTCCAATCTTTTCACATGGGAAACGATATGTTGCTCTATCTAGGGTTGAGTCTTTTAACGGTTTGAGATTACTGATTTATGATGAATTCAACAAATCCAGTTGTACTACAACAAATGTTGTTTATAGAGAGGTTTTTCAAAACCTTCATTAGATATAATATGATGTTGTTTTGAATTTGTTAAATAAACATAAAGTAACATATTTTGGTTAATTTCAACAATGTACAAATAAACTTATTCGTGCAACACACGGGGAGAAAGTCTTGTTTTACCTATAGCTCATAAACAGAGATGGTGGTCTTTCTTTCCCCAGATTGAAAGGGACCGATCATGTACTTGAAGAGAAATAACATAAGAAATAAGAATTTGAGTGGAAGCATTTTAATTTGGGAAAATTCTAAATACCATCAGAATTTGCAAAACCCCCAAAAGTTCGTCGAATTTGTAAAAAGACTTAGAGGTACAAAGGACCTATGAGGGATATGCAAATTCGAGTCAAATTACTATTTTGCTCTTGGTTTTAAATAAATAAATAAAATAAAATCTCCTCCCACCCCCCACCGGCCACCGCCCCCGCCGGTGGGGGAGGTCACCGGAGGGGAGTGGGGGGGTTTTTTTTTTGGAAAAAATTTATTTATTGAAGTGTAGAGAGTGGGGTTCGAACCCCCCACCCCTCACAAATCCATGGGACCTAGTGGTCCACCAGTTGGGCCACTTGGTTCCTTTGATATATATATTCATTAACAAATATATATATATTCTTCTTAACATTTTTTCAATGGTAATTACAACAACAAATGCTATATTTACAACAGAAAAAACGCATATTAACAACAACCTATGAAAATCTGGATTTTTTTTTTATTTCTCACGTCTAGAGGCCATTTACAACAACAAATGCCATATTTACAACAGAAAAAGCATATATTTACAACAACATTTAAAAACCTGAATTTTTTTCATTTCTCCGTCCAAAGGCTATTTACAACAACAAATGTTATATTTACAACAAAAAAAGCATATATTTACAATACGAAGTGCAAGAGCGTATCTTTAATGATTAATTGATTGTATTAGTAGTGACTTACATTATTATAACAATACAAAGTGTTGTAAGCATAGAGAATTTGATATGGCGACGTTTTAAAGATTACTAATATTTGATTGAATGCACTCATATTTGAATGTAACTCATACCCGTAGGCTTCTTTTAAGTTCGAACTTATGATTTTTGTTCGAACTTATCATTTTCGTTCCAACTTATTATTTACGTTCGAACTTATCATTTTCATTCTAACTTATCATTTACGTTCGAACGTATTTATGTTCGAACCTATTTACAACAACCTTTGGAAACCTAGCTTTTTTTTCATTTCTCATATTCAGAGGCTATTTACAACAACAAATGCTATATTTACAACAGAAGAAGGTGTTTCCGGCTATTTATAGCACTTCGTATTGCTATAATAATGTAAGTCACTACCAATACAATAAATTCTAAAATTGATTGCAGTAATCTTCTGCTGGAAGTCATTAAAGATAAGCTCTTGCACTTCGTATTGTAAATATATACTTTTTCTGTTGTAAATATATCATTTGTTGTTGTAAATGGCCTCTGGACGTGAGAAATGAAAAAAATCCAGGTTTTCAAAGGTTGTTGTTAATATACCTTTTTTCTGTTGTAAATATATCATTTGTTGTTGTAAATAGCCTCTGGACATGAAAAATGAAAAAAAATCCATATTTTCAAATGTTGTTGTAAATATACGATTTTTCTGTTGTAAATATAGCATTTGTTGTTGTAAATGGCCTTTGGACGTGAGGGAAAAAAAAAATCCAAGTTTTCAAATGTTGTTGTTAATATACGCTTTTTCTGTTGTAAATATAGCATTTGTTGTTGTAATTACCGTTGAAAAAATGTTAAGAAGAATATATATATTTGTTAATGTATATATGTATCAAAGGAACCAAGTGGCCCAACTGGTGGACCACTTGGTCCCATGCATTTGTGAGGGGTGGGGGTTCGAACCCCACCCTCTACACTCCAATAAATAAATTTTTTCCAAAAAAAAAAAACCCCCACTCAAAACCCCCCCCCCCCCCCCCCAACTCCCCTCCGGTGACCTCCCCCACTGGCCGGGGGTGGGAGGGGATTTTTTTTTTTTAAATTTAAAACCAAGGGCAAAATAATAATTTAACTTGAATTTGCATATCTCTCATAGGTTTTTTGTACCTCTTAATCTTTTTACAAATTCGACAGACTTCTGGGGATTTTACAAATTTAGATGGTATTTATTTGGAATTTTCCCTTTTAATTTTCTACACATTGTTTAAAAAACCAAAAAAATCAACGTGTAATTACCTGTGATATAAAATTGTAGATTCTCTTCATATCATCAATAGTTAAAGCCTATCACCATTTTACCTTTCACAACATGAACTGGCTTTGGCTGCCTTGGTCACTTGCATCATTGATAATATCATTTTTTTCACTTAATTATCTTCTCAAATTTCTCTCATTAGATTACTCTAGATTTGGGCTTCTCAACATTTTTGTTTCGAGACAATTACTATACATTCTCACGTAAGCCTATATCAAATCTTGTTATCGCATATTAATCACTTGGTTATAGAACATTTTAGTGATCCAATTGCCCAGTAATTCTCCCTATTCTCTTAAAAGCCCGTTTGATTTAAAGAAAAGACTGGAATGAAAAAGAATGAAAAATATTTTTGCCATAGAGGTGTTTTGTTTGCACTGAAAAAGAAAATTGATTGATAGAAAAAAAAAATTTATTTGGTTTTTAAAAAAATGAGCTAAAATACCATTTTACCCCTAAAATAAAAATATTATTTAAATGCTCAGGAGACCCATAGATCTCTCTCAACCTTTTGGTAAATGCGTGTACTTTAGATATGACAAGACAATGGAAGCAAGCTTTTAATTCTTTCATGTAATAATGGTTTTAAACCAAGTACATTTCTCTTCCGTTTTTTTTCCCTTTTCAGTCATTAAAGCCCTGCAACAAATCCTCTGCCTTTTTTTTAATCTTTTTTTCCAATCCTCTCACAAGAATAAGTAGCTTGGACCTTAAGAAACTGCACCTAAATCACACTCTATAGTGTAACTTTTAGCAGCACAATTCACTCACCCAAGATATCTGAAACGGATTTGTTCAAGATTTGAAACAGCTCCTGCCTGTATCATGAAAGAACTTTCAAGTGAGACAGTACACCATCAGCTTAACAAATTTATTCTTTCTTTTTAGATGTTCACTACAACTGTAACATGATATTGCAGGTCCTATTAAAGATCATGATTAAGTTAATACAAGATAATTCTGATGGAAACTTTATTATAAGTCACCAAAATTTTTCTTACCGATCAGGCTTGAACAAGAGATAGCGGTAAGTGAACCACTGAAACAGAACAGATAAGTTTCAACTAATTAGTGATTGTGAATTAATCAAGAATCTATGAGCGCCAGAAACAGACTTAGAATGAATCAGTAAATTTGAATGATCTCAACTTATGGTGTTATAATTCCTCATGAATTATTTAGCGATGCTTAAAGTATGAATGTGGCACTTACTGAGCTGAACAATATTCCAATTAATTCCAGCACTCCTGGGAGAACTGGCAATTTGTCAACAGCCTACACATAGAAATCACAGATTGGGAAAACAATAAGAATTAAAACAACAAAATTAGAGGAATAAAGTACAGACTCAAAAGCTATAATAAAAAGCATTCGAGGAACTTGTGTGAAAAACATTACTCCCTCAGTCCCTCTTACCCTAAATGTAGGAGCTAAATAATTAATTCAACAGATTAAGGAAATTAATTTAGTTAGTTCTTCACATGTGTCATTTTCCATAGAGTATCCTTCCTTTTAATCATTTACATTGAAAACTACTCCTATTGGTTGCACACATTGGGCTGTTTAGGAGAAAAATAATAAATATAGGAGACAATGGAGATTGAGATTTTACATTTAGAACCAAAGCAAACCCCTCAACTAGTCCTTTTGCTTAGGACTAGATGGAGTATAAACCTTAAACACCAATAACTTGAATTTCTGTTAAACTACAGTATGAAGCAAAAGTTTATCACCAAGCTATTGTGAAACACTACCTGATAAATCCTTGGTAATACTGTTTCCACATCTTCATAGTTCAGGGCAGAAGCCAGATTCATTTTCCAAAATAATCAAAAAAATAAATAGTGAGTATTACCGTAATCAGATTTGCCGATGCCCAAAGTCCTACCACAGCTGTAAAACCCAAGCCAATTAATCCCACCCGATCCTCAGGTTTATCCCACTGTTGTTAAATAAACGAGAAGAAATAAACAAGCAACTTAATGTACATTCTCTTTGTTTGAACTTTGAATGAGTGAGAAAAAAATAGAATGATAGACACGAGAGTGAATGAATGGAGAACTCACTACATTCTGGACAGACTTGAAAACAGTAAGGGAGGTTGAGGATTCAGAACCTTCCCCAGTAGCCTTCACAGTAAATAAGCCAGCTGCATGGTTCTGTCTCCCTGCAGCGAGGGTGAATGCCAGAATTCATGAAACAAGGAATTTAAGCATAGTATACAAAAATACCTATAGCATTCCCCAGCACTAAAACTTATAAGTAATCAAATGAATATCCAGCAATTGATGCTTGATAATCATTATACTCCTCTGGTCCTAAATATAAAACTTATTTACTTAATTTAATTAGATAAAGGAAGTTAGTTAAGTTAGTTAATATGACATGTATTTTCTAAATAATCCTAGTTATCTTCCTTAATTCCCTTATTCCCTCTCCTCCTTGATTATTGTTGAGGGAGTATCAATAAAGATAAATTACGAAAAAATTGACAAATATGTAAATTATGTTTTAACCAAGATCAACACTCCAAATATGTTTTATATGAAGAACCAGAGGATTAGCTTCCAAGAACAGCTTTCCTGCGGAAATTTATTATATGCACTGAATTATACTTGATAATCACTTGCAAACTAGACTTCGGATCCAATCGGTTGTTAATTTCCCAGTTTTCACTTCTACCAAGATCTTACGTTAATTTTGAACATTTGTAACTTGCAACTACATTTGATCATATTTTCTCAGACAACCCAGTCCCCACCCACATCAAACACACTCATCTCAGTCAAAATTAATATAATTTCAAAGGAAATCGGAGCTGAAAGTGAATTATTTCCGCCAGATTTCTCACTTGGACCTAAGCCACATGTGCTTAAAATACCTGATTAACATCCAATTGCATGCTACCAGGGTTAAGCTGTGAATTCATATGAACAAATACATCTGGAATCAGATGTTCAAAAACCCTCACACCGTCTAAATACATACGAGGGAAAAAAAAAAGAAAGAAAGAAAGAAAGAAACTGATATATGAAAGAAACGTAAATAGCCAAGACAGGGTTACCTGTTACAAGAGAAATAGGGGATCTTTTGAAGTTCCCTGAAAAAGGTTTTCCACCATGGACCAGTAATGCTGGCGGCAGGTTAGCAGTAATAGAAGCCATTTGCCCTCAGAAGTTCCCGCACAATCTTGTGAAAATAAACATACAATGCTAAGTTAGTAGTGCATGATTCGTCATCCAAAACAAGAGACAATCACATAAGAGAAGCCAAAAGGGAAACTCTGAAATCAGGAAGCAAAATTATAGAGCTTTACCTTCCGCTGCCTGTGCAATGTGTGAGCCAAGGAGAGACAGAGCTTGAGAGAATTCTACTCAAAACAGTACACACCTTGAAAAAAGTATGCCCGCTGTTGAACCTTCGGCTTGTTTCAGCCACAAAATGCTTAGAGGTTGGGCCTATCAAGTCACTAGACTATTATGGATCAAATCAAAACGACAAAACCGAGGACGGACACTCTCACAACAGAAAAGAAAAGAAGAGGTTTAATTTTAGAGTTGGTCAAGACACTAGGAAAGGCATCCTAATTTTTAAATGCTTATGTTAATGCCTAAACTAATAGACTACTCGTCCTACCCAACATTGTTATCACCTAGTAAGAAGGAAGATTTCACTCTACCCTTAGATCGTAGGTGAACCCAACCCCTTTCCTAAAATTTTTTATATCAAAAAAAAAAAATCAAAACGACAAACCATACAAATTCTACGCTGCCGTTTAGTTTGGCCCGGGAAAATTAGCACTTGGAAATTCTGTTATTATTAGTAATTACAATATAAAATAATCTTTTTTTTTTGTAAAATATATATAGGGTTTACTTTTCTCATGTTGTATGAGAGAAACAAGATTCCTACACACACATAAAATGGTGGGACCCACATATATATATAGTGCTAATTATATATATATATATATATATGTGAGTCCCACCATTTTATGTGTGTGTGGCATGAGAAAACATTTCTCCTATAACATGAAAAATGTTTTTCCCAATATATATATATATATATATATATATTTATTTATTTATTTATAATCATCTTTCCAAATAAGGTACTAGGACAGCTCAGCAGATGCTCAAAATACTCGTTATTGATGTTTTTCCTCATTCTAAGGGTTAAGGAGTCAATTGACTAACAAATTTTTACCTTAGGAGTGCCCAACACAAATAATTTTTAAATGAACCAAAAATACAAAGAAACTATTAAAAATGTGCCGTTACAAAAAGTTAATGTCCATTATCTAAGATACAGATTAGCCAATGAACTTTTACTCTAGGAGCACCCAGCACAAAAAAGTCCATATGCAATCCAACCAAAATCCGATTGTTGCAAATCCTTAGTCGAACCCCCAACCATGTGCATTGGGGTTAGAAATAATGAATGCAAAAAAAAAAAAACACACACACACACACACACAAATGCAACATAAAAATCACAAATTATTAAATTGTCCTTAATCAAGCCTATTAGGTTTTTTAAAAAAAAAAAATCAACAAGTCTCATATTCATATGATCAATAAATTATCCAATTTACAAATACATCATTAAGTTGCCGAATTTATATTTTTAAGTATCAATATTGATATCCATTAAGCTTTTTTTATAAAAATAAAAAATAAACTCATTTCACTTCTTTCAGGATATAATAGATTTTTTTCTATTTTTAACTCACATAAATTTCTTCTAAAAGAAAAATAAATCATATAATTTTTTTTGTTTAACATATATAATAAATTAGAAAATACCTTGATTTTTATTTAAATCCAATAATTATATTTTTAATTAAAACTTTTGTTTATTTTAGCAAATTATAATTTTGGCAAAATTGAAGAATAAGTGAATTTTGTTCTTAGATATATATACAACTAGTTTTGAATAATGACAATTGGGAAAAATTTTATTTAATTTAGTGAAATTTAGAATTTTGTGCTGGGCGTTCTTAGAGTAATAGTTCACTGGCCAATCTGCACCTAAGATAACAAACGTTAACTTTTTCTAACAGTATTTTGCTAACTGCACATTTTTAAAAGTTTTTTGGTATTTTTGCTCCACTTAAAAGTTATTTGTACTGAGCGCTCCTGAGGTAAAAGTTTGTTGACCGATTTGCTCCTTTTTTTTTTTATACATAGGCGATAGGGGATGGGGGGGATCGAACCCAGTACAAGGGGGTGGGGAGACTACTCCCAATACCACTACACTACTAGTAGTGCCGGTGACCGATTTGCTCCTTAACCCTTCTATTAATTCAAGGCTAGTCTTTTAAGTTTTATTTGAGGTATGTTTTTGTTCTCTTAATTTTATAATGTATTTGATGTTTTTTCTCATTCTATTAATTTAAGACTGAAGGCTAAAGTACATTTTTAGTCTTTAAGTTTTATCTGAGGTATGCTTTTAATCTCTTAACTTTATAAAGTATTTTATACTTTTGGTCATATATTTCTAACATCGTTAATGTTTCTAACGGAAAATGTTGACCCAGCAAACTTAATTGATATTTAGATTACTAAACTAATATATTTAGATTATTAAACTAATCTTTTTTAATATCATCAAGGTTTTGATATTGACTGTTTTATAGAGTTTTTAGATATTTTTCAAGTTACACATATTTTAAATTTGAGATTAATTACATTTAATTATATGATCATCACTTAAGTTTACATAGTCATCATCTGAGTTTGTTGCGGTAGCGTTTTCCATTAACAATATTAACGGTATCAGAATTATAGAACTAAAAATATACTTTATAAAGTTAAGGGGCCAAAAGTATACATCATATAAAGTTAAAGGACTAAAAGTATATTTTAATCTTAATTCAATTATCTTGTCCCAAAATATGTATACATGTGCATATTCCCACGTTAAACAAGTTTTTTAAAAAAAAAATTTGATTAACGGTTTTTGCTTCAAGACTTAGAGGGCAAAAAGCTTTACATCTCTCTATAAGTGTGCTTCTTGAGATTCAAATTTATGTTCTACTTCTTATAGGGATGAGGTCCCTTACCACCTCAATTTAAAATGTGTTTGTTGCTATGCTAAACAAGTTGGAAGAAAAAGATGTATATTTAGTGTTCAATTGTTATCCTATACATTTGACAAAGCATCATACCATTCAAAATGGATATATCATTTTATTTTTTTCATTCATAGCATATATATATATAGGGAAAAACATTTCTCATGTTGTAGGAGAAATGTTTTCTCATATCACACACACATAAAATGGTGGGACCCGCATATATATATAATTAACACTATATATATATGTGGGTCCCACTATTTTATGTGTGTGTAGGAATCTTGTTTTTCTCATGCAACATGAGAAAAGTAAATCCCATATATATATATATATATATTGAATAGGGAAAAATGCAAAAACTCGCTTATAAAAGCCTATAACTGAAATCTTTGAAGACAAATGACTGTCTTCACAAGAGAAATATTCATGATGATTGTATCAGTATTCATTTAATGACATTGGTGGGTCAAATAATTAGTGCCACGGTTTTCTCTTGATATGAGATAAAATGTAACAATTTAGTCATAAAGAGGTTGCAAAGTTGACTCATCATGACGTATTTCAAAAACATGTTAACTTCGTATTAGGTCTTTTTAAGAGTAATAAAACTAATGAAAAATCATAGTTAGGTCCCTGAAATTTATTTTAGAAAAATATATTATAAATTTCAATTTAGACTATCTCAAATTCTGGAGTTCAATTGTGTTAGGATTAATAATTGATTTTTTTTTTTTTTGCTCAGAAGGATTAATAATTGATTAGTCTACTGCAAATAGTTGTTAGTATTCATTGTAGATATGCTAGCTGTCATATCTTTGTATATCTTTCCACATGCCACATGGATGGTCAGGATTCTTTTGTAACAATATTCTGTTATACCTATCACGTTATATAAATGATAAGATCCAGATGAGTATTTTATCTCTTGGCTATTCATTCCACTATTTTGTCCTATGATCTATCTAATTGCAAATCAAGTATTTAAATTTTAATTTTAATTATCAGTTCACAACTAAGATTCTCATTTGCAACTATATGAAACAATATTTGCAAATCACTTTTCTGAAAATTTTATCTGCAACCTAGCTATCATTAATTTAATATTTGGGGCCTAATCTCCCTAAACTTTATAGGTAGATGTGAGACTAATGTGATTGTTAAGCATTCAATATTGTTATATAAACATGTCATATATGACAAAATATTATATCACTCAAAAGAGTTCCAACACTTTGGTGATAGTCACAGCATATTTCTGAGACAACACAATCATATTAACTTCAAATCGTCCCTTTTTTTAAAGGGAAAAAAATTTAAAGGTGTTACGGACCGGCCCAATAGGCCCAGGTCCGGACCTCGGCCTCAGTTGCGCTGGAAACAGAATCCGCGCTATAATGAGCAAATAATGAAGGATCCCACCAATTTAGGACCTGATTAATGGAGATTCTCCCTCAATCATGATCCCAACAAATAAATCCTGATTCCCCAATCAAGGATATGGCTCATCAATGCAGAGAGATACTCGCACCAGACTCCTCTATAAATAGAAGGAAACCCTAAACAGGTGCAGGGGTTCTAACTCTAAACTCCTTTACTTTCTGCCACACAGAGCACACACCCCACCCCCTTGGCTATACGCCTGTGTGTGTCTCGAACTACGTGGACTTTGATCCCTTTACAGGGTACGTAGGCTCTAGGCTTGACAACCTAGTCAAGTCCAATATATTTGTGTTCTTAGAACAGAACATTGGCGCCGTCCGTGGGGAATCGGTAAATTTTTATTTGATTCCCGCGACCTAGGATAGTCGCAATAAAGAAGTCGAAGGAATTTCCTCTTTAATCAACTGGCAATAGAAAGCATGGAGAACCTCAAGATCGACATCCCCTCTCTCCAAGATCCTTAGGATCCTCTTCCTCTCTCCTTGGGAATTCATGTTGGAAGGATCGTCAGATTTTCTCTTTGGGAATGCTTTTAAGAAGAAGGATCATTATCCTCTCTCCTTGGGAACCCAGACTTTTTAATTCTGGCGTGCTCTATTTGGATCATAAACAACCACAACATTTGAACTCTCCATGCCATTAGGGAAGTTTTCTTTATGTTTGCCTTTGCTATATCTATGCTGTGTTATTCACATTAGAAAGAGTTAATGGATCACTAATGTAACATCCTAATTTTTATTTCTAAAATTTAAATGTAATTATAGGTAATTATTGTAATATTAAATAAAGTTTGGGCCTTTGTCGCAGTTTGCCCATTTTAAAAAGAAATTTAAAAAAAAAAAAAAGAAAGAGACATGAGGCAGGCGAGAAAAGAAGGGAGAAGGAAAAAAAAAAAAAAAAGGGGACAGACGTGATTCTCGTGGGGGGTATTAAAATATTAATAAAAATATAATAGAATAATAATAAAACCACCATGAGACGGTGGTATGGATTTATATATATGTATGAAGGCTTTGTGTGTGTGTGCGCGCCGAGAGAGAGTGAAAGTACGGAAGAGAAAGAAAGAGAAGAAGGTGGATATAATATTTGGGTCTTTTGAGGTATGTTATTTATCTTATAAGATAATTTTAGTAGCTAAATTAACTTCTTTTCAATGAACTTTCTTCATGAAAGTTGTTCTAAATATTTTTCTCTTTTCAATGAAAGTAATATCATGTTGATTAGTGAAAATTTTGAGGTTATGATTTTGGAAAAGTTTTGAGTTTTAACAATAGAAGACTGTATATATGTATATAGTATTTAATAACTAGTTTTGACCGGTTTAGTTTTATTGAAATGTTGTTGCAAGAATTTAAATTAATTTTTCTATTTAAGAGATTTAGGATTTACATCTTACTTTATATTTCTACCAATTAAAAGATGTATAAATAATTTATTTTGGGTTAATGGAGATATTATTGAAGTTTTGATCGGTTTGGTTTTGGAAATTTAAAGGATAAAATGGTTATTTTCAGTTTTATAACAAAAATTTATTATTATTATTATTTGTGTATTTTGAGTTATATAAGTTATATTTGTGATAATGTAGAGTTTACCTGTGACCGGTGATTAATCGAGTTTAATTTCTCAAGATAAGGTTTGGCCTGGAGTTGAGGTAACCGGGGTTAATTTATTTTATATGCATGTTTTGGAATGTAAGGTGTTTACTAAATCTTATTTTCATAAATACTAGTAACATGTGTTTTGAAATTGTGTGTTTATGTGAGTATGTTGCTAATTTAGAGAAGCAGTGTATTTTCTAATCTGTATGAATATATGTGAGTGAATTTTGTTATTGGAATTATTGTAATGGTGATTATTGTTGTAAGATGTTTTGTATGGGGTAGTATATCGTACTATGTTTTGATAATTATGATTTCATATTGTTATTAATTTTGAAATTTGTTGGGAAGTGTGGAAGAGACTGAGGGAGAATTTGTGCCCATTGGTTCACTCTTATTCCTGGCCCGGATTTGAGTTGAGTGTTTTGGGCGGACACCTCCCTGTTACGGTATATTGGTGGTGACACGGGAGGGAACAGTTTCCTTGAGGTGATAGTTAACCTTGGCCGGGTTACTAACACTGATGGGCTGATCCATGTCCATGAGGAAATAAGGAGGAGCAGGATGGTAAATGTGAGGATGGTTAGTTGATTATTGAAGTTGTTGTTATTATTTTGTTAACAATCCCGTTTCTCTGACTTGCAATCCTTTCCTGCATATTTTATAAATTAATTTTGGTTACTGGGACTTAATGTCTCACCCCGTTAATATTAATATTTTTCAGGCGAGGTTTCTAATACCATTAGTAGCAAAGGGAAGCAACCAGAGGCATAGTTGTAGAGAACCTTGTAAGCCTCTTTTGGGTAATGGTGTTGTAATGATCTCTATATTGCCATTATAGGGCCCACATGTTTTAAAAATACTGTTTTAGCTGTTTTGGAATAACTGTGAGTTTGCTACTGAACTAAAGGTTTAATTTTATATGGTATGTTATTTTAGTGTTTGTTATAATGAAGTGGTGGATTGTAAATTAAGGTTTGCGTGTGGGTATTCTGGTACACACTTCTATGATGGGAGTTTGGTATTGTTAAAGTTGTGAGCTTACATTTTTCCGCCGAATAGTTGTGCCCAGAGTTTCGGATTTTATTGTGATGCGTTTGTGGGCGAATGTTGTGTCTTGAACTCCGTTGCACTTACTATAGTAAGTGGAGGGTTTTCTTTATTTATTTGTTAATTAAGGTTAATTAATGTTTTGTAAGGAAGGTCTTTTCAATTTGGTGCATTGCATATAGAAAATGGCAATATATAATCTTTACACACCTGCTTCCCTTTTATGTTGTGTTTTGTTCTTCTCCTTATTTTTTTTCCATCTTTGGTGGCTTTCACCCTTAGGTGGGGAGAGATGGAAAATATTAGGCATGAGGAAGTCACGGATAACGCTCGTGTAGACGCCGATAACAACGATCAACAGGGATCAAATGGGCCTCAGGATCACATAACCGAGGCTGAGATGTTGCGGCAACTCTATAAGTGGACCCGTGCGACAGAGGAACGGTTGAAAAAGCTTGAGGAGGATAAAGCTAATAGTGGGCCCAGCAAGGAAAGCAAGAGTACTCGGAAGGCTCATGCAAAAACAGAGGAAGGAGATAGTACTCATTCTGGGGGATCGAATATGAATTTATCAAATTCTGAGTCGGAGGAATCAGCAACACGAAAGGGTGCTATTGACATGCTTACAGTATGGAAACATTTAGATCGTTTCCATCCTGAGACTTTCGGAGGAGGTTCAGCAATAAAGGCTGAAAATTGGATTGATCGGCTAGAAATGTTATTTGAGTCAATCAACTGCGATAAATATCAGAAGGTGATAGCTGCAAAAACACTGTTAACAGGCGCTGCTTTAGATTGGTGGAACACGGTGAAGCCTGTTGATGGTCATCAACTGGATTGGGATGAATTCAAAAGAATGTTCTTTGATTATTACTTTCCTATTGAAATGAGACATCAAAAAGAGGCTGAGTTTCTATTTTTGCGACAGGGGGAGATGGATGTGGAAACATTCATATCTCAATTTATGGGGCTAGCCAAATATGTATCGCAGTTGAACAGAACAGATGAGGAGCAGAATAATTGGTTAGCGCGACAAATGTTTGAGAGATGTAATGATGAAGTTAGAGCAAGAATGGGAGTTTATGACATCACTACTCTTGAGAAGCTGATAGCAAAGATCCGAGAGGTTTGTAGAAGATGTAGAGACGCTGAGAGATCTGTGAGAAGGGATTCGCAAGGCCGGTTTAGTGGTAACATGGGAATATCTGGAGGAAACAGTAGAAAGAATTACCCTTCAAGTTTTACTGGATCCGGAAGTAAGAGGACTTTTAATCAAGGGAGCTTCCAGCAGAAGAAACGTTTTCCCATAGCTCAGAGCCGTAAAAGCAACACTAAAGCGAGTCAGAGTTCTCAGTACGAATCAGTGGCGTCGACTCCCAGAATAATGCAACGCCCTCCTTGTTCTCAATGTGGGAAAGTGCATATAGGGGAATGTTGGACTTGCTTCAACTGTGGAGAGAAGGGACATATTGCAAGATTTTGCCAGAAAAGAAGAAAGGAGGATCAACCATTTAGGCCGTCTGCTCCTGGACGAGTGTTTGCTTTAACATCAGAGGAAACGAAAGATACCCCTAATTTGATCCGAGGTAATGCTCTCCTTCAGGGTCATTCTTTGTGTGTTATATATGATTCTGGTGCTACGCATTCTTTCATCTCACATGATTGTGCAAAAAGATTAAATCTTGTTATGAGTGATTTGTTATATGACTTGATTGTATCTACCCCCACTGGTATACGTGTAAAAACTGCTATGGTATGTAGGAAATTGAGGTTTGTATGTGATGGTCGTGAAACGACCATTGATTTGATTTGTCTACCCATGCGGGGTATAGATGTGATTGTGGGAATGGATTGGTTGACAACCAATAACGTATCCTTGCGATGCAAGGAGAAAGCTGTGCAATTTAATGACTGCACAGTAAATAAGAAAACTCTCCAAGAATCGATAATGTTGTCAGCAACCCAAGTTCAGAGAAGTCTACAGGAAGGCTGTGAAGTTTTTGCGGTGTTCTTCTCTATTCAGAAGGAATCAAAAGGAAATATAGAGCAGATCGAAGTGGTTAGGAATTTTCCCGATGTGTTCCCTGAAGAGTTGACCGGGCTACCTCCAGAACGAGAAGTTGAGTTCGCCATCGAATTAGTTCCAGGAACAGAACCAATCTCTAAGGCTCCTTACCGAATGTCACCTTTAGAGTTAGCAGAATTGAAGAAGCAGATTGAAGATCTGTTGGAGAAAGGTTTTATTCGGCCAAGTGTATCTCCATGGGGATCACCAGTTCTGTTCGTGAAGAAGAAAGATGGTAGCTTGAGGCTTTGTATTGATTATCGGCAGTTAAATAAAGTCACTATCAAGAATAAGTACCCGTTGCCGAGGATAGATGATTTGCTGGATCAGCTGGTTGGTTCATCAGTATTTTCAAAAATTGATTTGAGATCGGGATACCATCAGTTGAGGGTGAAGGCAGATGACATTCCAAAGACCGCTTTCCGTACCAGATATGGTCATTATGAGTTTCTTGTTATGCCCTTTGGTTTGACTAATGCGCCAGCAGTGTTTATGGATTATATGAATCGAATTTTTAGACCTTATTTGGATCAATTTGTAGTGGTATTCATTGATGATATCCTTATCTATTCGAAGAGTACGGAGGAACATCGGGAACACCTTCGAACAGTATTGCAGATCCTAAGAGAGAATCGGCTGTACGCGAAGCTGAGTAAATGTGAATTTTGGCTGAAAGAGGTGAAGTTCTTAGGTCATGTGATCTCGGTTAATGGAGTAGCTGTAGATCCAAGCAAGGTTGATGCTGTGTTGAAGTGGGAACGACCGAAGTCTGTGACTGAGGTGCGTAGTTTTGTTGGGTTGGCAGGTTACTATCGTTGCTTTATTGAGGGATTCTCTCGAATTGCCGCACCACTTACTAGATTAACAAAGAAAGAACAACCGTTTATTTGGGATGAAAAGTGTGAGGCAGCTTTTCAGGAGCTGAAGAACCGGTTAACCACTGCACCTGTCCTCATCATACCTGACCCACATAAACCGTATACGATATATACGGATGCATCATTGAAAGGATTGGGATGTGTGCTCATGCAAGATGGTAAAGTCGTGGCTTATGCCTCTCGACAATTAAGGCCTCATGAAGAGAATTATCCAACGCATGATTTGGAGCTTGCAGCGGTCGTATTCGCTTTGAAAATTTGGAGGCATTATCTGTACGGAACTCAATTCGAGATTTTTAGTGACCATAAGAGCTTAAAGTATCTTATGGATCAGAAGGAGTTGAACAACCGACAGAGAAGATGGATGGAGTTCTTAAAGGATTATGATTTTGAGTTGAAGTATCATCCGGGGAAAGCAAATGTAGTTGCAGATGCCTTAAGCCGGAAGTCAATACACATGTTTCACATGTGTGTAACTGAGTATAACCTTCTAGAAAGGTTATCAGAAGTATATCTCGAACCAAGATCTGAGGTAATTATGAGTACGGTGCAAGGAAATTTTGATTTTTATAATGACTTGAGAATGGCCCAGATGGAAGATGATCGGCTGCAAAGGGTTAGAGAAAGGTTGGGGAATGGTGAAGTAACTGACTATGATATTAGTGATACAGGCATACTGAGATACAAGAAAAGGATTTGTGTACCAGATAATGAGGAAATCAAAAAGACGATTCTTGAAGAGGCTCATCAGAGCAAATATACCATTCATCCGGGAATTACTAAGATGTATCGAAATTTGAAACAAGGGTATTGGTGGCCTAAGATGAAGCGCGATGTGACAAATTTCGTAATGAAATGTCTGACTTGTCAGAAAGTAAAGATTGAGCATCAGAAACCTCCAGGGTTACTTCAACCTTTAGAGGTTCCCCGGTGGAAGTGGGACAGCATTGCCATGGACTTTATTGTCGGATTACCGAATACTGCAGCACGCCATAATGCCATATGGGTTATTGTGGATAGATTGACAAAGTCAGCTCATTTCCTCCCTATCCATATTGAATATAGCTTAGAAAGGCTAGCTCAATTGTATGTGAATGAGGTTATCAGGTTACATGGTATACCTATAAATATTGTGTCAGACCGTGATCCAAGGTTCACATCGAACTTTTGGAAAGCGTTACAGGAGGCTATGGGAACAAGGTTGAATTACAGTACCGCTTATCATCCGCAAACTGATGGACAGACAGAGAGGACAATTCAAACGCTCGAAGATATGTTGAGGGCTTGCGCCCTTGAGTTACCCGGTAGTTGGGATCGTCACTTGCCATTGGCTGAATTTGCTTACAATAATAGTTATCACTCGAGCATTCAAATGGCTCCTTTTGAGGCACTTTATGGCAGGAAGTGTAGATCGCCTCTTTGTTGGACTGAGTTAAGTGAGAGAACGGTAATTGGGCCGGACTTGGTGAACAAAACAACAAAGAAAATTGAAATGATACGCCAGAAGTTGTTGACTGCCCAGAGCAGGCAAAAGAGCTATGCAGATAGAAGGCGTCGACCATTGGAATTTGAAGTAGGGGACCATGTGTTTCTTAAAGTTTCACCAGTAACTGGCATTGGTAGATCTATTAAAGCTAAGAAGTTGACTCCTCGATTCATTGGGCCATATGAGATTTTGGAGCACGTGGGACCCGTCGCTTATCGAATTGCCTTGCCACCACACCTGTCAAGCGTGCATAACGTATTCCATGTGTCCCAACTTAAGAAATATCACCCAGATCCTTCCCATGTAATTGAACCCGAGGACATTGAATTGAGAGAGAATTTGACTTACATACCCGAGCCAGAAAGAATTCTTGATGTAAAAGACAAGCAATTGCGAAATAAAACAATTCGTCTCTTAAAAATTTTCTGGAAGGGTATGTCTCCTGGTGATGTTACATGGGAAACAGAAGAGCGAATGCGGCGTGACTTTCCTAGTCTGTTTGCTTAGTTATGTTTGTGTGTTATGTAGTATTGGTATCTACGATTGTGCTGTTTGTGATCAAACTTGTGAGGTATAATAATGTAATTATATTGGTAATTTTTGATGTGTTGATGTAGTGTGACAGTTGGTAATATTGTTGTCTCCCTAAGATGATTGTGTTGAAATCTTATGTTGAGGATTGTTTACATTATAACCTGTTGAGAATTTTGGGGACAAAATTCCATTTAGGTGGGGAGAGTTGTAACATCCTAATTTTTATTTCTAAAATTTAAATGTAATTATAGGTAATTATTGTAATATTAAATAAAGTTTGGGCCTTTGTCGCAGTTTGCCCATTTTAAAAAGAAATTTAAAAAAAAAAAAAAGAAAGAGACATGAGGCAGGCGAGAAAAGAAGGGAGAAGGAAAAAAAAAAAAAAAGGGGACAGACGTGATTCTCGTGGGAGGTATTAAAATATTAATAAAAATATAATAGAATAATAATAAAACCACCATGAGACGGTGGTATGGATTTATATATATGTATGAAGGCTTTGTGTGTGTGTGCGCGCCGAGAGAGAGTGAAAGTACGGAAGAGAAAGAAAGAGAAGAAGGTGGATATAATATTTGGGTCTTTTGAGGTATGTTATTTATCTTATAAGATAATTTTAGTAGCTAAATTAACTTCTTTTCAATGAACTTTCTTCATGAAAGTTGTTCTAAATATTTTTCTCTTTTCAATGAAAGTAATATCATGTTGATTAGTGAAAATTTTGAGGTTATGATTTTGGAAAAGTTTTGAGTTTTAACAATAGAAGACTGTATATATGTATATAGTATTTAATAACTAGTTTTGACCGGTTTAGTTTTATTGAAATGTTGTTGCAAGAATTTAAATTAATTTTTCTATTTAAGAGATTTAGGATTTACATCTTACTTTATATTTCTACCAATTAAAAGATGTATAAATAATTTATTTTGGGTTAATGGAGATATTATTGAAGTTTTGATCGGTTTGGTTTTGGAAATTTAAAGGATAAAATGGTTATTTTCAGTTTTATAACAAAAATTTATTATTATTATTATTTGTGTATTTTGAGTTATATAAGTTATATTTGTGATAATGTAGAGTTTACCTGTGACCGGTGATTAATCGAGTTTAATTTCTCAAGATAAGGTTTGGCCTGGAGTTGAGGTAACCGGGGTTAATTTATTTTATATGCATGTTTTGGAATGTAAGGTGTTTACTAAATCTTATTTTCATAAATACTAGTAACATGTGTTTTGAAATTGTGTGTTTATGTGAGTATGTTGCTAATTTAGAGAAGCAGTGTATTTTCTAATCTGTATGAATATATGTGAGTGAATTTTGTTATTGGAATTATTGTAATGGTGATTATTGTTGTAAGATGTTTTGTATGGGGTAGTATATCGTACTATGTTTTGATAATTATGATTTCATATTGTTATTAATTTTGAAATTTGTTGGGAAGTGTGGAAGAGACTGAGGGAGAATTTGTGCCCATTGGTTCACTCTTATTCCTGGCCCGGATTTGAGTTGAGTGTTTTGGGCGGACACCTCCCTGTTACGGTATATTGGTGGTGACACGGGAGGGAACAGTTTCCTTGAGGTGATAGTTAACCTTGGCCGGGTTACTAACACTGATGGGCTGATCCATGTCCATGAGGAAATAAGGAGGAGCAGGATGGTAAATGTGAGGATGGTTAGTTGATTATTGAAGTTGTTGTTATTATTTTGTTAACAATCCCGTTTCTCTGACTTGCAATCCTTTCCTGCATATTTTATAAATTAATTTTGGTTACTGGGACTTAATGTCTCACCCCGTTAATATTAATATTTTTCAGGCGAGGTTTCTAATACCATTAGTAGCAAAGGGAAGCAACCAGAGGCATAGTTGTAGAGAACCTTGTAAGCCTCTTTTGGGTAATGGTGTTGTAATGATCTCTATATTGCCATTATAGGGCCCACATGTTTTAAAAATACTGTTTTAGCTGTTTTGGAATAACTGTGAGTTTGCTACTGAACTAAAGGTTTAATTTTATATGGTATGTTATTTTAGTGTTTGTTATAATGAAGTGGTGGATTGTAAATTAAGGTTTGCGTGTGGGTATTCTGGTACACACTTCTATGATGGGAGTTTGGTATTGTTAAAGTTGTGAGCTTACATTTTTCCGCCGAATAGTTGTGCCCAGAGTTTCGGATTTTATTGTGATGCGTTTGTGGGCGAATGTTGTGTCTTGAACTCCGTTGCACTTACTATAGTAAGTGGAGGGTTTTCTTTATTTATTTGTTAATTAAGGTTAATTAATGTTTTGTAAGGAAGGTCTTTTCAACTAAGATCCTCCAAACATATAGTAATAGCGTCTTATTTTATTGACCTATTCTTCTATGAGAATTGTTTTGAGGCAGGGCAAACAGACAAATCGTGGTTGCTGAGGGCGTTGTTAGGCCGATGCTGATTCAACGCATCTCGACTCCATCGCGATAACCGAGGTTGATAATACGCCGAGATGAGGAGGAGCCGAGACGCCGAGATCACATCCTCGTTCTCAAGGATGATTATGAAGGCGCTCCCCAACGGCTCCGAGCAGGCTAATGTCAACCATTAGTCCCACTAGCTTCGACAATTCCGCATAACTGCATAAATTTGTCCTCATCAACACTATCCACCAACCGTTTCCCATCAATATGAAGATAGGGACAATCACTTGCGTTAGTGTTCGTGCTGCAAAAGCCGCAACCCCTCATGGGCAGATTCGGAAGCAAGAGTGTCAACCTTGCATTCAGTTGAGCGAATCCACGCCGGCTATAATTGTTTGTAAGAAGGACTCGGTTACACCAAATATGGGTACAACCTCGGATCCCACAAAATCCTTGATAACGGACCCCGGCTACGCCAAGCTGGTTAAAGCCCGGGCTCCGTGTGAATTATTAAAGCCGGACCCCAGTTACACAGAATCTGGTCAAAATCCCAGCTCCGTGATAACTTTTGAAGGCGGACCCCGGCCACACCAAATCTGGTTAAAGCCCCGGCTTCGTGTGAATTTTCGAAGGCGGACCCAGTCACACCAAATCTGGTTAAACACCACTGATGGCAAGCACCAGAAGCCACAGCAGAAACCCACCGTAACTGGTTGCTGGCGGAGACCCCCAAGCAAGCCGACCGCCGATCGAACCCGACCAGTCACAGGGGCCGCCGCAAGGGAAAAAAAAACTCCTGAAGGACACGCGACCGACGCAGCGACTTCCCCTCAGGCAGACGAGCCGCCGCTATAAGAAGCGAGCCCAGAACAACCAGCGCGAGACGTCCAGGCGGTCGAAGCCGACGTCCGCATCTGACGGAGGACGCAAGAGTCGTCCCTTAAAAGACTCGAAAATAAAGAAAAACAAGAAACACACGCCGGGACAACGGCGAGCTGGATGGTAAGACGAGCGCAGTACGAGGCCGCCTACCGTCCCCAGAAAATACCCATGACTCGGGAAACCAGGGTGACGGTGTTAACCGCACCAACCGGATCGCCACGGAGGGCCGAGGTCGAGAGGGCAGAGACCGAGAAGAACACCGCGTGGAGGACAGAACTCCCCGGACTCGTAGATCACCTCGCCATTGAGCTGCCACAATTCGACATAGCATTCGAGGCTCGGCAAGCGATCAAGTCACAAGCATTGGCGGACTTCATTAGGGATCTCACCCCGGCAATAACAAGCGACGAGGCTTGGAAAGTTTTCGGGGACAGATCCTCCAACGCTAAGTGCAGCGGTGCAGGAGTCATCGTTGAAAGCCCCCAAGGGGTCGCCACTGAACACTCCCTCCAGCTGAAGTTCCCGACCTCCAACAACCAAACCGAGTACGAAGCTCTATTGGCCGGGCTGCAGTAAAGGTCTTAACCGACTCGCAACTCGTTGCCGCCCAGATCAACGGCAGCTATCAAGCAAAAGGCCCTCTTATGGCGGAATACCTAAGCCACGCCAAAGAGCTCATGGCCGAGTTCGAGGAAATGCCCGATTCCCATATTCCAAGAGAGGAGAACGAGAGAGCCGACATCTTCTCCAAGCTGGCAAACACTAAGGGACCGGACAATCACGGGACCGTGATCCAGTAGAGCCTGACCAAGCCGAGCTGTATCATGACCATCTCAGGACTCGACCGGAGGAAGCCGATAGAAGACTACCTAGAAAGGGGAATTATCCCTACCGACTTGACCGCGGCCAAACAAAAAAAAAACGATCAGAGAAGCCGCTCTCTACGCAATGGTGGATGATCAGCTCTGCAAAAAGGGACTGCATTGCCCGATGATGCGATACCTCGGCGAAAGGGATTGCATTGCCCGATGATGCGATACCTCGGCGAAACCGAGGCAAAATACGTGCTAGCCGAACTTCATGAAGACAGCAACGGCCACCACATGGGGGGTAAGGCACTCGCCAGGAAAGCGCTACGCGCCGGCTACTACTGGCCCACTATGAAGCATGACGCCATGAAGAAGGCCAAGACGTGCGACAGTTGTCAGAAACACGTCAGGATCATACGACCGCCCCCCTCAGAATTGAAAGGAATGCCAGCCCCCTGGCCCTTCTGCAAAGGGGGCATGGACATCCTCGAACCATTCCGACCGGCACAGGGGCAATGCAGATGACTCATAGTCGCAGTAGACTACTTCACCAAGTAGATCGAGGCAGAGCTACTCGCCACAATAACCTCGGCTAGAGTAATAAAGTTTTTCCGACACAACATCGTCTACGTCACGGACAATGGGACCCAGTTCATGAACCATAGATTCCAAGCATTAATGTCCAACCTAGACATTGAACAACACTTCTCACCCGTAGAATACCCACAGTCAAACGGCCAGGCCAAATCTGCCAACAAGATCATCCTGGACGGACTGATGAGGCGCATGCTGCAAGCGGACACCAGCTGGACTGAGCAGCTACACAGCGTTCTTTGGGGATACCAGACAAGCATACAGTCTTCGACCCAGGAAACCCCATTCAGGTTAACCTATGGATGCGAAGCGATGATCCCGGTCAAAATCGGGCAACCATCCTGGAGAAAGGTTAGAGCCAAACAAGAAGGGCAGGAGTTGAACGACGCCGCCTTGAAGATCGACCTGGGTCTCATAGACGAAATCCGAGTCAAGGCTCGCTGCCGGGAATTAGCCGTCAAGCAGCTACTCACGGCTAAGTACAATAGGAAGGTAAGACTGCGGTCATTCAACCGGGGGAACCTCATACTTCGACGGGCCGACATAGGCAGTAAGAATGGTAAGAACGGAAAGCTTGCGGCGAACTGGGAAGGCCCCTACCGGATCAAGGAGAAGCTCGACGGAGGGCATACATCCTGGAAACCCTGGCACGGAAGCCGGTCAAAAGAACCTGGAACGCTGACAAGCTAAAGATCTACCATAGCTAGACCCCGTCCCGGTTCCAAATGACTTATTATTTACAGCTTCAAAGTTCGAGTTATTTCGTTTTTCACTCATGTTTCTTTGTGAAGCCTCTTAGGGCTACTTTTTTATCAATAAAGGATCCCACCGAGGAGATTCACCAATGTGCACAAGCACTTGCCTAAGCTTGAAGCCGAGGTCCCTAAACCCGGCATAAATTAAACCAGGGCCAACAAACCCAGGACAAGAAGCTCGGTGAAAGAGCCATACAGAATGGACTCCGCGCGCGGATCCCTGACAAAGAATTCTTCAGTGGAAATTTCCAAGACATGCACAAATGACTGCTTAAGCATTACACCGAGGCCATTAAGCCCGGTCAAAAACTTGACGCTGAGGCCATTAAGCCCGGCCGAGTCCCGACACCGAGGCCATTAAGCCCGGTCAAAAACTTGACGCTGAGGCCATTAAGCCCGGTCAAGTCCCGACACCGAGGCCATTAAGCACAGTCAACACTTGACACCGAAGCCATGAAGCCCGGTCCAAAAACTGAAGCCGAGGTCAATAAACCTGGCATGAAGCCGAGGTTAGTAAACCCGGCATGAAGCTGAGATCAATAAAGCCCAGCGTGAAGCCGAGGTCAATAAACCCGGCATGAAGCTGAGATCAGTAAACCTGGCATGAAGCTGAGATCAATAAAGCCTAGCGTGAAGCCGAGGTCCATAAACCAGGCGTGAAGCCGAGGTCCTGAAACCCGGCATGGAACCAAGGCTAATAAGCTCGGTCCAACACACGGCTCCGAGGTCATGTACCCGGTCGAAAACTAAAAACATCTAGATGTACGAAAACCGGCCGTTGTACTCCGACAAGCATTGGTTAGAGCTCGACGAAGGCGCCATACGTGGCCTTTCGTGAAATTGACGCGTCAACGCTCCCCCGGGTAAGCAAGCAGCCTACCATGCCGACCCTGATCAGGTCAAAATGTCCGACCCTAGGCGAACGAAGCCTCGGTTCGACACGTGATAGTCCTGCCCTTACGCCGGTTATACTTAATCCGACTATGTGAAAGTTGGAGCTCGACTGATAGAAAGTCGGGCCGAGGCAGTACGGTTAGTTATGCCTGACGAGGCTGAAACAAGACAACCTTGCCCCAATCTCCCACACACTAAGTGTGGTAGAGAGCAGACGGCCTGCACCCATGCGGCCGAGAAAAACTAAAACTTAGATAAAAGAGTGATTTACCCATTATCTAAGCCATCCGAACGGCTCGTATCCATTACAGCCGACAAGTATCTAAACTCCCAGACGTAAACGATGGTCGAGTATATAGACCTGTACTTAATGCGGTCGATAAATTAAATTCCCGAACGTAACCGCTGGTCGAGTATATAGACCTGTACTTAATGCGGTCAATAAACTCCCGGACGTAAACGCCGGTCGAGCACATAGAAGAGTGATAGGGCACAGGCACCCTAGCTCGGAAAAGCAGCATCACTAGAGAGCACCACCTCTTTAGACAGACTAGCCTCAGGAGCTCCTGACCCGGCCTCATCACCTCCTTGCAAGACGGAGCGGAACCCGGACACCGTCTTTCACGTAAGCCCGGTAGGCATACCCGGCAAGGTTCAGGGGTACGGCCGATTCAAGTGCTTGGTTCGATCGAAGGCCGTGTCAAGGCAGCCGGAGGCAGTCTGTTTCAAACAAGGAAGTCGTGTCAGAATGGGCTTGATGCACAACCCGGAGAGCACCTTTGGCCAGGACCAACTCGAGGGAACCACCTCGATGGAGGGAATGAAGACCTCGGACATAAGATCCAGGGTAAGCGGCCAACGCACCCCGGCAGCCTAGAGCCCTCGACTGCCAGGATGGGGGGCAACAAGACGGGAGTGGCACCGTTAGGCTGTCAGCAACACAAAGCAACTTTGAAAAGCATGGGCCAAGGCCAGCTAAGACAAAGAACCGAGGCTGAGGCATACCTCGGATCAACATTTAATGTCAAACCCGATTAAGCAAAAGCAAAGTGCAAAGGGAAGATAAAAGACCGGGCCTCGGGAGAAAAACCCGGCGCTACGAATCCGAGCTAACGAATGAGTAGAAGGTTATGAATCCAAACTCATCGAAGACTCGGACAAAAGCGTGTCAAAGATGGAACAATTCGGATACGAAATCTGGAATATGGAGTAATTCGGATACGAAATCCGGAATAAAACAGTAAAAGCGCCTCGGCAGCCTAGAGACCTCTAAGCCCGGAAGGAAGGGCTGAAGTACGTGACACGACGGACACATCAAGTCCGCGCAGAACTCACAAGTCGCCAGATGCCAGTAGACGGTAATGGCGAATGCATAAGGATCTCGACCCCAAAGTCAAGCAAACTCCTTGACATCACCTTGGATCCTTGAGGCATACCTCGGATCTTTGAGCAAAAGGCATCGGTAACCGGGGTCAACATGACACAACCCCACATTATGCAGTAGATGGGCAAGAGGGTATAGATTCACAGCAATCTAACCCAGGTAACCTAAAGGAGGATTCCAGCCTCAAAGAAAGGCGAACCGCTTCGGCTTTATCCCAAATCCTAGAGACATCACCTCGGATCTGTGGGGTAGACGACCGAGATCAACACCTGGATTCAAATGTAGGTACCAGCTCACTGCTACGCACCCCGGACCGATCCGGGTTGGGTAATCACCCCGGCTAGTTGATGCAGGGCATTCTGGGCGAGATGACGAGAGTTGAACCTCTCAAAGTCATGAGAAGCCAGGCCCCAGACTTAAAGCCACCTTATAGGCCGCGGCAGTTATAAGCTGGTCCAGTGAGAGAAGAAAGAGGGCTATTTAAAACCAAATGCAAGGGTGCGATGGTCTATTCCTGTACAGACGTGACGGGATTGGGACAGCACGACGCCAGCGCAATAAATGCGTGCAGACCTTGAAAAACGGAGAGGCGCGGCGGTTGCAGAACGCTCCCAATAAAAGCCCGACAACTGTAAGTCCACAATAATGACGTGCGGGAAGCAAATCCCAAAGTGTCCGGAGAATCCCAAAAGACAAGAGGCGCGAGACCGAGGCCACCAACGGGCACTGGAAGCTCGAGAAGCGTAAACGACCGTTCGAACAAGACAAACTCAGCGTTCCAGGCAGGATGAGTATACTACCAGCCGACCACCGATCCGGTACGGACAAAGGGTCACGGCAGCCAGGAGCCGACTTAGTCCGAACAACGGACCTCGGCCATACAGAGGACCGGGGGCAATAAACACCTTGGCCGTCCAGAAGCCTAAACAACCAAGCTGGGGGGCAACTGTTACGGACCGGCCCAATAGGCCCAGGTCCGGACCTCGGCCTCAGTTGCGCTGGAAACAGAATCCGCGCTATAATGAGCAATAATGAAGGATCCCACCAATTTAGGACCTGATTAATGGAGATTCTCCCTCAATCATGATCCCAACAAATAAATCCTGATTCCCCAATCAAGGATATGGCTCATCAATGCAGAGAGATACTCGCACCAGACTCCTCTATAAATAGAAGGAAACCCTAAACAGGTGCAGGGGTTCTAACTCTAAACTCCTTTACTTTCTGCCACACAGAGCACACACCCCACCCCCTTGGCTATACGCCTGTGTGTGTCTCGAACTACGTGGACTTTGATCCCTTTACAGGGTACGTAGGCTCTAGGCTTGACAACCTAGTCAAGTCCAATATATTTGTGTTCTTAGAACAGAACAAAAGGATTGATGAAATGAAAAGTATGAGTTGAAGTTAAATTCTGCAGATCAAATGTTGTTCTGTGAACAAGGGATTGTTCAACAAATTCATCAAGTTAATTCCTAATCAGTGACGTGACCACCTGCTATATCCATAGTTCCACATTACACACACAAACTAGTTTCTTGCAAAATATCTGGATACGCATATTTAACTGAATTCTTCAAATTCATTGGATAACCATCTCCATAGTTATGTGGAATTCTGCTGGTGATTCTGCAGATTTTCTTTTATGAGTAGTTTTAGCCTACAAGATTCATACAATAAAAGTGTGGAACTGATGGGTATGCTACTCAAGATAAAAGATATACTGTCAGCGCCTTAGTAGCGCAGTGGCATGAGAGCTTGGCTCCCCTCCCTCATGTTCAGGATTCGAACCATGCCCCCTCCCCTACTATGTGTATCCAAAAAAAAAAAAAAGACATAGTGACCCAACGTTAATATCCAATTTCTCTTGGTTAGGTTTTCTCCATATTAAAATCGACCACTACATATATATATATATTTCATTATTCATATTTCATGATGACTTACCTTTATTATCCATCACCATAATTATTTTCAGTGGACCTAGAGGATCAGGAAGCCCAAACACCTCCATCAGATGATACCTGTGTTCTCAAACAAACTTCTAGTGCCTACTGTTTGTTTAAGCTTATAAAAAATAAGTTAAACATGAGAAATTTATTTAAAGAAACCTTAAGCCAGGCATAAGGATTTTGTTGGAAAACCATTTTTTCAGCTTGTGTTGGTAAGATTAATAACCCGAGAATATATAACAAACACAAGTACTTGGAAGAACCACATCCAAAAAGTTAGTAATTGGAGTTGGAGAACTAGTGTCTTATAAAGCCCTTTCTTTAAGGAACCTTTCTGATATGGGACTCATGACAGGCTATCCCAACAAATCTCATGTTTAGCTTAATGAAAATCACCTTTTTAAGCTTAAACAAACAGGCTCTATCTATAAGAAAGACTACTCAACTATAGTTCTTGAACGTTCAAAGATCTCCCATATTGGAAGTTCCGCCACCAAATGAGAAAACTAATCTTAATTCAGATTCTTGCACATGAAGATATTAAGTCTTAGTTTAATCCTTTCAACTAAGTGAGGCAACTCTTATTGGCTTACTTTTCTCATTAGATGCCAAATATTCCCAATTAAGGTTTACTAAGAACATTTCCTGTTGTTTGTTTCTTTATTTTAGTTTGTGGAGAACAAGTATAAGATTCCCTCCAATTATATCTGGCCTACCCTCCCCTTTACAGAAAATATTAATGAAAAAAATTGGAGCTTTTAGTTTAGAATTATATCTTTCATTAAAGATGAATGAGTTGTACTTGAAAGTCTGTAATTTCTCTAATACTACAGACATGTCAGTCCAAATCCTATTCTTTAATGAAACTGTTAAAAATACTTGATGTCATAGAATCCTTACCTTGAAAGGAAATTATCTGACATAATAGTCCTTAAATTAACTACTAAACAAGATAGAAAAAAACGTGTAAAAAGATCAAGAAGAAGGACACTCAAAAAATTATCGAAGATCTCTTGATTAATGATATATCTAAAGAGTTAGTTGCTAAATAAAGCACTATATAATTCATGTAGCCAATTTTATCAGTGGGGTAAAACTTGTTATTCTAGTTGTTATATAGATTCCAAATCCGTATCTTGTTGGTCATACTATAATCAAGTTTTGCATAAAAAGTTAATCATTCCAGAAGTTGAACAATCTGATAAATATGTTCTTCTTTTTTCCTAATGTTCATCAAATGTTGAAATTTGAAGGTATTGTTGCTGCAGGTATTTGAACCAGTTAGTTGTGGACTGGTGGTTGACAGAACAATGATTTTAGCTTTGAATAGCCCAAGATTCTAAGTGGCAAAGCAATCCAAAAAGGATGGCGTGTGGATTTAGAATGAGTCAAATGTCTTTTTAATATTCCTTTTTTTCATGGTCCAGTATAAGCCTGGCCTACATGATAAATTCTGACAGCAAAACACATTAAATAAGAAATTTCCTAATGGTCTAAATATTTAAGATGATACCCAGCCTGTAACTGTTTCATCAGTCTGATGATAAGTTGAATTTAGAATTCAATTTCTTGTGTAAGATGTGAACAAAGAAATTTCCTAATGACAATTTTCTTTGCTTTAAATATTCAAGAGGATCAATAATCATCATCATAAGGCAGATTCATCGGTGTGAGTTGATTAAAGAATTCAATATGTACATACTATTCATTGATGGATCTTTTGAGTCAACATGATTTAATTATGTCGAAATGTCTACAATCAAGTGGTTAAAAGTTTGATCCTCGCCAGCCCAAAAGACTAGCCTGTGAAGTGGAAGAACCAACGAAAGCACCAATCTTACAAGCACAAATCCAAAGATAAAGCATATTCCAAAAAATTAATTAACCTATTGAGTGGGAGGACCCCTTGAACTTATAAACCTCACTCCTCCTGTGTAATTCCCCGTTATGGGACTCATAACAATTTGACACTTAGAAATCATATTCTAATATATGATATAGTGTTGTTGTTCCATTTTAGAGACCATAATGTGAATCATTCCAGCTGTTACCTAATTTTATTTGATCTTGATCTTCTGAATAAAAATAAAAATCCCTAGTTTTGTCCTCTTTTAGGTTGCAATCTCTCTGCTTCACTCACTCTGCAATCTTTGCAAAATGCAAAATTGGAGAATAATGTAAAAGAAGGATGTGTAGTCTTCCTTGATATATCAGTAAGCCTACTAAGTAAGAAGGGACAAACAAAGATTAAGCTACATATAGGTGTGCTTATAAGCATTTCATGCTATAGCATTGGCTAATGACTATATATACTCAAAGCACAACTCATCAAGTCTCTTTAAAAACAATGTACTCCTCCACCTCTTGTAGAATTAAAACACTGTACTACTCCTTAATTCCAGATCAAGTGCTTCAAATTTACTTCAATAAAAGCATGATAGATTTTGCAACTACTTAGAAAAACGTTCACATGTTATAACTTATATATTGAAGAATCTGATGGCAAACAACTCAGTTGCTCTTGTTCTCAAGAATCAAAATCAAAACATTTTGTGTTGCAGCAACTCTATACAGTGAATTGTACGTACCCTTTTCAACTTTATCAAATTGATCGTATAACTAAAATCACTTGTGACAGCTTGGCTTTTTTACTTCGTCCCCTTGAAGGCTTTCTTTCCATCTAATCGTCAAAACTAACTGTCTCTCAAAGTTGGTTGAGATGTTTTCTTTCAATTTTCCTATATTCTAGTTTTTTTACAGTAGTTAAATGTCTAATCTTTAATGTTAAATATATGCTAAAACAGACACTCTTGGAATCCTTTATTTGACTAGACATCTACTGAGGCTATCTTCGGAGGATTCATAATCAACTTGTCATCAAATTTTTTTTTTTTTTTGGAGTATATCTATGAGGCCTGACAGTTCCCTTGTTACTTGTCGTGTTGGAATTCATATGTTAGTTTGGTTGTTGGAAATTTCTAATTTAATAACTATGTGATAGTATTAGCCTATGCCAACCACTGTATTGGGAAGATGCTTATTATGTTTATTTTAAGCCAACAGGCTCTGTTGTTTTGTTTTGATGCATGACTGTTATGACACAACCTATGAAATGTAGGACCAGATAATATTATTGATTGGCTACGATTGGATAGAACTTGTTTTACTTTTAATCTATGTTTGAGGATTCATATTGAAGCTGGTTTAGCATATGCAAGTTCTGAAACAGAAACCAAGGTTGTATTCGTTTCCAATGTTAAAGCTGTAATATGTTTAGTTGTTGCTTTTCAAAGATAGGGTTTTTATTTATTTATTTATATATATATCAAAGAGGGAGAAGTTTTGCAAAACTGAATAGCCAGAGATAGAAAGAGATGAAGCATTGGGTACAAAATAGAGCATCCAAGAATATACTACTTGGGTCTTAATTCTTAAATGTGTGAGTTAGATGACTAATTTATAAAGATTAAAAAAAATTAATTAAGTTAGTTACTCTCTCCGTTCCCATATTTAGGAAAGTTAATTTTTTTCCTAAAATTGCCCTTATTTATGAATGGGTAAAAGAGAGATTGATAATGAGAAAAGGATGAAAAAGAATGTATGTAGTATAATAATTAATTGAAGGCAAAATGAGAAAAAATGCATTTATTATTGAGACAAATTAAAAAATGATCTTACATTTAGGACAAGCTCATTCAAAAAAAAAATACCCTTATATATAGGGACGGAGGGAGTATTTGTTAAAAAAATATGTGTTGCTTTTTTCTAAAATACCTCATTTAACTATTTCCATTAGAAATTATCATTATTGATGAAAACTTCCTTTAATATGATTGTTGGGAAAAAAAATTATAAATTTGTTAGACAAACCCGATTGAGGTATTATATTTAGTACCGAAACAAAATTAAAAGTCTCTCAACTAATTCTCACATTTATTTATGATTTTTTTTTTTTTGGGGGGGGGGGAGTAATTTTTTAAAATAATGAAACCATAATGGAGTAATTTGGTTTGTTACTTTTCTTATTATAGTAGTGTTTTTTGTGCTTGGTATGTTCACCATTGGGCTTTATTTTCACATGAATCAGAAAAATTTCCCATATAGCATTATTTATTAGTTTCTATTTAAGGTTCATCTTTTATTATAGATATAGATATTTTTTTTGTCACCTATCCTAAGGTAACATCATAATTAAATATCACCATAAAGAACTACATGTGGATGCAAATAAGGCTTTTCCAATAAAATAAATGAATTGAATATTTTTCAGATAAAATATTAAAAATATTTGTTTACCCTCAAAAGAATAAATTCTTTTTTGGTCTAAAAATAATGAAAAATAGAAGGGGAAAAAAACAGTAGTTTGATTTGAACATGGAATAAGAAAAATTTCAGACCAGACATTCTTCCTCCTTTCTTTCTAACATTGTTCTCAAATCAAGTTTTCTTTTGGAGGAAAAATCAAATTCAAATTCAAATTCAAATTACATTATATAAAGAGATGTCATCCACCACTATTATAAATTATATTGTGTCCCCAAAAATATGTTTAAAAGTTGATCTCAATCTCTTTATTGATCTATAAAACTAAATATATAATTAATTATGACATAGTTTGGAAATATATTCGTTTGATAATTAAAGGGGTAGAAAGGCATCTAGCAAAAACTTGTGTTACAAGAAAGGGACAAATTAAAGTCTTGAAATGGAAGAAAAGAGAGATACCACTTTTGGGGAAGGATTTTTGGAGGTTCCTTAATGGATGAATAGTAAAATTATTTTTTTAAAAAAATTAAAATATATATATATATATATATATATATATATATTTAAAAAAAAAGGAGAGGATTAAAAGGAATTGTAAGAGAATGATAAAAAGGAAGCACAAGTGTAAAAGCAATGTTCAAAATAATGAATGCTTTTATTCATTAGGTTTTTTAAATGGAATCATGTGATTGCTTCAACTCATCTACCCTTCTCAACCACCATAACCACAACAAACAGTATGCCCCAGTTTGATTTATTTTTTTATTTTTATGAAACTATACATATAATAATTTTTTTAAAAAAAATAAATAAAGTAACAAAGTAAGAGTCTAAAAGATAATAGAAAACATTATGCCCCACCTTTTTTATTTAAATGTACTCAAGTTATAGACCGACTTGATAATAATTAGATTATTATATATTTTTCCTTTGAATTTTATTCATATTTAGGTAAAAACTGATATTCTTATATATTTATACATTTAAGATTTAACATACTTACATGTTACATCTAATTAAATTCGGAAAATTGAATTTTAATTTTAAGTTCGAGGGTGTATGGATATATGAAAAGTACACCATATCCTAACAGTTCAATTGGAAGTAAATATTTTAATTATATTATATAAGATTAAGAACTAAATTTGTTTACTTATTCAAATTATATCAATTTTTTAACCGATAAAAGTCATAAAACCGGCTCTCAATTTTGTTAAAATGACAATTCTTTTTATTTTATTTTTCAAAACTTGTTGTATTAATTTCTATATATATATAGATATATATTGTGTCCACATTCCATATCTCTCTTTCTATATCTATCTATTACTAAATTATACACAAACCACTAAAAAACGGTGTCGGTGTAACTTTATCAAAATTAAAAAGAAAGTTTGTGTAATTACTATCTATTTTCAAGACAAATCTGTGTCCATTTCAAAAAAAAAAAGAAATGTTTGTAATTGTAATAAGGAAAAATACTTACATGCTCCCGAACAACAACTCGTATTATTTTAATCCTACATAATAAATGAGACATCTAGAAAAATTCAAATTTTATGATTTTAAGAACCGTAAACTTCTTAATTTAAGAGGGAACACAATTCCCGCCCCGCGTTCCCTAAAATCAGTGATTTTATGAAGGTGTGTATAAGTAGTTTTTCTTAAAATGTTAGACCCGTGATCTTATATATAGTGAATAAAAAGAAATTACGTTACAAAAACACCCTTAATTAAAATCAACAATAGTTTAATACGCCTTTTTTTTTTGTTAGGAAAATGATAGAAAAAGAATCTAAAAATTGGAAAATTCCAAATCAAAATTGTTGTCTAGAATTAATGACGTAATAACTATATTTAATAAGCAATTTATAACTCATTTTATGGTAAATACTTGATTTGGAATTTTACAATTTTCATATTCTTTTTCTCTCTTCTTCTTTTTTTCTCCCATAAATTGTTGAATACAACTTGAAGTTACAGAATGGTGAATAATTAGGAAAAACGTATATAAGAAAAAGTCAGCTCAAGTTTTAAAATAAAATTTACAAAAATATTAAAAAAAATAAATAAATAAATGCCAACTTATGTTAAATTATTTTAATATTCACCTCCTATTAACTAAGTAAGCTAGTACTTCTCACTTGTGAATAGATAAAATTAATCATAACCTCCATAAAACCAAAACTTTAATTATGGAAGGGATGACTACTCTAAATGTAATTATTGTTGACTTGGGTATGAATCATAATCTTTGTTGTTACAACAACATTAACTAAAATCAAGGTTTATATTGCCAATCAACAAACCTAAGAGAAGAAAAAAGATAATAATAATAAAAAGGATAAAATTTCAAGTAGTAATAACTACAATTATAATTAAGTGCTCTTTTAGGTCCATTAGTCAAACAACTTTCATGTTTGCCTTATAACCCATTATCATCTTTTGTTAACTCGTGCCCTTTTGTTCCCCACCTGCTACAATAAATTATTACTTCACTAATTAACATACATATTAACAAGGAAATATAGATTTTACTGCCCAAAAAAATAAGGAAATATAATTTTTAACTAAATTACAATAAATATATTATACTTTGTATTTGTGTGAATTTTTTTTTTAAAATTTTACTCCTAATTAATTATATGTGTCTCTAATCTTTTTCCTGCATGTTTTCTTTCATCTATTTTCTTACTCATTATTATCTTTCTCACTCAGCCTCTCCATAAATAAGGGTTTATTGAAAACAAATATATTTCTCACACATTTATTGTTTTTACTAATTTTTAACCATTTTTTATTTTATGTAATTTGGTTGTTTATAACTTATATATAGGAGTATATAGAAACTTTGAAGGGTTTAACATGTTAAAATTTATCCTAAACAGTTTAGAATTGCAGTTAAAAAAAAGTAAATAAAAAAAAACCTTAATGATGAGGCAAATTACTCACGCCCTACTTGATTCAAAAAATATGGCAAATATAGAGTGTTTATATAAACACACACAAACAACCTACCACCTTCATTTATTGTCGGTCTCTTTTTGTTTCATGGAAATTTAATTTCTTATTATTATTTTTTGGGCCAGAATTTCTTATTAATAACTATTTATTCAATTGAACATTTTATTATATAAGGACGCTAGTTTGGTCAAATCAAGTAATCAACTAGCACTCCTCCAAGTTTTTTTAATGATTTTTATTTTTGGAAAAAAGACGAATAAATATCATTTGAATTTACAAAACTCTCAGAAGCCCGTCGAATTTGTAAAAAAATTAAGAGGTGACAAAAACTTTTGAGGGTTATGCAAATTTAGGCAAAATGACCATAATGCCCTTTCTTTCCTTTCCTCTGCCTTCCTCTCTCCTCTCTCTCTGAACCAGGCCGTTCCTCTCTAATCCAACCCAGTCTCGCTATGACTGCCGACGAGGCATGTTCGCCATCATCTACCTCCGCTGTCAACGCCAACGCCGCATCGGCGATGAAAAAGGAAAAAAAAAATTGAAATGAAAAAAAATTTTGATCGGTCGATCGGAAGAAAAAGAAATTGGAAGAAGAAACTAGCTGGAAGGAAGAGGACGGAAGAAGAGAAGGAGGCAAAAAAAAGAAAAATCATAGTAGTGCATGGAAGTGCGCACTTCCAGTGCACTCAAGCCAGTCACTCACTATGACTTTTTTTTTTTTTTTGGCCTCCATCTCTTCTTCCTTCCTCTTCCTTTCTTCATGCCTCTCCTTCCTTCCTTTCTTCCAATTTCTTTTTCTTCCGATGGACCAATCAAAATTTTTTTTTTCAGTGTTTCAGTTTTTTTTTCTCTTTTTCATCGCTGGTACGGCGTTGGCGTTGGCGTTGACAGCAGAGGTAGACGGTGGCGAACGTACCTCGTCGGCAGTCACAGCGAGACTGGATTGGGTTAGAGAGGAACGGCCTGGTTCAAAGAAAGAGGAGAGAGGAAGGCAGAGGAAAGGAAGGGCATTATGGTCATTTTGCCTAAATTTGCATAACCCTCAAAAGGCTTTGTCACCTCTTAGTCTTTTTACAAATTCAACGAGCTTCTAAGGGTTTTGTAAATTCAAATGGTATTTATTCATCTTTTTCACTTTTATTTTTTGGAGAGTATATTATATTGTTTATAGAAAAATGTCCTATTTATAATCATGAACGTACAACCATTTTACGTCAAGTTCATCTCAAAGTAAAAAAATTTCTTGGTCTGGTTTCAGATTAATTATATTCATGTATACGTGGAATTTTTATTTTATCCACAGATAATGCTTGTGTCACATTATTTCTCTAAAATATTTATATGTATAATTAGATTATATAATAGTTTATAAATAAGATAAATTAGTTTGAAAAAATGATTTGAAGGTTTCAGTTATCAAACTTGGATCATCTAGGGCATTTAAACTCAAGCTATGAAGACCATGGTTATTATGGTTACCGGTCGTTTAAAAAAATTATAAATATAAATATTTTAAAATAATTTATTTAATTAAGTCTTCTGTTACCATATTAAATTATTGTGACTTATAAATAAAGATAGGAGGAGAATGAAATAAAACCTCAAAGTTTCCAACATCACAGATCATAACTGTCCCATTTTGAGTTTTGTGCCATGATCCTTTCAACTCATTGTACGGATCCATAATTTTCTTTTAAAAAAAATAAATAATAATTTAAGTTGGTAACACGCTACGTATTATTTCTCTATCAGTTTTACAGATAAATAGTTTAACTATTTTTATTAATTCTGCAATCCATTCATTACAATTTTTTTTAATAAAAAAGTGAACATTTTTATTGATGAGAATGAGGAGAACACAACTTCAAATATCATGAAACACATTTATTAAAAAAGACTAAAACCCTTTGCGTTAAGCCTCAAGAGGGGAAACACTTAATCAAATTTTAAAAAAATAATGATATCAATATTTAGATTTTCATTGATAGAGAAGCTCTTATATCTGTATTTAAACTCTAGCCTTTTAATCAATAAACTTTTTAAATAGAGACTTTATACCAAATTTGCAATTACTATATGTATTATGAAATACAGTATCTATTTTTTTTCGTGGAATATAATTTTTATTAGGGCAAATCACGTTAAATTCCCAATTAAAAAAAATATCAAAAAAGTCTAATGTCTTCTTAATGACAAACAAATGAGTCATAATTCACAAATGAATAAATTACCATTGACAGTTTGTGAGACTGTTGTGATATTATTATTTTTAATTAGGACCTTATTATCATTTTCTCTTTTTATTACTACCTCATGTCCTAAATATAGTAGAGTTTGTAGTATAATTTACACTAAAAACTACTACCTCCGGTCCTAATTATAAGAGTTAATTGACTTTCTTTAGTGAAATTAAGGAAGCTAGATAAGTTACTTAATCATTTCATATATTGTATATCCTTAGATTATATATTATTTTATTAGTTAAATTATATAGTTTGAAGAAAAAAATAAAAATACTCTAAAATAATTTATTTAGCTTCCTTAATATCTCTAAAAAAATCAACTAACTTTTATAATTAGGACTAGATGGAGTATAACTTATACTTATGAGTACACTACAGACTGTACCAGAAAAGTATAACACAAGTTAGAGTACGAAATTTATTTACTCCTTGTCTTTTTGAGAGGACAAGAACACACATCAAATGAGGCCTAAATCAATCCCACTCCCTAAGCAATCTGTTCGAAAAAAACATTGATAAAAAACGAGCCTGAAAATTTGAAAATCCTAATTAAAACATGTTTGTTACCTAGAATTGATAGAAATGATTTTTCGAATTAATTAACGGTAGAAGTTACTTTTTTAATATGATTTATATTGTATGAGGTAAATATGTGAGAGATGTTTTATCTCAACTTATGTAAATATGCTTTTCAAACGATAACTCAAACAGATTGCGCGCAATTCACGACTCATTTATTTGAGAATTTGTAATTTCTTGCTCTATCTTTTTCCCTGTTTTCTTTATGTTGCAATTTTTCTCTATTAGTTTTTTTTTTTAATATCATAAACAATTCTATTAGTTGAATCCTCCTTTTTTCAAGGCAAAAAAAAAAAAAAAGTTCAACGCTCCTTTTTTAATCAGATTATAATTATATGTATTTCTTCGACTTTTTTTTGTTATGTAAACTTTTTCATTGTTAATAACCATCGTTTTGTTTATTTACCTATATTTTTTTTTAAAAAAATCCTATTAGGGCATTCAGGAATTAAAAAAATAAAAGAAAATAAAATTAGATGCTCATGTCTCCGCAATGACTTAGAAATATTTAATCTACCCCTTTGCGCCTCTTCGCTTTAAAACATTTAATATTTATATATAAAAAATAAAATATCTATTTGCATAATTATATTACGACAAGTTTTAGTTATTTTTAGCTAAAATATCTGTATAATAATTTTTAAATTATTTATTATGCGTTTTCTTTATTCATTTTTTTGCTGAAGCATTTTCTTTCTTCACAAAAGCATAAATTAATAAGAGGAAAAACTTATAAAAAATAGTTAATATTTTTATTAAAATTTAAAGTCCAAATTAAAATGATGTCCCTTTTTATATGTAGAAAACATTTTACACTATATTTAAAAACATTCAGTGATTTATTAAAATTTGTTTTTAGTGATTACGCTAAGTATCTTTTTATTCCCTCGCGGTGATTATTATATAAAATGTGTTCTTCATGCTCTTGTAAGGCATTTGTTAGTTTTAATAAATATTTATTTTTATATGTGCCGAAATTTAATAAGAGCAGAGAATGAAATAAATATTAATATAATATTAGAGTTTAAAGTAAATTTTATAATTAATTTAATATTCTTAACTGTTTTTATTAATATGTGTTACTTACTTAAAAGTTACCAATGCTTGACATCATTGAGGATATTAGCATATTCATTTAATGGTGACAGATGAGATTTAGAACTTTAATTAAAGTCTAATATAAGAAGATTAATAAATTTGACTTTTAAGAAATGCACTTTCCACTTTATATTTAAAGAATTGGAGCAAGCTTGGATGCAAATACATTAATTGCATATTCCCAGTATTCAAAACTCTAATTAATTGATATAAAGACACCATGAAATTAATTAAATTAAATATTTATTAATTCTTTCGACAGGCCAATTTAATGTAAAATGGACCTATTCGCCCTGGCTTCACCTTCAAGCTTTTTCATCTCCTCTGTCTTGTGTGTTGTGTGGCTCATGGCTCGACTCACTCGGCTTATATGAGCCGACTTTATCCTCTTTTCTTTCGTGGTCAACTATTGGAAGATCCGTTACACGTGGACACCAGAACAAATTAGTATAGTACTATATGTTAATATGTTATATTTTAGGGACAATCGCTTTAAAGTCCCAAAGGACAAAAAATATAAAAAACATTCTAAAAAAAATTCTGTAGATTTTAATGACTAGAGATTAACCACGTTATTTATGGGTTTCAACAACTCCTTTGAGACTTTTTAATATTAGAATTTTCTGTAGAATTTTTTTGATAATTCCTTGGTCTTTGGGGACCTTAAAGGGATTTTCCCTATATTTTAAAATATTATTAAATCATCAAACAAACATTTTATCTTTTTTATTTTGCCCCTAATAAAAATTTACAATTGGTCCAATGGTAATTACTCTTTGTTAGAAAATGTAGAGTCCGATTATTTTTAATGAATGATATGTTTGAAAAAAATTTGTTGGATATATTCATGAAAGTTTATAATATTATTTCTTATATTGGTAGAAAATATTCTTCTATTTTTTTATGACACTTAATAATTGAGAAAGTTTTTTTTTTTGAAAAAAAAGATCTAAAATATATCCTTTTGGGTTACATAATTTAGTTTTTTTTTAAGAAAAAAAAAAAAGGTTTAGTACACCTCAATTAACTCCTATGAGACTATTTCATGCATTCCTGGCATAAAATCATTTCTAATTCCTCATATGGTTGCAAAATCTCATGAAATTCTAGTCTAGCCTCAAAACTCATCTTCATTAGATAGTCTACTACGGAATTACAAGTCTAAGGCACATATAGGTTAGCTTTGTTATCCAGTTCATTCAAAATAACTGTTGGACTTCGTTGATGATGCCTGAGTCTCAGTAATTACTGCCCTGTGCATAAAGAATCAACTGAAGACGACATTCAAAAGAGTCCATTTCCAGCCATATACACTTCCCGCATCCCCATCGCCCATGCAGATTTTAACCCCAAAAGACATGTCCATATTTCTGCAAAAAGCTCATTCTGGTTATCAAGTATTGCCTAGCTAACAAAACTAAATTACGTGAGGATACATATATAATTTAGTTTTACTAGCTAGGCAGATGGTGAAAGCTTCATCGGATGACTTTACCTTTTGGATTGAGCATTTCAACCTCCATCACAGTTGTATTTCTTTGTCTTTCTTATTTTCGAGGCAAACCCCCTTAAAAATTTGCTTATATTTATATATATGCGTGTGTGAAAGAGAGATGGGGGGTGTTATTAATGACAAATCCAAAGAGATATATGTTGTTATAATTTAATTAGTTTAACCTACTCTAACTAATTGAAGTTTTGAAACCAGAGGTAATTTAAATTTTGATGGGAGACAGCTAGTACAATAAATTCAGGGACAAGAGGCAATTAACTCTTATTTTGTCTTTCATAGAGACTTGTAGTTTTCAGCATTTAGTATTATAACATGTGTACATGTGTGAGTGGATTTTGTTCATTGGGCAACCGGATCTGTTGGTTGAATTCATAACTAGAATTCAATGGAAGATTGAGACTATCAGGACCTGCCTGATACACTTAAAATTCAAAAAATGGCAATACAATTTCTTGAAAAATTAAATAGTAGATACCCTCAGCTTGATGTTATAATTAAGTAAGATACCCTGTTAGATCCTTTTGGGGCCTCAAGTTCGAGTTTCAGAAGAATCATTTGTGTTGGGAGAAGAAGTCACAAACCCCAAATTGGAACCCAACGATAATATATAAAAAAACTAGTGTAAAAATGTAACATCTTACGTTTTTATTGAAGTGATACGTGTTAAAACGCGAATAAAAACTTACTTGTAAAGGAAAACCCCTATTTTCATTTCCTCCAAGTTTTGCATTCTAAGTTATTAGAGCATGAACTTGTTATAAAAGTAAGGATGAGGATATCGAGGACATGCAACTGATATAAGATGATGTGTTATTTGAATTAATTGATATAATTTATGACTTGTTAAACTTTATTCTTATGATGTTTTGGAACTTGGTTGTAGTAGGCAATGATGGAGCTTTTATGGGACCTGGTATCCCCCCCCCCCAAAAAAAAATTGTTTAGAATTTTTTTAATATAATGTAAAATTTAATCTTGGCCCCACCAAACTTTTTTTTTTTCATTTTCCCTTCTTTTTATATCTTTGGGGTTTATAATTCAATCTTTGCTCTATGTAGGGTCTTGAATGATTTATGTTAATTTTGTTATTTTTTTTTTCTATATTTCATTCTAATTACTTGAAATTTTTAGCTTATCAGTGAAATTTACTTTTGTGGTGTATCATTTACTATGCTTTTACCCATACTCGAACTTATTGAGTGCTCATCCTTCATTGTAATTATGTAACTACATTTCTAACCGCATTTAACCTTACTTTTCTAAATGACAGGTTTGTAAAATAATTGTCTCTCTTATTACATCATCAGTATTCACCTGATTTCATAATTTTTTTTATATTCTTTTCTTTTTTAATGCATTTAAAACTTTCATTGCAAAAAATTTTCGAAGGCGCGGCCCCCGAACCCTCATCATTGCATCCCCCCCCCCTCAAAAAAAAAAAAAATTGCTCCAAACTCCACCCTTGGTAGTAGGTGTTAAACTTTTTTTTTTTTGTGTTTTTAGACTTATGTTTTATATATTTATATGACTTATATCTTTTAAATATGAAGTTGTTCATTGAATTTTGATTAGTTATTTAATTTTTTTTTCATTTATATATATATATATATACTTTTGTATTCTAACTTTAAGTAGCAGAAACTTTACATGTCATTTCGATGATTTAAGTTTCTACTACCTCTCCCGTATTTACATAGAAACTCGATTTTAACAACATTGATTACGTTAAAAAAACAATTAAAATCCTTACTTTTGCACGTTTGGTACCAGTCTGATCTTAAACAAAAGTAGTTTTTGCATAATATATATGTATCAATAAAAACATTCAAAAGTTATAATAAATTTGTCATGAAAACATAGAGTAAGTGATATTTTGTATTATAAATAAAAAATTATTTAATTTTTTTTTATCAAACTTCCACGTGCATATCAGATACCAAACGGACCCTTAGGTGTTCCTTATTTCCAATAATAGTCATGTTTTCGGGTTTCCCTTCTTTAAAGCAAAACTAAATAAAATCTGCCTTCCCCTTTAATACCTGGTGATGGCACATGTTTTAAACCTGTCATATATATACACACAAATTTGTTTTATGTACAAAAAGCCTTGTGAATGTTAATTTTAGGCAAACCACATTTAAATATAATAATTCAAAATATATTTGAATAAAATACCATCTTTTATTACATAGCAAACTATCTTCTGTGGGTCGTTGTTTATACTTTATATCCTACTTGATCTGTGCTTTATGGGAGCTTAATATTTGTTATAAAAAAAATAAGTCTAAAATATATATGTTTTATAGATAAGAGCATAAATTTTTAAAACTGTTTATAATTAAAGTTATCTCTTAGAAAACTATAAAAGCTAACCATTAGATAATTTTCATAAGTCCTCCATGGACCACTCTCATATGCATTTTACAAAACACATTTTTTTTTAAGAACCCATAAATTTTTCACAAAATTTATGAAAAGATCTGTATGATTATTTTTTGATCTTTTTATTTCTAACCCTCTCTAAATCCCACCTGATGGGAGCCTTACATGTGTACTAGAATGCTTTTTATTATTATTATTATTATTTCTATATTATGAATTACATGCATTGTCGACATGTGTTGGCCCGAATGTGGAAGGAGTTTTTACCGTTTAAACATAAAATTGAGTTTGAATCGACACAAATGCAAAAATCATTTTTATGAGAGTTATTCTTAATTGAGCTTAATAATACTTAAATCTAATACAGTTAGATAGAAAATATAGAGGAAAAAAAAAAACAACATGCATCTTTTTTATATTACATGAAATTGAAATGGTGGTGGTGATCCATTAGAAAAGGGATTAAAAGAAAGGAAGGAAGGAAGGAAGTAGAAAGGAAAAGGAAGAATTAAGGAACACATGTCTAACAACATTGTGAAATTAGATTTACCAAACTCTTCCAACAACTTGGAGTGGGGTCATATATAAGATAAGAATGCCTTTTTAATTGCACTATATATGTAGTAGTAGTACGTAGTAGTGATACTATTAAGGTGAAAAAATATATATGAGGTTTTTTTAAAAATTGCGTTTAATACCATATGTTTTTTTAGAGAGGTAAAATAACTATGAACTTTTAAAATAGGTACAAAACTATACATTGACTATTTGTTTAAATTTCTAATTAAGGGTTAAAGTGTAAAAATACATATGAGATTTTCTCAAAATTAAATTGTGTCCAACACAAATTTTTTTTAGGAGCAAAAGTAATTATAAACTTCCAAGATAAATGTAAAAGTATACATCGTTAGTAGATGACTATTTGTTCGAATTTTTTAACGATGAAGTGGATGATTAAAAAATAACTTGGAGAGAAATATTTATATACTCTAGGAATATCATGTCATACAAAATCTGTCTAATGAAAACATAACAACTCATATCATTTTAATCCTAATTGGTTGATAATTCCTTTGAAAATATTTAAAATTTATCTTGTCTTTAAGAAAAATATTTTTTAATAATTTTGTTTTAATTTTTTTAAATTATTATGTTTCTTCTTTTAAACACAAGATAAAATTTGAATCTTATCAATCAACTAGGACTAAAATGATACTCCCTCCGGTCCTAATTATAAGAGCTAGTTGACTTTTTTGGAGAGATTAAGGAAGCTAACTAAATTATTTGAAAGTATTTTTATTTTTATTTTTTCCTTCAAACTAATTAGTTTAACTAATAAACTAATACATAATCTAAAGATACACAATATATAAAATGATTAAATAACTTATTTAACTTCCTTAATCTCTCCAAAGAAAGTCAACTAGCTCTTATAATTAGGACCGGAGGTAGTATTAATTATTATGTTTTCATTGGACAGAGTTTAGATGACATGATACTCGTGGAGTATGTAAGTATTTCTCCAACTTGGAATAATAATTTAATGATTGGGCCAAAAAAAAAAAAAATCCACCTAACCCTTCATCTTCACCTCTTCACTTCTTTCAGAAGAGAGAGGGAGAGGAGAGAAAAGGTGATGGGGAGATAAAATAATGAGGTGGACACAAAGGGTTATTATTCCATATTACTTTTTAATTACCCACATCATCTTCCTTGCCACCATTTTCTGTCAAAGAATTGAAACAAATGCTCAACTAACGATCAATATGTATTTTAGCGCATATTCTGAAACTTCACAGTTACTTTTGCCTCTCAAAAAAAATATTCATGTTGAGTGCTTTTAAAGGAAAATATTATGTGTATCTTTGCATCTTAAACGGTTGATGTGCATTTTTATACTTATTTTAAAAATTGATAGTTACTTTTGGCCCTCAAAAAATATTTGTGGTGACCGCACTTTATAAAAAATTTCATGTATATTTTTATATCTTAACCCATATTAATTCATTAGTTTTTTTGTGTTGCATGGTGCACGTTCTTGTACTGGTGTTGTTAGGTGCATTCATATGAATTCAACCAACCCTCCTTCTATCTAACATACATATATTGTTATCATCCTCTTCATTTCTCCATGTCATATTTAATATGCTCTATTTCTCTTTATTATACAAAATTATGTGTATGTGTGCGTATACATTATATTCATTTTATTTTAATTACTGCAATAATTTTTAACAATGATAGCTTTTTTTTTTCCCTTGAAAAATTAATTAGTTTAACTTGATATAATTCATTCAATTAACCTCTCTAATTTTAGCCATTCAATCCATTAATTCCTAGTATATTGTATGACTTGGTTATAGCTTAATTTCCTGGAGACTAGATGTTTATTTTTTTTTTTTCGAAATGTAGGAACCAACTAAATTATTTTTCTAATTATTTCCTACACCTTCTTCCTTCCCATGAAATAGGAATTACTTACTATTAATATAAAATTTATTTATAATTCGTTGATGCAGTTGATTTTGGAGATTTTTTATAATGTACAAGAAAATATGTTGAATTTAAAAATTAATTAAAACTAATAATATGATAAACACATATTTATTAACAAATAATTAAAATTTTTATCATTATTATGGTAAATTAGGATGTGTTTGAAATTTTGAAATCGTAATAAATCCCAACGAAGGCCAACAACACAAGTTATGACATGGGAAGTGTGTCAGTACTCGTAGCTAAAAGAAGAAACAAAGCCAGAGTACACAAAGCCACAGGAAAAAGCGAATTACAGAGTGAAATTATCCAAACACAGCCTTATCAGTTCAGCCACTAAGCCGGATAAGCTAGGTGGCTACAAAAATAATCCTTTAATTTTTATTTTTATTTTTTTAATTTTAAAAAACCGTTGGAATCATAAATTCAACTGCTTTTAACGTTAGTTGGGTCTCACTCTCTCTCATCACCAATATCTAACAGTCAACCCTACCAGCCTTCCCTCTTTTTTTCCCCTCTTTCTGTCTATTTTATTCTCATCTTCCATTACCATCCAAAAACAATAAAACTCAAAATTCATGAACAAAACGAAAATGGAATAAAAAAATAGTTAAAATAAACCTTAGCGAGTTCCTCCCTTTTGTTTTTATATTCTTAAATTGAGGAGTCCTTTACCTCCCTCTCTCTGTGTGTGTCTCTGTCTCTCTCTCTCTCTCTCTCTCATCCGCCATTTTTGCTCCTTAAAAAACTAAAGCATTCGTCGTCACACAACACAACATCCAACGTGGTTGTTTTTGAAGCAAATGGGCGTGGACATGTCCAATAACCCACCTCCATCTTCTCACACTAAAGACTTCTTTGCTTCTCCTGCTCTTTCTCTCAGTCTCGTAAGTGAAATAAATCCATTAAAGTGTTCACCTTTCTTCATCCCCAGATGCTAATTTTTGTTTTTTTTAATTGTCTGATTGATTTTTTCTGTGTTGTGAATCAAGGCTGGGATTTTCCGGCATGCCGGAGACGCTGCTGCAGCGGCGGGGGCCGGCACATCCAGCAGGGAGGTGGAGGTGGAGGAGGGGGATGAAGGGAGTGGCGGCGGCGGCCGGCGGGATGAAACAGTGGAGATTAGCAGCGAGAACTCCGGCCACACGAGATCCAGATCGGACGATATTGATTTTGAAGGAGAAGGCGACGGTGACGACGGAGACGATGGCGATGGAGATAAGAACAAGAAGAAGAAGAGGAAGAAGTATCACAGGCACACTGCTGAACAAATCAGAGAAATGGAAGCGTACGTTAATTCCTTTTTTCTTTTTAATTCATTTGTCCACACTCATCTTTCACTTTTATTGTTTTTTTCCCCTTTTTCAGAAATAATGTTTCAAATACATTATGAAGATATAACCCAAAAAAAAAAAAACAAACATATATGAATATGTATTAATGTTTAATAGTTCAAAGGGGTTGATTAAATTAAGATGATAGCCTATACAATGATCCTAGCTAATGTGAGCTGAGCAGAATCCACTTTTTGCAGTACCTTTTCTTTTAAAGTTTGTTAAGAGTATTATTGGCATTGGTAAAGAGAGAAAATTAGAATAAATAAATTAGATAGAAAGTTGACGTTGCAAGGTAAATTTTCGTGAAAATGACTTTTAGGTTCTAATTAAAAAAAATAATACCAGAAAAGTCTTCATTGATATATGAACATGAGAGATTAATAAGTGAATCAGTTACCATTAATAATTTATCGGACTTGTCAATGAATCATTTCCTTTGGGTGAGACCTGTATGTCATTCTCCATAAATTTCTTTGTGCTTGCCATTTTTATGTGTTTTTCTAGGCACATGCATGTTTAGGTGTCAACTAATGGTCACTCACTAACAATTTGGAGAGAAACCAATGAAATGGGCCTTTTTAAAGTTATAATTTAACATTAAAAGGAAAAGGAATGTTAATATTGAACTAAGTTGTTTGCCCAGAATACAAAACTAAGTTTTGAAGGATCAGCGATCCTGTCACCTCTAGTTTATTTTCTAGTTTGGTGTATTTAGGGCTAGATTCTCAATGTCTAGTTCTTTGTCTTATCAAGCTTCGGCTTGCCTATATTATCAAAAAAAAAAAAAAAGTCATGAACAGTAAAAACTGGTTAATTTTATGTTTGTGTAAGAAAATAGTGAGTAAAGCTTTGCAATTTTGTTGTGAACATATACTCCCATTTTGGAATATTGAGCTTTATATGATTGCAACGTGAACTAACTCTCTTTTTTTGGCTGTCAGATTAATTATATTTTAACTAGATTCTTATATAATTATTAGAATGTTACTTTATCAAAGAATTAAATATAAAAACAATTATAAGCTCAGTCATTCTAGAAAATATACTTCAATAGTCTAGATGCCTCCCAATAAAAACTACATGATAATTTCATATAATTAAAAATCTGAATAATAACCAGAAAAAAGAAGAAGGAAATAAGATAATAGCCATTATTTTTCACAGGCCCCAATAGATTCCCTCTTTTTTTTTTTTTTTTAAATCCCCTTTAAACTTCAAATTCTCTTTCTCTTGTCTATATGTCTGTGTGTGTAGACAAGCTGAAATGAAGTAAAAGTGATAAACTCTATTTTAAGCATAAACCTTATTATTTATTTTAGTTAGAGGAGATTTTAGGAAATGTTTGGGGGATAAAAAAAAAAAGAAAAGAAAAGAAAAGAAAAGAAAGAGACTGAAAAGAAGGGTATAAATATTTCAGGCTTTTCAAAGAGTCACCACATCCTGATGAAAAGCAAAGGCAACAACTTAGCAAGCAATTAGGCCTTGCCCCTAGACAAGTCAAGTTCTGGTTCCAAAATCGTCGCACCCAAATCAAGGTATTTTTCTCTCTCTCCTCCTCTTTTTTCCCCAAGAGAATCAAAATAATTACCCACAACAATCCACAATAAATATATAAAAGGGTTAAGTATCAATTTTGTCCCTACACTCAAGAATAATTTTACCCCTAAAATTTTCAACGTAATAATGTTGCCCCTCTATTAATAACCCTAATGTTGACCATTAGTTGACTGTTAGGATAGTTAACGGATGAGCAACATTGCTATATTTTTAAAATTTAGGGGCAACATTGCTACGTCGAAAACTTTAGGGGTAAAATTACTCCTAGACACGTACTTCAATGATAAAATTAATACTTAACCCTATATAAAAACCCTTATGCTCATATTTTTAAGTTGAATTTAAAGAACTCTCACACTTTAATGACACTTAGTTAACTTATTAATTATGAGTTAAATTTTAAATTTTATCTTAATTTATTATTGATTCCAAAAATCAATATGAATATATTTTTTTGTTTATTATAATTAATAAAGGTAAAAAAGTAAAATAACATTTATTATTCTGAATTGGAGTAATGACAAAAAATTTTGGTCAAAATTGGACTTAAGCTAGTTTACTTTTCACAACCTTAAAGAAAGAACGGTTTACTCAGTAAATTGGTCTTTTTTTTTTTTTTTCCAAATTTTGTCTCACCTCTCTCTCCCTCCTCCTCCTCCCTCGAAGGTAACTAACTCTGAAAGGTGGACAACTTTTGCAGGCAATACAAGAACGTCATGAGAACTCATTGTTAAAGACCGAAATAGACAAACTGAGAGACGAAAACAAGCAAATGAGAGAGACCATCAACAAATCTTGCTGCCCCAACTGTGGCATGACCACCACTAGCAGAGACACCGTCATGTCCACCGAAGAACAACAACTTCGTATCGAAAATGCCAAACTCAAAGCCGAGGTTATTCTTCCCCACACACACCCACACACACACAGCACTGTTATGAATGCATACATGCAGACATATATATATATATATATATAAAGCTTAAAACTTGAGATTGCTTTTTGGTTTTGCATCAGGTAGAGAAGTTAAGAGCGGTAGTCGGGAAGTACCCGCAAGGGACGGCGTCACCGTCGTGTTCCGGCGGAGGAAATGACCAAGAGAACCGAAGCTCGTTGGATTTTTACACAGGAATATTTGGGCTGGACAAGACGAGAATAACGGAGATAGTGAACCAAGCTTTGGAGGAGCTGGTGAAAATGGCGACGGTGGGAGAACCATTGTGGGTTCGGAGTTTAGAAACTGATCGTGAGATTCTTAACTACGATGAGTATGTGAAGGAGTTCGGAGCCAGCAAGGTTGATGAAAGTTCTTCTTCAACCACCAGCCATGGAAGTAGGATCAAGAGATCCATCGAAGCTTCCAGAGACACTGGCCTTGTTTTTGTTGATCTTCCTCGCCTCCTTCACAGATTCTTAGATGTGGTAAGTTCATCACAACACATTTTTAATTCAACCTAATTCTTTATATACACGCATAACAAATCTGCCGAAACAATGAATCACTTTTGTCTCTGTAATATCACCTCTCTTTATTTGTAGAGGATATTTATTATGCTAGCTAGGGAAAAAGATACTAATTTTTTTTGGACAAAACATAAATAAGGAGGAAAAAATATTTCGAGTCCTAGCCATATGAATTAAAAAGGGAAAATCCCTTTAAGGTGCTAAGGGAACAAAAAAATGTCAAAAAAGTCTCAAAGAAAATTCTGATGTCAAAAATGTTTTTAGAAATTGTTAAAACCTAGAGATAGAGTTGTCAATGACATTTTTTACATCAAAATTTTCTCTGATAATTTTTTGACATTTTTTTTGTCCCTTTGGATCTTAAAGGGATTTTCTCATTCAAAAAGTAGTAGAAGAATTTGGTATTTTTGTGGTTATATTGTTTTGACTTGATTATAATTCAGTACATAAATTCTGACTTGATGCAATTCAATTCCTACACTTTGACTTGAATCACCTCAGTTTTTATAATTTTAACTATTTAAAATATTAGTCACTATATTTTAGATAATAACATTATATATTTCATAGAACTTAGGGATTAAAGTTTTAAATGATTAAAATTATAAAGATTAGGTTCCATTGAGATAAAGTTTATGTACTGAAATTTAATTAAATCAAAATTATATGAATTGAGTCACACTAAGTTAGGTTATATGTTTGAGTGAAATGGAGTCAATTACTTTTAATAAAATTTGAACATGAATTAATAGTATTGTATATCAAATAATTGTATAAAAAGAATTAATGTTCATGAGACTTAGACTTTATAAAATGAATGATATTTATATGATATAAATGCAGAATCAATGGAAGGAGATGTTTCCATGCTTGATATCAAAGGCAGCAACTGTAGATGTCATTTGCAGTGGAGATGGAGCTAACAGGAATGGTGCGGTTCATTTGGTGAGTACCAAACAATGAATCATTATCACTTTTTGCTAATGACACTAAAAATATGTGGGCCCACATTATCATAATCTTTAAAAAGTTTTAAATATTTAAACAAAAAAATCATGTTTCAAATCATATTTTGAAATAATAGGGTATTTTATTTGTATTTCTTGAGTGTGGTCCTTTCAAGAATAAAAAAGTATTCTCTCCGTTCCCAATTATAAGAGCTAGTTAACTTTTTTGAAGTGATTAAGGAAGATAACTAAATTACTTTAGAGTATTTGTATTTTCATTTTTTTTCTTCAAACTAATTAGTTTGATTAATAAACTAATATATAATTTAAAGATTCATAACATATGAAATGATTAAGTAATTTATTTAGTTTCCTTAATTTCTCCAAATAAAGTCAACTAGTTCTTATAATTAGGACTGAAGATAGTAATATCAAACTTTCCATGTGGTTTATATTATATAGAAAAATTGGCATGAAGTTCCATTATTAGAGCAGATATTTTTGCTGAATTTTACTAAGTGTGTATCAGTTTAAATTAGTGTTAGAAAAACAAGTTCACGTAAGTTAAAAGATAAAACTCATCCACACACTTATATCATAAACTGTAAATCATATTGAAAAAGTAGCTTCTACCACTAATCCAAACAATCATTTAAATAGAAGTTAATTACACACATACATATACATATATGTATATATGTGTGTGTGTTTATTCATATATATATATATATATATATATATATATATTCTTTAGAAAAAAGGGGTGCTCTTGAGTCTTGACTTTAAATTCAGCCTTTTGTTTGGATATCATAAAGTGATTATATAAAGATACAAAAAAGCATTTAAGAGAATATTTAAAAAAGTTCCAATCCCATTCACTGACTCTTTTCTGCAGTTTCCTTTCCCTCTTCCTTTTTTTTTTTTTTAAAGCCATGCAATTATATGTATATATTAAAAATTGATAAAAATATGATTGTGTGTAAAATTTACTACATCACTTTACCTGCATTCGCTTTATCTCTTTGGGTGTATTATATGCATTACTTTAATAATCACCTTCGTTTTCTTAACATATGTGAAAACTAATGAACTATCTAAAAATTAAATTAGGAGAGAGTTACAAAAAATAAAAATAAAATGTTGTCAATTTTGTGTTCCACATTCCAAAAACCTAAATTTGTCAGATTAAGTCAAATGGAAGGAACTCAATTGTTTTAAAATAAGGTAGGTGAAAATTAAAAAAAAAAAATTAAGTCTAATAATAACACTTTACACATTTGATAATATTGAATCTCAAATAAATGTATAAAAAATTGAAATTCAAACTACATTAGCACCAACTAAAAGTTACATCACTCACATGGGGTTGATTGAGATGGTAACTGATCGGGTCGGGTTGGATTAGTTCGATTTCTAATAATAGGATCCGGATACTAGTAGTTCCATTCTTCCATCTATGAAAATGTTACACTATTCTTAGCTTTGAAATTACAGTAGCTTTGTTTTTAAAAGTAAGTATATTTGGATATTATAAGTGGCTTGTTTATTTGTTTTCAAAAATTAAAAACCCAATCCCAAAACCTTAATTATATTGGGTAAAAGTTAAAAAAGTGAGAGTAGAGGACATTCAGAATCACATGTGTATTGTCGTTTTGGGAATGAAAAGAAGGGAAGAAGACAAAGTAGGCAATAATAACAATAACAACAAAAAAAGACATTATGAAATGGGTTTAGTTGCAAATTTGTCCGATAGTTTTTACTGAGAAACATTGTTATCTTGAAAGTCTTTTTAGATTTAATATTGCTCTAGAAGTGCTAAAATGGAACAATGTTGTCATTTTCTGTTAAAAAATTCACGGCGAACGTTAACTTTTTAACGTTATGTGACTATGTTTTGAAACTTTCGAGTCTACATTGAATTTGGAAAAACTTTCAGGATAACATTGTTTTTTTAATAAAAATTTTTGGAGTAAATTTGCGGCTTGAAATTGAATAGAAATGAAGGAGTGGTTGTGAAAAATAAAAAATTTGCAGATGTTTGCTGAGCTACAAATGCTAACTCCAATGGTGGCCACAAGAGAAGTGTATTTCGTGAGGTACTGCAAGCAACTCAGTGCAGAGCAGTGGGCCATCGTCGACGTGTCAGTGGACAAGGTTGAAGACAACATCGATGCCTCCCTTGTCAAATGTCGAAAACGCCCCTCTGGCTGCATCATTGAAGATAAGTCTAATGGCCATTGCAAGGTACTCTTCTATATATATATGTATATCTCTTTTAACGCCACAGTCCACACACATCTTCATAACAATAATTCTTTCATTATTAAGTTTCTGACTTTAACCAGGTTCTTTTTATGCCTAGGGACCCGGGTCATATTAAATTTAGGTTAAAGATCATAACTTTTCTAATTACCTCAGTTTTGTTATTTTGTTTACTCCTAACATTGTCAAATTATAATCTTTTTTAAATGATTAAAGTTGTAAGCAAACTTTTGGTGTTTTATTTCCTGATTTTAGGAAAAGTTATTATCAGGTTTTAAGAAAAACTTTACCTTTAGGTAAGTTTTTTTTTTTCCCTTTTAAAAAACTAATAGCAACTTTCTTAAAGCATTTTGAAATATTTAAGCAGGGTTAACATTGACAAAAGTGCAATATATCCCAACTGATTCTTGTAGATTAAAGTTGGTGATATAGGTGAATTAGAGTAATTTGAAAAAGTTTCTATAAAAAAGAGTAATTTTGACTTAAACTTGATTGGAATAAAAAAAAGCAACTTTAGTAGGTTCAAATTTGAAGACAGGTTAAAAATTAGAAGTAAGAAAAAATTATTTCAACTTTAAAATAGTTTTAAGCAAAAGTTCAATTAACCCCAAACCTATGTCAAACATCATTTTCTTTGTCCCTTGTACAACCCCAAATATAGTGTGTTTGGCTAGAGGAGAGAGAATGAGAGGACTTTTACCAAATTGTCATTAATAAGAAGAAAAAGATTTTTTGTTGAGAGTATAGTTATAAGATATTAAAAAAATTCCATAGACAATTTGGTTAAAACAAGGTATAAATTTTCTTTTCTCTCTTTTCTCTTCTCAAACCAAACACATCCTAAGTGTCTATTTAGATTAACAATAGAAATTATTTTTCTAACGTGATTTATAGCATACGAAATAAGCATGTGAATATAATTTTGTTACAATTTTGTAAACATATTCTCTAGTTGTTAGTTTAGTAGAAGGAAGCTAAAAGCCAATGATTTGTTCTTATCAGGTGACGTGGGTGGAGCACTTGGAATGCCAGAAGAGCCCAGTGCATACATTGTACCGCAATATTGTAAACAGGGGCCTGGCTTTTGGTGCAAGGCACTGGATTGCCACTCTCCAACTTCAATGTGAACGTCTGGTTTTCTTCATGGCCACCAATGTTCCCATGAAGGATTCAACTGGTGAGAGAGCATTCAAACAAGACAGTAGCTCTGTTTTATCAGCATGAATTTTATTACTCTAAAAGGCCTTTTTAAGACTAGAAATCTCTTATATAATACTAACCAGATATCATGGATCTCTACTTGTTCAGGTGTTGCAACTTTAGCAGGAAGGAAGAGCATTTTGAAGCTGGCACAGAGAATGATGTGTAACTTCTGCCATGCCGTTGGAGCTTCGAGCTTCCATACATGGAATAAGGCCACCAGCAAAACAGGGGAAGACATCAGACTAAGTTCTAGGAAGAATTTAAATGATCCGGGGGAACCTCTAGGGGTGATCTTGTGTGCAGTTTCTTCTGTGTGGCTGCCAGTTTCTCCTAATTTCCTGTTCGATTTCTTGAAAGATGAAGCTCGCAGATCCGAGGTAACTAACACTCCTGAAAATTCTTTAGCCTATTTTGGTAAGTTATCACAACAACTAGGAATTAATAACTCTTCATCCTCTTTGTTCTTCTAGTGGGATATCATGTCCAGCAGTGCTTCAGTGCAATCCATAGCAAACTTAGCGAAAGGACAAGATCGAGGCAATTCAGTGACCATCCAAGTAAGTCCTTTGTTTCACCACGAGGCCTCAAATGAAGTAATGTAATAACCAAAATGTCTCACAAGAAGTGAGCAACATATAATAACAAGTTCTAATGCAGAAAATGACAACAGGTTTAGGTTGCTCATTAGTTCTTGAAATTTTTGAGTGATTACATTCATTTCTTAGAATCTCATAGTGATTTCCCCTATGATAAATCACACATAATCTGGTTCCTAATAAGTTCTAATTCTGGATTCTTCACATCTTGCAGACAATTAAATCAAAAGAGAACAGCATGTGGGTATTACAAGATAGCTGCACAAATGCATATGAATCAATGGTGGTGTACGCACCAGTTGACATCAGTGGGATTCAGTCTGTGATGACAGGATGTGACTCTAGCAATCTAGCCATACTTCCCTCAGGCTTCTCGATTATACCTGATGGGGTGGATGCAAGGCCACTGGTCATAACTTCAAGGGAGGAAGAGAGAAACACAGAAGGAGGATCTTTGCTTACAGTGGCTTTCCAAGTCCTTACTAATACATCTCCTACAGCTAAGATAACAGTGGAGTCTGTGGAATCTGTCAACACTCTTATATCTTGTACATTAAGAAATATCAGAACCAGTTTACAATGTGAGGAGGGTTGATCAAACATAAAATTCATATAATAATAATAGACTTAAGTTAGCTTTGATACTCATAGGCTTTCTTTCTAGTTAGTGTTAGCATCTGTTTCATTCATTGTTCTTGTTGAAAGGAGGGCTTGCAGTAAATGTATATCTGAGTCTGGCTTTCCATAGAGAGGAGACATCAAAGCTTTTAGAACCAAGAAATTTAAGGATGTCTCATGTATAGCATTATTGTTTTATTAGTGAAATGTTTTTTGTATTATTATTATATTGCGGTTGTGATAGATGAGTATTGTTTAACGATACTTCAAGGATGATTTCAGCAAGTTTCTCATCTTTTATTCCATAGTCTTCTCAGTATGCATATACAGTGCTATGTATAAAACAAGATTGCAGTACTCTTGCAACAGAAATTATAATCGTGGCCATTCAGTGTATGTCCAGATATCAATTTGTAGAAAATGGTATTGTGACGACTAACTTGAGAAAATTCAGTTTAGCAAAGTTAACGTTTTATTTCCATAGGAATTGAGCAGCAAAAACTCATTTTAGTAAAGCATTCAATGAAAACTGGGCATGTAAAAATGAGTTCAAGCCTCCAAACTGATATTTTTTAAAAAAACAATTCGAGTTGTTTAAAGTTGACTAACAAAATCAAATTTCAAGGATGGGGCTAAGAAAAAGAATGTTTGAGAGCTTTCAGAAAAATCTGCATATTTTTCCATCGACCAAAGTTTTCACGATGTCAACGTACGCACTTTTATGCATGAGCATTGTAAAATGTGTACAGTTGTACAAATACACTTGCTACGGCATCTGTGGATCTTCCATTAAAACTGAGCATGTCAATTTCAAAATGAGAAAGAAATAATACCCATATACATGCCTAACTTGTGCTTCTCTCCCTCTCAAATTGATTCTGTCAATTTCATTAAAAAGATGCAGAATTTGAAATGGCCAGGAGGTATCATCTATTTAGTAACAGAAATACAGTGATTTCTTTACCTGGGATTATAAACCAAGATCAACTGCATTCAGATCATTATGATAGTGGACAGAAAAGTGTCACGTGCAAAAGGCACCAATCGAGAATGCAAAGGTAAAGAGAAGAAGAAACGAACTTATGATCCATAGTTAGAATCTTGAAATAGCCATTCTTCCTCGCTTGAGACAAAAGATGGCAGTGAGACCAAATAGATCTTATGTACACACAAAAAACCATTCCATTTGGTAATAACATGATTCATACCTCCACAAAATCTGGGTTATGATCTTACTGTTTAAATGAGTACTTTGTTAGTGGATAGCTTGTAAGTACCTCTATATTAATTGAGTTGTAGGACTTGTCTTAGCAACCCTTGGAACTTAACTCACCTAAATTTTTCTAATAAAAAAAGCATTTAGGACCGTGTGCGTTGAGCCATTGCCACCAATGAGGAAACACACAAAGGATAGGAAGAAAATGGAGGTAATTTGAAAAAGTAAGTAAGCCAAAAGATTTTTCTGAATAAATCTTGCTATCTGCACCAACAACCTTCACCAGACTTGTCTGGCACAATAAGCATTGAAAGTGCAATTCTTTGTCAAATAAAGAAGCATTTGGAGGTTATCAACAGACTACTCTGATTTCATCAACTTTTTCAGTCAATATAAAACTTATAGTGGAAAGAGTTGTGACTTTGTGTTTGGGGTGGGGGGGGGGGGGTTTGGCGGGATGCACTTCCTAAAAAAAGGGGAAAAAAAAAACACTTCATGTGGAAGAAATTTCCTTTCATCATGGATACAATACATAAACATGAAAACCAAAATGGTTTAGAGGTGCGTTAATAACCTTCACAACATTTCATCAAACACCTGGCACAAAGCTCTGAAAACCAGTGCTGTAACTAAGCATCTGAAGCAATAACATAGAAGACCAATTTCACTTATCTTTTGTCTAGCACCAATGATACTCTAAACGTTTCAGGATACATTTCTAACCCAGGATAAAGAACAAAATAAGGCCGGTACAAATTTCATTCAACCTAAAATTCATGAATATCTCATAATGTTATGTGCCAGACAATTACAATCTTCAAAAAGGTTCACAAAACAACTGACATTCTCTTTATATATGTAAAATGGAAAGGAAGAGCTACTTAAATACCTTACTAAAGAAGTTCAGAAGCTTCATGATTCAAAATATTGTATATTGAACAAGCTCAAATAAATGTAAGCCACACATATCCATCAAGGATACATCATGAGAACTCTAATCCGAAGAAATTTCAACGAAAGTAAAGCACAATTAACAAATTAAACAGAAAATTGACATCACCCTAAGCAGCTGGTAGCGGCTCCTGCTGCGATTCCAATGGAATTCCAAGCTCCTCGGAAGAAGCTTCATTCTTCTTGGAAACCCTAGATGGAACAGCGATGGCAATGAAGGTCTTGGTCTTACTAATAGGTCTGCTCTTCTCAAGCTGAACGATGTCACCAACCTTGAACTGATTCTCAGGGTCATGAGCCTGGTACTTCTTCTTCTTCCTGATACGCCTCTTGTACTTAGGGTGAGGCGCCAATCGAACAACTTCGACGGCAACGGTCTTGTCGCTGGTGGCGCAGACGACCTTTCCCTGCATCGATCTCATGGCCCTGATAGGAGGGAAGAAGGAGGGAAGAGAAAAGGTTGGTGGAGGACGAGAAGAAGGGGTTTTGGAGAGAGAAGAGGAGCCATGGAGGAAAGGGGTGGAGAGCTTGAGAGAGTGTAAAGGAGGAAGCTGGAGGAGTGACATTTGAGGATTGGGACAAAGGAAGCCAAAATGAAAGGATAAGGAGAAGAAGATGATAAATAGCGCTCCGCCAGTCTAATTCATTTATCATTGCAATTTTATGTATTTTTTTTAATAAAACGATTTTACTAATTTTTCAAATGCTTTTAAGTTTTTACGATTTTACTATGTTATAATTTTATATTTTATAATTTTTTATTTTTTTTCGTTTTGAGGTAAAATCTACGTTTTCACTGTCATGATCTCAATGTAATCGTTACTGGTTACTGCTTTTGCTCCAATTTCAATTTTGGCACGGAAAAACAGGTTTTTTTAAAAATTTTTTTTTGGAGTTTTTAGAAATAGTTATTTAAACTGATTTGTTTTTTTAATAAAAATGTATCCAAAACTAAACCACATTACTAATTTATATTTATTTAACCTCAATTTTTAAAATGCAATTGTTATCATTTACATTTTGCATACGTTAATTGGGTTTAAAAACTTTTGCAAACGCTAATTAAACACAGCCTTTGGTCTTAAAGAAGCCCGCTTTAGTCATCATGAAATGAATATTTATTGATATCAGATGGGCTTATCCTTCCCGGACGACGTGGCACCTCCTAAACGAACCCCAGAATCTACTTAAGAAAACACAAACAGACACGTGGCCCTCCCCAATTCAATTCAATTAATAGATAAAAAACCAACGAACGCGAACTCATACCGATTCACACCACACACCAACTGAAAGCTGAAAAATCATGGCTTCTCTGACAACCGTAGCTGCCGTTCAGCCAGCACCCGTCAAGGGCCTCGCCGGAAGTTCACTCACCGGAACTAAGCTCTCCGTCAGGCCCTCCCGCCTCAATCTCAGACCCAAAAAATTAAGGTGCCTCTCATTCGTCCTCTGTTTTCCTTTTCGTCTTAAATTGCTAAGTTTTGTGATGCCTTTTGGGATATGTTATTTGTACAGAAGCAGTGGTGTGGTGGCAAAATACGGTGACAAGAGTGTGTACTTTGATTTGGAAGATCTGGGCAACACTACTGGGCAGTGGGATTTATATGGCTCTGATGCACCCTCACCTTATAACTCTCTTCAGGTTCTTCTTCTCTTCTCTAGATTCTAGCTTCCTCTTTTTTTATTTTAATTTAATGCTAATTTTTTTTTTGGTCGAATAATTTAATGCTAATTAAAAGTTAAGGATCATATTGAAACAGGAGAAAAGTATTAAATAAGAAAATTAGGGAAAAGGTAAAAAAAGAGAGATTGCTTTCATTGAGAGTCGAACTCAAGACCTCCCGCTTACTAAACGGGTGCTCTAACCAACTGAGCTATGAGAGCTTGATGTCAAATTTTTCAAATCATTTTGCATATTCCACGGGAATCAGTGCATTCTTAATCTGAATTCAATGTGCAAAGCTATTGATCATTTCCTGGCATCATAATTATGTGAAGAACATTTGGGATTTTCTGGGTATGGTATCATTGCACTATCCTTAACAAGCATTGTCCTTTGTTTTTTAAAAGTTTGACCTATCAATGGGTTAGTGATTCATAAGTAGCAGCAATGACATGTGTTAGTGATCTGTATACTCTTTAGCTCTCTCTAACAATACAGAAAGTTAGTTAATAGCTCTTGAATTGAAATGAATTTGCAGAGCAAGTTCTTTGAGACTTTTGCTGCTCCATTCACAAAGAGAGGATTTCTCCTCAAGTTCTTGATACTAGGAGGTGGTGCCACCCTTGCTTACTTCAGTGCCACAGCTTCAGGAGACATTCTACCCATTGTTAAGGGCCCACAACTGCCTCCAAAGCCCGGTCCACGTGGCAAGATCTAGTCTAATTATAGACATCCATAATTTGGGTTATGTTTAATGTATAAAATTAAATATATATCTCAATCCTCAATGTGTAAGTATGTAAACAGCATAACCCGCCTGTAAGATGTTTAACTTTAAACTGAGGCAGAGACCAATATGTTTGGCCTATTTGATTATGATGCTCTTCTTTTTTCTCTCAATCTTCTCTTACCACAGAATATATATATGACTTGAGTCAACCCTAAAGATGAAGTCAACAAAAAGTCAGATTACGGTAGCTACTAGACTACAAATCCTTTTTATTGTACGGAGGGTATTTATATCAAACAATGCTTCAAACTGGCTGATTCTGCATATTCATCCTATCTACAAAAGGCAAGAATAGACCAAGGACTAAAAAAAAGTCACTCGTCTATTCTCATGCTCAATCTTCAGCTTCATCTTCAGTTTTTTCTGGTTCAATGGCGTGATGTTGGGCTCCTCATGCCGCCCAAGCTCTGAAGGTAAGAAACCCTCTTTTTGGTGTCTATGTTGAAAAGTTTCTGCATTTTTCCATTTGTGTCTTTGAACAAGTCATCTATAACAGCTTGAGAGTCCTTCTTCATGTCCCAGTCGCCTGTATCACCTTCCAAACGCATGAAATCTGAAAGTGTCATTGTAGCAGGTGTTTCTCCTCCTGCACTCACATCTAACTCTTGTTTTGTCGGAGTCGGGGCCGGTGACTTGGAAGTGCCTCTTAGAGCGCTTTTCTTCGCGTTTTTCGACAGGTTTTGAGTTTGATAATCTGCATGGAGTACATCATCTATTCTTGAGAGAACTGTGTATGCCAAACTTTCTAGTACTCTTGAATAGCTCTCAAGAACTGCATGCCCTACATCCTGCTCAAGTGTAGAAGCAATCCTTAATTTAAGCTAATGAAACACACAAACAATCAAAACATGATGTTCATCTGAAACCTTGTTACTGCAACTGGATTTTGCTTGTGTTATACTCCCTCCTCGTTTTTGAGACTAGTTCTTAATATAAACAACTTTTTCTTGTGTTTCAAAATTTTAACTACTTTTTCTTTTTCTGCCCCCATAAAATACATATATTTATATTAATTATCCCTCACTCACAATTAATTCTCTTTCATTGAATCATTTATTACTCATTCTCTCTCCTATGCTCTTTTTATAAATAGGGGCATATTTAGAAAAAAAAACATGACATTTTGTGCATATCTATTATTTTTAAGTAATCTTATCAACCAGTTCGTTTTGCCACAAGTAGAAAAAAGGTTGCTTATAAAAAAGACCGGATGGAGTATCTAATGAAGGGGATAGGAATAAAACAAAACTTAGGTCAAGTTACTTATATCCATTAGGCCAAATTCATAGGTGGATTTACAAGATGCATTTTAACAACTCTAACATCTGCAAAATAACCTGTGTGCCTATGAAGGAAACAAAATATGGTCTTACCCTGTTGAACTGGATTTTGCTGATATCTAAAGAAGATTGAGGAAGACCAGGGAAACGCTGCTTCAAGAAAAGCAAGATGGTTTCTGCTCTCTCTTCAAAAAGTTCTCTTTTTTCCAAACTCACAGCAGAACCCCAGCCTGATTTCCCATCTTTATGGTTCATTTTCCTCTTCCAAATCTCTATGGAGGCCTCTATTTTGTTCTTGAGGTCCAAGATTTTATGCTCTGATGATAGATCCATGGTTATCAGAAACTGATCAGGATCAAAATGCTCTACAGTAATACTTCTGTAGTTTGAATCCCCTAGACTCGCCCTCCCATTCTGGAAAAAATTATCACCATCATTTCAGTACTCAAAACAAGGAATTGAGAGAGCCAAACTGATACTTCTCCAGTTTTTAATATAAGATATATTTAGCTATTTACTTAATTTGATTAAATTGAGGAAGTTAGTTGAGTTAGTTAATATAAATGAATTTTCTAAAACACCTCTTAATTATTTTGTTCCCTCTCCTCTTTGATTATTATTGAGGGAGCATCAATAGAGACGAATCAGGAAAAGCTTGACAAATATAAAAACTGGTTTTATATTTAGAACTGATATCAACTCCCCAAATATATCTTATATTGATAGTCTCTCAACAATAATAAAAAAGGAAAGAGAATGATAGAATTAAGGAAAATGACTAGGGTGTTTTAGAAAATACATGTCATATTAACTAATTTAACTAACTTCCTTAATTTAATCAAATTAGGTAAGTATGTTTTATATTGAGGACCAGAGCCGAGTACTAGTAGTAGTTGATATTTCCTCTTACCTTTGGAAGGGATTCAATGTAATTTTCTGGGACCTCCATTTCTGATAGAACTTGAGCATTTATGGCCATGGCTGCTTTAAGAACTTGGGTGACACTATCTTTCTGGTGCTGAAGAAATTTTCTTGAATTTTCAGATAAACCTTCTGGTGGAACCTTAGGTATGGGCAACCACCACTTGTCATCATCTTTTCTCTTGGAGCTTTCATCCTCTGTATCCTTTGATACATAGTGGAACTCGCTTTGGCCTTCAAAATTGTCCAGGCAATCCTGATCATCAATCCCCATTAAGTTAAGGAAAACTAATAATGGTCTCTCACAAAAAGTTGTAGTTCAGTGTTCTTACAAGAAGCATAGCATCAAGCTTTCTCAACGCAGGTATGTTCATGAGGAGATCAGATCTTTGTTTTGTCGTCATAATCTATTCAATCAAAGATCAAGCTTAATGAAGTTGTTCACTGACAGAGAGAGAGGGAGGGGGGGGGGGGGTGGAGACAGAGAGGGAGGGAGGGGGGGGGTGGAGACAGAGATTTACCTCCATTTGGGAGCCATCATCAGCTGTTTGATGTGATGGAACCATTTCAACTATATACTCAGTAACAGAAAGAAGCCAATCAATTTCTTTTCTCCATCTTGATTTTCTCTCTGGTGGCATTTTTTCTAATCGTTTCTGTTCACCAAACACAGCAGCTGCAACATCAAGTGCCAAAAAAGATTATGATTTGTAACATCCAATATATTTTTTAAGATTAAAACATAAGAAACCTGAACCCTTAATTTTTTGTTATTTGTGCAGGAAGATTTTTTTTTTTTTGGGGGGGGGGGGGGGGGGGAGTGAACTTACCAGCTAGATTTGTGAATGCATTAGAGAGAGCCAAAGCAGAGGAAACACCAGTTCCTTTACCAGACATATCCTCACCCAGTAACAGTTTTGCAAATTTCTCCTTCATCTGTTCTATTTCTGAATGTCAACCAAACCAAACAAACATGGACTTTAATTCTGATTCAAACCCAAATGGATTGCATCACAATGATATATTTTCATATATAAATCACCTTGGAGTAGGTTATCTCCGATTTCTTTGACAGCTGCATCTTCTTCTTCAATGGTTGAGCTTGGCTTATTATCAAGGTCTCCTCCATTTTGATCAGAAGGAGACTCTTCATTGTTGGGAGGGTATGTTTCTTGGCTTCTTGAAGTAAATGAATCTTCTTCCTCTCTTGGAGGTTCTGAAATGCCTCCAGTCGGAACGCTAGAGCTCTTCTTGTGTTGCTGCCTCCCTTTGAAATTGAAAAGCTTCGACATGTATCCTTCTTGCTCTACCATGTCCCAATGAAGAAGAAGAAGAAGAAAACCCTCCTACCTACGGAAGATGAACAAGGGGAAGAACAAAACAAACATTGGGTTTCAGAAAATACCAAACGTTCGTTCGTTGCTTGTGGTGCAAGAGATTGAGAGAGAGAGAGAGAGAGAGAGAGGAGAGAATGAAAATGAGGAATGAAAATCTTTTTTAGGAGATTGAGAGAGAAAGTGTGGAGGTGATTGTTCGATGAGGTTGTGTCAGTTTTTTCCAATTTTGACCTGGGTTTTTAGAACGTGGGGTGCATGTTGTGAGAAACTTGAGATAAACAAACTTTTTTTTTTTTTTTTGCATTATATTTTAAATATTGTTGGGAGAGGAATCTGTTGTGGTACAGGAATTATGACGTAAGATGTTGGATGGTTGAGGTTGTAATTCCGAGGTCAAAGGTAGCTAATAATAACATATGGATAAATGTATTGACTACATAGATCATGGTCATCATAACTACTTTGTTAAAAACTCGTTTTTTATATAGTACTCCCTCCTATTCTAATGATACATACAATTTTATATTGTAAATTGCACTACAAAAATATTTTTATATTTAAGATCGGATGCAGTATAATATAAAATGGAATACTTTTTGTTTCCCCCATTAATTTAAAATATTGATATCTGTAATTAAATAAAAATTTAGATTATTTTATTATTTGAGAGACTAAAACCTCTAATTTAATAAAAATTTGGACCATTTTACCATTTGATGGATTAAAACTCATAATTTTAAACATGAGAAGCCAAAATTAAAATAAGTATAATCTTAAAGAACCAAAACTGAAAAAATAAAAGAACTTAGTAGTCAACGATTTTCAAGGCCAACATGTTACATATATAATCGCTCCAAAAACACAAAGGTGCATCTTCATTTTTTTGGAAAAAAAATCACTGAATCCCCAAAAAGAAAAAGGGTTAAAGTACATTTTTGCTCTTAAAGTATGCACCCAAAAGCAATTTTTCCCCTGAAGTTTTCGGCGTAGCAATGTTACCCCTGAAGTTCAAAAACGGAGCAATGTTGCCCCTCCGTTAAAAACCTTAACAGGTTTTTAACGGAGGGGCAATATTGCTCCGTTTTTAAACTTCCGGGGCAATATTGCTTTAAAAAAAAGTAGCAATTTTGCTCCTGAAGTTTAAAAACGGAACAATGTTGCCCTTCAGTCAAAAACCCTAACGGTCAAGAACGTTAGTTGACCGTTAGGGTTTTTGACTCAACGTTACCGTTAGGGTTTTTGATGGAGGGGCAACATTGCTCCATTTTTATAATTCAGGGGCAAAATTGCTCCTGGACGTATACTTTAAGGGCAAAAATGAACCTTAACCCAAAGAAAAATTAATTACCATTGAATCTCACAAACAAATGAATAACATGAAATGACTAGTTTTGTGGTAGAAAATGACAAAACCATTTTCTTTATAAAGCTTTTTTATGATAATATTTATTACTTAGCGTCTCACGGTGATTTCCCTTTTTTTTTTTTGGAAGTATGTTCTATTGACTTGTTTCAAGTATGTTTATCTATAGGTTGGTTAAAAAAACAAAGTTTGCTAATATATATATAATAACTTCCTTTAATGACAAAGGGTTTTATAAACAGTTAAATGCAAATTAAGAAGGAGAAATATATGTATATAAGGAGGTGAGGAGTTTTGCTTTCATAAAATGATTCACGCTAACCGAAAAGAATTAGGATTACCTGGTCTCCGTTTTACTAGCCTCTTAAAAGAATAGAGAAATAATAGAGGAAATAGTAGAAGAGAATAGGAGAAGAGAAGAAGAATATTCAGGGTTGGGCTAGGCTTATATTTATAACTTAAAATTAGGGTTTAGTTTTGGACTCTTCTACTATTGCCAACTCATTAATAGGGTATATTAAATTCAATCAATCAATCATGGTGTGAATTCAATGTGATAGTGTATATCACATTAATTCAATCAATCATGATATGAATTAATGTGACTTGGTTGGCAGTAATAAATTTATTACCTAAAAACAATCATGGTTATCAATCAATCATGGTGTGAATTTAATGTGATAGGTTATATTACATTAATTCAATCAATCATGATTTGAATTAATGTGACTTGGTTTTTCTTAGTGCATAAGCAGAAAATTCCTAAGGTAATTAGGGTTAGGAGCATTTTACCTACCAAGGTTGTATAAAATAAAATAAATGGGTTATTACTATTAATAAAAATCTGGGGTATTACAAAAATTTAGATTATTTTGTTATTTGAGAGACTAAAACCTCTAGTTTAATAAAAATTAAAATAAGTATAATCTTACAGAACCAAAACTAAAAAAATAAAAGAACTTAGTAGTCAACGATTTTCAAGGCCAACATGTTACATATATAATTGCTCCAAAAAAACAAACGTGCATCTTCATTTTTTTTTTCAAAAAAAATCACTGAATCCCTAAAAAAGAAAAAGGGTTAAGGTGCATTTTTGCCCTTAAAATATGCGCCCTTAAACGTGCATCTTCAATTTAACGGTGATTTCCCCTTTTTTTTTTTGGGAAGTATGTTCTATTGACTTGTTTCAAGTATGTTTATCTATATAGGTTGGTTAAAAAAAAACAAAGTTTGCTAATATATATATAATATAACTTCGTTCAAATTAAAATTTCATTTGCTACTTTTAGAATGCATCAATGTATCAAACACAATTTAAGTCTTCAAATTATTTTGTGAATGTGAATCTTCTAATTATTTGTTATCATCATATCCTCATGATCTTGTATTCCAATTCAAATGTGATAGCCGTACCAGTATATATCATCAAAAATATTTAACACAGTACCATGCTTGGATAACAAGACTCCTAAATGGAGCTTGAAGAGCTCTATTTTTTTCATTAAAAAAATTAATACAAAAGTGACAAAAGAATTTTTTTAAAAAATATTAAAACAAAAAATCCCAAGTGCACAACTCACACTTGCTCAGTCAAACTTAATGGTTACTGAAGAGTGGAGACGTGAAAAAGAGCTCTTCTAGAACAAAGTTGAAGACACTAATCTACACATCAACCATTATTTACAATCTTACTCAAAAGAATCACACACAATCATAAACAAAATCAAGCAACTTCCAATGACAGATCTGAAATTCAGAGTTCAACCTCAAATTTGTAATTTGAAAAAAAGGAAAAGAACATATATCTGTGGCAAAAATCATAGATGATGAAGAGGAGGGAGGGGAGGTGGGTGAAGCCATATATGTAATGTCAGGAAACCAAAACATTTCAGGCAACAACAAAAAGAACAAACAAAGACAAAAATCTGAAGAAATCTTCCACATAAAAAGTAAAAAACCTGGCTTTTCCCATAAACATTTGGCGATGATGATGGGGTGGCGAGGTAGAAGAAGCATATGGCGACGAGGTGGAACATTGAGTGTTATGCTCGAGGTGGAACATTGAGTGTTATGCTGAGTGCCACGAGTCAGTTAACAAACGAATGAACTTTAGCTAACGGTAAAGACAGAATTTCTATGTTTTGGTTACTTTTAAGATAAAATTGCTGGTAAAAAACTTTCAGATACCCAACAAACCTAGTTGATTACTTTCGGGTTAAAATTGCAACTTATCTCAAGAATTAATTGATATTTTAATTATTTTCACAAGCATGAAGCATACAAGGTTGTTAAACGTTTTGTTTTTGTTTCTATCTGCCTGTCATTGTTTAAGGCTTGCTGGCTCTGTTTTATAATCTGGCTTTTTTTCTAATCGTTTTTTACCCAGAAAAAAAATAGTTTGTTCTTTTTTTTTTTTTTGGGGGGGGGGGGGGTCTTTTGCATCAATCCGTCAAAGGTTGAAAGAAAACAAGAAAGATGAGACAATAACGATGAGTCACATTTTCATTATTTACCTGATTATTTCTTCTTCATAATAGACACTGGATGCATTTGACTTACCTCATTTTCCTCTACTCTAATTTTCCTTCATTTTTTTTTTCTATTGTTGGATTAAGATCTTAATGATCCAGATTTAATATATTTAATCTAACAATGAAAAAGAAAAAATGGAGGAAAATTAGGGTAAGAGGAAAAGGAGGAAACCAAATCCATTCACTACCTACATGTAAGGTTGTTCAAAAAACCTGAGGTCCAGTTTAGCTCAGTCCAACCCGACCTGGTCTGTAACATCCTGAATTTTGAATCTAATATCTTGAACATAAACCTATTTTGGAAAGACTAGTAGGCTCTATTTTCAGAAAGTGATAAATTTTAAATCAGTATTTTGCGGGACCCACGGCCAAAAATAATTCTCTGCAAACTTTCTCGTGAAGTTTGAAAAAAATTGGCCGCGGGACCCACTCAATAATAATTTATTATTTAAATAATATTATATTATAATAATAAAATAATATATATTATATTATATTATTAAAATATTAAAATGTTATTAAATTTTTTTTTAAAAAAAGGTTCACGGGGCAAGTCACGGGAAAGTTTTTTTTAGTTTTTAGGAAAATTACGTAAAACGACCCAGAGACGAAAATTACACTTAAAGACCCATTTTCCAACTATAAATAGACCTTCCATTTCATTTCATTCTTCACAACTTCTAAGAGCCATAGAGAGAGGTAGAGAGAGAGAGAGAGTAGAGATATTTGCTTGAGAGTTATAATAGCTGGCTGGTGATTCGGGTATTAGCAAGTAACAGGTAACTCTGAATATTCTTCCTTATACTTGTGAATTATGTATGATTATAAATTTGTTTGTTTACTATTTTGGCAAGAATATTTAGAAAATATTTATGGTTTTAAGATCTGGTGTGGGAACTTTGACTTGCAAATCTGCAGAGGTACTATTTATACGTACGTTACTATTCACGTATACCGTATTTACTATTCATGTATACCGTATTTACTATTCATGTTACTATTCACGTATACCGTATTTACTATTCATGTATACCGTATTTACTATTCATGTTACTATTCACGTATACCGTATTTACTACTCATTTTACTATTCATGTATATACCGTATTTTACTATTCACAAATACGCATAGTATTTTACTTTTCATAAATACGCATATCAATGTATATAATGGTATAATAATGCATTATTTTTGAGTAAATACATTCATCATGGCGGTTGTATTGTGATGGGTGGAGTAAGGAGGGAATTGAATGATAAGAATTGTTTATGCCACCACTCGGTGCACAGTGGACGGTACTTTTCAGGGCCCCATCTTCCATGTTTTCCTCTGGCCGGGATTTCATTGGAGATGTGGGACATGTGACACCTCCTTAGTTGTTATTTTAAAGGAGGGGAGCCATAGTCCAGATTTAAGCTCTATACCTTTGGCCGGGTGTATCTTAAGTTTTGGTGAGCTTGAAACCATCCAGTCAAATGAATGAGTTTCTATTGGACTATATGTTAGCCTATGGTTCCAGTCAGCGGTATACGGTTGGAAGGGGATATAAGGGAGGCTGCATACTGCATAGTGCATTTCTGAATTATTCAATAAATAATGATGAGTATTTTGTAAAGGCATTTGATGTGAACAACGGTATATCTAAAAATATCTGAGTATATTAAATTCACATTATATTACCTTTTATTTTTGTCATATGTAATTTGCTCGTGTAAGGTAGAAATATTCAGTAGTTACTGAGACGTGGAATCTCATCCCATATTAACATCTTTCAGGTGAATATTCTAGTAGAGAGCAAGGGAAGGCACCTATGGAGTGAGCTCTGGAAGCTCTTTTGATCTCCAATAGATTATGTTATGTTATTATATTTGCCATGAACCTAAGACTTCCGTTTTGTATTAAACTCTGAAATATTTTCTGGAATTTATTCTGATTATGTATTACGGGTTTTATTCGAAATGGTAACATTGTGAAAGGATTTGGATATTGTTGAACTCTTTTGAAGGTATTTTCAATATTTTGACCGAGTTTTTGGGTATTAAAATTGTGGCGTTACATTTTTGGTATCAGAGCTAAAGGTTCCATGGCAATTTTGTTTATTTTCTAAAGTGATTTCTTAAAAAAAAAAAATTTTAAAAGTTCGTGGCAAATTAAATATCATAACATGAGTACTTCCCTTTGTTAGATTTAGAATTTATTTAGCTATTTTTATTGGTTTAGTGTCCTTATAATATTAATCATAGGAGGAGATAATGGCAAGAACTCGAAGAACTAATTCAACCCCTGCTCCGTCCCAAAGAGGTCTCCCTCCGCATCAAGATGGTCCCTATCCTCAGGATAACAATGCCCTTTTGGCAGAATTACGAGACGTCATCCTGGAGATGAGAGAGAAAGTGAATAGACACGAGGATGAATTAGCAAAAGGACGAGGCCAAGGTGGTAAGGAAGGAAAGGAGAAGGCTCTGGAAGTCACACCTTCTGACCATCAATCTAGGGGAGGAAGTCATTCTCGCACTGAAGATGGAGGTAGTAGCGGTTCTCATTCTCAGTATCGTCCCTTACCTATTACTGAGGTTTGGGAAAAATTTCGGAAGTTTACTCCACCGATGTTCGAGGGGAAGCTAGATCCGATTGCAGCACTGGAGTGGCTGAAGCGTGTAGAAAAGATTTTCAGAGTTATCGAGATTAGCTCACAACAAAAGGTGATGGTTGCTGAACAATTGTTGCAGAAAGCAGCTGAAGAATGGTGGGAAAGCACCAAAACAAAAGGGAATGCTGAGATGACGTGGGAAGAGTTTAAGGAAAAGTTCGAAAATTATTACTTTTCCCCTTCAATCAGAATAGAGAAAGAAACTGAATTCCTCACATTCAGGCAAGGGGAATTACATGAAGACGAATTTATTACTCGCTTTTTAGAGTTGTCTAAATTCTGCGGATATTCACAGAACAACTCTAAATGGTTGAGTGCTCGATTGGTTGAAAAAGCTAGACCAGACCTAAAAACAGCTCTATCACCATTCCTTGATGAAACAAGGGATTTTGAAGAAATATGCGACAAACTGCGCACGATAGCAAGGAACAAACGAGAAGAGGAAGCTGAGAAGATGAAGGGTTTTCAGGCCAGATCTACACACCTCATGAGACCAACGGGAGGAGTTACTAAGAAGCAGAGTCACAACTTCAGTAATGTGAATACGCGGTTTAGCCAACCATCCAGAAATCACTTTGGTGGACCATCGAGGAGTTATTTTACTGGACCCCAAAGAAGTCATTTCAGCAGACCACCGAGGAGTCAATTCAAAGGACCTCAAAGGAGTCACTTCAGTGGAGGTCAGAGTTCATATAGGGGATCCACAGCTCCTGCTGCAAGCACCGCCAACAATCAGATGTGTGCCAAGTGTGGAAGAATACACCAAGGACCATGTGTGACGTGTTTCAACTGTGGAAAGCCAGGACACATTTCCAGATTTTGTGAGGAGGAGCCTCGAGGAGCCAAGGATGCTAGAACTGCAGTGCCAGGGAAAGTGTTTGCACTATCACATCAGGAGGCAAGTGCTTCACCAAATCTGATTAAAGGTATCCTCAAACTCCAAGGTCTTGAAGTAGAAGCCTTATTTGATTCTGGTGCCACACACTCTTTTATATCATACGACTGTGTGCCTCGATTGAATTTAAGAGTGAGTGAATTGCCTTATTATATGATTATTTCTACACCGGCGGGAGCTTCAGTAAAAACTTCTAGGGCTTGCTTAAATTGTACGATTGAGATTGATAATAGGATCTCAAATATAGACCTTGTTTGTTTACCCACGAAGGGTATCGATGTAATAATAGGAATGGATTGGTTGTCAGCTAATGACATCATCCTTGACTGCAAGAGGAAGACTATCTCTCTTGCGGATGACTCTATGAGTCATAGTAGACCACAATTGTTGTCTATAGTACAAGATGAAAAGCCTGTTCATCATGGTTGTCTTGCGTACATGGTGTTTTTCTCCATTCAAACAGAAGTGGAGGAAGGGATAGAGAACATTGAAGTGGTGAAAGAATTTCCGGAAGTATTTCCGAAAGAAATGACAGGTTTACCCCCAGAGAGAGAAGTAGAATTTTCTATTGATCTCGTACCTGGAACAGAACCTATATCTAAAGCTCCTTACCGAATGTCTCCATCGGAACTAGCAGAATTGAAGAGGCAGATCGAGGAATTGTTAGAAAAGGGTTTTATCAGACCCAGTGTATCTCCTTGGGGATCGCCCGTACTCTTTGTGAAGAAGAAAGATGGGAGCCTGAGACTATGCATTGACTATCGCCAGTTGAATAAAGTGACTATAAAGAATAAATATCCTTTACCCAGGATCGACGATCTGCTTGATCAGTTGAAGGGAGCATCCATATTCTCCAAGATCGACCTCAGATCAGGTTATCACCAACTGAGAGTCAAAGCTGAAGATGTCTCAAAAACTGCATTCAGAACTAGATATGGCCATTATGAATTTCTTGTTATGCCATTTGGGCTAACAAATGCTCCAGCAGTATTCATGGATTACATGAATAGAATTTTCCGACCATATCTAGATAAATTTGTAGTGGTTTTCATTGACGACATCCTTATCTACTCTAAGGATGAAGAAGAGCATAAAGAGCACCTTAGAATCGTGCTACAAGTGTTGAAGGAGCACAAGCTCTATGCGAAACTGTCTAAGTGCGAATTTTGGTTGAAGGAAGTAAAATTCCTAGGCCATGTCGTATCGGCTGAAGGTGTTGCAGTGGACCATACTAAAGTTGAAGCAGTTCTCCAATGGGAACGACCAAAGTCCGTGACTGAGATCAGGAGTTTTCTAGGTCTAGCTGGCTATTATAGGAGATTTATCAAGGGCTTTTCGCAAATAGCTATGCCTTTGACTAAGTTAACAAGGAATGGTCAACCATTTGTATGGGACGAAAAGTGTGAAGCAGCTTTCCAAAATTTGAAGACTAAGTTGACTACGGCACCAGTACTTATAATTCCAGATCCTGCTCAGACCTTTACTTTGTACACAGATGCTTCCAAGAAAGGTCTTGGGTGTGTATTAATGCAAAATGGTAGGGTAGTAGCTTATGCTTCTCGACAGTTAAGGCCACATGAAGGGAATTATCCTACTCACGACTTAGAACTGGCAGCAGTAGTGTTTGCTCTGAAGATTTGGAGGCATCACCTCTACGGTTCAAAGTTCGAGGTTTATAGTGACCACAAAAGTCTGAAGTACCTGTTCGACCAAAAGGAGCTCAACATGCGACAGAGGAGATGGATGGAGTTTATCAAGGACTACGACTTCGAATTGAAGTATCATCCAGGAAAGGCGAACGTTGTAGCAGATGCCTTAAGTAGAAAGACAATCCATGTAGCCCAGATGATGATCAGAGAACATAAATTGCTCGAGGAGATACCAAGTACATCTATTGATGTAATGTCAGGTTTGGTCGCTACCATGGAAGCATTAACTATTGAAAGCACAATTTGGAAAGAGATTAAATTCGCTCAGCTCGAAGATGAGTATCTATTAAACGTGAGGGAAGATATTGAAGAAGGAAAAGAATCGAAATTTGGGATCGATAGAGATGGGATATTAAGGTATAAAGGAAAAGTGTGCATACCTAATGATGGAGAAATAAAAAGGCTCATACTAGAGGAGGCTCATCGGAGTAAATACACTATCCATCCTGGAGCAACCAAGATGTATCATGATCTTAAGCGGAATTGGTGGTGGCGAGGCATGAAGAAAGATGTGACTGACTTTGTCACTTGTTGTTTGACTTGTCAGAAAGTCAAGATCGAACATCGGAAACCTCCTGGATTATTAAAGAATTTGGATATCCCAGAGTGGAAATGGGACAGCATCTCTATGGATTTCATCATGGGGCTTCCTCTAACGACATCCGGACATAATGTCATTTGGGTAATTGTCGATAGGTTAACTAAGTCAGCTCATTTTCTAGCAATTGCAGCAGAATACTCATTGGAGAGACTAGCAAAGATCTACATGAAGGAGATTGTCAGATTGCATGGGATACCGAATAGCATCGTATCTGATCGTGATCCACGATTCACTTCACGATTTTGGAAAGCATTGCAGAATGCTATGGGAACTCGGATGAGTTATAGTACCGCTTATCATCCTCAAACTGACGGGCAGACTGAGAGGACTATTCAAACTCTGGAAGACATGTTGCGGGCTTGTGCAATCGAACTAAAAGGAAGTTGGGACGATCATCTTCATCTTGCGGAGTTTGCATATAACAATAGTTATCACTCCAGCATTGAGATGGCACCTTATGAGGCTTTGTATGGAAGAAAATGTAGATCTCCTATTTGCTGGACGGAATTGAATGAGCGAATTTTAATAGGTCCAGAACTTGTGGACGAGACGACTCAAAAGATTAAGGTGATTCAACAGAAACTTCTCACTGCTCAGAGTCGACAGAAGAGTTATGCTGACAAGAGAAGACGACCGTTGGAGTTCATGGTGGGCGAACATGTATTCTTAAGAGTCACACCAATGACTGGCATTGGTAGAGCAATACGAGCAAAGAAGCTTTCGCCTCGTTTTATGGGTCCTTATGAGATTTTGGAGAAAGTTGGACCGGTAGCTTACAGAATTGCATTACCTCCACAGCTTGCGAACCTTCATGATGTCTTTCATGTATCGCAACTAAAGAAATACCAACCGGATCCTTCCCACATTATAGAAGTAGAAGAGGTAGAACTCAAGGATAACATGACGTATAAAGCCGAGCCGGAGCGGATTGTTGATGCAAGGGACAAGAAATTAAGAAACAAGACCATTAGACTTGTAAAGGTCGAGTGGAAAGGAATGGTTCCCGGAGATGCTACTTGGGAAACGGAGGAGAGCATGCGACAAACCTATCCTCATTTATTTAAATAGGTTAGAATTCTTATTATAGCGAAATTTTGAGGACAAAATTTTCTTTTAGGAGGGGAGAAATGTAACATCCTGAATTTTGAATCTAATATCTTGAACATAAACCTATTTTGGAAAGACTAGTAGGCTCTATTTTCAGAAAGTGATAAATTTTAAATCAGTATTTTGCGGGACCCACGGCCAAAAATAATTCTCTGCAAACTTTCTCGTGAAGTTTGAAAAAAATTGGCCGCGGGACCCACTCAATAATAATTTATTATTTAAATAATATTATATTATAATAATAAAATAATATATATTATATTATATTATTAAAATATTAAAATGTTATTAAATTTTTTTTTAAAAAAAGGTTCACGGGGCAAGTCACGGGAAAGTTTTTTTTAGTTTTTAGGAAAATTACGTAAAACGACCCAGAGACGAAAATTACACTTAAAGACCCATTTTCCAACTATAAATAGACCTTCCATTTCATTTCATTCTTCACAACTTCTAAGAGCCATAGAGAGAGGTAGAGAGAGAGAGAGAGTAGAGATATTTGCTTGAGAGTTATAATAGCTGGCTGGTGATTCGGGTATTAGCAAGTAACAGGTAACTCTGAATATTCTTCCTTATACTTGTGAATTATGTATGATTATAAATTTGTTTGTTTACTATTTTGGCAAGAATATTTAGAAAATATTTATGGTTTTAAGATCTGGTGTGGGAACTTTGACTTGCAAATCTGCAGAGGTACTATTTATACGTACGTTACTATTCACGTATACCGTATTTACTATTCATGTTACTATTCACGTATACCGTATTTACTATTCATGTATACCGTATTTACTATTCATGTTACTATTCACGTATACCGTATTTACTACTCATTTTACTATTCATGTATATACCGTATTTTACTATTCACAAATACGCATAGTATTTTACTTTTCATAAATACGCATATCAATGTATATAATGGTATAATAATGCATTATTTTTGAGTAAATACATTCATCATGGCGGTTGTATTGTGATGGGTGGAGTAAGGAGGGAATTGAATGATAAGAATTGTTTATGCCACCACTCGGTGCACAGTGGACGGTACTTTTCAGGGCCCCATCTTCCATGTTTTCCTCTGGCCGGGATTTCATTGGAGATGTGGGACATGTGACACCTCCTTAGTTGTTATTTTAAAGGAGGGGAGCCATAGTCCAGATTTAAGCTCTATACCTTTGGCCGGGTGTATCTTAAGTTTTGGTGAGCTTGAAACCATCCAGTCAAATGAATGAGTTTCTATTGGACTATATGTTAGCCTATGGTTCCAGTCAGCGGTATACGGTTGGAAGGGGATATAAGGGAGGCTGCATACTGCATAGTGCATTTCTGAATTATTCAATAAATAATGATGAGTATTTTGTAAAGGCATTTGATGTGAACAACGGTATATCTAAAAATATCTGAGTATATTAAATTCACATTATATTACCTTTTATTTTTGTCATATGTAATTTGCTCGTGTAAGGTAGAAATATTCAGTAGTTACTGAGACGTGGAATCTCATCCCATATTAACATCTTTCAGGTGAATATTCTAGTAGAGAGCAAGGGAAGGCACCTATGGAGTGAGCTCTGGAAGCTCTTTTGATCTCCAATAGATTATGTTATGTTATTATATTTGCCATGAACCTAAGACTTCCGTTTTGTATTAAACTCTGAAATATTTTCTGGAATTTATTCTGATTATGTATTACGGGTTTTATTCGAAATGGTAACATTGTGAAAGGATTTGGATATTGTTGAACTCTTTTGAAGGTATTTTCAATATTTTGACCGAGTTTTTGGGTATTAAAATTGTGGCGTTACATGGTCTAGGATTAAAAAAAAAAAAAATTGGTCTGAGACAATTTGACTGGACCCGACCAAACCAAACTTTTCGGGTTGGACTGGACTTTGGTCCAGGGGCTTAGACCCCTTGGACTAGTCTGGTCTGACCCAAGGTCCTTTTTTTTTTTTGTAAATCACCACTACATTGAGCCGCTTACTGGAGTCTGGACATCCTAATGTGCTTTTTAATTTATAGGAATTACTTTTCATTATGTCATTTTTTATTGTTTTAGGAAGTTAGGTGAAACTAAAGTTAAAATATTGCATCCCAAGACGGGAAAAAAAAATGAAAACAAATTGGACTGTCCAGGTAGTCCAGCCGGTCCGGTCCGGTCCGGTCCGGTCCAGCCCGAGGTAGGGCTGGTACCAGACTAGACCAGACCTCAAGCTGATTTTTCCAGCTCGAGGTCATAACGGGCTAGACCTTAGGTTGACCTCCAACCCGGTCCTTAGGCATCCCTACCTGCACGGACCAAAATTTCATGCGACCTACTACTCTTTCATCTACCACCACCTCATCTAGGATAAAAAATAAAAAAGACAATTTCGTTGAATTTTTTCCCCTTTTTAATTTACTAATTTATGATGATCACTTCACTGCGCCTCTGCACGTTACAAACGGTCGAACACAGCCCAGAAATCCTCGAAACGAAGACCTCTGACATGGAATCGATCGGTGTACTCTTGCTCTGCCCAGTGTTATCCTACCTCGATCAAGAGCTTGATAACCGCTACAAGCTATACCGCTACTGGAATTACCCGCAAAGCGTCCAGTTCCTTGAGGAACACGCCAATTCCATTCTCGCCGTCGTCAGTGGCTCCAACTACAGCACCGACGATGCGCTCATCGACGCTTTACCCAAACTGGAGTTCGTGTCTAGCTTCAGCGTTGGAGTCGATCATATTGACTTGAACAAGTGTAGAGAAAAGGGGATTCGGGTTACTAATACGCCTGATGTGTTGACCGATGAAGTCGCGGACCTGACGATTGGCTTGATCCTGGCCGTGTTGAGGAGGCTCTGTGAGTGTGATCGGTATGTGAGGAGCGGGAAATGGAAGAAGGGTGACTACAAGTTGACCACTAAGGTAACTGTGATTTTGTTCGTTGACTTTTGCATTGCTAGCAACTTTGTAGCCAAGAGAACCGAGGGATTTAACTGTAAAATAAGCTACTACTCGAGAACAGAGAAACCAGAATCAAATCACAAGTACTATCCTAGTGTTGTAGAGTTAGCATCCAACTGCAATATTCTGGTTGTTGCATGTCCTCTTACAGAGGAAACCCACCATATCATCAACCGAGAGGTCCTTAAGGCCCTCGGTCCCAAGGGTGTTCTTATTAACATCGATTGAGGCAAGCACGTTGATGAACCAGAACTGGTATCTGCACTTCTTGAAGGCAGAGTGGGTGGTGCTGGACTAGATGTGTTTGAAGATGAACCTAATGTGCCAGAAGCGTTGTTTGAGCTAGAGAACTTTGTGTTGTTGCCTCGAAACTCGCATGGCCATGGTTGACCTTGTTCTTGGAAATCTAGGTGCGCACTTCCAGGGCAAGACACTGTTAACTCCACTGGTTTAATTTATGCTCATCATAGATATGTAGAAGTCTAGATGATGTTGCATCCAAATAATTGTAATTGAGATCGTTGTTTCTAACATTTGATGTATCTTCTTAAACGAAACTTAATTCACCCAAAAAATTAATTATTCTCCTTAATTAATATTTTAATTATTTTCACAAGGATGAAGCATGCAAGATTGTTAAACGTTTTGTTCTTGTTTCTGTCTGTCTGTCATTGTTTAAGCCTTGCTGCTCTGTTTTATAATCTGGCTTTGTAATCGTTTTTCCCCAAAAAAATAGTTTGCTCTTTTTTTCTTCTTCTTTTTTTTCCCCAACAATCCATCAAAGGTTGAAAGAAAACAAGAAAGATGAGTGCCATGAGACGACAACGATGAGTCACATTTTCATTATTTATCTGATTTCTTTGTTTGTGTCTGTTTTTTTAATAGAAACGGGATGCATTCATTACCTACTCTTGAACCAAAATTACATGACTTAGGTACTCTTTCATCAACAACCACCTTTGTCAATTATTAATACAGTTTGCTAAGACATCAAACCTTTATTTTAAAAGAGAGGAGGTTCAATACTGCTAGTTAATGTAAAAACTTTGTTGGTGGGCGATCTATAAGTACTTCTGTAAGTACTCTTTGAGCTTGGAGACTTGATAGATGCCAATATCTACTCCACCGAAGGTTTTTTGTATTAAAAAAAAAAAAAAACTACCACCTTAGACAAAAAAAAAAACTACCACCGATTAGGATAAAAAAATCTTTGACCAAAAAAAAAAGGATAAAAAACAAAAAAGACAATTTCATTTAATTTTTTTTTTCTCTTTTTAATGTACAGATTTATGATGATCACTTCACTTCGCCTCTGCACGCCACAAACACAGCCTGTCTCGAGCGAAGCCTCTCACTTCGTCCTTGTCTGGTGATTCACTTCCACGGGCCACAATCTCGCTGCCGCATTCTCCTCCAATCCCTAACCCTAATTCCTCTGACATGGAATCCATCGGTGTACTCTTGCTCTGCCCAGTGTTCTCTTACCTCGATCAAGAGCTTGATAAGCGCTTCAAGCTATACCGCTACTGGAATTACCCGCAAAGCGTCCAGTTCCTCAAGGAACACGCCAATTCCATTCGCGCCGTCGTCGGTAACTCCAACTATGGCACCGACGCTGCGCTCATCGACGCTTTACCCAAGCTGGAGATCGTGTCTAGCAACAGCGTTGGAGTCGATAAGATTGACTTGAACAAGTGTAGGGAAAAGGGGATTCGGGTTACTAATACGCCTGATGTGTTGACCGATGAAGTCGCCGACCTGACGATTGGCTTGATATTGGCCGTGTTGAGGAGGCTCTGTGAGTGTGATCGGTATGTGAGGAGCGGGAAGTGGAAGAAGGGTGACTACAAGTTGACCACTAAGGTAACTGTGATTTTGTTTCTTGACTTTTGCATTGCTAGCAACTGAAGTTACCCTTTTGGATTCTTGTGGATTTTCAATGATTGAGGTTTAATTTTTTATATTTAAATTTAAAATGCTTTTGCAAGTGTAATGAGATGTTGCGGGTAACCCCCTTAGACATGTGGTTTGTTGTTCTCGAATGGTTGATGCTTCTCTAGTGTGTAATTTAATAATTTAATGCGATGCTCTTGAACCATTTTGTTGGGAGCTAGAGTTGGGGCTTCTAGTATAGGAGCTCCAAAGGCTACAGTAACTTTCCTTTCTGTAGATCAGTTCCTTTATTGATATTTTATATGCTCTCTTGCATTATTCATTCAAAAATCGAACATTATTTTTGTTATCCACTTTCTTTGGAGCATTGTTGTGTCTATAATTGACTTATGAAAATCTGGATAGCCTTTTAATCAATGGCCATCCAGCCAATACTTATTGGGGGGCTGGAACTTTAAAGAAATAAAACTTTGGGGGTAAAATTTATTTTAGCATTTTCTACCAATGAACTCGTGCGATTTTTACAAAAGAAGGTGGGATTCATTTGGGTGGGGGTGGGGGGAACACCCCCCTTGGATCTGCAATTGGTTTTGATGAAAGTATAATTTCTCATGTAATTCTGATTTCTGAATCTTTGCACTGGGGTTGGAGTGATTTATCTGCCCTTTTGTTCGGAATCTGATCTGAACCTTAGCATATCAGTTCTTTTATTTGGAAAGCATTTGGTAATTGTACAGTAATTCATTATGAGCCCTAAGAAAACTGGAAAAAATAAAAGAAAAGAAATGATACCTAGTTTATGAGCTCTCTCTTTTGAATAAGATGTTCTTCATCCTACTTCCCTCTGTTTATTTCTGTACAAAACATCCTATTGCCCTTTCTGTTGCATCCCTGGTTAATAGCATGTTTCTCTAAGTGCTAAGAATTTGAGCTTTATGAATGGCTTCAGAGTTTAGACATCTAATTGTTCCCATTCCCAAAAGTGTGGATGTAATGTTCATTGCCCGCTCTATTTATTCAGTTATCTGACAGTTCTTTTATGTTAGATTCATCTTGTGTGATTACCGTGCATTTTATGTGGGTCTTTGGCCTATCTCAATCCAGACAACGTTTCATTTGAAGTAATAATATTAGGATGTTTTTCAGACTTTGTTATATATACTCTGTATAACATCAGTTCTTTAAGACCTCAATCTAAATTAAATTTGGACTTGCCATTGTTCCATTCACAGTTCGTGTGAGGTGATGATGACATTCATTCTTTCTAATTCAAGTCTATCAGATTCTGCTCTTGAGAGTCTCTGCCAACTGCCATATGATTTTTATTTTTATTTTTTTTTCTTGCAGTTCTCCGGGAAAACAGTTGGCATTATTGGTTTGGGAAGGATTGGCACGGCTGTAGCCAAGAGAGCCGAGGCATTTAACTGCAAAATAAGCTACTACTCCAGAACGGAGAAACCAGAGTCAAATTACAAGTACCATCCTAGTGTTGTAGAGTTAGCATCCAACTGCAATATTCTGGTTGTTGCATGTCCTCTTACAGAGGAAACCCACCATATCATCAACCGAGAGGTCCTTAACGCCCTTGGTCCCAAGGGCATTCTTATTAACATCGGTCGAGGCAAGCACGTTGATGAACCAGAACTGGTATCTGCACTTCTGGAAGGCAGAGTGGGTGGTGCTGGGCTAGATGTGTTTGAAGATGAACCTAATGTGCCAGAAGAGTTGTTTGGGCTAGAGAACGTTGTGTTGTTGCCTCATGTCGGAAGCGCCACTGTAGAAACTCGCACGGCCATGGCTGACCTTGTCCTTGGAAATCTAGAGGCGCACTTCCAGGGCAAGCCACTGTTAACACCGTTGGTTTAATTTATGCTCATCATAGATCTGTAGATGTCTTGAAGATGTTGCATCCAAATGATTGTAATTGAGATCGTTATTTCTAATATTTGATGTATCTGAAACTAAATTCACCTTCTCTGCTTTTCTTGTATGCAATAAGTTGGTATTATGTGATTAATTGCAGATCTTGTCGTTTCCTATCTACCTAATCGTGATCCTAATAGTGACAATCTTCTGCTAGAAAGACAAGAATGACAAGAAACTGGTGCCATCCTTGTATGATTTAAAATTAGGGGAAAAAAAAAAAATTGAGTTACACATATTGCAGTTATCCATACATTATATGCATATTGGATGTAATTCTATTTTTTAAGCATCACATTCAGAATTTTTTTTCCTCTAATATTTTATAGTTTGTAGTGCCATTTGTTTTTAAATTTTTCTTAACAAAAGACCCAAGGTTTTATTTTCTATTTAATTATTACTCCCACTGATTATTGTTTATTTATTTACAATGATAATGGGCATTTAATCTTTTTTCTCTCCCCTTGTTCTGATACTCTTCTAGATAATGTTGCCAGAAGCAGAACAATGAAATGCGACCCACAAAACAAATCGTGTCCAGGAAAGTGGAATAAGAGTACCATATTCAAAAGAAAATAAAGGAACAAGAAGAATAAATGAATGATCTGGAGAAGAAAATATGTACTGGACTAAGCATTAATTCATATTTACAAATGGACACTGCAGCTTCCTTTCAAACTTGAAAGCATTAAGATCTAAATCACAGGAAAAGTTGCTGCTTCTGCTCTTTTTCTCTGATATTTTCCTCAACTTAAGCTTTCCGTCAACATGAAGGAAAGATTCAAAGACAAGAAAAAGAAGTGAAATTTTTCTCAGGTAATTTGATGGAACCTTGTTTTCTTTAAACAAGGAGACAGAACACAAGCTTAGGTCATTTTTCAGAAAGGAGAAGGTGAAGAAGAAACTCCTTTGAAGATGAGGAAATTGAGAGTCTCGAGTGTGAAATAAATGAAAGTTCCCTGTGAATGAGTGAAGAAACACCCAAAACTTGAACCCACCACGCACTGCCATCCGCACCCAAATCTCGCATCAAACTCCTGCAACTCACCAAAAAAAAAAAAAACACACACACACACAATACTTTCAGGATTCAGAGAAAAAACAGAGAGACGAAAGAGAGAGAGAAAGTTAATACCTTTTTGATATGGGCAGCGATGGATTTACAGTCAACAACATCAAAGAGATCCAGAGCCTCAGAAGCAGAAGCCATGGCTTGGATCTGCATCTTCACAGGCATGTCTGTGTCCTCTATCAACGCCTTACCTTCCAACATTTCTTCTCTCTGATGACACTCCTTACAAGGATCTCTCTCTCTCTCCCCCGCTCTCCCTCTCCCTTTTTTTCTTTTGTCCAACCAGAAGGATCTCAATCTACCGCAATGAAGAAGACAGACTGCTTTATATAAAAAGGACAAGGGTTTCACTCTAGTCACCGTGGCCCCAACTTTATCCGCTTTTTCAATTTGGGGAAATATCATCAAGGTGAAAATGATATTACGTGAAGTACATGGGTTGAAAATGTGATTTATAATTAATGAAATAAATATGTGAGATGTATAAACGTATTTTCTAAACATTAACTTAAACAATCACATATTATTAAAAAAAAAGAAAAATTATAATAAAAGACCTAAGAAAAATAATATTTATTAAGGAGGACTATAAAAATGGTAATTATTTTAAAGGACCATAAATTAAAACATTAAAATAGAAAGACTAAATTGTCCTTATTCAAATTTCTTATATTCTTTCTAATTAAATCAAAATTTGGAGTGATTACTCATTATCATCCAAATCTTCATTTTGAGAAAATCATGGAGAGAGATGATGGAAAAACCGAAAAAATTTATGATCAAAAACTAAATATACTCATGCTTGGACATTTATAAGTTTTTTGTTGATAATATGAAATATGTAGTATAACTTAGATTGGAGAAGGGAGGAAAATAGTTTCTTTTGACTTTTATATTATATATAGCCATTGAAGTGTAATTGTTAGAGCGTTTCATCTCTTGATAGCAACGGTTCAATGTAAATTGAGGGGATTATCTTCAATTTTTTTTAAAAAAAAAAGTGGCTTTATTTTGCTGAATAAAATGAATTCAAAAGAGAAGAGAGACGGACAATGAAGTCGCCTTGATTGTAATTGGGAGGAGATTTCGATATAGTAGAAATGCCAACTTTTGATTGATTCTGATTTGATCTTTAATTGTCATTATTTATCAATCACTCCAGATTCTGATTTAGTTAGAGGGAATATAGAAAATATAGGTAAGGACAATTTAATCTTTCTATTTTAATATTTTAATTTTTGATTCTTCAAAATAATTACTATTTTTATGGTCCTTTTTAATAAATATTATTTTTCTTTGATCTTTTTTTATAATTTTCTCTAAAAAAATTCTCTGATATTATTTTTTTTTACAGGATTTTAATGATATTTTCCGTTCTAATTTCTGCCTTTGTCACTTTAGTCTATTTGCCTTTTGTGTAGCACAACGCAGGACTTGGAATGGGAAAAGAAAATATCTTAATTTATCTTTTTCCATATAAAAAAGATGACTGAGACTCACTTGGATATTATTTTCAGAAATGACAAGGGATGAGTATCTTAAAATTAAATTGTACGAGCATTATTTATCCATAGATTAACTCATGCACAACTTTCTTCAACCTAACATTATGTCACGTAAAGATAACTTCCATTAATTTAAAAAGGTCATGATAAACATCCTAAATTTTTACATATTTTAATTAGATGAAGGGTTTGTCCCGAGACTCGAAGGATAAAAGGGTTCTCTCCTGTCCTAACAAAAAGTTTGGATTTTCTTAGAATCATTTTTTTTTCTTTTTTTTTCTCTCATGTCCTCCCTTGTATTAAAAAAATTGATTATTGAGATTTCATATTTTATAAAACTATTACTTTAAACATAAATAAATTCAAACAATCTATTTACACAATTCATAACTACACCACAAAAAAAAAAATAGAAAAATAAATAAATTATAAAATATTATACTAATAGTTTTAGGAAATATTAAATTCGAATCATTCACTTTTTTTTTTCGAATTCCTTTTTAATCCTTGAAAAGGATGAATTTTTTAAAAAAGACATCATTTTGGTCCCTCGAAAATTTTCAAAAACCTCTTTTTAGTTCATAAAAATATCTCATTTTAGTCCCTAAAGACAAAAAAAGGGGTCCATATTTTTTCCAGAGACCAAATAGAGTATTTACTCATTAAAGAAAACAAGAATCAATATGAACCTAGCGTAGGTGCTCTTATAAATAGTAATTATTGGAGACATTACATTTACAGGGTGGTGAGGACTTGTCTCCACGTCAATTATAGGTTTTTTGTTTTTTTGGACTGAACACGTCAGTTATAGGTGGTCTTGCCGTGTTATGTTAATCACTCATTAATAGCATCCTCTGAGTAATTTAAGGAAGCAGTTTCTCTCATGATTATTTTTTCTTATTATCTTCTATAAACTTATCTGAATCATTGATTGGGAAGATGGAAAAAAAAAAGTTAAAGTAGTATTATAACCTTTCAGATTGATTGGACGAATATGATTTAGAAATTATAAAAAATAATTAAAAAATAATAATGAGAAAAACCGACCGAAATTTAAAGGTGTTTGCTGATTCGAATCCAACGAATCTCATTTTGAAAAGGCACCATGACTAAATATATGTTTATATACAAAGCAACCTCTGTTTCAAAGTACTTAATTAATTATGGAGTAAATATCTTTTTTGGTCCTTTACAAAAAACGCGATCCCCATTTTAGTCCCTTACAAAAAAAAAAAAAACAAGTCTCGTAGTCCTTCACAAATTCAAAATACACTCAATTGGTTGATATTTCGATACTTCATAAATTTTCAAAAGGTCCTTTTTAATCTATAAAAAGATAAATAATGATTGATTTTTTTGTGAAGGACCAAAATAAAAATCACGTTTTTTGTAAAGGATAAAAATGTATTTACTTTTAATTATAAATGAGTTTGATTTGAATATCATGTGCTTGGATGCATTGGATAAATTAAACTAATTTCATATGTGGGAACAGATAAGTCTTCCACACCATATCTTAATATCTTATCCCACGTATGCCTGCCTACCCCACCATCCCTTGTGGACCCCACAACATCCCTTTTTTCTTTTTTCCGTTTTTGCTTTCGTTCTTCCATGCTCACCCTGTTTCGGATTTACTTGCATTTTATTTTATTCTCTTTTATGATTAAATAAATTTGCAGGAGATGAGATCAACTCGGGATGGAAGAAGACCGAAAAATTCGACATATGATATTATGATATATCATTATTGCGAAAAGAATTCCAAAGATACAGGACAGTCAAGTTTTTTTTTTTAATTGTCAACTATTTAATTATGAAATACCTATAACAACAATCAGAGTGGCGCAGCGGAAGCGTGGTGGGCCCATAACCCACAGGTCCCAGGATCGAAACCTGGCTCTGATAAATAGAGAAGGCTTTCCGCAATATATTTTTTAATTCCTTTTGGGCTACGTTTTTGGGCTTGTGTTGTGGGCTAGGCATCTGAGAGTCAATTGGGCTTTGCTATGAATACGGGCTAGCTAACTCTGTGGACATTCTGGGTTTAGGCCCAATCTTATACCCAATTAACATTGTGCCCAGCGGCTCGAAATTTTTGCATCAACCTTGTCCGAATTTGTGCCCAATTATTTTTTTCATAGGAAAAAAAAAAAAAACTTATCCGAATTTTGTTTTTCAATTTTCTCTGTTCTGAAATTTTTCTCACCACTCACATGAAGATTGCTTTCCAGCAAGTTTTAAGGGTGACCTTAAAAAGCTCATCACGGATAAGGTAGTCTTCATTTGAAGCGTCAAACTCAAAACTTAAGAAATTAAATGTTTTCTACAATAAATTTTTGGTTGTTTGGTACATTATCATCTTCAATATGTTAAAGTGCACTGGTTGGCACTATTTAATCTCACCCCCTAATACATTAGGAGGAACCATCCCTGTGCGGTTGCTGGTAAAGGAATAATAATAATAATAATAATAATAATAATAATAATACAAAACCAAGCCCCTCTACAATGTCAAATATGACGTTTTTGTGTGTGGATGTTGAACTAAATACTTGTTACATAGCTTTTTGAGTATTGGTGCAATTGATGTATCCAGAAATTTTTGTGGTGGATGAATTAATTGAAATGGTGACCGACAAGGGACAAGGACAAGACCACCCAGAATCTAATTGGATAGTTTGTCAAGTTGATGGAATATATAAATATAAAGATGTCCAAACATTATTTTCTTTGCTGTTTCCTCAATAATAAGATGCAATGAAAAGTCACATAATTATATTAATTTTATTACTATTTTTTTCATACGTATATGGTGTCCTGACCTACCTCTTTTTAAGAGGCGGATTTATCAGGCTAAATTAATTTGGATTCGTTGTGGGTCGGTCTCTTTAGTAGGAGGGAAGAATTACTAATACTACGTGCTCCATTTACAACCTCGAGGCGGATTTATTAGGCCAAATAAATTCAGATTTGTAGTGGGTCGGTCTCTCTGGTAGGAGGGAAGAGCTACTAATACTACTTGTTCTATTCACAACCTCAAACTGAGGACTTGTTTAAAGAAAAACTAATATCTTACCACTCAATCCCAATGGATATTGATTCCTTAATTTTATTACTATTAATGTATGCTCATAGGTCTTATTGTAGCCACTATCACTATAACACACACACACTAAGCATGCCTTTTCATCACTGAAATAAGCTCTCTTTTGGAATACCACTATCTTTGTTGGAACTTGGCATCTTATATGTTTTTTTAAAACTTTTTTGGGTGCTTTCCATTCTAATTTTTTCTGATAAAAACACAGCCCACCTTCTTTTCTGTGGTTCTACTCATGAATTCAGGGGCACAAGTTCTTAAAATTGTCCTCTAATACCGTTTTCAGCATCCAACATATTTTCTGGCCACCCTTCAATTCTCTGCAGTATTTCCAAATTTTACTTTATTTTAAGAATACTCTTTCATGCATATGAAATAATGAGTTTCGAATTGGTTTCCATTTTACTCATATAAAAGTTCTCCTCTACGAGAAAACACATCCTCTCTGCAAAACCAGAAGTATAGAAAGTATGAACTCAGATTTTTAACAGACCTGTTTTTTCTTTTCTCTCTCTCTTTTTTTTCCTGGGTACCCTTGAATTCTCATAAAGTTTCAAAATTTAACTTCTGTTAAGGATTCCATTCATACCCATGATGCTTTCTGCAAAATCTGAATCAGACACCACAAGCTTAGCTCCATCTTCACCTTCAAGGTCACCAAAGAGAGCAGTGTACTACGTACAGAGCCCTTCAAGGGACTCTAATGATGGATACAAGTCATCGTCGATGCAAGCGACTCCAATATCGAACAGTCCTATGGAGTCTCCTTCACATCCTTCATCATTTGGACGCCATTCGAGGAATTCTTCAGCGAGCAGGTTCTCTGGTATTTTCAGGTCATTTTCAGGAAGAAAAGGTAATGGTAGCAGAAGAAGGAACGATAAAGGTTGGCCTGAGTGTGATGTGATTTTAGAAGAAGGGTCTTATGATGATGATGGAGAGAAAGCTTTTATTAGGCGTTGTCAAATGTTAATTGGTCTGTTGAGTTTTGTGCTTCTCTTCACTGTGTTTTGCTTGATCATTTGGGGTGCTAGCAGGCCTTTCAAGCCAGAAATTACAGTCAAGGTAAGCTATGTTCAAGTATTTTTATGAAAATTCATGTCACTCTCTTCTTAATGAAATGCAAATTTGGTTGTTTCTTATATGTTAGATTGCTTTGGAACTTCATGTTCGTCTGTTCTCATAGTTTGTTTGGATTAATGGTAAAAGTCTAATTAACTTTTGCAATATGAAGGTGTAATAAAAGTCAATTAATGTAGTATAATTTATATTTGGATAATACATTAAAAAGTTAGTTTCAAAGGGAGTGACCTCAACTTTAAAATGGTTGTTGGACAAAAAGTTAGTTGCCCCCAAAGCTATGTCAAACATAACTTTTATTGCTTGCAATGTGTGTGTGTGTGTGTGTTTTTTTTTCTCAACTAACTTTTAAGGCTTCCTAGTGTCATCCCAAACAAGAAGTTCTTGACTTCTTGTATTTGGAATGGAATGAGGAAGTCATTTTGAAATATTTTAGGATTTCTTGATATAGTTTCCTCTCATGTTTTAGTAAACCAAAAAGACAACCCCAATACGTAAGAGAAAATTGCAGAATATGCAACAGGTTGAACAAGAATATCAGAATGTTGGGTTTCTAAGTCAAACGTTAATATGTTTCTTTCAGTTTCACAAATTCTGTCACATCTCATTGGCCATTCTACCAGTGTTTAAAATATTAAAGCTAATTGTCTCAAGTGATTAGACAAATAAATTGTTACTGTGTCAAGTCAATATATTGTGCTTTTTTGACATGGTGATTATTACAGAGCTTCAAAGTACAAAACCTGTATGTGGGAGAGGGATCAGACTTCTCAGGGGTGCCAACAAAGTTGATGACAGTGAATGGCACATTGAGAATGAGTATATATAACACTGCCACTTTTTTTGGTATCCATGTACACTCCAAGCCCATCAACCTTGTCTTCACTGACATCATTGTTGCCTCTGGTCAGGTAACTTCTCATTCATCACTTCAACTGCTCATGACTTATAGCTCAGTTCATGAGCCTACTTGGCTCAATTTATTTGTAGCTTAAACCCTTAGTTTATTCCTGAACTTGTATACAAGTAAGTGGGTTGGCTTTAGGCCTTATCCTTAATCTAAATGTTTAAAATGTATTAAGCTTTCATTAGGGATTTTATCCAAGGTTAGTCATAAAAATATCATTTTGTACCTGTTTGGATTAATGTTTGTTGGAGCAACTTGGGTAGGTTAGAATTTTTAAAGTGTATTAAACATTGGTAATGGATAATTTAACGCACCATGACGCCACACAAAAGCACGAAAAATTAGCTTTGATTTTAACTGAACTCTTGGAGCAGAAGTGTACTATTTTTAAAGCCATCCCAAACATATATTTTGTTTTGGTGTGGGAATGCGAGGAAACATCAAAGTTACTTTTGTAGACAGTTTGGAAAAACATGGATTTGTAGTTGGAAAAATACTCATGCAAACACATAGTTGAATCCATGCCAAAAAAGAAAAGAAAAGAGAACACAGTTAAATTGTCATGCTAGATTGAGTTGACTTAATTTTGAATTAAGCCATATAAATTAACTTAACTAGTTATGCAAAATAGAAAACAAACTGTATTATTATATTTTAGTTGGTTTGGCTTAATTTAACTTGATTTGATTTATATTGACATTAAATGATTTGAATTTTTTTAGATATTTATTTATTTTAATTAAAGGGACAGACACTAACGGTCTGAGGTTACAAGCAGGATTGAATCTGTGACTTCTCACTTACAAGGGAACTTACATGCCACTAGGTTACAAGACCATTGGTTTAGATATTTATTTCAAAAACCCTACCAAACATTCACATTAACTTACCCTAATCCAGTACAAGATTGCCCCTTAGATTTAAAAGTTAAAGACTTGCTTTAGCTCTCAGTTAATTAGGAATCCAAATTCATAACAATGACCATAATTTATATGTTTGATTTGTGCAGCTGAAGAAACATTATCAGCCAAGAAAGAGTCACAGAGTAGTATCAGTGAACTTAGAAGGCAACAAGGTTCCTCTCTACGGGGCTGGTTCAACCATAAAACAATCCCAAACTGGCGCTGTTGAAGTGTCGTTGACATTGAAACTTGAAATACTTTCAGTGGGAAATGTGATTGGCAAACTGGTTAGGGCTAAGACTCATAAGCAAATCACTTGCCCTCTCCTCATTGATTCTTCCACAACAAAACCCATCAAGTTCCTGAAGAGTTCATGCTCATATATATATAAGTGATGGTGATGCTTATATTTGTAGGGGAAGACGCTAAATGTGGTTACAGAAAATGCCTTCCTCTGTTTTTCTCTGTTTCTTGTGTAATTTATTCTTGTGAGCTTTGTGCTAATGCAAATGCATGCTTGTAAATGTGAATATATTGTGCATCCGTAAAAATACAACAAAGTTTGCAGGTAAAGAATATATTAATGAGCTGACCCAAGATTGAATATATTTTTAAGGAGTCGTTCATACAATTATGGATAATATACTCATAATTTGTGAAACAAGTATTGGTGGCATTGCATTGCATCAGGAAATTCATATCTATGTGATGTCTCAATTAGATTATGTGAACTTGCCTATATGTGTGAGCACTTGTAAGTTGTATATATATATTTTTTTTTTTTTAAAAAAAAAAAATTTGTGAAATGCATGAGTCTTATGTTTATTTTTAGGTAATCTTGAGAGGATCAAGTTTTGATCTACCTTTTTAATCACACTGAATAAAATAATTGTTAAATAAGTCATACTGAATCTCTTATTGAGGAATACCTTGTTAGGAAATAGGAACAAACAGATCAAGGTGATACTTATTGATCCAAAAAAAGGAAAATATAATTGATAGATAATTCACCGATATAGACTATTTTTGCATGAGAATTCAACAAATAGGAAAATTCATTATTTGCAAAGGGAAAGGCAGTTTTCTATCCTAATTTTGTAAAGCATCTTAGTTTTCTAACCTTAACATTATTAGTTTTAAAAGCCAAATGATATTTTTTGCGTGCCAATCATTATTATCTTATAAAATTAAACTTTTTTGTCATTAAAAAAATTAAATTAATATGTCAATATCAGTTTTTTTTTGGGGGGGCCAATGAACCTAATAATGCTAAGGTTATAAGATTAGAAATATTCTTTATAAAATTAAATTACTAAAATAAAATATCCCGTAAAGTTACCCCTCGTCTATGTGCTTAACTGGTAAAGAGGTCGGATACTCTCACTAAAAGGAGAGGGTTTGATCTTGGAGTTGATCAAGGCGTTGGGGGAGGCATCTTAGCTTCTAAATGCCTAGGTAAACGTCTAAGGGTAATAGACGGTTCACCATGCCCAACATTGGTATGACCTAGGAGGAACCTTATATCGTGGTTTAAACCAACTCCTTTTGCTAAAATTTATGTATAAAAAAAAATATCCCGTGAAGTTGAGGCACAAACAACAGACGGTTCATCCTGCCCAATATTGATATGACCTAGAAGGAACCTTGGATCGTGGTTTAAACCAACCCCTTTTGCTAAAATTTATGTATAAAAAAAAAAAAAATCCCGTGAGTTTGAGGCACAAACAACACTTTTGGCTTAGAAAAAAAAATTGTCATTTGTGCTTATGAACTTACCGTAAATTTATGGGTTGAGTTTCTCTCATAATTTCTTTTTCATTATCCCCCATCATCTCTAAATTATATCCATCCAATCAAACACAATACCACTCTAACTTTTCTCTTATCCTCCTAATCAATAGCTCAGATGCTAATGAAAAAAAAGAGAAAGAGGATTACGGACACCTCTTCCTAAATTTATGAGCATATTCGGTCAAAGATAGTAGCACCCGACTACTTCCTCAACGTAATCCTCCCTCAAATCTTATTACATTGGAGCCCTGAAATCTCGGCGTGTTTAAAGTTCGCTCGACGCACCCACGTTTCCTTCTTTACCATCTGTGTGCAAACTTCAGGGCTTCAGTTCTATTCTCACTTCAATTTTCACACTGCTGTACTGCCAAAAACTAGATCTTCACAAAAAGTCGCGAAACCTCATATTTATTCTTACCTCATATCTTCTTCTTCGATCATCATTGGAGTTAGCAGTATGATTACCAAGAAACCCACTTTAAAACTCATCTATTTGATTCTCACCATTCTCCTCGTTCTAAGTTTCAATGCTGTTGTAAAGGCCTCTGAGGTTGCCCCAGATGCCGAGGACACCGAAGATTCAGAGGGTATTGCGGAATTACTAGCGGTGGACGAGGAAGTAGAGAAGGAAGCAGAAGGGGGTAGTGGGGTGAAGTCATCGGAAGCAGACGTTTTAACTAAGGCCCAAAGAATCGTTATTGAGCTCAACAATGACAATACCAAGAGAGTTATGGATGATTTTGAATATGTTCTGGTTCTGGGGTATGCGCCATGGTGTCCTAGAAGTGCTGAGTTAATGCCCCAATTTGCAGAGGCTGCGAATTCACTTAAGGAATTGGGGATTCCTCTTCAAATGGCGAAGCTTGATGCTGATAGGTATCCCAAGTCTGCTTCGCTCCTTGGGATCAAAGGTTTTCCCACTATGCTTCTCTTTGTCAATGGTAGCTCCCAAGTGTACTCTGGTGGTTTCACAGCGTAATATGCTAACCTTATCACTTAAGTTAAGCTCATTGCATCAATATCTCCCCTAAACACAGGATCTGCTAATTTCAGTTAGTTAGCTGTATATATAAGTCTTTATTCTGAATTTTACCCCCTTTAACTATGATTTCTTCTGAAGGTTTTTGCCTGGTTCCTGTGTGGTCTGTATAATCTGGAAACTTAACCAATTTAGAAATTTTATGCCTGCTTCCAGTGTCAATGCTTGCTCCCGGAGGTTTACAGCATAAGACGTTAATTTTATCATTATAAGCTCATTCTACCCATTGTATGTACAGGTTTTGATTTTTATTAAGAATGATGAACTATATGTATTTTAAGAGTGGTTTGGCCTGGGAAAATATGCCTGGGATACATGGCTTCTGTTTGTCGTTGGTCACTCCCAATTGTACTCCCGTAGTTTTACTGTGGAAGATACTAACCTTGTCACTTAAATCAGCTACTTGAACTTAGATGTTTTTAAGCTCTTGATCTGCATATTTCAACAGTCAGCTCTTTCTTAATTATACTATTGTAATAATAGACTAATAGTTTGTGCTGGAAATGTTTACCCGGCATCTCTGGGGTTCATTTTACCTATTTTCTGCAATGCGGACTGAACAATTCATCTGGAATGATGTTCTCAAAGCATTAATAACTATATATTGCCTGGCCTTTTAAATTACTTGTGCAGTTTGAAATGTGTATCTAGTATTTTCCTCCTTCTATGTTTCAGAGAGGTGTGTCTGTATAGGTGTTTATTTTTGATTACATCATTATAACAATAGTTTGTCAGTTTATGCTGGAAATAGTAGCCTTGTTTCTTGGGTTAGTTTAATCTAGAAGCTTCTCCAATGTAGACTGATTGGTCAATCGAATTGCTTGTATAACTCAAAATGTGTATCTAGTGATTCTTTGGTGATGTTTTCAGGGGAGATATAGTGTTATGGACGAGAAAGAAGATTGGCACACCTGTTATTAGAATAAATTCTGTGGCAGAGGCAGAAGAATTTCTGAAGAAGTATCATACATTTGTTATTGGCCTATTTGATAAGTTTGAGGTAAGTGAAACAATTTATGAAGTATTCTGAGGCTACCAGATGAGTGATATTGAATAAAATGAGGATAAGGTAATTGAAAACTGTATGTAATTGAATAATTTATTGAACTTTGTAATAAACTAATAATCGATGAAATATTGTAAATCTTGTTTGCTTCAAGAATGGGAATAACTTGGTCAGTAAATCTAATATTGCATTAATCATTTATATGAATTACTGTCATTTCTATATTTTTTGCTTGACCTAGTACCTGGATTTGGACCTCCAAATAAAATCTTCATGGGCTTACCATGAATACCAAATCTGTCAGTTATTTCTATATCTTAAATAGTAGAAGCAAGCAACAAAAGGCAAAAATTAAATTACAGTTTTGCCCTGGTTCAGCAGAAGAAGATTCAGCACTGCAATAATTTTTTCTTTTTTTTATTAAAAATTTCAGGGATCTGACTTTGAAGAATTTGTGAAAGCAGCAAAGTCTGATAATGAAACTCAGTTTGTTGAAGTGAATAAGGCAGAGCTAGCCAAAGTTCTTTTTCCAGATCTCAAACATTCTGATCTTTTTCTTGGCATTGTTAAAAGTGAGCCTGAAAAGTATACTGCATATGGTGAGTTTTCAATGATTGTTTTTCAATTGGTTCTGGTGCCTTTGCATGAAAAAGTAGAAGTGCAGATATTTAGGTTCTCTTAAGAAGCATATACATATTTAATGCTTGCTATTTTCACTGTGAGTTATACTTCAGAACTTACTTTAACAGTGAGACATTCGGACTCTGTAGATGGAACCTTCAGCATGGATAAAATATTGGAGTTTTTGGACTACAATAAGTTTCCATTAGTTACAAGATTAACCGAGATGAATTCTATGAGAGTCTACTCTAGCCCAGTCAAGCTTCAGGTTGCATTTATTTTTAAATTCCTTTTTAAAATGGATTTTCTTATCATTTTTTTTGGGTTTTTCTTTTATGTTCAATTTAGGCATGTTCTTCTTTTGCTAAAATTTCATGTTAATAGTAATGTAGTGAAATCTACATCTGATATTAAGCACACCATTATTTGTACAAAGTGTTACATATGGACTACGATTTCTGGTCTTCACCTATGATGATGGTTAGGACAATCTGTATTGGCTGCTGCTTGTTATGTTTAATCATAATGTTGTCGTTCAAGCTTAAGAATAGTCAAAGTTAATTGTCTGTTATTATCTAGGTTTATGTCTTCTCGGACACTGATGACTTCAAGAATCTTCTTGAGCCTCTTTTAGATGTTGCAAGGACTTTCAAGTCAAAGGTAGTTGCTTTAACCTGTATTTTGAATTCTTAAAACAATTTCCTTCATCGGTATCTAACAGGTCTTCCAAATGCAGGTCATGATTATACATGTGGATATTAACGATGATAATCTTGCCAAGCCCTTCCTAACATTGGTTGGTCTAGAAGAATCAAAACATACAGTGGTTAGTTTACATGTTAAAAATAAGTATTTGTTGAGATATTGTTACTATTTTTGATAACTCTCGGGACTTATCATTTATGCAATTTGTTCTTTTTGGTGCGTCCAATAGATTGCTGCATTTGAAAATGGAGGGAGTTCAAAATATTTGTTGGAATCAGAACCAACGAGAAGCAATATTGAAGTAAGTTTCTGTCGGTATAAATTATCTTTCCAATGATTACCTTCTAGGGAAACTAAGCTACGCTCTCTTTTCTTTTTTCAGGAGTTCTGCAACAAACTTTTGGATGGTTCTCTGTCACCATACTTCAAATCACAGCCAATACCAGATAATGCAAGTTTATTAGATATTTTTCCTTATGCATCTCATGTGTCCTTCCTAGTTTTGTGTTATAAACAACTCGGGTGCATGAGTGAAGCAGTTAAAATAATTTATAACCTTTTAGTTCTTTATAACAAACACGTGTGTCCTTGTGCTGCATGTAAAATTTTTCTATTCTTGTAGATATATTGAATATCTGTGTATTGAAACCTTGAGCAGTTTTATCCGAGGACTTACTTTAAGTGGATCTCTTTGACTAACCTCCTTGCCTGTGCGGTTTGAAAATTGCAGACAAACGCTAGCGTCCATGCTGTGGTCGGGAAAAATTTTGATGAGATAGTTCTGAGCAGTGAGAAGAGTGTGCTACTAGAGGTTTGCAAAGTCTTACCCACACATTTATACTATCTACTTATGATTAAGCTTCAAATGTTATCAGAAAACAAGAAAAAGTAAATACTTGCTGTAAACTAAGAGGTGTCATTTTCTGTAAAGCATATGTGATTTTTAACTTATGCAAAGTCTATTGGTGCTGATGGATCCAGTTATCCTATTCTTTGATGTGTTAAATTATATGCTTGACTTGAGCAACGATGAATTCTCAATAAGAACAGGACTTTCAATTCGATGCTCTAAAATTCTGAATTTGAAGTCTTTGTACTAATCGGCTTCTTGATGGAGGCTGTGCTAACTTATAATGACTTTAAAATAGGTATTTACACCTTGGTGTATCAACTGTGAGGCCATAAGCAAACACGTAGAGAAGTTGGCTAAGCACTACAAAGGATCAAGTAATCTGATTTTTGCAAGAATAGATGCTTCAGCTAATGAACACCCAAAACTGCAAGTAAGTAATCATCAAAACCATAAATTGGTCTCAGTCTATTTGATGACATGAAAGTACAATGAAGAACTTCGAATCGAAATCCAGCTTGCTGGTTGGGCGATTTGTATAGACAGGTTATTAATATAATGCAAAGATTGTCTTTACTGAAGATGGGTTGTTTCTTTGTTTGATATGTTAGGTGAATGATTATCCAACACTCTTACTTTACAGAGCAAGTGATAAGACCAATCCGGTAATTATTTCATAATTAAAAGTTGGATTTTTTTCCCCCATCAAGTGAAGACCTGACTGAGAAAAATTCTGTTTTTTTTCCCCCCTGCAGATTAAACTTTCTACAAAATCTAGTTTGAAAGAATTGGCTGCATCCATCAACAAGCATCTAAAAGTTAAGGATCAAGCCGTCAAGGATGAATTATAGAAGATAGCAAGTATTTTTGTGTGAGAAAAAAAAGCCCTCAAGAAAGAGGAAAAAAGTTACATGGAAAAACTCAGGGAAAAGGAGAGAATGATGGAAATTTACTTGGACAATTAAAGGCCCTTGTTTGAACATTTTTAATTTATTTTTCTTCTTACCCTGTGGTTAGGTTTGTTGCAACATGTAAGAACTAGCTTATTGCCAAAATGCAAAAGCTAGATGGTTAAATTTTAGGGTACATATACTAAAGAAACTGAACGTCATACCATGTCATTGTCATCTAGTTTTGTCACCGTCCGTCTCATGACAATATTGACCTTATGGTTGAACCATTTTGCGTGCTTGTAATTACGTTAGGAAATCATGATAAAAAAAAAAAAAAATTACGTTGTGAAATATTGTAAGGGTTGATTTCTCCAAAGTGAAGCTAATATTATACATCATGTCCTAATTATAAGATCAGGTTGACTTTTATTGAAAAGATTAAAAAAACAAAATAAGTTATTTAATTATGTTGTGTATCTTTAGATTATATATTAGTTTATTAGTTAAAATAATTAGTTTAGAGAATAATCAAAATTAATTTAATTAGTTTCCTTAATTTTCCTTAAAAAAATCAATTTGGTATTATAATTATGGTCAGAAGGAGTATATGTGAGAAAGACTTTTGGTGGGAAGGAGATCCGCTCATTATTTATTTTTACATGAACCTATCTAAATCGTTGATTGAAAATATATAAAAAAAAATCTTAGAAGTGTAACTTGATGTCATATTTCAGAACATGATAAGAAAGTGGGGGAGTTGATCAATATTTATTTCCATAATTTATTCTTATTGTTGAAGGGTATATCATATTAACAAATTAGGTATAGGAGGGAGTGATAGTCTATCGTTGTATCTTTTTTATCATTACACCATCAAGTTAATTGTTCATGTGAGCAGTGAAGAAATTTCTCCCATTCTCTTGTAAGGATATGACTGATTCATGACCAAATGATAGATTCTTACCAGCATGCTCCAAAAATAAGAAACTCTTCAATTGATAATCATCATGAAAATTCTAGGGCTTATATCTTGAACTTCAAAATCATAGGCACTTTAAGGAAAGACTGTAATATATTGCATAATCAACTCCTCCGTATTTTGTACAACATAGGATTCTAAACCCAGAAATACATTACTCCCTCTTCAAAATTGAAGCTTACAATTACGCATCACATTTAAGTTTAAAGTATACTGACCAAGAACAAACCAAGATCAAGGATTTCAAACAAAACCTTCTACCAGAGTTGGTCTTTTACCTTCATTCTCTTTGTTTTCATCATCAATGGTCTTCGCATCGTCTTCAATATCCAATCCTTTCAAACCATCCACACAATCTTTGCCCTCCTTTCCCAATTTATCCCCCTCTTCCCCCACAATTACCTTGTCTGTAATCTCCTCTTCATCAGCCTCGTCACCAGCAATCTTAACTTCGTCGACACCAGTTTCACACCCCTTATCGATGGCGCAGGGTCCCCCGGCCTCGCTCTCCGGCTCGATTCCGATTATCACATCCGAGGCATCCTTCGCGGTGGGCCAAGGATCCTTAACACAAGTGGCATCGTAATCTTCGTCATCAGCAGATAAAACGGAGGCCGCTCGTGATGTCACGGCGAAGGCGGCTTTGAAGAAGGCTTCTTTGATGGATTCCGCAGGAAGAGCACATTCTTCCAGGCCAGCATCTTCGAGACGTGGCGGTAGGATCTGGTGCAGCAGGCCCGTGTCTTCTTTCGCAGATTCCATGATCGGAGTTCGATACTGAAAAGTGAAAACCCTTGATTTTCCTGAGACGGTCTGGTCATTCAAGATGGTGTGGTCATAGGGAGGGGATCAAGTCGGTGCGGTGTTCGTCATGGGCCCCATGTTGGGCTTGGACTTTAATACATTGGGCCCATATGGGCTTTGACTATGAAAGAAAATTGTTGGGTCCAAGCATGAACCAGCCCATACACAATGGGCATGCACCTTCATATAGTACCCAATTGGTTCTTCTGTGAATGTTTCCTTTGAAAAGTTAGGTTTGATTGGTTGTATGTTAGGTTTACTGTTTTCTTTATTTTGATATAGGTTGTATGTTACCATTTTTTTCCCTTACTTTAAAGGGATATTAATGTGTATAATATCAGTCGTAAATATAAGATATAATTGAATTTTTTTTGGAGAGATTAAGGAAGTTTATTAAATTACTTTTGAATATTATTATTTTTATTTTTTCTTTAAATTAATTAGTTTGACTAATAAACTAATATATAATTTAAAGATATAAAACATATGATATGATTAAGCTATGATGCACTGACACCGACACGAAATACGAAATACGAAATACGACAAGACGCGACACTCTAACAAATTAATCCTAAGAAAATCTAAATTTCGACACGTTAGGACACGTTTTGATAGTAAATATATACTACCTTCGGTCCTAATTATAAGACATAGTTGACTTTTGTTGGAGAGATTAATGAAGCTAAATAAGTTATTTAATCATTTAGTATATTGTATATCCTTATATTATATATTAGTTTAGGAGTCAAACTAATTAGTTTGAAGGGGGAAAAAAATACACTTTAAAGTAATTTAATTAGCTTCCTTAATCTCTCCAAAAAAGTCAATTATGTCTTATAATTAGGACCGGAGGGAGTATATAATAATTTACATTCAAGTTCAATATTCCATAAAATCCTAGCCTCTAGCTTCGGCTCATTGTAAATTAAGCCTCATCATAAAAGCCTTGCCTTCTTTTCAAAAAAAAAAAAAATATATATACATATATATAAAATTCATCATCAATGTAGTATTCAAAAGCATGCATATTTTTAAAAAATAGGAGTTTCGGTGTGTCGAATGGTGTCAGAGTGTCCGACACGCATATTTTTAAAAAATAGGAGTCTCGGTGCTTCATAGTGATTAAGTAATTTATTTAGCTTATTTAATCTTCAAAAAACAAGTCAACTCTATTTTATATTTAAGACTAACGGGAGTATTTTTTTCGTGATTAATAAAATTGAATCTGTTACCAACATTCGTTGGGAGTAAGTGATAAGAGACTTATTCTTCCTTGGGAGAATCCTTTTTGAGGCCCATATTACCAAAATAAACCTAAAAAAAGTCCAAGGAGTTTGTAAATACAAGAAAAGGCCCCAGGGCCCTTATAGGTATTAACTTATAATGCAAAATTATATTGATGCCCCTGGATTAGAACACGTCTTCTCTCTGATCTCCCTCATCTGCACTGAGCAAACAAAGGAATTTAGGTCGAGAAGAAGCGATCCAGTGAAAATGCGGGCACACCTCTTAGCAGCGAATTGTTGCTTCCTTTGTCTTCCAGCTCTGTTTCGACCGTGCAGCTCCGTTCTCCTTTCTCCGTCTCATCCGATTCTTCTCCAAAAGGAATTTAGGTCACTATTGAATCTCTTACCGTCATTTCGGAGCTTGGTAAGTCGTCAGATCGTATTTTCTCTGTCGTTCTACTTTTTTCAACAGGGTTTGTGGATTTGAATCTGTTTTATTCATCAATTTTTTAAAACTTCAATCTCGAGATTTCCTGCAGAAGTTCCGTTTTTTTCTCCCCGATTGCTGTTGGCTACAAATCTACAGTGTCTTGATGGCCCTGTGAATAATATTCTCAAGAAGACTGGGTTTAAGTGTCCTGAACTGCTGATTGCCTTCTAGTTTTGGTGTGTATTTATTCTCTACTTCTAATGTTTTGATTATTATTATTCTTATTAAGAGTGATTTGTCTGATATTTTGGACATAAAAAAGACTGGGTTCATTCTATCTGACTGCTATTCTAAAAAATCTGGATGAAAACTCTATTTCCTTTTCCGAATTCAAGACACTCAGGGCACTTGGTCATCAAATAGCTAGGAGGTTTTATATTCCAAATCCATGCTTCTTCCTCCTCATGTATCTATATATAGACTCCAGAGTATTCATACTACATTTCTTGTTGATATTTTGGTCTTTTTGTTTGGTAATTTATGGCTTCTAATTATTTTCTCTGATTCCTTTAGGTTCCTCCTCCTATTCATTAACATCTATATTATCCTTGCCTCAGTTCAATGCAAACCGGTATCTTGTCCATACTAGTTGTTTTACAATTGGGTTGCTTCATTATTCCAAAACATAAGGATTTGGGTCCTCTAACCTATTTTAATTCTGATGAAATGTTGATCATGCTTATTAATTATAAAAGTTTATATTCATATATGCCATCTTGGTTGCAATGGGGGGATTTTGGGTTTCTCCTTTAATTTGTTCGGTTGAATGTCTTATTAATGGAGTTAGGCTTGTAGGTACACATGATGGAGAGGTGACTGACCTATCGATGTCCCCAAGGTTGAAGGATATCTTGGTATCTGCATCACTAGATGACAAGGTTTGTATTTACTTCTAGTTAACTGCTTTTTCAATTATTAGATTAAATTTTGAATTCTTATTATGTTTTAAGTCTTATTCATCTAAAAAAATTTGCATGCTAGATAAAATATTGTGTACATTAAGGGGTTTGAATTTCAATTCACGAGTATCGTGTCCAAAAGTGCATTTAACTTTTTGAGGAGGGCTTTGCTTTCCTGACTTATAATACCTGCTGATTCTAAATTGGGATGATTATTGTACCTTTTCTTGAAAAAAAATCTTGTCAGTGCATTTTCTTGAAGCTAAGATTGGTAGTGAAGCACATTTCATTTGTTCTACATAGTAGTGGTTTTTGTAGTTTGATCAAGTCTTCTTTGTACTTTCTCCTAGAGAGGGGCGTGGTTTTTATTCTGATATTTTGGATTAGGCCTTAAGATGCCGTGGACATCCATATACAATAGTAACTGTGTTAGCTTGATGTTGTTCTTTCATGTGATTTTTTAATTTAATTAATTCAGGTTAGAGATATTGTCCCTGTTGGGATTCGTACACGCAGCGGATTAAAAATTTCTTACGAATCCTTCCGAAGGATCACTCAACGACGTTTAAATCAGAGTTAAGGAAACCGAATCATACCTTTGTTGAACTAGTCCGCGTTCCGTTCCTTTGATCAGGTGGGCTATCTTCTCGAACAACACGTCCGCGTCTCGTTCCTTTGATCAGGTGGGCGATCAACACGTCCGCGTCTCGTTCTTTCGATCAGCAGAAGTCGACTCTTGGATCGGCTTCCTCTACTGGTATCCACACGAACAATCCCCTAAACGGTTGCGGCAGCGTGCTAGCGCTTCTTGTGCGTCTCTCTCTCTCAAATTGCTCTAGGGTTTCTCGCGGCTTTTCTCAATACGCTCGACTGAAAATCCCGTAGGTTTTTCTAAACCCGATAGGCGTATTATATAACCAAAATTAATCCTTTATTAATTTTGGAAATTCGGATTTTGAATCTGGTCAGCATATCAATCACATCTATCTCATAAATGTAATTGAATATATTAAAAGCCAGATTTGGAAATTCGAATTTTAAATTTAAATCAAATCTAAATTTAAAGCCTTTTGATTTAATTTATCATCATAAATTAATTCCGAGATATGATATCTATCTATTTAATTAAATCTGAGATACCATATCTCAATTTAATATTAAACAGATATACGATATCTTTATTCGAAATTAAATGAGATACAATATCTCTATTTGTTTCAGATATTTAATTTATCAAATAAATTAAATACTAAATAAATATCATATATAATATTATAATCTCAATTTATAATATATATATTAATTTCGAATTATATATATATATATATATATATATATATATATATAAATATATATAAATCCTAGATCAAATTTAGTATTCATTTAATCTCAGATTAATCTGAGATTCAATGAACCTGGACACCTTCACCCGTGTTGGATTATTCTTGTATGCGACCCTGCAGGCCCATATGAAATTGGCAGTGGGCCAACACTGTATCAGCCCACAAGTCGGAAGCGGCCTCTAGCAAGACATTGCGACTACCCAATTCACATGGGGATCGATGACACGATACTACCTATCGTACAACCATGTCACGTCCCTTTTGTCACGCGATAATTCGGTCAAGGATGAGGCATGGATAATGTCAACTTCCTTTTCTTGACCAATGCTTTCTCGATTCTCGAGTAGTCTAATAAGTGAAATGGAAACTCCTTTCCATCACAGTATGGCCATACATTTCTTAGATTCACTCATCGAGGGGCCCAGCATTATCTCTCTACATATGTGAGGGACAAATCCCATCTTGACCACTCACATTCCTCCGCATGAAAACCACTGATCCTGGTCCTAGCCTTTATCATCACCCGGTCAAAGGTGACTTTTGACTAGGTCAAAGACCAGTACTCATCATGTAGGAATCTATGATGGTCTCAGGTCATAGGGCGTCGTGACGCGGTTATACATGAGATAAGCTTATGACTTAATCCATGCAGCTTTCTCATAGTGGGTCGGTCCAGCACCTTGTACTCTTACAAGTGCCCATGACTTTGATTCGTATCTCCATACCTCATCAAAGTCATATTGATCTTCTTTCATCTTCACTCCCGTGTAGATGACCGACCAGGGACTTTTAGGATAATCTATAAGATTATCCAGGGATGCAGTTATCAATACGAACATGCAAACGAAAATGATAACAAAAGAGAATACTTTAAATAACTTAAATATCCAAAGTACAATGAATTGCCCCTAGGGCATAATTTCCAACAGTCCCCACTTATTTGCTGTGAAGGAGCTCTTCCTTTACATTTTAGTAGATCAATTGTTGTGTAGCTAAGAGAGTACGTTTTAGGTACTTTATGAATATTGTGATGCATTTATTAGGAAAATTAAGTCTTAGCATCATTTGAGTTTAATTTCTTTGCAACATCATGTTAGGCGGAAGTATAGAAAAGGAGGTAAACAATTTTAGGGAATAATTAATTGCCATGGTTTATCGTTGAAACAAGAAATGTATGTATCTATGCTTTATGAAAAAGAAGTTGGCTTTACAATCCCAAAACATAATTAAGTATATTATCCTTTCCATTTTACAGTCTATCTAGAATGTGATGATCGTTGATATTGTTCATTAAAACATGATTTCCCAATCACTGGGTTAGGATGAGATATGATATCTATAGACCGAAGTTTGTCCATTCATTAAATCATGTGCACTTGAAATGGGTATTCAAATTGGTAAGCTTTGATCTAGCTTCTAAGCAGCTTGGTGTTATTCCTATATAGGCTTTTAAATTAATCATTGATATTGCATACATTGAAAACAAATTTACCGGGGGAATGAAGGGCTTGTTGTGCTATGCATTGTTATTTGTTTTGGGTACTTTCATCAGAATTTGAAGTTTATTGTCAATGTTTATTTACTATTTTCATTTAATTGTTTCCAGTTGGAGGCTTTGATCTGTGATGATACTAGAGAGGCTGAAACTACAAGTGCCACATTTGCTGCAGCTAAAACACGGCAAGAGAATGGAGAAGTCGAATTACCTGATACAGACCATGGGGCTAAGGCAACCCTAGTGGAAAACCAATATCTTCCTTGATTAGGCCTGATTCAGCAGAACCAAATAATATTATGTTTAGGACACGTTTTATTCTTTTCTTTAATGTGAACACGTGAATTTGTATTTATGACAATTTTGATTGTGTAATTTCTGCAGTTTGGATTACTGAAATGTTGTATTTTAGGGAAGTGTTTACAAAGCATTGTGTGTTGATGTCAAAATTGTTGACAATTTGTTCTTGTGCAAAGGTGCATTTGTATTTATGAAAATGTTATTGACAATTTGGTATTGTGTGAATGAATTTCAATCACAAAAACAGCCCCCATTAACAACTACATCAGCCCCTCTAACAACTAAACAGCCCCCATTAACAACTACACCAACCCCCATTAACAACCATATCAGCCCCTTTAACAACTATATCAGCCCCCATTAACAACTACATCAGCCCCCTCTAACAACTAAAATAGTCCCCTTTTAACAACTAAAACAGCCCCTTTTAACAACTACATCAGCCCTCCCTAACAACTACATCAGCCCCCATTAACAACCACATCAGCCCCATTAACAACCACATCAGCCCCTTTAAAAACTATATCAGCCCTCATTAACAACTAGATCAGCCCCCTCTAACAACTAAAACAATCCCCTTTTAACAACTAAAACAACCCCTTTTAACAACTACATCAGCCCTTCCTAACAACTACATCAGCCCCCATTAACAACCACATCAGCCCCTCTAACAACTAAAACAGCCCCCATTAACAACTACATCAACCCCCATTAACAACCACATCAGCCCCTCTAACAACTAAAACAGCCCCTCATTAACAACTACATCAACCCCCATTAACAACCACATCAGCTCCTTTAACAACTATATCAGCCCCCATTAACAACTACATCAGCCCCCTCTAACAACTAAAACAGTCCCCTTTTAACAACTACATCAGCCCTCCCTAACAACTACATCAACCCTCCCTAACAACCACATCAGCCCCTTTAAAAACTATATCAGCCCCCATTAACAACTAGATCAGCCCCCTCTAACAACTAAAACAATCCCCTTTTAACAACTAAAACAGCCCCTTTTAACAACTACATCAGCCCTTCCTAACAACTACATCAGCCCCCATTAACAACCACATCAGCCCCTCTAACAACTAAAACAGCCCCCATTAACAACTACATCAACCCCCATTAACAACCACATCAGCCCCTCTAACAACTAAAACAGCCCCCATTAACAACTACATCAACCCCCATTAACAACCACATCAGCCCCTCTAACAACTAAAACAGCCCCCATTAACAACTACATCAACCCCCATTAACAACCACATCAGCCCCTTTAACAACTATATCAGCCCCCATTAACAACTACATCAGCCCCCTCTAACAACTAAAACAGTCCCCTTTTAACAACTACATCAGCCCTCCCTAACAACTACATCAGCCCCCATTAACAACTACATCAGCCCCTATTAACAACCACATCAGCCTCTTTAACAACTATATCAGCCCCCATTAACAACTACATCAGCCCCTTCTAACAACTAAAACAATCCCCTTTTAACAACTAAAACAGCCCCTTTTAACAACTACATCAACCCTTCCTAACAACTACATCAGCCCCCATTAACAACCACATCAGCCCCTTTAACAACAACTACATCAAGCCCCTCTAACAACTAAAACAACCCCCTTTTAACAACTACATTAGCCCTTCCTAACAACTACATTAGCCCTTCCTAACAACTATATCAGCCTCCATTAACAACAACATCAGCCCCCATTAACAACAACACCAGCTCCATTAACAACAAAAATAGCCCCCATTAACAACCATATCAGCCCACATTAACAACTATATCAGCCCTCATTAACAACTACATCAGCCCCTCTAACAACTAAAACAGCCCCCATTAACAACCACATTAGCCCCCATTAACAACTACATCATCCCCCTCTTTTGCTGTTCTCATATCATGAACAAATATCATAAAAGGAGAAAAAATTTCCTCTTCTTATTGAATTAAAATTGTCAAGTTAGCATCCGTAGACTATTCGCAAAAATACAAATGTTGAACGTCATTCTCATGAATACAAATTTGTTATAAATACATATGCATGTGTACACAACAAGTGATCAACTACAATGTGTCCTAACAACTATGCTGCGTAATGTCTCATCTTCTGCTTCTGGGACTCCTCAATGATGGACACAAAGGTTCTAATCAAAGCTTGTCTTTTTGGCTTTGCATGTGTTGCTTGAAGAATTCTTCAATAAATAAGTTGTATTCAGAGAACCTTACATCCCTTTGTGTAGATTTCATTGTTGTTGCTTATTCTTATGTTACACCCTTCTGGCTCGTGTACCTACAAGATAAAAGGCCTTTTGGTATGACAGGTAACAATTAACCAAAGCAATCTATTGCAAGCATGTGCTTAAGGTGATAAAAAAATACTTGAAGGCAAGAAAACCCATGCATGAAGAAAACCCATGGCAGTCGTCCTATTTACATGACCATCCAAATATGATCTCTTAAAGCAATTATTAAGAGAAATAAGGTTAAAATGAATTGGGAAAGGAGCAAAATGAAAGAGCAATAAGTTTAAAGAGAACACACCCAAGAACTTCAGCTTAATGTTAATTAATTAGGGTTTAAGCAACAAGCCTCGATATTGGACGTTGTTAATAACCAATGTTGGCAAGATGGTGACATCACCACGAGATCCTCTCCCAATCTGAATATCCCAATAAAGCAAAAAGATACAAAATTCTTTAACTCTTTAGATGGATAACTATATAAATTCAAACTGTTATAGAAGTGAATAAGCAAATATCACTTGGAGTTCTTGCTCAATCTTTAGCACTTCATTACCCACATTAGCTTCAGGGTCACCCATGCATTTCAGAATTTTCTCAATTGGTAGATCTGTGGTGATAAATAGCTAAAATTAGTAAAATAGAAAACAGGAGAATCTTGATCATGACAGTACAACAAAGTGTTAAGGCAGGGAAAATATCTACAATGGGATTGTGGACCTAAAGCAAATTGATCATAAATGACAAATCTAGAAGTAGTAAGGAGAGAAAAACAAAATAAATGGGTGCACACTCCGAATTTAACATGGTTCAACTTTTAGCCTACATCAATGAGCTAAGATGAGAAGATTCTATGAATAGTCACAGAAAGGGAATAACTTAACTCACAAATCCACACTAGCCACTCAACCTCTGACCTTGGAATTATTTTCTCACATAAAATGGTATAAAAATAGTTGCATAAAAATCCTAGTCTCAATAAAATACTAAGATAGCAAAGCCAAAGCCAAATCCAAATCTTATTTAGATGTGAACGAAATAATTATATTTCTAATGATACATGAGGAGGAAGAAGCATGGATTTGGAATATAAAACCTCCTAGCTATTTGATGACCGAGTGCCCTGAGTGTCTTGAATTCGGAAAAGGAAATAGAGTTTTCATATAGATTTTTTAGAACAGCAGTCAGATAGAATGAACCCAGTCTTTTTTATGTCCAAAATATCAGACAAATCACTCTTAATAAGAATAATAATAATCAAAACATTAGAAGTAGAGAATAAATATGCACCAAAACTAGAAGGCAATCAGCAGTTCAGGGCACTTAAACCCAGTCTTCTTGAGAATATTATTCACAGGGCCATCAAGACACTGTAGATTTGTAGCCAATAGCAACCGGGCAGAAAAAAACGGAACTTCTCCAGGAAATCTCGAGATTGAAGTTTTAAAAAATCGATGAATAAAACAAATTCAAATCCACAAACCCTGTTGAAAAAAGTAGAACGACAGAGAAAATACGATCTGACGACTTACCAAGCTCCGGAACGACGGTGAGAGATTCAATAGTGACCTAAATTCCTTTTGGAGAAGAATCAGATGAGACGGAGAAAGGAGAACGGAGCTGCACGGTCGAAACAGAGCTGGAAGACAAAGGAAGCAATCGCTGCTAAGAGGTGTGCCCGCATTTTCACTGGATCGCTTCTTCTCGACCTAAATTCCTTTGTTTGCTCAGTGCAGATGAGGGAGATCAGAGAGAGAAGGCGTGTTTTAATCCAGGGGCATCAATATAATTTTGCATTATAAGTTAATACCTATAAGGGCCCTGGGGCCTTTTCTTGTATTTGCAGACTTTTTGGGCCTTTTTTAGGTTTATTTTGATAATATGGGCCTCCAGAAGGATTTTCCCTTCTTCCTTAACCACATTCTCGATTTAAGGTGTGAGAATGAAGAAAATGGTGTTTAAAGCTCTTTCCCCACGACTATAAGCCAAACTTAGGGCAAATCCATATTAGTAAGAACTTCAGGTTTCAATGACTCGGGTGGGTAAAAAAGAGAGTTGACTCTACTAAAAGAAAAGAAGAAAAGTTACGTTCGATGGGAAGAATTCTTGTCTTGTTTTAGAAATACATTCGTGTAGCATTTTCGATTTAGTCTAATTATTTTCATTAAACAATCTCAGAACTTTTTTTTTTTTTTTCAAAAAAATATTATGAACAACCAAAAGGAGGAAAAGAAAGAAAACATTTAAAAAAAAAAAAAAACGCAACAGAGTGTCACACCTGCTTCAGCTCAATTTAGGAACATATAAACTCGAATGTATTATACTATATCCGGTTCTTAATACAAAATCCAAATTTCTTCATTAAAGTAACTCTTATATTAAGGACCACAGGGACTAATAAGCAAACCCAACCCGATACATAATTACTATATAGATCAAAGGTGGTAGAAAAGACCACTAATTTTTTTTAAAAAAATGAATCAAAAGAAACTAGAAATTGTAACGCGCCCTAAATTTTTCCACAGGAAACAATGTATCTGACTAATGATCGGACAAATTCAAGGGAAGCAAGTAGAGGAAGCAGGTCCAAGAACTCTGAACTCAACATTCACAACCTGTAGACCTTTGCTGTCGTCCACCACCACCAACATCAATTGTATCAGGCAGGTATCTGTCACAATCATCAACAACATATCAAAAGACAGTACCCAGCAATGGCATTCACTACCTTTCTATTATCATTTAAATCTTCAAATAAGTTGGACCCCAATAATGAGTGCATTTAAACTGTCAGGGGCAATTTTATGCAGAGTGCTAGTACCTTTTTTAATAGTTAGGTTCTCTTGCCATCTTTATAGATTCTCACTTTAATAATAAAAAACATAAGAGCGGGAATTAAAGTGCTTTTGATGATGTGCGAGTGTGACCCAGGTTTCCTAAGATATCAAGTCAACTAAAATAACAAAAGAAATTGAGCAGATGATGTAGGTCCCACCTCTACCCTTCTAGATCTCACAAAAGTGAAATCCACCTCTCTTTTCACTCCAGAAAATTCTGGAGTGATGGTGAGCAAGGTAAATTTCTCCAGAGATAGAAGTCTCCATAGAATAACTTGACTATTAAATGAAACTTGGACCCTGATGTGTTCAGGTCAAAATAAAATTAAAAAAACCCAGACATCCTCCACTTATTGACATAAAGAAATGGATATCATGTTTTTGCAATCAAATGTCAACCCCTTGCTAACACCATACCATAGATTGGTACGGCTTCTGGCAAAATGGATTTTTATAGTCTTGGGAGCATTTGCACAATTTACAGAGAAAGAACCAAATTAGACGAAAAATATCAAAACTGGTTTTCCACTGATTTTACTAGTAGTTTTACTATGGCCAACCTTTTGACAAGTCAGTTTGTAAGCTGAAAAAACCTAAAACCTTGACTGACTCCCTGGTTCTCGGTCTCATTTTGTTAACCATGGTAAAGTTATGCACAATGTCACACAAATAATTACGTGCAAAACATAAAAATTCAAAATTCAGAAATACTCACACTTCTTCTTCAGGTTCATTCTTGAGAGCATTTTTAGCTATACACTGAAAAGCAGCCTCTACATTAAATCCTTCTTTTGCAGAGGTCTCAAAGTATGGTATGTTTCCCTTGGAAGCACACCATGCCTTTGCTTTCTTCTCAGAAACCTGCAACAACAGATATGGAAGATATTGCAGTCAAATCAACCACCACCAAGACTCTCCAAAAACAGAGAAGAACTGTCATAACTCATAAATGTTCTAAGAACTCCAGCAAGCAATCCAGATAATGTAGTTATATGGCAATTTTCATGGATGACAAGAAGAAAAGATGCCTTGAAGGGAGAAGCAACTTACAACTCGGCTATTACCACCATCAACATCTATTTTGTTTCCCAAGACAACAAATGGGAAGTTTTCTGGGTCAGATGGACTAGCCTGTGAAATTAATTGCTTGTGAGAATCATTCATTGTTAATTTAATTAAGCTAAGTTTCTTACTCTACTGAACCTCAAAGATGAACAGCCACCTGAATAAGAAATTCTTCACGCCAGTGGTTGAGATTTTCAAAAGATTTCATGACATTTACATCATAAACAAGGACACAGCAGTCTGCACCACGGTAGAAAGCAACACCAAGGCTCTGAAACCTCTCTTGACCAGCAGTGTCCCAAATCTGCACATTGAAGGAGACATGTTCAATCCTGGAATTTTATATGCAGATGACAACTAAATGAAGAGAAACTAGGAAAACTTCAAACAGTAGTCTCTTTTCTACATTCTCCAAAATATGATTAGAAATATGTCAGGCCAATATGACAAATCATTAATACATAACACAGTCCAAGGTGCCCCCAATCCTAGCATCCTAAATCAAACAAAATGGTCAATATTTGAAACCTTGATTTCATTATACCAAAATTTTTTTGTTTGTTTGTTTCATTCTCCTTTATGTTTCTACTTAAATTTTGACTCTTGACCCCTTTTTTGGCCAAAACAGACCCTTGACCAAGCATATGATTTCAATCTTAAGATCATTGTATTACAACAAGAATAGAAAAGGTCAAGCAAAGAAATTCTTATCTGCAGAGCTGCTAATTACTAGTACATCACTTATGTGGGCACTCCACAAACAATTGCAAGAGAAAATAATGTCAACAGAGGAAGGAATTGAAACATAGAGAGCACAAACATATAAAGTTATTTAACTTTGTTTACCCAAAAAAAAAAAAAAGTTACCTAACTTTGAATGAGAACACACTTTTCCTTGTGAAACACTCAGTGTATCAAAGAAAGTAATTTTAGCTTTTAAGAACTAATACAACATACAATCACAAGCTGAGTCAAATAGATAATGAAATAGATAAGCTTAAAGGGCATAGCAATATTTTTTCTCAATTGATACATTCACCCAGGAAGACATAGCAACTTGCAAACTCCCAGCAGAAAAATCCTACTGAGTCAAGAAAATTTCTCATATCATCCAACATTTTCATGTCCCTCACCTGCAATGTGAACAGCCTATCTTCAAATTGAACTTCCTTGGTCAGAAAATCAGCACCAATGGTAGCCTTATATTGATTACTGAACTTACGGTTCACATATCTAGATACCAAAAAAAAAAAAAAAAAGATCATACCAATACATTACGATTCAAATAAAGGAATAGTCAACAAATACTTTCAACAGTTAGAAAAATGGTCTCGGGCATACTGGTTCATCAAAGACGTTTTACCAACCCTGCCAAAGTCAAGGAAATACCAATTAGCAAACAAAGAATGGTGATCAACTCAACAAACAATCGAATCCCACATAGATCATTAGGTCGTAAGCTAAAAAACAACGGTATGCAGCACCTGACCGGCATGATATATAATAAATCCTTTTTATGCTATAATGCATCCACTAAATCCTAAAACAGAAACTGGTTTCCAATGAGAAATTCTTATATTTCTAGGATCTTCAATCATTCACTCATTATTTTCTCACGATTCAAATGGAATCGCAAAGGATATGAAGGTGCCGTCTATGAAATTCGATTAAGTTTTGCTCACAAACAAGAAACAAGCGCAGACATGCCAAAACATACCACATATCAGAGAATTCAGTTATATACACCCTCGGAAAACAAAATAATTTGCAACAACCATTTTCTTTCTCGTCCATGCAACCACCCATTTGTTGATCAAATTTAAAAGGACATTCAAATTGAAAATACAAAATAGGCGTACCCGCTGTCTCCTAGGATTATGACCTTCAATAGCATTCGCCGGCGAGACGCCATGGATCAAAACGATAAGCGGAAATTTAACCGGAAAAGAAGAAAATTACTCCGAAAATTTGGAGGACAGGAATTGGGATTTGAAACTTATAGGAAGAAATCATTGGAAGGACAGGTGGAGCAGATGAATTTAAATAGAAACCATTGTACCGAACAATCTACGCCAGCCTTGCCACGAACTAGCAGGACTCTTCGTTCCCCAAAATGCCCACGGTTTTGAGTATAATCACGCTTTTGACTACCTCTTTTTTGTTTCTGGCAAGCTAAAAATGTAATTGCCTTTAGCTAATTTTTTATTTATCATTTTCTTGAATATGATTTTAATTTGAATTTTTAATAGCTACACATTGGTTAAAATATTTTGTTTAATTAAATTAAAAAAATATGTATACTATTTATACTAAAATCATTATGAGCGAAAAAAAAAGAATTTATTTTAAGAGAAAATGATAGAAAAATACCATTTAAAATAAAAAAAATCTACCAAATTAGTGAAAGTTCAGATAGATAATCTAGTAGGAATATGATATTTTAAAATTTGAGGGTTGACAAATTGAGTATGAGCAATGATAATTTCAGAATAACAATTAGTAACTTGAGTATACACAATAACAAGTTAAAAAACTTAAGTTGTCAATCGTTATATTAATAATTCCTATACTTATACTGTTAACACCTAGACTTCAAAATCTCATATTGCTATTAAATCGCCTATTTATTCTTTTACTAATTTAGTAGACATTTTGAGTTTTTTTTGTTTGTTTAAATTTAAATGGTATTTTTGGTCATTCTCCCTTATTTTTAATCATTAAAAATTTTGGTTCATTTTGTTTAGATTTCATTTTTCATATACTACTTATTTCCAAAGGTCATAATAATGGCTTAGGCTATGAAGTTTTTATAAGGGTAATCTTTTCTTTATTCACAAGACTTATATCTAATACCTCATTGATTGTAAATGTTGGATGTGAGGTATCTGTCTATCTTATTCTTAAAATCTTGTTTATAGTTATATGGGTTAGATTAGTTATAGCAGATCAAGAACTAATTAAAAACTGCCGCTTCTGGGCATTGAAGGTAGGAGCAAAAGGTTGGAGATGCTGGAGTTGCGATGAGCTGAAGGCCAAAGGCAGAACATGAGATCGCAACTTATAAACTGTGTCGTACATGTTTCGCTGCGAAAGAGCTATGTATGTCTGGATTTTTTTTTAAGGAAAATCCTTTTCAAGGCCCTCTTTATCAAAAAAATTCTAGAAAAAGCCTCAAAATTCTGAAAATTCCAGAAAAGACTCCAAGATTCTGAAAATTTAAGAAAATGCCTTTTAGAATTTACGAAGTTGTTAACCGGGCTGATATAATTGTTAGTGGAGTACTGATATAGTTGTTAACTAAGCTGATTTAGTTGTTATATTTTTTTAACAACTAAATCAGCCCAGTATCAGTACTCTGCTAACAACTATATTAGCCCCGTTAACAACTCACGTTGGGCATTTTCTGGAATTTTTAGAATCTTTGGGCCTTTTTTAGAATTTTTAGAATCTTGGGATCTTTTCTGGAATTTTCAGAATTTTGGGGTATTTTTTGAAATTTTTTTGGTAATATGGGCCTTGAAAAGGATTTTTTTATTATTATTATTTTTAAAAAATTGAAGTATGTTCTTGTAACGCCATCAAAATTTCTCAACAACATAAGGCCTATAGGCTATAACGATATCGAGAATGAAGCTATGGTCCTAAGTTGAAAATTCATAATCACCCGTTAATAATAGTATAAAATCTAGTTTGTAGTATAAATTTACACTACAAACTAGATTTTATATTAAAGATGGGAGGTAATATCAATATACTACCTCCGGTCCTAATTATATTACTATAAATTCTTTCTGTTTTCATCCTTTGAATAACAATGACGCGGTCCTCAACTTTTAGTTTATTTATAGTTAAGCTTATTGAAATTGATTTGAAATATCAATGGGTTGGAAAATATAAATAATTGACGGTATCCCTTCTTGGTTGAATGAACTAAGTACCACCTTCGGTCTAAAATATAAGACTTAGTTTATAGTATAAATTATAATACAAACTAGGTCATCATACATTTGGGGAAGTATTAATGACTAAATTATTAACTATTAATCATTCTGTGCCGTGTGAAATTGGTAAAATGGGGTTAATGGTGTTTTGACAATGAAAATGATAAGTAGTAAATGGTAATGAGCCACTCACAATTAAAAATTTCATTAAAATATAGAAAATCAGATGATGAACTATGGTAAACATATAGACTCATTGGAACTATCAACAACCCACACCACTCAAAATATACATTTTGGATCCTAAACAGATCGAGAAGGAAATCTGAGAGAAGATGGAAAAAGAGGGGAAAGGAGATTCCAGATAACTATCCTAACGGTTAACCGATTCTGTTTATTTATTTCCATAACATAGTGAGATCCAAAACTTGCAGACCTTGGATCACTTGGGAAAGACCAATACTTCAAATTTGAGAGTATTGAAATGCATATTCATTTGCGCATTGCAAATTTGATCCCTGCGAAGAAAAAGTATAGGATAATTAACCTCAATTTCACAGGAGAAGAAAAAGGAAGGCAAAAAATCGTGAAGATTAATTAGAAAAGTAATGTTTATTTATAACCATATCTAAGAGCAGCCACTGGTCTCTTGAAAACTAAGTGCTAGTTCTATACCATACTTAGGATCGTTCCATGAGATGATTGTATCTGAAAGAATAGAAAAACCCTCTCCCAAAAAAAGAAAAAAAAAACGAAATTAATAGATAAAAAATAATAGTTGAGGAGGTATATAAGAAGTTATCAATTACCTTGTTGCTTCCTATAAATATCATCTGAACCGATAGGATGAAAAAGTATGGTCTCATTGTCATCTTCTTCCACAACAAACAAAGCCAGATCTTTGGACCTCTGTAGTAGTATAAGATTTTAACTCGTTAAAAAATGCAGAACTCCAAGTTTGCAAGTTATGAACATAGATATAAACTATCAGATTTTTTTCTCCTTGATATAAACAACCAGCTTTCTATTATGTAAATATGAAAATACAAATGATAACTAACAAGTCATTTGTAACCGTTGGAGCAAAAGGATACATTAGGCTATAAAGTTTATATAAGTTGTGTCTTGGGCTCACTAAGACCAGATGATGTCTTCGGGTTTAAAAAGTACTTATGGAGATATTTATAAATCGTTCACTAACAAGGTTTTCACTTCGGCAACAAGATTTAATCTCATGACTTTGTGAGTTATGAGTCAACTTTTTATCAATTGAACCAACCTTTTTAGCCAATTCATTTGTCGATAGTTAATGAAATAAAATCTATTTTTTTCTCTAAACACTCTTTTCCTCTTTTGCTTCTCTCTCTATTATCTCTCTCCTCCTCTCTTTCCCATTTCTTTCTGCATCACTCTCTCTAACTTGTACAACTTTCTGTTTTCTTAAAACAACTACACAACACGTAATAAGCATTTTGCCTTATTAAAAAGATAAACAAACCTCCAGAGAGAAACTCTGAGAAAATAGAGAGAGAAACTCCGGTGTGTGTTTGTAAGTTTTTCCATGTTACCTAATGAATCCAATCCTTGAAACCACCTATCAGACCATCCTTTGAAAGTGGAGTTTAATCACCAAGAGGGGGGGGTCAATTGGGGATTTTAAAATTCTTTTCTAATTATTTTGTTTATGAACACTAAAATAGAGTAGAGCAGAGTATGAAAGAAGAAGCAAGACACAAAGGATTTATACGGGTTCGGTCCAACCTCTTGACCTACATCTAATCCCCAGACACTCTGGGATTTCACTATATCAATTGATTACACACTCTGTAACTCAAGAGTAATTCTCTTACTAAAACTTACTCCCCCTTACAAGTTGCAATCAATAACCCAATCTCCAAGTCCCCAGACTTGAGATTCTTAAAATAAATGATTTTACAATAAGTGAATTCTCTCTTAGAGTAGATAAAGATAAACATTAAAGATCAATGTATCAAAAGATACTTTACAAGTGAAAACTGAAAGAGTAGTTGGTAAACTTGAATGCAATTCGTTTTCAGCAGATTGGTTGTTGAGACAAATTGAATGCAGCTTTATTTATACAAAGGGAGCATTAAATGACCGTTGTAATTTTCAATATAACCGTTGCCTTCATTAGACAAGGATTAGGTTAAGCTTTGGTCTTCTTCTCTCTCTACTCTTTGGTTAATCCAGTGGCACAGATGTTTATGGTTGACTTCTTGACTTTTAATCCGTTGGAAGAGCTGCTATTGGATGTGGAAAGGAAACATTAATCCCTTTGCAAGTGTGTAGAATGATTGTCCAAAAGGATGCAAGTTTTCTGAACTTTGCATTTAATGTACTGATATCACTTTTTGGTTTTGCTCAAATCTTCATTTAAAGTTCTCTAAACCATCTGAAACTCATTAGCAAACTGATTAAACATAGTTAGGAATAGTAACGAGTGATGATAAGAAGTATTAAGATCAAACGGGAAGATTTCACAAATTCGGGTAATTTGATTTTCAAACTCACCGACAGAAACTTGAGTTTGTTTTTCAAAACTGGAGTTTGTAACTATGCTTAGAAGACAAAACTGGAGTTTCCAATTGAAACTCGAGTTTGCTTTTTCCAGAGATAAATGTTGCGATTTTAGTCTTTGAATCATATTTTGGGACACGAGTAAAACTCGAGTTAATTAATGCCAAACTCGAGTTTTGGACTTTTATAGTGAAAAACATGTTTAAGTCCAAAAGCTCAAAAACTGGAGTTTTCAATGTAAACTGGAGTTTTCAAAAGCACTGAAATGAGCAAAGCTCTCGGCTTGGCCAAAACTCAAGTTTTCAAATATAAACTCGAGTTTTCATTTAAAGATGAAAATCTTTGAAAACTCTATCCAAGTGAAAACTGGAGTTTTCTCAAAGTAGCTAAAAACATGTAAGCTCTCTGTCAAACATAAACTCGAGTTTCCATATGTAAACTCGAGTTTTCTCAAAACTTTGGAAAACTTAGAAAACTCTTGGTTAAGTGTAAACTGGAGTTTTCATATGCTTAAAACATCAGAGGCTCTTTGTATGCCCAAAACTTGAGTTTACTAACGCAAACTAGAGTTTTGCTTACTTTAGAAAATATTAAAGAGTCTCTGTATGGTGAAAACTGGAGTTTTCTAAGAAAACTAGAGTTTGTCTAAACGTGAAAAACTTGGAGTGCTCTCTGTAAGACCAAAACTCGAGTTTGCCTATGCAAACTGGAGTTTTCTCAGTTCATTAAAAATTGAGCTACTCTCTGTCAAGTCCAAAACTCGAGTTTTGAAACCAAAACTCGAGTTTGCCTTCGACAGTAAGTTTTTCAACTTACCAAAGACAAACCTCAACTTGTGTTTACAATTGTCAGTTATCATTAAAACACATAGAGAACTAACATCCTTTGGATGGAATAGTGGAGGACGAGGGTGTCATCTCCAAGCATAATAGATAATAAGGAAAAAAGGGTTTTTGGGAGTTGTAGTCGTTAGCAAAAGATGGAATGTCATAGGACCAAGTAGCTAGAATTGCCTCGAGGGAAACTACTGAAGAAAGATGGCTCATTCAAAGTTGGTTCCGTGCTTTAACCGAGGAGAGAGGACTGGATAGAATAGTCACAACAAGAACTAGGAGAAATAGAGAGGATTCAACATGCCCCCTCTCTGTCGTACAGTGATGCGCTATGATCTAAAGCAAGCAGAGGCTCGTCATAAAATGAAGGAAAGGTGGTAGAGGAAAGTTGGGATGGGTGCCACTTAGCCCAGGATGAAGAGAAGGTTCGAGAAGGGGTTAAGATCATTGACACCGAGAGAGGACCAAACATCGAGTTTTTTGAGGAGGAAAAGAGAAGACTGGAATGTTACTGGCAAAATTCCTTAATCATCAAACTCTTGGTGGGTGGAAGCATGTATAAGAAGGTGCAACCCATGTGGGGTAAATTTGGCGTGGTGGAATTATTGATGATTGGAAATGGATATATGATAACATCATTCCAAAGCTGAGATGACTATTTCTTCGCATTGGAAGGAGGCATATGGATGACTCAACAACATTTTATTTAACAATCCAAACATGGAAGAGAAACTTCAACCCATGGAATGAACTCATCCGGAAAGTTGCTATTTAGGTTCGTTTAAGGAACATTAATGGAATGGAATATTCATGCATTTGGCCATATAGCAAAGGGAAAAAAAAGGAAATGCTCAGAAGGATTGATGGTGTGCAAAGAAAGTTCCAAAATGGTTCAAATAAAAAGTTTGAAGAATGAGAAGCTAAGCGAAGCTTGGAATTGGAGAATATCTTGACTTAAGAAGATATGCTATGGTTTTAGAAAGCTTGTGCTACATGGGAATACTTCCTATCAATGAAGAAGAAGAAGAAGGAGGGAGAAGGAGAAGGGTTAACGCGCTATAAAAGGATGAAAATCAAGGGTTTACTTTCCATGTTCATCCAAAAGATGAGCATGGGATACTCATCTCTGTAATTTTGGGTTGGAGACCTTTTTTATGGAGGAGGAGGATGAGGGGTTACTGCAGAAGAAGAAGAAGATCTCTCTAATTCTGGTTTAGAGACATCTCTCTAATACTCAGTCAACTTTTCGATGCCAATCAACAATTGCTATTGAACTCATAAAAAATGCATATTTATCAATGTTTACTGAAAATTCACAGCAGAGATTTCAGACAAGAGAATCAAAATGACATGCTTACTCGTTGATCGTCTTCGTCAACATAGGCACTGGCTCTGTAATACCCCATATTTTTATTAATAGAAATAACCTTTTTCTTTATATAGTCTTGGTGGGCCAAATACTCATAGTCCTAATTGCCTTAGGAATTTTCAACTTGTGCACTAAGAAATAGGTTTTAGGTAATAATTCCGTTACTTGTCAATCAAGTCATATTAAATTCACATCATGGTTGATTGATTTAATTTAATATACTCTATTAATGAGTTGACAAGAGTAAAAGAGCCAAAGCTAAACCCTAATTCTAAGTTATAAATAGAGGTTTAGCCTAACCCTGAATATTCATATTCTCTTCTACTATTTCTTCTATTCTTTCTCTATTCTTCTAAGAGGCTAGCAAAACGGAGACCAAGTCATCCTAATCCCCAGAACAATAGGAGTTAGTTGTTGCATGTCGGTCTTGATTTTTGTGAAAAACCCTTAAATGTATCACTGCATTTTTATATGTATATATATGTTTTCCTTTTTCTAAATTACTTTATGAAAGTAAAACGCTTCACCTCCTTGTATATATATATTTCTCCTTCTTGATTTGTGTTTAACTATTTTAGAAAACCCTTTATCATTGAATATACATGTACACTTTGGTTGCTTCGGCTTTTGTGATTGAAACTTATATATGTTTTCATATATATATATATATTTATTGAGAAATCCATTTATTATGTATGTATTTCAAAATAATTTTAAATTGTGGGAGGATAGCTTTGGGATGGTACCTCCTAAAGTGATGAACACAACCTTTGGGCTTTATGCCTCCGATATATTATTTGATGTGAACCGATTATATCCGTTCTTCTCAAAGTGGTATCTAGCAGGGTAACTCGGGATACTAGTAGCAACTTTGGGAAGATGTGTGCACATTAGGACGAAATGTTTTATGGCCAATTTGATATTTGATGATTGTGACTGGCAGGTTTCCGGGTATACCATGATTCTTTTCCTACTAAACTAAATGGACTGGCAGGTTTCCAGGTCCAAATGGAATTGATAAAAATGATGAATGATATTTGATTCAATGAGAATATGTAGATATGATGAGTATTGAAATTGATATTTTAGATTATATATATGTATATGGTATTTTTCTTTCTTATCATCATGTGGATATTATTATTATTATTATTATTTTCTATATTTTCTCTGTTTATTAGGATTACCAGCTTTTGCTGATGTTTGTGTTCTGGGCTGTGATGATCCTTCGGGGAGCAGAGTTTTAGTGAAACAGCTTTTCAAGGCTGGGGCTAGCAGTGAGAAGTGAGGAAGAATAGTCGGCTAATTCTAGCTAGTTTTATTTTACTTTATGCTTTGAATAAAACATTTTTGCTTGAGTTTGGATTTATGTTATTGTAACAAGTAGCCTTGCACTTGTCCCAATACAAGTGCGGCGGTAACACTTGCCAAATTTTGGTTATTTTGAATTTCAGTATTTATTTAGAAAAATTATAGCAAATTTATGTTATTATAATTGTTAGAAATTTGGGGGTGTTACAGGCTCGCTGTGAGTGGAGCATAAGAAGATAACTTTATTTTCTTCCATGCACATGAGAACCAACTGCCAGTGGCGGCTGAAAATTCACAGTAGTACGTAAAGTATACTCAGTGATATGTGTAGCAGAATTAAGTGAATTGCAGACAAGATTTGTGATATATATGTACCTGTGGAAGAATGGCAAAAAGTACACCTTTCTTCTCACTTGACACAACCTCCTTGATATGTACTGATGTCTAACTTGCAAGGTTGTTTGACTTGAATAGACAGGGCACAAGAATCCAAAATCGTTGCTCCTGCCCTTATTCTCCAATTCTTGATGCAAGAACCTACAATAATGACATCGATTAGGGAATTAGTATATATGTATGTGTGTCTAAACGATGCATTTAAATTATGTATTCATAGAAGAACATACTTACTTCATCAAAATTTGAACAATTGCATCAGTAAGCTCCTGTCTAGGAAGTAGCAGGGACTTAATATCAACGGTGTCAACTTGAACCGGTAAAGGATGAGGGACGCCTACTACTTCATTGACAGGCCACGATTTATCTTTAAAATATCCACTTTTCACCATATCAGATGTTTTTATCTTTAAAAGCTCTTGTCTAGTATATATGTATGTGTGAATTTCAGTGTCAACTTCCACAATTCATATCTCCTTGATCTGAACTCCTTTGGACTTGCATTGTATATCAAAATGACGCATTGGAAGACTAGTTTCATATGCCACTGGTTTCACCTCAATCTGATCTCTGGTTTGAGAGATATCGTCGAATTACCAGACCTCGCCCGAGCTGAACGTGAAGCAGAGTAGAGCTGAAGAGCTGATCACGCTGTAAACTCGAGTTTTCACTTGGAAACTCGAGTTTTCACTTGTAAACTCGAGTTTTCCTAGTCCAGAGATGCCAGAGTTGCTGAAGACACTACAAACTCGAGTTTTGAGTTGGCTGACTCGAGTTTTGACTCTAAAACTCGAGTTTTGAGTCCTAAACTCGAGTTTTCTCATACCAGAGGAGCAAATCATTGTAGCGAAGCAGGAAACTTGAGTTTTCTCATCCCGAAACTGATTTTTGCTGACTTTAACTCTAAATTTAGCCATTCCTACTTCCATATGACCTTGGAGATTTCTAGTATCAATATAATAACAAATAATTTTATTTTCATTCTATTCATCAAGTTCTTCCTTCTTCCATCTCCCAACTTGGTCATTCTTCTTCATTTAACTTGGGCTCATCATTCTTTGCAACTTCTACCTTCTTCAATATCCATAAAGTGATGAAGCTTCATTCCAACTTCTACTTATCATAGAGACTTCCAATATCACAAGAACTTGAATGTTGATATTCCTATTATATCGTGCAAGTTCTTTTGATAACATCTTTCTCTAGTCTCTTCTCTTCTTTTTGGTTATCTTCCAAAATTTATTGATAACATCTTGCTTCCTTGACAATCTCTGCAAGTTCTTCTTTCCATTAATCCCTTATCTCCTTCTTGATTATTCTGCATGATTTGACTTGGACTAATCTACATTAAACATAGTAGTTAGTCAATGTAGGAGATAACTATATTACTCAATATATTACTCAATCTTTTTGCTTTTAATAATGGCATCTATATAAGACATCATCAAAACTAATCATAACCAACATTCTCCCCCTTTTTGATGATGACAAATACTATAAGAAAATATGTATGAATGAGAAAATATATTAGATCCAACATATTTTTCTTGCCATTCTCTCCCTCTTATTTGTCATTAGCAAAAAGTTGAAGTAAAGAAGAAATGCTTAGAGAGACAAATATGAAACCATATTAGAAAGAGTCAAAGAACTGATTTTCTCTCCCTGATTGAAAGTGTTTTCATTTTAAATATGATGCAATTTGGAATGTTTTTGGGAAAACAAATTTGAAAGAATTTGGAGAGGTTTTCAAGACATGTTTTACAATTAAAGCATATAGATACCAAGCATGTGCAAAATTTCTACTGAGTATAAACGGTAGAGTTTAGAAATGCTCATGCTGGTTTTGCAAATGATGAATGATCGATGAAGTCCAATTGCTTGTTGTATGCAATTCAGTTGAGTTGTCATGGCCTAAGATGAAGCAGTGATAGACTCTCTTAGAATATAGCTCAGCTTCAACCATCAAAGCATCTTTCCTTAATTTAATTGTTTCTCCTTGTAGTACATTAAGGAAAGTTCTTGCACACCGTGAATTCTCTTGTCACAATTGTAAAAATTTCTTGCAAGGGAAAATTATTAGTGCAATCAGATATCACAATATTCCTTTTTATATGGTATTTTCAAAATAAGATAATGAAAGGAAAATTTGGTATTAACTCATCATCAAAACTAATAGCAAATAATGAAAGTAGATGAGTATATTTAAAAAGGGTTTTTCTTTAAGTAAAGGAGATGCGCTTTTAAAGTATAAAACCCATATGAATGTGAAGCTCCCCCTTTAATGAATGTATGACTAAAATGTGAAATTCCCTTTCATGATATCAAATACTAATGAGACACCAAATGTTATGAGGTTCGGAAATATCTTTGCTCACAACATAGGACTTCAGAATTGAGAACTTTCAAGTTCACTTGGGTGGACTTGAAATTGGTATAAACAAATAACTTATGCTTTGTATGATGATAAAAGAGTTTAAAGCATAAGGATCATTTTAAAAATTGAGTTTGCTTAGGCTAAGCTTCATGAAATAAAATTTGAATGAATAAAATCAAGTTAGCTTGAAGAGTGATGAAAGAGCAGAAAAATGATTTTGATATATGAATATTATTTCAAAATACAATACCTCACTCAAGTAATACTGTAATTACTTGAGTCATAATCATTTGTAGTCTATAGACGCATCACTGGCTAGCCAATATCTGATGATGTGATCAATATTGAGGCTCTCCCAGATGTCAATGCATAAGGATGATTTTCTGTGACCAATGGCTCTTCTTATCAGGCAAGTATACTCCTGTATCATCTTGATCTAACCTCTTGCTAGATAAGATCTTGAAGTTTTGGTTGGTCAATTCACAGAGGTGATGAACTTCAATAGTGTTTATGGTAAAGCTCGGTATAGGATTATTGAAATTCCTCTTCCACATAGCTTGAACTAAAATTAAGCTTTAATCCGCATATTTTGTTGTTTTTTTTTATCTGTTCTCATGTAGAGAAATATTTGTTAAAATTATAAATTATCCGTTCAGTCATAGAAAGCCCCACAAAAGCTCATATGTCTTCCTGTGACATGAAAGAAGCAAGTAAAGAATTCAATGACCTTGCCTGTTCTGACGCAATGTAGCTGGTCTGACACCCCCTCTCATAAATTGTGCATGGGACCCCCTATTTAATAAAAACCCTATTCATGTGCACATGTTTCTATATGCTCAGCACATGCTTTGGCTTTAACATACGGATATACTGTCTCCATCAACAGTCCAATAGTAGCCTGACAAAGCCATGCGGGTATTTGCGTAATCGTATAATATTATTGATAGGTGAATATCAAGTAAAAGGGTACAATTTGACACCTTGTTTGTTTAGGATTACAATTGCAAATTTATCATGCCATATAATGAGTTCAATAGCAATTGTTGATTCTGTCTTTGGATTATTTTGGAAAGAGGAAAGCACTTTCAATTTGATTTAGAATTCCTTGTCATGGTAAAATTTCATTTTGTAAAGTTGTGTCTTCATACTTTGTGCAATCTTCTGAAAGGCAGGGTATACATCACATTAAATCCGCTTTTTAAAATGTTTAAAAATATATATTTTCTTTGACTTATAAGATTGAGATTTAAAAATAAAAATAGTATTCTTGAGAAAAATTCCAGCACACAATAACACAATAACTATTTTTTCTTATTTTTTTTCAAAGAAATATAATTAGTAAATTACAACAATTAAAGCTCTAATTTATCAAATACATGTTGTCAACATTAATATCAAAATGACACAAATCATCCAACAAATAAGCACAGTCACTAATTCATAATTAAAAGCAAACTATGTTCACAAATAGCTCACATAAACATAAGAAACATACCACTAAGCGATATTAGTACAATGACTATTATTGTTGTCATCTTCATCACTATCATCAATTTCAACGACATTTAATTGTGCTTCACTTTGAGTAGGCTCTAGTTCATGAGTAAGAATATCATGAATTTCTTCTCTCGCATCATGAATACATCCATAGTCTTTATCTGCAACAAATAATAAACCAAATTATAAAATTAGAGTATAGTTATTATGTATTTGTGTATTTGTACTTAAATGGATAAATAATTCTATAACAAATATAAAGTACATATAAATTAGTAAATTACCATCATATATGAATACATGCATCCAAAAAAAAAAAGAAAGATTATAAGGGCCTGTAGGGCTGGCTCGAGGCATTCTAGGGCTGACCCTTTTAAGCCTGAGGCCTTATAGGGCTAGCCCTGCAAGGTTTATTTCATTAAGCTCCTTTAATTTTCAGGTACGACCCTTGAAGGGCCAGGGCTTAAAGGGACCGAGCCCATTCCATTTCCCCGCTCTAATATAAAGACAGATGTACTACTCAAATGGTGATGAATAATATTTCATATTTTCTTTTTCTCTTCTCTCTAAACACTAATATGGTATCAAAGCAGGAAAGTCTTTGACTTCTTGTTTTCTTCTCAATTTTTCTTCTTCTTACTTTTCTCTCACTTTCGCTTCATGTGCTTTTTGACTTTTCAGCATGATTTGACTCTGTCTACTCGTCTTTGCATATTGTGACTTTGCCATCACGTCTTTGCAAATTTTCCTCCTTGAGCGCGTTTCGTCTCTGTCGTCACACTTGGTGATTTCACTATTGCATCTCTGCAGTTTTTTTTAAGGTTCGAAAATGGTGACTAGTTCGTCTTCCATCGAAAGTTTCATTAGTGCTTCTTCTACTATCCTCATTCACTCCAAAGCATTGAAAATCCTTATTATTTGCATCCGAATGAAAACCCCTCTCTAATCCTTGTTTCTTCGATTTTGTCTGGTCTTAACTACAATTTGTGGGTGAGAGCGATGCGAATGGCCTTATTGTTTAAGAACAAGCTTCATTTTATTGATCAATCAGCATTGGTGACGCCTTCATAAGATCTAATGTGTCCGGCTTGGAAGAGGTGGAAAATATGATGGTCATTTCCTGGTTGACTAGATCGATTTCACCTTCTCTCGCTCAGAGTATCTTGTGGATTGGTCGAGCTTGTGACATTTGGGAAGACCTTCGTTCATGATTTTCCCAGAATGACGTCTTTAGACTCGTTGAGTTTTTGCAAGAGGACATTCAAAGTTTGAAGCAGGGTGACTTATCAGTTAGTGATTCCTTTACCAAATTCAAAATTCTTTTGGATGAGTTATTTGCTTTACGACCACTTATATCTTGTTCTTGCAATCCGAAATGCTATTGTGTTATGATTGAGACCTATAAGAGGCATATGGATCAAGATTATGTGATACGATTTTTAAAGGTTTAAGTGATCGTTTTTCCTCTATAAAATCGCAAATCATGCTAATAGATCCCTTACTATCAATTAATCGGGTGTTTGCCTTAATTCAGCAACAAGAACGAGGAATGGGTTTTCAGGTTGCTGATGCAACTACTCCGTTGTCTAAAGCCTTTGGTTTTGTTCCTCGGCCTTTTGGTTCAGGAATGTTTAAGCCATCCTCTGGTTCTTTCAAACAATGTGCTTATTGCGGTAAATATAAACACATTGAAGCCATTTGTTACAAGAAGCATGGCTTCCCTATAAGATTCAAGTTTTGAAATTCTACTGTCAATTTTGTATCATCTAAGCTTATCATAGTAAGAATCCTACTGAGGCTATTCGGGTAGCTACTCAATCATATAGTTTCACACTAGAATAATATCACAAATTGTTGGCACTTGTTTAAGATGACATTCCTTCTGCTCCACCTTCTGCCTCTATCAACAAGATATCAACCCATGGTATATCTTTTATTTGTTCTTTACAGTCTTTTTCTCACTCTTGGATTATCGATTTTGGCGCCACTGATCATGTATATGATAATTTTTCTTTATTTGCTTCATATAAGCACATACCACCAATTTCTATTAATCTCCCAGATGGTACTCGGGTATTGTTTTTCTATAGTGGCATTGTTCAATTTTCTAATTCATTTGTTATTGAGGACGTCTTATATGTCTCAGACTTCCATTTCAACTTGATTTCAGTTTCTAAACTCACCTTATTTCTTCCATGTACTGTTTCTTTTTCAGAAAAAGCAATGCCAGATTCAACTCCTACCTTGAGAGAAGATGATTGGTTTAGCTCATGTTCTTAAGGGGTTATACATCATGAATTGTGCAGATACATTTCCATCCTCATTTGTTAGTAATATTTCCACCCATAGCAATAATACACCATTTGATCTTTGGCATTTTCACCTAGGACAATTGTCTAAACATACTTTGTATACCATTCACAAACATTTTCCCAATGTTTCTTATAGTTCTTCTTTCAAGTGCCGTGATGTTTGTCATTTTGCCAAGCAATGAAATTCACCTTTTCCAGTAAGCACTAATACTTCTAATAAACTCTATGGTTTGGTTCATATGGATATTTGGGGTTCTTATCATTTACCTTATGTTCATGGTCATAAGTATTTTTTTTTACTATTGTTGATGATCCTTTGAGAGACACAAGGATCTATTTGCTTAAAAATAAATCTTAGGTTTAGTTTTGTATTTAAATTTTTTTTCATATGATATTGATGAGCACAATTTATGCCATGTTTTCCCTGTATTTTATGACTGAAGTGTATGGTAAATACAAGCTTAACTGCAATCAATCTAAGTAAAAAGGCATTAATTCATGAATATAGGGAACTGAAGGATAAAAACCATTCACATCCTAAACATGTGCTAAAAGAAAAATAAGTTACAAGGTTTTATGAGAAGAATGTATAGCAAAGTTGATACTATGCTATAGCATTCTGATAGCATATCGAAGTGCAATACAAAGCATCTCTGAAGCTATAGCAAGGTAAAGGACGCGATGCTATGCGGCATATGCTCTAATCTTTTGTCAAGATTGTTTCAGGAAATATTGCAAAGGTCGAGAAAAGACAGGTAGATTGATGATGTAACGGAATAGAAGATGCGGAGGATCAAAACTAAAAGATTTGAAGAATCCCGCAGAATCAATCTACTGCGATCAAAAGATATGATAGATTTCGACAGATTTGGAAAGCCCAACTCACTGGAACTTGCGTCGTAAAAAAACCTGGTTATATAAGGAAACAACAAGCCAACCCTAGAGGAGAGTCGGGCAGAGCCTAAACAAGATTTCACATTCGGCCAGACTCGAAAGAAGAGAGAGAGATTTCAAGAGGCACGAGAACTCCAAGAGAACCCAGCATCCTTCCTTATAGTAAGACGGAGAGAAGAAGACGTGGAGTGGTGACGTGACAAGGCTTTTTCCACGCCATCGGAACTTTGTCAAGCTTTCTGTTTTCTTTTATTTTAATCTTTTAATCATGGGTCATTTTGTTGTTATCTGTTTTGTGTGTCCCTCATCAATCATGAACTAAACTTCCTAAGGCTGAACGAGGATGAATCTTTAAGTTTTGAATGAACCCAGTTGCCAGTTCTTAATTCACTAAATCAGTTTGCTTATCAGCGATTTAATTCCCTTGTCGATTGGTGAAAGCTAAGGGCGAGATTTGTGGCCTTGCCTTACTGGCAAGGAGTCGAGGTTAGACCTTTGAGAAAAAGTGATTGCTAGGCAGGCTAGTGTAAGGCTTGACCTATATTGTAGGCTTCAGGAATGGGTCTACAGCTCATAACCAATACACCTTGTTTTGTAATGTTGATCTAACTAGAAAATTGCCATAGGCATGTGGAAGGAGTAAAGTTAGCATTAGAAGTATCGGACGCGGAAGCTTCGATAGACTATAGTGGTGGGTTAACTGAATAGCATTGTAGTTAGTAGCTATGCTGTAGCATTACAGAAGCTGTGCAGTATGGATGTTATAACAATGAGTAAAGCAACTGGGGGATTGAGAGACTTAAGGGTGATTCCAAGTTCAGCCTAATTTCTTACTGATATCTTCTTACAACTACGATATTATGTTACTTTTGAATGAACCTAGTTGCTAGTTCTTAATTCAACAAATCAGTTTGCTTTTCAGCGATTTAATTCCCTTGTTGATTAGTGAAAGCTAGGGGCAAGATTTGTGGCCTTGGCTTACTGGAAAGAAGTCGAGGTTAGACCTTTGAGAAACAGTGATTGCTAAGTAGGCTGGTGTAAGGCTTGACCTATATTGTAGGCTTTAGGAATGGGTCTACTACTCATAACCAATACACCCTGTTTTGTAATGTTGGTCTAACTAGAAAATTGCCATAGGCATATGGAAGGATTAAAGTTAGCATTAGAAGTATTGGATGCGGAAGCTTCAATAGACTATAGTGGTGGGTTAACTGAATAGCGTTGTAGTTAGTAGCTATGCTGTAGCATTGTGGAAGCTGTGCAATATGGATGCTATAGTAATGGGTAAAGCAACTGGGGGATTGAGAGACTTAAGAGTGATTCCAAGTTTAGCCTGATTTCTTATTGATATCTTCTTACGATTACGATACTCTGTTACTTTTGTTTATTAGCATAATCACAAAAATCTCTCGAACCAATCGTATTTACTTTTTGTTCGCACAACTATCATAGCAATCGAGTGTCACTTCCTGGTATCTCAGTCTCTGTGGGATGATACTCTACTTATACTTTATTGCTTGTTCGACTGATTCACTTGCCATTAAGGAAGTCGACCAACAGGTATCTAGCCAATTTAGTGCTTTTGTTCAAATTACTCGTTATGGTAATGGCTTAGAATTTCAAATGACTGATTTTTTTGCTCAACTTGGAATTATTCATCAAGCTTCTTGTGTCGAAACTCCTGAGTAGAACAATAAAGTGGAAAGAAAAGATCAACATATTATTATTGTAACTCGTGCTCTTTTATTTCAAAATGAAGTTCCAAAAGTTTTTGTCTTATGCCATTGCACATGCTCTATATCTTATAAATCGATTACCTACACCAATTTTAGGTGATAAGAGTCCTTTTGAGATATTATTTGAAAAACCATATGACTTTAGCTTGTTAAAAGTTTTTGAAAGTCTTTGTTTCTCTTCCACACTTTCACAAAATCGAACTAAGCTTGATAAATGAGCACATAAATGTGTTTTTCTCGAATACAAGACTGGTACTAAGGATTTGTTACATTAGATTTGCATACTAGACAAATTCATGTTTCCTGTTATGTGTATTTTTATGAACCCATTTTTCCCTTTTGCAACTTAGATTCTGTGATCTTGTCTGATTCTTTGTCTTTAACCCTAGAAAATCTAGCTCTTGACTTTCTTGATTTACTTGTTTCTTCTCCTGTTTCGGTTCCTTCCTCACACATTGTTTCTATCTCTTCTTTACCAAGATGCTTTAACATACCTCACCATACACCCACTTATCTGCATGATTATCACTTTATTCTTCAATGTGAATCAGCTACACCAGATTCTTTGGAGGAATCATCTTTCCAAAGTTCTTTCTTATCATCGTCTTTCTCCATTATATCATCATTTTGCTTGTTCTATTTCCACTGATGATATTCCTAAGACATATTCTAAAGCTATTCAATATTGGGGTTGGAGAAATGCTATCACAGCTGAACTTAAGGCTTTGCAACAAAATCAAATCTTGGTGATAACTAATTTACCTCTTGGCAAGTGTCCTATTGGGTGTTAGTGAGTTTTTGCTAAGAAATACAACTCTGACAGTACTCTTAATAGATATAAAGGTTGTCTTGTTGCCCAAGGATATACACAGGTTGAGGGTATAATGATACATTTTCTCCTGTTCCTAAATTGGCAATTGTGAGATTGTCACTTGCTCTTGTTGTAGCTCACAATTGGCATTTAAAACAGTTGGATGTCAATAATGCATAATTTACATTGTGATCTTGATGAAGAAGTGTATATCTTACCACCTCGGGACTTGGTTGTTTCTTCTCCTTAGAAAGTTTGTAAGTTGCAACGGTCTCTTTATGGCCTCAAACAGGCTAGTTGCCAATGGTTCTTTAAATTGTCTAAAGCTTTTGTTTTCTGTGGTTATCAACAGTCTCAAGTTGGCCATTCTTTATTTCTTAAGAATAGTCCAAATTTTTTACTGTTTTGCTAATATATGTGGATGACATCATTATTAGTGGTACTGATTTGGCTAAGATTAATCATATAAAAGATTTTCTTGATGCTTCTTTTAAGATCAAGGATTATAAATTTGTTAAAACTCATATGGAGATTGCTCGAAATTCCATAGGTATTTCTTTATGTCAACAAAAATTTGCTTTGGACCTTTTATCTGATGCTGGTTTCTTGGATTGTAAATCTGTTAAAACTCATATGGCTTGCAATCTTAACATTTCTAAAGATTTTGGAACTCCTTTACCTGATGGTTCTCAGTATTGTACTTTAGTAGGTCATCTTTTATATCTCACAAACACTCGTCCAGATTTATCTTTTGCCGATCAACGCTTAGTCAGTTTATTTAGCATCCTATTGATGTTCATCTATGGGCTCTTTGTCATGTTTTGAGGTATCTTAAAGGGGCACCTGGTCGTGGCCTTTTCTTTCCTACTACTTTTGCTATGAAGCTTAATGTCTTTAGTGATTCTAATTGGGCTGGATGTCTTGATACACGTCGTTCTATCACTGGTTTTTGTGGTTTTCTTGGTCAAGCTTTAATTACTTGGTGTTCTAAAAAGCAATTGACGGTCTTTACTTCTTCTTCTGAGGTAGAGTATCGTACTATGGCTGCCACTACGTGTCAGCTATAGTGGCTTAGCTATTTGTTACGTGATTTTGGGCTTCCTCTTTCTTGTCCTGCATCTTTGTACTATGATAATCGATCGACTCGTCATATTGCAGCTAATCCTACTTTTCATGAACGCACCAAGCACTTGGATATTGATTGTTTTTATTGTGAGTAAGAAGCTTCAACAGGGATTAATACATATTCTTCCTATAGAATCTAAAGACCAATTGGCTGATATTTTTACTATGGCGCTGCCACCTTCTATTTTTTGTACACTCTTTGCCAAGCTGGAAATGATTGATATACATTCTCCAGCTTGAGGGAGATATTAGAGTATATTAGTTAGCCTAATTGTTTTAGTTACTATTTTAGTTACAACTATATTAGTTACTGAAGTTGTTAGTTAGAACAGAATTAGTTTCTATAAGCTATTAGTAAAGTAGTTTAGTTGATATTATTTATGTCTATATAAAGACAAATGTACTAGTACTACTACTCCTCATTGAAAGAGGAATATCACCTAGAGGGGGGTGAATAGGGGATTTCAAATTCTTTTTCTGGAATAGGATAAGGAACAAAAAATACAAAGACAGAGATAGAGAGAATAAACACAGAGGAATTATACTAGTTCGGTTCAACTTTTTGACCTACGTCCAATCCCTAAACGCTCTAGGATTTTCACTAAGTCACAATCATAGATACAATTACACACACTATACTCGAAGTGATCCCTTCGCACTTGGATCCACTCCCCCTTGCAAGTTGTACCTGTACACCCATACTCAAGGTCCCTCTACCTTGAGATTAACAGATAAACATATAATTAAATAAGTGTTTAAATCCTCACTGAGTAGATGAATAATAATCACTGAAGTACAAGAATATCCGAAGATATTAAATGAAGTGAATGAAATAGTAAGTTACAATAGTGTCGAATTGAATGCAGAGAGTTTTGATAGGTAGCGGAATTGAATGTGACGAGCTTTTATATCAACTTCCATTAATGCCGTTGTGAAGCTTTCAATTTAGCCGTTGAGACTCTTTAAACTTCCATTACACACAAATGGTTTCCATTAGGTACAGTTGAACGTTGCTTTATTAAATGCGTTTGTCGTCGACGTACTTGTGTTCAGAAGATGTCTCAGAGCATTTGCCAGAATGGTATGCCTTGAAGGAATGATTTCATCTACAATGAAGCTCATTCTGTTTGTATGCTCTATTTTCTGCAAGCATTAAATGCTTTTGACATACAGAATTGCTTTTCGTCTATTAGCTGTTAAACCATTTGATAATCATCTGAAACTTACTCAAAAAGTCGATTAGTAATAGTCTAAATAAGTTTGAGTGAAATTGAAGAAGAAGCGAATGTAAAATCAAACTATTCAATATTTACGAATACTGTCACAACGAAGGTTTGAAGTTGCTGATAGTTCCTACTTGAGTAGCCATTCAAAATGGCTTCACAAATGCTCAATGAAAGGTCTTACTTGAGTAGCCCCAAATTCTTACTCAAGTACCTTATCGAGTAGAGAGTTATCCTTACTCGAATAACGTTTTAGGAGGGGGTCATACCAGAGGCTTCACCATTAATTATACTAGAGTAACAAATTCCCTTACTCGAGTAGCATCTATTCTTCATTGAAAGAATACTAAGTGGAAAAACATTAGTCAATCAATAATCGAGTGCCATTTTCCCTTACTCAAGTAACATGCTGGGGTAGCAGGAAATCTTGCTTGAGTACTATACAAATAGAGAGCAAATATGAGATAAGGATATCCATACTTGAGTAATATCTTACCTGTACTCGAGTACCCTATTCGAGTACCATTACCTCTTACTCGAGTAAAAATTTACTGATGGCAATTTATTTCATAGAGGAGCTATCTACTCAAGTATTGCATAATCTATACTCGAGTATCGTACCAGAGTAAGCAAAATTGCTTGCTCAAGTACTGCATCAATATAGCTCTGAACTTTGCTGATTTGTTAATCATTACTCGAGTACTACTTTCTTATACTTGAGTATCCTTAGTTAATCACTTGAATAAATCTTGAAATCACTTGAGCAGAGAAGTTAAACCATGTTTACTCGAGTACCTTGACACCATACTCGAGTAACCTTGACACTTAGCCAAATATTATTGATTCAAAAAAGCCTTGAATACTTTCAAGTCTTGTTATCATTAAAAGCTTTGAGAGCTAACACTCATATGGTTATGAATAATATTCCATATTTTCTATTTCTCTTCTCTTTAAACAACAATACTCTCCATATCATCGAGAAGTTTAGGAACTCAAACCCACCATGCAGAGACGGTGAGTAAGATTCGATGAAGTGGTTGCTTACGAGAAATGGAAAATTCTCTATAACAAGCGCGTATCAATTCTCGATCAAATTGGATAGGTGCAATAGTAGGATGGCAAAAGCACGGGGCTTTCTTGAGGGGCTCAAGATTTGCTGGGAGATGGGTTTTAAGCAGGTTAAAGCTGAATGTGATGCAGAGGAATTACATGATCTTATCCTTCCTTTTACTAACCTATGTGTCTTTGCAAGCTCTTGATCTTTCCTTCACTTTACTCTCATCTCATTGTCTCACTTTCCAAGATACAAGACTTCATCACTAAACACAGGTGTGGTAGATATTTAAGAAAACTAGGCTGATAGATAAGGAACCAGTCCTGGAAATTAACACAAATAATAACTCTTGACTCTATCAAATGTTTCCAACTCTACCACCATTCAATTAATTAATTAGAATGTATAATACCATAATAGATGATTATAAGTTATAAACATAGGTAGACACAATAAAGGACAAAATTAACTTCAATCTTCTAACAACATTGAAAAGTAAATATCTGCATTAATTGACTACAACTAAGCTAAAAAGGTCGAAAGCTTTAATCACTAAATAGATTATTGTTAGCTTGTGATTTGTTTGGCCCCCATTATTGCTACAGCAAACAGCAAGGATACTGAATCTTGGCGCTTCAAATTAGGGTTTTAGTGATTGAGTGAAAAGTACTACTATAGAAGGGTTGGGCTTTAAAAAAAAAATGCATGTAGGCCTTTTAACAACTTCAATTATTAGAAAAAAACAACTACTAACTATGGTTTGTGATAGGGATAAAACTTTAGAGCCTATAAACTCCGCAAATGCATGGGCCGTACCAAGTAATAAAGAGTGAGTAAGATATCGTTCCCACGAGGACTTGGTATCACAAACTTTGGTTAAACATTAATTTTACACTTTCTTTTAAGTTGAGCAAACTAAATTGAATTTAATGAAGAAAAAGGAATTAAACTAAAATTAAAATAAACAAACCACTACAATAATCAAATGAGCAACCCAGAGTCACTAATCCCTTATGAGTTTCATAAACCTTGTTTTCACTAATTTAATTAGCCTTAATATCAATTTTGTTAATCTCGAGTATAAATAGTTATAAATGCCTGTCGGTCTACTTACCACCCTCTCTTGAATATATTTTGTTATATCTAACATAATTACTCAAGAGGCAACAAACTCGGACACACTCTTCAACAATTATATGGGGCAATTAGGTATATGTCTATCCTAATCACAAATTAAATCGTAATCTAATCCCATATTACTTAATCTCATAGCTTAATTAAAATCCCCTTCGTTAAGGTAAATCTTAATTCTCAAATTCATATTTGATGATGGCCAATCATTAAATAGATAAAGCTAAACAAGATTAAGTAACCAAAATTAATATTAATTATAACTAAACAATGAAAATAAAGTTTAATCCACCTATAGGTTCATAGTTCATCTAGGTTGCAAAGTAAAATCAGCCACACACCACTTTAATTAATATCCATAACAGCCCAGAACATTCCAGAGACAAATTCAAATGGAAAGGGAAACCAAACAATATTAATTAGAGAACCAAATCAGCCATGGGTTAGCTTTAATTAGATCTCCTTGTTCAGATTTCGTGTGTCGTGGCCTCCATTCCAACTGGCTCCTTCTGCTCAGTGCTCTACAGGTGTAAATCTGCCTTTGGAGCTTCCAAATCGCGACTGTGGTCTGAGATGGTGAGGAAGAGAGATGAAGTTGGATGGTGGTGGAAGAAGGGAGGATTTCACCGGAGACAATAAAGGTGAAGGTGTCGCCGGCGAGGAAGAAGGTCCGATGGTGTGGGTATGCGAGGTTCAAGGTCGCTTTGTCTCTTGTGCTCCCTGTGATGCCGCTGCTCTGTTTCACCGTTCAAAACGCGCCTCTCTGCCCTATCCAACCCGTAGCTTTTTAGGTTTTGTCCAATTTATCCAATTGATTCCCCCAAGTCAAACAGTGCGCTCCTGATTGCAAAATAAAAAAGAAATTATATTATTACAGTAACAATAACCATAATAATAATAATAATCTAAATATTTATTTCATCTTTTCTTTTCTTTCTTTTTTTGTTTGTTTGTTTTGTTTTTGTTTTTTTAATAAACTGAACTACCATTGGTTATTGCCTAGACATAAAAACTTTTATTTTAAATTGAAATCCCATAAATGAAGTATCCAGATTGATTTCTCTTAAAATCTCAATAAAATCTCTTTAAATTAGTAATAATGACTTCCCAAATATATAAAAATATCTCTCAAATCTACTAAAAAATGGGAAGTCATCACACCCCCACACTTCATCAAATCTTGTTCTCAAGATTTTAAATTTTAAAACACTTAAATTCAAGAAAACCATGGAAGCAAGATTTTTAAAGCAAGCATCACAAAATTGAGGTCAATTTAAATTTTTCTCAATAAATAAAACTTTTTCCACCTTCCAAAAATGCAAGTAGCAAGGTAATTAATTTGGCAAAAATAAATTACAATAGAATGTCCCTCACAAGTCAAGTGTTTACACTCATTTCTTAAGATATTCTAGGGCTTGTATTTCACTCAATTTCACCTATTGCAACTTATCTACCATAAGCTTGTTTATCATCTCAATCTCCACTTTATATTATCCACTTGCACACTCAAATCAAAAGGACTTTCTCAATGTTTTAATGATCAAGGTAGGATAATGAAATGAAAATGATGAAATGACATGGGAGAATACTTCAATTAATGCCAAGTATTTTAATGAAATTCATGATAAAGAATGAAGGAATACCCACTAAAAGAAAACAACTCACTAACACTATATACAAACAACCTTTATTCCTTTAACTTCAACATTTTTTTTAATCTCTATTTTCCTTTTCTCTCTCTCTCTCTCTATTCTTTTGTTTCTTTTTCATTCTTTTTTTTTGTTTTGTTGTTGTTGTTGTTTTTTTTTTGGTTTTTTTTTTTTTACTTTTCACCACCCACACATACTCTTTTGGTGTTGACTTCCTAACCCCTTCACTCTTTTAAATTGGTTCACTTAGCACTTATTAAAGTAACAAAAATGAATGAGAAGAAAAAGATATAAAAATTGCATATTTCAAACAAAGGGCTATTTATTCTATGCAATTTTCTTTCCTTTTTTTTTTTTGAACAAAAAATATAAAGGCTCAAATGGGGTAAACAAATGATTTTCATGTGATAAGGATGGACATTTGGCCAAACTAGCTATGAAATGAATGCCTAGATCATCTTTGTGCATGCAAAAGGATTTCAAATTTCAAAAGAGATTCAAGACAAGTTCTAGAGATCAAATCACAATAGGTGTACTCCCTCTTGAAACAAATGAAACTTAAGGCTCAAATTCCTCACAGGTTCTTTGACATCCTAAAGCAAAATACCAAAACCAAATCTTTACCTCTTTACTAACATTCAAAGAACATAGAATCAGTTCCTAATCAAATTCACTCCTTTTCATGTTCAAATCAACTCAATTGTGTTAATGCTCACAAATAAAATTCAAACTTCCACATTTTTTTTTTCCAGACAATCTGAGGACAAGAAAAGTCATGTAAAATCCAGGATACTCTCACCCCCACACTTAAGTGTCATATTGTCCTTAATGTGAACAAGTAACAAAAAGTAATGGAAATGAAGAGCAACCATATATAAGTGTATGGGTAACACCAATTTTAAAGATTTCAAATTTTCACCAATGACACAGCTCAAGTACTAACAGTCACTCAATAATAATCACAAATAGTCATCACATGCAAATCCAACTAAGATCAGCACTCATTCCCAAGCAATATATCATCTACAATCAAATAGAACAAATCAAAGAAAAGTAGAAGAAAACTCCCCTATTTGTCCTTGACTTGCACTCTCAATCCTTGCTACCAAAGTAGACCACATTATCAGGGGCTTTCAACAATCCTATAAAAGCAAACAAAGCATCAAATTATTCCTTGGGTTGCCTCCCAAGAAGCGCTAAGTTTAAAGTCTTTAGCCAGACTTCTCATAACAACTTCTAATCATAAGTATTAAACACCAGAATCACCTTGTCTTCATTTCTTTTCAAGCAACAAGGTGTCACATACAAAAAGTGATAATTCAAGTAAATTGCTCGTACTTCCTCAATCATAGACAATCGTGGATTACAAGCATTCACCGAATTCAAATAAAGCACATCATATATATCTTTGAAAATAATCATAGGCACTTCCAAGAATTTAGAGCATCCAATGAAATCCACTTGACTCTCATCAGTAAGAGTCAACACTTCAATAGAAAAGTCATGAACAACAATAATTGGGACATCCACATCAATTTGATCACTAAAATCACAATCCTTAGGCTCCACAGCTAGAACCTCTTCTAGACACCCATTATTCTCATCTAAATCACTTTGAAGCTCACAATCACCTTCTACATTTTCCATAGTCTCATGTAATTCCACATCTTCAACTTCCTCACAATAATCATTATCAGTATAAGAAGTGGTCACCATGTTTAAGGAATTATCTTGCCCTATAGTCTCAAGAGTTGAAACAATTTGACTCACATATATCTCAATTTTTTGAACACTTGACCTAATATCTTGGACACTTGACTCAATGCTAGTGACAAACTCCTTTTGCTCTCTACTAGATCTCTCTGATGCTTCTGCACACTCCCCAATTAATCTTTCTAAATTAGATTTTTCCTTATACTCAATTGTGTGCTCTTCAATATGTGGATAAGAGTAAAAAGGAGAGGTATTTTCATGAGAACAATAGACATGTAGATCCCCAAACTTTTGTTGCTCAAAACTTTCACTAGGACAAAATGAATGATCAAAATAAGCTTGGTCTCTAGCAAAATCATCCCTCACAAAATGACTAGTTGTACTATATGGACACTGCTCATATAAATGATTCCCTCAACAATAAACACAAGACATGCAAACATATTGAGAAGAATCAACATATGGAATACAACCATCATTTATGCTCCTTTTACGTTGCCTACGTTCATTCAAAGAATTTAAAATAGCAATCAATCCATCTTGTATAGAAGACGAAGAATTCATCTCCTTCTCAATATTAAGACCAGTTGGTTGCCAATTGAAATCCATTTTTTTTTAATTTTTTTTCCGAAAAGAAAAGAAAAGAAAATATTTACGAACTCAAACTTAAACTACTAATGCTCAATTAATTCCAACCAGGACAGTTGTGACACATAAGTCCCCGGCAACGGCGCCAAAAACTTGATAGGGATAAAACTTTAGAGCTTATAAACTCCACAAGTGCACGGGCTGTACCAAGTAATAAAGAGTGAGTAAGATATCGTTCCCACGAGGACTTGGTATCACAAACTTTGGTTAAACATTAATTTTACACTTTCTTTTAAGTTGAGCAAACTAAATTGAATTTAATGAAGAAAAAGGAATTAAACTAAAATTAAAATAAACAAACCACCATAATAATCAAATGAGCAACCCAGAGTCACTAATCCCTTATGAGTTTCATAAACCTTGTTTTCACTAATTTAATTAGTCTTAAAATCAATTTTGTTAATCTTGAGTATAAATAGTTATAAATGCCTGTCGGTCCACTTACAACCCTCTCTTAAATATATTTTGTCATGTCTAACATAATTACTCAAGAGGCAACAAACTCGGACACATTCTTCAACAATTATATGGGGCAATTAGGTATATGTCTATCCTAATCATAAATTAAATCGTAATCTAATCCCATATTACTTAATCTCAGAGCTTAATTAAAATCCCCTTCGTCAAGGTAAATATTAATTCTCAAATTCATATTTGATGATGGCCAATCATTAAATAGATAAAGTTAAACAAGATTAAGTAACCAAAATTAATATTAATTATAACTAAACAATGAAAATAAAGTTTAATTCACCTATACGTTCATAGTTCCTCTAGGTTGCAAAGTAAAATCAGCCACACACCACTTTAATTAATATCCATAACAGCTCAGAACATTGCAGTGACAAATTCAAATGGAAAGGAAAACCAAACAATATTAATCAGAGAACCAAATCAGCCATGGGTTAGCTTTAATCAGATCTCCTTGTTCAGATTTTGTGTGTCGTGGCCTCCATTCCAACTGGCTCCTTCTGCTCAGTGCTCTACATGTGCAAATCTGCCTTTGGAGCTTCCAAATCGCGACTGTGGTCTGAGATGGTGAGGAAGAGAGATGAATTTGGATGGTGGTGGAAGAAGGGAGGATCTCGCCAGCGACAATAAAGGTGAAGGTGTCGCCGGCGAGGAAGAAGGTCCGATGGTGTGGGTATACGAGGTTCAAGGTCGCTCTGTCTCTCGTGCTCCCTGTGATGCCGCTGCTCTGTTTCACTGTTCAAAACGCGCCTCTCTGCCCTCTCCAACCCGTAGCTTTTTAGGTTTTGTCCAATTTATCCAATTGATTCCCCCAAGTCAAACGGTGCGCTCCTGATTGCAAAATAAAAAGGAAATTATATTATTATAGTAACAATAACCATAATAATAATAATAATAATCTGAATATTTATTTCATCTTTTTCTTTTCTTTTCTTTTTTTTTTTGTTTTTGTTTTTTTAATAAACTGAATTACCATTGGTTATTGCCTAGACATAAAAACTTTTATTTTAAATTTAAATCCCATAAATAAAGTATCCAGATTGATTTCTCTTAAAATCTCAATAAAATCTCTTTAAATTAGTAATAATGACTTCCCAAATATATAAAAATATCTTTCAAATCTACTAAAAAATGGGAAGTCATCAGTTTGGTCTAACAAAGAGTTAGTCTCTTATAACTTGACGAACCAAGGTTTGAATTCACAGTGGGTGTTTGATATGGATATTATATCCCATATCAATATTTTCTCATATTATATCTATCTTACAAGTATAAAACGAGATATTATGATTATATTTGATTAGATTATATTCAATTATAGGGTTAGGTTATTAACTTATAGTTTAGAGGCTTATTTGTACTCTTATTTATTAAAGTATTAATAATATTTAGATGCTATTATTTTCCCTCTATTTTTCAATCCTTCAATTATAAAATTATTGATGTTAAATATGAGCGATGTAAAAAGTTTCATATCTGATATGGGCATAATAACAAGCCTACATACGTGAAAACCCGTAAAATTATAAAATTAAGGTTTTTAATTACAATGTCAAGCTCACGTTTATATACATCCTCTCTAGAGAGGGGGACAACTACTAGTATTTGCCAAATAAAGATGTGTGTGGGAGTAAACCCTATATTATACCACCTCTTCCTTTGGTCCTTAATATATTAGTGTAAATTATACTACGAACAAGATCTTACATTAAAATTGATAGTTTATTGAGTCTAGAGTAATCTAAGTTATATATATATATGCCCTATTAAGCTCAAATTTTTTCAATGTTACCTTCTCATGTCAACTCAAATATGCATACGGTAAGGAAGGCCAGCCACAGTAAGTCGGAGTTGGAGATGGGGAATAGGCATAAGAGTCAGTATATGTTCAATAATGAGTAATGGCAATTCATAAGAACATATCATGATGGCATGTTAATAGAATATACTTAGCTCAGAGTACTTAGCTCAATATGCCATGTGTTAGCATCTGTTATGATTCTATTATAAGAATATGACGTGTTAATGCAAGTTGTTTAATTCATCTTTTCGTCATTACAGTCGTCTGTCATGTACTACACCTCAGTCTATATAATGCAGTCATAATCTCTCATTATCAATAAGATTGATTCTTCTTTTTGAATTATTTTCTCTTAATATGAGATATTAGCATGGTATTAGAGCCATAGCTACATCAGCAAAGCTTTGTTTTCCATCCAAGTTCCAAAAAACAAAAAAACAAAGATATTGACGGTGATTAATCTCCATAACTTGGATTGATAAATCACCAAAACAATGTCCATAAATGCTTTTCTAGTGTTAGTCGATCCAGGCCTAGGCGATCACAACTTCACAAATAAGAAGATCACCGTGTGACTTGACGATTCCAACTACCTTATATGGAAACAACAGGTATATTTCATGGCCAAACAACATTGCCCATTTTCTTATCTTGATGGCTCAGTCTGTATTCCTTCTAAGCTGATTCGTGATGGTGAGACTAGTCTAGATTTGGAGAATCCAGCATACGAGACGTATGAGCAATTGGACTTTGCACTTGCATCGTGGCTTCTTGCTTTGGTAACTCCATCTGTTCTTCCTGATCTAGTTGGCTTAGAAACTGCTACTTAGATTTGACAAAAATTAAATATACTCTATTCTGATAAATCTGACTCCAAAATACTACACTACAGGAACTTATTAACTAATCAGAGAAAAGAAGAATTGAGCATGCATGACTATTTGGCTAACTTGAAATCAATATGCGATTACTTAGCTCTTCTAGCTGAACTAGTGTCAGACACAAATAGGATTTCTCATATTCTGAATAGTCTTACTATGGAGTATGAGTATGTAATTGCCATTATTAATGCTACTAAACAACAATTTGATCTAGATACTGTGACCATTATGTTGCTCGATTTTGAAGCCAGGCAAAAATCCTTCATAGCCAATTCTATGTCTTAAGCACACTATACAACTGCATCGGTATATGGCTTGAATCACTCTCAAGAGGATCCAATGGTCTTTATGCTCAGTCATCTGGTTTAATGGGATGTGGTCAACCTCCAACACAACTATTTTGTTCTCAGTTTAATAACACCAGAGGTTTTAATAATGGTAAAGGTTGGGGTCGTGGCTTCTTTCAGTACAAGCCTTCATGTCAGATTTACTATAAGATAGGACATCTTGTTGATGCCTGTTATTTCAGGTATGATTCGTCTACTCATAATCATTTACCAGCTCAAGTGCACTACACTGACTCCAGTCAAATCTCTCATGTGGTGCCTTATGACGTTGAAAATCACTAGCTTGCTCAATATACTGAGCTTCCTGTATCATCCGCTCAATATGTGCCTCATTCATATAAACTAGATGTTAGTTTTGCTATTTCTGTCTCTTAGCCAACCAAGATAGCTTCTGGTGTTACTTCAATTCAATTAGGCACTTCTGCTATTTCCAGTAATCAAAATTTGTTGCTTCTCCAGAAATTATCACGGATGAAGCTTGGTATCTTGACTCTGGAGCTACTCAACATATTACTAATTTTGTTAATGCTCTCCATTCCACTGCAACACCACAAGGTAAGAGTACAGTTATTGTTGGCGGAGGTACTTCTCTTTCAGTTTCACATATTGGCAAAACCTGTTTCAATGCTTCCAGATCTACCTTGAAACTGAACAAAGTGTTATGTGTTCCTACTATGCAAAAGAATTTAAGTTCGATAGCATAAGTAACAAAGGAAAATGGTATGTCCATAGAATTTTTTCCCCATGCCTGTGTTGTTAAGGACCTGCAGACCAAGGAAACACTCATGAATGGACCTAAGTTAGCTAGGATGTATAAGCTAGATGCTTCCCTTTTTTTTCAAAATCTTCATTGTTTGGAAAAGCCTCTAGTGGTCAGCATCACTTTAGTATTTGTCATTACACATCAGCTTCAGACATCTTTACCCTGTGGCACAGACGGCTTGGTCATCTATATGAAGGAACTGTCAAGACTGTACTTAAGTCACTTAATCTTGCAATAACTAAGTCACACACAGATGATGCTTGCAGCGCATGTAAAATGGGCAAGAGTCATAGACTTCCCTTTGTATCATCATCAACTGTGTATAACCATTTGAATTGGTGTCTATGGATTTGTGGGGTCCAGCTCCTTTTATTTCAAATGGTTTTGTCTATTACATAGCATTTGTGGATGCTTATACTCGTTTTGCTTGGGTATATCTCTTGCACAAAAAATCTGAAGCTCTAAACAAATTTAAGGAGTTTAAATTACTGGTTGAAACAGATTTGGAACAAGAATTCAACAGGTTCAAAGTGACAATGGTGGGGAGTTTCTTGCATTTACTCCTTTTCTTGCTTCTTGTGGTGCCCAACGTCATTTTACATGTCCACACACATCATAGCAAAATGGTCTAGTTGAAAGAAGGCAAAGATCCATTGTTGAAATAGGACTAACTTTACTAGCCACAGCCTCACTACCTTTATTTTACTGGAGTGATGCTTTTCTATCTGCTGTTTTTTTGCTAAATAGATTACCTACATCAGTGCTTCAAGGTTCTACACCATATGAAAATCTATTTGGTGTCAAACTAGATTACTCCTTACTCAAAGTTTTTGGTTGTGTTTTCCATACTTGCACCCTTATAACAATCATAAAATTGAGTTCAGATCTGCTTCATGTTTTTTTAAGGCTATAGTTCGAATCACAAGGTTATAAGTGCCTTAACAGAGCCACTGGACGTGTATATATAACTAGGCATGTCCAATTTTTGTGAATCCATATTCCCTGCACAATCTCAATTCAATGTAAGACATGCCTTCTATTAGTCGCTTTCAAAAACCAGCTTTAAACCTCCTCATGTTAGACCTGAACCCAATCCTGTAACCTCTCGTTCATCTCCATCTTCTTGCCATACACCAAATACTCAACCATCATCACCTTTTCTGGTTGCACACACTACCAATACTCACTTACAATAATCTACTTCTCACTCTCTTCCTGTATCCAACCCAATCCATCCTCTTCCTGTATCCAACCCAATCCATCCTACATACAGTCCCCTTCTCTGATAAATACCCACTCTATGGTTACTAAGAGTAAAATGAATGTTTTTAAACCTAAGGTCTTTGCTGTTGTAGAAGATGTTAACATTCCAAAGAATATTGATGAGGCTTTAGCTGATCTAAATTGGACCAAGGCAATAAATGAAGAATATGATGCAACTTCAAAAGTTTGGCACATGGGAACTTGTCTCTTTTCCAACTGACAGAAAGGTCATTGGTTGCAAGTGGCTTTGTAGTTTAAAAACTCATGCAAATGGGTCTATTGCTAGATATAAAAGCAGGTTAGTTTCCAAAGGTTATGCTCGAGAAGCTGGTGCTGACTATAGGGATACTTTCAGCCTTGTTGTCAAGTCTACTACAATCAGAACTCTCCTTACTTTGGCTGTTACAAAGCAATGGAAGTTACACCAAATGGATTTTAATAATACATTCCTAAATGGGGATCTAATAGAAGATGTTTTTATGGAACAACCTCTAGGCTTTGTTCAACATGATGCAGCAGGTAGACCATTAGTGATCATTGGTTCAAATGAAGAAGTTGTACAGAAGCTTATTAACAAGATGAGGTCCATGTTTTCTTTGAAAGATTTGGCTGAACTCTCTTACTTTTTAGGCATTGAATTTCAAAGATCCTCCAGAAGCATCCATTTGACTGAAAGGAAATATATTCACAATTTACTTGCAAAAACTCAAATGATTGGTGCTAATGCTTATGCATCTCCAATGGCTGTCAATGTTCCCTTGTTTGCAAGGATAGTCTCCCATTCTTTGATCCTCACTTGTATCGTAGCATTGTAGGATCCCTTCAGTATTTGTGTTATACCAGATTTGATATAGCATTAACTGTAAACAAACTGAGCCAATTTCTGCAAGAAGCAATAGTCAAGCAATGGGAGTGTGTGAAAAGACTACCGCGTTACTTAAATGGCACCAGTACGCATGGGTTGCTAATAAAACTAGTTCAACAGTCAAGCCTATACATTTGATTGGGGTGGCATTACTGTAAAGAAAAACAAGAATGATGAAGAAGTTCAGGTGCTTCCTGAAAACAAAAGTTCAACCAGCGGTTATTGTATTTTCCTTGGTGCAAATCCGATTTTATAGATCTCAAGAAAACAACAGGTGGTATCTAGGTCTACCACTGAAGCTGAATATTGTAGTGTAGCTGACTCTATTACAAATCTCATGTGGGTGCTGTCGCTATTAAAGGAGATGTACATTGATGTGATCAAAACACCTTGCATTTGGTGTGACAATATTGGTACAATAGCATTCGCAGCTAATCCAGTTTTACACTCCAAAACTAAACATGTAGAACTTGATGTTCATTTTATCAGAGAAAAGGTAGCAGTAGGAATTGTGACTGTGGGCCATGTTCCATCGACATACCAAGTTGCAGAAATACTCACCAAACCACAAAATTATGAAATGTTTGCTTTCTGCAGAGATAAACTGAACAAAATCTCCACCGATGAAGTACATGATAGACTACCAAGATGAGTTGGATTTCAGCAGGGAGAATGTTAATAGAATATACTTAGCTCAAAGTAGTTAGATCAATCTGCCACGTGTCAACATCTGTTATGATTCTGTTATAAGAATATTATGGGTCAATGCAAGTTGTTTAATTCATCTCTTCGTCATTACAGTCTGTTATGTACTACACCTCAGTCTATATAGTGTAGTCATAATCTCTCATTATCATTAAGATTGATTCTTCTTTCTGAATTATTTTCTCTTAATCTGAGATATTAGCACGGCATGCATGGAAGCGACTCGCTGTTGCATTATTGAATATTCATTGAACACACGGAAGGCATTTAATTGGTGAGAAGATGATTATGCCTTCTTAATTTATTAGCTACACATTTTCAAAAATTATTGTTGCCCATAATAATTTGCTTTAAGAATAGGCAAGAGTTATGGAGTAAACCTAATCTAACAGTTTTGAAACGTTGCGAGTACAGTAGTTGACAAGGGTTGCCTAAACATCTAAAAGGAAATAGTTTTAAATTATATGCATAGAGAGAGAGAGGGAGATTGTGTGTATAAGCATAATCCTATTTAAAATTTTGAGTACCAAATGAGAAAATGAAGCAACACTGAGAGGGTTCATAGTGCATACAACTAACAAATACCCGCCCCCATGAAATAACTTACCAGGTTTGAAATATAACCGAGACTTGATGCAATTTTGTGCATGAGATTGCAATTTTCTCTTTTAAATACACACTATGGTATTACCAAAATATACACACTATGGTACATATCAATTATTAATTACTCAAATGTGATGTTCATGCCAAAACCTGTTGAATCCACATTTATTCAAGTTTGATGTCTCTATCTGAATATTTTGGAGCCAGAACTAGAAGTGGAGGTGGAGGTGGTGGAGTGAAATTGATCAGAGTGAGCGGTGCTCAATGATCCCATTGCCATCTTCCTCAACTTGTTCATGTCTTCGCTGAGTTGACGCCTCACTGGGCTCTCCATTGTCATATTATTCTCAAGCCAAATCTCTCCTTGTAAAGCTTTAACCACCTGTTTCCACTCATTCATTATACATATATATTCTTATTCATTAATTTTGTGGGTGTATATTTTCAGCCTTCTTTTCTTTGTTTCTTCATGCTTGGTTTGGCATTTGTTCTATTTCAAATTAAACTTGTATATATATAAAGTTGAACTAAATAATACTACCTCCGGTGTAAAAGCTAATTGACTAATTCAGGTAAATTAGGAAAAAAAAGTTATTTTAGTTATTTATAATAAATATGGATTAGTTCTCTTAAAATACCATAACCTTTTTATTATAATTATCATAGGATAGAAACTCCTAAACGTGTGCCATCAATATGACTATTTTAGGGAAAAAAATATAAATTTGGGAAATAAAATGGATTGAGATCTTATATTTAATTATGCCTAAGTTTTATATTAAGGATTGGGTGTGGCAAAAGGGAAATAACTACTATTTTAAGCATATATTATGTTGGTCCTTAATATAAGAGCTAGTTGGCTTTTTTAAAAAAGATTAAGGAAGTTAATAAGTTATTTAATCGTAAAATTTGTCATGTATTAGATTATATATTAGTTTATAAAGTAGGAAAATTAGTTTGAAAAAAAATGATAAATATATATACTTTAATGTAGCTTATTTATAATTTCCTCAGCCTCTGTTAAAAAAAAAAAAAAAATCCAAAGCTTTTTATAGATGAATACCTGGGTCATTGGAGGACGATTGGTGGCGGAATGGCGGACGCAATTTGCAGCACAAGAAATCATTCGAAACATCTCTTCAACGTCGTAATCATTCTCCAACCTTTCATCTGCAATACCTTCAAAGTGTCCGCTATCCAAAGCTTCCGAGAATAATTGTCTTGCCTGTGACATTATAATTGTAAAATATTTCTTTCGATGTAATGCACCACTTTAGTTATCTCAGGTTTATCTGTTTTATATGTTATGCCATATTAAATAAAGTAAAAATATTATACAGTACGGACCCACTCAACCAAACTGCCATTTGGAAACTTCTTGGTATCGCCAACAGGTTTTCGTCCAGTAATCAACTCTAATAGCACAACACCAAAGGAGAACACATCTGCCTTCTCTGTGAGGTTACCGCTAGCTGCATATTCTGGTGCTAAATATCTGTGATGTGTTCAATGAAATTTTAGAATTTCATGGACTTTAATTAAATTAATAGTGAGATTCAAAAGAAATTATTATAAAAGAATAAAACTGACCCAAAACTTCCCATTATCCGAGTCGGCATAACCTGGGAGTCGATTGAAAATTTGGCCATCCCAAAATCTGCAACCTGATTAATAGATATATAGGACCACGTAATTGTATTCTTAAGATCGCACTCGTTAGCTTGCCACTTTGTATGTAATAATTAAAAAAAAGACTCATATACATATTTAAAAATTAAGTAATTGTATGTACAAGAGTTATGAAACACCTATGTACCTTTTTTCTTATTTAATACAATTTAAGCACACATGACACATGCACACAAATATGTCAACGCTGGGTTTGAATCATTGACCTCATTACCTTTGGCTCAAAATTATCATCGAGAAGAATATTTGATGCCTTGATGTCACGGTGAATGATTTTCGGATGACCTAAAACAATATTGAACTAAAAGAGGTAAAAATTTCAAAGAGTAAAATAGTGAAATGAAATTATCAAGTGCACTCACATTCTTCATGCAGATAGGCCAATCCCTTAGCAGAGCCAATAGCAATCTTCATCCTTGTTTTCCAGTCTATGGTTTCTGTGCCTTTTTGTTGTGAATGATACACACATATAATGTTAGAATTGTTAGATATAGATATATACATTTAATCTTTTATTTAATTAATCAATGTGGGACTTCTTTATACCCTAATATTTGTTTTGATTTTTCATTTTGAATGTGCTTGGGCTTTTTTTACTCTTGGAGGGGGCCTCAGGTCCGTAATATTCTCCTTTTTTTCCCTCTTGTTTTCTTGTGTTTCTCGGATCGAATGACTCTTATACTAGGTTAGATTTTAGATACAAGCTATTTGATAGGACTCCATACGTTTAAAATCAGCATATCTATATGATCATACTGTTTTAATGAATTTTTAAAAGTGAGTGAGTGATCAAAAGCTAAGAAGACTGTATCAAAGTATAAATCTTACCATGGAGGTGGAAGGCTAGGTTATTATTTGATACAAACTCATAAACAAGCATAATCTTGCTTCGAGCTTCATCCATGCAATATCCAACAAGGGAAACAAGATGTTTGTGATGGATACGACTAATGATGGCGGTTTCATTAAGGAACTCTCTGCGAGCCTCTTGGATTCCATATTTTAGCTGCTTAACGGCAACATAAGTTTGTCGGAGTACATCATAAGGGTGAACTCCTTTATGGACAACGCCATAACCACCTTCGCCTAGAAAATTTGAGTCCGAGAATCCATTTGTTGCCGATTCTAATTCTTCATATGTAAATCTTCTTGGTCCTAGTGTCAAGCCAACGGAAGCAGATGATGGTGCAACCTCCCCATTGGCTGCCCCAGAAATATGGTGACATCATTAATAATTGTTTCACTCAAGCATGTTGGTACGTAAAATCTTATAAGATACTCGTACAAATAAAAAGTACTCCTTGTACTATATATAAAGCAAAGAAACTCACTAAAATTTTCATTCAAAAGTATAATTTTACTTGTCATTCATTGTTGTGTATTAAGTTGTTCTCATAAGGTATAATTGGATACTTGGATAAGGATAAAGTGAAAACATTATTAAATTTTATGAGAGGGTTAAGGAAATTTCAAGTTGTTTTTTGTTTTTTTGTTTTTACAATGTGAAATATGTTGGAACGGACTTATAAATAGAATAAAATGTGTATCTTATATGGAAATAATAATAATAATAACAACAGAAACGGCCTAAGAGGGATTTGCTCAAAACCTTATGCTTAACTGATCAAAGCCGGGGTTGGACTACACTTGTACAACCCCTAGTTTTAAATATAAGAGCATTTTCGGACACATTTTTTTTTGTCCAAATTATAAGAAGCAAAGAGTAGCATAATTGCATTAAATTGGGAGTAATTAAGAGACGAAAAAGTATATATGGATTTTTTTTTAATGTAGAATTAAATATCACTTCCTCTGTTCCAAAATTTATGACCTTTTCACATAATTCATAAACATTAATAAGAAAATAAATTAAATCAATTTATGTATAATAATATTGTATGAATATATTTAAAAATGATCCAAGAAGGAGCATGCATGGATAGTTTTGATTGTATATGACAGTAAAAAATAACTAAAAAAGAAAGAAGAGGGGAAGAGCAGAGAGAGATTATTATTTCTGGTCCTTTTCCCTCTTAGTGAAATAGATCCTGGATACACCAAAGCCTCCTATATATGCAAAATCCTTGAAAGAAATAAAAGCAAGAAGGGGTTTACTTTCGGGTAGTTGTACAGATGGTCCTGTCCTTCTCTTTCTCCACATAAAGAAACCTGCAAATAAACCCACTATGAGCTCTACCGAACCAATCACAGCCCCTGCAATTAGTCCGGTTGGCCGTTGGTATATGCCTGCTGATCTGCGGTGGCCCCCAGTACTCCGAATTGTTTGCGGAGGCAGTTTCTGACACCGTCTCATTTCCAGCTTTCGCATTGCCATCAAGCTCTTGACAGTGAAGGAGAATGAAGTGATGTGAAGCAGAGAGTGCAAGGAGGAGAGGATCAGGGATCCCAATTTACAAGAATACATATTGGAACAATGGAGATGATATGCAGGCCTAGCCAGGAGCAAGAGTAGTGAAGAAGAATGAGAGAGTAAATTAATGGTGCTGTGTACTATGGCCTTGTTGTTGATTCATCGCGCCTACGGTCAATGCCTCAAAAACAATTGCAGCCTTGCTTGAAGCATTCAATTAATTAGCTAGTGACATTATCGTTTTGAAATTAACATCAAACCTATATTCTGAGTAATGAGACACGGTTATGTGGGTCTATGCCCCGCTTGACGGGCTTAGTTTACTAACTTTTTAATGGCATTCCAGTCTATTGACTTGAGAATGTTCAAACAAAACAGGGAAAATCATTTCTAAGTTACCGGTAATTTTCTTTAATTTTTAATTTGATACTTGTGTGTTCTTTTTCTCTGTTACTAAATCTATTAAATTTTATTCTTTTAACAATGTTAGCTCCTGGAATTTTGTTGTAGTAGTATTTCACACAGAAATTTCATTAACTTGTAACATTGGGCTGTCTATATTCGACCTAATATTCAAATGCTCCGGTCCCACCAGTTTTGGCTTATTTTCCCCTCTGTCACAAGTGAGATTCCTTGTAGCCTTCCCCTCGACTTGTTCAACAGCTCGTGCTCTTCCTTCTTATGTCGTGTTACATGACGGAGCGAGGAGTTTCTTTCTTTTTTTTTTTTTGCCTATCCGATATCCAGAGTTTCGCCCTGACTAATCTGGATTCAACCCGAGTCACTGACTATAGTGAGTGAGTCTCCTAACGGGGTTTTACTGTATTTACAAGGCTCGAACTCGAAACCTTACTTAAGCGACACAAGCCGCTTGCTTACCGGTTATTTCGGAGTTTCTTTCTTACTGGTAGTGAAACAACATGTGGTAGCAGTTAACCATAGCTGGCGAGAAAGTAAATTATAAGGTTTAGAAATGTGCTAACTTCACAACCTACGGGGGCCCGAGTGTGCATGCGTAAGTGTGCGTGCGTGTATGTTTTTTATTGGATAAGAGGCCATTGGCACTCCATGAGTGCAGGCTAACATATGCAATAATTATGTACGATAAAAAGTTTGTATAATAATATTGTATGAATATATTTAAAAACAATTCTAGAAGGAGCATGCATGGATAATTTTGATTGTATATAACAGTAAAAATTAAATAAAAAAGAAAGAAGAGGGGAAGAGCAGAGAGATTATTATTTCTGGTCTTTTTCTCTCTTTTAGTGAAATAGATCCTGAATGCACCAAAGCCTCCTATACATGCAGAATACTTGAAAGCAAAAAGGGGTTTACCTTTGGGTGGTTGTGCAGATTGTCTTGTCCTTCTCTTTCTCCATATAAAGAAACATCCAAATAAACCCACTATGAGCACTGCCGAACCAATCACAGCCCCTGCAATTAGTCCGATCGATACTGCCGACTCCGTCTTAGGCTTCCCAGTCGTGGGGGCAGGTGCTGAGTTCGGAGGAGGTGTAGGTTTTGGTCCCCCGACCTCCGGAGTGGTCATGGGTTTAGGTGCTGAGTTCGGAGGCGTAAGTGGTAGCGGAGGCTGAGGTGACGGAGTAGGCATAGGTGGTAGCGGAGGTGGAGGCGGAAGTGATGGCAGCCCATAATTCGATGGGGTAGGCGTAGGTGGTAGCGGAGGCGGAGGCGATGGCGACACATAATATGACGGAGTAGGCGTAGGTGGTAGTGGAGGCAGAGGCGATGGCGGCCCATAATTAGATGGCGGCACATAATCCGACAGATTCGGCTCCGGCGCATTGCTAGGCTCTAGACAGTGAAGGAGAATGAAGTGATGTGAAGCAGAGAGTGCAAGAAGGAGAGCAAGGGATCCCAATTTACAAGAATACATATTGGAATAATGGAGGCGATATGCAGGCTCCTCAGGTAGGAGTAGTGAAGAACGAAAGAGTAATTAAGGGATGATGAAACAAACGATAATATATATGAGTAAATTCAATGGTGCTGTGTTCTATGCCCTCGTTGACTCATTGCGTCTACGGTCAATGCCTCACACACACTTGTAGTTATGCCTCACTCTAATTTACCAACTTTTTAATGGCATTCCAGTCTATTGACTTAAGAATGTTTAAATAAAAAAGGGTAAAGCATCCCTAACTTAAATCCTGTAATTTTATTAAATCTATTAAATTTTATTCTCTTAACAAAGTTAGCTCCTGTAATTTTTTTGTATTAGTATTTCACACACAACATTCATCAACTTGTAACATTATATTGGGCTGTCTATATTCGACCCACTATTCAAATCCTCCGGTCCCACCAATATTGACCTGTTCTATTTTCCCCTCGATCCCTCACGCCTGAGATTACTTGTAGCCACCCCCGCTACTTCTTCAACAGCTCGTCCTCTTCTATTTAACGTATTTTCTTCCCTTTTAAATATAAGATAAAATTAATTTTTTTTAAAAAATATTAAAGAAATTAATTAAATTTTTTAGAATATTTTTTGAATGATATATAATTATGAAATGATTAAATAACTTATTTAATTTTTAAAAAAGTTAATTATATCTAAAATTTAGGACTAGAGAGAATATTATATAAGGTGCCGTGTTACATGAGTTTCTTTCTTGTTGGTATTATTGAAAGTGAAACATGTGGTAGTACTTAACCAGAGTTGGCAAGAAAGGTGTACATTTGTTTTTTTCAAAATGATAAGAGTTGATTTTGTCTTTGAAGTCATTTAGGGACAGTTTTGCTCCAGAAATTTTAAAATGACAGCAACTTTATCCTAACTGTGATTTCAATTAATTTTTATTGTTAGTTAGCCAAATATATTGAATTGATTGTTCATATGTCATCTACGTCATTTTTGTTAAATTGTAAATTTACTCCGAAAGTACATGTGTTATTGGCTTTATATTTTTTTTAGTTAGATTTAAAATTTTTGGGATAAATTTATACCTTAACAAAAAAAAACGTCGATAACATATGGACTAATAGCTCAACATATTTGATTAACTAACGGTTAAAATTAACTGAGATAACAATACAAAATTGCAAGGTTATTAAAATCGGACCGGTCACTGAAGCGGTCGAGATACTGGGTTAAGGGTTAGTGGGTCAGACCGGAGTCAAACCGGTGATAAGATGAAAATTTTATAAATATTAATACAAAACTATTGTAACACCCCTTGATATATCAATTATTATCAGAGTTGTAGCGCACAGCCTAATGAGCATAGTCATTCTAGCATAGTAATACTGATATTAAATTCTGATTACATAACAAAATCCACATAGGGCTATACAAATAAATTTCTAGTCTCTAAAATAGGCTAATAAAAATAACCTATAGCATTTCTCGGTCCGTCCCAGCATCACTATTCAACAGTGAGTACCGCCTTGCCTTGTGAGCCACGCTCTCTAAACTGAACAATCCACAGGTAGCAGCAAATACTGGGACCCCGAAGGTTCCCAGAGTAACATGTTAATCTTACATTCTAAGCATAGATCAGTATATGACAGATAACCATCACATATACATTCAGCACATACAGCACAAACAATTCATACAGTACATATTTATACATATTGAATGGTACATACAATCATATAAAGACATACAAAGAATGCAAGATTAGAGTTACTACCTGATAGCCTTTCCAAATCCTGATCCGGTTCTCTATCCTCTGGTCATCTCAAATAAATACCGAATCCTATAATTAAATATTCATGGTTGGCAAGTTACTACTTGTCCAAATTCTCTATTTCTCTTATTTCCAAATAAACTCCATAATATGGCAGAATTTCCAATTAACTTTGAAAATTCATATTTAATTGCACAAAACTCCAATTAAGGTGATTCCAAAAGTCACGTGTTCCTTATTAAATCTATTTTCAGAGGAAAAATAGATTCAACTTCAAATATACGCACACTGTTCCCAGAATTTCCGTTCATCTCAACTGTTCCAGAAAAACGTCCAGATTTAACACTTAACTTGAAAAATCCATATCTGGAGTTCTAGGTGTCCAAATCAGGTGGTTCAAAAATCCATAAACTCCTCATTAAGTCTAGTTTCTAGGAAAATTGGTTTCAACATTTAATCATACTCCAATAATTCCCAGATTTCAAAAATGTCAACACTGTTCAGAAGATGTTTCAGAAAACGTCCCAGATTTCATACTTGACTTCAAAAATTCATAACTCCCTGAATATAAATCCAAATAAGGCTTGTGACCTATCAAATTAAAGCTTGATAAGTCTACTTTTATTCTGGAAATTTTCATAGAAAAACTCAAATGTTTACTATTTTAAAAGTGAATCCGAAAATCACTGCTCATTTCTGGGAACCAACGTTTTTCAGTGTTCAACTTCTAACTTTGAAAAATCATAACTAATTCTATAGAACTCCGATTAAGGTAATTCAAAATTCTATTTGAAGTTCTATAAGTCTATTTTCATCTAAAAATATTTTCGACAGCCAAAAACGTCCATATCATTGCTAGTTTAATTAAAATACTCTGCTGACCAGTTTGTACCTCCAGTATTTTAGGCCAGTTTGTAAAATCCATAATTCCTTGAACAGAGCTCTAAAAATTACATATTATATATCAAAAGAAAGCTCTGGATGTCTATTTCAAATCTGGAAAATTTCATGATTTTTAGACATCATTCACTTGACCAAAAACCATTTACAATTCGACTGCCTTCAAAAATGTTAAAACTGGCAGTTTTGGTAGCTTGCTTAAATAGTTCTTTTTGATTCTAAAAATCATTTCCAACCTTATTCTTACTCCACTTTCCGTAATAAACACTATGGTAATCTTAAAATCATCAAAATCCTTTTGATTTCACCACTTCTTAATTAACCCCAAAAATAATATATAAGAAGTGATAAACCACGTCTTAAAACCAACTTCACAAAATAACACAAGTAAAGTTAAAACCTTACTTACTTAACTTACTTCTTGAGACTTCAGCTATTCCTTCCTTGTTGCCTCTCACAACTTCCGAACTTCACTCTCAAAATATTCTAAAGTCTCTCACACACGAAGCTCTCTCACACTCTCGGCCTCTTGCTATGCTTCTATTTCTCTTGCCGTCAGAAATGAATAAGAGAGAGGCATACGTTTGAATATTTAACATGCTTCCAATGATTGTGCTACCCGACAAAACAATAAGGAGTAGCCTCCACTGCTTGCACCCGAGAATTATTAAAGAAATAAGGTCGGATAAGATTGCCTAATTGATTGAAAGAATGAAAGGAAATTTGGTGCAAATGTGCTACACGTTGGCCGTCGTCTTGCAATCAAGAGAAGAATAGTATATAGACATGTGAAGAAATATTAAAAGAAAAGATGGAAGTGCTGAACCCACCTTGCAAATAATTAAATGGATAATGCAACCCTTGCGTAATGGAGTCAATCAAGTAGACAAAGTTATTTGGATGGTGGTAGGCATATGGATATATTAAAATAATATATGGAAGAAGGAGTGGGTGGTTGATTTATTCAAGTGGACCATATTGTCTTGCGCATGTGAATGAGTAAATAACAAGAAGCATGAAGATATGAGAAACACATGGGAAGCATTGCATCCGTGATGCATAGGGAAAATTTTTGATGATAAGAAATAAGTCATAATTCCACCAAGTATCTGATAATATATTTCTCCACAATAATAAGAGACGGATGTTACAACTATAAAAAAAATGCAGAAGGGAGGTTCAAATTTTAAACAAAAAGGAGGTTTAAATTTCAAATATAATGCTAAACCGGACAGACTTTGAAAATCGTGATTGACAAGACCCATCAATTTATTGGGCTCAATGCTTCTCCTTTCCTTTTTTTTTTTTGGCCCAGAAATGCTTCTCCTTTCCTTATTCATAGTGAAATTTATTACTAAAGTGATTTTAAAATTTATAATAATTAATAAAATATAAAAAAAGTACAAGAGAAGAGTAGAGAAACTCATATGTCAATGCGTGATTTGACCAAGAAAAAAAAGATGTCAGATGCGTGTTTAGGAAAATTGGGATAGTTTTGTTGGAATAAAATAATTGGAGAAATATCAAATATAGGAGAAAGGCGGACGCTGGACACTGGACAGTCAGGTAGAGACGTAGAGTGCAGAAGGCAAAAGCAGCGGTGTCTTTGAAGCCGAGCCTTTCTTCATTTTTCATCTTCATTCATCATCCTTTCTTCATACCAAAAAAAGAGATAGCGCGAAGAGTGAGAACTGAACAATCAGAAGAGAAAGCGAATCATCAACAAGAGTGAACACAGATCATAATACTCCGATCTTCGACGATATGGTGGAGAAAACGAATCAGAAAGCGTAACTCCGATCTTCGACGAGGACCTCCACCGACAAACCAGATCGCAACAAGACACAAGCCTAAATCCTGGTACAAAACGATCTGGGTCATTTGTTGTTCCCCTCCGTCTTCCACTTTTTTTTTTTTTTAATACTGGGTTGCCTGACGAGTATGACTCCGGTTTCTATGGTTTGCCGGACCGGACCCATGGCCGATTCGCCGGTTTTCGGTCTAAACCGGCCAGTCCGGTCCAGTTCTGATAACCATGTAAAATTGTTCCTCAAAAAACTTTTTTAGAGCATCATTGTCCTTAAATGAAACCTCTTAGGGCAAAATTGACCATAAACTCTTTTCTTAAAGAAAAAAAAGAAGCGAGAAGGATGTGAGGATTGTGCAAGATAAAGCGAAAAGCCGAAAAGGTGACGATGCTGCAGGTCTGGAAAGCATTTAATTACGTAGCCCATGTATGTAAGTGAATTATGGTAAGAGAGTAGAATTAAAGGATTTAATAAAAAAAGAAAAGCACACAAAGAAATAAATTAAAAATTGGAGGACAATATAAGTATTTCAAGAATGATTTTCCTAATGAAAAAAAAAACGTCTTTTGGGGCTAGGAGAATAAACTTATCTAGAAAATGCCAAAGTAAAATCAAGTAGTAATAATGGACAAGAATACGGCACATAATATTTAAAATCTTTATATTTTTCTATAAAAAATGTTTTCTCTCTCTTTAATTTATTTTATCTTCCCATAATTTAATTTAATAAATAATTAATGTAGTATCAACTTTTAATAAGGATATAAGTTCAATGTCACATAATATTTTTCTATAAAAAATTATGGGAAAGTTTGTAATGTAAATTACACCATAAACTTTATTTTATATTTAGAGCCAGAAGTTGTAGCATTTTAGTCTATTGACATGAGAAACTTTAAATAAAATAGGCAAAGCCTATACTTGTGAGGCTTCCCGATGTGGGACTCATAACACAGTCACCCCTTTAAAAGTTGACATCCCTGGCGGCTCTATACCACGACACTTCATTTAGCCTCTTGCCTGTCAAAACCCTCCGTAGATAGTCATTTCTATGAAGTGATGTGAGGCAGAGAGAGCAAGAAGGAGAGGAAGGGATCCCAATTTACAAGAATACATATTGGAATAATGGAGGTGATATGCAGGCCTAGCTAGGAGCGAGAGTAGTGAAGGATGAGAGAGTAAGGCATGACGAAAGTAACGATACAAGAAAATGGAAAAATTTCATTAAGCCTTCAAAGAAGTGACATAATTTTAGTCAACTCCCAAAACTTTTTGAAACCTCACTATATCCCATGTATTAAAATGAAATTAAATTTTATGGATAAAAAAACAATAATACCTTTTTCTTTTTTCTTTTTTCTTTTCAAAAGAGCATTCATTACAAGACAAATAAGAAGTTTACAGGATAAATAAAAATTTTTACAAGACAAATAAATGTATTTACAACACAAATAATTAAAGTAAGGGTATCGTTGGCTTTTCACCCCTAAAACTTAATTCCATTTTGGCCAAAGGGATGTAGTGAAGTTTCAAAAAATTTTAGGGGTTAACTGAAATTATGTCACATCTTGGGCTAAGTAAAATTCTCCTTAGATTAAGTGGTGCTGTAATGTGGCCTCGTTGACTCATTGCGCCTACGGTCAATACCTCACAAACACTTGCAGCCTTGAGGCACTTAATTTATCAGGTAGTGATATTATTGTTTTGAAATTAACATCGTACCTATATTCTTCAATAATCTGGTCCCCCTCACACTGAGTAACGAGACACGGATATGTTGGTCTATGCCCCGCTTGACGTGCTTACTTTACCAACTTTTTAATGGCATTCCAGTCTGTTGACTTGAGAATGGTTAAATATAAAAGGGAAAATCATTCCTAAGTTACCTGTAATTTTCTTTGATTTTTAAATTGATACTTATATTTTTTCTCTCTCTATTATTAAATCTATTAAATTTTACTCTTTTAACAATGTTAGCTCCAGTGATTTTGTTATATTAGTATTGGTAGCTCATGTACAGAAGTTACTCGTACTAATAGAATAAAATTAAAAGATTTAATAAAAAGAGAAAAACACATAAAGTACCAAATTAAAAAATTGAAGGAAAGTATTGATACTTCAAGAATGGTTTTCTGAATAATAAAAAAAAATTATATCTTTTTGGGCAAGGAGAATGAACTCATCTAGAAAATGCCGAAGTAACATCGATCAAGGAATAATAATTCACATGAGTACGTACGGTACATAATATTTAAAATCTTTAATTTATCTTCCTATAATTAAATTTTAAAAATAATTAATGTAGTATTAAATTTTAATAAGGATATAAGCTCACTGTCACGTAAAAGTTTATAGTTTTATGAGTCTTTTAATTACTAATATACTCCACATTAAGGTCAAATATATTTTTTTTTTTCCTGTGGTTTTGTGCAACTCCGCAAGAAGGTACAGCTCATGTGGGGTAAATTTGGCGCAACGGAATTATCGGTGATCGGAAATGGATATATGATAGCATCATTCCAAAGCTGAGACGACTATTTCTTCACATTCGATGGAGGCTCATGGATGATCTGACAGCACTATTTAACTGTCCAAACTTGGAAGAGAAACTTCAACCCCTGGAATGAACTCATCTGGAAAAGCCTATCCAAGATTATTGTAAGAAGACTCAAAATCATCATGTTTTAGAACAAAGTCAGTTAAATCTTTTATATTTAGTATTAGAAGTAGTATATTACGAATAGATTGAATTAAATCATGTTGTAATGGGCTCGTTGGCTCATTCCTACGGTCAGTGCCCTACAAACACTTGCAGCCTTGCTTGAAGCATTCAATTAAACCGTTAGTCCCCCTAATGAGACACGGATATGTGGGTCTATGCCCCGCTTGACGTGTTTAGTTTACAAATTTTTTAATGGCATTCCAGTCTATTGACTTGAGAATGTTTAAATAGAAAAGGGAAAATCACTCCTAAGTTATCTGTAATTTTCTTTAATTTTTATTTTGATACTTGCGTGTTTTTTTTCCTCTCTATTATTAAATCTATTAAATTTTATTCTTTTAAAAATGTTAGCTCCTAGAATTTTGTTATATTAGTATTTCACTCAGAACTTTCATTAACTAGTAACATTGGGTTGTCTATATTCATATAGGGACTGAAGAATAAGCAATCATCTGCATGTCTTACAAACGGAACAAGTTTGGCATCTAAGTACTAATATGTAGGATAAAGGCATTCATGTTTCATCCCCAACTCCCACACACAAACCATAGACTCATTCTCCACTTTGCTACCCCCTTTGAGCCTTATAGACTTTGCTATGACAGAAACAGATGGACAACCAAGTGAGGAAACTACGAATAATGCTATAGCATAGTGCTCCCTGTTAAAATTCTCTGAGATACTCCGTTGAAAAAAAAAATAAAGAAAAAAGAAACAAAGGACTATGGTAGTGTAAGGAACACGAGCAGCAAACAAAGGTTAAATAAAGTGTTAGATTAATTTAGCACAACTTGGAATCTGTCTAGTATTGCCATAGCAACAATCACTTTTTCTTCACTTCCACACACATATGGTCATTTCATACATTACAACCCAAGAAGCCCTTTTGACGTATGAGAGCTCAGATGCTAAGAGTAGTTGTAGAACTTTAACAAGGCTATAGAACTTCTAAGTTTGCTTGACAGGAGTGAAATTTAAACCCCCAAGATAAGAGAGAGTCATACACCGAGTCCGAGAGTCTCTTAACACTTACTTGCCTGAGCAATACCTTGCATTATGTTCTGCTAGTATTGGGCAGTGGGATTGCTTACATGGGAATGTGAACTATTGCCTACATGGGAATATGAACTAAGGGCGATAACAAAAGCACGGTTGTATAGACAGGAATGCTGATGTTGTGGGTTGAAGTTCTGCTCTATTGTCTTTATCTTTATTTTGCTCTAGAGTGCAAAAAGCTAAGTGTTGGGGTATTTGTTGAGTACTCTTTATGCCATATTTTTCCTATATTGTATGACTGTTATGTATGGTGAATATGAGCTTAATTACAATCAATTCGAGCAAAAATGTGTTAATTCATGCATATAGGGAAATGGAAGATGAATCTTATGAATTATAGCTATTGTATAAGAATCATATACATGTGCATAAGAAAAGAACAAGTTCTAGAAATTTTAACCAACTGCAAAAATTCATAATTAATTGTAGAAAAATCCGATTGAGATGTTCCAAAAATATAAATGACCCTTGACATGTCTATTTTTGACTAAAAAAACTTTCCAAGTCCAAGGACACGTAAATCATTCCCAGTTCACGAAAATACCCCTGCTAGTTTTTCAGCTTCTCAAGTGGTGCATCTTTATATCGTAACCCTAATACTTCCAAAATCATGCTCTATACTCTTCCTTATACAAAATTCCATTTTAAACACTTTAAAACCATCAAAATTACCAAAATAAAATCATATCATCATGTTAAAAATTGTTGACCAACATCTCTTTTACAAAACACAAGAGATTAGGAAGATGATTTACTTCTTCAAGGTCCTTACTTCTTTCTCCACCTCTTGTTGAATTCCTTTGTAAGGATGACTTGGGCTTCAATAATATCATACAAGGATGTTAACTAAGACCTCAAGCATATCTACATGAATTTTAAGGAAGTAGAAAAAAATTCATAACTTCCTTACCTTGATTCAGTCTTCCTTACACTTGTTTCTTGCTTTATCTCTCGAGCTCACTACTCTCTTCTTCTTTTCTATGTGTGTGTGTGTGTGTGTAGTGCCTTCATGTTGCCAAATTAGGGTGAAGCTCTCTTTATATAGAGGTCTTGACATGAAAATATCTCCTTGGAATTGTACCAATTTACCCCTTGTAATTATCCATGGAAATTCCAGGGTTTTCTTTCTTTTTCTAGAGAAATCTTGATTTCTCTTGCTCCTCCTCCTTGATCACACCATGTGTCATCCTAGGGCACAAAAATGTCTATAATTTTATGCCTCCTTTGTGGTTGAAATCCCTTTTTTAAGAAAGAAGATAATTAGGTGTCAATTACCCTTAATCATGGATGTCCAATGTCCTTATCATAATCCTCTTTAAATATTATGATAACACTTGGCATCTTAGGTGTCCTCCTCTTTAATCCTTATTATTTCATGTGTCTTTGTATTTTTCCTCTCTTGGTCAAAATACTCATGCAAAAAGAGAGTGTAAAATATCTTAAATATGTCAAGAAGGCACTTAAAAATCTCCCAAATTAACAACTTGGCTTACTTTTCAAGTTTCTTTGACTTTTCTTTCCTTATTTATATTTGGATGAATTTTTAACCCTTAATTTGGGCATCCAAATTGCCTTGAACATTTGGCAATTTCTCATGGCTTATGCTCTCTCTTTATCTCTCAAGAAATATCAAGATATTTCCAAGAGTTTGTACCTAGTTCTTCTAGATTTTTGTTGACTTATCTCTTTGATTTATTGGACAAGAATTTGAGTCATCAATATGCCATAAATGGCCAAGCTTAGATGTCTTTGATCAAGTCAAACATCTTTCCCAAAGTAACACATGGCATTTTGGATGAGAACACATTGATTGTATGGAGGCTTAAGTGTCCTAATGACTCACCATCCTTCATTACATGAGCTTATATATGTGTCATTGACTAGTCAACTTGTCACCATAGCAAGACAAATGGCACAATAGGATAAACTTTGTTGACTTTTCCTTTTATCATGTGCCAAAATATCTCAAGTTGATCTTATCCGGCCTCTTCCTTTCTTTCAAAAACACAGGGTACATATGTCTGTCTAGGAAATGCCATATGTGAAAGACCTGGCTATCACCCTAAAGGGGGGTGAATTGGGTGTTGGATAAAATTTTAGGAACTTTGAAAATCTTTTCACAACTTCTAAATCGACAGTTAGATATTCAAATAAGCATATACTGGAAATGTAAAAGATAAGGGAAGAAAATATGCAAACTATGATTTATACTGGTTCAGCCCAATCCTTGACCTACGTCCAGTCTCCAAGCTCTACTTGAGATTTTTAATCCACTGTCTCCTTGTTTAACTAGGCATAAGAGAAAAGCCTTTACAACCTCACAAGTTTAGTCGGGCACTTGTACAGCATTTACAATCTCTTACCGAGATACTTCCCCTTACACAGTGTAAGTATACAATTACACACTCTGTACTCAGAATGATCCTTTCACTCGGACTCACTCCCCCTTACAAGTTGTAATCGTACACCCACACTCAAGATACCTCTACCTTGAGATTTTGAATGAATGAAAATAAGTGATAAAACTCTCTCACAAAGTAGATGAATAATAATCACTGAAGTACATAATCGATCATCTCACTCTCTGCTGTAAACTATATAAACATTAAGAAATAGAGTGTATGAGTTATTGAACTATCGGCGGTGAAGAGTAAAATCATTTCATTGGATTCGTCGAGTCATTCATCAATCGTTGTCACTTCTTTTGGTTTGAAGGCTTCACAATTTATAGGTTATTGTGTTTAAACCGTTGCGAGTATTCGACCTTTGTAGATCAGTTGGGAGTAGTTGTTGAAGCTTTTGTTGCTTTTTGCCCGTTGAGGTCTAATCCAAATTTAATCATAAAATGTTTATCGTTGACTTCATTAATGCTTCGTCTTGAGTGTTGTAATAATAGTCGTTGTAAAGATTCAAACTATTCGTTAGACACAGAGGCTTTCATCTATTTTTTGACGTAGCATTTAATGCTCTTCTGACACACAAATTGCTCTATGCAAATTTGTTGTTAATCTATGATAAAATCATCTGAAACTCATTAACAAACTGATTAAAAGCAATTAGCAATAGTTATGAGTAATGATATATGAAAATGAAATCACACACGATGATTTTAAGATGAACGAAGATGGAGTTTTGAAATCGAGGATGGTCATGCTCGAGCATTCTTGTTTATATGTTCGGGCAACCATGGTGTAAATACGTTTCAAGTGGATATCATCATCTTATACTCGGGCAACAAATAGCTACTGCTCGAGCACTCAAGTGAGCTTGCTCAGGCAAACCTTGAACGAGGCTTATTAAAACTTGAATGATTGCTGATGCTCGAGTATGAATCTGAACTTGCTCGGGAAAGCAACTCTGGAGTCTTTTGAGAAATGATTTATATCGATGTTGCTCGAGTAAGGCAGATTCCATGCTTGGGCAACCTTCTGAACCAGTCATGCTAGTGCTCGAGCAAGACTCCTTCTTTCGCTGATGCTCGAGTAAGACATGATCCTTGCTGGGGCAAGAAATAGACAGAGGCGAGGATTTGTGAATTCAATTATGTTGCTCGAGCATGCTTCAAACCAAGGCTTAAATAGACTTCAATCATCGCTGATGCTCGAGCATGCCAAATATCGTGCTCGGGTAACGCTGAGACAGAGAGCGAAATGGGTTCAGACACATGCTTGCTCGGGCAACCTTTTACTCTTGCTCGAGCATGCTGCTCAGGCATGGCCAATTGTTTGCTCGAGCATGGCTCTCCAATTTGCTCTTCTTCGTTTCAAGTTTGATGATGCTCAGGCATGTTTTTACCTCTGCTCGAGTAGCATACCTTTTGCTCTACTCGGGTAAGGCTTCAACTATTGCACATTTTGCCATTACCACGATGATGCTCGGACATTCCAATTGTTCCACTCGAGCATGGCTAGATAATTGTGAAAACATGCTTGGACATCAAGTTCTTTGAAGCTCTTTATCATGTGTGAATAAGCATAATACTCTCCAATACAAAGCTCAACTTCCAGAATGTAGAGACTTTCAAGAAGTAAGAATATTGGCAGTCAATAATCAATTTCCAGTGAGCGTAGCTTCTTTGATATGGCTCCAAATTCGGAAAACCACTCATGCTCATAAAGCTCTTCAAGTCTTCTTTCCAATGCAAGAAGGATCAGCTTCAAACTAGTTGTAGTTTGTCCATTAACATCAGATGGATGAAGGTTGTTCTTGACCAGCGTTTTTTGTAGCATCCTGAACTGACCTTCAACTCAAAAACATCATATCTCCTTCAATTTATCTTCGTTTTGAGTGGGTCAAATTGTGGTTGAACAAATTTTGAGTCTAGTTTCCAATGGCACCAGTTTCAGCTCATTTGGATTTTCCGTTTGTGAGATACACTCAAAATACCAAAGCTTGGTCCTGATTGTGACAGTGATTTTTGTGGCAACTTGAAAAAATCATAGCTCTCTCATCTGAACTCCTTTGTGCATGAAGTTTATATCAAAATGACACATTGGGAGTCTAGTTTTATATGCCATTAGTTTCACGTCAATCTGATTCCTGGTTTGGGAGATATTGTCAAATTACCAGAGGTCACTAGAAACAGAGCTGAACAGAGTGCTGAAAACGCGTTGTTGCTCGAGCATGCCATTTGCTCTGCTCGATCAAGGCATTTTTTCATGCTCGAGCAAGACACTGTTCATGCAAAAATTTACCATTCATCCGAAAGCTTGAACTTGCTTATTTTAACTCCGAATTGACCCATTCCAACTTCCATATCATCGTGGAGACTTCTAGAATCAATCTAAGAACTTGAATAATCATATTCTCATTCCATTTAGCAAGTTCTTCTTTCTTTCCCCTCTTCTCTTGATCATTCTCCATAATTCAACTCTTTCTTTCTTCTCTTGATTATTCTCTGTCATTTTCTACCTTCTTCAATATCTTCTCTTCTTCTTGATTATTCTCAAAATACTTTGATAACTTCTTGCTTCTTGACATCTTTCCGCAAGTTCTTCTTTTCATAATCTCTTATCTCCTTCTTGATTAATCTCTTTAATTCAACTTAGACTAATCTACATTAAATATATAGTAGTCAGTCAATGTAGGAGATAAATATAGTATACAATCTTTTTGCTCTTAATAATGACATCTATATAAGACATCATCAAAACTAATCATATCCAACAATATGTACACTTATACTTACACATTTTGCTCGACCAATTATGCCATACATTATAACATAACTAGGTGGCATCTCCCTACTAACTCGATGACACCATATAATCGTTTTGTGCTCTTCTGCACCGCTACATAAATTCTACGACCTATGCATACTTGATCGTTTGCCCAGTATGGTCGTACATCATAGTTCCTAAGAGACTTTATATTTCTCGACATTCTTAGGATCCTTCCCAAGCTGAGCTTAGTCGTTCGCTAAGTTTAGGCTTGTTCTTTAGTCTCAATGCCCAAAATTCAGGATATTACAAGTGATTTGCGGAAATATGGGCTTTTCTCCCTGGTCTCAAGATGGCATGGGCCATGGGTGTTTGGAAAGCTTGGGTTGAAATTGATTCCATAGAGTGTCTTGACCTGATTCTCCATGAACTGGCTTGAATCACAGGGAGACTGACCTTCTTACGGAAGTTCAAGTGCCGTTGGAAAGGGATTACATAACGAAGATCACCTATGTGCCTTGTTCGTATAATCATACAATGGACTTTTTAGCAAAGAAAGGACTGCAAAGAGGACTGGGGTACCATGAAATTTATCAGCCTTTAGGGGATTTATGGGTGCTGTAATGTCAGGATTGTAATGGGTGTAATGCTTCTGTAGATATTAGCTGAGGTGTCTTAATTAATTGTATAAAAAAACAAAAGAATAGTCAAGAGTTGTGGAGTAAACCTAGCGTAAATTACATAACAGTTTTGAAACGTTGCGAGTACAGTAGTTGACAAGTGTTGCCTAAACATCCAGAAGGCAATAATTAAAAATATAAATATCAATTGTTAATTACTCAAATATGATGTTCATATATAACAGAACCTCTTGAATCAAATTGGACATTATTGGAGCTGCACATTATTTTAATTTTGATGTCTGTATTTAAATAATTTGGAGGCAGAAGTAGAAGTGGGAGTAGTCGTGCTTTATGATCCAAGTGCCATCTTTCTCATCTTGTTCATTTCTTCGCCCAAATCATTCCTCTTGACTCCTGGCCGGGGCTCCTCCGTCATATCATTGTTCAGCCGAATCGATCCTTCTAAAGCTTTAACCACCTGCTTCCATTAATAAATTATATATTCAGCTTCCATTAATAAATCATATATTCAGCCTTCTTTTCTTTGGTTTTGTATGATTGGTTTGGCCTTTGTTCCATTTCCAACATGTATTATGAGCACATATATATAGCTGAACTAAATAATACTATGTTCAGTATTTAACATAGCCAACTTGGTATTTTGGGTAAATTAAGGAAATTGGTCATGTTAGTTATTTGGAACAAATATGAATTAATTCTCCTAAAATATCATATTTTTCATCATGGCTACCTTGGATAGAAACTTTTTAATATATGCAATGTAACACCCCGTTTTCTAAAGCATTTTCGAAATAGTGTTATCAGAGTTCAAAAGGTTTGATCAGAGTAGAGCATCGGAATAGTTGTGAAAACGAGTAACTGATAAGACATTCATTCAAAGTGTATCTGTGTACTGTTACAGTCATCCATATGAACGAATATAAAAAAAAAACAGAAAATATAAAAATTTCAAAACGGAAGCCCTCGTCTGCTACTTCACGCCACCTGCTTGCCTTTCTCCTCGGACTGGCCACTTGAGGGTCCTGGGGCTAAGGTAAGAGCTGAGGTTCAATTACCATTGAACCTCAGGTAACGGTTAACCTCATGCTTATGTATCAAATATATATGACAGATATCCATGGTAAAACAACAATAATCACATACAATATTCTCATATTCAGATAATAACATAACACAGCTACTGCAATATGCATGTTATTATAGTCTGCACTATCCTCCAGTGCCACGATGGCCTATCGTGTCCTCAGCGCTAGGAAAACATAACGGCATTATCAAAACCATAACCCGTGTCAGGTTGTATGTGTATGATCAATTTTCAAAACAGAGTTTCAGACTATCTATCACATATAAGCATACCATAAGCATCAGAGTTAGTGTTACAATACGCGTCCGTACCTGGGTTGATAATTTCGGTATGTAATTCCGGTGTAACGTTGATCAGAGAATAATTGCAGTCTTCCTATATTAGGAATATTGCGTTATTAATTTATAAATAATATCCTAAAATATATTTTGGCCACAACTGACTATTCTACCTTGATACATTAAACCATCATTTTATTTTTTCAAAATTCGTGAAAAAACGCTGGAAATTATTGGACAGAATTTCGCCTATCTTTGAAAAATCATAACTAATTCTAGGAAAATCAAAACGATGATCCGTAAAATGTTCCGGACTCCTTAGGATGTCTATTTTCCAGAAAAAATATCAGGCTTTGCCCATAATTCAAAAATCATTCCCAGATTTCACGTGTTCATCCTCTACCCAGAAATTCCAGCATTTTCGCAACATAAACTTTGAGAATTTCTTTCTCACTGTACAGAGCTCATTTCAACATGTTCTTTACATATTTGAAAATCCCTATATGTCTAATTTGATCATGAATTTTCTCAGAATTTTTCAATATCATTTTCAACATGAAATATGAGTGTTTTTGTTACTAGTTCAGAAATCGCCTAACCGACGAATTTTCGCCTGAATTTCGTTATTTCAGTGTTTCTAACCCGGAAATTTTGCTAAATCACTTTCTTCACTAGTTTTTCGAGATAAAGCTATTTCTAACTATAAAAACGTGAAACTAAAATTATTCTAGAATTTTAAAGTTTAAAACTACTTCTAGCTATGAATTTAAAACTCAAAACTAAAGAACTTTGCTTACCTAGAGCTTGAACTCCTTCAAGCCTTCCTTTAGCTCTCTCAACTCTCTCTCAAATAAGCAGATGATGCTTTGCTTGGTGTGAAGAAAAGTGAATGACCCAAGCCTTTATTTATAGGGAAAAGGTTGGACAAACTTGTAATTAAATGCAACTTTCCTCTTGGCTAATTCTCACCCGTGGATCTAGGGCTTCATTGAAACTTTGAATCCTCACCACTCTCTCCCCCCTCTTCTCTTTCTTTTTCCTTCTCCTAGAAGCCACAAACTTACACTTTAAGTTTGGAATAGTGTTTTGTATCCTACAAGCTTTGACCAACTTTGCAACATGTGTTGAAATTCAATTTCTTCCTCTTGAAACTCCTCAAAACCGAAATCCCCTATGGTCCTTTGGGTTGGATTGTTGTTTTGGGCTTTATTAGTGGTTTGGGCAATGGTTTGGGCTACCAAAAATGATCCAATGATGTTTTTGTTGTGTCAAAAAGCCCTAATTTAATTTCTTCTTGTCTATTATTTAATTTAGCTTAATTAGGTTTAGTTTGAAATGATTTTATTGATTACCAATTCAATCATGATCCTACTAAGTCCAATTGTTTCTCTTATCGATCCCTTGTTAAGCTTTAATATTGAATTTAGCCTAAATATTCCAAATTGCTTGTAAATATTTATCATTAAATTAATTATGCATGTTAATTCAATTAAGATTAATTTTTGGTGTTTACTAATTATTTTAGACCTCTTCCTACTCCTTTACGGCTTAATTTCACCAATATGTGAATTATATGACAATATATCACTAAGTGTGAATTTAATTGTTCTTGAATTGTTGGAAATTCCATTTCATTGGTTTAAGGGATTTTATGGTATTTTACAATATTTTATGACCCCTAATAAAAATTTAGGGAGTTGAATTTTGCCCTATTAAGTCCTACCGACAACTTATTCAAGAATTAAAATAAATACACTTACTAATTTGGAGACAACATACTCTCCTATTTTCAATAAGTCCTAAATGGCCAAAATATTATATTCAAGAGAAATACAAATTTTGGGGTATTATATGCAATCAATAAGATTGATGTCTTATACTTCCTCTAGTTCAAAATATAAGAGCCAAATTTGTGAGGGGGTGTAGGTTTTTTAATAAGACCCACTTATTAGCTTTTGTCTCAGTATTTATTGTTTGTTTTTTCAAATTTGCTATACTCACTCATCATTCTTCTCCCCAGTATTCTCTTTCTCCCTTTTTCTCATTTGTTATCTCTTTTACTTATTTCCTTGATAAATAAGTGTATATTGGAAATAAAGTAGATATCTTGTATAGTTATTGTTCTTAGCTACTTTTAATTAACTTCTTGATAAATCTAACGTAGATATTTGACTCTTATATTTTGAACCAGAGGAAGTATTTAATTAGGAGCAAACCTGACCCCCAACTAGCTCTTGACCGAAGGCCGTAAAAGAGAAATAACTACTGGTTTGTAAGCATCTACTCATTCCGGTCTTTAATATAAGACATATTTACTTAATTTGATTAGATTAAAGAAAATTAGTTAAGTTAGTAAATATTACATACATTTTCTAAAACACTCCAGTAATCTTTCTTAATTTCTTCCTTGTTGATTATTATTGAGAGAGCGGCAATGAAGGTAAATTAGGAAAAACTAAACAAACATAAAAAATATATCCGACATTTATGACCAAGTCAACTCCCCAAACATGCCTTTATGGCAGGAGGAAGTGCGTGTGTGTGTCTTTAAAGTCTTGCAATGTTTTAGATTAACCTGGGTCATTGTAGGACGACTGGGAGCTGAATGGCGGACGCAATTTGCAGCACAAGAAATCATTCGAAACATCTCTTGAACGTGATAATTATTCTTCAACCTTGAATCAGCAAAACCTTTAAGGCGTCCTTTATCCAAAGCTTCCGAGAATAAGCTTCTTGCCTGTGAGATTATAATTGTAACGTATATCTTTATCTCAGATTTATCTGCTAAAATTTGAAATATATATATATATATATATATATATAGCTAATGCACAAGTAAGGGTTTTGTAATACCCCAAAATTATTATTTCTTATAAATACAATATTTTGATAAATGACACCTATTTAAATTAGGTGAATATATGGTCTCAAAAATTTAAGATGTATTTATTCTATTTTTTAGGAAATCTTCCTTTAGGATTAAGGTAATTGATGATTGAATTTTTTTAGGAATCATAAAATATTATAAAAATACAAATAATTACCAAATTAAATTATGGTTCATGTAGAATTAAGAAGAGTAAGAAAGTATCATAAAAATACCTAAAACAAAATAGGGGAAATCAATAAGAATTAATGAACAATTAGGTCTTCACTAAATTAAATAATTGTGCAACTTTTTATAATTAATTAAGGGATTAATTAAAGGGAAATTACCGACCATTAATGGACAATTAAACTACACTAATAAAATACTTGGACACTTATTTACATTTAATATTAATAATCATCAATTAGAGGTGTGTTAAGCTAATTAAAAATCCAAGACCAATAAGAGGTTAGGATTAGTATAAGATGAATTATCAACAACCATAAATTACTCTAAGAACCAATAATGCAATAATCAAGAGACAATTAAGCTTTGAATTAAGATGTTAATTAAGACTTAATCAAGCTTTGAAAAGTCAATAATTGCCACTAAGATCTTAGGGCAAAGATTTAACCTCATAAAGCTAATCTAAGGGTTTAAATATAATTAAGAAGCTTAATCCTTGTGAACCAAAGTTAACCAATGGGAGATTTCCTTCTAATATTGTAGAGGAATTAAAACAAAAATTAAAAAAATAAATAAAAGGAAGGAGGGGAGGAAATTTCCTAAAGTAATCAAATAACACATGCACATATGAGTCATAAATCTAGCACAAGTGAGTCATGAGTCTAAATATGAGTGAATCACCAACCTAGTCATAAGTCACAAGCCTAAAGATGATGAGTCATGAAGCTTCATGAATGCATGAAGACTTCTTCAAACTTTTGGAAGAGGATAAGATGATGCATGTGATGATGTCATTGTTGTGCATGTGTGTGTATGCTAATGTTGTGCATATGTGTGTGTGTAGTATGAAGGGAGAGGAGAAAGTCAAGTTGTGGGCCAATAGGAAATTAGATAATTGCATAATTAGGAAAATTCAAGAAAACAAATCCAAAACATAAAATAAATGAAAATCTATGCAAACTAAATTTTATCTTGAAATCCATGAACTAAGTATTAAAACTAAGTTGTGATTCATAACAAGCATAAATCAAGCATGAAAACAAGTATAACCAAAGTCATTTTCTTAATTGTTTAAGAGTTGGAACCAATAGCAAAGATAGGCAAGATTGATCTCAAAATGAAGCCAAGAAATTCTAGATTACAAAACCAAAGAGAAAACTAGCATAACACTTCATTAGGATCACCAAATGGATTTATAACAACACCAAAGGATAGAACAAAACTTGTTAATAACACTTAAGTCTTGATTATGTCATCCAAATGACATCATGTTTTATAATGAAGGGATGAGATTAAAACTTCTATGCTAAGTTTAGATCCAAAGGATGAGAGGAAAGATGAGACTTTGGTTCTCTTGGACAATGACCATTTTAACCCTTGAACTTTGCCTATAAATAGAGAGCTCCTCCCTTCACAATTCTTCACACTAAAACCATTCTAAACAAAGAGTGGAGTGAAGCAAGAAGAAGGAAGAGCAAGAGTCTTCAAGAGGTAAGCTTGTTTTTAGTTTTTAGTTTTATAGTTCTTAAAAGTTATTCTAAGTAGTTTTTAGTAGAATTGTTAGTTTTAATCTAGAAAATAGGTAAAGTAATTTCCCATAGTTGTTCTCAAGCCTTATTGCATCGAAAGATGTCTGACAAGGTGGGAACATGTTGGGAAGTGACTTTTAGAATTAAGGGAATAAGTTAGAGTAAGATAAAAGAATTCTGGAATTTCTGGATTATGGGAGTTAACTGGATAGGGAGCATTATTTTATGCATCAAATGATCTTTAAAAATCACGAAATTTTCCAGAAATAAAGTAGACATGTAGGGCTTTCCAAATATATAAAATATGTAACGTTTTGATCTCTAGACAAGGAGATATGAATTTTTGAAGATTAGGCTATTTTTCTGGGTGAATTTCTGGGCAAGGTATGAACACATGCAATCTGGGAATTGTTCTTGAATTCTGGGCAGAAACTGATATTTTCCTCAAAACTAGACATCTTAAGGAGACCGGGAAATTTTACGGATCTTCGTTTTGATTTTTCTAGAATTAGTTATGATTTTTCGAAGTTAGGCGAAAATCTGTTCAGAATTTCAGAACCAGCGTTTTTTGAATTAAAGTGGATAAGTTGACAAATAATCCTACCAAAGGTAAAAAGGGTCATTAATGACTAGGATACCTTTTAGAATATTATTTGTGAATTAATAAATGCGATATTACCATTATAGGGTAAACGTGATCACGGTCCGAACGACAACGTACCGATATCGTCAACGAAGGTACGTTCGCGTAATGTTTATTGTATGATTGTATATGATGGTTGTGCTCATTGACTAAGACTTACATACGTGGTTATGTTACATACGAGGTTGTGTTCTAATTATGGTTGTAGCATACGTGGTTATGTTACATACGAGGTTATGTTTGAATTATTGTTGTAGCATATGTGGCTATGTTACATACGTTGTGATTATCTTACATACGTGGTTATGTATTTCTAATCATACATCTGTTATGGGCTTTTGTCTTAATTATCATTGTAACGTCATGAATATCTGTCATACATATTTGTACATAAACATGAGGTTAACCGTTACCTGAGGTTCAATGGGAATTGAATCTCAGCTCATAGTCTCAGATACTGGTGGAACCGGGACAAGAACAAGGATGAATAGCACACGAGAGGACACGGGCAGTGAAGTACTTAGGGATCGTTGTAATCATAAATATTCAGAGATTTGTACCACTGTAATAGCAACCAGACTCAACAACAGGGAATGTATATTAGTTGCTCGCTCTTTCAAAAATTATTCTGATGCTCTACTCTGATTGAGATATTGTTTTATAAAAAGAAAATCTTTTCCGATGCCACTCTGATTAATTTCTTCGAAGCTTTGATAATCCCATTGAAAACCACATTTAAAAAGGCGGGATGTTACAGGTTTAATTAATTAATTTTCCTATTTCTTCTATGCATAATCCATGTCTTTAAGATCGAAACATGCTGAGATTTTGTACTTTGATTGAATAAAGTTAAGATGATGTGGAGCTCCTACATTATGTAAATATTTCTTAGAAAAAAGATATTTCGCACTATTACCTACTACTAAATCTTATATTAAAGACTAGAGGTGTAATACCCCAAAAATTATAATTTCTCATAACTACAATATTTTGATAAATGACACCTATTTAAACTAGGTGAATATGTGGTCTCAAATTATGAGGTATGATTTCTAGGAAATCCTTATATAGGATTAAGATTGAATTTTTCTAGGGATCATAAGATATCATAAAAATACAAACAATTACCTTTAAATTAGGGTTCTTGTATGATCAAGAATAACAAGAAAGAGTTATGAAAATACATAAAGAAAATTGGAGGAATGGAATATCCTAAAATTCATATTCATTAAAAATAGTATATTTTGGCAAATGATACATATTAAAAATAGGAGAATATGTTGGGCAAATTTTCTCTAGAATTTAAATAGGGTAAAACCCAATTTTAAAAATTACATGAAGGATCATAAAACATTATAAAATGCCCTAAAGTCTCTAAAACTAAGAGCAATCCTGATTTAATCATAAGAGAAATTACTAACAACTAAGGGACAATTTAATTTGCAATAATTGGAATAATTGTATTAATTTTCATAATTAATCAAAGGGTTTTAAACACCAATTTTATAAACATTTAAGAGACCAAATTTTCTAAAACCCTAGAACTAATACTAGTTCATATTTAATTCATCAAATTTCATAAAGAATTATCAAAACACTTGAACAATTAAAAGGTAATCACCAACACTTAATGAACAATTAAAATTACACTAAGGGAGTATTTAGCTAATTATTTACAATTAATACTAATTGTCATCAATTAAGGATGTGTTAAGCTAATTAAGAATCAAAGACCAATAGGGGATGAGATTAGCATAAAATAGATTAACAATAATCTTAAACTACCCTAAAAAGTCAATAATACAATAATCAAGGGGCAATTAAGTATTGGATTAGGATGATAATTAAATTCTAATCAAGCTTTGAAAAGTCAATAAAATCAACTATGATCTAAGGGTCAAGAATTAACCCCATAAAGACAATCTAAGGGCTTAAATAATTATAAAAGCTTAATCCTTGTGAAATTGGATTAGCCAATGATAAATCAAGAAAATGTTCTTAATCCTCATAAAATTCATTGGACCAATAAGAGACTAATACAAATTGAAGGTTTGGATTAAATCTAGTAAAGTTAAATCCTAAAGCTTAAATTAATTCTCATAAAACACAATCCATGTGAACTTAAGACAACCAATGAGAGGGAGTTGTGCATGTGTGTGGGAAAGAGAGAGAGTATTGTGAGTGCTATTGTTGTGAGCCTAGGGGGAGAAGTCAAAGCAACAACCAATGGGAATTTAGTATAAATCTTATGTAAATTAAATTAAGTTAATCAATAGAAATAATTCAAGACATAAGCAAAGAGAAATCTATACAAACTAAATTGTATCTTGAAATCCATTAATCATAGATCAAATATAAAAAGAGATTATGAACAAGCATAATTCAAGCTTGAAAATGAGTATAACCAAGGTTATTTTCCCAAACCTTGCAAATTGATACCAAATGAGAGAGTAAGTGATATTGGTCTCTAAATGAAGCTAAGAACTTCAAGAATTCAAAACCAATGAGAAAATGTACATACAACTTCATTAGGATCCCCAAATGAATTTCTATCTAGTGGAACACAAAATGGAAGAAGTAGGAAATTCTAATTTAAAGAAGCAATTATACATATGCAAAATGAATCATAACTCTACACAAGGTGAGTCACTACCCTAAAAGATGAATCACAACTCTATTAAATGAATCATCATCCTAAGCTTGCATGAGTCACTAACCTAAGCATGAGATGAGTCACACACCTACATGATGAATCACAATCCTATCTAAGACTTTCAAGGCTTTGGAGGATAAGGTGATGCATGTGATGATGTCATGGTTGTGCATGTGTGTGTATGCTATTGTTGTGCATGTGTGTGTGTCTAGTATGAAGAGGGAAAGGAAGTCAAAGAAAGAGCCAATGGAAATTTAGATAAATGAATAAATAGAATAATCCAAGCAAACTAATTCTATACATAAACAAATAAAAATTCCTACAAACTAAATCATATCTTGAAATCCATGAACTAAGTATTAAAACTAAGTTGGGATCCATAACAAGCATAAATCAAGCATGAAAACAAGCATAATCAAAGTTATTTCCTTAATTGTTGAAGATGGAAACCAATAGAGAAGATAGGCAAAATTGGTTTCAAAATGAAGCCAAGAAATTCTAGATTACAAAACCAAAAAGAAAACTAGCATAACACTTCATTAGGATCACTAAATGAATTTATAACAACACAAAAAGATAGAACAAAACTTGTTAATAACACTTAAGTCTTGATTATGTCATCCAAATGACATCATGTTTTATAATGAAGGGATGGGATGAAAACTTCTATGCTAAGTTTAGATCCAAAGGATGAGAGGAAAGATGAGACTTTGGTTCTCTTGGAAAATGACCAATTTAACCCTTGAACTTTGCCTATAAATAGAGAGCTCCTCCCTTCACAATTCTTCACACCAAAACCATTCTAAACAAGAGTGGAGTGAAGCAATAAGGAGGAAGAGAAAGAGTCTTCAAGAGGTAAGCTTGTCTTTAGTTTTAGTTCTTAGTTTTGTAGTTCTTTAGTTTTAGTTTTTAAATTCTTAGATAGAAGTAGGTTAGATCTTAAATATTCTAGAATAATTTTAGATTCATGTTTTTATGGTTAAAATCATCTTTATTTCGAAAAATTGATGAAGAAGAGGTTTTAGCAAAATTTCCGGAGGAGAAACACCGAAGTAACGAAGTTATGGCAAAATTTCATCGGTTCTGGAATTTCTGAATCAGTCATAAAAAGGCTTATATTTCATGTTGAAAATGATGTTGAAAAATTCTGGGAAAATTCATGGTAAAACTAGACATATAGGGCTTTCTAAATATGTAAATATCATGTCCAAATGATTTCTGTACAGTGAGATAAAAATCCTCAAAGTTAGGCTACGAATTTCTGGGAAAATTCTGGGCAGAGGCTCAAAACTTAAAAACTGGGAATTAACCGTGGAATCTGGGCAAAGGCCATTATTTTTCCTTTAAACTAGACATCCTAAGGATTCTGAGGAATTTTACGGATCCTCGTTTCGATTTTTCTAGAATTAGTTATGATTTTTCAAAATTAGGCGAAATTCTGCCCAGATTTTGCACCAGCGTTTTTTAAAGAATTAAAGGTGATAAGTTGAGAAATAATCCAACCAAGGGTAAAAAGGGTCATTAGTGACTAGTATACCTTCTAGAATATTATTTTTGATTTAATAAATACCATATTACCATTATAGGGTAAACGTGATCACCGACCGAATGACAGCGTACCGATATCGTCAACGAAGGTACGGACGTGTACTGTAACACTAACTCTGATGCTTATTGTACACTTGTATGTGGTAGATATGCTCATAGACTGTGACTCTACTTTAAAAATTATTTGAGTAAATATATACAGCTATATACGGGTTACAGTCTTGGTAATGCCGTTTGAATTTTCCTAGCGCGCTGAGGACACGATAGGCCATCATGGCACTGGTGAAGAGTGCAGACTGGTTTGATATGAATATATGATGAGAATGGAATAATATAAATATATGATGGTTATGTTTTTATCTTTGAGGAATGAATATTGAATATAAAGATTGTTGTTTTTATCATGAATATCTGTCATACATAACTATACATAAGCATGAGGTTAACCGTTACCTGAGGTTCAATGGGAATTGAACCTCAGCTCATAGTCTCAGATACTGGTGGAATCGGGACAAGAACAAGGACAAATAGCACACGAGAGGACACGGGCAGTGAAGTAATGAGGGGTCGTTGTAATCGTAAATATTCAGGGATTTGTACCACTGTAATAGCAAACAAACTCAACAACAGGGAATGTATATCAGTTACTCGTTCTTTCAAAAATTATTCTGATGCTCTACTCAGATTGAGATATTGTTTTAAAAAGAAAATCTTTTCCGATGCCACTCTGATTAATTTCTTCAAAGCTCTGATAATCCCATTGAGAACCACATTTAAAAAGGCGGGATGTTACAAGAGGTAGCAAAACAACACAAACATGTATGTGTGTATGTATATATATATATATATATATATATATATATATATATATATAATACCATAGTAAGTAAAAGAAAAATATTAAACAGTACGGACCCACTCAACGATACTGCCATTTGGAAAAATCCCAGCATCGCCAACAGGCTTACGGCCAGTAATTAACTCCAAAAGCACAACACCAAAGGAGTACACATCCACCTTCGCTGTGAGGTTACCAGCAGTTGCATATTCTAGTGCTAAGTATCTGTGCCGTGTTCAATGAAGTTTCACAATTTCGTTGATTGATAAATAAATCACAGTGAATTAATAGTGAGATTCAAAAGAAGTTATTATAAAAGAATAAGACTGACCCACAAGTTCCCATTATTGTTTGAGTCCAGATCTGGGATTCGGGTGAAATTCTGGCCAGTCCAAAATCTGCAACCTGATTAATAGATAGGGTCACATATCGATCTCACTTCATATATATATAGGGTTAAGGTATAAAAATATACATGTGCTTTTCTCTGAGGAGCGCCCAGTAGCAAATGCTTTTTTGGGTGCAAAAGTGCACACGTGGTTACAAATTAGGTGCAAAAATACCGTTTGACCGTTAAGTTTGACTTTGACCAATGACGTGGCATTTCAAAGGTGCAAAAATACACATGTGATTTGTCAAGAAGAGCGCCCAACAATAATTTTTTTTAATTTAATAATTTTATTTCAAGATCCTAAAATAATTTTTCAAGATTATGAAGTATTTTTTCAGTATCAGTCAATATCTTTTTAGTACCGGTCAATACTTGAAATATTTTTTCAAGATCCTAAAATAATTTTTCAAGATTATGAAGTATTTTTTCTGTACCAGTCAATATCCTGAAAGTACTTTTTAGTACCAGTCAGTATCTTGAAATGTTTTTTTCAGTATCAATCAGTATCCTTTTAGTACCGGTCAATACTTGAAATATTTTTTCAAGATCCTAAAATAAATTTTCAAGATTATGAAGTATTTTTTTCTGTACCAGTCAGTATCCTGAAAGTACTTCTAGTACTAGTCAATACCCTGAAATAATTTTTTTCGGATACTGACTAGTACAGAAAAAATACTTCATAATCTTGAAAAATTATTTTAGGATCTTGAAAAAATATTTCAAGTATTGATCGGTACTAAAAGGATACTGACTGATACTAAAAAAAATACTTCATAATCTTGAAAAGTTATTTTAGGATCTTGAAAAAATATTTCAAGTATTGACCGGTACTAAAAGGATACTGACTGATACTAAAAAAATACTTCATAATCTTGAAATATTATTTTAGGATCTTGAAAAAATATTTCAAATATTGACCGGTACTAAAAGGATACTGAAAAAAATATTTTCGGGTACTGACTGGTACTAAAAAGTATTTTCAGGATACTAAAAAATACTTCAAAGTATCTTTTTAGTACCAATTAGTACCTTGAAATATTTTTTTTAGATCTAAAAATAATTTTTCAAGATTATGAAGTATTTTTTCAGTACAGGTCAGTATTCTAAATATCTTTTTAGCACCCGGTAGTAATTAAAATAAATTAAATTAAAAAAAATGTTATTGGGCGCTCTTCTTGACAAATCACATGTATATTTTTGCACCTTTGAAATGCAACGTCATCGGTCAAAGTCAAACTTAATGGTCATCAAAGTCAAACTTAACGGTCAAATGGTATTTTTGCACCTAATTTGTAACCACGTGTGCACTTTTGCACCCAAAAAAAAGTATTTATTACTAGGCGCTCCTCAGAGAAAAGCACATGTGTATTTTTATACCTTAACCTTATATATATTAAGCTGTTAGCTTGCATCTTTGTGTATGTGTGTAATAATTTAAAAAATGTTTATATATTTAAGAATTAAGTAACAAGTAATCGTACGTACAAGTTATGAAACGCCTACCTTTGGCTCAAATCTGTCATCGACGAGAATATTTGTTGCCTTGATGTCACGGTGTATGATTTTCGGTTCACCTATAACAATAGACTGAAATAGGTAAAGTTCTTAAAGAGCAACATAGTGAATTAAAATTATCATATAGTGGCATATCTAGTAATTTAACTCACATTCTTCATGCAGATAAGCCAATCCTTTTGCAGAGCCAATAGCAATCTTCATCCTTTTTTCCCAGTCTATAGTTCCTTTGCCTTTTTCTAATGAATGATTTGCGCACACATGTTAACTCACATTGTTAGATATAGGCATATATACATTTAATCTCTTCTTTAATTAATCAATAAGGCATGACTTCTTTCTATCCTAATACTTTTCCTACTAATTTCTTTTTACTCTAATATTTATCTTGCTACTTTTTTCTTTTTTTTTTTTTTTGTCTTCTTTCCTTTTGGACGGGCTTGTACTTTTTTTAAGTCTTAGAAGCCTCAATCATACCTTCATTTCTTTTCCCTTTACCTAGGTTCGTACTTTTTACTGGTATAAAAAAGGGCTTTAGACCGTATATAGAGGATCAATTCTAAAAAGTGAGGATTAGGTTTAAAAGGCATAACCGACGGTGACAGTTTCATAAGTATAAATAATTTTTTAGATTGGTTCCTTTGATGTGAGGTTTAAAAGATATTATTAGACTAGTTTCCTAAACAATCAGTTTAAAAAGTTTAAAAAATATTAATTACTTTTAGGACCGGTTGTCTTGTTTAAGCGGTCCAAAACATGAAACTTTTAAGATTGATTGTTAAAAATAATCAGTCTAAAAGATAAGGAATGAAAAAGTTATACATCTGTTACTTTTAAGACTGGTTGTTACGAATAACCGGTCTAATAAGTAAATTTTTAAGACCTTATTTTAAGCATAACTGGTTCAAAAGATTAGCCCCAAATTATAACTCACTCACTGTATCCTATCTTCGTGGGGCCAAAAAATTAAATTCGCTCTCTCTAAGCCTCTCTTCCCGCCCGTCGTAAAAACTCTCATTCCCTAAACACAAACTCCCTCGCTATCTCCATCATCACCACTAGTTTTCGTTCAGAGACACGCACAGAGCAGTCCTGGCAACAACAATGGCCGCCTCCCTCATTAGTATGCCCTTACAACTCAAATCTTCCCATTCCATTTCCAAGGTCTTTTGGCTTGCAACCCTGTAAATCTCACCTCACTTTCTCTCTTCAACCTCATCTCAAGGACCTCACTCACAAATTTTCTAACTTCGCCAAAATTTGTGGCGTTTTTCTTTCCTCCTCTGCTCTCACTGTCTCTATAAGTTAATTAATTCCTTCTTTTTCACTCATTTGCTTTTTTTGTTTTTTTTCCCCTAATTCTGGGGTTTAGTCAAGTCTGTTGATATTTGATGTCTTCTTCTCAAGGAACAAGCACCGAGGGTGTCCTGAAATGCTTGACCTACGACAAAATACAGAGCAAGACCTACTTGGAAGTCAAAGGAATAGGGACGGAAAACCCGTGTTTGACCATCGATGGCGGAGTTGAATCATTCGCCTTCAAGTCCCAAAAATACAATGCCAAGAAATTATGCCTGTAGCCCATGGCCTTCACTGTGAAAGCAAAGAGTGTGAACAAGATCGCGCCACCGGAGTTCCAAAATACCAAGCTCAAGATGCGCTTCACCTACACTCTCGACGAGATTGAACACTCCTTGAAGTTTCCTAAGACGGCTCTGTCAAGTTTGAGGAGAAAAACGGCATTGACTATGCCGTCATCACTGTGTAGCTTCTCAGAGGCGAGCATGTGCCTTTCGTCCTTTTTTTTTTTTTTAGGGACTTTTAAGATTGGTTGTGTACAAAACCAATTCAAAAAGCATGACTTTTTTAGACCTAATATTTAAATGACTGATCTAAAAAGTATTCCAATTGGTCTTAAAAATAACAGCCTTTTAAGACCACTTGTATTGAGACCAGTTCCAAAATTGGTTTAAAAAATGAACTTTACCCGATCTAAGAAGCTATTTTTATACTATTGTTTTGTCTTGGAGAGGGACCTAAGGTCCGTAATATTCTTTTTGTTTTGTGTCCCATGGATCGAATGGCTCTTATGCCATTTTAGATTTTAGATACATGTATATTTTAAAGTTGTCTTTTGATCAAATTAGATTTGATAAGACTTACTTTTTGCTTTATACCTTTAATCTCTTCTTTAACCAATCAATGCATGATTTCTTTCTACTCTAATACATACATGTAAATCCAAGTATTTAAAAAATCAGCACATTTATATTCTCATTCCGTCTTAATGAATTTTTAAAAGTGAGTGATGATCAAAAGATTTTAAAAAATGTTGCAAAGTATAAATCTTACCGTGGAGGTGGAAGGCTAGGGTATTATTTGGGACAAACTCAGAAACAAGCATCATCTTGCTGTGAGATTTATCGATGCAGTATCCAATGAGTGAAACAAGATGTCTATGATGGATTTGATTAATGACGGTGATTTCAGTCAGGAACTCTCCCTGAGCCTGTTCGATTCCCAATTTAAGCTGCTTAACGGCAACACAAATTTGTCCATCATGGAGGACTCCTTTATGGACAGTGCCAAAACCACCTTCGCCCAGAAAATTTGAGTCTGAGAAGCCATTTGTTGCCGATTCTAAGTCTTCATATGTAAATTTTTTTGGTCCTAGACTCAAGCCACTGCTAAGAGATGACGGTGCAACTCACTCAAATGTTGTCGGTCGTAGACTCGAGCCTTTGCGAAGAGATGATGGTGCAACCCCCTCAAATGTTGTTGCTCCTCGACTCAAGCCAATGGGAGGAGATGATGATGCAACCTCCTCAACGGCTGCCACAGAAAATAAGGTGACATCAATAATTCTTTCATTCAAGCATGCTGGTAAAAACTTAAAGATACAAATAAAAGTATTCCTCTACTCCTAATTACAGGTAGAGAGAAGAAATTTTTCATTTGAATGTACAAATTTATCTTTCATTTATTATTGTATAGACTTTGTTCTTAAGGAGTACTATAATATATACTAGATAGAGAGGTAAAGTTAGAAATTTGTTAAATTTTAAGATAAAGTTAATAAAATGTAATATTTTTACTAGAAAAGAGAGAATGAATTTTTTTGTCCAATTTATGAAACATCTCATTAAATTTTTCATATGAATTTATAATTTTACCCTTCATTTATTACTATTACTATTATATTGTATTATACTTGGACGAGACCCCAAGAGTGGTGATGATGGTCTAATAACTAGTTGTTGAAACATAATAAGGTTGTAAAAGTTTGTATAATAATATTGTATGAATAGATTTAAAAATGATCCAAGAAGGAGCATACATGGATAATTTTGATTGTATGTACAAGTAAAAAAAAAAAAAAAAAGAAAGACGAGGGGAAGAACAGAGAGAGATTATTATTTCTGGTCTTTTTCTCTCTTAGTGAAATAGATCCTGGATGCACCAAAGCCTCCTAAATATGCAAAATCCTTGAAAGAAAGAAAAGAAAAGAATGGGTTTACCTTTGGGTGGTTGTGGTTGTGCATGTAACATTCCGTCTTTTTAAATGTGGTTTTCAAATGGGATTATCAGAGTTTCAAAGAAATTAACCAGAGTGGCATCGGAAAAAGATTTTCTTTTTTAAAAACAAAACGAGTAACTGATAACATCCATTGTTGGTATTTCTGATACTAATACAGTTATCCGAATATTCAAATATTCAAAATTAAACTGAAACGACAAAAACAATGTCAGATGAACAATCCTCCGTTCGAGTCCTCAAGCGGGCTGCTTACCCTTGTCGGCAACTCTGCCTCCGCCAGAACCTGAGGCTATAGTAAGAGTTGAGGTTCAATTCCCATTGAACCTCAAGTAACGGTTAACCTCATGCTTATGAACAGTTATGTATAACAGATATTTCATGACAATATAGCATAACCACATATCAATTCAATCATCACATATTCACATCAATCCAGTCTGCACTCTTCACCAGTGCCACGATGGCCTATTGTGTCCTCAGCGCTAGGAAAACTCAAACGGCATTACCAAGCCTGTAACCCGTATATGTTCACATAATTTTCAAGCAGAGTCACAGTTTATGAGCATATCTATCACATATAAGTGTACAATAAGCATCAAAGTTAGTGTTACAGTACGCGTCCGTACCTTTGTCGGTGTTCACGGTACGTCGTCGGTTGCGAAGCGATCACAGATTCCCTATGAGGTAATATTTTATTTATTAATTTACAACAAATATCCCAATAGATATCCTAGCCACAAATAACTATTTTACCTTGGTGGATTTATGATTTTATTATTGCCCTTTATTAGTTTGAGAGAAACGCTGGTGCAATTCTGGGCAGAATTTCGCCTAACTTTGGAAAATCATAACTAATTATAAAAAAATTGAAATGAGGATCTGTAAAATTCCTCAGAATCCTTAGGATGTCTAATTTCAAGGAAAAATAATAGACTTTTCCCAGATTCCACGGTTCATTCCTAGTTTTTAATTTTTGTACATCTGTCCAGAATTTTCCAGAAATTTGTAGCCCTAACTTTGGGAATTTTTATCTCCCTGTACAGAAATCATTTGGACATGTTCTTTACATATTTAAAAATCCCTATATGTCTAATTTAACCATGAATTTTCCCAGAATTTTCCTATCATGTTTTCAACATGAAATATAAGCATTTTCAGGTCCGACTCAGAAATTCCAGAACCGATGAAATTTCGCCAGAACTTCGTTACTTCGGTGTTTCTCTTCTGGAACTTTTGCTAAAACTCTTTATTCATTATTTTTTTCAAAATAAAGCTAATTTTAAACCCAGAAAAACGTAAAAACAACTATATCTAAAGAATTTAAAGATTAAACTACAAAATAACTAAGAACTTAAAAGCTAGAGCTCAAGAGCTTACCTAGAACTTTGCTCCTCCCTTCTTCAAGACTCTCACCCTCACTTTCTCTCTAGATTTCAGATGTTGTTGCTTGTGAATTGGTGAGGAATAATGAGGCCAAGGACCCCTATTTATAGTAGAAGGGTTGGGTAGATTTGGTAATTAATTGGAACTTCCTCTTAGCAATTCTTGGCCCTTGGATCTAGGGTATTTTGGAGCACAAATCCTAGCCCTTCCAATTGCTTTTGAGTCACCTACATGAGTCATTACCCTAGTACATTATCCTCTTCCACCATTTATGTCTATTATCCAAAGTGTTTGGCTTTCCTTATACTAAATAGAATCCATTGAAAAGAATGTGTTTAGGTAATCTAATGAAGTTGAATGTTCAATTGCCTATTGGATTTGAGTTCTAGAGATTTTTAGCTTCATTTTGAGACCAATTTTGCCTATCTTTCCTATTGATCCCATTTCCTAAACAATTATGAAAATGACTTTGGTTATACTTGTTTTCATGCTTGATTTATGCTTGTTATGAATCTCAACTTAGTTTTACTACTTAGTTCATAGATTTCAAGATATGATTTAATTTGTATAGGTTTTATTAGTTTTTATCTAAAATTATTTTTATAAACTAACTTAGTTATTTTAATTATCCTCTTCCTCATTGGTCCTCCTATTTTTTTACACATCATCTTCCCTACATCATCCCTCACATCACCTTATCTCCAAAGCCTTGAAAGTCTTTGGATAGGTTGTGATTCACCATGTAGGTGTGTGACTCATACAAGCTTAGATTGGTGATTCATGCTTAGGTTGATGATTCATTTCATATTTAGATCAATGACTCACCTAGGTCTAGATTTATGACTCAAAGGGGGGTATGTGGCATTGAGTTGGTTTGTTTTTGTTTGGACAATTATTCCTCTTCTTCTTTTAAACAAAAACCGCCCCCTCCCCCTATTGTTTTTATTTTTTTTGAGTTTTGGTTTTTAATCCTCCTATATTCATGTGGTAATTTCTCATTGGTTGCTTCACTTTCTCATAGATCAAGCTTTAGAATTAATTAGGGCCTTTGGATAAGCTTTATGAGATTAATTCCTAGCCTTTAGATCATAGTTGAAATTATTGACTTTTCAACTCTTGATTAGCATTTGATTAACATCTTAATCCTAAGCTTAATTATCCCTTGCTTGTTGTATGATTGGTTCATGTATTAATTTGTGTTTGTTCCTAATTCATTTAGTGCTAATCCCAAGCCTTTATTGGTTCCTACCTTTTTAATTAGCCTATCATCCTTCTAATTAGTGATGGTAAATAATTAGCTAAACCTTCCTTTAATGCTAATTAATTGCCCATTAATTATTAATAATTGTCTCTTAATTGTTTCAAGTGTTTAGATAATTTATTATGACATTTTATGAATTTAACATGAGCTAGGTATTAATTCTAGGGTTTAGAAAATCTAGTTTCTTAATTAATTATGAATTTTCAGATTTATGTCTTCTTTATTTAATCCCTTGATAATTATAAAAATTTACATCATCATTTTATTTAGTGACAAGTCAAGGGTCTACTAATTCCTATTATGCTCCCCTATTTATTTGATGTGTTTTCCTAATTTTTCCTTGCTTTCTTTGGATCCTATAAAATCCCTAATTTAATTTGGGAGTTGTTTGTATTTTTATGATATTTTATGATTCCAAACAAAATTTAGAAAAATAAAATATTAGCTACCTTAAATTCTAAGGGAAAATAACCTAATAGATAAAATAAATATATTTCAAAATTTAAGACCACATATTCACCTATTTTAAATAGGTGCCATCAAGCAAAATATTAGATTTATGATAATTGTTAATTTGGGGTATTACAGTGCAGATTGTCTTGTCCTTCTCTTTCTCCATATAAAGAAACATGCAAATAAACCCACTATGAGAACTACCGAACCAATCACAGCCCCTGCAATTAGTCTGGTTGGTGTATTCCTACTGATCTGCGGTGGCCCCCAGTACTCCGAATTGTTTGTGGTGGCAGTTTAAGACACCGGAGGAGGCGGAGGTGGTGGCCACCCATTACCCGAGTCCGTCTCATTGCCAGCTGTCGAATTGCCATCAGGCTCTTGACAGTGAAGGTGAATGAAGTGATGTGAAGCAGAGAGTGCAATAAGGAGAGGAAGGGATCCCAATTTACAAGAATACATATTGGACTAATGGAGACGATATGCAGGCCTAGCTAGGAGCAAGAGTAGTGAAGAAGAATGAGAGAGTAATTAAGGGGTGATGAAAGAAACGATATATATGAGTAAATTAAGTGGTGCTGTGTACTATGGCCTTGTTGACTCATTGCGCCTACGGTCAATGCCTCACAAACGTACTTGCAGTCTTGCTTGAAGCATTTAATTAATTAACTAGTGATATTATTGTTTAGAAATTAACATTATTTCTATATTCCTCAATGACCTGGTCCTCTTTTTTTTATACATAGGCGATAGGGGATGTGGGGGATCGAACCCAGTACAAGGAGGTGGGGAGACTACTCTCAATACCACTGCACTACTAGTAGTACTAGTAATGACCTGGTCCTCCTCACTCTGAGTAACGAGACACGGATATGTGGGCCTATGCCCCGCTTGACGGGCTTTGTTTACTAACTTAATGGCATTCCAGTCTATTGTCTTAAGAATGTTTAAATGAAAAATGGAAAATCATTCCTAAGTTATCCGTAATTTTAATTTCTTTAATTTTTAATTTGATACTTTTGTGTTTTCTCTCTCTCTATTATTAGATCTCTTAAATTTTATTCTCTTAACAATATTTGCTCCTGTAACTTTGTTATATTAGTATTTCACTCAGAACTTTCATTAACTTGTAACATTGGGCTGTCTATATTCGACCTAATATTTTAATGCTCCGGTCCCACCAAATTTGGCCTATTTTCCCCTCGGTCACAAGTGAGATTCCTTGTAGTCTTCTCCTCGACTTGTTCAACAGCTCGTGCTAGCTCTTCCAACTTATGTCGTGTTACATAACGTAGCGAGGAGTTTCTTTCTTATGAAAGTAAAACAACATGTGGTATTGGTTAACCACAGCTGGCGAGAAAGGTGCACATTTGTTTTTGTTTTTTTTTAAGAGTTAAGAGTCAATTTTATCTCGGACGTTTTTCTAAAAACAATTTTGCTTTAAAAGTTTCAAAACGAGAGCAATTTTACCATAATTGTTATTTCAGTTGATTTTGATTGTTACTTAACCAAATATTCTGAGTTGGCTGTCCATATGCCATTTACGTCATTTTTGTTAAATTGCAAATTTGCCGTAGAAGTTTATATATCATCTGCTTTAATTTTTTTAAGTTCGATTTAAAACTTTCGAGACAACTTTACACCTTAACAAAAATAATGTGGATAATATATGGACTACAAACTCAGCATATTTAGTCAACTAATGATTAAAATTAATTGAGATAACGGTTATGATAAGATTGCTCCTCGAAAAACTTCTGGAAAAAAATTAAAAAAATTTAAATTTTACTCTTTTAACACAGTTAGCTCCTCTATTTTTGTTCCATTAGTATTGTTAGATTATATAATTGAGCTAATTATAATAATAGAGTAAAATTAAAAGAATTAATGAACGAGAAAAAAACACACACACCCACAAAGTACCGATAAGTTTTGAAAAAAAAAAAAGCACACATAATTATTAATAGAGCAATACTTACTGTGAAGAATGAGACAGAAAGCTGTGGGAGGAAGAAGCGATATGAGTAAATTAAATGGTGTTGTACTGAGCTCGTTGACTCATTGCTATGGTCAATGTAACACCCCTACCGGCCTCGTTCTTTCGGGTGGCGGATAGAGGAATTCCTTATAATAATTACCATATGTCATTTAATTACGATTTATTTACATGCATCAGAGTTTTATCGCGGCAGAGCTTTCCCGGGTTGGATAACAGGCAATATTGGTATAATCAAAAGAAACAAAATATAATCCCCAGAGGGTCAGATATACAGTTATCCACTACTGGCCAAAAAGGCCAAAATAATATACAGTCATCCAACCACAAAATAAATCACAAAATGAACTTCTTCTGCCACCAGCATCTCTACCTACTCCTGCTCAACAGTCTTACCCTTCTCTCCAGTAACCCTCGTAGCACCTCTTGAAGTTTTACAAAAATCTGGGATTCATAAATGGATCCCAGAGTAACCATTAATCTCATATGTAATGCATAAACAGTGTATGTATGTAACCATAATTAGGAAAAACACCAAACAGTAGCATTCAGTAACAAACGCGCAGTAACACAAATGCAACATACCAAGTATGCTGTGTTAACTGCGGAAGGACTAAATGTCCTAGAAACAAACGCAGGACTGCTCAACAAAGCAAGCCCCGGGATCCACAGCGCTAGGAAAGAAACAGTAGTCGGGCTCTGAACCCAGACCACACTGAATGCACACAAACGCATGTCCCCTTCTCAAGAGACACGGGTCCACAATCATGGAAAAACAAACATACAAGGCAATACAAGACATATGAGGATTAAGGTTACTACCTGGTAGTGGAACAAAATTATCAGTATGATTTTTCTCCAGGTGCACAGAACCAAAATGATCCTAAAATAACCAAAATATATAACTATAAGTAACTATTCTTTGAAATATTTATTTGTTGACTCAAACATAAGCCTTCTTCAACCTTAAAAGGAAACCCTAAATTTCATACAAAAATCCTATGTTTTTTTTTTAATAAGTTGAAACATTAAACACCCCAACTGTAACATTTGTTCCCATGTGTTGAGACTTACCGAAATTATCTTGAGTCCCTAAAATTATTTTCTAAACATGCTAAAGGCATTAAAATACCAACAGTGAACCAGATTATTGCTCACACCCTCGAAGCAGAAACTCATGCAACAAGTCAATATTTGCATTCAATGACTTTTCCCTTATATAACGTTGGGGTCTTTCTACCTGGCGGCTGATTCTTCATTCAATCATTTCAAATTCATTAATCAACCCATTACCATTTCCAATTTAGCAACCATGAATTTATAGGTAGTTAGAACTATGGCTTACTTGATTTGAGTACTCCACCAACAAAAACTTGATCCTCAGAGTACCTTGTTCTTTCTTTTTGTCCTTCACCTTCACAGAATAAGGAAGAAGTTTTCCTTCAAAATTTGAACTTCCAGAACGAAAGTAGAAGAAGGTGGAATAAGTAGTCAAAGTCCTTACCTTCCTCTTAGTTGCTTGGCTTTCCTTGGTATCTTCACACTAGCTCCCCTATCTTCTGCAATCACCTTGCTCTTCTTCTCAGCAGATGCGTTCAGCAACTCAAAAGAGAAGGAGATAAGTTCCTTAAATAAACCTCAAGGTTGGTTCCAAGTCCAACTTGCGTCCAGATTTGGCTAAAAGAAGTATTTCTCTGGTTGCTCTGATCTCTTAGGTCCGACGTTAATGGAGAATTAGAAGCAAAAGATTTTTTTTTTTCTTCATTTCCTTTAATCTCTCCCTCACTCTCGGCCAGTGAAGAATATCAGTGAGGGTGAGCCCCTTAAATAAATCCTCCAAGTTGATCTCATTACCTCTTGATCTCTCTCTATTTCTCTAGAAAAGTCTAGGGAATTTTTTTCCTTTCTTGTCCGGCTGTCTTCGAAGAGGTTTTTGAGAAAAAAAAAAAAGGTTTCTCATTTCATTTAATCTCTCATCCTCACAGGTCTGGCGCATCTTGGGGAAAATAAGAGATTTTTGAGTAATATCCAATGCCTTATCCCATCTCCTATTATCTTTCTTCCTCACGTCCAACGGCATAAAGAAAATATTGGAGGAAGATTTATTTATTTCCTTTATAGCCTTACCCACGTGATAACCACTGCTCCTCATTAATGTTGGATGTCCAATCACTTTATTTGCATCCGGATGAAAAGAATTGTATATTACATACATTTGTTTAACCTGCCACGTGTTCAACTTTTTTTTAAAAAAAAAAATTAATAAATGCTGAATTCACCTTTCCTCTTTCTCCAGTGCCTTTGACTTTTGAGGGAGTAATAAGTACAATTCCTTTTTAATGATACTCTTCCTTCTTCCATCAACTCATTCTTTTCTCAATGATCCGGCGGTTTAAGGGATTGAAAAGAAAAAAAATTAATATTCCCTTTTACTTCTTTCATACGGTGGGGTGGGGGTTTATTTGAGAATATTTTATTCTATTCTCTTATTCCATTGACCAACACTTCCTTTTCCCTCTTTAATAAGTATATATATATTGTCTCACCATACTTCTTCCTTCTCTACGATTTTGAAAGAACAAGAGTTAATATTATCTATGACCAAATTTAATTGCCATCTATTCAAATAATTCCTCCTTCCTTTTTTTTTTTGTCCAATAACTAATTTATCTTGCTCGAACAATAATATGCTATTGACTCCTACTTGGTGAGAAATTCTCATATTCCAATAATTAACTTACATGAAAATTGGGAATGTTACAGTCAAGCCTCGTAAAGACTTGCAGTTTGGAAAGCATTTAATTAATTAGCTAGTAATTAAGATGATTGTTTTGAATCATCATCATCAATCATCAATATATCCTTCTAAACCTCTAACTCCTTCATTCATTGGTCCACATGCTATACTATGATTAGTGCCACGTTCACACACTTTTCTGATCTCTCAATCATCTTCCCTCCCCCATTGTAGTGGGACGGATTTAAATTTTTCTTTATAAAATCATTCCTAATCCATTATACCCCTTTTTGTCATTTCTAATCCATTATAGTATAACTTTTTCCATTTTTTTGAATTCAAATTATAAAATTTCCTTTATAAAACTTCCATTAGCTAAATTAGATGCCATGTCCACACAATTTTCTGATCTCTCAATCATATGTCTTCCCTCCCTCCATTTTTCTAAATTCAAACTTAAGATTTTCCTTTATGAAATCTTTCCCTCCCTCCAATTTCGTGAATTCAAATTTTAAATTTTCTTTTATAAAATCATCTAATGGATCAGCTCATGCTCGCCGTACTCTAAACAAGCTTTCCTTTGTTTTACAACAACAAATAGGCAATGCCGAGACATACTTATTTGAAGTCGATGATAGCAAGGACACGTGATCGATTGTTGTAAAAGTTCTCCGGAAGTGGGTTGTCAAGAAAAAGGTTGCACCATGATATGGAAGATAGAGATGATACTGGTTGATGAAATGGTTAGTTGTTATAAAGATTTATAGATCTACATAGTACTCATTTTCTATAATCTTTTTTTAATAATTATTTCCTTACAACTGAAATTTTGTACTGTCAGCCAATTTGTTTTTCGTTTTTGGTTTTTGTGCCAAGAGACAAGAATGGAAGTTTCCGTGACACAAAAAAATGCCATTCCAAAATTTTCGTGACACAAAGTATTGGACAAAACTGGAAAATGTTCAATCATGCTGTTTCATCGTCATGCAATTGAATTGTTGGGTAAATCTGCATCAAAGATGAATATAATACCCCAAAAATTTGTATTTTCCTCGAATATGATATTTTGGCCATTAGGACCTATTAAAAATAGGAGAGTATGTTGTCTCCAAATTTGCAGCATATTTATTTTATTTCTTGAATAAGTTTTTGGTAGGACTTAATAGGGTAAAATTCAACTCTCTAAATTTAATTAGGAGTCATAAAATATTATAAAATGTCATAAAAACACCTAAATTAATTGGATAAAATTTCCAACAATTAGAGAACAATTTAATCTACACTTAAGGATACATTGACACATAATGCGTATATTATCAAAAATAAGCCGTAAAGGAGTAAGAAGAGGTTTAAAATAATTAGAGGACACTAAAAATAATTATTGGACACCAAAAATTAATCTTAATTGAATTAACATTCATAATTAATCTAGTGGCAAATATTAGCAAACAATTTGAAATATTTTGGCTAAATTTTATATTAAAGCTTAACAAGGGATCAATAATTGTAACAATTGGATTTAATAGGATCATAATCGAATTGGTAATCAATTAAATCACTACAAACTAAACTTAATTAAGCTAAACCTAATAGTAAACAAGAGGGATTTAATTTAGGGCTTTTTGTCACAATAAATCACATTGGACCAATTTTTGTAGCCCAAACCATTGCCCAAACCAACAATAAAGCCCAAAACAAAATCAAAAAGAGGAAATTCAGAGGGGAGGACGGTTTTTGGAGGCTTCAAGAGCAAGGGAATGAATTTAACACATGGTCAAATAAGGTCAAAACTTGGGCATGAAGTATTTACTATTCAATACTTGGGATGCAAGTTCTTTAACTTCTTGGAGAAGGAGAAGAAAAAGATGAAGGAGGAGAGAGAGAGGGAGGTCGGATGGGTTGGAGTGAATGGTGAGGATGTGATATTTCAATTATAACCTAGATCCAATGGTTGGAATTAGCCAAGAGTGAAGTTGCATTTAATTACCACAATTGCCATAGAGAAATCCTATAAATAGGGGCCAAGGTCATTCACTTTTCCTCACACCAAGCAAAGAAACATCTGAATATTTGAGAGAAAGTGAAAGAAAGTGGGAGAGCTTGAAGGAGTTCAAGCATTAGGTAAGCAAGTTCTTTAGTTTTGAGTTTTAAATTCATAGATAGAAGTAGTTTTAATCTTTAAAATTCTAGAATAGTTTTATTTTCATGTTTTTATGGTTAAAAATAGATTTATTTCGAAAAATTAGTGAAAAAAGTGGTTTAGCAAAATTTCCAGAAGAAAAACACTGAAGTAACGAAGTTCTGGCGAAAATTCGTCGGTTAGGCGATTTCTGAACTAGTAACAGAAATACTCTTATTTCATGTTGAAAATGATATTGAAAAATTCTGGGAAAATTCATGGTCAAAGTAGACATATAGGGATTTTCAAATATATAAAGAACATGTTGAAATGAGCTCTGTACAGTGAGAAAGAAATTCTCAAAGTTTATGTTGTGAAAATGCTGGAAATTCTGGGCAGAGGATGAACACGTGAATTCTGGGAGTTATTTTTGAATTCTGGGAAAATTATGATATTTTTTCTGGAAAATATACATCCTAAGGAGTCCGGAACATTTTACGGATCTTCGTTTCGATTTTTCTAGAATTAGTTATGATTTTTCAAAGATGGGCGAAATTCTGCCAAATGATTTCCAGTGTCCTCCAACGAATTTTGAGGAAATAAAATGATAATCTAGTGTACCAAGGGTAAAATAGTCAATAGTGGCAAAAAATATCTGTTAGGATATTATTTATAAATTAATAACGTGATATTACTCTTATAGGAAGTCTGCAATCGTTTACTGATCGACGTCATACCGAAACTACCAATTCAAGTATGGACGCGTATTGTAACACTAACTTTGATGCTTATGGTATGCTTATATGTGATAGATAGTCTGAGACTTTTTGGAAATTGATCATGCACATACAGCTTGATACGGGTTATAGTCTTGATAACGCCGTTATGTTTTCCTAGCGCTGAGGACACGGATGTACACCGTGGCACTGGTGAATAGTGCAGACTATAATAACATGCATATTGCAGTGGCTGTGTTATGTTATTATCTTGAGTATAAGAATATTGTATGTGGTTATTGCTGTATTGCCATGAATATCTGTCATACATATTTGATACCTAAGCATGGGGTTAACCGTTACCTGAGGTTCAATCAGCTCTCACCTTAGCCTCAGGATCCGGAGGCGGCAGGTTCGAGGAGAAGGGTAAGCAGGTGGAGTGAAGAAGCAGACGAGGAATTTCTCTTTGGAATTTTTTTGTATTTTCCGTCTTATTGAATATCCGACTATTTGGATGACTGTAACAGCATACAGATACACCATTGATGAATGTTTTATCAGTTACTCGTCTTTAAAACTATTCCAATGCTCTACTCTGATCAAACCTTTTGAACTCTGATAACACTATTTCGAAAACATTTTAGAAAATTGGGATGTTACAATGAAAGAGGACATGCAAGAGGTATTCATTTTGTTATATATTGAGTTACATATTACATGCTCTATTTTGTAAATTCTTGTGCATTACATGCTCTATTTTGTAAATTCTTATGCATGTCTATATGTTTTAAATTCCCATAGAATGGTGAGAATACTACAGTTCCAAAAGAGTTGGATAAAATAAACGGAAATGTAATACTTGTCAAGCTACGGATTAGGAGCGATAATATCAAGCATTGGATGAGTAGCATTGGAGTCAATTAGTTGTGTGCAGATACACACTTGGTACAACAATTCCAATATTCAAATGACGAGGTTCAATTTCTTTAAATTTTGCATCTGGATTTTTTTAAAATAGTTTAATAGTTTAACAGTAAATTTGTTAAACTTACTTTATTTACATGTTTTACTTGCAGCAACACACAACGTCCATGACAGATATGGTATTTTGTCATCTTCATCCTTTGTTATTGTAGTTTTTTGGTAAGATTATAGAGTTACTCTATTTATTAACTTATCTTACCTATCTGTAGGAATCAACTGCTTCAAGGGAAACTATTCATACATCTTCACAAATTAATGTTATTGAAGATGACATTAACACTATCTCCCAACTTACAACCCCATCTGACTCCAACACAAAAAGAGAGATATTGCAATTGACGTTCCACTTGTATGTGATGACCTTGGTCTTGCAGATATGTGCACACCACAACTGAGCACTACCAAACCTCTTAAAAACATCAAGAAGGAGAAAATAAATTGATATCTTATGCATATGATTTACTACTCTATGATATGAAGTTTACCTTTCTCAAATTTCGGTTGTAATGATGTTGTACGTTATAAACATTCTCTTCAACATTTTATCAACTTGAGTTTTTTCATAACCCTGGCCATTGGATGTAATTTTCTTGAAACCAATTTTCAAACGGACAACATGAATGCACAGTCGTTGAAATATGACCAGTATTATAGAATATTATTTATTGCGTAATATATAAGGATCAGGCATACAATGCTATGAAATATGAGTCATTGGGAAAGGACAAAAAATAGAAATCACTCTTTCATTTGTTCGGCCACTTTTTACGTGCCCAACCACCTTCTCTCACTTTTTCTCTTGTAATTATTTTATCCCTTATAGTTACGTGTCATAAACTGGTTAAAAAAAAAAAAAGAAGATTTGTATATTACGTCAGAGAAGCAAAGTCATTATGTAGACAAAACTAATGAGACATCACTATCAACACGGATCCGTTTTTAACTATTTAGGGTAATAAACTTGTCCAAATTAAGGAAAAGACAAAATATTTGGTGCATGAGGATACCTAAAATCAACCGTGATAAAGATGTTAATATCATTGAGTAGATAATAAAGCTTAGTCCTATTTAAATTTTTTATAAATTCACCCCTATTTAACTTTATTTAAATAATAATGTTATATTTTTTATAATATAATACAATATAAAATTATTATAATACAATAATATAATTTTTTTCCTGTGTGTCCAAAGTAGTAGGTATAGGTCTCTAATATTTTTATTTCCAACGTTATTGGATTCTCGATAATTTCCTATTATGTCCGGTCCTATAAAACATATTTTGGAGTTGGTTTTGAAAGTTTTAAGTTTTGTCAATTTTTTCCTATAATACACCTTTTTATACTTTCTCAATAATAATTAAAGACAAAAATAATTTAATAATACACCTATTAATTCTATATAGTAAATAATGTTTTCAACTCATTGTAATATATACACCTCAACTATACATTTTTTTTATTAAATAATGTTGAGCAAAAATTATCATATTTTTTTTCATATCACCCCTACTAATACTTTTTCTACAATAATTTATTTAACACTCTTGTATTTCATCAAGTAATATATTCTACTTTATTTTTAAATTTTTTATAAAATTATTTCAATAGGTCGCTAAAAATATTTTTTGTAATTCTACGAAATCTGAACTTCTCCTTCCCAAAGATTTTGAAATCTGAAATTCTTCTATAAGTTACTCTATTTCTCCGACCCAAAAAAAAAACAAAAAGGTTACTATAATTCAAATGTGCTTCCAACCCAAAACAATTATTAAAATCAAATGTTCTTCCAACTTTAAAAAAGTTCATCCTCAATTCCTCATCTGCAAAATTTTCAAAAAATTTTAATTAAAATCTATATGCCATCCATTATGCATCAAACTCATCCCTAATTTTTTGCTCATAAGGAAATCAACCTTACTTTTTTGTGGGTCAAGATGAACTATTTTAAGTTTGAAATTTCATTTCCAATTAACTTTTGGAGCGCATCACCAATAGCATGAATCACTCATTTTCATATACACTGATGCTGAATCTATTTATCATATATGATTCCTAAACAGTAATTGGCCAGGGTCATTTATAAACGTAAGTCAATACAGTTTTTTTTTTCCATAAGAAGCCAACATTTTTCCTAAACAGTAAAATTTTTTTGAATTCAAATTATAAAATTTCCTTTATAAAATTTCCTCAATCCACGGTAATACTTGCTCATGACTCATCAATCTAAATTGATTTGATAGTGATGATATTGTCAATTTTACCTCAATCCACAAATTTAAATTTTTCTTTATAAAATCATTCACTCCCTCCATTTTTTTGAATTCAAATTATAAAATTTCCTTTATAAAATACCTAATAGATCAGCTCAAGTCCTATTTATCATATATGATTCCTAAACAGTAATTGGCCAGGGTCATTTACTGTAATATCCTGATTTATTTTTAGGATTAAATAAGAATAATAAAAATAAAAGTAAACAAATCAATAAATAAAATAAATGATAAAAGCCCAAGCTTTGATGAACCCATCTTTCTTCATCTATTATTTATTAGGCCCATCATACAAACCAGCCCACTCTACTTTCTAACACATGACCAAAAAAAAAAAATAAATAAATAAATAAATAATAATAATAATAATAAAAATATATCCATTATTATTATTATTATTATTATTATTATTATTCTATCTCCAGCACACCAAGACGCAATAGGGTTATTGACAAGAGGTAAAGACAGTGAACAGCTGAACATAATATTCTTCCCTCATCCTTCTCCAACACCCATATCCAGGAACACCAACATCCATATCTCTGCCAGCGCATTTCCCATATCTCTCGTCATTATTAAACTTTTGTGTCTTCCCATCTTGGACCGGACCCTTCATTCTCCATAAAACCATTGCACTTGACTTTCTTTCTTTCACCTTGCCTCAACCCAAAACCGAGAGGAGTGAAGCTAAGAAAGACAAAGAAAGTTCCAGCGGTTTTGCTCTGGTCTTAACCACAAAAGCAGAGGTAAGTTTTAAGCTTTCTTTTCCTTCTTAAACCCATGCAAGTTTGTGTATAGAAGTTGTAGGAATTATCACCATGAAGCCTCTGTTTTACACACGTTGAAACAGGGGAAGCTTAGCTTATATATATAGATATAGCTTGAAAAGAAAGAAATGAAAGATAAGAAGCATGCTGTCATTTTTATTTTATTTTATTTTGTATTTTCTCATTGAATGTGGAAGAAGAGGGAGCTGGTAATATGCATGAATGTGGCTAAATATAAAACCCAAGATTTTGCTGTGTATATTTCTGCATTTTCCTTACGCTGTTTTCGGACTCACAAACAGAGTGTATTTTGCTGCTCTGTTCCTAGGGTAAACCTCTGTGTTTTTCTTTGAAAATTTTACAGTAAATAGTACACTTCTAAAGCTTTCCAACAAGCCAAAGAACACAGAAAACGGACGTGTGGATTGAGAGAAATAATTTCCCAAAGTTCAGTCAAAAACCTGGAATGTTTTCGGTATCTCTGGTGAACAGTGCTTTTCGTGTTTGATTTTGAAATAGAAAACATCTGAGTTTTTAAGTGAAATTTTTACAGTACATAGAAGACGTCTTAAGCTTTCCAAAAAGCCAAAGAAAACCTAAAACGGACGTGTAGAATGTGAGTTATGATTTTTCAAAGTTAAGCTAAAAACCAGCAAATTTTCGGTAGGGTTCTGAAACAGTAAGATGACGAAGCATTTCGGACCCAGTAAAACTTTTAGTTTTGATCTGAAATTTTTACAGAAGAAAATAAACTCCTTAAGGTTTAAAATGAGCTTTGGTTCACCTAAAACGGAGATCTACAACTCAAGTTATGATTTTTCAAAGTTGAGTCAAAAATCTGGAAAATTCCTGGTTTGTTTCTGGTGTCAGTGGATGGCGTTGCATTTCGAACAGACCAAACAAAATCATAAAACTTTGAGATTTTCCAGTTAACTATTAGACACATAGAGGTTTAAATTGATAGGTAATTCGTCGAATTCCGACAAGAATCGAGGGAGATATGATTTTCCAAAGTTTAGCCAAAATCTGAAACGTTTTCTGCAACTTTTGGTGACCAGCAATTTTTGAGCTTAATTTTGAAATGGCAAACGTTTGAGTTTATTCTTGAAATTTTTATAGTAAATAGTAGACATCTCAACCTTTCCAAAAAGCCAAAGAACACCTGAATCGGACGTGTAGATAGGGAGATATGATTTTCTGAACTTTGACCAAAAATCTGGACGAATTTCGTGTTCCAGGAATGGTGATCATTTTATGGCATGTGTTTGAGCTCTTGAATTAGGAGCGGTGTAATAATAATTAGCTTTGGCGAGAGGTAACCACTTTCCACTTGTTATGGGTATTGATATGTTGTTTGTGAGTATTTTGTGAAATGATTGTAAATATCTTAATAGAAATTGCCTTGTGGAACTTTATGATTTGAATTGTGAATTTATACATATTTATTAATTCATGTATAAGAATTGTTCATTTTAATATCATGATATTTATCATATTTACTTATTCATGTATAAGAATGATTCATTTTAATATCATGATATTTATTTTATTTACTTATTCATATATAAGAATTTTTCATTTTAATATCATGATATTTATTCTGATAATTATGGTAAGGGTTGGATTGGGAAGATGGAGTATTTTATTCCACCACGTGGTGAGGCCTCCATTAATGCATGATGGTTGGCTTTCTATTGTCCCACAATTCAATAAGGGACGGGCCCACTAATTCAATAAGGGCATACGACAATTTGGTATCAGAGCGTATGATTCTGATAACAATCATGCATGCACTATACTTAGTGGCAATATACAACATTCACATATGCCTTCCCTGTTTAGTGTTCTGTTGTGTTGTTTTATCACTCACTTAATATGGTGGGTTTCATCCTTAGGTGGGGAGAATGGGAAACACACGAAAGACTCGCTCCGTCGTTAACCAACCTTCAAATGCTGCTGAGACTGCCGTTAATCAACCTCCTAATGCTCCTGAGACACCGATGTCTCAAGAGAATGAGGCCTTATTACATCGATTTAAAGATACATTAATGACTGTCATGGATGAAAGGTTTCGACAGTTTGAGGAGGAATTTCAAAAGAAGATCAGAGAGGAAGGAGGTATTCCCTCGCAAAAGAATCAGGACAAACAGGAGCCTAGTATATCGGTATCACAGAGACCTGAGCAAAGTGGCTCAACTAATCAAGACAAAATTATGAAGAGTGGTGGGGGTGAAGGATCATCATTTCAACTCAATCCTGAAGACCTAGCAATTAACAAGGTTTGGAAGGATGTCCATCGTCACAATCCTGAGAAGTTTCATGGAGATTTGGATCCACTGAAGGCTGAGGCTTGGATTGAGGGCTTGGAAACTATTTTTCAAGCTGTGGTCTGTAATGAATACCAGAAGGCTAGGGTGGCCATTATACTGCTGAGGGATCGCGCCAAGAGATGGTGGCAGAGCACAGGTGGTCTGGATGACTCCAGAACAACTTGGAGAGAGTTCAAGACAAAGTTTTTCGATCATTATTTCCCTCCAGCGTTGAGACAAGAGAAGGAGACAGCATTTTATGCCCTACGACAGGGGGATATGCATGAGGACGAGTTTATTGCTACTTTCATCGACTTGTCTAGATATGTGACCTACTTGCAACGACAAGATGACCCAGAATGGAAGTCGCGCCAACTGATTATAAAGGCTAGACCAGAGTTAAAGCCTTTTGTGTCCATGCATGCAATTAAGAGTTTTGAGGACACTTGCACCAATCTGAGGGTGGCTGCGCGCATGAAGCGTGAAATTGATGATGCAAGACCCCGTGTCAACCAGGGTAAGTTCTCCACTTTTATCAAACCTGTAAGTGGTATAGCCAAGCCATTCGGGTTCAATTCCAGAAGTACAGGGACTTTTAGTAAGAAGAGTCAGGCGCAGAAGAGTGGACCGCGACAGAGTTATTTCCAGAAGAGGCAGGGTCAGAAGAGTCATGCTGAAGGAAGCCAACAATCACGTCGTGAGACGGCTATGTCTGCCCCAAGTATTAATGGTCCTTGCCCGAAGTGTGGGAAGTCTCATGGTGGCCCATGTTGGCAGTGTTATAAGTGTCGTCAATATGGCCACACAGTGCGCTATTGTCCAGAGCTGCAGCAACAGCAGACCAACCAAAGCGGTCGTCCCACTATTCCGGGTAGAGTGTATGCCATCACACAACAGGAGGCTGGAACATCCCCTAATGTTATCAGAGGTATTATCTCTCTTCAAGGTCATGACATTGTTGCATTGTTTGACTCCGGTGCCACACATTCTTTTATATCTTTTGATTGCGCTAAAAAGTATGATTTTTCCATCTCTATTCTGCCATACGATATGAGAATCTCTACCCCTGCTGGGGTTATTGTGACGACTGCACATGCTTGTGTGGGCATTACTCTTCGATTTGAAAATCGAGATTCTATTGTTGATTTAGTATGCTTACCGTTGAAAGGCATTGATGTTATTATCGGTATGAATTGGCTAGTGGACAATGATGTCATACTCCATTGTAAGAAGAAAGTGGCAACTTATGCCATGAACGCCGCATCCGTAGAAACTCCTATAGTTCCTATGATGTTATCGACAGCTCAAGTGGATACGTGTATTCGAAAGGGCTGTCAAGCCTATGTAGTCTTCTTTTCTGTTAGTGTAGATAACGAAGTTGGGATCGACCATATCGATGTAGTAAGAGAATATCCCGAGGTGTTTCCTGAAGAGATAACCGGACTACCTCCAGAAAGAGAGGTGGAATTTTCAATTGAGTTGGTACCTGGCACAACTCCAATTTCAAAGGCTCCGTATCGAATGGCTCCGGCAGAGTTGGCAGAACTCAAGAAGCAAATTGAAGAATTGCTTGAGAAGGGATTCATTCGACCCAGTGTATCTCCATGGGGATCTCCAGTACTCTTTGTGAAGAAGAAAGATGGCAGTCTGAGATTATGTATTGACTATCGCCAACTGAACAAGGTGACCGTTAAGAATAAGTATCCGTTGCCCAGGATCGATGATTTGTTAGATCAACTAGTTGGATCATCAGTGTTCTCCAAGATTGATTTGCGTTCGGGGTATCATCAGTTGAGAGTCCGAGCAGAGGACATCTCTAAGACTGCATTTCGAACAAGATATGGGCACTACGAGTTCCTAGTGATGCCTTTCGGATTAACTAATGCTCCAGCTTTCTTTATGGATTACATGAATAGAATCTTTCGGCCGTACTTAGATAAGTTCATTGTGGTGTTTATTGATGACATCTTGATCTACTCTAAAAATGAAGTAGAGCATAGAGAACACCTTCATATTGCACTACGAGTATTGAGGGATCATCAATTGTATGCCAAGCTGTCTAAATGTGAATTTTGGCTCAAAGAGGTGAAATTCCTAGGTCACGTGGTATCTGCAGCAGGAGTCGCTGTTGACCCGAGTAAAGTGGATGCAGTGTTGAAGTGGGAAGCGCCAAAGTCGGTAACTGAAGTAAGAAGCTTTGTGGGACTAGCTGGTTATTATAGAAGATTCATCAAAGGGTTCTCCCAGATCGCAATGCCGTTGACAAAGTTGACCAGGAAGGACCGACCGTTCCTTTGGACTGACCAGTGTGAGGCAGCCTTCCAGGAGTTAAAGATCAAACTGACTACCGCTCCGGTGCTCACATTACCCGACCCTAACCGCCCGTATGTTTTGTACACAGACGCATCTTTAAAGGGTTTAGGGTGTGTCTTGATGCAAGATAACAAGGTGATAGCCTATGCTTCAAGACAGTTGAGGCCTCACGAGGAAAATTACCCTACTCATGACCTAGAGTTGGCAGCTGTGGTATTTGCTTTGAAGATTTGGAGGCACTACTTGTATGGGGCTCAGTTTGAAGTATTCAGTGACCATAAGAGTTTGAAGTACTTGGTAGATCAGAAGGAGTTAAACCACAGACAGCGACGGTGGATGGAATTTCTAAAGGATTATGACTTCGAGTTGAAGTATCATCCTGGCAAGGCTAATGTGGTTGCAGACGCTTTGAGTCGGAAGTCGGTACACTTGTTTTGCATGAGCCTGGAAGAACAGAGTTGGCTAGATGCATTGAGAGATATCCACGTAGTCCCAAATCAAGAAAAGGGTACTTTGAATGCAGTCCTTGGTGAATATGGATTTTATCAGGACTTGAGAGACGCTCAAATGGAAGATGATCAGTTAGGCAGGATTCGCGAAACCCTAGAGCATGAAGCAGTTGCAGATTATGACATTGGTGATGCTGATATTTTGAGATACAAAAAGAGAATCTGTGTCCCTCAAAATGATGAAATCAAGAAAACCATTCTAGAAGAGGCTCATCGGAGCAAGTATGCCATGCATCCAGGAATCACCAAGATGTATAATGATCTAAAGCGAGAGTATTGGTGGCCGAAGATGAAGAAAGATGTGACTGATTTTGTCTTGAAGTGTTTAACGTGCCAGAAGGTCAAGATTGAACATCGGAAACCACCAGGATTACTCCAAAGTCTGGATATTCCTAAATGGAAATGGGATAGTATTTCCATGGATTTTATCATGGGTTTACCGCCCATCCGAGCCAGTTATGATGCTATTTGGGTGATTGTAGATCGATTGACCAAGTCAGCACACTTTTTACCAATCAAGGCGGACTACTCTTTAGAGAAGTTGGCAGAGTTATACATTAAAGAAATTGTTCGTTTGCATGGAGTGCCAGAGAGCATCATATCAGATCGAGACCCAAGGTTCACCTCGAACTTTTGGAAGTCTCTACAGGAAGCTATGGGTACAAAGTTGAAGTATAGTACAGCCTATCACCCTCAAACCGATGGTCAGACCGAGAGGACTATTCAGACACTGGAGGACATGTTGAGAGCTTGCGCCATCGAGTTCTCAGGTAGCTGGAATGAGCACTTGCCATTAGCAGAATTTGCATACAACAATAGTTACCATGCCAGTATTCAAATGGCACCTTTTGAGGCCTTGTATGGTCGGAAGTGCAGATCGCCATTGTGTTGGACCGAATTGAGTGAAAGAACCATCATTGGACCAGACTTGGTAGATAAAACATCACGTAAGATTGAGACGATACGACAGAAATTGTTGACAGCTCAGAGCCGACAGAAAAGTTATGCGGATCGTCGGAGAAGACCATTGGAGTTTAGTGTGGGGGATCATGTTTTCTTGAAGGTTTCGCCCTTGACAGGTATAGGGAGATCTATTAAGGCAAAGAAGTTGACTCCACGGTTCATAGGGCCATATGAGGTTTTGGAGCGAATTGGGCCTGTTGCCTATAGGATCGCCTTACCTCCACACTTATCTCAAGTGCACGATGTGTTCCATGTATCACAGTTGAAGAAGTATCATCCAGATCCGTCTCATGTCATTGAACCTGAGGAAGTCGAGTTGAGAGAGAACTTGACTTATATAGCAGAACCAGAGAGAATCTTAGATGTCCGGGACAAGCAACTGAGGAAGAAAACCATTCGACTTGTGAAAGTCTTATGGAAGGGTATGACACCCGGAGATGCAACTTGGGAAACAGAGGAAAGAATACGTCGAGACTTTCCGAACTTGTTTGCTTAGGTGTGTAGTTGTACTTGTCTTGATTGAACTAGTGCATTTATGGTTGTGTTATGTCAATGTTTGAATTTGTGTGACATAGTGATCTTTTGTTTTGATGTGTCTCATGCCAAATTATTTTGGTAGTGTTGTCTTGACTTTGTTGTTGTATGCTAAAAGCTTAAAATGTGGATTAGTTTCCATAATGACTTGTTAGGAATTTTGGGGACAAAATTCTATTTAGGTGGGGAGAATTGTAATATCCTGATTTATTTTTAGGATTAAATAAGAATAATAAAAATAAAAGTAAACAAATCAATAAATAAAATAAATGATAAAAGCCCAAGCTTTGATGAACCCATCTTTCTTCATCTATTATTTATTAGGCCCATCATACAAACCAGCCCACTCTACTTTCTAACACATGACCAAAAAAAAAAAATAAATAAATAAATAAATAATAATAATAATAATAAAAATATATCCATTATTATTATTATTATTATTATTATTATTATTCTATCTCCAGCACACCAAGACGCAATAGGGTTATTGACAAGAGGTAAAGACAGTGAACAGCTGAACATAATATTCTTCCCTCATCCTTCTCCAACACCCATATCCAGGAACACCAACATCCATATCTCTGCCAGCGCATTTCCCATATCTCTCGTCATTATTAAACTTTTGTGTCTTCCCATCTTGGACCGGACCCTTCATTCTCCATAAAACCATTGCACTTGACTTTCTTTCTTTCACCTTGCCTCAACCCAAAACCGAGAGGAGTGAAGCTAAGAAAGACAAAGAAAGTTCCAGCGGTTTTGCTCTGGTCTTAACCACAAAAGCAGAGGTAAGTTTTAAGCTTTCTTTTCCTTCTTAAACCCATGCAAGTTTGTGTATAGAAGTTGTAGGAATTATCACCATGAAGCCTCTGTTTTACACACGTTGAAACAGGGGAAGCTTAGCTTATATATATAGATATAGCTTGAAAAGAAAGAAATGAAAGATAAGAAGCATGCTGTCATTTTTATTTTATTTTATTTTGTATTTTCTCATTGAATGTGGAAGAAGAGGGAGCTGGTAATATGCATGAATGTGGCTAAATATAAAACCCAAGATTTTGCTGTGTATATTTCTGCATTTTCCTTACGCTGTTTTCGGACTCACAAACAGAGTGTATTTTGCTGCTCTGTTCCTAGGGTAAACCTCTGTGTTTTTCTTTGAAAATTTTACAGTAAATAGTACACTTCTAAAGCTTTCCAACAAGCCAAAGAACACAGAAAACGGACGTGTGGATTGAGAGAAATAATTTCCCAAAGTTCAGTCAAAAACCTGGAATGTTTTCGGTATCTCTGGTGAACAGTGCTTTTCGTGTTTGATTTTGAAATAGAAAACATCTGAGTTTTTAAGTGAAATTTTTACAGTACATAGAAGACGTCTTAAGCTTTCCAAAAAGCCAAAGAAAACCTAAAACGGACGTGTAGAATGTGAGTTATGATTTTTCAAAGTTAAGCTAAAAACCAGCAAATTTTCGGTAGGGTTCTGAAACAGTAAGATGACGAAGCATTTCGGACCCAGTAAAACTTTTAGTTTTGATCTGAAATTTTTACAGAAGAAAATAAACTCCTTAAGGTTTAAAATGAGCTTTGGTTCACCTAAAACGGAGATCTACAACTCAAGTTATGATTTTTCAAAGTTGAGTCAAAAATCTGGAAAATTCCTGGTTTGTTTCTGGTGTCAGTGGATGGCGTTGCATTTCGAACAGACCAAACAAAATCATAAAACTTTGAGATTTTCCAGTTAACTATTAGACACATAGAGGTTTAAATTGATAGGTAATTCGTCGAATTCCGACAAGAATCGAGGGAGATATGATTTTCCAAAGTTTAGCCAAAATCTGAAACGTTTTCTGCAACTTTTGGTGACCAGCAATTTTTGAGCTTAATTTTGAAATGGCAAACGTTTGAGTTTATTCTTGAAATTTTTATAGTAAATAGTAGACATCTCAACCTTTCCAAAAAGCCAAAGAACACCTGAATCGGACGTGTAGATAGGGAGATATGATTTTCTGAACTTTGACCAAAAATCTGGACGAATTTCGTGTTCCAGGAATGGTGATCATTTTATGGCATGTGTTTGAGCTCTTGAATTAGGAGCGGTGTAATAATAATTAGCTTTGGCGAGAGGTAACCACTTTCCACTTGTTATGGGTATTGATATGTTGTTTGTGAGTATTTTGTGAAATGATTGTAAATATCTTAATAGAAATTGCCTTGTGGAACTTTATGATTTGAATTGTGAATTTATACATATTTATTAATTCATGTATAAGAATTGTTCATTTTAATATCATGATATTTATCATATTTACTTATTCATGTATAAGAATGATTCATTTTAATATCATGATATTTATTTTATTTACTTATTCATATATAAGAATTTTTCATTTTAATATCATGATATTTATTCTGATAATTATGGTAAGGGTTGGATTGGGAAGATGGAGTATTTTATTCCACCACGTGGTGAGGCCTCCATTAATGCATGATGGTTGGCTTTCTATTGTCCCACAATTCAATAAGGGACGGGCCCACTAATTCAATAAGGGCATACGACACCCCACATGTTCATTAAGGGGAAAAGGCCCATGGTCTGGGACATGTGCTCTGAGGATTTTGGCCGGTCCTCATCACATGACCAGAGAGCTTTTTGAGTCACCAGTAACATGGATGTAACTTAGCCCATGGGTCTAGTCGGAGGAAATAAGGCGGTTCGGTTGGATTGGTGGGAGGCAATTTGGGAATTGTTTTAATGAGAACTGTGACATATAATTTTGATATAGAGAATTTATTATATAAATTTTTGTGATATGTATATTGATGAATTATATTTTTTTAATATCTTGCTATATAAATTGTTCCACTTGGCACCTCATTAGCACACATTAGTATTCGTAATAAGTTGGATTGATGGTTACCCACATTTTTCAGGTGATAGCTTTTGTGCAGATCCATCAGGGAAGACCCCAGAAGCTTAGACTACTTCCGCCAAAAGTAGCACTTCTGTCTTTATGGTTTATGTTGGATGATTGTATAATGCCACGTTAGGGCTCATACTGCATACTCTGATTTACTTTTGCATATTTTAATTCAATAATGGGCATTACTTAGTTGTTAATGAACCCTTAATTACTTGTTATGTTAAATTAATTCTTAGGATGTTACATTTACAAACGTAAGTAAATATAGTTTTTTTTTTTTACATAAGAAGCCAACATTTTTCCTAAACAGTAAAATTTTTTTAAATTTAAATTATAAAATTTCCTTTATAAAATACCTAATGGGTCAGCTCAAGTCCTATTTATCATATATGATTCCTAAACAGTAATTGGCCAGGGTCATTTATAAATGTAAGTCAATATAGTTTTTTTTCCATAAGAAGCCAACATTTTTCCTAAACATAAAAATTTTTTTGAATTCAAATTTATAAAATTTCCTTTATAAAATACCTAATGAATCAGTTCAAGTCCTATTTATCATATATGATTCCTAAACAGTAATTGGCCAGGGTCATTTACAAACGTAAGTCAATACCGTTTTTTTTTTCCATAAGAAGCCAACATTTTTCCTAAACAGTAAATTTTTTTTGAATTCAAATTATAAAATTTCCTTTATAAATTTTCCTCAATCCACGGTAATACTTGTTCATGACTCATCAATCTAAATTGATTTGATAGTGATGATATTGTCAAGTTTACCTCAATCCACGGATTTAAATTTTTCTTTATAAAATCATTCCCTCCCTCCATTTTTTTGAATTCAAATGATAAAATTTCCTTTATAAAATACCTAATGGATCAGCTCAAGTCCTATTTATCATATATGATTCCTAAACAATAATTGGCCAGGGTCATTTACAAATGTAAGTCAATATAGTTTTTTTTTTCCATGAGAAGCCAACATTTTTCCTAAACAGTAAAATTTTTTGAATTCAAATTATAAAATTTCCTTTATAAAATTTCCTCAATCCACGGTAATACTTGCTCATGACTCATCAATCTAAATTGATTTGATAATGATGATATTGTCAATTTTACCGTCATATCGTTTGGAATGAAGTGGTTTTCTTTGTCGACTTTGGAAATTTTTTTCCAAGTTTTAGGGTTCATTCCAAAAAAATTATATATCGATTAATTATTTTTAAGACTCTGAATTAATGCCATATTTATTATTACCCAGAGTTTTTTTTTAAAAAAAACAATATTACCCAGAGTTTTAATCTTTCAAAATTGAAATTCAGAAAAATCTACAAATATGCATATCACTCTGTACACAGTACAAATGTTAATATCAGTTCAAACAATATATACTATCCATTCTGCCTAACCCTTGACTTTTAGGTTTCGTCTATATTTACACATACTGTGCCTTTTCCATCTTGCTTTTCAACAAAGAGTTAGGTCTCATACTAACTATTCATTATCACGCTTACTTTCTTGTCAGCATTATCGTCACCTTGAGTTAGCTGCATGAGCTCGGGATTCTAACACTTCTGTTTAACAGCTTTGAGGAAGTGCCAAGGATGTAAATGGATGAGAAAACTCTGGTATGTTTTAAATTCATCCTCAAATTGTTTTCCCTTTTTTAGTTGTTTGTTTTTCTATTTCTTTAAACATTCATATTTCTGACTATGAACAAACATAACAAACTCTTAGTTTTATGGTCATTGTTCTTCTTCAAAATGTTTTCCCTTTCTGTGTTTATTGTATTAATATAACAAGAGAGTCACCCTTCTCGAAGACACTGCTGCCTAAGCATGCGTAATCAGGGAGTTCCATTTTCACAAGAAAACTTGACATATCCAATCAGCTGCAAATAAAATGACAGATTTCATTGCGAAACGGCCATAAAGATAAGTTGCATTAGGGTTCGTCTAGGTTGCATTAGGGTCTAAAAATGATGCATTAGGGTAAAGAGTTCCATGGGTCTAAAAATACTGATTTTGGATGAGTTTAATAAGTGTATCGATAACACAATTAATATGGTATACAGAGAGGTTTTCCAAAACATTTTACCATATTAATAGTTGTCAAGCAAAAATTTCTTCCAATTTGTTATTGTTGTGCTTTCAATGTAATGGTTATATAAATTCAGTTTTTTCGTACTTTTATTTGAGTTTATTGTTATGTCTACAATTAATTTATTTACTAATAAAACTATATTGTTATTACATTAATACTTTAGTTGTCCGATTTAAAAACCGAATAAAACAACACACTCCGTGCAACGCACGGGTCTAAGGTCTTGTTAACATCATACCTATATGCTATATATATTTTCCAATAACCTGCTCCCTTCACTCTAAGTAATGATTTGATTAGCTATCACGGCTAAGCAGAGTACTTCGTAAAGAAACTGGTTCAGTATGGAATTCACATTGTGCTTTTCTTTTTGGTGCTTCTTAGGTGCTTTTTCTCCTAATTAGATGGATTAGACATTTTTTTAATTTATATATATATATATATATATATATATATATATATATATATATATTATATTTATTGATATTAGATTATATGCTGCATCCTGAAATTCTTTTTTGCACTCAGTATCTTAGATTAATTAATTTTTAGGATATTGGGGTTACAGGAAAAATATTTCTTAATGCAGAACTGAAAATTAATTAATTTGAGATATTGGGTGCAAAAAAAAAAAAAAAAGTCAGGATCCAGCCTATAATTTAATCTCAATAAATAGAATATATAAAAAAAATTTAAAAAAAAATAAAAAAATGCTTAATCCCTCTAATTAGAGGGAAAAGCACCTAAGAAGTACTTAAAAGAAAAGCACCCAATATGTGGTTCTATCCCCTCGCTTATTGTAGTTGACGCGCTTAACTTACTGATTTTTATTGGCATTGCATTAGTCTATTGATACGAAAATCTTTAAATAAAAAAGGGAAATTGTGTGTGTGCAGACCAGAGAGAGAGATAGATTATTAAAAAACTACATTATTCATCACGCGCCTTGTCGATAATATCACTAGCTTGTTGATTCAATTTCAATATATAAGAGAGGTGTGTATCCATCAGTTGGTAGCGAAATAAATATACATATCTCTTGCACTTAAATTATATGTGTACGAGGAGATGGGTGTTTCCATTGATTTTTATGTTCATTGACTTTCCTCCCCGTTTTAAATAAACTTCCCACTTATTGATATCATTAAATCAGAATATGTTTTTTTTCTTTATATTAAAGGTTCCCCTTTGCGGTCAAAAAGGTTTTTGATAGTTTGATTGTTAATATCACTTAATTGAGGATTACTTGAGAAAGCCTCTCAACAGAGGGGACCCAAATTCCTGTCCCAAACCACACTGGATTTTGTCAGGGTACAAAAAATTTGAAACCCCTTAATATTCAACTTCTTCTAAAGGGCTTCTTTAAAGAAATAATTATAATTAAGGGCTCCTGGATCATTTCTATAAAGACACATATTGATTAATTAGATCATTTCTTAAAATAAATTTAGCATGTTTATAATAAATTAAAAATCATTTAAGATATGTTAGTCATTCGAGATTTGAAAGACAAGGCATGACGAAGGCTAAAAACAAGTCGATGATACGTTTTATAGAGAGGAAATATGCCAGTTTCAGCGTTGTAACTCTCTGCCAGCGTATCAACCGAAACCTGCGCAGGATTGACGTATGAAAGTCTCTGGAAAAAAAAAACACTGAAAAAATGTCTCTACTTGAATATTTTGGAGCCAGAACTAGAAGTAGTGGAGGTGGTGGAGTGAAGTTGATCAGATTGAGTGGTGCTATATGATCCCATTGCCATCTTCCTAATCTTGTTCATGTCTTCGCTGAGTTGCCGTCTCGCCGGGCTCTCTCCCGTCGTATCATTCTCCAGCCAAATCGCTCCTTCTAAAGCTTGAACTACCTGTTTCCACTCATTCATTATACATATATATTCTCATTCATTAATTATATGTGTGTGTATTTTCAGCCTTTTTTCTTTGTTTCTACATGCTTGGTTTGGCTATTGTTCTATTTCAAACTTGTGTATATATAAAGTTCAACTAAATTATACTACCTCTAGTCTTTGATGTAAAAGCTAGTTGACTAATTTGGGTAAATTAAATATATATATATATATATATATATATATACACGTTAAATTAGTTATTTGTAATAAATATGGATTAGTTATCCTAAAATACCATAATTTTTTATCATGACCGGAATAGAAACTCTTTAACGTGTACAATCAATAGAATTACTTTAGGAAAAAATTATAAATTTGGGAAATAAAGTAAATTGAGATCTTATATTTATTTATGCCTAATTAGCTCTTATATTAAGAACTGGAAGTAGCAAAAGAGAAATGGCTACCTTTTAAGCATATATTATATACCTCCGATCTTTAATATAACAGCCAGTTGATTTTTTTAAAAAAAAAAATTAAGAAAGATAAATAAGTTATTTAATTATAACATTTATTGTGTATCATTAGATTATATATCAATTTATAAATCAGAGAAGATAAAAAGATAAATATATATACATTAATGTAGCTTATTTATAACTTCCAAAGCCTCTCCAAAAATAAAATAAAAAAAGTCAATGATAAGGATTTGAGGTAAGTTATATATTTGTTTTGCAATGTTATAAATGAATACCTGGGTCATTGGAGGACGATTGGTGGCTGAATGGCGGACGCAATTTGCAGCACAAGAAATCATTCGAAACATCTGTTCAACGTCGTAATCATTCTCCAACCTTTCATCTGCAATACCTTCATAGTGTCCGTTATCCAAAGCTTCCGAGAACAAGTGCCTTGCCTGTGACATTATAATTGTAACATACATCTTTCAGTGTACTGCACCACTTCAGTTATCTCAGATTTATCTGTTCAAATTTGAAACATACATAGCTGATCCACAAGTAAGGGTTTAATTAACTAATTTGACCTCTTTTTCTATGCATACCATTAGTCTCAGCAGTATATTTACACACACCATCTGGATATAGTTTATGAACGAAAATTTCAATTACAAGAAAGCATAGAAAAAAAAAAATCATTTTTTTGGTTTTAATTTGGACATAAGTCCCGTGTACTTCTTTCATTAATTAAACTTGAAATTATGGTCAACTTTGATCAAGATTCGTAGAAACAAGGTATTGCTTATGTAGCAATGGGGTGTATTAATATGTAGCACTATGTTTGGTGACCCTAGGGATTTTAACCAAAGTTGACCATAACTTGCATGACAATAGTGAAATAATTATAAAATCATTTCTGTAGCAGTGTTTAAAAAAGGAGATATACCTACGTTCTTCTAGAGCATCATAATTATTTGAACTATCTACAATTAAAATACAACAACTTGGCATATTTTCGTTCTAGTTGATTGAAGATAACTCATATGAAGTAATTCATATTTATCTCATTATTTTTAAGAAAAGCAAGCATCTTAATCTGGTTCAGATGAGTTTTTGTTTTTTTAAATTGAGAAGTTTATTTTTCTTGAAAAAAATGAATAAATGAATTGAATTTTTTTTTTTTTTTAGATGAGTGAGTCACTAACCACCTAAGATTAAAATATGCTGAGATTTTTTATTTTTATTGAACACAGTTTAGATGATGTGGGGTTTTTGGATTATGTAAGTATTTCTTTGCAAAATGATATTTTGAACTACCAACTACTATCAACTAAATCTTATATATCAAGGATCAGAATTGGTAGAACATATATATTATAATCAAATAAAAGAGAAATATTATACAGTACGGACCCATTCAACCATACTGCCATTTGGAAAAGTCTCAGCATCACCAATAGGTGTTCGTCCTGTAATTAACTCCAAGAGCACAACACCGAAGGAGAAGACATCTGACTTCTCCGTGAGTTTACCGCTGGCTGCATATTCTGGTGCTAAATATCTGTTATGTGTTCATTGAAATTTCAGAATTTCTTTGATTCAAATAAAGTAATAAAATTAAACAGTGATTATATATCCACTGCCAATCTCCAAATGCTTAAATTAGTATAGTGAGATGCAAAGAAAATAAAATACTAGTATTTTAAAAGACTAAGACTGACCCAAAACTCCCCATTACTCGAGTCATGACCTGCGACTCTATTGAAAATTTGGCGAGTCCAAAATCTGCAACCTGATTAACAGATATATAGGATCACGTATTTAATTTATTTTAGATATTACAGGATTCGAATGGATATATACTCGATCTCACTCGTTAGCTTGGCCCTCTGTATGTAATAATTAAAAAAAAGATCCATAGATTTAAAAATTAATTAATTGTACTTACAAGAGTTATGAAACGCCTAAGTACCTTTTTTTTAAAAAAAATTTATTTTATTTAAGACAATTTAAGCACACGTACACACACAAACATATCAACGTTGGGTTCAAATCAGTAACCTCATTACCTTTGGCTCAAAATTATCATCGAGAAGAATATTTGATGTCTTGATGTCACGGTGTATGATTTTTGGATGACCTAAAACAATATTGGACTGAAAGAGGTAAAAATTTTAAAGAGTAACATAGTGAACTAAAATTATACACCGGCATATCAAGTAATTAAACTCACATTCTTCATGCAGATATGCCAATCCTTTTGCAGAGCCAATAGCAATCTTCATCCTTTTTTCCCAGTCTATAGTTTCTGTGCCTTTTTCTTATGAATGATTTACACACATAATGTTAGCATTGTTTATACATTTAATCTACTATATTTAATTAACCAATGTGGAAATTCTTCATACTCTAATATTTCTCCTACTTTTTCTTTTTTCATTTTTCCTTTTAAAAAGGTTTGTACTTTTTTGAAGTCTCAGAAGACTTAAGTCATTTCTTTTTTTCCCCCCCCCCCCTTTCGCTGGGGCTTATACTTTTTTTGGTCTTAGAGGGGGCTTTGGGTCCGTAATATTCTCCTTCTTCTTTTTTTTTTTTTGGGTGTTCCACGGATTGAATGACTCTTAGTGTATGTTTTATTATTATTATTATTATTATTTGGTATCCGGTTCAAGTTCATGACTGTCCCTCCCAAAACAAGTAACTATTTTGGGACTCAAATTTAAGATTAAAAAAGATCTAGCTGGGTCTTGCACTAGTAGCCATACACTATGTTAGTAGATACAAGTGTATGTTAATGTTGTCTTGACATTCAAATAGCTTAAACTATTTAATAGGACTCCCTTTTCACATTATACATCTTTAATCTCTTCTTTAATTAATTAATGTGGAAGTGGCATTTCTATATACTTCAATACATGCAAATCCTTAAAAATCAGCATATATATCTATATGATCATACCGTTTTAATGAATTTTTAAAAGTGAGTGAGTGATCAAAAGCTAAAAAAAAAAAAAAAAAGTAAAGTATAAATCTTACCGTGGAGGTGGAAGGCTAGGGTATTATTTGATACAAACTCATAAACAAGCATCATCTTGCTGCGAGCTTCATCCATGCAATATCCGACAAGGGAAACAAGATGTTTGTGATGGACACGATTAATGATGGCGATTTCATTATGGAACTCTTTGTGAGCCTATTGGATTCCATATTTTTGCTGCTTAATGGCAACATATATAAGTTTGTTTATCATAAGGGTGGACTCCTTTATGGACAACGCCATAACCACCTTCTCCTAGAAAATTTGAGTCTGAGAATCCATTTGTTGCCAATGCTAATTGTTCATATGTAAATGTTATTGGTCCTAGTTTCAAGTCAACGGAAGCAGATGATGGTGCAACCTCCTCATCGACTGCCACAGAAATAAGGTGACATCAACAATTGTTTCATTCATTCAAGCATATTGGTAAAAACTTAGAAGTTACAAATAAAAAGTACTCCTTTGGGCCTATTTATAGGGTACACAGAGAAGAATTTTTTGGGGTACTATTTATTAATGTAATGACTTTGTTCTTATGGAATATAATTATAAAATATATGTTGAATAAGGATAAAGTAAGAAAGTTGTTTAACCTTATGGTACAGATAATAAAATTTCCGGTTTTTCTTGATCTATCTAAAACACGTTAAAATAGGCTTAAAAATAGAAGCAGATGAGTATCTTATACAGAAAAAAACCTCTTATAATATGAAAAAAAAAAAAAGAAATGAGAGAAATGGCTTAATTGGGATTTGTTCAAAACCTTATACTTAAGTGATCAAAGCCCTGGTTGGTGTTCTTGTATACCTATAGATTCAATTTTCCATTCTCATTTACAGAAGGGCATTCTAGTACTTTTAAAACATTAAAAAAAAAAACCTAATTAAGTCTTTTGACCTGATTTATTTGAGTTTTCCTCTCCAATATCTATTTGAAATTTGCTCCAACGATATAACTCCACAAAGCCTGGGGTCCCAAGTGTGTTATTGGATAAGAGGCCATTGGCACTACATGAGTGCCGGCTAGCAATATGAAATAATTATGTATGATATGGTACTACCTTTGGTACTTAATATACGAGTTAGTAGATTTAATTATAACATATGTATATGTATACGTATGTACATATATATATGTGTGTACATGTGTTTGTATATATACAAGAAAAATGATAAGTAAAAGTACTTTAATCTAACTTATTTATCTTAAGATACCGGGAGGGAGAATTATACTTGAAGCCTTGAAGGAGACGCCCAGAGTGGACTGGTCTAGCTAGTTTGTTGAACATAAAAAGTTGCTATAAAAGTTTGTAAAATAGTATTATTTGAATATATTTAAAAATGATCCAAGAAGGTGCGGACTGCGGAAGAGCTTGAATAATTTTGAAGGTAAAAGTGGAAATTAAATAAAAGAAAGGAAGAAAGAAATGGGAAGAGCAGAGAGAAATTTTAATTTCTTGCCCTTTTTTTTTGTCTCTCGTGAAATAGACCAAAGCCTCCTAAGCAAAAAGGGGTTTACCTTTGGGTGGTTGTGGAGATGGTCTGCTCCTCTTCCTCCATATAAAGAAACACGTACATAGCCCCGCCACGATCAGCACCGAACCAATCACAGCCCCTGCAATTAGTCCGGTTGGTGTAGTCCTCTTGCGCACATCAATTATTGGCGTTGAAGCCTGGGCTGGTGGCGACTTTGGAGGCCGGGGAGGTGGCGACTCCGCAGGAGGCGAGGCAGGTAGCGACAACGGAGAAGTTGGGGGAGGTGGCGGCTCCGGAGTTGTCAGGGGTGCTGGTGGATACGGAGCTAGGGACCCCGGAGACAACTCTGGAATCGGGGCAGGTGCTGAGTAATCCGGAGATGGGGCAGGTGGTGAGTACTCCGGAAACGAGCTAGGCTCTTGACAATGAAGGGGAATGAAGTGGTGTGAAGCGGAGAATACAAGAAGGAGAGCAAGGGATCCCAATTTACAAGAATACATATTGGAATAATGGAGACGATATGCAGGCCTAGCTAGGAACAAGAGCAGTGAAGAATGAGAGAGTAATTAAGAAACGATAGATATGAGTAAATTAAATGGTGCTGTGTACTATGGCCTCGTTGACTCATTGCGCCTACGGTCAATGCCTCACATACACTTGCTGTCTTGCTTGAAGCATGTAATTAATTAGGTAATGAGATTATTGTTTGGACATTAACATCGTACCTATCTTCCTCAATAACCTCGTCCCCCTCACGCCCTGACCACGCTGAGTAATGAGGCACGGATATGCGAGTCTATCTTTGCCCCGCTTGATGTGGTTAGTTCACCGAATTTTAATGGCATCCTAGTCTATTGACTTGAGAATTTTCAAATTGAAAAGGAAAACCATTCACAAGTAACATGTAATTTTCTTCAATTTTTAATTTGGTACTTATATGTTTTTTCTTTCTATTATTAAATGTTTTAAATTTTACTCTTTTAACACTGTTAGCTCCTGTAATTTTGTTCCGTTAGTATTGTTAGATTATATACTTAAGGTAATAATACTAATAGAGTAAAATTAAAGGATTTAATAAACAGAAAAGAAACACACACACAAAAAGTACCAATAAGTTTTGAAAAACACACACACATAATTACTAAAATAGAGAAAGACCGTAAGTTGTAAAGAAGAAGCGATGTGAGTGAATTAAACCGTGTTGTACTGGGGCTCCTTGACTTATTCCTACGGTCAAGCCTCACAAACACTTGCAGTTTGGAAGGCATTTAATTAATTAGCTAGTTAGATGATTGTTTTTAATTAACATCATACCTATATTTTCCAATAACCTGCTCCCCTCACTCTAAGTATATATGGTTTGATTAGCTCTCACGGCTAAGCAGAGTGCTTAGTAAAGAAACTGGTTCAGTATGCGGTTCTATCCCCCGCTTGTTGCAGTTGACGCGCCTAGGGTCAATGCCTCACAAACACTTGCAGTCTTGAAGCATTTAATTAATTAGCTGGCAACTTAACATCATACCTGTATTCTTCAATAACCTTATCCCGCTCATGCTGAGTAATGAGGCACAGATATGTGAGTCTATCTATGACCAGTTTGACGTGCATAGTTAACTTATTTTTAATGGTATTTTAGTCTATTGACATGAGAAACTTTAAATAAAATAGGAAAAATCATTCTTAAGGTAATTATAGTTTCCTTCAATTTTTAATTTAGTACATCAAGGAACAATAATTCACAAGAATACAGTAGATAAATAATATTTAAAATCTTTAATTTTTTTTCTTTATTTTATCTTGCTATAATTAAATTTTATAAATAATTAATGTAGTTTCAACTTTAAATGAGGATAAAGCTCAATGTCACATAAAAGTTGAGAGTTTTTTGAGTCTTTTAATTACTTATACACTCCACATTAAGCTCAAAAAATTTTCTGTGTGATTTCTTGTATTCAAATCTGCTAACAGTGAACACTCAAATTAAAACCTTAATTAAGGTTAATCTATGGTCTTGAACAAGCGCCCTGTTCTTGGTTCGCCACATTAAGCACACCACTACTTGAACAGTTGAACTTGAGTTTTATGGATGAAGGTCCGATTCCTTCTTATTTATATGTAACAACTCAAAGTACAAAATCTATGTGGCTTAGTTTATGTTGATAACATAATCAGCACTGGTTCATCTGTCCCCACTGTTCAAGAACTCATCACTGCTCTTGGCACCTCCATCAATATCAAGAATCTTGGCAAATTTCATTATTTTTTTAGGTATTGAATAAATTTTATTGCAATTAAAATTTTCTTTATACTCTTTTAATTTCATTCGAAGCTAATATTGAAAAATGGCTCTGCTGTAATTTTAAAAAAAAAAAATTGATAGTTTAGGTGCTGAACATATAGAGAAAGATATGGTTTGTTGCAGAAGACTAAGGGCCCGTTTGGTTCAAAGAACTTGGAGGGAGGGAAGGGAACTTAATTAAGTTCCCATGCAAAATGACCGTTTGGTGCACCAAGTTCCCGGAATCTAACTTCCTGGGCCCACACCGGGCCCACTACTCTTCCCTCATATGTGGGAACTTGAGATCCCCCAAAATTGGTGGGTTTTCAAGTTCCCTGGTCACTATTCACATTTTTGGACAGATTTACCCTTGAAATTCAAATTTGGCGGGAAGTTCAAACTTGGTGGGAAAGTTCAAACTTGGCGGGAAAGTTCAAACTTTGTGAAAATTTTTTGGGTCAGAAGTTCGAACTTAACAAGGACATTTTTTTAAAAAAATATATTTTGGCAAAAAAAATATTTTTCTTTTTTATTTTGAATTAATTTCCTTTGAGGGTAAAATAGACATTTCTTAATTCTTTACCAACTACCACTCATTTATTTTCTTCCAACCAAACAACTCAAACCATCTTCCCTCATCTTTTAAATCTTCCCTTCCCTCCCTTTAAGTTCCCTTCCCTTCTCAAAATTCCTTTCCCTCCCCCCAAATTCTTTGAACCAAACGGGCCCTAATAGCCAAAGCAAGGCATCCTATGGTTGGGGGCGCGTGAGATGAGTGAACAATGGAATAAGTTATCGTTTTGGCAGTGCCTCCAAGGGATCTCTCTCTGTTATTGGGCTCATCGTTCATGACACTTAAGACAAGTAGGCATTCATGTTTGGATCACTTTTGGGGTCTTAAAAATACTTATTTATGTAAGTCGAAATAAAACTTTTCTCATATTTTTATCTCGTATACCGATTGAAAAGTTACTTTTGAAGACTCCAATTATTATTTTAAACAAATGCCTTTCACTATCTCGTCGCTTTTTTTTTTTTTAAAAAAAAATTATACAGCACCTTTCTTCCACTCTTTAAATTATTATCCCCTCATAAGTATAAATAAAAACTACAAATAAGTTTGTTTTGATTCTAAATATATCACTATAATCTAATGCAAACTTAACATATAAATAATTAATTTAACTGATTTTTTTAATAGTTAATTATCTAGTTTTTGCATCCGAATTACCCTACAAGCTGTTTTTTTTTTTTTTTAATGCTGATAAGATTTACATTGGTAAGCAACGTCAGCCGTGAGCTCAGCACACTATTCCTCATCCATTAGAACCTATCCTAATGCGGCAAGTCACACCCTCGTGTTCGTTCCCTTTTTTGTCTTTCTTTTCTGTCATCTCATTTGCGGTGGTGGAACAAGAAATTTTTGTTAGCCTGGGATAAAAAATAAATATATTGGACTATTTTCTTTAATTTTTATTATAATAACATAAAATTGTAATAATTTTTGGAAATAATTACTGAAATTCAAAAATAACTAAATTTGGGAAGTGTTACCGCCGCACTTGTACTGGGACAAGTGCAAGGGTACCTTTTTTTTTTCTTTTTTTTTTGGTCGAAAGCAAGGCTACCTTATTACAATAAGGTAAACCCACACTTAAATTAAAAAAGGTCTTATTCAATCGTAAAATAAAATAAGAGAAAACTAGCTAGAATTGTTCATTGTTCTTCTCACTTCTTACTGCTAGCCCCAACAGCCCAACTTTGAAACCTGTTTCACTGAAAATTTGCTCCTTCGAAGAATCATCGCAGCCCATAAACACAAACATCAGCAAAAGCTGGTAATCCTAATCAAACACAATTTATATAGCCCAAATATATTCATCAAATTAAATATATAATCACATAGCGATTGAATCAACTATCAATTCCAATATTCATCATATGTACATATACACACATATATTCACACCGAATCAAATATTATTCCTTATCTTTTTTTTAATATATTTATATAGACCTGGAAACCTGCCAATCTATTTAGTTTAGTGGGAAGAGAACTATGGTAGACCCGAAAACCTGCCAGTCTACCCTGTGACCCGGAAACCTGCCAGTCACAAATCATCAAATTGGCCATAAAACATTTCATCCAAATGTGCACACCTCTTTCCAAAGTTGTTACTAGTATCCCGAGTTACCCTGCCAGATACCACTTTGAGAAGAACGGATATAATCAGTTCACATCAAATAATATATCGGAGGCATAAAGCCTAAAGGTTGTGTTCATCACTTTAGGAGGTACCTTCCCAAGCTATCCTCCCACTGTTGAATTATTTTAAAAATACAATCACTTAATAAATGGATTTCTCAATTATATATATATATATATAAGCATTTAAAAGTTTCACTACAAAAAAATCAGTTTTTTGCGGCGGAATTTTTCCCTCGCAAAAGAGCAAATTTCCGTCGCAAAAACGGTTTGCGGCGGAAAAAATTCCGTCGCAAAAAACGGCCACGCAAACTAATTTTCTGTCGCAAAAATGCATATTTCCGTCGCAAAATTTAGATTTAGCAGCGGAACCAATTTCCCTCGCAAATTTTGGATTTTGCGAGGGAAAAATAAATCCCTCACAAAATCTCGAGATTTTGCGAGGGAAAATATCCTTCACAAATTTGAAATTTTTGCGAGGGAATTAATCCCTCACAAATTTCAAATTTTGCGAGGGATTTATTTTTCCCTCGCAAAATGTTGGATTTTGCGAGGGATTTATTTTTCCCTCGCAAAATGTCGGATTTTGCGAGGGATCTTTGGTCCTCGCAAAATTTTTATATTTGCGAGGGAATCCAATTCCCTCGCAAAATGATTGAATTTTGCGAGGGAATTGGATTCCCTCACAAAGTTCCCAATTATTATTTTTTTAAGAAAATTATTTTAAAAATGTAATTAATTTCATAAAAAATATTAAAAATTAGAAATTAAAAAGACTTATATATGATAAAAAGATATTGTAACAAGCATCAAAGTTTACATAAAAATAACAAAATATTACAAAGTATAATGTTTCAACCAAAATAAACTAAAAAAAGTCTAAACTGCAGCAGTCTGGGCAGGATCACCATCGGTATCGCCATCACCATCAGGAGGCGGCCCCGTACCCTTGTCCTTCAAAAGGGAGTGGAGAAGTTCCCGCAACTCTGAAATCATCTTTCCTTGCTCCTTCATCTGCGCTTCTTGCTCATTCACCTTCGCTTCTAACGTCTTCACCCTCTTATCATCTACAAAACCAACATTACGAAGTTAGTTTATTTTTTGTACTTCATTTAAATAGACGAGGGAATAATGGTTTGCGATTGGTAGCAAAAGTATCACGTCTACCTGAAGCAATACTTCCAATACTTCCTGATGAGCGCTTCGTAGAAGACTTCAGTTCGCTGGCAGAGGCACCCATCCTGAAGACTCTCCCCTTCTTGTCAAATCCTCCTGCAGCCTGAATGAAAAATAAAGACTGAATTTGACTAAAATATTTAAATAATCTAGTAAATTTGTGACATACACAAAGACTTTTGGAACAAACACAGTAATACTAACTAATTCAACTACTAACCTAAGGTTATAGATATAAATAAACAGATAATAAAAGTGAAAATTTTCCAAGAAAAAAAGCATCACTTACAGTTCTTGCAATTGAGTAAGATCACCAAATTGACTTGGTATAACTCCAGACAGATTAAGACCCTACAGCTGGCTGTCATTAAGAAATAGTAAATCAAAAATCTTTGCAAACTATAATGTATTTAAACTATGATTTGGAGGGGGAAAATGATTCTAAAGTAAGTGATTTTCTATTTTTATCCAAACACACACAATCATTAGCTTCTTTAGATTCTAAAGTATTGAAGAGATGATCAAGAGTTTGTTCATGATTGCATCCAAACATACATTCACCAGAATCGTTGAGATGAAGCTTCTTTAGTATTTTAAAACTGGGTATAGTAGCACTATGTTATAGCTTCCATATGAGCAACAACTGTTTAAAACGGAGAGATGGCTAGAGAAATTTCCGTAAAGGATCATAAACAGAGGTAGTGAATTTACATTTATAAAAATCAATGTATATTCCATTTTCCTCTTCATGTAAATATATAAATATATTTCGCAGGAATATTCACAGAAACAAATTTCAAACCAACAGACTTGAAGTTAGAGAATGATTGAAAACAAATTTCAAGTCAACTTGGTCCTTATCTAATATAATGACAGATCACTTTTTATCTTTGAAGCATCCCACAAACATGTATAAACCTAAGTACAACTATTTAACTGACCTGATAAAGGTGTGTTAACTTCAGCAAAGTCTGATGCAAAGTTACTAGCGGGGCACCACTAAGCTCAAATTGACCACTAGGCTCCAATGATATGCTTTGCTTGCCCTGGTCCACATAAGGTGAAATAGATAGATATGCTTTTCCTTTGATGATATGAACTCGAAAAGAGTATTTCACAACAGAAAACCCCCAACATGTAAATTACAAAAAGTCTCAAATTTTCCTTTCCAATACCATTATTTGAAAGTCCTTCATATGGTAGTAACAAGATTCACTGTTTCACATACAATCTACGCCTGCCTTAGCTAGCACACAATCCTAATTAATCATGTACACACCTTCATCAAGACTTGATAAACTCCCTAATATCATTTTCTAAAGCTCCCTTTTAATTCATACCGACAACAATCACAACACCACAAGCAACGGAGACTCCTTACACCTTATGCAAATATATAAGCATCTGAAAACAGCGCATGCCACAACCGAAAATAAGCAGCTTCCATTTAAGACATTGATTGCTCAACAAGCCTACTGATAGCGCACACAAATACATAAACATGAATCTGACCCACAATCACACTCTCCAAGCTTGATAAAGATGAGTTAACGGAACAAAGGATTCATGAATACCCAAGTTCAACTCCTTACCCTGTACCGACGACAAAGAAGGAACAGAGAACCCAAGAATTGTGGATCGCAGATCAGCAACGAGCTCGCACAGAACAACCCTAGAAGCTCTTCCTTCCCAATACACCTTCCCACCAAAAACAGCCTTCAAACTATCCCGTTTCCATAACCGTCCAGCAGAGAATAAACTGGTTTTCCAAACCTAAATTCGAACAGCACCGAAATCACCCACCAGCGACATAGAGAAAACAAAACAGAACAAAGAAAATCGAATAACAACAGCAGCAGAACCTCGGACCGAAGGGAGAGACGCCGGTGATAATCTGACCAGCGACGGTGACAGTTCGCAGACGGAGGTGACGAAGGGAAGAACGCGCAAGGCTAGGGTTCTGAAAGAGTAACTCGGTCTCTTCCTCACTCTCGAAGAAATCGTGCCTCCACCGACAAAACAAAACTGATGCTCTGCTTATTTTATTTCTTTCTCCTTCTTTCTTTTTTTTTTTAACCAAAAAGGATTTTTGCGAGGGAATATAAATTCCCTCGCAAAAATCATTACATTTTGCGAGGGATAAACCTTTCCCTCGCAAAATGTGGCATTTTGCGAGAGAATTATAGTTCTATCGCAAAATTGGGGGAAGTATGCTGGGCTTTTTTTTCCTGAAGTTTGCGACGGATCAAAAAATCCCTCGCAAAATGGGCAAATTTTGCGAGGGAACAAAGGTTCCCTTGCAAAATTTGCCCATTTTGCGAGGGAATCTTTCTTCCCTCGCAAAATAGCGAAAAATTGGGGGGAAATTTCCCCCCGTTTTTTTCGCAATTTTGCGAGGGACCAGATGTTCCCTCGCAAATTCCCCATTTTGCGAGGGAACTCTTGCTCCCTCGCAAAATAGGGAAAAAAATGAAGGGAAATTTCCCTCCAAATTTTCGCAATGGGGGAATTTTGCGAGGGAATGTCGAGTCCCTCGCAAAATGTAACATTTTGCGAGGGAATGTCTCATCCCTCGCAAAATTCCTTTCAATTTGCGAGGGATAATGATTTCCCTCGCAAAAATTTGCTTTTTGCAAGGGAATTTAATGTCCCTTGCAAATGTCCCGATATTTGCGACGGAATTTTTTCCCTCGCAAAATTCCGTTGCAAATTCGTGTTTTTCTTGTAGTGTTTCAATCACAAAAGCTGAAGCAACCAAAGTGTACATGTATATTCAATGATAAAGGGTTTTGTAAAATAGTTAAACGCAAATCAAGAAGAAGAAATATATGTATGTAAGGAGGTGAGGTGTTTTGCTTCCATAAAGTAATTCAGAAAAGGAAAAAATATATATACAGAAATATATGTATGCAAGGAGGTGAGGTGTTTTGCTTCCATAAAGTAATTCAGAAAAGGAAAACATATATATACATATACAAATGCAGTAACACATTTAAGGGTTTTTCACAAAGATCGAGATCGACATGTAACAATTAACTCCTATTGTTCTGGGGATTAGGATTACATATAATATATTTCATACATAACAATCCTATCAAAATTTATGTAAAACTAACCTATGACTCGTGGGGATTAGGATTACCTATCAAAATTTACATAAAACTAACCTAAGACTTATGGGGATTAGAATTACCTGGTCTCCGTTTTGCTAGCCTCTTAGAAAAATAATTGACATAGAGAAAAAATAGAGGAAGTAGTAGAAGAGAATAGGAGGAGAGAAGAAGAATATTCAAGGTTAGGTTATACTTCTATTTATAACTTAAAATTAGGGTTTAGTTTTGGGCCCTTCTACTATTGCCAACTCATTAATAGGGTATATTAAATTCAATCAATCAATCATGATGTGAATTTAATATGACTTGGTTGACAAGTAACGGAATTATTACCTAAAACAATCATGATGAGAATTTAATGTGACATGGTTGACAAGTAGAGGACTTATTACCTAAAACATTTTTCTTAGTGCATAAGCTGAAAATTCCTAAAGCAATTAGGACTAGGAGTATTTGGCCCACCAAGGTTATATAAAATAAAATAAATGGGTTATTTCTATTAATAAAAATTTAGGGTATTACATTCTACCCTCTTTAAAATAAGTTTCGTCTTTAAAACTGAAACAAAATTCATATGTTAATAATTAATAAAAATCTAGGGTCTCCACCTCGATCGGATCTCATTGTTTTAATCTTGCACCCACTTTCTTTCTCCACATTGGCCTTGAACTTCTTGAAGACTTCAAACACCTCCGATTTTTGCTTTAGAAAATACACCCACGTCTTCCTTGAGAAATCATCTTTGAAGAGAACAAAGTAATTATTCTTACCAAGTGAGCTTGGCTTTTTAATGGTCCACAAACGTCTGTATGTATGAGCTCGAACGGCTTGTTGGCTCTTGACGAGGCCTCCTTTAGAAAGCTCTTTCGGCATTGCTTCCCAAGTAAACATCCTTCACATAGTTGGTCAGGTTGACTGATGGAAGGCAATCCTTTCACCATCTCCTTCTTGTATAGCAACTCAAGACTACCAAAGTTGAGGTGTCCGAATCGTAGATGCCATAGCCAAGATGCATCCTTGTAGCAGGCTTTGAGGCACGTGCAATGTCATGTTGGATGTTTAGCAGAAACATTCTATTTCTCGACATAGGCACTTTAGCAATCAATTTATTTTGATTGTCTCCTAAAGAGAGAGTATTATTCTTTAAGTGAACATCATACCCTTTCTCTAAGAGTTGCCCCAGACTCAAAATATTATTCTTCATGTTGGGCACATAATAGACATTAAAAATGAATTCATGCCTTTCGTCCTTTAATCGGATAAGAATCTTACCTTTGCCTTTCACCAGTGCCTTTCATTCATCTCCGAACGAGACATTTTCATTTATTGATTCATCAAGTTCTACGAACAAGTTTATCTTTCCACACATGTGATTGCTTGCACCCGAGTCTAGATACCATGTATTCTCTCGTTCTCCTACGCTGTTGGTGCGTACCATTAACAGAGTGCCATCTTCGTGACTTATCTCTTCCACATAGTTTGCCTTCTCCTCAATCCTTCTCTTAGGGACTCTGCATTCAAAAGCATAATGGCCAAACCTTTGACAGTTGTAGCACTTGATTTAAGACTTGTCACGTCTTGGTTGCGAGCCACCTCTTCCACAGCCTCTTGTTGAGCCTTCTCTTCGATCTTCTTAGGCATAGTTGTTGTTGAAGCCTACTCTTCCACTTCCACGACCTCTTCCTCGATCACGATATCCTCCTCATCCTCTTCTGTTTCCAAAGTCTTCTTCCTTTTCTTTGGAATTGAGTTGTGTCTTAAGTAGTTGCTCACCAACCTCTTGCTTCTTCTTTTGCTTCTCCTCGTATGCTTGTAAAGAGCCCAAGAGTTGCTCTATTGTCATAGCTTCTAAATTTTTTGTTTCTTCTATGATAGTGACAATGTGATTGAATTTCGAATCTAAAGATTGCAAAATTTTCTCCATAATTTTTACATCATCTATCTTTTCACCATTTCTTTTTAATTGATTAGTCACCGCCAAGACTCTAGAAAAATAGTCAGAGATACTTTTAGCATCTTTCATGTGTAAAGTTTCAAATTCACTCCTTAGAGTTTGGAGACGTACCTTCTTGATTGGCTCAGCACCCTTGTAGGAGGTTTGTAGCTTCTCCCATGCTTCCTTCACGGTAGTTGCCTCTGAAATCTTCTCAAAAGCATCTTCATCCAATCCTTGATAGATGAGATAGAGAGCTTTCTTTTCTCTCTTTCTTGAATCCTTCAAGCTATCCCTTTGAGCTTGGGATAAAGTAGCTCCTTCTTGTGACTCATTGTAGCCTTTCTCTACCATCTCCCACACATCTTGTGATCCAAGGAGGGCCTTGATTTTGATACTCCAATTGTCATAGTTGCTCTTGGTGAGCATAGGGACTTGGAAAGGAACCATGTTGCTACTTGCCATCTCTCTAGAAAGGATCTTAAGGCTCTGATACCACTTTGTTGGAAGGAGGATATTTGAGAAAGGGAAAGTTTAGAGAAATTTGGAGGAAGAGAACACTTTATTACTTCACAACTTGGCTTGATACAAAATGGTGGAGGACACACACCTATATTATACTAGTGGCAGCTCCTTAACCAATGGTTAGGATTGTGCCAACTTAACTGATGACTTCCTATTTTTAATTGATTTGAGATATATTTTAGAAGTTATCAATACTAAATTAAAGAAATTTTATTGAGATTTTAAGAAATATCAATTTAGATGCATTATTTAGGGGATTTCAATTTAAAATACAAGTTTTTAAGTTTAGGAAATAAATCATAGTAATAAGAGGTTTTGAATAAATTTAGTTTTATAATAATTATTATGATTGTCATACAATTTCCTTTTCTTTATCAGTGGCGTATGGAATGGGAGAGCATGATTTGGTTTCCAAATAGTTAATTTGATTTAGGTGCCTTTGCATTCAATGGAATATGGGCCATTAAAGGGGGAAAAAAAAAAACCTAATCTAAGAATACACCACGCAGGCACAATTGAATATAAAAAACAGGGAGCACTATTCAACGATCAGAGACTTGTGCACTGGAAGAAAAAAAGGACGCAAGAAAAAAAGGCAGTAAGGAAGACATACGCACGGCACATTGAAGAAAATTTAGGGCGTGAGATTTTATTGGAGACGAAAAGAAGAAGCAGAGCGTGATATCAATTCAAGAAGTAGAGTTGTTCTGGGATATTTTCTTTCTTTTTCTTCTTCTCTTTATTTTGGAACTTGAATTTCTTATGTTTGTTATGGATTTTCTTATAGCCATGTGTGGCTAATTTTTCTTTTCAACCTAGACAACCTATGAACTTGTTTGGGTTTTAGAGATTATTCCCACTTTTTAGTTTTGCTTAATTTTATTCAGTTTATTTAATCCTGTGTTTATTCCTATTGCTTAATGAGTTGCCACCATTGAACATGTTTTGGGGTTTAGGGTTAAACTTGGAAGAGGAAATCCTAAATTGACCTTAGAATTAAATAATGTGAAATTAGGTTTAAATTTAACGTGAAGTTAGATTTTAATCTAATTTGCGTCTAGGATAGGAATATACCTAGAAGCTCCACATAATCAAATTAGAGTGAGCTCGATTTAAAAAGCATGTTATTTAGTTTTATGAGGCATCACATAATTGATTAAGATATGTAGATAAATGGACCGGAAGGCATTTATTGACATTGATACTCTGGAGTAGCTGTTTAGGTTAAGTCGAAATTAATTTAGTGGGGATAAAATCTAAAAAAACCAAACAAGGGATTAGTGACTTTAGGTTGTACTTTTTGATATTGGAATTTGCTCTTTTATGAAAAGTCTTTTGCTACTATTAGTTCTTATTCTTTTTCTTTTTGAAAACAATTCTGACTTGCTCAACTTAAACGAGACAATGAGATTTAATATCTAATCGCTAGTTAGATTGAGTCCTCGTGGAAACGATATTTTTCTCATCACTCTATTACTTGATACGACCCGTACACTTGCAGAGTTTAAAGTTTTACCTATCACTAACTTTAATCTAAAGGCTACAAATCATTCTCTAGAATTCTCTACAATTTACTAGCCTAGATATTTATGATGGTGGTTTCTAGTTACAACTACTCTCTAGATATTTCTATGGAGATATCTAGAGTAGATTACTCTAGAATTTGGGCTTAATTAAAGAACTCTTGAATATTTTGGGTCATTTAACTCCTAAAGACAATTCTAGAAATTGGGCCAAATAACCTTTAACTCAAATCAAGTTTATTATTCGACACTGGGAATCCAATGAAAATTTGGCCAGTCAATAGATATATAGCTAGGACCACGTAATTATGTTCTTCAGATCTCACTTGTTAGCTCACTTTGTATGTAATAATTAAAAAAACGTTCATATATTTAAAAATTAAGTAATTGTATCTAAAAGAGTTATGAAACACTTATGTATTCTTTTTCTTATTTAATATCATCTCTAATTTTAAATATAGGATATAGTTTATACTACAAACTATCTTATATTTAGGATTAGAGGTAGTACAATTTAAGCAAAGACATGCACACAAATATGTTAATGCCGGTTTTGAATCAGTGACCTTGTTACCTTTGGCTCAAAATTATCATCAAGAAGAATGTTTGATGCCTTGATGTCACAGGTGTATGATTTTCGGATGACCTAAAACAATATTGAACTGAAAGAGGTAAAAATTTTAAAGAGTAAAATACTGAAATGAACTTATCAAGTGCACTCACATTCTTCATGCAGACATGCCAATCCCTTTGCAGAGCCAATAGCAATCTTCATCCTTGTTTTCCAGTCTATGGTTTCTGTGCCTTTTTGTTGTGAATGATACACACATATAATGTCAGAATTGTCAGATATAGGTAGATACATTTAATCTTGTCTTTAATTAATCAATGTGTTAATCAATGTGGGACTTCTTTATACCCTCATATTTCTTGTGCTAATTTTTCTTTTCATGTTTCCTTTTAAATGGGCTTGTACTTTTTTTACTCTTGGAGGTGGCCTCAAGTCCGTAATATTCTCCTTTTTTTCTTTTGTCTCTTGGATCAAATGACTCTTATACTAGCATTACTACAAAGAGGCCTTTTAACGTATGTTTTTGGGCCCTTTTTTCATTTTTTTTAAGGAGACATCTGGATGAGCGACGTAGTAAATAAGAATTACGACGCCCCTTTTAAGATAGGGATGCCGTAAAAAAAATAAAAATAAAAATAAATAAATAAAAAGAAACCCAAACGCTTGAAGCAAGGGACTAGTGTCTTGCTACTGTGCGCCGAGTAGAGCGAAGAAATAGACACAGTAAGCCGCGATTGGATACAGACGAAGGAGCAACGTCGCCATTGCTGAGATTGGAGGAGCCCTCACATCCTTCAGACTCAACCTTCAGGATCCTCTCGGCGCTCTTGACAGCTGAGATCCTTCCTCGCCGGTCGCTCCTTGCTCACTTGTTTTAGATCTACAAATTGTAGTCAGCGAACAAATGCGATTGGGGAAGGAGGTTGAGAAATAGTTACCTGTCGGCGTTGGTTTCAAATCCAAAAATTTCCAGGTTAAGAAAAACACATTCATTGCTTCAATCTCCAAAAGCGAATCGTAGAGCACTGGCAATGCCACCAGGAAACTGCCGTTGAGGACGAATTCGACTTACATTTGGTTATCGTCAAGGAAATTGTTGTCGGACTGGTCGACTTTGCCTTCAACCACCTTGTTGGTGCAGGAGGAGCAAGATCCAGCCCTGCAGGAGTACGGAAGGTCAATTCCTTCTTCCTCCGCGTGGTCCAGAATGTAGATGTCGTCGAGGCAATTAAATTCCTTAGGTCCCTCAGGGGTTATGAGCTTCACCTTGTAAGTCGCCAAACCCATGATTCTGTTGATCTCCTACATGCTGAACAGAGCTTGGTTGACTTGAGGAAATGCTTGGAGGCTTATCGCTGATGACTGTTGCCGGAGGAAGAAGGTGGTGAAGATGGTGCTGAAGAGAGTTGGTGTGGTGGCTATTGTGAGAGAGATGGAAGAGAGGGAAAGATTGGGAACGTGTGTTAGATGGAGTAGTTAGAATCGGCATAATGAGTAGAGTGTTGGTGGTGGTTCAAGTCTACGAGCTCGGAAATCGACACAGTGAAACCACATATCGATATTGAAGTATATGTCTCAATTTTAATTTGGGACATGTAAAGTCCCATATAGGCATCCCAATTTGAATTTGGATACAAGCTAGTGTACGTTAATACTGTCTTACTATATATAAAAATGGCTTAATGTAAAACCCTAAAAATCCCTATTTATAATGAAAGTTATATTTTGACAAATAATACATGTTAAATAAAGGAGAGTATGTTGTCTCTAAATTTTGTAATTGGTTAGTTATATTTTAGGTAATTTTCTCTTGGAAATTAAAACAACCAAAGGCTAATTTTAGACTACATTTAAGGATCATAAAATACAAAATGATTATCATATTAAACTATGGTTCTTGAATAACTAAAAAAAGAGCAAGATAATGTTATGAAAATACTTAAACAAATTAAGAGAAATTAATAAAGATTAATGAGCAATTAAATTTTCACTAAATTAAATAATTGTGTAAATCTTCATAATTAATCAAAGGACTAATTAATGAAGACTTAAGCACTAATTTTCATAATTAGTTAACAAATCAATAGCAAATGCAATTAAAGGTTAATAAATCCTATAAATAAGCTTAATCCTCTGGTAAATGAATAAGCCAATGAGAAATCAAAGAAATAAGCTCAATCCTTGTAAAAAATAAATAGACCAATGGGAGAATTAAGCCAACAATTTCAGGGTGAAGATTTAATTTAAACAAACACAAAATCAAATCCAATGGTTAGGGATCAAGATGAGAGGATAAGGGATTATTTAATATTTAAATAAAATGTAATTAAGATAGCACATGGGCTCATAAATACAAAATAGAAGAGGATAATAGAAGAAATTGGAGATAATATAAATTAATCAAGCACATGGAGCATTTAATGCAAAAAATGCAAGAAGATAAGGAAGAGAGTGAGAGAGCACGGATGTGAGGGGAAGAGAGAGAGAGAGAGAATGATTAAAATATAATATTTTTTTAGCACATGTTTAATTAAATTAAGGAAATAAAAAATAAAGGCTTAATCCCATGTAATTAAGATCAACCAATGAGAGCCTTTTCTTCCTAAATTGAGCCTTCATGAAAACACAAAACAACCTAAGCCATTGATGAGGGGAAATGATCCAAAGGTTGAAATCCTTGGACTTTTCCTATAAATAGGGGGCAACTCTTTTACAATTCTTCACACCAAATCAACCACCAAGTGGTGATTTCTAAGAGAGTAGAAAGTGAAGCAAGAAGGAGGAAGGAGTAGCAAGAGGCTTTAAGAGGTAAGCTTGCTTTTAGTTTATAGTCTTTAATTTTTATAGTTCTTAGTAGTTTTTAGTAGAATTGTTAGTTTTAATCTAGAAAATAGGTAAAGTAATTTCTTATAATTGTTTTTAGGCCTCATTGCATTGAAAGATGCTTGACGAGATAAAAACATGTTGGAAAGTGACTTTTAGGATTAATGAAACAAGTTAGAGTAAGATAGAGAATTGTGGGGTTTTGCTGGCTTATTGGAGTCAGTCAGTTAGAGAGCATTATTTTATGTGAAAATTTATCTTCAAAAATTATGAAATAATTCATGAGTAAAGTAAAAATCCAGACCTTTCTATGTGTCATTTTAAGTTTTGTGCAAGGAGATAAAAATTCTGGAAATAAGGCTACGTTTTCTGGAAAAAATTCTGGGCAGAGGTTGAAAATCATTAAATTGGGAATGATTCAGTAATTCTGATGAAAACCATTATTTTTCTCAAAAATAGACATGCTACGGTTTTCTGGGAAATTTTACGGAACCTCGTTTCAATTTTTTTGGAATTAGTTATGATTTTTCAAAGTTGTCGGAAAATCTGCGCATAAATGCTGAAGCAGCGTTTTTTCAAAAATAAAGGGATATTATTATAATAACAAATCCAACAAGGATAAAAAGGGTTAGTAGTCGCTGAAGTATCTCTTAGATTATGATTTATAAAGAAATAATGTGGTTATACATTTATAGGTAATCCGAGGAAACGTGCCGACAGCCAAACGTACCACTATCCACACGGACTAAGGTACGGACGTGTTCTGTAACACTAACTCTGATGCTTATTGTATGCTTATATGTGATAGATTATTTCATAGAGTCATGGACAAGACTTGGTCTTGGGTCATGCACTGTGGTTAAGACTCTATCTTAAGTCATTGTTTACACATTCATCTATATACGGGTTATAGTCTTGATAATGCCGTGAGATTGTTTTCCTAGCGCTGAGGACATGACATGCTATCGTGGCACTGGTTAGTACAAACATGGATAACTTTACATTTGCTATTTGCTATGTACTGTTGATATGTTAATCTTGCATCTGCTGTGTGCTTATGTATTGATTACTGCTGTAATGTAATAAATATCTATCATACATATAATGTATTACTTGAGCATGAGGTTAACTGTTACCTGAGGTCTAATGGGCATTGAACCTCAGCTCTTACTATAGCATCAGGGTCTGGAGGACCAAGGGCCGACAGCAAGGGTAAGCAGCCCGCATGAAGACCTGGCCGAAGATTCGTTTTTTTTTTTTTTTTACTGTATATTATTTTGAATTACTAGGATAAATGTACCACTACTATAACCAACCATAGTTAACATTTTGTAACATACTCATTAGTACTCACTCTTTTGAATTGCTCCGATGTACCAATCTGATAAAATTATATTATTTCGCTTTTGAAAAATGGGGTGTTACACTTAAGCTATTTGATAGGACTATTTTTTACATTATATACCTTTAAAATCAGCATATCCATATGATCATACCGTTTTAATAAATTTTTAAAAGTGAGAGAGTGATCAAAATCTAAGAAAAATGGATCAAAGTATAAATCTTACCATGCAGGTGGAAGGCTAGGGTATTATTTGATACAAAATCATAAACAAGCATCATCTTGCTTCGAGCTTCATCCATGCAATATCCAACAAGGAAAACTAGATGTTTGTGACGGACACGGCTGATGATGGCGGTTTCATTAAGGAACTCCCTGTGACCCTGTTGGATTCCATATTTTAACTGCTTTATGGCAACATAAGTTTTTTTATTATAAGGGTGAACTCCTTTATGGACAACGTCGTAACCACCTTCGCCTAGAAAATTTGAGTCTGAGAAAGCATTTGTGGCCGATTCAAATTCTTCATATGTAAATCCTGTTGGTCCTAGTCTCAAGCCAACGGAAGCATATGATAGTGCAACCTCCTCATTGGCTGCCACAGAAATAAGGTGACATCATCAACAGTTGTTTCATTCAAGCATGTTGGTACCTCTTAGTCTTTTTACAAATTCGACGAACTTCTAGGGGTTTTGCAATTTCAAAAGATATTTGTTTGGAATTTTCCCTTATAATTATAAGACTAATTTGACCTTTTTTTTATAAAGAAATTAAGAAAACTAAATAAGTTACTTAATCATACTACCTCTAGTCCTAATTATAAGACTAGATTGACATTTTTTTGAGAAATTAAGGAAGCTAAATAAGTTATTTAATATTATTAAACATTTTTAGACTTTCGGGGCAATAGTGAGACAAAAAAAAAAAAAACTTTCAGCGCAAAATTATTCCTGAGCGAGTACTTTTAGGGCAAAATTGCTACTTCAAAAAGTGATAAAGATGTCACGTAGACAATCCACGTTAGCATAATGCGGTCAACTAATATTTGACTATTAGGACTGTTATTGGAAGAGCAACATTGCTACGTTTTTAGATTTTCGGGGCAACGTTACTCTAAAAAAAACTTCCACAACAAAATTACTCTTGGGCATGTATTTCTGAAACAAAATTGCTACTTAACCCTTTATTTTATCGAATAAGTCTTTTGAGACTATGGTGGCATGCATTGGCATAGTTCTTGATGAGACTTCATTGACATTACACTAATTCGGTTGGCATCTTGTCGTTCTTTATAGAAAATAAATAAACATACCACTCTGATCCTATTTATAAGTCCACTTTAAACAAATTTCACATACCAAGGAGAGGTAGTTATCTCAATGATTATGATGGTAAATTTTTAACTTTGCCCTTATTTATGATTGTATATTTTAGTGCCTATTTGGCAACTTCCAAAAGCTAGGTTTTGGAAACAAAACCTAGGTTTTGTCAGAGTTTAGCCAAACACCCTCAATTTTCTCCAAAATCATTTTCCACACAAAAAACCTAGGTTTTGGGCTCAAAACTAGGGGTGAGCAAAATTGAACCAGAACCGAAACCGAAAACCGAACCGGATAATTCGGTTTTTTCGGTTTTCGGTTTCGGTTCGGTTTAGGAAATAGGTATATATCGGTTTTCGGTTTGGTGTTTTGAAATTTTTTTCGGTTAAAACCGAATTATAGGTCAAAACGACGTCGTTTAATTTAATATGTAGTTTGAGTCTGGCCCAAGTTCAAACTTCAAACATTCAACCCAAAAAAAAAAAAAAAGAGCCGGCCCACCACCCACCCAACCCAAATCCATTTGTAAATTGTAAAACCCTAAATCCCGTCGTCTACTCGTCTCGTCTAAATCACTGATTCACTTCACCATTAGCATTCATCAATCATTTTCCCCAAATCGAAGAACGGCTCATCTCATTTTCTCATCCCTAACCCTAAATCCCTAATCAGCTAATCCCAGCCGCTAGGAAGCGCAGCTCTTCAGTTCCCGTTGTCCGTCGACAGTCTTATTCCTCTCTTCACTTCGCCGCTGGTATTCTCAGCTGTTCACTTCCCAGGTTCCCAGGTTCCCGTCGACCGTCGTATTCCTCTCTTCACTTCTCGTCGGAATCTGGATTTGCGACTTCGATCTGCCTCTTCTCCAGTTGTTTGATCGAAGCTCTATCTTGCTAGACTCTGCTTGGGGATCCTAGGTATGCTCGTATTTCTTGGTTAGACGACTTTTTTTTTCTGGCTTGTAGCCATCTGATCTGCCTCTTCACCATCTTATGAGTGTTGCATGTGGTTTGGTTTCTCTATTAGGTGATTATCGAATCTATAGTTCACTATGTAGGTTTATGTGGCTTCATATTTCTTTGAAAATCAATGCTAAAAGAAAGTAAAATTGCTCAATAACATGTTGAATTTGTGGTATATATATGCGTGTGTGGATGCTTAATATGTGGTAATATGTTGATTAGTTGCTGCTGGGTTGTGTATATTGAAACAGGGGGTCCATCAATTTGCAAGATTGAAGCTTGAATAAGGATCTTTGAGGTTATTTGAGGTTGCATGGGTTATTTGGTTTTGTATTTATGATTGCCAAACTAAGCTCCCTGTTTTCGTCTAAATGATGCAATTCAGTAATTTCTTTGGCTCTTGAGTTCCCTTTTTTTCCTCTTGTTTTTCTGTTCAGGAGGATATCTGGTCCTTATTTTTGTTGTGTTTTTCCTTTTCTGAAATCATTTTTCTTGTGTTTTTCTGTTCAGGGGGGATCCTGGCTGATGGTGGGCATTTCTCAAGATTGTGTTTTTATTGTTTGTTTGATCATGGGTGTAAAAATTCTGATGTGTTCGGATGTAGGTTTTAAAAAAATTGATTTTAGAATCTGATGTGTTGGCTAAGCAGGACATTAATATTTTTGATATAGTTTGAAGATGTGCCCAGGTTTTGCTGTGCTCTTTGACAGTGCCCAGGTTTTGCTGATCGAACAAGTATTTTTTTAGGGCACTAACAGACTTTGATAGCGCAGCCTATATGGGAATTGTGTGATTTTAATTTCTGGTTGTTGTAATTCTTAAGCTTTAATTTTTGGTTGTTGTATGGGAATTCTGATCTGTTCGGATGTAGGTTTTAATTTCTAGTTGTTGTAATTCTTAAGCTTTAACTGTGGTAATTCTTCTGGTTGTTTCCCTTTCTTATTCTCTCTCTCTCTCTCTTTTTTTAATGAAAAAAATGAGGTTTCAAAGCTTTGAACTGAATTTTAAAAAAAAACGGATTGGCTTTTTTACTGAATTAGTCAAAATAAGAAGGCCCACAACAAGGCCCAGAAAAAGCCCAAAAACCGAAATTAATATAAAACCGAACCGAAATAATTCGGTTAAATCGGTTTCGGTTTTTCGGTTGTTTGGTTTTGGTTCGGTGGCAATAATATGGCTTGTTCGGTTTTTCGGTTTTTTTCGGTTTTAACCGAAAAACCGATTGCTCACCCCTACTCAAAACCTAGGTTTTTCCAAATCCAACTTTTTTTCACTTTTGTAAACTCATCTTGTAGATTGTGGGTCCCACCATAATTGAAGAAACCCCAAAATGCCCTCAATTTTAATCCTTTAAATCTACCTCCTCTCTCCCGTAACAAAACACTCGTTCCAGCAGACCAGGCACCACTTCAAGTTCTCGTCTTCATCATCAAACCAATTCACGTTCTCACCATTTTACGAAAAGTCACTCTTGTGTTGAAATTTCTTACAAATATTTTTTCTATACAATTTATTAATACATATATGTTTGATCTAATTTTTATCATGTTACATAATTTACTAATGGTAGAAATTTATTTTTCTAACAATTTTATGTAATTTTTGGTATTTATTATTGAATATAATGTTTATGATATTTAAAATACCACTTTATCCTTTAAATGCAACTATACAAAAAGCTAATGTCCTTTTTGGTAAATTTGATCCCTCAAAAGCTATTCTGATAAAAACATCCAAACACTATCAGTTTTTTCCAAAATCATTCTTTAAAAATCATTCTTCAAAACCTAGGTTTTGCCTCGTAAATGGTGAAAATCATTTTCCAAAAGCAACTCCCAAACGGGGCCTTAAAACTTTTTCTTCTCTCTCTATCTTTATGGATACAACACTGCTAGAAAATGTGGAATCTGCGACGGATTTTGCTACGGAATATTTTCCGTAGCAAAATCCGTGAAATTTGCTACGGATTAAGAAATCCGTAGCAAAAAAGGAAATTTGCGACGGATGTAACATTCCGTCGCAAAGGAAAAAAATAAACTACCGGAGGAATTCTTTTTGCAACGGAAACATGATTCCGTCGCAAAGTGGTGGCCAAAATGGCCGCCATTTCTTGTCCTTTTTTGCGACGGACACCTGATCTGTTGCAAAAAGGCCTCGCTTTTTGCGACGGAATGGAAATCCGTCGCAAAAAGCGAATATAACCCTCAGCTCACCACACCCGACACCACCCTTAGCTCAGCTCACACCCGCGTCTGTCTTTTTGCCGCCCTCAGCTTTGTGAACCCCTGCTGCCGCCCTCAGCTCCATCAGCGCGCCGCCTCCCCTAACTCGTTTCCCCCCTCAGCTTCCCACCCCCAGCTCCGTCCTCCCCACTCCCCCAGCTCCGTCCGCCCTCATAACCCACAGCTCCCCCGCCCCACCCACGCCTTCAGCCCCCAGACCAGACCCAACTGCCAGCGCCATGATTCCATGACCGGTGACTATCGAAGTTGTTATTCCCTTTGCTCGTGACCACAGTCCAGGTTGGTTTAGCCGTTTGTTTGTTATCTCTTTTTTTTTTTTAATTTATATATACGAATTTTGAAGTTGATGATAGTCTCTTTTTCATATTCTGTGTGTATGGTTTCTTTAGAAGAAACAGTGAAAGGTTGCCAGCCAAAAATTAACCAGCAAAATTTTGAATTTATTATAACTTTCCATGCCTAATTTGTTCGCCCTGTTACATCTGACTCTCACGGGCTTCTCTCTTCAAGACATGAACAATTTTACACAATTGAGCAATACTAGTCATTAGATTATTTTGGGTTAATATAATTTTTTGTTCTTTAAATTTGCCTTTATTTTAGTTTTGGTCTCTTAAGTTTCAAACTATAGGTTTTAGTCCCTCAAGTTTTATTTAGCTTAAAGCATTGGTCCTTATCATTCCATAAAAATTGGATTGTTTTGCCTTTGAAGGAACTAAAACCAAAATAAAGGAAAACTTGACGAATTAAAAATGGTATTAGCCTGATTATCTCGTTCCTAAGCAATTCTATTGTCTGATGTGAGTTTATAGGTAGATTGAAAGACGATTGTTGATAAATAAAAGACAGAGAAGGGATTGGGTCTTCTTAATAAGGATAAGGTTTAGGTTACTAATTAGCGGAATTAAATTGGACATTTATTTATAAATGAATCAATCTTAACTATGCAAGGTCAATGCATTAAATTCTGTAAATTATATAGTAATAAAGAGTGGAGGGAGTACCTTTATTTTCTTTCTTATATAATGTCTCTCTACCACACAATTCATGACTCAGGAAAGGTTTATTGGTATTCGAATTTCATGAAACATCACTAAATACTGCTTTCTCTTATGCTTCCTAAAACTGCAATGAACGATAGGTTGAAATTAAGGTCTCAACCATTACAATTTTTGTAAAAGTTGATAAACAAAGAAAAAGGTTGATGAAAAACATTACCCAGAAAAATAAAAGTGATGATAATAAAGGCCACACGGTTTAGACATGCAAGTGGATTATTCTGTTTCCATAAAGCATGGTTTCCTATTTTATACAACTTATAAGCACCATTATAATGACATTTAGTTTTATTTTATATATATATATATATATATATATATATATATATATTAATTTAATCCCCTCTTTATGTAATTAATTCGAATATAATGTGTGACCTAGCCTTACTCATTGTCACATCATCTAGCAAATTTAAGAGGCAGCGATGAGTGAAGGATTTAGGGGGCAAAAATAAATCAAATGTTAAAAAAAAAAAAAAAAGGGTACTACTACTCTAACATTTGATTTATTTTTGCCCCCTAAAGGAAGAAAGAAAACATTAACTCATGTCAAAACTTCATCAGTAATTAAGGTCAGAAATTAAATAAAGTTGAAAAGTATGGAAAAGTATGAGTTATAATAATGAATGAATGGCTTGCTGGGATAAGGGTAGGTGATCTAATTAACCTGAGACCTATTCGCCTTAAATATTCCAACGCCTCGAATAATAGTGGTAGGTGCACCTTAACCTTTAAATATTTCTAAGCTTACAAGCTACTATTTTGTTTTTTGTTTTCGTTTATTTATTTATTTATTTAATACACGCTACTATTTTGTGTTCTCTAGCTGCAAAAAAAATGAAATTAATTAATGTTGCATTGCGTGTTTGAGTTCATATTTTCCAATTTAATAGAGGCGCAGTTTTTAATGGTTCCAAACAATCATTTAATTGACATATTAAGTTATCAAAATCATTATTTTCATTTGATTTCATTTTTATGAAAAATAATATTTTTATTATTATTATCATTGAACTTATTTATTCTTATTCTGTCCCCATGAGTTTTAATTTGATATGTTATATTGACATTAATATTATGCATTCTTATGATGAGCTTGCGCAATTTCCCATGAGTTTATAATTTTGCTGTTTTTTTCCTCTCCACAGTCGCTGTTGTCCATTTACCGGTGCTCTTCTCCGTCGTCCGACTACTCTGCCCTTCCGGTAAGTTCCCTTTCGTTTCCTTTTTTACCACATTATTTATTATGGTAAATTAGTATAGATAAAAATTTAAAAAATTAGTCATACTTATTACTCATGAATAAATAGGGTAATTTTGGTTACAATTTAACATTATTGTTTATTTAGGTTAAAATTTGGTTAATAAGTAATGTCTATTAAGTATTTAGAGGAGCATTATAAATATGATTAATTTTGATTTTTCAAATCAATTTTGGGTACTAGTGCATTCGGTGAAGGCCACAGGGGAAATTGTTGTGGAAAATCCTGTATATGTTTGGTGATTGTAAATTTTGTGTAGTTTTGTTCATGAACATAACTGTTATTGCGGGCTTTAATTTACAATACTGTGTTCTTACGATATTTAATTTTGTGGAAAATCCTGTATATGTTTGGTGATTGTAAAATCCTGTATATGTTTGGTGATTGTAAATTATTAGTATTGTTCAATTAACTGTATGATATGTGTTTTACGGTTGTAATTAACACCAAATTAAGAATGTTTTCTTCAATACTTGTATCATTTTTGTCTCTGTGTGTGTGTGTGCTCTTAGTATAGATTTAAATACTTTAATTAGCACAACCCCTTGCGTAAAAAATGAAAATTGGAAAAAAATTATTCCAAGCAATCTCCTTAATATCTTGCAGATTAAATGAAAAACAAATTAAGTCAAACATACATGGAACCAGTTTCCTAGTAAGCATTAGAGAGAGCTTATCAGGTCTTGACCTTTCAAATATGATTTGGATATAAAGATCTAATTTGATTTTTTTAAAATGATGATTTTTAGATAAAAATTCATTTTTTGGCAAAAAAGAAAGTTAAAAAGTTATCTTTATTTTATGTTTTATACCAATTAAAATATTTTTTTAAGAATATAGACGTTTTAAGAAAAATAATATTTAGACCATTTAAATTAATTATAGACCATCCATATCTAATTAGCTTTCCCTATTAAGCAAATTACCAAAAAAAAAAGATTAAGCAAATTACCCAAAAAAAAAAGTCTTCTCATTTTTAGACCTCCATTCCTTATTACAAGGATCTAGTATAAAAATCAAGAGGTTCAAATATCCATTTTTCTTAATAAAGTCTCTTTTAGAGAGTACATGAGAGATAGCGAGTGAAATATTATTGAAGAGAGATAATAAGTGGAATACAATGAGGTAAAAATAGAAAGACCAATTTAAAGTATACATGGAAAAAAAAAAACCAATTGCACTTTATAATTTCAAATCATTGGTTTTCTTACTAAAATAATTAGTAAATTGATAAATTTTATGCTAAATACTTATTCTGTTGTAGGTCACAAAAATTATTAAAGATTTTGAATTTTACATGATATATATTTTATATTTAATAGAAAATGTACATGAATAACATTAGTGGCATGAATTTGTCCAGAATTTAGAAATCACAATTCTGATTTTGGTGTGATAAAATTATTTGTGGCATGTGTTTGTTTTTTCATTTCCTTGATTAATTGGCAATTGGTTTGCATAAGTGGCTAGTTGAATTGACCACTTTTATATATTTGTGACATGTTGAGATGTTAATTAAGTTAGTAACTGAACTAGCTAGGAAATATGGATGGCAACCATGATAGAAGTTGGATGTACAATCGCCTAATTGAGAGAAGAGAACTAACTCTAGCATTCTTGGCGGGTTTGCAAGAGTTCATCAATTTTGCTCTGGCACATTCAACTAATTCAAGTAGGGAGATCAGATGTCCGTGTGTCAAATGTAGGTGTATAAGATTTGAAGATTTTGAGGAGGTCAAAATCCATTTGTGTAGAAGGGGATTCATGAAGGATTATGAGTGTTGGGAATATCATGGCGAAGTCCGACCGACACCGACACCTAGTGGTTATTACGGGGACAGTAGTCATCGAGACAACCTTAATCAATATGACCAGTTGGTTATGGACGTTGCGGGACCGTTGATCGGTCGATATTTCGATCCTGTTACTCATGCTGAACCGTCATACATGGGAGAGGAGACCGATACACATGCTCAACCATCATACATGGGAGAGGATCCTCATCCGGAAGCCGATAGGTTCTATAAAATGCTTCAAGAAGCGCAACGTCCATTATGGGAAGGTTGTGAACACTTTGAAAATAGTGAATATTCATCGCTATCGGCTACCCTAGCAACACTAAGCTTGAAGACTGATCACCATATGAGTGAGAGGAATTACAACGAAATGATGCAGATCATAAGCAAGGTTGTTCCCAACGACAGTAATTTGCCGAAGGATTTTTACCAAGCAAAAAAAAAAAGGTGAAAGAGCTTGGGCTTGGATGTGAAAAAATTCATTGCTGCCCTAGGGGATGTATGTTGTATTACAAGGATGATGCTGAGCTGACCAATTGTAGATTCTGTGGACATGACAGATATAAAGTTGTGAGGAAAGGAAGGAAAATGACCCGTCAAGTGTTAAGCAAGATGCACTACTTTCCTCTGGTGCCCAGACTTCAGAGATTGTATGCATCAGAACAAACAGCTGCTCACATGAGATGGCATCGGGAGCATCACCGTGATGAAAACTTTGTGACGCATCCTTCGGATGCTGAAGCTTGGCGTAAGTTTGACGAGGCGAATCCTTTCTTTGCTATGGATCCCTGTAATGTCCGTCTTGGTCTATGTTCGGATGGGTTCGCTCCTTTTGATAAAACGGGCAGGAATTATTCCTGTTGGCCTGTCATTGTGACCCCGTACAACCTCCCACCTTCTATGTGCATGAGAAGAGAGATTTTGTTCCTTAACGCGTTAATCCCTGGGCCATCCAACCCAAAAAAGAAGATAGATGTGTACCTCAGGCCTTTGATAGACGAGTTGAAGATGTTGTGGAGTGAAGGGGTTCTTACGTATGATATATCATTGAGTCAGAATTTCACAATGCGTGCTGCCTTAATGTGGACGATAAATGATTTCCCTGCATATGGGATGTTGAGTGGCTGGCAAACGTCGGTAAAGCTTGCATGCCCGGTATGTCTTGAACAGAATACGGGTTATAGCTTGCAACACAGTCACAAGGTCTTTTGGTTTGACAGGCACCGGCGATTCCTACCCCCCGATCATCCGTACAGGACAAATAAAAAAGACTTCACGCGGAATGTTGTCGAACGAGAAGACCAACCTCGTCGTTTAAGTGGCCAAGAAATATGGGATAGGGTCAAGTACATTCCAAGTGTCGAAGAGGGGGCTGCTTCCAGCGAACCTGAGGGATATGGCATTGATCATCATTGGAACAAACGCAGCATCTTCTGGGAACTACCATATTGGAAAGATCAACTGTTAAGACACAACCTCGATGTCATGCATATTGAGCAGAATGTGTTTTGCAATATTCTGTACACCGTGATGGACACCAAGGGCAAGACGAAGGACACAGTCAACGCAAGACTGGACATAGAAGAGATTTGCAGAAGGCCTGCTTTGCATTTGGTGCAGGATGGCAGGGGACGGATTTCCAAACCTAGAGCGCCATACACATTAAACAAACAGCAGAATTTAGAATTGTTGCAATGGGTAAAAGATTTGAAAGTCCCAGACGGTTATGCGTCAAACTTGAAAAGATGTGTCAACATGCACGAGGGGAAGTTCTTCGGGATGAAGAGTCATGATTGTCATGTTTTTTTCCAGAGATTGTTGCCTTGGGCCTTCAAAGCACTACCGAAGGAAATATGGTCTATTCTAACGGACTTTTCCTTGTTCTTTAGGGAAATTTGTGCTTCAGAGCTGAATGTTGAAAAGTTACGGCACCTGGAGGCGAGTATGCCCATAACGCTATGTAAGTTAGAGATGGTGTTTCCTCCTACCTTTTTTGACTCAATGGAACATTTGCCCGTTCACTTGGCTTACGAAGCAAAGGTAGGAGGCCCGCAACAATATAGATGGATGTATCCGTTTGAGAGGTAATATATATTTCTTTCGATCTGTTATTAATTGATCGATATGGTACTTTAGTTTATAAATATCCTATGATATTCCATTGTAGGTTTTTACGCACACTTAAGCAGAAGATCAAAAATCCAACCCACGTTGAAGGATCTATCGCTGAAGCATATCTAGTCGAAGAGGCCGCTAAATTTTCGTCATACTATCATCCCCCTGAAATGATGTCAAGATGGAGAAGGGTACCTCGCAACGATGCCGGTGATACAAGGGATCAAAAATCAATATTTAATTATCCAGGGCGAGTCGTGGGAAAACATTGGAAATCAACTCTTGACGGAAGAGATAAGCAAGTAGCGGAGTGGTATATTCTAAACAACTGTGAAGAGGTCGCCGAGTACTTAAAGTAAGATTTTTGTTTTTCCGTTTTACTATTACGATAAGTATTAAAGTATTAACTTCATATATATATATTTTGCAGTTACTTTTCTAATTGGGTCTGATCGGAAAATCCTTCAATGTCGGTGTCCCAGATTGATCAATTCATGAACTCTGAGTTTCCAAAATGGTTTCGAACCTATTTCGCGAAACATCGAGAAGATCCCAATGAAGTTGCATGGAGTTTATCTTATGGAGCTCCAATTAGTGTTACTCAATGCAGCAAATATATAATCAATGGGTATCGGTTTTCAACTGTTGACACGGATGCAGGTACACAATGTTGCAATTACGGTGTATGTTGTCGAGGTGACCAAGTTGACGGGGTGGAGACTGTCTACTACGGGAAGTTACGTGACATAATTCAATTGAAATATCCGTGGGACAATGTGGTGACCCTTTTTAAGTGTGAGTGGTTTGATAACAGTCCGCGTGGGACAAAAATGGACAAGCATGGAAATATTGAGATCCACTGGACAAGGAGATATGCGGTTGGTTATGACCCATTCATCCTTGCTCAACAGGCAGAACAAGTTTACTATACATCATATCCCACATCCCGCCAAGGGTAGAGGGGGGTTATTAAAACCAAAGCACGAAATATCATACCGAAGTCGAAAGAGTCGGATTCAAATGACGGTATGGCTGAACCGTTCCAAGCTGATGTGGAACATCTACTGCCCATAAACATCGAAGACAACGAAATACCAAGCAATCTCTTTGATTCTGCTATGGATTTAGAATTGATTCCTATACAAATTGACAATGAGGAATCACACGATGAGGCAGAATTGATTTACTCTGACAGTGAATCTGAGTTCGACGACTATGAGACTTCAGAGGAAGATGGGCAAGCAGATGTCGATGAACAGGAATCGTCCGGTTGAGATTTGTTAGTTCTTTGTTTATGACGATCTGTTATACTACATACTTTGTTACTTCACTACTGTAATCAATCCTAAATATGTTTTTATTTTATTTTTATTCTTTGACCTAATGTCTATAAGTTTTCAGAGATGGAGCATCAAGGAGGATCTTCAGGTAGTGGGCGTGGTGGTGGTCGATCCCGGCCCCGTCCTATCAGAGGGGGTAGGCCGTCGTCATCTGCCCCTTCTGTAGGCAGAGGGCGGGGCGGTGCCCCAGAGGTGCCACTGTTTAACATGACATCATCACTGTCGAGCTATTTGGCATCTTCACCATCGCTGTATACGTCATCATCGCCTTCTACCCCCACTGATCCGCAGCAGATGGGACAACAGGTTTACTAGCCCAATTCTGATTGATTTACATATGTTTAGTTTCATGAAACCATCTATGTACAAACATCTTTAATATTTCACATTCCTTGCTTAGCACACCCCGTCGCCTCAAAGCCACGTCGGGGAAGAAGGTAGTTCCTCCAATACACCGATCTGGGGCACAACAGATCCTGAGACAGGGATGCTTTGGATCTGTCCTGACAACGAGTAGTAAGTCATGCCAAGTTACCAGTAATGTTACTAATCCCTTCTCTAATTGGTTTGTATGCTAATAATATTTGCATGATGTCCTCTGTCTTTAGCTTTGTGCCTTGTGATCCGGTGATGGCTTTCATCTCGGACCAATTATTCCGTAACTACAATCAAGCTTGGACTAGCTGGACAGCGATTCCTACGAAAAATCGAGATGCTTGGTTCGATGAGTTTATGGTAAGTTATTTGTTTATGGTTATTAATTAAGTACTTTTACAAATTACCACACTAATTGTTCGTTGTTGATTTTCAGAGGAAGCATATGTCGTTGCCTGAACATCGTGAAGCTCTGAGAAAAGCTTATAACGCCAGGGCAGCCCGGTGGTTGTCTCAAAGGCTTTATAACTTGAGAGAGGGAAGAGGCAGGAGAAATTGGCTTCCACAGGACACTGCAAACGAATTACTTGACAATTGGGCCACCAATGAAAAGTTTTAGGAGAAGCGTGCGAAAAATAAGCAAAATAGGGCCAAAATGGAAGGCCCGTCATATGTTGGCGGCTCTATTCCGATGACTGAGTGGAGACAGAAACTTGTGAGTACACGTTATTTTCTATTTAGGTATTCAATATTTTGTACTTTGAAGTAATTAACTATGATCATCATTTGCGTTTGCAGGCAAAGATTGGGGTTCCTCCAGAGTCGGTAGGTTGGGCTGCCTTTGAGCGGACCCATTCCTGGCAGTCTGAAGGAAGTGATGAGAGGGAATGGATTAACTCAAGGGCCCACACAGTAGCGGTTAGACATTTATTGCATTTATTACTTGTTTTATGCACCACAATATTTATTTCATTTTACATGTCTTATTTGTTATGTATTTTTGTCTTTGTAGGAAAATTATACGAAGCTGTCGCAGGAGAGAGACTCACAGCGTGAGACTGACCCCTCATCCTCTGTGTCCGATAATGATAGTCTGTTCTTTGAGGCTGCAGGTGGATTTGACAAGAAAGGGAGAGTCTTTGGATATGGTGCCGCTGCTAGCCGACTGAAGCCAACAAAGCGCTCCTCATCCGGCATTGAAGATGTTTCTGCAGGTAAACGTATTTGATATTGATAATTTTCCATTCTCTTGTCCATTCAAATGAAGTCCAAATAATAAATGTACTTGATATTGTTTTTGCAGATGAGATGAAGAAGATGAAGGCTTTGATAGCACAGATGACTCAGGAACAGGAGCGGATGCTTGAAGAGCAAGAGAAGATGAGGCAGATGATGATTCAAGAACGAGAGATGATGGAGGAGCGGATGGCTAAGGAATGAGAGATGATGCAGGAGCAGATGAGGCGGATGCAAGAGGAGATGATGAGGCAGATGCAGCTTCAACTCAAGTCCCTAATGAACAAGGGTTCGGGGTCGGCTCCTGGTGATGATGACCATGCTGGTGATGATGATGATGATCACAATGCTGCTGTTTAGACTACTGTTTAGAATGTGCCCTTTGTAACATTGTTAGACTACTTTTTAGTATTTGGTATTTGTTAGATTACTCTTAATGTGCGCTCCTTATAATTATTATTATATCCATGAATCACTATTTTTTGTACTCAATTTTTTAAAATTCAAAAACAAAAATTTTAAAATAATTATTAGTTTTGCTAAGAAATTGTTTCTGTAGCAAACGATCAAATATGGAGAAATTTGCAAAATTTCAAGTTTGCTACGGAAAAATAAAAAAATAAATAAATAAAGGAAAAAAAATAAAATATAAAAAATATAAAAAAAAATAATTTGCTACGGAAATAAATTCCGTAGCAAATTTGCTACGGAAAATATTCCGTAGCAAATTTGAATTCGTAGCAAATTTGCTACGGAATTTATTTCCGTAGCAATTTTGCGATGGATTTTCCTTATCCGTCGCAAATTGCTACAAAGGATTTTGCTACGGAAAAATTCCATAGCAAAATCCGTAGCAAAATAATTTTGCTACGGAAAATCCATATTTTTCCGTAGCAAAATCGTTTTGCTACGGATTTTGCTACGGAATTTTTCCGTAGCAAAATCCAAAATTTTTTGCAGTGCAATTAATATGGGTAAAATTGTTACAACCATTTATTACATGAAACTGGACTTATAAATAAGATCAAATTTTTTGGTCAAAGTGGACTTATAAATAGAATCAGAGTGGTACATATTACTTGATTTGACTTTTCAAACACTTCACTTTTGCATGCTGCTTTACGTATTCTGCCGCATCTTATTGAGTTGGAGTTGGGTCTGCTAATTTTTAAGACAATTTATTACCCCCAAAAAAAAAAAAAGCTAGCTAGGCAGTACCATGTTGGTTTTATTTATAAGTTCAGTTTGACCAAAAAATTTGGTCCTATTTATAAGTCCAATTTGGGGAAAATCCATATGGGAACCCTTTTTGGAGAAAAAAATTCCAAAAAGGGCTCCAAGATTCTAAAAATCCTGAAAAAGACCTAGGCCTTTTTTGATATAAATTCATTAAAGTTTAACAACTAAATCAGCCACATTAACAATAAAATCAATATCCTTTAACAACTAAATCAGTCGCATTAATAACAATATTTTAACAACTAAATTAGTCATATTAACAACAATTTCAACCCCAGTTAACAACTATATCAGCCCCATTAACAACTCACGTAGATTCTAAAAATCTTAGAAAAAGCCCTTGGGCCTTTTTGGGATTTTTCCTCCAAAAAGGGCCCTTAAATGCATTTTTCCTTCAATTTAACTAAATAAATGAGATTATGATAATTTTACCCATATTAATTAAGTCCATGAATAATGCCTCGAACAGGTCTCTTCTCTTTCATGGTCCAATGAGTGGACTTGACTTTTGAAACACGCCTGACCACACTAATTTTTCATCCATTAATTCATTTCATTGCCTCTCTCTCCCCCACTTTTTCATTTCCCATGCATTCATCAAAGGGAAAAAGTTGAGAGATTTAACAATAAATTCTAAAAGACAAAAAAGAAACAGTTAAAAAATATTCATTTATAAATAAGAGAAAAGTTAGAAATTTGCTCTATAATTATTGAGATATATACATTTTCTTGGTATGTGAGATTTGGTCAAATTGAACTTATAAATAAGTCTAAAGTGGTAGTAATTAATGACTTTGACTTCAGTCTAGAACTCTCACAATCGCACTCCTTGTTTACTTCAATAGATTTTAGTTTTTTTAATTGCAACACCCTGCTTATTAGCTACGTACAAATTTCAAAAATTGTTGCCCATGCTTAATTTAAGAATATAGATTATCAAAAAGAATGAAGGCAACAGTCATAAATCACTCCCTCATATCCTTTTTATAAAGACCATTCTCTCTCATAGGGTTATCTCTAATATTCTTAATAAATCATTTTTATCTGAAATATTAAACTATTTTTCTTATTTTTTTACCATCGTTAAATATATCTTATATTCATTATCTCTCTATGATAAATTTTCACTCATTATCTCTTATACATGTGTTTTCTACACAAGGGTATATATAATCAAAAAGAAATACATAAAAGTTACATGTTTATTACTTTTAATCAACATTTTGAACAGTGTAGTTTTGGTAGTTGTTTATAAAAAGGACAAGAAGGAATATATACATAGAGTGTGTATATATAAGCATAATCCTTTTTAAAATTGTGAGTACAAAATGAGAATGAAACAAAGCCAAGATTCATAGGCATACAGCTAACAAAATCTACCAATAAATTATATATGTATCGGAAATATTTAGAACAAATTAATTGAAGATGTTCATTAACCAGAAGCTGAGTAAGAAGAGGCTTCAGTTGTATTTTCGAGGCTTGAACTGGTAGGCTCGTCGAACTCGCCTAGTGACTGCTTCCAAAACTTGTTCAGGTCTTGGTTGTCCACTTGTGTGCTCTCCTCGTTCCAATTATCCAGATTAATCTTTCCTGTTAAAGCATCCACTACCTGCTTCATATATATGTTATTAATTAATAAATCGATCTTACTTGTGTCAAGTTATTGGACTCTACTTAATTAAGAAGCACTTAGTGAATGACGTGTGTGTGTGTGTGTGTTAGCCTACACAACAAAAATCTCAAATTGAGAAAAAGTCAAATAACCCATAATTCTACAAAGTCTTGAGTCTTGACAACATACTCCACTCTTTAAGAATTGACCAATGGAATTCAACATTTTTTTTTTCTTATTCTTAGAGGCAAACACTAATGATCTAAGGTTGTGACTTCCCACTCATAAGCGATGTAACATCCTAAATTTTGGACTTTAAGAATTGAAAATAAGCCTAAATTAAGAGGATGGCTAAGTCTAATTTAGGAAGAGCCCCAACAATATCAAGAGAGGGAAAGCCTCTCAAGGACTAAGTACTTCGGCTATACGGGTCAGTGGACTTAGTATGTATAAGCCGTGGGATTAAAGTGTCAATGAAAAAGAGGTACTGAGCACTAATACGGTGTACATCTGGTTGGAAAAGATGCCACCCAACTATGTCCTGAGGTATAGGACAATTAGTTGAGCGAAAATATGTCAGTATAAATCAGTATACAGAAAATATCAAGGCAATTGGGTATGCCTTGCATTTTTTAGAAAACACCGATATGTGGTTTCGTTTGTGGGGTCTTCGTGTCGCAATTCCGAGTAAAACCCGAGCAAGAATTCTGAGCATGCTGCGTAAACTGAGACAAACACGCAAAGCGAGACAATAACAGAGCCCAAACACGTAAAACAAGACAACTCACACCAATAACGGCGTCATACACATAAGAAAGCAAGACATATGGCGCCATAAGGAAGAGCCAACACGCAGGCCCATGCACAATTGCAACACATGGCATCACCTCTTATTGACACCTCACAACACACATGTCAAGTACACACTGATTGAACCATATTTTTATATGATTTTTCATAATTAAATTGGGATTCTTAATGTATTTTCTGGGATATTATTGTATTATTAAGTACTGATTTGAGTTAGGAACATTTGTATTAAATTAAATGTAATTAGGAGTAAAACGGTCATAATTTGTCAATTTATTCATGCAATTGATTCCTTAGACTCTTGATGCTACCTTGTGCTTAATTTTGTTTTATAAGTGTTTAAGGGAAAAAAAATAATAGAGACTTTGGGTCAGAATTAATATTTTTGAGAAAGGAGAAATTATAGAAAAGGCCCCAACAATTTTTGAAGATTGGAAATCAATGAAGAAAAGAGACAGAGAAAAATTACAGTAAATGACCTAAATTTTGTGGAAACCACAGTTATGCCCCAAAAATAGTTTTGGCATTTGCACTTTAGTCCCTCTAAAAAACTTTTAAACATTCTCATTTGAGCCCCTGGTCAAAACTTGCATTTTGACCAGGGCAAGACCAAATCTCACATACCAAGGAAAGTTAGTTGACACAATGATTATGGGGTGTATTTTCAACTTTGCCCTCATTTATGATTGAGTATTTTTTAACTATTTCTTCTCTCTCCATCTTCATAGGTGCAATTAATATAGGTAAAATTGTCACAATATCATTTATTACTTAAAACTAGACTTATAAATAGAACCAGATTTTTTGATCAAAATGGACCTATAAATAGAATCAGAGTGGTAGGTCAAATTCAAAATTGACCCGATGAACAAGACCCAAGACCTTAGAGGAAACAATATATACATCATGAAATAGAGAGCGCCGCAAACCATCTTCGACCTCGAGACCTTCAATCCCCATCCTCCTCGCCATCATCCCCCATGTCGCCGGCGACCATCGCCATCATTCCCCATGCTGCCGGCGACCATCATTTCTCTCCACCTCCAGCGACCTCCGTCGCCTACCTTCATCGTGAGCTAAGAGAAAGAAACAAAGTGCCACGAGTTTATCCAGGGAGAGGAAAACCTTCGACTAAGAACCTCCATCCACCTCTAGACTCACCGGCGACATTGACTCCTTTCACCATCCTTTTGCGTCGCTGGCGAGTGATTCAGACATCTTGAGAGAGCTGGAGCTTGATCACAGCTGCGAGCTTGAATCAGAAACAAGAAAGAGAGAGTTGTAGCGAGAGAGAAAGAGAGAGAGTGTGTGTGAGCTCAAGTTTGAGAAGAAAGGGAAAGAGACGGACAACTACCACCACTGTCGAAAACGTCTTTCACCATCACCTGTTGGGATTCGTACACGCAGCGGATTAAAAATTTCTTACGAATCCTTCCGAAGGATCACTCAACGATGTTTAAATCAGAGTTAAGGAAACCGAATCATACCTTGTGTTGAACTATTCCACGTTCCGTTCCTTTGATCCGGTGGGCTACCTTCTCGAACAACACGTCCGCGTCTCGTTTCTTTGATCAGGTGGGCGATCAACACGTCCGCGTCTCGTTCTTTCGATCAGCAGAAGTCGACTCTTGGATCGGCTTCCTCTACTGGTATCCACACGAACAATCCCCAAAACACAGTTGCGGCAGCGTGCTAGCGCTTCTTGTGCGTCTCTCTCTCTCAAGTTGCTCTAGGGTTTCTCGCGGCTTTTCTGTATACGCTCGACTGAAAATCCCGTAGGTTTTTCTAAACCCGATAAGCGTATTATATAACCAAAATTAATCCTTTATTAATTTTGGAAATTCGGATTTTGAATCTGGTCAACATATCAATCACATCTATCTCATAAATGTAATTGAATATATTAAAAGCCAGATTTGGAAATTCGAATTTTTAAATTTAAATCAAATCTAAATTTAAAGCCTTTTGATTTAATTTATCATCATAAATTAAATCCGAGATATGATATCTATCTATTTAATTAAATCTGAGATACCATATCTCAATTTAATATTAAACAGATATACGATATCTTTATTCGAAATTAAATGAGATACAATATCTCTATTTGTTTCAGATATTTAATTTATCAAATAAATTAAATACTAAACAAATATCATATATAATATTATAATATCAATTTATAATATATATATTAATTTCGAATTTTACATATATATATATATATATAAATCCTAGATCAAATTTAGTATTCATTTAATCTCAGATTAATCTGAGATTCAATGAACCTGGACACCTTCACCCGTGTTGGATTATTCTTGTGTGCGACCCTGCAGGCCCATATGAGATTGGCAGTGGGCCAACACTGTATCAGCCCACAAGTCGCAAGCGGCCTCTAGCAAGACATTGCGACTACCCAATTCACATGGGGATCGATGACACGATACTACCTATCGTACAACCATGTCACGTCCCTTTTGTCACGCGATAATTCGGTCAAGGATGAGGCATGGATAATGTCAACTTCCTTTTCTTGACCAATGCTTTCTCGATTCTCGAGTAGTCTAATAAGTGAAATGGAAACTCCTTTCCATCACAGTATGGCCATACATTTCTTAGACTCACTCATCGAGGGGCCCAGCATTATCTCTCTACATATGTGAGGGACAAATCCCATCTTGACCACTCACATTCCTCCGCATGAAAACCACTGATCCTGGTCCTAGCCTTTATCATCACCCGGTCAAAGGTGACTTTTGACTAGGTCAAAGACCAGTACTCATCATGTAAGAATCTATGATGGTCTCAGGTCATAGGGCGTCGTGACGCAGTTATACATGAGATAAGCTTATGACTTAATCCATGCAGCTTTCTCATAGTGGGTCGGTCCAGCACCTTGTACTCTTACAAGTGCCCATGACTTTGATTCGTATCTCCATACCTCATCAAAGTCATACTGATCTTATTTCATCTTCACTCCCGTGTAGATGACCGACCAGGGACTTTTAGGATAATCTATGAGATTATCCAGGGATGCAGTTATCAATACGAACATGCAAACGAAAATGATAACAAAAGAGAATACTTTAAATAACTTAAATATCCAAAGTACAATGAATTGCCCCTAGGGCATAATTTCCAACAGACTCCCACTTGCACTAGGTGCAATCATTGATTACTCTAATTCCCATTGCCCTAACATGACGCTCATGTGCCGCTTGTGCAAGCGGCTTAGTGAGAGGATCTGCTACGTTGTCTTCTCCTGGTACTTTGCATATGTTTGTATCACCTCTTTCATTGATTTCTCTGATGAGATGAAAACGCCTGAGTATGTGCTTGGTCCTTTGATGTGACCTAGGCTCCTTTGTCTGTGCAATGACGCCGTTATTGTCACAGAACAAGTTTATTGGATCTGAGATGGTAGGAACCACCCCCAGTTCAGTGATGAACTTTCTGATCCAAACGGCTTCCTTAGCTGCATCCGATGCTGCTATATACTCAGCTTCCGTTGCAGAATCAGCTACAGTGCTCTGCTTAGAGCTTTTCCAACTCACCGCACCACCATTCAACAGGAATACATATCCTGATTGCGATCTTGAATCATCTTGGTCAGTTTGGAAACTCGCATCTGTGTAACCAGTCACACAGAGCTCATCCTCCAAGCCACCATATACCAAGAATAAGTCCTTAGTCCTTCTTAAGTACTTAAGGATATTCTTGACAGCAGTCCAATGACCCTCACCGGGATCTTGTTGATATCTGCTGGTCATACTCAAGGCAAATGACACATCCGGTCGAGTACATAACATAGCATACATGATAGATCCAATGGCAGAGGCATATGGAATCTTACTCATGCGGTCTCTTTGATCTTGTGTACTAGGACACAGATCCTTACTGAGATGAATGCCATGAGACATGGGCACGTTACCCCTTTTGGAATCCTGCATACTGAACCTATTCAGTATCTTGTCTATGTATGTGCTCTGACTTAGGCCCAACAGCCTCTTGGATCTATCTCTATAGATCCTTATCCCAAGGATATAAGTGGCTTCGCCTAAATCTTTCATTGAGAAAGACTTTCCTAACCAAGACTTGACCTTCTGCAAGGTAGGAATGTCATTCCCAATGAGTAGGATGTCATCAACATAAAGCACTAGAAATACAACTGTGCTCCCACTAACCTTCTTGTAAACACAAGGTTCATCCATGTTCTGAATGAAGCCAAACTCTTTGACTACTTCATCAAAACGATGATTCCAGCTCCGAGATGCCTGCTTCAATCCATAAATGGATCTTTGAAGCTTACATACTTTACCTGTGTCCTCTGGACGCACAAAACCCTCAGGTTGTGTCATGTACACATCCTCAAGCAGCTTTCCGTTAAGGAAGGCCGTTTTGACGTCCATCTGCCATATCTCATAGTCATAATATGATGCAATGGCAAGAAGGATTCTGATTGACTTGGCCATTGCAACTGGGGAAAAGGTCTCATCATAGTCCACGCCATGAGTTTGAGTGAATCCTTTTGCAACCAGCCGTGCCTTGAAGACACTTACTTTGCCATCCATGTCGGTTTTCTCTTTGAAAACCCACTTGCACCCAACGGTTTTTACACCCTCAGGTGGATCAACTAAGGTCCATACCTTATTGTCGTACATGGATTGCATTTCAGACTTCATGGCATCAAGCCATTTTTCGGAGTTAGGTCCCACTAAAGCGTCTCGATAGGTTGTTGGCTCATTCTGCTCAATGAGCAAAACATCACGACTTCCAGTAATCAGAAATCCATATCTCTGAGGCTGTAGCCGTGATCTATCGGACCTTCGTGGGCCTTGTGTTACTTGAGTAGGCTCAACAACTTGTTGTGAGTCTTCTCTAGTTTCCATCTGTGGTTCTACATAATCCTGTGACTCTCGAACTTCTTCGAGGTTCACCTTACTCCCACTGGTTCTTTTAGAGATAAACTCCTTTTCCAGAAAGACACCATTCCGAATGACAAACACCTTGTGATCGGTGGGATTGTAGACGTAGTATCCTTTAGTTTCCTTAGGATACCCCACAAAAAGGCATTTTGAGGATCTAGATGATAATTTATCAGAGGCATGTTGTTTAACATAAACCTCACATCCCCAAATTTTAAGAAATGACAAACTGGGTTTCTTCCCAGTCCATATCTCATATGGTGTCTTTTCAACTGCCTTTGACGGAACACGATTTAGTGTGAATGCAGCTGTTTCCAGGGCATGGCCCCAAAAGGAAGGTGGAAGGTCTGTTTGACTCATCATAGATCGAACCATATCCAGTAGAGTTCGATTCCTCCGTTCAGAAACACCATTCCATTGAGGTGTTCCTGGAGGAGTAAGTTGTGAGATAATCCCACAACTCCTAAGATGGTCAATGAACTCTTGGCTCAAATATTCACCACCTCGATCAGATCGAAGTGCCTTAATTGTTTTGCCAAGTTGGTTTTGTACTTCATTCTGGAATATTTTGAACATTTCAAAAGATTCAGACTTATGCTTCATTAGATAGATATAGCCATATCTACTAAAATCGTCTATGAATGTAATGAAATACAAATGACCTCCTCTGGCAGAGATATTCATTGGTCCACATACATCAGTATGAATGAGGCCCAATAAATCAGTGGCCCTTTCACTATGTCCAGTAAAAGGAGCCTTTGTCATCTTGCCCAATAAACAAGACTCACATGTATCAAATGATTCAAAATCAAATGAATTCAGAAATCCATCTTGATGGAGTTTCGAAATGCGTTTCTCATTTATATGGCCTAGACGACAATGCCATAGGTAGGTTGGATTCAAGTCATTTGACCTGAACCTTTTAGTAGTTATGTCATAGATTCGTCCATTATTAGGATGTTCTAAATTTAATACATAATGACCAGCATGCAAATCTCCATGAGCATAAAAAACATCATTAAGATAAATTGAACATTTACGGTTCCCAGTAATGGAAGTGAAACCTTCCTTATCAAAATAAGAAAGTGAAATAATGTTACTACTCAAAGCAGGAACATAAAAGCAATTGTTCAAAATTAACAAAAGCCCATTGGGCAGAACTAATTCATAAGTGCCTACGACTAAAGCAGCAACTCTTGCTCGGTTTCCAACTCGTAGGTCAACTTCGCCCTTCTTCAATCTTCTACTTTCCTTGAGACCCTGCACATTGGTACAAATGTGAGATCCACATGCAGTATCTAATACCCATGTAGAGGAAGTAGAAAAATGAATATCCATGACATAGATACCTGAAGCGATAGCCTCGCTATCCTTCTTGTTCTTTTTCAGACCTTCTAGATAGAGTTTGCAGTTCCTCTTCCAATGACCCGGTTCATTGCAGAAATAGCAGACCCCATCCTTTGGAGGCTTTGCCTTCTTGGCTGCAGGCTTAGATTCAGGTTTGTTCGACTCTTTGGTCTTACCAGCTGAGCCTTTACCCCATTTCTTGCCCTTGCCTTTCTTTTTCATACCCTTTCCTTTCTGAACCATCAAAACAGTGCTAGGCTTTTTCTTAATGCTCTGCTCAGCTGTTTTAAGCATCCCATGCAGTTCAGAAATTGATTTCTCCATGTTGTTCATGTTATAGTTCATGACAAACTGGTCATAACTATCCGGGAGTGAGTTTAAGATCATATCTGTGGCTAACTCTGGAAGCATGGGAAATCCCAGCCTCTCAAGGTGATCAATGTAGCCTTTCATCTTCAAAACATGAGGGCTAACTGACGCACCTTCAGCCATCTTGCAGGAATTTAAGGCTTTCATGGTTTCATACCTTTCTTGCCTTGCTTGTTGCTGGAACATTTCCTTGAGATGAGCAATCATCTCAAAAGCCTCCACATGTTCCAGATCTCTTTGGAGCTCTGGAACCATGGTGCCAAGCATCAAACATCCTACATCCACAGAGTCACGAGAATGCTTCGTGTAAGCATCTTTCTCAGCTCTTGGAGCATTGGCTGCAGGCTCCTCAGGAATGGGTCGATCAAGGACATATTGCTTTCCTTCCTGCTTGAGAACAATTCTCAAGTTTCTAAACCAGTCAAGAAAGTTTGTCCCATTCAGTTTTTCCTTCTCAAGGAGTGATCGCATTGATGTTGTTGCGGTGTTAGTGGTCGACATGATTCTACAATTAAAAGATATGCAAAGTCAGTTAATATTCTCCCACTAAATTAACAACCCTCATTATAATTAGTGGGCTAAGATCCATATTTAGCTTAAATTTAAGTCCGCTTTGGCAGGACGCTTAAAATAAGTTATTTAGGTAGGCAACTGCTTTGCCAATTACATCACATGTAACTCTTAGATCTTTATGGGATTCGATCATCATATGATCTGGCATGTTTAATCCCATCCAATGCCTTGAGATCCAAAACCGTTTTGATGATCTCAATTAAGTCAAGACAACAATGAATGTTGAGTATCACCATTACTCTCTTGCCTCATCAAGATTACTCAAATGCATCCACTTTAGTGGAACATACAAATGGGTGATCGAGATTTTGGCAAGTATTCATTAATTGACGGCATTGTGACTTAAGATTTTATTTTGAGGGCATTATTTCATTTGTGAACTAAATCTCCTATTATTCCTTCCTATATGAATGCAATCATTTATTGTATATCATATAAGGTCTAAACTAATCATGCAATGATCATATCAAAACATAATTAAAACTCGTGAACAATATGGCTCATCTAACCTGTAGTCCCCTCAAGCCAATGAGAGGACTTCTCTAAATAATATAAAAGAAAGTACATAATTAGAAACCTCGTTTCACATACGAGGGGAGTGAGATGAGAAGAGAATGTACATCAAGAATATTTAGAGAGAGGCATGGCACGCAGGCCATATTTAAAACTTCCAATCCTAGAGCCATCTTGTTCACCATACCCAAACAACACTTTGAAAGGTAAATTAAAACCATATTTTAATTCATACATTTATGAAATAAAATATTGCTTATGATAAAATTCTCTAATTTATATCACTTTGATTTGATTACTCGCGCTACGACAATCAGCCGGTCCCTACGGCGGTCCCTCTAGCCGGTTAGCGGGCGGGGTCAAGGGGCAGCGCCCTTGCGGGGGGTGCAGGGGGGCAGCGCCCCCTGGAACTTTTGAAAACAACATATTTTTAAAAGAAAATTTCTTTCATAAAATCAAATTTTTAACCCCAAAAGGCGATATCCGAATCGAATTCTTCCATCTGCCGTCATGAACGTCCGAGTCGTCATAGGTCTCCGACGTGTAATCGACGTTCGAACCTTTCAGAACGTGATCTATGCGACCAGAAACATATGACGTCTCCGATCATGATTGACCCCTATGTTATCATCTTCTGATCTCATCAAGATCATCCGACCTCAACGATTCAGAACCACAAGAATAACGGCCGTGAAACCCTAACGCGAATTATCAAAATAGAACATTCAAGATTTAATTTCTTGATTCAAAATTCGGTTTATTACATACATATCACATATATCGGCATGTAGAGAAACCCAATTTAAACGTACGCTGAGTTGGCTCTGATACCACTGTTGGGATTCGTACACGCAGCGGATTAAAAATTTCTTACGAATCCTTCCGAAGGATCACTCAACGATGTTTAAATCAGAGTTAAGGAAACCGAATCATACCTTGTGTTGAACTATTCCACGTTCCGTTCCTTTGATCCGGTGGGCTACCTTCTCGAACAACACGTCCGCGTCTCGTTTCTTTGATCAGGTGGGCGATCAACACGTCCGCGTCTCGTTCTTTCGATCAGCAGAAGTCGACTCTTGGATCGGCTTCCTCTACTGGTATCCACACGAACAATCCCCAAAACACAGTTGCGGCAGCGTGCTAGCGCTTCTTGTGCGTCTCTCTCTCTCAAGTTGCTCTAGGGTTTCTCGCGGCTTTTCTGTATACGCTCGACTGAAAATCCCGTAGGTTTTTCTAAACCCGATAAGCGTATTATATAACCAAAATTAATCCTTTATTAATTTTGGAAATTCGGATTTTGAATCTGGTCAACATATCAATCACATCTATCTCATAAATGTAATTGAATATATTAAAAGCCAGATTTGGAAATTCGAATTTTTAAATTTAAATCAAATCTAAATTTAAAGCCTTTTGATTTAATTTATCATCATAAATTAAATCCGAGATATGATATCTATCTATTTAATTAAATCTGAGATACCATATCTCAATTTAATATTAAACAGATATACGATATCTTTATTCGAAATTAAATGAGATACAATATCTCTATTTGTTTCAGATATTTAATTTATCAAATAAATTAAATACTAAACAAATATCATATATAATATTATAATATCAATTTATAATATATATATTAATTTCGAATTTTACATATATATATATATATATATAAATCCTAGATCAAATTTAGTATTCATTTAATCTCAGATTAATCTGAGATTCAATGAACCTGGACACCTTCACCCGTGTTGGATTATTCTTGTGTGCGACCCTGCAGGCCCATATGAGATTGGCAGTGGGCCAACACTGTATCAGCCCACAAGTCGCAAGCGGCCTCTAGCAAGACATTGCGACTACCCAATTCACATGGGGATCGATGACACGATACTACCTATCGTACAACCATGTCACGTCCCTTTTGTCACGCGATAATTCGGTCAAGGATGAGGCATGGATAATGTCAACTTCCTTTTCTTGACCAATGCTTTCTCGATTCTCGAGTAGTCTAATAAGTGAAATGGAAACTCCTTTCCATCACAGTATGGCCATACATTTCTTAGACTCACTCATCGAGGGGCCCAGCATTATCTCTCTACATATGTGAGGGACAAATCCCATCTTGACCACTCACATTCCTCCGCATGAAAACCACTGATCCTGGTCCTAGCCTTTATCATCACCCGGTCAAAGGTGACTTTTGACTAGGTCAAAGACCAGTACTCATCATGTAAGAATCTATGATGGTCTCAGGTCATAGGGCGTCGTGACGCAGTTATACATGAGATAAGCTTATGACTTAATCCATGCAGCTTTCTCATAGTGGGTCGGTCCAGCACCTTGTACTCTTACAAGTGCCCATGACTTTGATTCGTATCTCCATACCTCATCAAAGTCATACTGATCTTATTTCATCTTCACTCCCGTGTAGATGACCGACCAGGGACTTTTAGGATAATCTATGAGATTATCCAGGGATGCAGTTATCAATACGAACATGCAAACGAAAATGATAACAAAAGAGAATACTTTAAATAACTTAAATATCCAAAGTACAATGAATTGCCCCTAGGGCATAATTTCCAACATCACCTGCGTTGCTGATTCGTCGGAAAAACTCACACCACCACCACCATCAGTCCTTCTCTGTTATCACCTTCATCTAGTTTGCAGGAACTTTTCGGAGACACAGTTCCTTGAGTTCCAAAGCTTAGAGCACCATTTGTTATTTCTATGAGTTTTCTGACGAGGCTTTGAATTTTCTAACGAGAATTTTCCAGATTCTGGCTGAGGTTCTTTTTTTTTTTAGAGCTCCAATGAGTGGCTAAACTCATTTTTCTCCTTGGGATGGACAGTGTCTTGAGTTTCAAAGCATGAATAAGGGAGTTTATTTTATTTCAATCTATTTTCTCTGATTACATTTTAATTTCCTGGTTTTATGAATATTGTTTTGTATTGTTGAGACTTAGTTTACCCGTTTCAATAACTTTGTGGATTAAACCTATGTGATTGGATTGAATTTTTGTAGCTTGTAAGATTTATGTATATGTATTTCCTTATTGATTCAATTATATTATGCTTTCTACATGGTATTGTTCAATAGTATGATTGAATTAGATTAATTGAGTGGCGCGTTATCGCATTCATACCAAGAGGAAGCAAGTTGCATTAATCTAATTCTAATCACACACTAAGTGGTTTTAAACAATATGTCAAGTGGTAGTAGTTAGATACAGTAGTAGGAGCTACTATTAATTAGAAATATTAGATTCAAGTGGTATCTAAGGATTTTTCACCAAGACTTAGTGAAAATTTATTTCTACATTTAATTGAACTATAATAGTCACTATTCCATTTCCAAGAGCCTCCATTATACATTTCATACTCATTTTCATACTCCATTCCATTTTATAAAGAAAATACCAAAAATAATGGTTTAGTATTTAATTAAATTGCATTCCTATTTTAGTTTATTAATTTGAAAATCCAAAACCAATTTTCCCTTATTTTCATTGCATTTACATGACATTTAGATTACTTAGGACTCAATAAAAGGCTCCTTGAGAAGAGAGAATGATCTTAGGTTTGCCTATACACATCCTTAGTTAATTTTTTGATTGTGGACCCTAAAGCTAACGATAAAAAGGCCCTCATCACACACATACATAATAACACATGGCAAAATGCATGTAATGTAGTCTCTCTCTTTCCCTCTTAATGGCCACGGCAATACACACACAAAAACTTATTCAAATTTCCTCCCTTTCCTCTCATTTCACCACGGCACACACACAATTATAACACACACAAACATATTCCCATCTTTTTTCTCTAATATACCCACACATCATAACACACACAACACCTCATTTTTCACTCCCTTCTCTCCTTATTCCACGGCAATCCCCCCCCCCCCTTCTCTCCACACACTTCACAATTCCATACTCCTTCCTCCTCTCAAACTACAACATCAACCATCTCCTTTCGACCCAAACCGTGATCATCTTCCTCTCCAACATTCATCTTCGGTTCGGCTAGAAGCAAGAAGAAGTAGGTAGGTGGTAAAAATCTTCTTGTATGTTTATTTGAGTGAGTTAAAACTCACATGCAAGGGCTGTTTCAGGGTTGTAGACCGAAGGAAGAAGAAGAAAAGTGAAGTAGGAGAAGTCACAAAGTCAGATCAAACACTTGTGGTAAGACTATAAACACTTACATGAAATTTTGGAGATTTTAGTAGTAAACCCAGATTTGGTAATTTGTGATCAAATCAAAGAAATAAGTGAATTTGCAAATTCTGAGACCACCATTGTGTTCCTTAAGAAAACACTGCTAGAAAAAAGGCAAATTGCGACGGATTTTTGCGACGGAACATTTTCCGTCACAATTTGTGACGGAAAATACTATCCGTCGCAAAAAAAAAAAAATTGCGACGGATTATCTTTTCCGTCGCAAATTTTGCGACGGAAAAAAGTGTCTGTCGCAAAATTTGCGACGGAAAGGTGAATCCGTCGCAAATTTTGCGACGGATAGGACGTCCGTCGCAAAATCCGAGAAACTGGCGGACCTTTTGTCCACCAATTTGCGACGGAAAAAATATCCGTCGCAAACTTTGCGATGGACTTAGATGTCCGTCGCAAAACGGCGGTCTTAAGGGCCGTCGTCCCTCCCTTTTGCGACGGATAAATAAATCCGTCGCAAAAAGGGGATTCTTTTTGCGACGGAAAAGGTTTCCGTCGCAAAAAGTTGTTTTGCTTTTTGCGACGGAAATGTTTTCCGTATAGTCCGTCGCAAAATTGATTTAAAACCCCTCTCCCCCAGCTCGATTTTGGCTGCCATTTTCGCCACAAATTGATCATCACCCTCACCTCTCCGGGCCCCCAGCTCGCCTCGCCGCCCCCAACTCCGGCCCTCCCCCTAGCTCGCCCTCCTCTGAGCTCCCTCGGAAAACCCACAGCTCCCCAACCCAGCTCCCCCCGCCAGACCCAGCTCCCCAACCCCCCTCAGCTCCCCAACCCTGCCCCTTCAGCTCCCCAAGGTCTAGCCCCCAGCTTCAGCTCCTCCCTCAAGCGCGTGCAGTGAACGGAGGTTTGTGGTTTTTTTTTTACTCTAGCAATCTCCTTTTTTTTTCTATTGGACACCCATAATCACATTTATCTCCCATTTTCCGGTGGTGTATCTCTGTGCTCCGGTCAGTGATTTTCCGACGGTGTCTCCTCCTCCTCTTCCCTTACTAGGTACCGTCTGCACCTCTATTCCAAGTAAGCTTGCTCTCTTTTATCTTTTTTCTGGTGTGGAAAGATTTGATTTCTTTTATTTATTATTTCCTTCAGTATTATTTTTATTTGTAATAAAATTATGTCAAAAATATTAATGGTTCTATTTAGTGAAATTTCTGCAGAATATATCTTTTTTACTATTTTGTGTTATTTCTTTAATGTTGATTAAATTATTTGTTATTGGTTATTAATGTTGATTCCGGAGTATTAGTGATAATATTAATGTTGCATTAATTTTTTATAGTCTCTTTTGTATAATGAAAGTGTTGTAAAATTATGATATTGTTTATTTATGAGAGTATTAATGTTGCATTATTTTTTTGACTAGTCTCTTTTGTATAATGAATAAATTGTGTGTTAAAATGGGACTATTTTTCATTATTGGTTATTATTGTACATAGTGGATTATGAGTGTTAGCAGAAGATTATCAATTACATGAGTTTAGATTTTTTTTTTAGTTTCTTCTCTGGCTGATTGTATTGATTACATAAAGATCTTGATACTCAATGTGTTTATTAATTTGGATTATACTTATAGTGTGTAGGAGATTCCATGATTTTTTTAATTATTGGGTTTTAATGATTTTGAATTTTTTAATCTTGTATTGTTTTTTGGGACGAAAATAAATTTAAAAGGTAAATTTTACAAGTAAACACAGTTATGTAATGTATAGAATTATTTTAAGTAAAGTTTTTTTATTTCCATTTTTTTTTTACAAAAAATTATTTTAAGTTAAGTTAACATCAATTTTTATTATATAATAATTCTTAAAATCACAGCATTCAATAGTATTTTGTTTTTCACTTTTCAATATTATGATCCTCTATTTGATTTGAAGATTGTAACTACCCCTGCCTCTCCTAACATAGGTGATTCATCTGAAATTCGAACTCGAGACTCAAAGGAATTATCAAAACCTTACACCGCTAATTAAACCAACCCTATGTTGGTAATAATATTTTATTTTAATTAGTTTACTTTGTTTAAATATTTTTTGTTCCCTTTAAAATAAAATATTCCCAAATGTATAGGATATTAATTTATCTAGGACTTTTTATGTTAGGTGAAAGTACACATTTTTTTAAGATATATAGAAAGTTTGTACTTTCAAGGCATTTTTAGTATTTTCAATATTAAATATTTGTAAATCTAATAATTTTTGTTTGGAAAGGTAAATTTGTAATATAAACTCAGGCTTAAATGAAAAAAATAGCAAAAAATAGCAATAAATATTAGAAGGCGTAAAAATGAAAATTGAAAAAAAAAAAAGAAGGATAAATTTTAAAAATATCTTATAAACATTAGTAAAAATAGCAGTAAAAATTATTCGGCTAAGAATTCTTTTTAAAATATCTTATAAATATTACTAAAAAAAGGTGCAAGGATTTAAAAAACCAATTGCACTTTAAAATTTCAAATCAATGGTTTTTTTTTATTAAAATAATTTGTAAATTGATAAATTTTATACTAAATACTTATTCTGTTGAATTGACCACTTTTATATATTCGTGGCATGTTGAGATGTTAATTAAGTTAGTAACTGAACTAGCTAGGAAATATAGAAGGCAACCATGATAGAAGTTGGATGTACAATCGCTTAATTAAAAGAAGAGAACTAACTCAAGCATTTTTTGCGGGTTTGCAAGAGTTCATCAATTTTGCTCTAGCACATTCAACTAATTCAAGTAGGGAGATCAGGTGTCCGTGTGTCAAATGTAGGTGTATAAGATTTGAAGATTTTGAGGAGGTCAAAATCCATTTGTGTAAAAAGGGATTCATGAAGGAATATGAGTGTTGGCAATATCATGGCGAAGTCCGACAGACACCGACACCTAGTGGTTATTACGGGGACAGTAGTCATCGAGACAACCTTAATCAATATGAGCAGTTGGTTATGGACGCTGCGGGACCGTCGATCGGCCGATATTTCGATCCTGTTACTCATGCTGAGTCGTCATACATGGGAGAGGAGACCGATACACATGCTCAACCATCATACATGGGAGAGGATCCTCATCCGGAAGCCTATAGGTTCTATAAAATGCTTCAAGAAGCGCAACGTCCGTTATGGGAAGGTTGTGAACACTTTGAAAATAGTGAATATTCATCGCTATCGGCTACCCTAGCAACACTACGCTTGAAGACTGATCACCATATGAGTGAGAGGAATTACAACGAAATGATGCAGATCATAAGCAAGGTTGTTCCCAAAGACAATAATTTGTCGAAGGATTTTTACCAAGCAAAAAAAAAGGTGAAAGAGCTTGGGCTTGGATGTGAAAAAATTCATTACTGCCCTAGGGGATGTATGTTGTATTACAAGGATGATGCTGAGCTGACCAATTGTAGATTCTGTGGACATGACAGATATAAAGTTGTGAGGAAAGGAAGGAAAATGACCCGTCAAGTGTTAAGCAAGATGCACTACTTTCCTCTGGTGCCCAGACTTCAGAGATTGTATGCATCAGAACAAACAGCTGCTCACATGAGATGGCATCGGGAGCATCACCGTGATGAAAACTTTGTGACGCATCCTTCGGATGCTGAAGCTTGGCGTAAGTTTGACGAGGCGAATCCTTTCTTTGCTATGGATCCCCGTAATGTCCGTCTTGGTCTATGTTCGGATGGGTTCGCTCCTTTTGATAAAACGGGCAAGAATTATTCCTCTTGGCCTGTCATTGTGACCCCGTACAACCTCCCACCTTCTATGTGCATGAGAAGAGAGATTTTGTTCCTTAACGCGTTAATCCCTGGGCCATCCAACCCAAAAAAGAAGATAGATGTGTACCTCAGGCCTTTGATAGACGAGTTGAAGATGTTGTGGAGTGAAGGGGTTCTTACGTATGATATATCATTGAGTCAGAATTTCACAATGCGTGCTGCCTTAATGTGGACGATAAATGATTTCCCTGCATATGGGATGTTGAGTGGCTGGCAAACGTCGGTAAAGCTTGCATGCCCGGTATGTCTTGAACAGAATACGGGTTATAGCTTGCAACACAGTCACAAGGTCTTTTGGTTTGACAGGCACCGGCGATTCCTACCCCCCGATCATCCGTACAGGACAAATAAAAAAGACTTCACGCGGAATGTTGTCGAACGAGAAGACCAACCTCGTCGTTTAAGTGGCCAAGAAATATGGGATAGGGTCAAGTACATTCCAAGTGTCGAAGAGGGGGCTGCTTCCAGCGAACCTGAGGGATATGGCATTGATCATCATTGGAACAAACGCAGCATCTTCTGGGAACTACCATATTGGAAAGATCAACTGTTAAGACACAACCTCGATGTCATGCATATTGAGCAGAATGTGTTTTGCAATATTCTGTACACCGTGATGGACACCAAGGGCAAGACGAAGGACACAGTCAACGCAAGACTGGACATAGAAGAGATTTGCAGAAGGCCTGCTTTGCATTTGGTGCAGGATGGCAGGGGACGGATTTCCAAACCTAGAGCGCCATACACATTAAACAAACAGCAGAATTTAGAATTGTTGCAATGGGTAAAAGATTTGAAAGTCCCAGACGGTTATGCGTCAAACTTGAAAAGATGTGTCAACATGCACGAGGGGAAGTTCTTCGGGATGAAGAGTCATGATTGTCATGTTTTTTTCCAGAGATTGTTGCCTTGGGCCTTCAAAGCACTACCGAAGGAAATATGGTCTATTCTAACGGACTTTTCCTTGTTCTTTAGGGAAATTTGTGCTTCAGAGCTGAATGTTGAAAAGTTACGGCACCTGGAGGCAAGTATGCCCATAACGCTATGTAAGTTAGAGATGGTGTTTCCTCCTACCTTTTTTGACTCAATGGAACATTTGCCCGTTCACTTGGCTTACGAAGCAAAGGTAGGAGGCCCGCAACAATATAGATGGATGTATCCGTTTCAGAGGTAATATATATTTCTTTCGATCTGTTATTAATTGATCGATATGGTACTTTAGTTTATAAATACCCTATGATATTCCATTGTAGGTTTTTACGCACACTTAAGCAGAAGATCAAAAATCTAACCCACGTTGAAGGATCTATCGCTGAAGCATATCAAGTCGAAGAGGCCGCTAAATTTGTGTCATACTATTATCCCCTGAAATGATGTCAAGATGGAGAAGGGTACCTCGCAACGATGCCGGTGATACAAGGAATCAAAAATCAATATTTAATTATCCAGGGCGAGTCGTGGGAAAACATTGGAAATCAACTCTTGACGGAAGAGATAAGCAAGTAGCGGAGTGGTACATTCTAAACAACTGTGAAGAGGTCGCCGAGTACTTAAAGTAAGATTTTTGTTTTTCCGTTTTACTATTACGATAAGTATTAAATTATTAACTTCATATATATATATATATATATATATATATATATATATATTTTTTGCAGTTACTTTTCTAATTGGGTCCGATCGGAAAATCCTTCATTGTCGGTGTCCCAGGTTGATCAATTCACGAACTCTGAGTTTCCAAAATGGTTTCGAACCTATTTCGCGAAAAATCGAGAAGATCGCAATAAAGTTGCATGGAGTTTATCTTATGGAACTCCAATTAGTGTTACTCAATGCAACAAATATATAATCAATGGGTATCGGTTTTCAACTGTTGACACGGATGCAGGTACACAATGTTGCAATTACGGTGTATGTTGTCGAGGTGACCAAGTTGACGGGGTGGAGACTGTCTACTACGGGAAGTTACGTGACATAATTCAATTGAGTTATCCGTGGGACAAGGTGGTGGCCCTTTTTAAATGTGAGTGGTTTGATAACAGTCCGCGTGGGACAAAAATGGACAAGCATGGAAATATTGAGATCCACTGGACAAGGAGATATGCGGTTGGTTATGACCCATTCATCCTTGCTCAACAGGCAGAACAAGTTTACTATACATCATACCCCACATCCCGCCAAGGGTGGAGGGAGGTTATTAAAACCAAAGCACGAAATATCATACCGAAGTCGAAAGAGTCGGATTCAAATGACGGTATGGCTGAACCGTTCCAAGCTGATGTGGAACATCTACTGCCCATAAACATCGAAGACAACGAAATACCAAGCAATCTCTTTGATTCTGCTGCGGATTTAGAATTGATTCCTATACAAATTGACGATGAGGAATCAGACGATGAGGCAGAATTGATTTACTCTGACAGTGAATCTTAGTTCGACGACTATGAGACTTCAGAGGAAGACGGGCAAGCAGATGTCAATGAACAGGAATCGTCCGGTTGAGATTTGTTAGTTCTTTGTTTATGACGATCTGTTATACTACATACTTTGTTACTTCACTACTGTAATCAACCCTAAATATCTTTTTATTTTTTTTTATTCTTTGACCTAATGTCTATAAGTGTTCAGAGATGAAGCATCCAGGAGGATCTTCAGGTAGTGGACGTGGTGGTGGTCGATCCCGGCCCCGTCCTATCAGAGGGGGTAGGGTGACGCCATTTGCCCCTTCTGTAGGCAGAGGGAGAGGTGGTGCCCCAGAGGTGCCACCGTTTAATATGTCATCGTCACCATCGGGTTATTTGGCATCTTCACCGTCGCTGTATACGTCGTCGTCACCGTCTACCCCCACTGATCCGCAGCAAATGGGACAACAGGTTTACTAGCCCAATTCAGATTGATTTACATATGTTTAGTTTCATGAAACCATCTATGTACAAACATCTTTAATATTTCACATTCCTTGCTTAGCACACCCCGTCGCCTCAGAGCCACGTCGGGGAAGAAGGTAGTTCCTCCAATACACCAATCTGGGGCACAACAGATCCTTCGACAGGGATGCTTTGGATCTGTCCTGACGGCGAGTAGTAAGTCATGCCAAGTTACCAGTAATGTTACAAATCCCTTCTCTAATTGGTTTGTATGCTAATAATATTTGCATGATGTCCTCTGTCTTTAGCATTGTGCCTCGTGATCCGGTGGGGGCTTTCACCTCGGACCAATTATTCTGTAATTACAATCAAGCTTGGACCAGTTGGATAGCGATTCCTACGAAAAATCGAAGTGCTTGGTTCGATGAGTTTATGGTAAGTTATTTGTTTATGGTTATTAATTAAGTACTTTTAAAAATTACCGCACTAATTGTTCGTTGTTGATTTTCAGGGGAGGCATATGTCATTGCCTGAACATCGTGAAGCTCTGAGAAAAGCTTATAACGCCAGGGCAGCCCTGTGGTTGTCTCGAAAGCTTTATTGTTTGAGAGAGTCAAGAGGCAGGCGAAATTGGCTTCCACAAGACACTGCAAACGAATTATTTGACAATTGGGCCACCAATGAAAAGTTTCAGGAGAAGCGTGCGAAAAATAAGGAAAATAGGAGCAAAATGGAAGGATCGTCATATGTTGGCGGCTCCATTCCGATGACTGAGTAGAGACAGAAAATTGTGAGTACACGTTATTTTCTATTTAGGTATTCAATATTTTGTACTTTGAAGTAATTAACTATGATCATCATTTGCGTTTGCAGGCAGAGACTGGGGTTCCTCCAGAGTCGATAAGTTGGGCTACCTTTGAGCGGACCCATTCCCGGTAGTCTGAAGGAAGTGATGAGAGGGAATGGATTAACTCAAGGGCCCACACAGTAGCGGTTAGACATTTATTGCATTTATTACTTGTTTTATGCACCACAATATTTATTTCATTTTACATGTCTTATTTGTTATGTATTTTTATCTTTGTAGGAAAACTTTATGAAGCTGTCGCAGGAGAGAGACTCACAGAGTGAGACTGACCCCTCATCCTCTGTGTCCGATAATGATAGTCTATTCTTTGAGGCTACAGGTGGATTTAACAAGAAAGGGAGAGTCTTTGGATACAGTGCCGCTGCTAGCCGGCTGAAGCCAACAAAGCGCTCCTCATCTGGCATTGAAGATGCTTCTCCAGGTAAATGTATTTGATATTGATAATTTCCATTCTCTTGTCCATTCAAATGAAGTCCAAATAATAAATGTACTTGATATTGTTTTTGCAGATGAGATGAAGAAGATGAAGGCTTTGACAGCACAGATGACTCAGGAACAGGAGCGGATGCTTGAAGAGCAAGAGAAGATGAGGCAGATGATGATTCAGGAACGAGAGATGATGGAGGAGCGGATGACTAAGGAACGAGAGATGATGCAGGAGCAGATGAGGCAGATGCAAGAGGAGATGATGAGGCAGATGCAGCTTCAACTCAAGTCCCTAATGAACAAGGGTTCGGGGTCGGCTCCTGGTGATGATGACCATGCTGGTGATGATGATGATGATCACAATGCTGCTGTTTAGACTACTGTTTAGAATTTGCTCTTTGTAACATTGTTAAACTACTTTTTAGTATTTGGTATTTGTTAGATTACTCTTAATGTGCACTCCTTATAATTATTATTATATCCATGAATCACTAATTTTTGTACTCACTTTTTTAAAATTAAAAAATATATTTTTTTTTTTAAATAATTATTAGTTTTGCTAAGAAATTGTTTCTGTAGCAAACGATCAAATATGGGGAAATTTGCAAAATTTCAAGTCTGCTACGGAAAAATAAAACAAATAAAACAAATAAAACAAATAAATTTTCGAATTTTGCTACGAAAAAAATTCCGTAGCAAATTTGCTACAGAAAAAATCTACGGAAAATTTTCTGCAGCAAATTTGTTACGAAAAAAATCTGTAGCAATTTGCTACGGATTTTTTTCTGTAGCAAATTTGCAATGGAATTGAATTTCCGTCGCAAATTGCGATGGATTTTCCACGTCCGTTGCAAATTGCTACGAGGAATTTTGCTACGGAAAAAATCCGTAGCAAAATGATTTTGCTACGGAAAATCCATACATTTTGCTACGGATTTTTTCCGTAGCAAAATTCGAAATTTTTTGTAGTGAAAATTGTGTGGGAATTAGGTCAAGGATGATTTTTTAAAGGCATTTTTAAACATAAAATCATAAGCTTTTTAAAAACATGAAAATTTGCCAGTTTTGAAACTTAGAGGTTAGTTAGCTTGTCTGAATGGTTTCATTGGGTAAAAATCCGCTAACAATTATGCAAATATTTCAGAATATAGAGTACTGCATATCTTTAAAATAGTAGGTATTTTGTATTTTTCTAATCTCTAGTTAGAGAGCAATAAATTGTACAAAATGACCCTGAGTTCTGGAAACCAATCTAAACAGTCTGGACTTTTTTGAGAACTGTAAATGATTTACATATAATTAAATATTGGAACCAATTTTTTCAAAAGCTAGATAAGGAATTCATAAGTTTTTGAACCACCTAAATTGGACACCTAGAACTCCAGATATGAATTTTCAAAGATAAGTTATGAATTCTGGAAACTTAACAAGACAGTCAAGGAAAACGTAAAACCAGGGAATGAATTGATATGTCCTGACCTTTGGAATTATTTTTCTGTGAAATTGGAGGTACCTAGGAACACGTGAGAGTTGATGGAACATTAAAATGATTTTTTTTTCAATTAATTAAAAAGAATTGAAGTTTCTGGACTTTTAAGGACAGTTAAAGATAAAGGCTGAATATAACAAGTTTAAGTTACTTAATTAAACCCTAATGAAATAAGGTTAAAAAGGAAAATAAACACTCATTTTCCCTTGTTCCTAAAAGTATGGTTATGTCCTTAGGGCCAAAAGTAGAAGGAAAGAACTTCAAGCAACCTTGACGGTTGACGAAAGAGGAACCCGAGTAAGGATAATAGTCCTTAAAAAGTAGTGGGATTACCTTACTTGCATGTATTTCATATTACTACTTGTATTTATATGTTTGATTGTTATACTTGCTTGCTATGTTTAACATACTTGAATGATTGAAGCTTTGTTTATGATTATGTTAAGGCCATGATTATGATGCATGAAGCATTGAGTATGAAAATATTTCATTATGTTAACATGAGCTTGTGCAAGGTAAGTGTGTGTGTGTGTGTATATATATATATATATATATATATATATATATATATCATACGTTAGTATTTATCTTGCATGCACTGTAGTGGTATTGTCTACTACTACGATTCCTCATAATCTCATCCTCCACTACCAACGAGCAGACAGGTGAGCACAGGAGAAAAGTGTTGCACAATGTTCAAGGAGGGAGCATTGCTTGAAGACGGCCCAGTAGAGGGACAACTTGAAGAACCGAGGGGCGACAGTGTTTAGTTGGTTTTAATTTTCGCTGTCTGTCATGAATGTAAAGAGGTATAAACCCTGGAATACCCTTGATATGCAATCAAAATTAATTTCCGATATATTAGTATAACAAACTATTTCTGATTTTGCCACACTACTGCGTAAGATTAAGATAAAAAATGCCGGCACCCTGGGCGGTTGTTAGAAGGGAGCTCTCATACCACTAGGCTATAAGATCATTGGCTTAAAGGAATTCAACTTTAAAAAACAGGTGGCATAGCGCACAAGGCTGAAATCTAGGAAGAGATAGATAGAGGCCGTCTTACCCCACAAGCGGAGAAGGAATTCAACTTAAAAGTAAATAAATAAACAGAAAACTATAGGTAGATTGAAAAAACATATAATTTTAACAATTGAGTCACCAACCTGACTCATTCGAGGACGATGGTCGGGTGAATGACGCACGCAATTTGCAGCACAAGAAGCCATTCGAAACATCTCTTCAGAGTTGTAATTGTTCTGCAACCTTGGATCAGCTAGAACCTCAAAATTTCGATTTCCCAAAGCTGTGGATAGTAAAGGCCTTGCCTGTCATTCGCAACATATATATGTATTCAGTGTTTCATCTATCCATTGCGAGCTATCTTATTTTTTTTTTTATTTTCTTCTGTTTCAGCACCAATATTTCTCTTTATAATTTGAAATAACCGATATTTCACCTGTTATATCATTTGACATACCCACTCAACTAGACTGTCATCTGTGAAAGAGCCAGTTTGAAGAACAGGTTTTCGTCCAGCAATCAACTCTAAGAGCACAACACCAAAGGAAAAGACATCTGCCTTCTCTGAGAGTTTCCCGCTATTTGCATATTCTGGAGCTAAGTATCTGTATTCAATGGAACAGTAAATGGTAAAATAAAGTAACTCAAAAAAAAAAAAATTACTATCCAATGGGCAATTAATCCACGGACTTCATCGAGGGTGGACAGAAGTTCATTAAGATAAGATTATGACTTACTTACCCAAAGGTTCCCTTTATTTTTGCTGTAGAGACATGGGTATCAGTGTCTGATGAAAGTTTGGCAAGTCCAAAATCTGCAATCTGATTAATTTGTAGATAAGAGCACTTATTATTTTTTTTTATAGATATTATGGATATTGATATATATTCAAGTGCCAAGTTGGATGATGAACAAATTAAAGTGCCTAACTCTAGTAGTCCCCAAAACCACACACGCATCATTTTATGGCAACCCAAGAAGCAAAGCGTTGTTTCTCAATCTTCCTTGAAGCAAAAAATTCAAAGCCCTTGCACTTACCACTGGTAAGAATATTCAATGCTTTGTGCACTGTGTGACTTGCACATATCTCACAGCAAGCCAACCGTTGCTATATATTGTGATAAACACTCGGACTAACATGTTGCTATATATAATTCATGAGAGAACCAAGTATATATATGGAGCTTTATTTCCATGGCTTTTTTAGAGAAATCATTAGCTCGCATCATTGTCTTTATTCATCCAGTCAAATTACAAGCTTTTTTTTTTCAATAATACTGCCTTTAATCCTTAATATAAGGCCTAGCTGACTAATTTGAGGATATTAAAAAAACTAAATATATAATTATAACATATATTACATCATCTCTTTGAAATACTTAATTATGTGTATCATTATATATCAGTTTAGAAGTAAGATAAATTAGTTTTAAAAAAAATAATCAATATAAATAATATAAATTTATTTATTTAGTCCCTTATTTCTTAATTTCTCTAAAATAGTCAATTAAATCTTATATTAAAAACTAGAGATAATATTATTTTGACGATTGTCCATTGATTAACTAGCAATTCTATATAGGTTTCTCATACAAAATTTTATTTTTAAGGGTGTTTGAACAAGAAAATTGAGGTTTCTCTTGGTTGCAAATCTAAAGGTATTAAAGCTTGCATTAATGAGACCTACGTACCTTAGGCTCAAAATTGTTATCAAGAAGAATGTTAGCTGCCTTGACATCACGATGTATGGTTTTGGGTTCACCTACAACAAACAAAGATGAAATTGGGCTGAACTAAGTAAGACTTCTATGAGTAGTAATAAGTGAAATAAGTTTTCTTTATTGGATGTTTGAGTATATCAAGTAAACTCACAGTCTTCATGCAGATATGCCAATCCTTTTGCAGAGCCAGTAGCTATCTTCATCCTTGTTGACCAATCTAGAGTTTCTATTCCTTTTTCTGAATGATTGCATATATATACCCATTATATATTTATATGTAAGATTAGGTTAGAGATATCAATTCCACTATAATGAACCAGAATAAAGAAAATTTATGTATATTTTCAACTTTGTTCAAACATTCATAGACACAACTAAGGTAAAGAACTTTCCTAAGGTGAACAACACATGGATTCTATGTAAGTGTCATACAAGCAAAGCGCATAAGCAGCCAATACATGCAAGTATATATTCAGAGGGACAATTTTCCTAAGGAACTAATGAATTACCACACGGCCACACACCAAAAAAAAAAAACAAACAAACAAACAAAGAAAAGAAAAGAAAAGAAAACTACTCATCATCGCAACTACTATTCTATGTGAATGTCAACATTCATAGAATGTTGCCCCTATCCTATACCTGATAAAATCAAATTATAAATCTTTCTTTCAGATTTGCACAATCGTTGGGTTCCAAATATATAATGTGGACAATTTGACAGAAAAATGTTACTCTGAATCCATTAATCTCTCTTAATAAAAGAGAGTATATATGAGTTTTTGTATAGGCAAACCTAGAACTAACCTTAAAATCTAATTTAATCTAACCAAATCAAAATAAACCAAAATAATTAAGATATAATATCCTATGATATAATACATCTATATCTAATCCTAAAATATAATAAATATCAAACTTAATAATAAGATAATAATTAATATAAACAATCTATAATATCCACACACTCCCCTCAAGTTGGATTATGGGTGTTAATCATTTCTAACTTGTTTATATAACTTTCAAATGCAGGTTTGAGATATCCTTTCGTCTACATATCTGTTGCTTGAAGATTTGTCGGTATATAGGAGACATATGAATTTTAGAAATGACAGTTCAGTTCTAGGAATTGTCAAAATGATAGGATGGTCCACAAATGAAACTGCCCTAATGACAAACTTGGACGTAGAAGTCAACCTTGTCATAGAAGATGACGCCGTTGATGCAACTGTGAAGATTGTAGTGTCGGACACCAGAAGACGCCGCTGAATTGAGACACCAGATAGAGGATAAGGACGACGATCTAGATTGGGATCGACACTGGAGAGAGGCCAAGGACGACGATCTAGATTGGCATTGATGCTGGAGAGAGGCGAAGGAAAACGATTTGGACTGGGATTGACACTAAAGAGAGGCCAAGACAAGACAAGATGGTCGAGATATGAAGAGGACGTTGATCTGGATTGGAATCAACAGACAAGCTCGAGACTTTTTGGTTGAGGACGTTATTTGGATCATAGACTACTGATCGTCGAATGACGACGGGCTCATTTAGTGGTGAAGGTTGGACTTTCTGATGAGACGATGCTGATCGTGTTGCAGAGACAGGCAAGGTACTGGTCGAGGTTGCTAAGTTCGGACGAGTTGAGGACGATAGGACCAATCATCGGATGAGTTGAGGACGATGCGACCAGTTGTCGAACGAGTTGTGAGGCACAATGACAGGCTTCAACGATTTGTGAAACGAGGAACTACCACCATCGATGATGATGGCTCAATGACGATGATAGCGTCGAAGAGGAGATGAGTCATCAACGAAGAATTGTGCTATACGAACGACTGAATGACCATTGGAAGATGAGAAGGACTAGTTGAAGATGACATAGTCGAGTCAGGAACTCTTTCATAGGCCGAGATTACTAAGAGAGTGACCAACAAAGAACTTTTGGGAGGATAAGCCAATATTGCCAATAAGAAGAAGGTTCATAAGTGTTATCTTTTTCTTCTTTTTCACCATTAGCTCTGATACCATGTAGAAAATTGGAAGAAAAAATATTATTCTAAATCCATTAATCTTTCTTAGTAAAAAAGAGTACATATGAGCCTTTATGTAGGCAAACTTAAAGTTAACCCTAAAATCTAATTTAATGAAATCAAATCATAATAAATCAAAATAATAAAGATATAATATCTTAAGATATGATATATTTGTATCTAATCCTGAGATATAATATATCTATATATAATCTGAAGATATAATAAATATCAAACTTAGAAAATAATTAATCTAAATAATCCGTAGTATTCACCCATATAATGACACCCATTCCATTGTTTCTTCTGTTTTAGGATTCGGATCATATAAAGGGACCTTCTCATTATATATGCTATAGATAGGGATTCTTAAGTACTTTTTTTCCCAAGAAAATGAAATCTTCATTCAAAATCTCCAACATTTATGCCCCGTTTGGTATAGGGAAGTGTTTTTGAAAGAAGTGGAGGTGGAGGTGGAAATAAAAATGGAACTTTAACTAGAGTGTGTTTGGTATATGGTAATAGAAGTATGATATAATTTTTAATTAATTAATATGTTGATTTTAAATATGAAATGACCCGTATACCTTTACCTAAATAAAACAGCCACGGCCACCCCGTCAGCTTCCACAGAAACAACCAGCCACCGCTAGTCTCCATCAGCCATCCACAATAGCATCAACGAAAAAATAGCAAGACATAGAATCACCCATTAACAAAGAAAGAAAAACAAACTGAACGGAGAGAATGGAGGTAGTAGAAATCACTCCGATGGAAGAGGGAGAAGGAGAAGATGACGTAAAGCTTGCAGATTGAAAAGGGAGAAGACGCAATCCGCCTTCTCTATCCACCACTGTTGCCTTCGCCGTGATCCTCAAGCTGTCCTTCATCATCCTTGCTCACCGCCATTGCCAGATGTATTGGACGGAAAAATGGTAACCATTTTTTAGTTCCATTTCCATGGGTAGGGTATGGAACCCAATTCCATCGTTTTTAAGGGTTCCCATACCAAACGCTCTAGATATGTGGTTCCAGTTCCAATTCCATTACCATTTCCCTAACCTTAGTTCCATCCTACCAAAGAGGGCATTAGAGATTCCAAGAGCTTAGAAGCATTCCTATCTATGTTTAAGATATATATATACATGCCATGATAATTCCCTTTAAAATATTTTTTAGGCTAAAGTATACTTTTAGTCATTTAAGTTTACTTGAGGTATACTTTTAGTCCCTTAATTTTATAAAGTGTATTTTTAGTCCTATAATTTTAACACCGTTAATTTTTGCTAACGGAAAATACAAATTTAAGTGATAACGGTATAAACTTAAATGATGACTGTGTAATTAAATGTCATTAAGTTTAAATTTAAAATATAGGTAAATTGAAAAATGTATAAAATTTGTGTAAGTAAATATTATTAGTCGTCACTTGAATTCACTGCGTTAGCGTTTTCCGTTAGCAATATTAACAGTGTTAAAATTTTAGGACCAAAAGTATACTTTACCAAATTAAGGAACCAAAAGTATGCTTTATGTAAAACTTAAAGGACCAATAGTATACTTTAGTCTATTTTTTATGATATATCAACAGCTAAGAGTTACTAGGAAAACATTCAGAAATCTACAACATTGTCAAACATGCTCTAATAAATCTTACCATGGAGATGGAAGTCTAGGGTTTTATTTGGGACAAACTCATAAACAAGCATCAACGTGATCTGAGCTTTAGCAATACAGTATCCAACAAGGGAAACCAGATGTCTGTGGTGGACTCGACTGATGACGTTGACTTCAGTCTGAAACTCTAGCAGTCCTTGTTTGCTTCCAGATTTTTGCTGCTTGATAGCCACAGTTTGTTTATTAGGGAGGATTCCTTTGTGGACAGTCCCAAAACCACCTTGCCCCAGAAAATTTGACTCTGAGAACCCTTCTGTGGCCAATTCTAATTCTTCATACGTAAATGTGCCTGGTGAGTGTTCAAAGACCATGGAAGATGGTAGAGGAACAAGTGGAACCTGGTTATCTGAAAGAGAAGGTGACATCGATAATATATAATAGTACTTCTTTTAATCCTTACATATTGATCTAATTTAATTATACAAAAAAAATTAGTTGAAATGACATATTTTTTAAAAGGCTAAAATATACTTTTAGTCCTTTAAGTTTACATGAGGTATACTTTTGGTCCCTTAACTTTATAAAGTATACTTTTAATCCTATAATTCTAACATCGTTAATTTTGCTAACGGAAAATGCAAACTCAAGTGATAATGGTGTAAATTTAAGTGATGACTGTATAATTAAATACTATTAGGCTTAAATTTAAAATATGGGTAAATTGAAGAATATATAAAATTTGTGTAATTAAATGTTATTAGTCATCACTTAAGTTCATTATGTCAGCGTTTTCCATTGACAATATTAACGGTGTTAGAATTTTAGGACCAAAAGTATACTTTATGAAGTTAAGGGATCAAAACTATGCCTTATGTAAAACTTAAAAGACTAAAAGTATACTTTAGCCTTTTTTAAAACACCCTAATCATTTTATATAGGGGCTAAAGTATACTTTTAGTCGTTTAAGTTTATATGAAGTCTACTTTTGGTCCCTTAACTTCATAAAGTATACTTTTGGTCCTAAAATTCTAACACCGTTAATGTTGCTAACGGAAAACGTTGATGCAGCAAACTCAAATAATGACGAATAGCACTTAATTCATCAAATTTTACATATTCTTCCATTTACACATACTTTAAATTTAAGCTTAATAGTATTTAATTACAAAATCATCACTTAAATTTACACCATTATCACTTGAGTTTGCATTTTCCGTTAACAAAACTAACGGTGTTAAAATCTTGGGACCAAAAGTATACTTTACGAAGTTAAGGGACTAAAAATATACTTCATGTAAACTTAAAGAACTAAAAGCATATTTTAGCCTTTTATTTAATTCTCTCATTTCCAACATCTGTGTATTACTATTAAGGGAGCAGGGTAAATTAGAAAAAGATTGACAAATATAAAAACTATGTTTTATATTTAGGATCAAGATTAACTCCAAAATATTCCTTACATGAATTACTAGAGTAATGTTTAAACCTGATTAAGTAGTATTATGTATCATATAGCTCTATCAAAAAAAAAAAAATCCCTTCTATAATATATACTGGATTTGATATGAGCTTAGGTTTATAATTTAGTTCATGGATAACATCATAACATGCAGTTCATAGATGGAAATTAGTGGAATATATATCCTACCCTACCCCACTTATTTAATTGTTTGTCGTTAATCATAAAGCATGAGGTTAAAAGAGTTAGTTTGCTGTCTCCACCCTTTGTCAGAGGTGTTAATGTAATTTGTCTGCGTTTTGGTATCATCTGACCCAAAAAAAAAAAAAAAAATCAATTTGTTATAATTTCTATTAGTTGCGAAAAAGAAATTTCAAAATGAATAATTACTTCCTTACAAAAATATGAGATGTTAAGTTTTATTTTTTAAAAAAATTTTTTTAGAAGGGGATGCTGACTCAATTTCATCTTCATTGCTCCAATCTAATTAACCCTCTTGTATGCATATATCATAATCTGCAAAACCGAAGTTTCCACGAACTACAGTTTACAAACGGAATTTGAGGCAGAAGGCAGTTACTTTCACCCATTACAAAATTATGTCTCTAAAAAAATGTTTTAAAATTTACGCAAGTCTCTCTATATTTTTCACCCATTACATAATTATGATGTATATCGTATATATTATTCTTGAAGGAAATTTCTCCAAGAGTGATGTTGGTTAATTATAGGTTTGCCATTAACATTTAAAAATTAGTGTAATGATTTCTTTAGGCTTGTTCAAAAGTGATCAAGATATTATCTGTTTTGAGACCCAACACCTCTGACGACTTTAAAACACATCAAGAGGGAGATATCAAGATCTTTATAAAACGTTTTTGGTTCCTCTCCCTAACCGATATGAGAGATAACAATAACTGTGGAGTACGTATTGGAACTGCAACCTGACCCTCATCCTCAAAAGACCAGAAAGCAGAAAATTAAGGTTTAATTAATTACCTGGTTGGTTTGGTGGTTGTGATGAGTGCCTCCTCTTTCTCCATATATAGTAAGCGGCACCAACTACCAAACTCATCAGCAGCACGGTCATCAGTGAACTAAGCAAAGCCCCCAGTAATATACCGCCTCCACCAGGGGGAAACGACGCGGGAGTGTTACCGCCGGGAGTCGGCAAGGGAGACGGTGAGGGAGACTCATCTGTAGAGTAGTCATAAATACTGTAGGAGGGGAGGAGGTGGCGGTATGGCTGGCTGGCGTCTTGAGGAGTAACCGGAGAGGGTGATGAAGAAGACATTGCCGACCGGCGAAGATTCAAGTGTGTCATCTTGGCGTTTCAGAAGGAGAAATAAGAATTGAAGGAAACTTAGTAAATAAAAAAGAAAAATCAAAGTTATTATTTGTGAAACGATTACTTGTTGTTGCGTTAAATTATTTAAAATGAAATGCAGTATGCCAATATGATTGGGTTAAAGTATATGTTTGGTCTGTTACATTTGTCTTTGGTATTATTTTAGTCTCTTAAATTTATAAAGTGTACGTTTGATACCTTAATGTTAACCCCGTTAGTTTGATTTGACAGAAAATAATAACTCAACAATTTTAAGTGATGACTATGTAATTAAATGCTGACTAAACATGTTTATATGTTAGTATTTTAATAAATTAAAATTTTGAATACTATTAATTGAAAATATTTAATCCTTATAGACTATTTTACGGTTTTTCATAATTTGTGAAGAATAAATATATCTTCTTTTTGTCAAAATTTAAAACTCTTCTAAAATCTAAACACTCAAAGTTTTCACTAATGAGTACAAAAACCCTTTGATTGGAAAGAGAAAAATATGTAAAGTAACTTTTATGAAAAATGTTTATTAAAAAAAATTGATTTAATTACCTAAATAATCTGAGAAGATGAAGGCCTTACCTTAAAACCAAGTACTTCAGCCTCTTGCTCTCCTCTCCGGAGATCTTACAGTCAATCTCTCTCTACGCACTCGGTCTCTCTCGCCACATGCACGGACGGTGTGCTTATATTGGAGGGAGGGGACCATGAAATGTTAATAAAGCATCAAATATTGGTCCCATCCTAAAATATTAATAAAATATTTTAAAGTTGTGGACAGTGCGCTCCCACCCCAAAATGTTCAGACAAATATTTAGACTGTGCGCTGCCCACCCCATAATATATACATGTGTGAATACCTTTTCTTTTTTCTCTTTTTTGGTTTTTTTAAATAACCCACACAGTATACATAACAGGCATGAATATAAACAATCAATAAAGTGCTTTCTTTTACCTCTCACCAATCTAAAAGTTCCTGACATCAAGCTGGCACCACTACTCCCTAGGAACCCGTTTCCCTGCTCGGCTTTTGGCCGGGCAGGGAGCGCTCGTCCCCCTTGGGACGAGCGCTGGGAGATCTGGGCGGTCCAGATCTCCCTTGGAGATCTGGACCGTCCATTTTTTGTTTTTTTATAGTTTTTTTTTTAAAAAAATTTTGAAGGTATTTTTTAAAAATCAATTAGTATCCTGAAATATTTTTTTAGTATCAGTCAATACCCTGAAATATTTTTTTTAGACCCTAAAAAATATTTTAAGATCATGAAATTTTTTTCAGTAGCAGTTAGTACCAGTTAACAGGTCCTGAAATATCTTTTTCAGGACCTGTTAACTGGTACTGACTGCTAGTGGAAAAAACTTTATGATCTTAAAATATTTTTTAGGGTCTTACAAAAATATTTTAAGATATTAACTGGTACTAAAAAAATATTTCAGGATACTAATTGGTTCATAAAAAATAACTTCAGAAATTTTTAAAAAAAAACTATAAAAGAAAAAAACTAAAAATGGACCGTCCAGATCTCCAAAGGAGATCTGGACGGCCTAACGCTCGTCCCAAGAGGGACGAGCGCTCCCTGCTCGGCTTTTGGCCGAGCAGGGAAACTAATTCCCTACTGGCTATTACACACATAAGAACCCATTTATTTAAAGGTAAAGGGACAAAAATGTATATATTTTTTATTTTAAGGAATATTAATATTAAATATTTTTTTAAAATATAAAAATACACATATAATTATTAAATGGATGTAAAAGTCACGACATTAGTTGACCAAACAATGAACGTTAAGTTGGAAGGAATGATCAGTATCGCTTGTATGAACTGTGTCGCAAGAACGACGAATAGGTGCTTCTTCCCTACCTCTCAATCTGAGGAACCATGAAATGGAAATTGGGTCAAAAAAATCGCTGAGTACTAAGGAAAGAACGACGATTTCTGTTATCAAAATGAAGGGGAAGAGGATTGAGAGGTAGAGAAGCACCTACCCACAAGCGTAGGTGGAGATTGTTCGTTGCTTTAATCTGAAGATCAAGTTCACTCCCTCCTCCTCCACCTGTCCCCCTTCTGGGACTGTGAGTCAAACCTTTTTGGCTCTCTAAATTCTTTCCTCACCGGAAATCTTCGATTTTGTGCCACCCCCATTTCCTCTCTCGGGCCTTTCTGAAACCAAGCTTTCATCCATGGCTTCCTCTTCTTCCTTGCATCTATCCCAAGCCCTTTTGGCCCGAGCCAGTTCCCTTCACGCCTTCAACTCTTCTTCTAGCCGCATCTCACTTTCCGGCGTCTCCTTGCCTTCCTTCTCTGGCCTCAAGTCACATTCCTCCAGTTCTTCTTCCACAAGCCGGCTTCCGTTTCTCGTCGTCGTGGGGTTGGGTCTGGCTCTGTAATTCGAGCTACGACTTGTTGAGACCTTGACCACCGAAGCGTCTTTGGTTGAGAAATGGATTAACAATATTCGGTTCTTGGCCATTGATGCTGTCGAGAAGGCCAACTCCGATCAACCGGGTCTACCCATGGGTTGTGCTCCGATAGGTCACATTCTATACGATGAGGTGATGAGATATAACCCGAAGAACCCGTACTGGTTCAACCAAGATCGGTTTATTTTGTCTGCTAGCCATGGTGTATGCTCCAGTACGCTTTGCTTCACCTTGTGATACTGTTTACTCTTTCCAACTTAATGTACACCGTCCGGTCAACTAACGTTTTGTATCTATTTGATAACCATATGTGTATTTTTACACTCAAAAAAAAGTATTTGATGTTTGATGCTCTTAAAATTAATATATATATATATATTTTTACTCCTTTAACTTTTATTTAATTAGTGAGCCCTCTATTATATAATTTCCTTTCCCACATAACATCTCTTTCTGCAGCACTTCTTTGACCACATCTGCGGGACTCATAAAATGTTAAAGTGGTTTGGTCATTGATTTATTCATCGGCATGAATTGCTTTGGGTTGCTGCGTGGCTGCACATGGGGTGACTACTATCTCTAATATGTGAGCCAATTTAATACCAAAAGACTATATTATTATAATTAAACTCCCTTTTTCCTAACCATGATTAAATTCCAATAATAAAGATTAGGATGTTGTAGCAAGTGCAGCACAAAGCTACGAAACAAGCGTAGCATGAAGCTACGAATAGCAAGCGTAGCACGGAGACTATGAAATAAGTGTGAATACACAGTCCACGTATAACATCCTCCATTGTAAAGGACAATTTATTAATTAATTATTAACTTGATTAAACCATTCACTAAAATGTTTTACGCACACATTTAAGCTTTGAATATTACCAAATCCGAACTATTTAACTAAGCCTTATTTCGAAATTTATTAAAATAACCAAAACATACTAGAGTATGCTAGGTGAGCGCTAATGTGGCAATATATAATAATTCAATATGTACCTAAAAAGGTGGAAGCACTACTGTTAGTAAAAGTAGATTAAGCTTCTGAAGCCTTCCCTGATAGACCGACGCGAGAGCTATCACCTGAAAAATGTTGGGTAACCATCAATCCAGCCTACTATAAATACTAATATGTGCTTGTGAGGATCCAAGGGAAACATTTTATATAACAAAATACTAGATACATATAATTACAAATTCATCAAATCACAATTTCTGTAATAAAATTGTTATATCAAATTTCATATAATAAATCATATATATATCATGTCAAACAACAGGTCGAAACCTTGACAATCCTTATTACCTCTCACCCTTATTCCCCTGACAGAACCCATGGGCTGTAACATAATAGATTTAGTCTCTATGACAAAACTATACCAAGCTCTCCAATAATGAGGTATAGCCCGGTCAAAGGATATAAAACTCATATCAAACCATTGGTTCCCTTTCATTCGAATATAGAAAGGTGTCAATATCTCAAGGGCTGATCACTAACCTGGCCAAAGGAAAAGGGTGATACCAAGTGCCCTAAAAATATCAAAGTCATCCACTGTGCACTGAATGGTGACATAATACGTGGTATTTTTACATAATAACTCTCATCTACACTCCACATCCATCACCACTCCACATTCATCCATATAAACAATCATATTCTTAGCATGTATATACGAGTTTCAAACAAGATTTATAAAAGTAATGCATCGTTTCAATAATCATTAAGATCACAATACTATTTCATTTCATGATATTATAACAAAAAAGCATTATCTAAAACATATAATATTATAATTTTCTGTCTCAATGACCATTTCAAAGTACTCATTGATGTATTAAATCAATATCCATTAATTTTTATTCTTATAATCATTTCACAAAATACTTACAAACAATGTATTAATATATATATATATATAACCAGTGGAAAGTGATTACCTCAAATTTTTGACACAAGAACTAAACTTGAGAGAGATCAAGTTCACTCTAAAAATAAATATATAATTATACGTTAATAGAATTAACAAAATACGATAATAAATAATTAATTAAACTATATTTGTCTCATTTAATTTTCTTAGAAGATTTGATCTTTTTTTTTTTTGGTAAGCAAAGGCTTAACAGCCTAACAACGACAAATTAAAACATAAAGTACGAAACCTACTAAACTACTGGCGAAGATGAGTCACCAAACGTTCTCTGCTTACTGCCGCAAGGTCTGCTTGGTAAAGCAGCCCGATTCCTCCTGGGGGTTCCTCAAAGTAAATCTTTTCAGATTGAATGTTTGGGTCGAGTAGGTAATTGGCCATCCAATCAGCACACATATTGCCTTCTCTATACGTATGTTGTAACTTCACCTCCCATTCTTTTTGCATCCAGGTCCGTATGCGAGACAGCAGACGAGTCTCACAGACTGCTCCACCGCTTCTGGTGAGCCCAGTGATCGCCGTTAACGAATCACTTTCTAGAATTACCTTCCTGTACCTGCCTTCCACGCTGCCTCTAAGCCATACACCATACCCCAGAGTTCTGCTCTGAATGCCGAACAAGTCCCCAGCCTCACTACAAAACCTCCCAGCCACCTACCTTGTGGGTTCCTCATCACTACGCCACATGCTGCTCGTCCTGGGTTTCCCCTTGCAAAGCCCCATCTGTGTTTATCTTTATATAACCCCCCTCTGGAAATTTCCAGGCTATGTTGAGTTGTGCGAACCCAGACATCAATCACTTCCCTCTGAGCCTCGCTGCCGCTTCCACGTCCTGGATAAGTCTTCTTAAGTGCTCTAGCTTAACCTCCAAGGGAGGCACCACTTCGCCCCGATTGACCTTATTCCTCCAGTTCCAAATTTTCCAGCAAGTTAGCAGGAAAATCGTTAGCCTTCCCTCTGGGTCGTTACTGTTGGCCTCAACCCTTGATCATTTTATTTATTCCTCAAAACATCATTACAATCTCATTTTCTTCCTTCATAAATTGTTTCTCACTAATTATGATTATCAAAATATCACCACATCCTTAATTTAACCAAAATATTCAATTTTCTACCATATAAATTTCACCTAAATATTCATATTTATTATAAACCTCAAATTCAATCCATCTAATCCACAATATAGTTTCCAACAAATTATAAACTCAGATATAAATTAAAAGACCCAATATTACAAATTTCAATTTCTCAACCTAATACTAACTTATATAAAAAAAACAAATCTTCAAACTTCCACATAATCAAAATCATATCAAAGTTTAATTTATATTCTAATTCCCAACTCATAATTTTATATAGTTCAAGATTTAGCAATATTAAACCAATTAAATCCACAATAGTACTTTTAGTAATCCAAATAAATATCCTAAACCTCATTTAATCAGTAGAAATATCCTAGAGGGCATCAATCCTGAATTCCTTTAAATAGAAAATTAAATTTAAGTTCTTACAATAACTAACTAACAAATCTAAACTTATCAAAATTATATTTTAATCATGCTCTTCAAATATACAGTCATCTATTATCAAAACTCGAAACATTTTCAAAATCTTAATCTCAAAATTTTCACTAACCAGCACAATATTAGCTCATTAGAAAGAGAAAAATATATGAAACATCTTTCATGAGGGAAGTTTTCAAAAAAAAAAAACTACCTAATTAATCTTATAAAATAAATAACTTACCTTAAAAACTCAAACAAACTCTCTTTTTTTTTTTTAGTAAAATACTCTGACCACCCTCCTATTTTATCTTAATTACACAAACCTCCCTTCTATTTTGAAAACTCAAAAACCTCCCTTAAAACTAGAGAAAAATACTCTAACCACCCTCTTGTTTTGTCTTAATTATACAAACCTTCCCTCTATTTTAAAAACTCATAGAAACCTCCCTTGAAATTAAAATTTATGTTATATAAACCTCCCTTATATTTTAAAATTCTATTTCCATTCACCCAAACTATTAGCTAATCATTAAGTTTGACTTTTGAATTTTTTTATTTTTTTTTTACCAAAATGTCCCTTTTCGGTATTAGAATTATTTAAGTATATAAAACCAAATCTATACAACCAAAAATGTGTTCTAATAGATTTTCTAACTTTCTAATTTGTTAAAAAAATTATTAGTTTTGATCTTATAAATTAATTTTGACTTAAAATATAAATTAAACACATATTTGTATCAAATATAATATACTATATAAGTTTGAAATTTCATGTGTCATTTAAATTTCTAATTTAATAATTTTTTCACAAATATTTATAGACACATTTGATCGAACACATGTTTATTTAAAAACTTATTTGAATATTCAACATTTTGTGATATTTATATTAAACCAATACTAAAATAATCAAAGAAATAACTATTTGTAAATATTTTTTAAAAAAAACTCTTAAATTATTTAAAACAATATTAGTCAAAATATAAAAGTAAAACTATGGACTAAGTACAATATTAAGGGTAAAATAATATATGAATTTATTTTTATATAAACTTTAATTAAATAATTAAATAATATATTTTTGGAATCTTTTTAGAATATTCTTAACGAAGTTTATTATTTAGACTTAAGTGTATGTTTTTAAAATAGAGGGGAGATCTATATAATAAAGGCAAAACAGGAGGGTGGTTGAGTATTTTACTCATATAAAAGAGGGTTGTGTAACACACATTTTAATTTAAATGAGGTTTCTATGAGTTTTCAAAATAAAGAGAAGGTCTATATAATTAAGACAAAATAGAAAGGTGGTCAGAGTATTTTGATCTTTTTCCCCCCCTTCTTTCTCCTTCCTACCCCGTCTCTCTTGCTCTCCTATGTTCTCCCTCGGTCTCACACTCTCTGTCACTCACACACACACCCATAACACAACGCATATATATTTATAGGAGGAGGAGGCAGTGGATGAGGAAATGATGATTTCCCCGTCCCCACGTAATATACCCTCTCCAAGTATATATTAGGTGGCCACCGTTTTATAATATATATATATATATATTGATTTATTATTAATTTATTCATTATTTTATTTTTATTTTTATTTTTATTTTTATTTTTATTTTTTTCCTTTCTTCTTATGCATGTTTTTCTCTCTTTCTGTTTTTTTAACAACAATAAAATATTATTACTTTCACATCCTTATTCTACTAGTTTCTTTTACTATCATAAATGAAATTTTATATGAAAACCTTTATTTTGATAATTACATAATAAATTCATATATTATGATTAATTAATTTTTCTTATTTATAATTAAATCCTAATATAAAAATTAGGATATTACACCACAAGGATAAATAACCGAGCGCAACTCAAATACGAACAAACAGTGACAAAAAAACTCTACATTATAAATGTACATACTAATGAACCACAAATAATAATAAAATAAAATAAATATAATTCCCAAAAATCTAATTTTCTTTACACTTATTATCCTCAACATCCTAAACCAATTAAATATATTTTCTAACTTATATGAGCAAAACCCAATTATTAAACAATTCCTTGAGCCATCACATAATCAAAATCATTACTTATAATTTCGTATAATTCAAAATATACAAAATCTAATTTTAAAAAAAAAACTGTAAATGGTAGTTTAGGGTCTAAAATTTAGAATGACCATGTAGTTCTTTGAATTTTAAAAATGACAATTTAGTCCTTCAAATTTTAAAATGACAGTTTAAACTTTAGAATTCTAAAAATGACAGTTTAGACCTATGAGATTGACATTTAAGCCTATGAATTTCAGACATGACATTTTTTACCTATGAATTTCAGAAATAATGATGTAGTTCTTTAAATTTCAAAACTTAACCCGATTAAAATTTTCATAATGCCTCCAAAACTCCAAATAAATTATTTTCACTTTATTTGATCAGAAAAAAAATCATATAGGATATAAATCCTAAACTTTTTAAATAGAAAATTAATATTAAATCCCTACAACAATCAACAAACAAAACTAAACCGATTAAAATCTATTATTAATCATTCTCTACATATTTATAGAGTCATTTATTGTCAAAATTCAAAACTCTTCTAAAATCCAAACCCCGCCAAAGTTTTCACTAATCATTACAAAAATCCCTTTATTAGAAAGAGAAAAATATGTGGAGTAACTTTAATTTCATGAAGAAAATTTATTAAAAAAATTGATTTAGTTACCTAAATAATCCTATAAGATGAAGGCCTTACCTTAAAACCAAGTAATTCAGCCTCTTGCTCTCCTCCTCTCCGGAGATCTCACACTCAATCTCTCTCTACGCACTGGGTCGCGGTGTGCTTATATGGGAGGGAGGGGACCATAAAATGTTAATAAAGCATCTAATATTGGTGGCTAAAATATTGATAAAATATTTTAAAGACCTCGACAACCTAACAATATTTCAACAACAATTTAAAACAATGCCTATTTGACCTGAAGAACCTGAAGACCGGCCTGGACGGCTGGACAACTTAGAAATATTTCAACCAAAGAAAAAAACAAGGGTTAAGAGCCAGATTTGCCAACCAACTATTATCTGAAGAGTATCTGGTACAAAAAACAATTGAGGGTACTAAAATTACCAATAAACAATTAAAAAGTGAAAAAAAAAATACCGAATAACTATTAAAAAAAGAAACAACTATCACAATTATATTAAAATATGAGGCATTGGCGTAGGACGGTGACGGAGATGCCGGAGAAAAGAGCGATTAAGCCTTCTTGTGAAAAGACACAAATACCCCTATAGAAGTTCATGGATTTGTAAAAACATGCTCATGAACTTTTAAAACAAGCTCATGGACTTTTCAAAACATGTCTATTTGTCAATATATTTACATGGACTTGTCAAAATATGTTTATTTGTCAACACATTCACATTGACTTATCAACACAGGTACATGGACTTGTCAAAACAAGTTTATGGACTTGTCAACACAAGCGTATGAGGCATTTCACATTTGTGTCTTTTCACATATGAAAAATATTACAAAAAAGTCTCACGGGACATCACCACAATTTTGAGATTTTAATTGACCATTTTGTTGTAAATCCTAAGTGCAATTTTCTCAATTACAAATAAACTATAGGAACTCCTAAATTAATATTTCCTTTATAATATTCAAACTCAATTTTAAAAGTTGGATTTAAAATTTTTATGTACACCTCTTGGACTTAATGTAAAAGTTGATAATAGTCAAGTATAAGTTAGAGATGGAAAAAATCAAGAAAGATTATTAAAATATTTAAATGAAAAAAAAAATGTTACATTAACTAACTTCTTTAATATAATTAAATTTGTTACTTAGGGTCTTACATTAAGGACTAAATGAGTAACATCGAATGATAACATCGGGAATAATTTCCAATAATCCTGGTAATTGGGGTTCTCATGGATTGAGCTTCGATGAAGTTCGATTACTAGTACCACCTCTTGATACCAGAATAATATCCAATAATAAACCAGAATGTTGGCAATTACATCACATAAATGTATAGATACAATGAAAAGTAAGAGGCACACTAGTAGTATCATAAACTTGTAACCACAACTACTCATAATATTAACATTAATACATACAACAAAAATCAATGCCGGGAATCTAATTGTATAAATGCATCATTACAAAATAAACCAAATAAATTCAGATCCACTCCTTCATCTCAAGACTCCCAATGTCATGGCTTTCTTTTTTTTCAGTAAATGTTAGTTTCCCGGGCGAAACCAGCTTACACTCATTTGATTCACATAAATCAAGAGAATCATAGTTATGAAATAAATTAGATGGTTGAAATCAACGAACAAACCAATTTTGTACGCTGAACCTGCTAAATCTACCAGCAAAATATATTTACCAACTTCTCAGGTGTTCAAATTTGTGAAGGGGGAGCAACAAAGGAAGTACCAACCTCATTCTCTTCAATACATGAGAATTGGCAGTCAAAGGCTTTAATCAAAACCCAGCGAATCCTCATTATTTCTCTGGTTCATTTTGCAGGCCTGAACTGCTTGAGGCAGATTGGTGTTTGCCATAATCGCTACTAGGTCCACTGTATTCACTAGTTTCTTGCTCTAATGCCAACTTCCTGAACTTCTTTAGGTCCTCGTTGTATTGACCAGTATCATAACCTGAAATTTCAAAGGAACTAAATGCTCTGCTGTGCCCAGGTGTGTTACCCTCATTCAGATCATCCAAAGAAATATTGCCTTCTAGAGCCCGAACCACCTGCTTCATGCCGGACATCTTAATCGTCACAAACAAGCATTGGATCTCTAGGTTTCAGAATTCTATTTGCAAATGGTCAACTTGGATGTCGGAATTTCTATATTCCAAAATATTATCAAACATTCTATACATACTCCCTCCGGTCTTTAATATAAAATACACTTATAGTTCAATTTCTTCATTAAAGTGGACCTTATACTAAAGATTGGAGGTGATATTATCCAGAAGCTTGCAACTTACAACATATTGCAAATCATCACTGAACTCAATTTTTCATAGAAATTGGTAGATGTGTAGTTAGGGAGAATTCATTGTCCATACAGGCTTGCTAGAAATAGAATGTCCGAAGCAATTCATCGATAGAAAATAACAGGGAACTAAAAACATATTTCCAGACTCGGTTAACTGACCTGGCTCATTCGAGGCCGTTGCTTAGCTGAATGGCGCACACAATTTGCAGCACAGGCAATCATTCGAAGCATCTCATCAGAGTCGTAACTCTCCTGCAACCTTGGATCAGCAAGAGCATCGAAGTTTCTATTTTCCATGGCTTGAAAAAGTAAAGGTCTTGCCTGTAATTTGCACAATGTCTTAGAGCCTGACAGGTATATCACCTATTCGTTACAAGTAATCACGAATTTCGTTTTTTAAAACCATCAGTTCAGTCAACAAAGGCATTGCCAAATGCTTATAGACAATTGGAAAATTGAAGAATGTTTTGTAGACCAGTTGTCTCAACTATTCGTTAAAGTTCCAGCTTTAGCTGTTCAACCACATAATTTACTTTGAAAGTGACCCAGTGTACCAACTACACGCTTATATGGTTAATTTGAGTTTCTCAACACATGTAGCAAATACTAACTTTGAAACAGATTTCCTGTGTAAGAAAAAAAAATGGAAGAAAAATATCTAAATTTACATAAAATATAAACAGTAATGTAAGTCATAAACACAGTAATCAGATCCATTCTGTTTTATAGCAATTAGTAGTGACAATCATAAACTCAATATACATACACAATAAAAAAAACAGAAACTGTGAGATATCATAAATAATCTGTTTCTTAAGAGAGAAATATAGATAAAGCACTGTACCCACCCACTCCACCATACTGTCATCTGTAAAAGACTCAGTTTTATCAACAGGTCTTCGTCCAGTAATCAACTCCAAAAGCATAACACCAAAGGAGAAGACATCTGACTTCTCAGTGAGTTTTCCACTAGCAGCATATTCTGGAGCCAGGTATCTGCATTAAATTAAATCAGAATTCAAAAAAGAAAATGCCACAAAGTCACAAACAGTTAACAAAAAGGGGGAGGGGTCAAATAAATGTATTTCATCGCGAGATTCAAGAGAAAAGATTTAGCAGAATAAAATTTACCCAAAGGTTCCCATTACTCGAGTGGAGACATGGGTATCTACATCTGATGAAATTTTGGCAAGTCCAAAATCTGCAACCTGAATAAGAGACACAGGCATAAGCGCTTGAGAGAAAATGAATTTTTGTATATTGAAAATCTAAAGGTATTGTTTCTTTTGCATAATATACAAATTTTGGAAGGGATTGAAAAGTTTAGAAAGTTACAAAGCCTACCTTGGCCTCAAAATTGTCATCAAGAAGAATGTTAGATGCCTTGATGTCTCGATGTATGATTCTTGGGTGACCTAAAACAATATTGGGCAGAAAATGCTAAAAATTCCAATACCAACATGGCAAACCAAAAGAACTGCCAGGCCTCTACTGTATATTAGTTACATAAATTCTAAAGCAAACTCACAGTCCTCATGCAGATATGCCAATCCCTTTGCAGATCCAATAGCAATTTTTATCCTTGTTGCCCAGTCCATTGCTGTTCCATCTTTTCCTGGAATGTTTGTGAATGGAACAATCACAAAGACATTATCAGTAAGATTATCAAATTTGCAACTCAATATAGGAGCCCCTCGTCACTCAATAGCCAACACAAGTCAGGCAAGATTTGAATTACACTAGAATACATTACCATAATGGGAATTTCAAAATTTAAATAACCATATTTACTCTTCCAACTTGATTTAAACAGTGAACATACTATTATATATTTTCCACAAAGTACATAGAAAACCATAACATGAAATCAAATTACACTTTAACTAAAGTAAACAACAAAAGAATAAAATTGCATTTTAAAACAAAAATTGTAATCCACACCATTTTTCTACATATATGTTGCTTCCATTTTATATATTTTCAGGAAGAAAATCACAAGCTAGCTATGAATAGGCAAGAAAAAACCTGAGGTTAAGTTGAACCAGTAACCCATAAAACTTTCCAGCATTCTACAATACCCGTTCCCAGATTAACTTTAAAAATTGTCTCCCAACCATTTCTTTGCAACCTTAAATTCCCAAATCACTCTACAAACTCTGAGATGTTGATTATTGAATCTTAAACCTTAGAGTTGACTTATAACCTTCAAACGCCCTAATTGTTGTGCAAGTTAGGGTTCCTGTCAACAAATGCATATTTGCAATGAAATTTGTGCTCGTAATTTTATTTGCTCTATTGTTATTCTCATAGAAAGGGGGGATGCAATCAGATTCAAATTTGTAGCAACTTACTGAAAAATTTACTCAAATATCGATTTCTCGTGGTTTTCATTAATTATAATCCAGATCCAGCTTCAAATCTTTCAAGTATTTCAACAGTCCAAGAAAAAATCAACCAAATGTTTTTCATGAACAATGTGCAGTTGTTATTGAAAGTATGGATGTGGCACCCAGAGAATAGATCGCAAATTGTATGTGACCACATTTTCAGTAAATCCTATCTCGGGAAAAAAAGCCTAGCTATTCTCCATTCTACATCACTTTAGCATGCTTCTCCTTTTGGGAAGATGAGGGGAAAATTTTTGATATTGGAATCTTACCATGCAAATGGAATTCTAGTGTATTGTTTGGAACAAACTCATATACAAGCATCCTCTGGGTTCCAGCAATGCAGTATCCAACCAAGGAAACAAGATGTCTGTGATGGACTCGGCTAATCACCTCCACTTCAGCCTGGAATTCACGCTCCCCCTGTCTGCTCCCAGATTTCAGCTGCTTAATTGCAACAGTTTTTCCATTTGGGAGGACTCCTTTATGGACATAGCCAAACCCACCTTGACCAAGAAGATTTGAGTTTGAGAATCCATTTGTTGCAAATGCAAGTTCTTCATATGTAAACGAGATTTGTGACAGTCCCAATGTAATAATGGCAGCAGATTGCGTATGCTGTGGTCTCTCGGATTCCAAACTAGGGCCACTTGTAGAATACATAGGAGAAGATGCGACATTATGAGATGATGCTTTCTGATTCATCCAAACTCCAAGGGGTGGACTTGGCTTGCCACCATCAGTTGGAGGAGGAATGTTACTCTGCCATTGCTGGGGCAGACCACCAAACTGATCAGCTGGAGAAATTGGCATCAATAATCGTTGAGTACCAGAATTAGGTTCAATTTAACATGCATAAATTAATAAAAATAGAATCGCACTTTATGTATATCCAATTGAGCTAAAGCTTATTCAAGGAAACTAAAGTAATACAGGTTTGTCCAACCAGAAGCTATCAACCTAACTACAATACGAAAAGCAGAGAAAGCACAATTCATCTAAATAAATTATAAAATCAACCCCCCGGACATGACCCTTTTTTCACCCAAAAACAACACCGGGTATAGAAAGATAAAATGAGTAACTGAAATTTTAAACATACTTCGTGCCTCGTTTAACACAGAAACTTTTCCTCCAAGAAGAAGTAAAATGAAGTCAATGAGTGTCTCCATCTAATAGATTTACATAACGTAGAATGCAACGCCTCGTTTACTCTGCTTGTCGGAGTACTAATCGACAATCTAACTGACTTATCTGTTCCTTAACCAATTGAATACACCGAAGAACGATGGGAAACAAAACGTTCATATGCATTAAAGTTTAAAGCAATATGTGACAAAAAACCATTAGAAAATTTTAAAAAACACGGGTATATAAACTACATAAAGGAATCCAGGAAAGGCCTACCTTTGGGTTGAGGTGGAGGAGCAGCAGAGCAATCGTCCAAACCATATTTTCTCATCCTCCTCCGCTTCCTCCTTTTATAGAAAAAAGCGCAAATGCCCACAAGAACGAGCATAAGCAGCGAGCCAAATACAGTCCCGACAACTAGTCCAGTTAATGTAGCTTTGGACATTCCGTCTGATTCCGGCGACGGAGTGGCGGTAGGTGACATGGAATTACTCTGAGTTGAGGGAGAAGTGTCATTGGTGGTGGTGGCATCAGGAGGAGGAGGAGGAGGAGGAACCGTGGAGTTGGCAGATGGAGATGTTACCGGAGACGGCGAAGACATCGCCGGAGAAGAAGGGTTTCTGCTTAGGGGCTCAGACAGAGGTGTGAACAAAGGAGGAAAAAGAAAAAGCGAGAAAGCGAGAGCATGAGAATTGAGAAAGGTAGAAATATCACAAATTACAAGATTGAATTGAAGACTGTATCATCATCACATGTGAAGCGATGAGTAGAATACGGTGGACTCGTGGTGGACCATGGCAGTGAGAGACACCGTGAAAATTGAAGAAATGGGATTGCAAACAATTGTGTACGCAAGATTCTAGTCCATGAGCAGTTCATCCGTCACGTCCTGTCGTTTTGTAGGATCTCCTTTGCGTTTTCAGCCCCCAAAGTCCCTTGCCGGCTTCTTAATTCAACCGTTAAAACTCTAAATTCTTTCAATTTTGTTTTATTCCTTTTATTCTCAGCAAGAACAAACATATTTTTTTTATAAATAATTAATTTAAAATTGAATTCATTCAGAATATAATATTCTCTTGGCTCGTTCATGGTGTCGTATCATAGACACACATGCATGGGATATTTTTACTTTTTTATTTAGGAAAAATTAAGCGTGGCAATCAATTTCAAATCAAAATGATATGGTAAAAATAAATACACGAGGGAAAAACTAGGTTCCGATACCCACGGAAACAGATAAGTAATAGAGTCCGGATTCAGAAAAGTTGGTCACCCATAGAGTTTCCATATACAGTGATTAACGATCCACGTTTCAAACGATGACCCAATAGGTGTTGAATTTGGATTCGGCTTCAGTCTTCCTATAAGCCTTCCCTCCCGTCCTCTGGGACCCTCTTTCTTAAAGCAGCGTCGTTTGGTGCAAAAACAACATCAAATGCTTTTTATTGTTTTTAACATATTTCAAGGTGTTATAGGTACTCAAAATATACTTTAAGATATTGATCAATACTGAAAAAATATTGACTAATACTTCATAATCTTAAAAAATTATTTTAGGATTTTAAAAAATATTTTAGAATACTGACTGGTACTAAAAAGATACTTTAGCATACAGACAGATGATACTGGCTGATACTAAAAAAATACTTCATAATCTTAAAAAAATTATATTAGGATCTTGAAATTTTTCAAGATCCTAAAATAATTTTTTAGAGTCATAAAGTATTTTTTTCAATATTATCCAGGATGAGTTATCTTTTTAGTACCAGTCGGTACCCTCAAATATTTTTCAACATCCTAAAATATTTTTTTAAGATTATGAAGTATCAATCAATATTTTTTCAGTATTGGTCAGAAATATCTTTTTAATACCCTACAATACTCTAAAATATTTTTTTAAAAGGAAAAAAAAAAGAGCATCAGGTGTTGTTTTTGTGCCAAAATGGTAATGTTTTAAGGAAGAAGATAGCAAAGGATGAGAAGGTGCAGAGGACTGAAGGCCGAATCCGTTGAATTATAGGTAATATTGATGTAATAATTCACTGGGTTTGGGACATACACATGCATGGAGCCCAAAAAATCTTACTACTTTATGTCCTAAATTTAAGGACCCGTTTAGTACAAGGAACTCACGAGAGTTCCTGTGAACATAATAAAGTTCCTATGAGTAAAACACATTTGGTGCCCAGCTTTCCGTCAAACCAAGTTTCTACATAGCTTCATCTTCCCACAAAAATTTGCGGGATTTCAAAATCTTCCCAGGAGAATGAATTAATGAGACAGAAAAGCCCCTCTAAAGGTGGTCTCTCGTAGCTTCTTCAAGCTCGATTCTTCATCCCCAAATCGCTCTCCCTCCAAAGACGTAGCTATGACTCGAGCTCTCTGGCCTTCTCGTTTCCAACGATAACAGAGAAGAGGACAACAATGGTGGCTCGTCGGAGATGCAAGAAGGTTGCCGGTGGTCTACTTCAAATAAACTCTCTCACGGTGGTCTGAAGAATGAAGAAATCACAGAGAATGATTGATGTGAACAATAAAACTATGAAAGAAGATTTATGTATCAGCAAAATTTGTAAAAGCAGCAATCCATCTTTCTTAGTTTCACCACTTTCAATTTCTACTATTTATTTTCATTCCTCATCCTTCTCCTCCAATATACTGAAATTAATTGCAACACAGTTTCAGCTACTGTCAGTTTATCTGTTCAAACTTAGACTCTTTTAAGTGAATGTTACGTTTGAACTTGTCAACTTTGTTCGATATGTCTGATATGAAGCAAGAATTCTGGGGTCAACTTCCGAAATCCATAACTCTTTTATCTGAACTCCTTTGAACTTGCTTTTGGTGTCTATGTGACGCATTAGAGTCTAGTTTCATATGAAAAAAGTTTCACCACAATCGGATTTGTGGTTTGAGAGATATGATCAAATTATTGAACCTTGTCCATGTAAAATGTAAAACAGAGCTAAACAGAGTAATGTGAACAATGAATTTGAGAATGAAGTTAATGTTCATGTATCAGTTAGTTGCAGTTGTTTAACATATGTGCATCTTAAAAATTTCATTTTATGAAAAACAGTAATGTTTTCAATTGGTATTGTCGGATTCTTGCACTTGATTATGAATATTCATATATGTTTTATTGATGCAATCTAAGTTCCTTTCCCTTTCTATGTTTCTCCTGGAAATCCTTATCACCTCTAGCCATCGTTTTGATCGTCGCCCTCACAAATCCCATCGGAAGCTCTTTTGATTTTCCTTCTCAACCATTACAATCGCGATGTAGGTGGTCTGTTTCTGCCCGATATCCAAAAAAAAAAAAAAAGTCAGTCAACTCTTTTTCTCTTTTTTTTGTTAGGGGTATTATAGGTATTTTACCTCTCATTATCACTTAACCAACACCCAATTCTTCTTACCAAACAAATTATCTTTCCTCAACTTACTTATATTCTCATGTCAACCAAATAGACCAATTTTTTAAAGTTCCCTCTCAATCTTCACTTTAATTCCTTTCCATTCTTTAAGTTTCTTTCCTTCCTTAAATATTCCCTGAACCAAACGGGCCCTAAGAGTTCCAACTAGATTTGGCTTTTTTTTTTTTCCCTTTTTTTTTTCCCTAAGGTTTTCCTTTTGAGGTCTAAAGTGAAAAAATTGTTTGTCCATCTCAACAAATGTGCCTTTTCATAATTTGAACTTACGTTTTCCTCCGAGATAGATTTAGTTTCAAATATAAGATGTCAAATCATTTTTTCTCATATACTTATCATTTTTTTTAATTAATTAGTTTAGCTTATAAATTGATATATAATATAATATTATATCGCATTTGTTTAAATTAACAAATTTATTTTATTTCCTTAATCTACGTAAATTAATTAAGTAACTCTTTTGTTAGTGATAGCCAGATGAGGAGTAATATTTAAAAAGGTTTAAGAAAATACATGTTGCCAGTTGGAGCTTGATGTGGTAACAAGATAGGGAGGATGATGATATGAGCAATATTTAAGGTTCAGAGTCCCTTAATATCACGCAAAAAGCCAAAAACAATTCTATAAATGATAATTTTAAGGAAAAATTAAGAAAATGTATTTTGAAATACCTCATAATTCTCTATTATTCCCTGCATTAAATTAAATTTAGACAATGTCATCACTACTCTGCACACTCATTTAATTTGTCTATTTAGAAATGCCTTATTAGTAATTACGAGTAGGTCACATATGATACAATATCAGGCTATTTTCCATAAAAAACCTTAATTAAATATCTAATTACCAAAATGCCCCTGTTTTCAAACTATTTCCCTCTTTGCCCCTGTTTAGTCGACTAAACCTATGTTTAGTCGACTAAACCCGTGACGTGTATTTTTTTTTTGTTTTCCCGACATTTAGTCGACTAAGCACTGTAGCTTAGTCGACTAAATCTCGGACAGAGAGCAATTTTCATTTAAACCCGATATTTAGTCGACTAAGCTACAGTGCTTAGTCGACTAAATGTCGGACAGAAGGTTTTTAAAAACCCCAAATCGCGCATAAGGAGCCCTAAATAACCGACTAAACACTGTGGAGCTCTCATCCTCTGTTTTTTTCTCTCAACCGTTGCTCGATTCCTTGGTGGGTTGCGAGGAGATCTTCAATTTAGTGCCGTTTGTGTCGATCTAGGTATGTTCCTCATCTCCATTTCGAAGTTCTGACGTAGGTTTTGTGATTTTGCGATTCCTCATTTGGGTTTTTACGTTTTGCATTTGATTGGATTGTTTTTTGGTCGATTTTGTGCATGTTGCTTTGATTTAGATATGTTTCGTTCTTCATTTTCATGTTCCGACGTCGTTTTTGCGGTTATGTGAACCCACATTTGCGTTGTTGCGTTTTTCCCTTTGCTCTCTTTGTTTTAGAAAACTTAGTGTCTCATAATAGTGTGTTAAGAAGTTACTATTTTCTACGTTTAGGAATAATCATTGATTAATGCACTAGACGCAACAATATTTGAATTGTGAATTGTTATTCAAAGGTTTGTTTTAGAGATATTTTTGCCTAACGGTTAAGTATGCAAGATTTGAATTGCACTAGACGCAACAATATTTTTGCAATATTTGAATTGCAACGGTTAAGTATGCAAGATTTGCTGTTTATATTGATAGTCAAATGATCTCATTGATTAATTGCTATCTACTTACTTCAGTATTGTATATAAAGCTTCAATATCATGTCTTCATTGGCTATAGGTTAGAACCTGCTTCTGTTATCTATTGTTATTATTTCTGTTATCTATGACTTTTTAATTGTGATTATTTCTGTTAAGCTACCCTGATATACTTCTAAGATGTAGGTAGTTGTAAGTCTTTTGCAAACTCAACTGAAGTTGTGTGTGCCATTATAAGTTCTGGCTATAGATAACTACTTGCTAATGTCTATTTGTAGGCCTGTGTTGCAATTATGCGTCGTCGAGAAGAGCCTTCTGGCAGCGGCAATGAGAGAAGAGAGAGGCGGGTTAAGCACCGGGCGAACCGCGGGGCATCCTCTTCTAGGTCACAACAGCAACCGGATCCTGAGCCCGTTGTTGACCTTAGGTTTGGTTATCTGTTCAACAATAATGAAACAGAGCATGCACACTTCATGGAAACTTTTGCTAGAAGACCCATTATCAAGCCGAAGTCATTAGACATGACATTCTTTGTAGATGAGGGATTTGACATAGTGGCGATATTGGGGACTTCCTACTTGACAGGGCTGGCCGAGATGACTTGTCCCTATTCTGAGGTTATGGTGAGAGCTTTCTACCATAACCTTAGCTACATAAATGGCGATCTGAAGTCTAGTGTCTGCGGGATTGACATAGTGATGACGGCTCCCATCTGGAAGGATATATTGGGATTTGATTTTGATGCAGAGGATAGGTACATGTATGACGGTGATAGCAATGTAGTCATCACGGGATTTCATCGAGATGAGGCCGTGCAGGAGGCCAGGAGGCCAGGAGTTCACAGAGCTATAGTTACTGTGGGCCAGCTGACTGTTAGTTCTCGTATCCTCTTCTACGTCATGACCCACATTTTGTTCCCTCGGGCTTACAATCATTCGAGGGTGTTGGAGGGTGACATACCTGTGATGTGGTCTATTCGACATGGGAGACCGGTGAACTGGAGACATTACATTTGCTGGATGATGTCCAAGGCTAAACAGAAGGATACAGCTGCACTCCCATACGCCTATCTAGTTCAGAGAATTTTGGAGTATTTTGGTGTTCCAATGCAGAATGAGGAAATGGTAAGTGTGCGAACGTGGAATGCTAGGTTTGGACAGCGACTATTGGAGCAATGCAAGATCTCCAAGGTAGCAGATGGGGTGTGGCAATACGCTGGTGCAGAGGAGGGTGTCCCTGAGGGTGTCCCTGAAGGTGGCCCGGCCCCACACATTATTCCTCCTGAGGTCCCAGATGAGGGTGACGATGATGATGTGCAGATGGAGGACCTCGTTGAGCCGGAGGGTGGATTCTCCTTACATGATGTCATGCAAGCTATCCATGCTAACAAGCAACAGATGTTAATGATGGAAGCCAAACAGAAAAAGAGGTGGAAGTGGATGTATGGTCGGATGAAGGGGTTAGAGGATACGCTTGGACGGCTGCGGCTTGGACGACCATTTAGTGATGCCGAGGACGATGACCAGGAGGATCCCGGGACATCTACGGATGAAGAGTAGATCTAGGGACTTTATGTTTTATGTTTGCTATGTGACTTGATTTAGTTTTTTTTTTGTTTTTTGGCTTGAACTTGGTGAACTTTATCTGGAACTGGTGCTTTTTTACTAATGAATATTCATGCTTTCGGTTTATGTGGTTTAAGTTTGTCCATTTTGGTTTAGACGGGTTATAGGACTATGAAATCCATTTTAGAACATTAGGTTCTCAAACCTCTGTAACAACCTTAATTGTTGGCAAAAATACGTTGCCCAAGTCACATTGACGTGTATCTCTGAGTTGGCACAGGTTTCGTGCAAGAATGAAGGGGATTTCAGCAAGTGAGCATGCCTCTGCCTCTGATTTAGTCGACTAAACCATATGGTTTAGTCGACTAAATCAGTGTTTAGTCGACTAAACCATATGGTTTAGTCGACTAAATCAGAGGCAGAGGCATGCTCACTTGCTGAAATCCCCTTCATTCTTGCACGAAACCTGTGCCAACTCAGAGATACACGTCAATGTGACTTGGGCAACGTATTTTTGCCAACAATTAAGGTTGTTACAGAGGTTTGAGAACCTAATGTTCCAAAACTAGTCAATCGTTCAATAAATAAGTGAATGCTTACAATCATTCGTATGTCCTATTAATTACTTAAACAAGTAAACATAAGTGCAATACAAAACATGTTATATAGAATTCAAGCTCGTCTAAGCCTCGTTGGACATGTGCGCATATTATGACCGGTTTGGTTGCAACCCCTACATCTTTGCTGACTGCTTGCGGGTTGAGACTCCACCCAATCCATCTCATTCTGTATCCTTGTAGACTTTGGTCTTCCCTTTGTGCGTGTCAAAGTTACATTTGGGATAACGGTGGGTCCCTCTCCTTGTTGAATCAACAATTCATTGCCTATCGGATACCAATGTGCTGCATACACCTGTGATATGTATTGGACAGTGAATACCGGGTCAACGTAACTGTAATGGTTCAATTTTTCCATCTTGCATACTGCTAATACGTGACTGCAGGGATACCTTCTTGCTGTGAACCTCCCACATTGACATTTGCGATTGATCAAGTCAACCCTCATTATGTCACCGGCGACATGTGTAGATTGATTGTAAGCATCCTCAACCTCAAATAACTGTAAATCTCTGTCATAAATTCGCACACGATAATGGACGGTCAACTGGTTCATCCTTTGTAAATCATCTTCGACTTTTTTCGCGACTATCCTTCCCTCAGCGATATTTCTGTTAATCTCAACACGTCTGGTGACAAAATATTCGACAAGTCTACTACAGGTCAGCTTTACCAATGCCGTTATTGGCAGATTACGTGCACCCCTGAGAACCTTGTTGACACACTCAGCGAGGTTTGTCGTCATGTGACCAAATCTCCGTCCTTCTACATCGTGTGACCTGCACCATTTCTCCTTTGCAAGTCGCTCAAACCAGGTGACACACTGTGGATTTGCATCAATAAACTCTTGAAACTTGATGTCAAACATGATCTTTGAACTCATGTACCCTGTATAACAACGAACATTAACTCATAAAAATGGACACAAATCAATTATCACAAATGCGTTCAACAAGTAAATAACATGTCAACTGTCATACCTAGTTTCATTACAGCTTTCTTCAATTGCACATCCCTAAATCTAGTATTAAAGTTGCTGCCAACATGACGGAGGCAATACACATGATAGGCATATGGAGGCTGCCAAGTACGGTGATCTTGTACTGCCCTTATGATACTGGCATGACGATCAGATATCAAACAAATGCCCTGTCGCTGCGTCACATGGTCACGTAGGAGACACAGAAACCACCACCAATCGTCATACTTCTCACCAGGACGAATAATAGCAAAGGCAATGGGGAGGAGCTTCCCATCCCCATCCTGTGAAGTTGCAATCAACAGAGTACCTTTGTATTTTCCGTACAGGTGGGTGCCATCAACTTGAAGTATGGGCTTACAGTATTTGAAGGCTTCTATGGTTTGGTGAAATGTCCAAAAAACCCTACGAAAGACGCGTTTGTCGCTATAAAAACGATGTTCGTCGAAGCACTCATCAGTATCAAGCCTGAAAACAGAACCCACGTTACACTGCGTCATGTATGTCAACCAATTGGGCAAAAATGCATATGATTCCTCCCAATCACCAAATAACTTCACAATGGCCTTCATTTTCGCCTTCCAAGCCTTCTTGTATGTTATATTATATCCATACAAACGTTGTATCCTCTCTTGTATCAGCACTGGTTTTATAGCTGGATCTTCTCTTAACATACCTGGTGAAAACAAAGCAACTTCTAAATGTCAAACAATAAACAAAACGAATGTAACATCAACAAAATAGAAAACCTACTAATAATGGCTGCACATATAACGTCTGAATCCAGTTGTCTATGATCCCGGGCAAGACCTTGGTTGACGCAGGTGTGCTCTTGACCCCACTTACGTACAACCCAACCATTTCCATTCTTGGGGGAAATTGCCCTCATATACCAGGGACAACCATCAGCATGGTTTTGACACTGCATCACAAACCTATGGTCATCGCTTTTTGCAACTTTGGCTGTGCGATGAGACTTCATGCAATACAATTTCACGGCATGTTGCATTTCAGCCTTAGAATGAAACTCCTGATACAAATATAATGGATCACCTAACTGCCAACCACCGTGATTGTCACCATCACCATACAACATCTCCATGTCATCGTCACACTGCGCCCAATTGATTTGGCAATAGTGCGGGCTTTCGTTCCAAAATGGCTCACTCTCAGGCCCTATATGTGTCAATATGATTTTGTTGTTAGAACCACTAACTTCAAATTACAAATACAATTACACATACAAGTTTACCAACTTACCGCTTCTAATTGGGTCAACACGAAGCGGAGGCATTGTTGCGGTACCCGGGTTTACTGGACTCATGTCCCTATCAAAATCACCCTCCACATCAGTATCTGAGTTGTCACCTAGTGGAATAAACCTCTCATATTCGTCATCCTCCTCGATGTGCAAATTCTCATCTTCCTCATCCTCCCCTTCATCTAGCAATGTTACCTGACTTAACACTTGTAAAGGTGCAGATACAGCGACAGGTGTGTCTTCTTGAACAAAATACCGTGCAGATTTTGTATGCATGGGTATAGATGATGATTCACCAGATTCAAGCTCAACATATATCTCAATAAAATTTTGTGCTCTCCGATTAGCAAATACATCTATGACACACTCTACGTCTTCATCATCACATATATCGTTACTAATGTAATATATATTATCCTTACCCACTATAGTCTCCACTTTGGCAATTAACCGATGAATGCATTGGCTGCCATGTAGCCCCAATTTTTGGTAAATTCTTTCTTTGAGCTCGTTGTACGTAGTGCCCCGTTTGATTTTCATCATTTTTGTTTTTCCTTCAAACTGAACACCATCAGGACCTTCAAAACGCCTCCCACTGTGGTAGATTACAGTAACGAACGTGTTTGAACTTGAACTCATCCTTCAAACCACAATTTTTTACCTGCCAAAAGGGAGGGTCTCAGCTTACAAAAAAAAAACGATCCGAACAAAGTGAAACTTCAATGATTATACAACAATAATACCTTGAACAAGGTGGAATGAGATTAAACTTTGATGGGTCGCACTTCAACTGAGAAAAGAGAGAGTATTCGGTTGGGAAAAGAACTGATTAGGGTTCATTATGCGCGAATGGGGGTTTTAAAAAACCCTCTGTCCGAGCTTTAGTCGACTAAACACTGTAGTTTAGTCGACTAACCCTCGGTTTTAAGTAAAAAAGCTCTGTCCGAGATTTAGTCGACTAAGCTACAGTTCTTAGTCGACTAAATCTTGTTTAGTCGACTAAACATAGGTTTAGTCGACTAAACAAGGGCAGACAGGGAAATAGTTTGAAAACAGTGGCATTTTGGTAATTAGATATTTAATTAAGGTTTTTTAGGGAAAATATCAAAATAGCCTACAATATCATGCCGAAATGTATTAATTTGATCTTTTTCTTAAAAAAAAAAAAAAAATTCTCCAATGTTTTCATACCCAACCAGATCAGCCGGTCCGTCCGGATACCTTACCGGCTTGATTCATAAATTTGGGCCGTTCAGGAAGATAAGTCGCTTTAAACTGTTCAGAACCGGCTTTTGAGCCGGAAGCCGGATTTAAGCCGAGAACCAGGTGGCTTGACGAAAACTGGACGGCCAGAAAAGAAGAAGAAAGTGAAGAGGAAAAATAGAAAAAACAAGAAGGAAAGCGGGAACAACACATTAAAAACGAGGAGGAAGAACCATAAGAAAAATAAAAGAGCAAAAACTTATCATAAAATATGTTGTTGCTTTTTTTTTTTTTTTTTTGACGACCAACCGTAATAAAATAGAGTAGAGAGATGAAAGAGAAGAGTGAAAGATTAAGTTTGGATATGACATCTGCTTTTCATTATTCATAAGAAGAATCTAACAAGTGCAGTCAATTTCTTCATTTTTTTCAATTAAAAGAATTGTTATGAAATATCAAATCAAACGTTTTCCATTGTTTGTATTTCCAAGGTAGAAGTTTTTATCAAAGGTTTTAAAATTGGGACTGACCGGTTTGAATTGAAAACCGCAAACCAACTAGAAAACCAGTTGAGTTAAGGGAAAAACCTAAATTTCAAGTTGACCGAGTCACAGAGTCAATTTGTTGGGGTTTTTTTTTTTATATATATATAAAAAATGTCGACCTAATTTCGATCGAGAGTATCGGCAGTAGCTCCTTCTATGCCAACGAGTTTCATTCCTTATGAAGATGAGAAAAGAGCAATTGGAGCAATGGGTGATGGAGAAAGAAAAAAGTGAAGGTTTGATTTTCAGCGAAACTCCGTGGCACCTCCTTGCTTCTCAATGTTAAGGCTCTCCACCAGTGGAAAAGACGTCGGCAGTAGTGTTGTGAGGGCCAGAGCAACGATTTGTGGGCACCGAAGGCTCTCCACTTTCTCTGTGGCCAAGACACATAATGAGAAGGAGGAGGGGAATAGAGAGAGAGAGAGATCTAAAGAATGAAGGGTTGATTGAAGGTGAGAGAGAGATCTCAATTCAAGCTGTAAATACCCTTGAACCGTGATATCTTTTCTTTTCTAATATATATATATATATATATATATATATATATATATATATATATGACATTGCACGTCATCTCATGTTTACAGTTGTCCATCACCACATCACATCCTCTCACGTTTTAACCACAAAATATTTTTTATTATTAAAATATGAATATTTTTACCTATTTTTAATTAAATTGTATTTCTTAATTAATATTAGTCTGACTCTTGACCAGTATCTGATCTCATTGGTTTAGAGGTCAATTCGGGTTTCAAAACCTTAGTTTTATTCCTTCCAACGGTACATCTCCCATGATTTCATCACCCATTAATTCTATTTATCAATTATTAATATTATTTTTTTTGCCCGGACAATTATTAATATATTTTGATTTTTTTTTGTCTATTTTAGTTCATGTTAAATATAAAACATTGATTCAAAAATTATGACTTCCTTAAATTATGTTTTTACTTTTAATACTTTTTTATTTTGAATTTCTATCCTTAGTATTTATATAAAGAAAAATGTCATATAAAGACGGTTGAGTTACCTAAATTCTAATTTAAGTCACTAAACTTAACAAATTAATATCAGATTATGCGTTAAAATTAGAGATATAAAATTTGAGTCAAATTATCTTTATACCTCTTAGCTTTTAAAACAACAAAATTAAAACCATAGCCCTATTATTTACTCCATCAATTATGTCTCGTTTGATAGCATGGAATTGAGGAGATGGAACTGGAATTGAATTTGGAAGTGGGCTTTTGACATGTTTGGCATGATAAAACTCAATTCTATTGTAGTGCCAGTTTCATCAAAAGATCAAATATACCAGCACTAGCACTATTAGTAATGTAGTGGTATTGGGATTCATTTCCCCACTCCCGGTCCTGGGTTCGATCCCCTCCTCCCCTATCGCCTTGTATCAAAAAAAAAAAAAAAAAAAGATCAAATATTGGGACCACCACTTCTTTACATACCCCCATGAAATTGAGTTCAACTTCCCGTTCCTTGGGTTATTTCCTTCCCTACCCTTTCGCTCTTCCTTCCCCCTTTGCTGGTGGCAATGGCCCTCCATTGCAACGGAGGTGACGGTCCTCCACTAAAGAGGGCGGCAACGGTTCCCCACCAGCAACAACAATAGTGAATCCCCTGGTGGGTTTCGTCGACTAACAATTATTTACTTAGTCGACTCTGTCTTGATCCACTGTTCACTTTGTTCGTTCGTCCACAGCGACCCCCATCTACTTCATCTGTCGTCTCCTCCTTCCTCAGCCTTCGCCATTACCAACGCCGATGGCCATTATATTGTCATTGTAATCGTCGATTGTCATTCAGTCAGCACCCATTGTCCATAAAGAAACCACATCAATTTTCGAAAACAAAACCCATCAGCGATTTTAAAATTGAATCTGAACTTTGAAGCACATAAATTTTCTTAATTCTTTTGGTAAACAATCTGAAACTCAGTTCTAGAACACGAATACAATGCTGCAAAGGCGGACAACGACAAGTACCAATGACGGTGGAAGGAAGTGGGGGACAGAGGCGATGCAAGCTTAGATTTTTTTTTTGCTCAAAATGCAAGCTTAGATTTACACTTAAAATTTTAGTTTGGTCATTGAATTTTCGGTAATGTTTCTTCAGTATAAACCTGTGCTTTTATCCAGATAAGATTTTTTTTTCAAATGCATCTAATACTAAAATGATTTTTTAGAGGCAAAAGTAACTAACCATGTTTTTGAATTTTTTTATTGGAAATGGTGACATGGAGGATGATGATTAAGAAATAATTTAAAATAATAATTTACTAACTAAGTAAGGAAAACTAATTTCCACCTACCGTTCATTTCCTCTCCTTCTCTTTTTAAAAAGAAGAGATGAGGTGGAGATAAAGGGTTAGGAGAAAATTAATTTCCCTTGCTCAGCCACTAAATTATTATTTCAAATTGAAGAAATACTAACATACTTCAAGCATACCGTGTCATCTAAACTTTGTTCAATAAAAGCATAACAACTCATATCATTTTAATCCTAGTTAGTTGATGTTTTATATGAAAAAGTCAAATTTTATCTTTTTTTTGAAAAAAATATTAATTAAAAAAACGACTAAAACTAAATGATTAACCAATACTTCTCTTAAAAGCAAGATAAAATTTAGATTTTTTAAAATGAGTTCTCAACAAACTAAGTTTAAAATAACTTAAGTTGTTATGTTTTCATTAAATAGAATTCAGATGACGTAGTACTCCTAGAATGTATAAGCATTTATCTCCAAGTTATTTCTTAATCATCCACGTTATTCTCAATGTCACCACTTTTAGTCAAAGAATTCAAATGAACACTCAACTAATAGTTCATTTGTATTTGTAAGCCTATTTTAGAAGTTTATAATTACTTTTACCTCTAAAAATATATTTTGGGTTAGGGTATTTTTAGAAAAATCTAATGTGAATTTTTGCACCTTAAACCTTTAAAAATTTAAAACCAATAGTCAACTAATGATCAATATGTATTTTTACATTTATTTTTGAAAGTTCATAATTACTTTTACCCCTCAAAAAAACATTTGGTGTTTGGTGTATTTTTGGTAAAATCTCGTGTATTTACACTTTAACCTTTTTTTTTAATTGCTAACAAATCTCTGGTTAACATATTTATTACTTAAAGCTACCTGAAATTTGTTTTATGAACTAGATTTTAGAGCACATGTAACTTATTTTCTGCTGTACAACCGTTTCTTTCAAGCATTGTTCAGCATGTCTTCAGCTACGTATCTATGATTTCCATGTTGAAGACTCTTTATTTATTTATTTTTTTTGCGAACATAATTGATTGATTTAAAGACTTTCACACATAGTTCAAGAAAGATTGTGTCGGCTGAAGTTGAATTGTACACGTTTTATTTGAGGAGAAATAATACTTATATACTCAAAGAATAAGAACATCACATTATTTGAATTCTATCCAATAAAAATATAACTGCTTTAATTATTTTAATTATAGTTGGCTGATAATTCATATAAACTATAAATTAAAATAATCTTCAACTTTTATCAAAAAGTGTGAAAATATCATAAACTATTTATTCAAGAAAAAGTAACCTCAAACTTTTAAATTTGAGGCAAAACTGTTAAATCAAATTAATTTCCATATATTACAATGAGAAATTTTTTTTTTTTTTTTTGTCTTTAAAGTTTTGGCTTATTTATAACTTAGTCCTTAAACTGTTGACCTGCTTGCAACTTAATCCATGATGTTTCTATCATCTTATAAGGAAAAAAAAATGTTAAAATACTTTTAAAAATTCTTTAGGTGGAATTTACATAAATTTTTTTAAAAAAACAACATCATCTTTCCCATCAACTTGCATCTCCCTCTGCCTCTATTTTCCAAAAACCTCGACTGGGTGACAAATCTTTATTTGTTATATATTTTCAAACTTTATTTGGGAATGTTGTTATTATTATTGAGCTTAACATGTTTTTCTTTAGAAAACACCATGGAGTTATTCAAATCAACTAATGATCATCCAATTTTAAAAATTTGTATCACATGTTTATTTGATCAAATGAATAATATTCATGACAAAGGTATTTTTAAGTTAACACTAAAATGTACAGTCCCATTTTTGTTCTCCTCTATTCGGAATGAGACCAAACCTTACTGAAATTTTCACTAGTAAAAAAAAGAAAAAAGAAAAAAAAATTACACCACTATTGAGTGCAAACCTTTTTTGAGTTTTACTTATATAAACACATTCAGTGATCCATCGCCAATTGCTCAGAGGAAAGAACCAACCATGAATTGTAGTATACATATTAATATTATTGGGTATTTAGTTTTGGGTTTAGCATGTCAATGGTGTGGTGCAATTATGCCCTAAAAGTTGTGGGTTTTCTGTAATTTTTAATAATATTTTAATATTTTTTTGTTACATGGGATGACTCTTTAGTATTAGTGGGTAAGTTGCAAGCGAATCAAAAATTTAAAAAATGAGTTATATATCAAAAGATTAATTTTGCAATTATAATATAGAGAAAATTTCAAATAAATACCATTTAAATTGTAAAACCCCCAGAAGTCGGTTGAATTTGTAAAAAGACTGAGAAATACTAAAGACCTAAGAGGGATATACAAATTCGGGTGAAATTACCCTTTTACCTGTAGTTTTAAATAATTTAAAAAATACCATTGCCTCATCTTCTTCCTCACCCTCTAGGTTTTTGAGCACAAGGAAGAGAAATCACTCTCAAATACCCAAAACCCCTCCCTCTGAATCTGAAACTAAATCTTCAGGCCCCAAATCACAAGGAAAAGCAACCAGCCATGAAAAGAGAGCATCATCAGCTTTGTCCCAACCCAGGTGACTCATTCATGACTGCCAGCTCTAGCGACAAATCTAAGCTATGGGAGGATGAGGCCCAAGACGGTGATATGGACGAGCTTCTCACCGTCCTTAGCTACAAGGTGAGGTCGTCGGACATGGCCGATGTTGCCCAGAAGCTTGAACAACTTGAAGAAGCTATGGGTAATGTTCAGGGCGGTATCTCTCAACTCTCATCAGAAACTGTTTATTACAATCCTTTTGATCTATCTACCTGGCTAAAAAGCGTCCCTTCTAAGCTCAATCTGTCTCCGAATCTTGACTCTTTGATTGTCGTTGCCGGTGTCGTCTCTACGCCGCCCCCACTCCCTCCTCCTCCCCCTCCACCGGCTGATGATTCTTCGTTCTTGGCTCTGAATCATCTACTATTACCTCCATTGATTTCACTGACCATAGCCAGCAGCAACATTTGAATCCCCTGCATAAGCAACGAGATAGCTTAACTTTATCTTTGAAGATGCATCTTCCTCAAATTATGATCTCAAGGCTATTTTTTAAATTTATTTAAAACTAAAGGTAATTGAGTAATTTCATCCGAATTTGTATATCCTCCTTGGTACTTCTCAGTCTTTTTACAAATTCAACAGATTTGGGAATTTTATAAATTCAAATAGTATTTATTTAAAATTTTGCCTATAATATATGAAAGTTGATTGAATTTAACGATTTTACCTCAATTTTAAAAGTTTATCCATAAAATAATTTAAGTTTGTATTATTTTAATATAGGGTTTAAACTTCTCATGTTACTTTCGAAGAAGAAGATTCCTACATATCCATGAAATAATAGGACCCACATATATATAATGCTAACTATATACATGTAGGTCTCACTATTTTATATGTGTGGAGCCTGAGAAAACACTTATTCTACAACATAATATCAGAAGTATTTATTTTTTAGCTCTTTATAAATGTATATATATATAAGTCGAATCGTCTGAATTGCTCGGGCGAAGCAACCGGAGAGTAGTTGAAGTTTCAATGGAAACTGGAGAGTGGAGACTGATAAGGACGGGAGAAAATACCGGCTTACCCACCGCCACATGCAAACGAAAAAGATAGCGCCAAGCGTAAAACCTAACGGTCATCCCGTTGAATTTCTTCTGCAGTGTTCTGCTTTCTCTTCAACTTCATTTTGTCCTTATCTCCATCCATCAGTTTTCTCGATACTTTGTCAGTTGAATTCTGTTCATTTGATTGCAACTTAATTGCACGATCCTCTGCATCATGGTCGGAGAATGAAAGAAGAGGGACGTTTAGTTAATTTGAGTTAATTTTGTTAATTTCCAATTGTGGTGCCATTGATTATTGGATATGAGCCCGCCGAACTGGGTGAAGGCAAAAGACTTCACCGATGATGGGAAACGGATTGTTTTTCTAGTCATATGTGCTGTGGGACTGTCATATCTCATGTCGCGTAAGTTTTCTACTGTACGTGGTAGAAGTTATGATTTTTCCTTCTATAGTTGATTTTGGTTCAGAATGGGCAATCTAGACGTTTGTGATGTGTTATTATATGCGATACTGCAATCCCTTGCTCCGTCGAAAGTGAGTGTTTCTGTTTTAGTCATTTCCATGAAAGTTTTGTTTTTTTTAATTGGGTGCTTCTAACTTTGTAACTTATCTAGTTTGGTTTTCCTTGGTCCGTCATTTTCATGAAGCATTCAAATATCATGGTTGTCAGAATCCTGTCACAAGCGAAAAATGATGGTATTTAGTATGTACTACAATGTAATCTTGGGATTGGGTAGCTTTCATCTTACAGCAATAAGGCCCAGAGGCTAATTTATTTCGTAATGGTGGTGGGATTCAGGATACAGAATCACGTATCCAACAATATTACTTTTGTTTTTCTTTTCTTCTTATGGTTTTCTAGATGCGAATATATGACTTGGTCCGTAATCTGGGTCTACAAGTTTCCTTTGTAAGGATTGCAACCGAAATTTCTTTGTTTCTTTTTCATGGGAAAAAATCTTTGATTGACTCATAGCTAGCAAACTCTAGACGCCTTGTCAAGCTAGGAATGGTTGAAGAACCAGTTGTTTGTGGTTAATTCGTAGAACACAGGGTCATGCTTGTTTTTTATGTCGCTACAGTTTGGTTTAGCTTAAATTTGATAAGGTCCATTAGCTGCATGAACGTATTGCTTCTAGTGTTCGTTGGATGTCAAAAAATTTCATTGACACTGTGAGTATCTTTACTTTCCTGCCGAAGCCTTGTTCCCTGCTCCCTGGAGTCTGGAAAACTAGCTTGCTTTGGTATGCAGAAACTTCAAGTGGTTGCTATTATTTTTTGGGTTATGTGACAGTGGAGTTTTGACGGATTTCTTTTTAATTAACCACATCCCTCATAGCTAGATCACACCTTTCTTTTCCTCTTTCTGTGGCACATGGAATACATACTTTTATCCTTGTTTTTTAGGTTGTCATCTTTTGCTTCCAATAGACATTCAGTTTTACGAGTAGATATATACTTTAAGAATTTTAACTTGTCCATCATCTGGGGAGCAAAACGTTATACTTTGTACTTGTTGATTTTGAAATTGGTTTTGTTTCCAGGTCTTGGTATTGACCCTTTTTCTTTTCATTTCAGTGACAAGCTCATCAGTTTGGGTAAACCTACCAGTTGCTACCTCCCTTGTTATTTTTCTCCGCTATATATCACTAGATTTTGAAATGAAGAAAAAAACTGCAGCACACAACAGTAGACCCTGCACAACCGCAGCTTATTCTTCAAAGAAACCTCTTGAGTCTCCTAAAGTTGTAGCGAAGTCTGATTGGAGAGAAAAGGTGAATTCTTCTGTTGTTGAGGAAGCAATGGATCACTTCACCAGACATCTAGTTTCTGAGTGGGTGACTAACCTGTGGTACTCTCGGTTAACACCAGATAGAGAGGGTCCTGAGGAGTTGGTGCAAATGATAATTGGTGTTCTTGGAGAGATTTCAGGACGGATGAGGAACATAAACCTGATTGATCTTTTGACAAGGTTCTTTGTTTCATTTCTTGTCTATGATTTTTTCTTTGCTATAATCTGATTGACTGATTATTAGCCTTTATTCTGGTTCAGTGATCTTATTAATCTCATTTGCACACACCTGGAGGTGTTTCGTGCTACTTTAGCAAAAATTGAAAAGCAAAATTCATCTCCTTTAACAACTGAATCTCGAGATATAGAATTGAAGCTTGCATTGGCTGCAGAGGACAAATTGCATCCTGCTTTATTTTCTGCTGAAGCTGAGCATAAGGTTCTACACTTTATTGTATAAACTACTTATGCTTAATGATGAGTAATTAGGTCTTATCCTAAATGCATAAATTCTATTCTACTTACCTCGCAAGTTTGAGGAATAAAGCTCTGTGTTCTTAATTAACAGGTTTTGCAGCATTTGATGGAAGGTCTTATGTCAGTCACTTTCAAGTATGAGGATTTGCATTGCTCTTTCATCCGATATACTGCTCGAGAACTACTTGCACTTGCAGTGATGAGACCTATTCTCAACTTAGCTAGTCCAAGGTATCATTATAGCCTTTTGCTTTATTTTTGGCATATGTTTCTATTCTCATTTCGCCCCTTTCTTTTCACTGGCAGATTTGTTAATGAAAGAATTGAATCTTTAGTAATTAATAAGACCAAACTTAACAGAGGAGCTAGTGTATTTCAAGAAGCATCTCACTCCACAGAAGATAGATTGAAGATATCCTCTGGTCGTTTTACTAAGCTTTTAGATTCTTCTATTAATGGTTTAGAGTTAGTGCAGCTAGGAAATAGTCATTCCAGAAATGCACAGTCATCTGTGGAACATATTGCTGCCGGTACTTTTTCTAAAGATCCACTGCATTCAATTGATGCTATATTATCACTTTTATGGAAGTCAACGCCGTCAAACTCCCAAATTAATGATAATCAAGGCGTTAAACAATATCACTCAGGAGGGCAGTGTGGTGATATCTTAGACCTCATGTCCCAGATAAATAGCCAAGCGCTTGCTCCAGAACATTTTGACAACATGTGGACAAAAGGGAGAAGTTACAGGAACATGGCTGGGGAGAATCAGTTGAACGAGCTTGTCCCGCAACATCATGTGGTAGGAAAATCGCCAAACATTGATCATAAGAAGGCAATATCAGGACCTAAAGAAAAGGAAACTAATTCTAAACTTAATCCCTCCAAGGGTACCAGTGCTAATTTGGAATGCAGTAATCAGTGTAAAGTAGAAGACACTCCTGACAGGTTTACATCAGCTTTCCCATCAGTTACATCATTTCGAGATGATGACCAGAGTCACATGCATTTGGTGATGGTTGATTCAGGGAGCAGTACTTCTTATACTTCTGAAGATGATGAAACTAGCACGATCACCAGTCTCAATTCCCCTGGCACTAAAGTTTGGGATGGGAGAAGAAATAGAAATCAGGCTGTTACTCTCATTCATCACCCGCTTGAACATCTTGATAGTCATAGTACAAAGATGAATAAGATACAATCACACCATCAAAGACAACCCAGAACTCAGTATGGCTGGAAAAGGTCAAGTGGTCATAAAATGCAGGGAGTTAAGAGAACTAGCTTTTTATCTGGAGATGGACGGGATATAATTAGGTCATCAAATTCAAATGTAAATTCTGAGGACTTTAGTCAGTTTAGTGATGGTCTTGATATTGATAATTTGGGTAGAATACATAGTGGAGCAGCAGCTTCTACTTCGGCGTCCTCTATTTCTAGATTAGAATCTTGCAGTTTTTCTGTTATTCCCCCAAAAAGTTCATTGCCAGTAGATTCCTTTTCCAAATTGAGATGTGAGGTACTTATCTTAATTCTATTTAGCTCCCGTAATAGATAATACTTGATTTTTTATTCTAACACATTTCTTTGTAAACTAATTTACTGACACAGGTCTTAGGTGCAAATATTGTGAAGAGTGGCTCAAGAACATTTGCTGTTTATTCCATATCTGTAACAGATGTAAATAATAGAAGATGGACAATTAAACGAAGGTGCTAGGTTTTCTTAGTCTTTCATAGCTTTGTTCCTAATTTTAGTCACGTTGAAGTTGTCTTCTTATATGTTCTTTTTATGCTTACATTTTTTATGTTTCTTTTCTATTTTTAAGGTTTCGTCATTTTGAGGAGCTACATTGGCGCCTGAAAGAGTTTCCTGATTATAACCTACATTTGCCTCCGAAACATTTTCTATCAACAGGTGTAGATGTAACTGTTGTTCAAGGGCGTTGTAAGTTGTTGGACATTTATTTAAAGGTCAGAAGCTTAATTTGTTCAGTGCCTTGTTAGTTTAAATCATGTTCTTATGCTTAAGATATGTCATGATTATAATAGAATTTTGAACAAAGTTTCTTCTTACTTCTTATTTTTTCTTGGGGATTCTGTGTTATAATCTAAGCCCTCATTTCCAGGCCCCCAACTGTTTCTTTGGCTGATTGGTAGGTTCTTATTCTTGATGAATGTTAATTAAGGAGCAAATTATCCAGTTTCCAGTTGTGATAAAATTGGTAGCGCCAATACCTTAATGCCAGCAGGATAGATGTTGAACATGAATGAATTTGTATTTTGAGATATTATTTATGCATGCATAGTAATGTAATCATTTTCCTGTATTTGCTGACTGTGTTCTTTTATGCCTTGATTAATTTTATTGACTCATGATGGCTTATTACTCCCCAGGAGCTTATGCAGCTTCCAATAGTTTCAGGATCAATTGAAGTATGGGACTTTCTCAGTATTGACTCTCTGGTCTGTTTTCATGTCCAACAATTTTTCCTTTGTTACCAACACTTTTTTTTATTCTTTTTTTTTTTAAAAAAAATGTTCTGGCTTATTTCTTGCTATTACATTATATTGCAGACATATGGCTTCTCGGATTTGCTTTCAATTGTCAAAACATTGTCAGGTGATTCATGTTTGATGGATAACATTGGACTTGGAAATGCATATTTTAAAATTTTCCCTCCTTTTGACTTTTGTTGGTTTTTTAAAACCACCCTAGTTGACGTGGATAATAAACCATCTGAGAAAAGTAAAAGCACCCCCGATTTTTCGGCATGTGACCTCTTTTCCTCAAGAAGACCAAGGAAGAGTGAAACTTCTCCTGAGAAGTTGCAAAGGACACAAGGGAAAGAGCCTGATGGTTGCATTGAGGTGTCCGATTTACTCCATGATACTTCTGATTCTCTTCCTACAGAGGTGATTCTAACATAAATCCAAATTTTTGGTTCTAGATATGCTTATTTAAACAATTATGCCTGATCGTCATTTGCTTCTTAGGCAGACTATCATATGCATGACTGCAATCTTTGTTCTGATTAGTTACAATTCTTCTATGCAGTGGGTGCCTCCAAATTTGAGTGTTCCCATATTGGATCTGGTTGATGTTATCTTCCAGCTTCAAGATGGTGGATGGATTAGGTAGTCTGAAAAATCAAATTTCTTTCATGTCCATAGCTCAAAGCTTTAGATGTTTGGTTTGAGATCCAATGTCAAGCTCACATATGCTTACAGTATATTTTTTGTGTCTGTTGCAGGCGGAAAATCTTTTGGGTTGTCAAACAGATCCTACAACTAGGAATGGGTGATGCCTTTGATGATTGGTTGCTAGACAAAATCCAGCTGCTCCGTAAGGGGTCAGTGATTGCGTCTGGGATCAGGCGAGTTGAGCAAGTAATCCAAAGAGCCTTTCACTTTTTGAGAATTTCTGTTGTTATAATCTCTTCAGACATTTAATTTAAGTATAGTGTAATTTTTCTAAACAGAAGATATCATATAATTTTGGACATCTTTAAGTAAGACGAGAGTAATTTACACTTAGAATAATTGAAACATGGTATATTTTTATTTTCGATACAACCTAGAATAGTACTTGTGCTGTTAGTTCTATATTTAACCTAGTTTAGTGCAGTGGAGGTGTAGCTCATCTTCTTAAGATCAGATTAGTTTAGTGCAGGGGAGGTATAGCTCATCTACTTAAGATCAGACTTGAAGGGGGGACTGCAGGGCAGATTTATGTAATTTTGGGTCTTTCAATGGGCAGGAGAGTAATTTATAAATATTTTAGAACAACCCAGATGATGTTTCAGAGTAGATATATCAGCTTTAAATAGCATGCTAGACAAAAATATATGATGTTGATATGAGTTGTTGGACAAACGTAAATAGATACTCTGGCCTGATGGAATATTCATAACCAAGCATCCAAGTCGACGGCCACCACCACATTCCAGCCCATCTCGGAATTCACCTCATGGCCAGAAACGTATAGATTTATATTCTCAGAGGATGGATGATAAGCGAAAACAAGAGGAGGAGCGTCGTGCAAAGTTTGTGTACGAGCTACTGATTGGTAATACATGTTGCTCTATTACTTCTCTGGTTGTTTTCAGGATTGAGTGTATTAAATATTCTATATTAAAGCAAATGGCTTCTGCCAGACAAATTGTTAACATTTCTGTGCGTGCAGATCATGCACCAACAGCAATTGTAGGTCTTGTCGGTCGCAAGGAGTATGAACAGTGTGCCAGGAATCTCTATTTTTTCCTTCAGGTGATTTTTCTCTAAGATTTTGCCAGAAGATAATTATAGATACAATATTTCTGGTTAACTGGATGATCCTATGTGATTTCCAGATGTTTTGGTGATACCATTTTCGTCTAAATTCTATCTTACTGAAATAGTAGAATTCAGCCAACATTTTTGCTTGAGGGTTTTAGAATTATCACTCTTACTGATTGAACATTAGATTGCATGGTTGTAATGGCTTCTATTTCTCTATTCCTGCAGTCGTCTGTTTGTTTGAAGCAGCTGGCTTTTGACCTTGTCGAATTACTAATGGTAACAGCGTTTCCAGAACTAAATGATGTATGCAAGCAGCTGCACGAAGAAAAGCACAAGTTTGGTGAGTTCAATAAGAATTAGATCATCCATAGGTTACATAGGTTTTGTGATGGTACTGGTTGCCCAATTCGTCTCTGCAACCAACCAAGCGTCTGTCTCCCTGCATCTTTGCTGCATCATGCAATTTCTGGGTTCAGTGCCAAAGTCTTGAGTAGATCAATCATCAGCTGTTGATCTTAGTGGAAGAGGATAGTTACTAATTTTTGCCAACTAGAGGATACTAAAAGGTCTCGAGTTCACCCCATATACAAAATACAAAAAATGCCTTCTGAAAAATTACTTCATTTAGAGCCTAACCCAACTTAAATCTGAACTAGTCTAGGTTTAACTTGACTTAGAATACTAGATTTTTTTTTTTAAAAAAAAAAATAATAAAAGAAGGCTAAAGCCCCAAATACAATACAAAAATTACATCAAAGGGGAAATCAATCCCAAATTCTCTTGGTTCACCCATACTCTAAGATGAAGAGGGCACTCTCCAAACAAAAGAGACTTACAGATACCGGTCACAACATTGATTAGCTTCCCTAGGACTTGGAATACTAGATGAATTGTGAAAAAATGAATAAAGAGCTCAAAATGCATGTAGTTTAGGCTTTTCAAGGAATATGATGTAAATATTAATTCTACTGCATTATTTACTTGTCAAATATTGTTAACCTAATTGATTTATTTTTTTTAGTTATCATTAGAATTATTATTATATTATTCTATTGTACATTTTGTTTGTTTGTTTTTTTTTTTTCATGTTTTATTGAAGAGACTTAGTTTGCAAATATGACTTTCCGTTAGCATGCAATTATATTTCGTCTCTCCACTATAAAAATGTGTTCTGCTCCCCTGACGGCGGCTTGAGTCAGTTTATTTATTTCAGTTCTGTAGAAAGTCTCGCCTTTTTTTTATTATAAAATCTCAACTTTAGCACCATTATCGGATTTACCAAATTTTGATGATTTTGCACCAAAAATAATATACTGGAGCACGAGATTCTTGTGATTTTATCAACGCAACTAAAGGTATTTCCCAATAGATCAAGGGAGGGCCATCGACTGCTTAACATGCGATTTGGTAGAAAAAGTGAGCACAAGTCTCGTCCTATACTGAAAACGAATTTACTGAGCACATAAAGTCAGAAGTTAATTTAATTACTTAGAGGGATGCTTTCTAAGTATGATCAAATTATCAGATATAATTTTCAATATAAATATTAAATGGAAAAATATTCTAAGAAAACCATACAAATAAATAATTTATTTTCTTAATCTATATGAGTTAGTTAACAACTTAACTAGTATTTGGCATTAGAAGGATCCCGTATTCGCGCTGGCCAAATCTAATGCACAAGCCTCAAAGGCCAAAGCTTGAATTGCATTTTGCACCATGAAGCTAAAGTTTGGACACACTATAATATGACAATCAGACTTCCAACATAATCCTTTAAATACCTTGATCAGAGGGATATGTTATTCTTATCTTGGATTGGATGACAGGCATATAGCCTAATAAAGAGTGTGGATCAAACTCTAGAGGTGCTATGGCTCGTCGCGTGCCACCAGAGCAAATGGTCTTCACCTCTTCGGCAGGGATCATGTAGTCATCTAACAGTGAACACAACCTAAGCCAATGTATGAAAAGCAAACCAAAATATGCTCATGCATAGCAAACACAGGATTATCTGCGACTACCAAACTACCATAATGTAACAAAAATTAATACTTATCATAGTTTGCTATGTACCAAAAATCTTCATATGCCAACATGATTGCCATAGAGCAGCCGCTATGATAATAGATAATGTGAGTAAAAAAATACAGATCTCAAAAACTCTCATTGAACAGTCAAAACATCTCATGATCTTGTTCAAATTTATGGCAACTACAAATTAAAAGGAATGAAAAAGGACACAGCAATGAGACTGAAAAGTAGCTAGATCTATAAATTCAGTGCTCAGTTTTAGAAAAACAACAATCTTCAAAAGACTTAAGCAGTGGCAGCTGCTCCCTTCTTCCTAGGTGCAGCTTCGGTACCTAAAACAAACAATCCAATAATGTCAAATAAACACGATAAGAACCCAAATAGAAGATTTAATTTCTGGATGAATATTAAAGAAAACAATCTACAGCAAATGAAATTTAGACAGGTTTTAAAATACCTTCTCTAAAACCACTCTTAAATCTGCGAGGCACATTACGCAAGTACCTCATCCTACCGGTACCGGTAGTCTTTCTGCGAATTGCCTTCATACTCCAGTTATCTGGAATCATAATTATGACAAGAAAGTCTCATAACACATAATGTAAAGGAAGTTAACAATAAAGCAAAAGGCTAGTTACGAGCCTTTTTTCATAGTTTAAATAAAATCCAGTTGCTTCAAATTTCTAATAAGCATGTCAACAACGGCTATTCACACACGCAAGAGCCAACACAAGACAAATGTCATCACATTCGATACAGTGGAAATTACCAATAACCAAGAAAGCCATTTAAAAACGATCTATTGGTACCAAAAAATGTAACTCCATTTGAAAAAGTACTTTAACCCAGAGCTGATTACTTCAATGTTTTATAAGCACATCAACCACGACTTTTCCCACACGCATGAAGACAGTCATAACAAGACAAATGGTATCACATTCAATCCAGAGAAAATTATCAATAACCAAGAAGCTCAATATAATCAAATCCCTTTATTTGAAAAAGAACTTTACTTCTAAATGCAACCAAAGAACAGGCAATCACGCGCGAGCAGATAAAGATTACAAATTCATCTCAAGAAATATCAAAGAAAACACAAAACAAAGCTGATTAGCAACATCAAGCAAGCAGCCCAGAGAAAGGTGAAACTTACACTTTCTTTTGCGAGCGGCAGGGAAGGCGCAGGCAGAGCAGCGACTCTTCTGAAGGTGAAAGCTGCGGCGGCCACACCTCACACACAGAGTGTGGGTCTTGTTCCTCCTCTTACCGAAGCTTCCCGTACCCTTCCCCTGCAATTCACAGATTTTACATTAACATATAAATCAAACACAGAAGAAGAAATAGCACTCAGATCACAAAAACATAATCGTGATAGTAGAATGGTATGAAGAGAGAAAATGGTACCATCGAAGCGGAGACAGAACCCTAGTAGCGATGACGAATATGACTGAAGAACGTTAGCGCCGCGCAGATGAAATCTTAAATAGCTAACCAAAACTCGGTTTAGGGTTGAGGGTCAAATTCATAGGATCAGATGCGGTAACGTCCTCCATTATGGGCTGGGCTTTTATATTTTTCTTTTCTTTTCTTTTTTTTTTTTTGCAATTTTAGATAAAATTACAGGTTCCTTTTTTGAAATCTTAAAGGGTAAAGGAGTAATTTTACACATGTGTTTTACCCCAAAGAGCTTCCAGCATCACGTGATTTAAAAATATACATGTTATTACGTTTTGGGAGTGCCCAGCACCACAACCGTTAATCAACCATTAGTCAACGGTTAACTTGAATGGAAATGAATAGTAACTCGGGCGAAATTACATTTTTGCCCCTACTTTTAGGTGAAATTACACTTTTACCTTTAGTTTTAAATATTAATTACACTTTGGCCCTAGTTTTAAATATTAAAAAATGAAATAAAATACCCCCACCACCGGCGGCCACCGGCGACCACCACCGCCGACCGCCACCATCGCCGGCCGGTGGTGGTGGTCGCCAGCGGCGGTTGCCAGTGGTGGTGGTGGTGGCCGGCGATGGGCCCATTGGCGGAAATATTTTAATTTTTAAAAACATTTAAAATTAGGGGCAAAAGTGTAATTAATATTTAAAACTAAGGGTAAAAGTGTAATTTCACCTAAAACTAGGAGCAAAAGTTTAATTTCACCCGAGTTACAGTTCATTTCCATCCAAGTTAACCGTTGACAAACATTCGTGGTGTTGGGCACTCTCAAAACGTAATCACATGTGTATTTTTGGTCCAGTTTAAATCACATAGTGCTAGGCACTCCTGGAGATAAAACACGTGTAAAATTACTTCTTAACCCAAATCTTAAATCTAAAAACAGGTTGTTAAACCATGGCCAAAATATGTATTTTTATTGATAACTAAATAAAAATGATATCAATGAATATATGCTGAATCTTGGGGGGGGGGGGGGAATTGTGCATTCTCCTAAAATTTTATTTATTCAACAATATAAAAAGATTTTTACTACTTGTATTTCAATTTTTTCCCTTTGACGTTTGGGAAAATTTCACTAAAAGATTGTTGAATTATCCAAAGTTTAAATTGAATTGTTAAATCTAACAAATCCAAAATCAGGTTTGAAGACCTAAAATAGGATTTCAAAATTCGATTAATTTATCTTACTTCCCTCTATTTGATTGAGATGAGGGAAAATGAGTTGTTTAGTTTGAAGAATAGGGTTTAGCAAGGAATCCGTGTAACATCCTCCATTTTAAAAAACAATTATTAATTCTTTTTTATACACATAGTAGGGGGCAGGGTTCAAACCCTGGACATGGGGGAGGGAAGTCAAGCTCCCATGCCACTGCGCTACTAAGGCACTGGCACAATTATTAATTATTAGTTTAATTAAATCATTCATCAAAATGTTTTATATACACATTTAAGTTTTGGATTTTACCCCATACTTTTAAACTAAGTATTGCTTCAAGATTTGCCAAAATATCTAAAATATATTAGAGTATGCCAAGTGAGCTGTGGCAATATATAATAATTCAACATGTACCCAAAAAGGTGGTGGAAGCAATACTGTTAGCAAAAGTAACTTAAACTTTTGAAGTCCTCCCTGATTGACTCACACAAGAATTATCACTTGAAAAATATTTGTAATCATCAATCATGCTCATTATAAATACTAATATGTGCTCGTGATGCGCTAAGTGGAATGTTTTATATAACAAAGTATTAGATATATAATTTACAAATTTATTAAATCACAATTTCTGTATCAAATTTCATATCATAAATCACATATATAACATGTCAAGCAACAGATCGACACCCTGACAATCCTTGTTACCCCCCCGGGCCCCTATTTCGCTGATAGAACTTGTTCTGTATGAAGAACACAGAGATTGGACTTGACTAGGTTGTCAAGCCTAGAGCCTACGTACCCTCGAAGGGATCAAAGTCCACGTAGTTCGTAACACACTTGAAGGCACGTAGCCAGGGGAGTGGGGTGTGTGCTCTGTGTGGCAGAAAGTAACAAGAGCATAAGATAGAACGTGTGCACCTGTTTAGGGTTCCCTTCTATTTATAGAGGGGTTTGGTGCGCGTATCTCTGCCTTAATGAGCAATATCTTAGATTGAGCTGATTGGCTGCTGCCATGATTGTCGGAGAATCTCTATTAATAAGATCCTATATTTGTGGGATCTCGGATCCCTTCCTATTCTGGCGTGGATTCTATCCCTAGCGGGATTGGGCCGAGGTCCGGACCTGGGCCTGTTGGGCCGGTCCGTAACAGTTGCCCCCCAGCTTGGTTGTTCAGGCTTCTGGACGGCCGAGGTGCTTATTGTCCCCGGTCCCTTGTATAGCCGAGGTCCTTTGCCTGGACCAGGTCGGCTCTTGGCTGCCGTAACCTCTGCCCGACCTGGGGCAGTGGTCGGCTTATAATGACCTCGTTCTGCCTAGATCGCTGAGTCCGTCTTGCCCGGGCGGTTACTCGCCCTTCTCGGGTTCCCAATGGCCTCGGTTTCTCGCCCTTTGCCTTTTGGGATTCTCCGGACGCTTTGGGATTTGCTCCTTGCGTGCCATTATCGCGTGCTGACAGCCGTCGAGCTTTCATTAGGTGCGTTCTGCAACCGCCGTGTCTTTTCGTCTTTCGAGGTGAGTGCGCATTTATTGCGCTGGCGTCGTGCTGCGCCAATCACGTCGCGTCTTTGCGGGAATAGACCGTCGTGCCCCTGCGTTGGCTTTTAAATAGCCTTCTTTCTGTTCATTTGCGCTTTTTCCCGCTACTTCACTCTGTTGTCCAGAAATTTCTCTGATTTCGCTAGAGCTTGAGTGGGGATTCCTTTTTTCTTGAGGTTTTCGCCGTCTTCCAGCGTTCCGGTTTCTTCTATTTTACTTACACAGGTATTGCGCTTGTTCCCTTGTGCATCCATTCGGTAATTTTTCGTATTTTTTCGTTTGTACTAGGAATCGCTGTCTCTGTTTTTGTTCTTCTGGGTTTTTCTGGGTTTCCGTTAGCGTCACTGTACCCAAAGTTCTTCCCAAATCTTCCTCAAACACCGGTTCCTAATACCGTAGGTCTTTGATGATGGCGGGAGATAGAGACATTCCGCGACCGCAGGCGTCGTTGACGCCGGAGGAGGAAGTGCTCCTTCGTGCGCGTCTTCCTCGTATGACTTACTGGGTTCTTGGGGGTGAGCCTCCTGCTACGAGGATCCTGGATCCTTTACGCCGGGGTGGCGCTGCGCGTCCGGGGCGAGCTGGGGCTCGCCCGTCTTTGGGAAGGGTTTCTATTCCCATTCCACGTCATCCCTCCCGGCTGCTTGCCCGGCCTCTTCCTTTTGAGTCGCCTGGTGGGACCTAGGTTGGCTCCTCTTCATGTTTCGAGGCCCCGGTGGTGATGGCTCATCCCCTTAATTTTTACGAGGGTCCTTCTGCCGCACGCCAGACGCCCGCCCCAGAGGGTTATGCCGGCCCCTGCTGGGACTGCCTGGCGGAAGCTTCCGTATTGATGGCGGGTGATAGAGATGTCGAGGCTTCGTCTATTCTGGGCTCCTGCCGGCATTGGTCTGCCCCGGCTATTCCTTCTCGTGCTTCCTTTCGTCCAAGTCCACGGCCTTTTTTGCCTTCTGTTATGCCTGTGCCAGGTACTTCTGCTTCTTTGCTAATACCGGCTTTGTTTATTTTCATATAGGCTTATTTATGGCTCCAAAGTCTGGATCGTCTAAAAAGCCATCGGAGGCCGGTGGTTCGGACTCTTCCAGTCCACCCGAAGCCTTGGTTCGTCGGTACGGCTGGGTATCGCACGATGTGCTGGCTACGCCGTCGCTGATGTCTGAGGCGGATCTGGTCCGTTTGAAGTTGCCAGCCATGCCTGGGTGCGTGCTTAGGTGTCTGGAGCCGGAGGAGCCTGTCTGCGCGGCCCCGTCTGAGGGTCGGCCGGACTTCTTCTTCTTCTTCCGGGACTATTTGTCGCGGGTCCAAGTTTCTTTCCCTTTCTCCCCCTTCCAAATGGAGGCGTTGCGGCATCTTCACCTTGCCCCGTCCCAGCTCCATCCGAACGGGTGGGCTTATCTGGTAGCCTTCGAGAGGCTTTGTGGCCATTTCTCGCCCCCTTTAGATTGCTCGGCCAACCTTTTCTTTTACTATTTCGGGCCTTTCACACCCAGCCCGCCGAAGGGAGGCGATAAGCGGAGGGGGTTGGTATCCCTTCGCATTAATCCGAAACGCCAACTGATGACGCCCTTCTCGGATTCCTTCAAACGCTTTAAGGGATCGTTTTTTAAGGTTGAGGCCGTGCCAGGGGAGCTGCCCTGGTTTTTGGAAGGGGGCGGTCGTTTCCCTCTGTATTGGGAGGAGGGTCATTACAAGGCCAAGGCCCTGTCCTTTCAAGTTTCGCGCACCAACCTCCTGCCGGAATCAGCTTCTGCAGTGGCCCGGATTGAGGCCTTGGTGGCCGAATACGGTGTGCAGCCGGCCGGCTTCTACATATCCGCCGAGTCGTTGCCTTCTTCCTGTAGGATTTTTAGCAGTTGTATTTGTTTTTGCTTCAGTGTTGGTCTTTTGAATTGGTGGATTCTAACTTACTCAGTTTGTCTTTGTTTGCAGCTAGGACTATGGATGGTCTGCCGTTGTACGCTCGCCTGTCCAGAGCGGCCGCTGCACCTTCGAATCGCCAGAAGAAACGGGCGGCTTCTTCTGCTGCTGGTGCTCCAGCTGCGTCAGCTTCTAAGAAGGCTAAGGGTCCTGCTGCTGTCAGCCCTTCTTCCGCCATGGATCCGCCAGCCGTTCCTGTGGTAGAGGCTCCAGCTCTGGAGGGCCAGGAGGTTGCTGCTGTTGGTCCTATCCCGGAACCTGAGTCCCAGGTTTCTGAGGGGCGAGAGGCCTCGATTTCTGATGAAGAGATTGAGGTTGAGTTTTTCGCCGATGAGCCCCCTGCCTCACTGCCGGATCTGCCTTCCTCTTCGTCGCGTCCGCCTCCGCCGCTCCCGAAGTCCTTCTCCCCCGTGGCCGTCTGTGGCGCGATGGGGTAGTTCCTGAGGTTTCTACCGCGTTCTTGCCTCCCCGACACTTCACTGGCTGCGCCACACTGACTCGGCCGGCCCTGGATGAGCTACACAGGAACCAGGTGGAGCTTTGTCGGGCAGTGGGATACAACCAAGCCTTGATTCTGGTCCGGGAGCAATATGCTCGTTCCCACGCTGACGTCCAGCGGCTGCGGGCGCAGGTCGAGGAGCTCGCCAAGGGTTTGTCGGCGGTGGAGGCCAAGGCCGCCTCTGCTGGGGACCTGAGGGAGGAGCTGGAGGTGGCGGTGGCCAAGGCTAGGTCGGCAGGGGAGGAGCTCGCCAAGGCTGAAACCGAGCGGGATGCTGCCCTGGGGGAGCTGGATGGGGTCCGGGCCGAACTGGCTGCCGCTCAGATGGAACGGGATGCCGCGAGGCCTGCGGCTGTAAAAGCTGACCAAGAGGTTCAACTCGCCTGAGTGGAGGCCGATAGGGTTGGTGAGGAGCATGCCCGGGCTCTGAAGGAGGGGACCGAAAGCCGGGCTGCGGTCAAGGCGCTGGAGGAGCGGTTGGCTATCCTGGCCGGGGAGAAGAAAGCGGTGGAAGAAGCCCTTGCTGCAGAGAAGGTGACTTCCCAGGAGCTTACTGATGCCCTGGTGCAGACTGCCGAGGCGTGCTTTAAGCAGGCCCTGCTCCAGATCCGGCATTTCAATCCCGGGGTCGAACTTCAGGTGGGGGGTACGATCATCGTGCCTTTGTGCAGGAAGACGGGTCCTTCCTTCCTTTTGATTCGCCAGCTGCCGAGGATCTTGCCGAGGGCGAGGAGGAAGATGCCGCCGACACTGAGGGCCTTGAGGCGGAGAATGCCGACATCGGACCTAACTCCCAGTCCTAGCTTCATTTTTGTTTTTGTTGTAAGTTTTGGGGCGTTGGTGCCCTTGTAACTTTGAATGATTCTGGCCTTGGTGCCATTCTTGTGCAAACTTTAAGGATTGATGCCGATAGTTTTTCTGTCTTTACTGTGGTGAATGATTTTGATTTTTATCGTCCCTTTTTCTTTATTCGACAATGAACGGTTTAAATTCGCTTCATCCTTCTTCTACGCGGCTGAGCTTGTGTAGCTACCTGGGGCCGAAGGTGGTTTATTTTCTGCCATCATTCCGTGGCCTTGGTTTGTGTACGCGTCGGCCGCGTGGATGCTTTTAAACAATGGATGACTTATACCTCTGTCGTCCTTTTGTCTAAGCTCAAGTGTTGGTCGGCCGTATGGGTACGGGCCGTAGGCACTCTACCACATTTGCTGTGTGGGAGGTTGGGGCAAGGTTGTCTTGTTTCAGCCTCGTCAAGCATAACTAACCGTACTGCCTCGGTCCAGCTTTCAAGTAGCCGGATTCCAACTTTCACCTAGTCGGATTACTTTTGGACCGACGTAAGGGATAGACTACCACGTGTCTAACTGAGGCTTCGCTCGCCTGGAGTCGGACATTTTGACCTGATCAGGTTCGGCATGATAGTCCGCTTGCTTAGTCGGACGAGCGTTGACGCGTCAATTTCGCGAAGGGCCATGTATGGCGCCTTCGCCGAGCTCTAACCAATGCCTGTCGGAGTACAACGGCCGGTTTTCGTACATCTAGATGTTTTTTGATTTGGGCCGGGTTTGTGACCTCGGGGCTTTTTACCGGTGTCGGGCTAAGAAGCCTCGGCTTTCGGTTTCTCGGCCGTGCTTCTTTGCCTCGGTCTGTTTGTTATTGGCTGAGCTTCATGGCTTCGGGTTCATGCTTTAAGCTTTGTGCGCATTCGTAAATCCCCTCAGTGGGATCTTTTATTGATAGAAAGAAATAGCCCTACGGGGCTTTACAAAGCATCGCAATTAGAAATGACATAACTTGGACTTTAAACGAAAAGAAAAGAAATGCAGGAAAAGGGAAAATTGCTAAGCAAACAAACACTGCCGAGGAAGGATCTAGCTATAGTAGATCTTCAGCTTGTCGGCATTCCATGTCCTTTTGATTGGCTTTCTTGCCAAAGTCTCGAGGGTATATGCTCCTCCGTCGAGCTTTTCCTTAATCCGGTAGGGCCCTTCCCAGTTTGCCGCCAGCTTCCCGTCCTTGGCATTCTTGTTGCCTATGTCCGCCCGTCGGAGTACTAGGTTGCCTCGGTTGAAAGACCGGGGCCGGACCTTTCTGTTGTACTTAGCCGCGAGTAGTTGCTTGGCGGCTAGTTCCCGGCAGTGCGCCGTAACCCGGATTTCATCAATGAGGTCCAAGTCAATCTTCAAGGCGTCGTCGTTCGATTCCTGCCCCTCCTGTCTGGCTCTGACCTTTCTCCAGGATGGCTGTCCGATTTCAACCGGGATCATTGCCTCACATCCATAGGTTAGCCTGTACGGGGTTTCTTGAGTCGAAGACTGTACGCTAGTGCGATATCCCCACAGGACGCTGTGGAGCTGCTCGGTCCAACTGGTCTCGGCCTGCAACATCCGCCTCTTGAGTCCGTCCAGGACTACTTTGTTGGCGGCTTCGGCCTGGCCATTTGTCTGGGGATGTTCCACGGATGAAAAGTGCTGCTTGATGTCCAGGTTGGACATCAGCGCTTGGAAACGGTGGTCCATGAATTGGGTGCCATTGTCCGTGACGACCTCGGCTGGTATCCCAAAGCGGGAGATGATGTTGTGCCGGAAGAACTTAATCACTCTAGCCGAGGTTATTGTGGTGAGTGGCTCTGCTTCTATCCACTTGGTGAAGTAGTCTACCGCGACTATTAACCATCTGCATTGTCCCTGCGCCGGTCGGAATGGACCGAGGATGTCCATGCCCCATTTGTAAAAGGGCCACGGGGCTGGCATTCCTTTCAACTCTGAGGGTGGCGGCCATATTATCCTTGCATGTTTTTGACAACTGTCGCATGTCTTGGCTTTTTCCATGGCGTCATGACTCATAGTGGGCCAGTAATAGCCGGCGCGTAATGCTTTCCGGGCGAGTGCCTTGCCCCCCATGTGGTGACCGTTGGTGCCTTCGTGTAGCTCGGCCAGCACGTATGTCGCTTCAGAGTCTCTAAGGCAACGCATCATGGGGCAATGGAGTTCCTTCCTGTATAGTTGGTCGTCCACCATGGCGTAGAGGGCGGCTTCACGGATCAGCTTCTTTGCTTCGGTCGGGTCCATTAGGATAATTCCCCTTTCGAGGTAGTCTTCAATTGGCTTCCTCCAATCGGTCCCGGCCGAGATGGCCATGATACAACTCGGCTCGGTCAGATTCTGCTGGATCACGGTCCTATGGTTATCCGGCCCCTTCGTACTGGCAAGCTTGGAGAGGATGTCAGCTCGAGCGTTCTCTTCTCTGGGTATATGAGAAACTATGACCTCTTCGAACTCGGCCATGAGTTCTTTGGCTTTGGTCAGGTACTTTGCCATTAGTGGGCCTTTTGCCTGATAGGTGCCATCTACCTGAGCCGCAACGAGCTGCGAGTTGGTTAAAACCTTTACTCGCTGGGCGCCATTATCCTTGGCCTGAAGCAGTCCGGCCAAAAGGGCCTCGTATTCGGCCTAGTTATTGGAGGTCTGGAACTTCAACTGCAGAGAATGTTCGGTGGCTACCCCTTGCGGGCTTTCTACGATGACTCCCGCGCCGCTGCCCTTTGCGTTGGATGAGCCATCAACATAGACCTTCCAAATCCCATCGTCTGTAGTGGCCGGTGTGAGTTCTCGGATGAAGTCCGCAAGCGCTTGGGACTTGATTGCCTGGCGGGCTTCGAACGTGATGTCGAACTCGGAGAGTTCTATGGTCCAGTTGGTCATTCTCCCGGCTAAGTCGGGTTTGTGGAGAACCTGTCTGATCGGCTGGCTGGTTCGGACCACGATCCGGTGTCCCTGGAAGTAGGGCCAGAGTCGTCGTGCCGCGGTAAGGAGGGAGAAAGCCACTTTTTTCAATTTCTGATACCATAGTTCAGAGTTCTGCAGTGCCTTGCTGATGAAGTATATCGGCTTTTGCCCGGTCTCGGACTCCTTTACTAGGGCGGCACTCACGGCTTCGTTGCCGATTGAGAGGTAGAGGAATAAGGTCTCTCCGGGGTCCGACTTTGTGAGTACTGGCGGGGTTGCCAAGCATTGCTTAATTTCCGAGAAGGCGGCATCGCAGTCCGGGTTCCAACCGCCTCGGGTCTCCTTCTTGAGCAATTTAAAGAGAGGTAGGGCTTTCTCGGCCGACTTTGGTAGGAACCGCGTCAGGGCGGCTAGTCGGCCTGTTAGCTGCTGTACCTCTTTCTTGGTTCTCGGGCGCTGCATGTCGAGCACGGCCTTACAGTTGTCCGGGTTGGCTTCGATCCCTCGGTTTGTCAGCATGAAGCCTAGGAATTTCCCAGCCGGGACTCCGAAGGCACATTTGGCCGGGTTCAACCTGATTCGATGTCTTTTTAACTTTTCAAACGTCTGTTCTAGGTCCCGGATGTGGTCTTCTGGGAGTTTTGACTTGACGATCATGTCGTCTATGTAGACCTCTATGTTGCGCCCGATCTGATCCTTAAAAACCCGGTTCATCATCCTCTGGTAGGTTGCCCCGGCATTCTTAAGTCCGAAAGGCATGACGTTGTAGCAGTAATTCGCCTTATCAGTCATAAAGGCGGTCTTCTCTTGGTCGTCCGGATGCATGGCGATCTGGTTATAACCGGAGTAGGCATCCATGAAGGAGAGGAGGTGATATCCGGCCGAGTTGTCCACCAGTTTATCAATGTTTGGCATCGGGTACGAGTCCTTTGGGCAGGCCTTGTTGAGGCTGGTGTAGTCGACACATACTCTCCATTTGCCGCTGGGTTTGAGGACCATGACTACGTTGGAGAGCCAGGTGGTGTACTGCACCTCCCTGATGAAACCGGCTGCAAGGAGCTCTTCTATGTGATCTTCCAAGGCCTTCTGCCTGTTATCCGCAATGTTCCTCTTCTTCTGTGCCACTGGTCTCGATCCCGGCCATATGCCGAGTTTGTGACAGCAGAAGTGGGGGTCGATGCCCGGTATTTCGGTCGAGGTCCATGCGAAGACGTCTTGATTCCGCCTTAGGAATCGGATTATGAGAGCCTTTAGGCCGTCCTCCATATCCCGGCCTATTTTGGCGGTCTTGGACGGGTCTTCGCCTAGCACAATTTCTTCCAATTCTCCTTCCGGCTCGGGCCTCGGATTGTCAAGCTCTCGGAGGTCGAGCTCCACCATGTTGACTTGCCGCCGCGGGAGCTCGCCAGAGCCGGCTTCGGCTACTTGCTCGTTGGATCCGAGCCGGGGTGGGGACGAGGGTCCTCCTTCCTCGACACGGAGAGCTTCGAAGTAGCACTGCCTTGACTCTTTCTGGTCCCCGGATACCACGATTATCTGGTTCTTACTATTGAGCATCTTCAGCTTCTGATGCTTCGTGGATACTAGTATATCCCAGTTGTGGATCGTGGGTCGACCCAGAATGATGTTGTACGGGAACCGGAAGTCGGCGACTACGAATCGTACCCGTTCCGATTTGAAGGCTTCCTTGGTGCCAAGAGTTAACCGGAGGTCGATGTAGCCTTTTGGGAAGGACTGCTCACCATTGAAGCCGACCAGGGTGGTCTTGCACGGCTTGAGGTCCTCTTTGTCGAGGTGCATCCTCTTGTAGGCGTCCCAACTTATAATGTCGGCCGAACTCCCTGCATCCACAAAGATCCTCTTAACTCGACAATTTATTAGAGTGCCAGTAATTACCAGTCCGTCCAGGTGTCCGGGTATGACGTCTTCCAGCTCTTCATCAGTGAAGGTCAGGGTAGGCGGCCGAGGTCTCCTTGAGTCTTCCTTAAACTTAGGGGGTTCTCGGACGGTCAGTACTTCGTGGAGATACTTCTTCCGCTGGCTTACGGTGTCTCCTCCTCCACCGAATCCTCCGCTGACGACGTTGCACTGGAAATCGACGTCAGGAAATTCGTCGTCCGAGGCCGCCTTCTGCTTTTTTCCCGGATTTTGGTATTCCTTGGGTGGACTTCTAGAGCGGGCGCGGTCGTTACGTTTCCCGTTCGTCCTTCCCTGAGTCTTGATCACGTACTGACGCAGTTTCCCATCCCTCACGAACTTCTCGATGGCGTCGCAGAGGTCATAGCACTCGTCAGTAGTGTGGCCGTTGCAGTCGTGGAACTTGCAGAACTTGGAACGGTCCGTGTTGGAGCGTCCTCTGATCGGCTTTGGCCTGTCCACCCGCTTCATCTCGGTCTGGGATACCTCCTTCCATACCTGGGACCGAGGGACGTTCAACGGGGTGTAGCTGTCGTACTTGTTCTTCTGGTCGGCCCGGTCGGGCTTTGTTCGGCTGTCCCGGCTGCGTCGTCTCGGGTCGGTCTTCATCCTTCTTGGGCGTTCCTCGTCGCAAGGCGGGCTCTTCCTAGTCCGTTCGGGTTCGTCGGCATTGGCAGCCTCCATCTGCTCCATTTCCAGGTACTTCTTCGCCTCGGTATAGAATTCGGTCAAGGTGTACGCTGGATTCTTGCACAGGTGACGAGCCAGCCAGGATGATGGGTCCAGTCCATTGACCAGGCAGTGTACATGGATGTCCTCGGGCAATGACCGTACTTGCATGGCCACGTCGCGGAACCGATCCAGATACTTCTGCAAGGCCTCACCCTTCTTCTGACGCACTTTGCTTAAGGTGAACGTCGTCTTCGGCTGCTTTTTGCTGGTGGCGAAGTGCAGCTCGAATTTTCGTCCGAGGTCTTCATAGTCTCGGATAGAGTTGTCCGGAAGAGACGTCGCCACCGGTGCGCCGGCCCGTCCAGCGTAGCCGCAAAAAGGCGCTGAATGACCGGGCCGCTTATCTGCCGGACCCACATGAGCTTCTCAAAGGTGACCAAGTGGTTCCGAGGGTCTTGGCTCCCATCGTACTTCGGGAGGCTGGTTAAATCAAAGCGTTTTGGGAAAGGGCTGTTGCCGCCTCCCTCGAGAATGGGGATCTTCCCGTCTCTGATAAGTACGTCACACGATATTCCCGAGGCGATCCATGTCGAGGCCGGGGAGTTCTTTCCTCCGCACGGGTTTCTTCTTGATCTCGGTATTCCCTTGCATGCCGATCGGTGCGGTTAGGACCGACACCGTGGTTTTCTCTGTCTCCCGGGGACCGTGGTCTGCAATCGGGCGCCGCCTCGGCTCGCCGTTGTCGCGGCGTGGGTTCCTCGGCTCAGAGTTGCTCGAGGAGCTACTGTCGCCTGCCGAGGCTCTCCTTGTACGACCGTGACCCCTGTGGCGGCCTCTCTCGCGGCGGTCCTTCTCGAGCGCTTCTTTGATCATCTTTCCGATAGCTTCGAAGTCAGCCCGCCTCTGCAGGTCATCGTGTTTTTCCTTGTTCTCCAGGCGCCGCATGAACGATTCCTGAGTCCTCCGCATCATGCGGACGTCGGCATCAACTGCCCGGACATCACACGTCGGAGACGGCGCGAGTGCTCCTTGTGGTCGCCGGTCTTCCTGCTGCGGCTGCTCCTCATGGAGCGGCTGTTCCATGTCAGGGGAGGAAGTCACCGTATCTGTAACATGTCCTTCTGGGGTGTTTCCTCTCTGAGGTGGTGCCGGCGGCTGGCCTGGCGGCTGGCTTGTGGGTCTCCTCCCACCGGTTGGGGATTTCTGCTGTCGCTTCTAGTGCTCACCATTAGTAGTCACGGGGATTGAAGTTTACAGTCCCCACAGACAGCGCCAATGTTCTGTATGAAGAACACAGAGATTGGACTTGACTAGGTTGTCAAGCCTAGAGCCTACGTACCCTCGAAGGGATCAAAGTCCACGTAGTTCGTAACACACTTGAAGGCACGTAGCCAGGGGAGTGGGGTGTGTGCTCTGTGTGGCAGAAAGTAAGAAGAGCATAAGATAGAACGTGTGCACCTGTTTAGGGTTCCCTTCTGTTTATAGAGGGGTTTGGTGCGCGTATCTCTGCCTTAATGAGCAATATCTTAGATTGAGCTGATTGGCTGCTGCCATGATTGTCGGAGAATCTCTATTAATAAGATCCTATATTTGTGGGATCTCGGATCCCTTCCTATTCTGGCGTGGATTCTATCCCTAGCGGGATTGGGCCGAGGTCCGGACCTGGGCCTGTTGGGCCGGTCCGTAACAGAACTCATAGGCTGTAACGTAATAGGTTTAGTGTCTATTACAAGACTACACCAAGCTCCCCAAGAATAAGGTATAGCCCGGCCAAAGGCTATAGAACTCATATCAAACTATGGGTTCCATTTCCTTTGAATATAGAAAGGTGTCACTATCCCAAGGCTAACCCTTAACCTGGCCTAAGAAAAATAGTAATACCAAAGGTCTTGAAAATATCAAAGTCATCCACTGTGCACCTAGTAATGGCATACCACATGGTATTACATACACAATAACTCTCATCATCACTCCATATCCATCACCGCTCCATATCATCATAATCTTGGCGAGTATATATAAGATTTCAAATGATTTATAAAAACAATACAACATCTCAATAATTTCAAGAGACCATAAAAAGTATAATATCCATAAGACCATAACATATAATATCACTAGTCATTTCAAAATAAATCTCACAAGTCAACTTCATTACCAACATAGTTTCATATATTTAAAATCACTCACAAATATTATACAAACAAGTAAAACAAATGGAAAGTAGTTACCTCAAGTTTTTGACACAAGAAACAAACTTAAGAGATATCAAATCCACTCTAAAAATAAATATATAATTACATCTTAATATAATTAACAACAATACCAACTAATATAATAATATATAATTAATTAAACTATAATTGTCTCATTTTAAATTTTCTTAAAAGAAGTGCGAATTTATCTATTTCTCAAATTAATTACAATCTCAATTCATTCCTTCATAAATTATTTCTCACTAATTATAATGATCAAAATATCACCATATCTTAAATTTTTCAACCTAATATTAACTATTTATTATTTCTACACCCTTGTTCCACTAATTTCTTTTACCATCATAAATTATATTTATATACGAACATTTATTTTGATCATTACACAATAAATTCATGTATCATGATTAATTAATTTTTCTTATTTATATTAAATCCTAATTAAAAAATTAGGATGTTACAACCCGCAATCCAATGAGCCCGCCTACAACTCGGTACAACCGGGTTATTTTGAGTCCGCCCAAAAAGGCCCATAATGGGTTAGATTAAAACCCGTTCATTTAAGACTTAAATGAGTAGCTATTGACACATCTTTGGGCTACCGTACCCTCCTATTTAGTTATTTTTTTTAAAAAAAATTAAATATATGGAAAGAGGACAGTACATTAAGGACAATAAGTAATAGTATAATATTTATTTTTCCTCGATAGTCGAACTCTTAGTCTCTCACTCTCTTTTGTTGCCTTTTCTCTTTGACTCTGACTTTTAATTTAAAAGTTGGAGTTTAAGCATTAAAATTATGTTATGATGGTACTTGTCTAAATTTAGGTTCTTTTGTGTGAATTTTGATTATTGAATTTTGAAGATTCAAATTTCACAATTTAGAATGACAGATTTGGATGAAATGATGGATACTTAATTCTTATATATGTTTTTTTTTAAAAAAAAAAAACCAACACATGTAAAATGTAAATAGTTTATCCAAAACCCGATTAGCCCAGTCATTTATGTGCTAGTTCGTTCACACGGTTTTAAATGAGGTTGAGGTACATGTATGGGTTAACCCGTAACCGTATAAAGTTAAATGAGCGGGTTATAGGTTTGAGCATTGGCTGCCCAACTTGCCCATTGCTTTGCCCTAAGGAAGAAAATGAAGGGGTGGCAATTAATAAAGAATCAGGAAATACTTATTTTACCCTCAAAAGTAATTAATGTAAAATGAAAAGGAAAAATATATATTTTAAAAAATATCACGTTATCAAGTTCCAATTTGTCTAAAATATTTTCCTGCCAAGTTTGAACTTGTCTAAAACATTCTCCCGCCGAGTTTGAAGTTAGTGCATAAGTTTGAATTTATCGCATAAATTCAACTTTAATCATATTTTCTTACACTATAGAGAAAATATTTTATGAGGAATAAATATGTCCGAAAGTATCATTGTTCCCATGGAAACTTGAGTTCCCACCAATTTGGGGGGAAATTATCTTCCCACCTTTAAAAAAAGATTGGAGGGCCTAAATGAACCAAAAAAATTTACCAAACAAGAGAATTTTCTCATGTTCCCTTCCCTTTCCACTTATTCCACATACCTAACTACCCCTAGGGGCGGGGGGCGGGGGGCGGGGGCATGTTTTAACTTCCAACTCAATTGCAAATTTCTCCTTAAGTTTCCTTCTCTTATTTTTTTTCCCCTACAAGAGTCTTGTTTGTTTGTTTGTTTTGTTTTTTTATTAAGAAGTCTTGCTTGTTTTACCTATCATCCCAGGCTTAGATTCTAGGTATGGTTGCGCTTACCTCACGTCTCTCACTCCCTTACAGCTTTGAGCAAGAAAAAAATAGTTATAATTTGGTTGTCTTGTTCATTCTCCAAAGATGAATCTTTCAGGCTATGTTTGCGAGTTTCATTTTGGAGGGAAAGGAAAGGGAAGAGATGGTTTTGGTAGTCCTTTTCCTTGTTTGTAAGTTTTAAAAATAAGATGTGAGGGTTTTGGGGGATTTTGCAAATCCTCCAAAACCCTCATTCTTTTAAAAAATAAAGTTCCCCTAATATGGGGAGGTTTTAAGAGAAACAATAGGTTAATTACTTCTTTACCCTCGTTCACTATCATCACCACCACCACCACCCCACCCCACCCTACAACCACCAACACTGCCACCCCTACCACCAGCCACCACCACCGGCCGGCCATCGCCACCTCTAGCCGGGCACCGCCGCCGCCAGCCGGCCACCATCGCCAGACACCGCCACCACCAGCCGGCGACCAGCGCCGGACACCGCCACCGGCGGTGGTGGTGGTGGCCAGCGAGGGGATTTTATTTTATTTTTTTTATTTAAAAGTAAGGACAAAAGGATAATTTCACCCAAATTTGCATATCCCTAATAGGTCCTTGGTACTTCACAATCTTTTTACAAATTCAACGGACTTTTGAGGGTTTTGCAAATTCAAAAGATGTTTATTTGGAATTTTTCCATAATTATATTAATTATTAAAGAAAATGACAAAATTGTAAAAATAACTCATTAATCCTTCATCTTCCTCCCTCACTATTTTTTTAACTCCAAAACAAGGGGAGGAAATATCCTCCATTTCCTTCCCTTCCCCTCCCCTCCTTTCTCCTTGCATTTCCTTCCCTTCCCTTTCCCTCTAAACTCCCAAACATAGCCTTAGAAACCCATCATTGCCCCAATCAAAGGCTGCTACGATTGTGTTTTTCCGTTCAATCTGATCTTGAAAGATAGAGCAATGACCCCAAGGAAGGAAAAAAAAAAGTCAGTACTTGAAGACTCTGCTTCATCCTGCAACAAGCTGGAGAGGAGGCCGTTGAGAACGCAGGTGAGTTGGTGACGGCGTGGGTATGGAAGACTGCCATTTCAAATAGTAAAATTGCAGATCTCTGGCGCTCCCTTGGTATCTCAAATTTAATGTATTCGATCATGACAACATGTGCTCCAAGTGTTCGTTGTCAATATCCTTCAACATGGAACAAAACTGAAAAAACCCCATGTTTAGAGCACATAGACAATGTAAAGGTTCTGTCAATTAAAAAAAATTTTGGTTTTTTTTTTTTTTGTTGGGGGGGGGGGGGGTTTAATCGCATTAATAATTTTTTCCCCAAATTAGGATGATAAATTTTGGTGCACCATGTAAAATTATAGATAAGGATAAAAGAGACCAAGTTGCACCGAATCATAATATGATAGACAGAGTTATAAAGGGTTAAAACTACAAGGATTAAAATATTATTTTCCTCTTTATTCATTTTCTAATACCTCAGGCCTATTAAGGTAAATTGAAAAAATTTCAATATCCTAATTTAGGTCATATGACTTGATTATAGATTTGAAAACCTACTAAGGTAAATTGAAAAAATTTCAATATCCTAATTTAGGTCATATGACTTGATTATAGATTTGAAAAGTTTACTAACCCAAAGTTTGTGTATTTTAAATGACTTTTAAAGAAATTTTTCTTTGACGTTTTTTAAGTTGAGTTTATCTTAAAAAGATATCTTTTCACCAACTATATCTTAAAAAAATATTAACGGTTATTATTATTAAGTTCTTCAGAAATAGTGTTAGTGTGAATAGATTGGAGGCCTGTTTGAGTTAACGATTCAAAAATACGTTCATGAAAGTCGATACAAAACTCTTCTCTTCTACTTATCTAATAACTTCTACCACTAATTTAAACACACACTAGATGTGTGATAGTTTTACGTTCACTTGCATGCCATATGACAATCTCTCCTACTATAGAATTTTTTTTACTAGTTTACTACATTATTATTAGTATTATTTTGTTCATATGTTAATAACTTCCTATGATATATGATCACCCACGATTATATCATCATACCTTTCTATTACATCTCTAAAATCTAATATTCCCCAAGAGTTAGCTCAGAGCAACCGAAAGCCGTGGAAAACGTGGAAGACACAAAAGTAGTAACAATTTGAGTCAAAATTAACATGATTGTTTAACACCGTTTGCTATCTATTTAATAGAGGGACTAACTTAGCTAACAGTATAAACTTAAAGGATACAATAAAAATAAGAAGAAAATTGTAGGGACCTGATTCAAAATTTTGGCAAATATAAGGACCTTCATAATAGTTTTCCCTTCTAAGAATATGAAATACCTAAAAAAACTGAATAACTTTAAATTGGTTATATAATTTCCATGGTAGGAGTATAGGAAGAAGGCAAGTATTAATCTTTGAACAATTTAAATAGACAAATTTTATATAAATAATTAAATGATCTCTTTTTTTTTGTGATAATCTTTACTTTTTCTCTCCATAGTTATTACTATAACTTTTTTTATTTGCTCCCTCAACTCTGAACTCTAATCCTATTGTAAAATTCTTAGCCTTAAAAAAGAATGCAGGGTAAAGGAGTAAAAATACACATGTGTTTTATTCCTGGGAGCGCCCAGCATGATTTTTTTTTTTTGGAGCAAAAATACACATGTGGTTATATTTTAGGAGCAAAAGTCACACGACCATTAAAATTTAACTTAACGGGGTTAACTTTAGGGTAGGGCCCACAATACTTTTTTGAAAATACTAAAATGCCCCTATTTTTTTTTTTTTAAAGTGCAAGAGTTTATTAAGAAAAAGTGCAGACTGACGGCAGTCATGCCAAATAGGTGAGGGCTCGAGCTAGGATGAAGACTTTAGAGAAAACGAGAGGAAGTATAGAGCCAGGCCGAGGTTCTTCTTCATCGACAGTGCCGATGGCAGTGAGGTTGAAGGTGGCTCTGATCTCAAATAGAGGATTGGTGATTGGGAGGACCATTGGAGATGGGGCTGCAACTAACTTTTTGGTGAGATTTATGGGCACCTCTCAATGAACTTCTCATCCAACTTTGTTCTTAGAAACTTCCACTTGATCAATCCTAGTGTCAAAGTGAACTCTTTTCCTCGTGATGGTGGTCAGTGGCGGAACCTGAAAATTTTTTTAGCCCGGGCCAAAAAATAAACATATTGAACTACTCCCTTTAGTTCTTATTAGGTTAAGGTACGATTTAGCTAACAAATTATTGGCTCATAAGCGTCCAACATTACTTAGACCATAAATACCAACAAACTATTTAAAATGTTAAAATGGCACAATTCCATTAAAAACAAATTAACTCCGTTAAAACCCGATACTGTTCATCTGGTCCTGCTCGTTTTCCCATCCATTGATTACAGCATCTTCTCTCTTGAATCTGTTATTGATCTTCGCGACCTTCACATTCTGCCGACCTTCAACAATTTCTTCGATGACTATTCCATCAAACAAGTCATCGCTGCCTCCTAGAGCTGTCTTTGCCGCGTCGGCCGCATTGCAAGCAACATCGTGAACTTTGATGCCCAGAAACTGCGGTCGACGAAATAGTAAGGGGCCGTACCTTATCATCATTTAATCAAATATGTTTTTTACCCTTTTATAGATTCCGTTTAAGTATGAAGTTCTTCTTGTCCTTGGGGTAAATGGATTATGGTTAACTGGTGATTTGTTTTTTGGTGTTATAATCCCGAATTGTCACTAAGGGTTATTTTATTGTTTATTAGAATTAACGGTGGACAAAATTGTTTCGACTAAACTTGATACTGTTACAGGGAAGAAGGAGAAGCAATCTTCTTCTGGCTATGCTTTTTTTTTTTCGAGGAGAAGGATAATCAAATTTATTTATTTTTTAATTTTCTTCATTAATTTCACGATGAACAATATCAAGTTTAACGGAGTTAATTTGTTTTTAACCCTTAGTGACAATTCGGGATTATAACACCAAAAAACAAATCACCAGTTAACCATAATCCATTTACCCCAAGTACAAGAAGAACTTCATACTTAAACGGAATCTATAAAAGGGTAAAAAACATATTTGATTAAATGATGATGAGGTACGGCCCCTTACTATTTCGTCGACCGCAGTTTCTGGGCATCAGAGTTCACGATGTTGCTTGCAATGCGGCTGACGCAGCAAAGACAGCTATAGGAGGCAGCGATGACTTGTTTGATGGAATAGTCATCGGAGACATTGTTGAAGGTTGGCAGAATGTGAAGGTCGCGAAGATCAATAACAGATTCAAGAGAGAAGATGCTGTAATCAATGGATGGGAAAACGAGCAGGACCAGATGAACAGTATCGGGTTTTAACGGAGTTAATTTGTTTTTAACGGAATTGTGCCATTTTAACATTTTAAATAGTTTGTTGGTATTTATGGTCTAAGTAATAGTTAATTGTGTTGGACGCTTATGAGCCAATAGTTTTTTGGCCAAATCGCATTTTAACCCTTTTTATTATAACCAGCAACTAACAAGTATATTTAGTTCTTTTTATAAGGCGCTTGCTTGTTTCTAAATAGCATTAAATATTTTTATGTATACCCATAATTAAAAAGGTAGTGAGTGAGAGTAATAATCAATAAAAATTAATTATTACTCCTTTTTTGAGCCAAAAAAAAGAATAATAATTAATATGATATTAGAGTTTAGTATAATTAATAGGGATAATATTGGAAATTATTACTTACATTTTATGACAAATTTAATAACTTTAACTATTTTTATTGACTTGTGAGAATTATTAGTTGGCTCCTTAAATAAGGACCAAAGGATGTATTTACTAAATAGTATCAAATAACTTTGAAAATACAAATAAATAATAACTGATAATTATAAATCAAAACAATATGTGAGATGATACTAATTTTTTCAGTATCTCAAACTAAAATTTTACTTTCTTATTACAACCAAATGAATAATGAAACAAACATTATCTTTACGGAGAAGATAAAAAATTAGTTGGGGCCAAATTTGTAGCCAAATAAAATATCATATAATAAATATATATATATTCTCATAAATTTTATAAGATCAGTCGGACCCAGTGAAGGCCCCAACTGTCCATCAAAGCGTTCCGTCATTGATGGTGGTGGTAGGAAGATCATCAACATTGTAGCCTGAATGTTTTTTATATAAAAATAAAATTTATATCAAAGCTAAAACGAGTTTACAATGCGATAGGTCCGCTGAACTAGTAGCAAAAGAAACCGAGGGAAAAAATTCTAGCAGCTTATTAATGTCAAATCATATCCGCAAAGAAAAAACCAAAAGATGTCAGTATGATTCAAAGTTAACTGGGTGAGCCTCGAAAGAATGAGCATGAATCCTTTACAATTGGGAATGGATATTACTGTGAGAAGAATGTCTGCAGATTTGAAGATGTGTAATTATCTCCTAATGTTATATGGGCTATTGGTGGTGGCCGCCTTGATTATAATGTTGAAGCCGGTTTCCAAGACATCGCCATTGTTATCGCCACACTCGTCATTATTAATCCAATGTGGGTTCTGCTTCTGGTTTCTGAGGGTTTTTTTTTTAATTAGGGGAATTTTAGTATTTTCATAAAAATAGTGTGGGCCCACCTAAAATTAACAATGTTAAGTTAAAATTTAACGGTGGTGTGACTTTTACTCCTAAAATGTAACATGTGTATATTTTTGCTTAAAAAAAAAAGTATATAGTACTGGACTCTCCTAAGAGTAAAGCACATATATATTTTTACTCCTTTACCTAAGAATATAACTAAAAATGTACAAATTGACACATTTGACAACGTTTTTATCTTAGAAGTATTTTGTTAGGGAAAAAAGGTACAAATTAATTGTACTTAAAACACATATTGAGGATTTTCAAAGTATATTGAATGGAGAATTAATAGTCAGTTGAAACATAAACATTTAATTCAATAATTATATAGTATAACATCTATCCATTACTTATATAATATAAGAGATATTGGTGGCTGTGTAACAAGTTTAACATCCACTTGCGTGACACATGGCAACGTCCGTGCTAACTATTAAAATTTTTAATATATTATTATTTATAATAGGGGACACTTGTTTGACAAGAAAAAGAGGCGGCTATGTGACAGATTTAATGCCCATTGGTGCGGGGTGCGCCATTTACCAATGTCCCGTACAAGATAAATGAAAATGGGACAATCGGTTTTAGGGCCCATATTACCAAAAAATCTCAAAAAAAAACCCCAAGAGTCTGAAAATCTCAAAAAGGCCCAAGGGTCTTTTTTGGAATTTTGAGAATCTACGTGAGTTGTTAATGAAGCTGATATAGTTGTTAACGGGATACTGATATAGTTGTTAACGGGGCTGATTTAGTTGTTAGCAAATTGTTGTTAATATGGCTAATTTAATTGTTAATGACCTACCCGTTAACAACTATATCAACCCCATTAACAACTTACACAGATTTTCAAAATTTCAGAAAAGGTCCTTAGGCCTTTTTTGAGATTTTCAGAATCTTGGGGCATTTTTTAGAATTTTTTTTGGTAATATGGGCCTTGAAACAGATTTTCCCAATTAAATTTACTACGATTATGATTATTATTATTGGGTAAAGCCGTAAAGGATTCATTCAGCACTAGTGATAAGTTATCTTTGGTGACCTCGAAAACTACCATTCTGGTCCTATTTATAAGTCTATTTTTGACCAAATCACACATACCAAGGAGAGGTAGTTAGTTCAATGATTATGAGGTGAATTTTCAACTTTACTCTCATTTGTGATTGAGTACCTTCAACTTTTTTCTCTCTCTATTTTCATTAGTACAATTGATATGGGTAAAATTATCACAATCTCATTTATTTAGTTAAAGGGAACTTATAAATATGATCAAATTTTTTAGGTCAAATGGACTTATAAATAGGATCAGAGTAGTACGTGATTTTGGATTAATGAAGGGTGTTTCCGTAATTTTGCACTTTTCATCAATTCACCAAAAATTACAAACATACTCTTCATTAATTCAAAACGACGTAGTTTTAGGGGTCATTGAAGATAAACTGACTGAAAAAATACTATTCTCATTAATATTTTTATTATTATCATCTCGTCAAATATACTTGACAATTTTTCAAGATAAGTGGGCGCGCGATTACATCTTTAGAACTTCTTTATTCATTTTTGTCTAATTTATATAAAATTCTCTATAAATTTTGGATTAGTTGCATATAACATTTTATATTTCAAGTTCAAATTAGTACGTTTAGACAAAAAAAAAGAGATAAATATTCATACTTTAAAATAATTTATTTAGTATATTTAATCTCTAACAAAAAAAAACTAAATGTTATATTTAGGACTAAAGGCCGTATATAAGAATTTTTTTATCCATCAAGTGGATTTGAATGAAAATTTAGACCTAGCAACAAACATGATTTCTTTGAATATCAAAGAACTGTTAATTCAATTTCAGTGAAAGAATTTGCAATGAATTTAGACTAGAAGAAGAGTAATATGTAAGTATTTATATATGGACAATATTTCCTGTCAGGCATTCATGAGACTAGTGTTTAGGGTGTTTTTTTCTCTAGTAATTCTGGGGCATTGGCATAAATTGACAATATTTCTAAATCATAATTTGGGTCATATGCCTAAATTAAAATTTGGGTATTTCAAAAGGCATTTAAAGATAAAAAATTCAAATCTGACTAAAAAGTTTAAATTATTATTAAAATAATTAAAAAAAACTCTACAGTACTCAATTAAATATATTCTAATAGTCAAATTAGAATGCATACAAATGTATATTTAATTCTATATTGCTTATTTGATCGTTTATCCCTAACATTTTTCTCTAGAAGATGGAAAAATAACTTCTATCAGAAGTCACTTTTTTCAAATAAGCTTATTTGATACCGCCACTATTCCAAACTGTCCGTTTTTTTCCCCCATTGGGCTTAAATCACCATGTGTTGGAATTTTTTCCTCTCTCACCGCTATACCAAACATGCTGTAAGATAGGCTTAAAAAGGGTATGTGATCGGAGTGCAAGAGACATTATATACCTATGACTCTTTCGAGGCCATTCACCTAATAAATCATGAGACTAGAGAAATGTATGAAAATTGGAAAGTAATTTCCAACATTAAGAATATGGTCAATTGGAATTGTCAAGTTGAGTTCCAAGTCATTTGCAATAATAAAAAAAATACATTGGCGGACTCACTCGCAAAACGAACTCAGGACGAATTTACCGGTCTTCAATTTTTTAAGGATTAAGGAATAATTTGGCCAACGAACTTTTACCTAAGGAGCACCCAACATAAATAACTTTTAAGTGGATCTTAAATACCAAAAAACTTTTAAAAAGGTAAAGTAAGCACAACACTATTAGAAAGAAAAATAACGTCTATTATTTAAGGTACAGATTGATCAACGAACTTTTACTTTAAGAGCGTTCAGCACAAAAATTTTTTTACTCTAGGAGCGTCAGCACAATCTACACCTATTTTGTATAAATAATTTCAGTGTTCCTATGAATATGTTCAGGACTATTTTGTATATTTTGATGATAAGATATTTTTTCCAATTAGCCAAAAAAATATGTTTAAAAAATGAAATATATTATTATAGGGAGTTAAATACATTGCCAAAAAATTCCTAAATAAAAGAAAAGCAGTGGCAGGTAGATTAAGTATACCATTTTAAATTTCATTATGATTATTTGTTTGTGTTATACGCATTAAGTATAACATTTTTTCTTAAAAAAAATGTTATGGTATTGTGGATTTAAATTATTCTGACAATTTAATTTTACTTGATTAATAATTGTAATGCAATATTTACGACGTAGAAAGGATCATAGAAAAGAGATCGTGTACATATTTTTCAAATGGACGAACTTGTTACGGTCCATCCGGTGTAACATTTGAGTCTGATCGAGTGAAATAATCAAAATTCACTCAAATATTATCTAATATTTGTGATTTTCCTGTTGCTTTCATTTTTTAACCTCAACATCCATGATTGGGGGTCTGGATAAGGATTTGTAACAGTCGGATTTTGCGTGGATTGCACATGGATTTTTTTGTGCTATGCGTTCCTGGAGTAGAAGTTTTTTGTGCTAGGCACTCATTGAGTAAAAGTTCGTTGACCAATTTGCACATTAAATAACGGACATTATTTTTTTTTCTAACGACATCATACTTACTTTATGTTTTTAAAAGTTTTTTTTGGTATTTAAAATTCATTTAAAAGTTATTTGTGTTGAGCACTCTTGAGATAAAAGTTGGTTGGCCAAATTGATCCCATTTTTTATCTCAAACTTGATGAAAGAACTGTTAGCTTTGCTAGCACTCTTTAGGGTCCGTTTGGTTTAAAGAATTTGGGGGGAGGGAAAATAACATTGAGGAGGGAAAGGAACTTAAAGAAAAGGAAAGAAAGATTTGAAAGATGGGGGAAAATGACTTGAGTTGTTTGGTAGGAAGAAAATGAAGGGGAAGTAGTTGGTAAAGAATTAGGAAATGTCTATTTTACCCTCAAAAGAAATTAATTCAAAATAAAAAAATGTTTTTTTTTTGCTAAAATATATATATTTTAAAAATATTCTTGTTAAGTTCGAACTCTTGAAAAAAAAAAAAATCGCCAAATTCAAACTTTCCCGTCAAGTTCGAACTTTCAGCCAAATATAAATTTCACGGGTAAATTTGTCCAAAAAAGTGAATAGTGACGTGGGAACTTGAGATTCCACCAATTTTGATAAGATCTCAAGTTCCCACATACCACTCTGATCCTATTTATAAGTCCCTTTTGACCAAATCACACATACCAAGGAGAGGTAGGTAGCTCAATGATTATGGGGTGAATTTTCAACTTTACCCTCATTTATGATTGGATACCTTTCAACTTTTTTCTCTCTCTCTATTTTTATTGGTACAAATATGGGCAAAATTGTCACAAGTTCATTTATTTGGTCAAAAGGGATTTATAAATAGGACCAAATTTTTTTTAGCAAAAGAGACTTATAAATAAGACCAGAGTGGTATGAGGGAAGAGTGGTGGGCTTAGTATGGGCCCGGGAACTTAGGTTCCTGGGAATTTGACACACCAAACACGTTTTTGGCAGGGAACTCTGTTAAGTTCCCATTCCCTTTCTTAAGTTCTTTGAATCAAACGGGCCCTTAGTTTTATAGGGTATAAGAAAATTAGTAGAGAAGAGACTTGGCCTGGTCCAAAAAAAAAAGGACTAGTAGAGGCTAGGCTAAGGGTTGGGATGGGATTTGGGGTTTAGGAATGTGGAGTTAGAGTCGGATGCTCAGGGTTTAGTACAGCAATTACTTGACTGCAATGGTGCTGAGTCAGAGAGCCTTATTTTTTGGCATGTTAGAAATCTTATGCGAAGGGAATGGAATCTGAAGATACAATGGATTCCAAGGAATAGGAACCTGATCGCAGATTGTCTTGCCAAGAAGGGGCTTGATTCATCGAGCTTCCTGGATGTCTGCCCGATGTATTTACGGGCTTTAGTCTCACATGAGTCAATGGGATCTCAATCCCCTAGTGTATTTGTTATTTAATTGTTAATGCTTCTCGTTAGTATCAAAAAAAAAAAAAAGCGAAGCATTGTATTCCCGAATTGAGATTACTAATTCATGCAGCCAAACAGGGCCTTATATTTGGATCCTTTCCCGCGCTGATCCTTGCGGGAAGTTCCCATCCGCTCCGCCTTTGATGCGGCCGCAAGCGGAGTAAAAAATGGCGGCAAGATAGCCATAAAAGAGTTCACTGCACGATCATAGCTCCCTTGAGCAGAGTCTCATAGCTTCATTTCAAGCAAACGTGAAATTGAAAGAAAATGGATGTTAGTGAAGGAATTAAACGTGACTCGAAATTCCCCGCCTTTCCCTTTAAACCCTACTCCATCCAGATCGACTTCATGAACGCCCTCTATCAGTTTCTCGACCAAGGTGGCGTTTCCATGCTCGAAAGTCCCACCGGTAAATCTCCCGATTATAGTTTCATTTGGAATTTTTCGGGTGAAGATAATGTCGTTATTGTCATTTCATTTGGATTGCTGAAATTTACGCTTACATTGTTAATTCTTATGTTTTCACCTGCACTGTTAGATTCGTTCAAGCAAAACCATTTTGTTTTTTTATTCGTGTGTAAATTCGTAATACTAGTTTAATTTGTGTGATTTTAATGGAATAGGTACTGGGAAGACTATGAGTCTTATTTGTAGCGCTTTGCAATGGGTGCTTGATCGGAGGCAACAGCAGAAATCAGAAGAAGCAGGGCGAGGTTGTCGTGAAAATCAGGAAAATCATGGCGGGGGTTCAGATGATGAACCTGATTGGCTGAGAGACTTTGTTGTGGACAAAGAAAAGCAAGTCCAGTGTGAAAGAACAAGCAAGAAGAAGTACGGGTCTAGATTAGGCAAGCCTGATAAGAAGCATAACCGGGAAATTTATAAAGATTTTCATGTTATAGGTGAAGGTTCTCCTCCTGAAGAGGGGTGTGATAATTCGTATAAGAAAATTGATAAAGTGGATGTGGATGTTATTGATGAGGAATTCTTACCTGAGGAATATGAAAGTGAAGATGAAGATCTGGATAATGTAACTTCAAAGAGGAAGGCTTCTAATAGTGGTTTTGCTTTGTCCAGTGAAGAGGATGAATCTGAGGAGGAGGAAGAGGAGGAGGAAAAGAAGTTAAAGGTTTTTTTCTGTAGTCGAACTCATTCACAGCTATCGCAGTTCATAAAGGAATTAAGGAAAACAGTCTTTGCTGATGAGATGGACGTTGTTTGTTTAGGCTCCAGGAAAAATCTTTGCATTAACGAAGGTTTGAAATTTTCCTCTTCAGTAAGCAGGTTTATTTTCTTTTTCTAAGGTTGCATTGGCTAATCAACATTTCTAGTAATTCTATTGCTGCATGTTTCCAGAAGTACTAAAACTTGGTAACTCCTCAAGCATAAATGAGCGATGCTTGGAACTCCAGAAAAAAAAGAAAAATGAACCAGCAAAAATTAAGGTAAGCGGGTTCAAGTTACCATGGCTATTCCTTTGAAAAGTGCTATATACAACTTTTGAGTTGAGAAATGTTGTCATGTTTGTTTAATTCAAGTGGTTGCTCTATCTCATACAAGAATACTACATGCTTTTTGAAAGAATCGTCTTAGTTGATATTGACTAAGATTCCATGAAACATTATAGAATTTTATGTGTTTGTGGATGCATAATTTTTCCATTTCCAGGGAAATAAATCCCAATTCACAACTTTGTTGAACGGGGAGGAACAGAGGATGTGATTTGATGAACTCTGAATAATCAAGGCTTCTATTTATTTAACACGCCTATCTGCTTGGCCAAAATACCAAGGAAAAAAGGGGTCTCTAAGGATAATTGAATATTAATCCACTATTCCACTGCTATTCAAAGCTTGTATGCTGAATGTTTTTAACTTTGCGGCAAGCTATCCTACTTACTAGCATGTTGGAACAAGCACTTTTGCAATTATATAAATAATGGTGATTTAGACTGCTTTGGCATCCCACGAATAATGGTGGCTCTGTTTTCAGAACGTAAGGGCAAGTACAGGAGTAAGGAGAACAAAGGCATTGTCTGGTTGCCCAATGCTTAGAAAGCATAGACTACAAAAAGAATTCAGGAATGAGGTATCTCAGGGAGGGGCCTTGGACATTGAAGATCTTGCTAAGTTGGGGAGAAATTTGGGAACTTGTCCTTATTATGGTTCTAGAAGCATGGTTTTGAGCGCTGATCTTGTGGTTCTACCATATCAGTCCCTTCTGTCAAAATCATCTCGTGAAGCACTTGGTTTGAATTTGAAATCCAATGTTGTCATTATAGATGAAGCTCATAATTTAGCAGATTCGCTCATTAGCATGCATGACTCCAGAATTACTTTAGCACAGGTATGTTAACCTTGCATTACCTTGATTGAAGCATTGCAATCATCTATCTCTTGAGAGCAAGTTTAATCTTGATATTTGAATTTGCATATGCCATTTTGTGATGCTTTACTTGGTGTGGATACCACCAAAAATGAGTTAGTAATGTTTTGGAACCAGTCAATATGCATTTAGTGTAAATTTATCTGTAGACCTCATTCATATTAATTTCTTCTTCATTAAATACCTATAATTTGAATATGCAGTGTCAATGTCTCTGTTGACTATAAGATTATTCTTAATTTTCTTCAGCTGGAAAATGTGCATTCCCATTTGGAGAGATACTTTGACAGATTCTGTAATCTTCTGGGACCTGGTAACCGGAGATATATTCAAACTATAATGGTCCTCACTCGAGCTTTCCTGAGAGTGCTAAACAATGAGAGTGCAAATCTCTTAGATTCTTGCCAAGATATAGAAAAGGCTTTTCAGGAAAGTAGAGCCTCTGAATTTAGCATGTCCGTCAATGATTTCATCTTTGAACTAAATGTAGACAATGTCAACTTGATTAAGCTGGTGAAGTACATCAAGGAAAGCAAAATCATGCACAAGGTGAATCTTGCTACCCAATATATAAATTAATGCATTATCTTCTAGATTAAGTTCCCCATGGTGCTTCTGGATTTCCTGTTTTTGTTATTTTGATGTCCAAATGTAATTTATTTTCCAGGTTTCCAGTTACGGAGAAAAGGTAACCAACTTGGAGAAGATTTCAGCTATCACTAAACTCGGAGAACATTATGAAGATGGAAGCACTCAGTCTGCGTTCCAGTCATTAGCTGACATGTTGCTATCACTGACAAACAATGACAATGATGGAAGGATAATCATTTCCAAGTCTAGAACAATGGGCCCCAGGAAACAAGGAGGGTATATTAAATATGTTATGCTCAGTGGAGAGAAGATATTTTCTGAGGTTTGCCAGATGCTGTTGTCTTAATTTCAAAGAACTCTGAGCTTAGATTTCCTATGTCAATAGATAGTATAATGAAAAGGCAATTAACTCTTAATCTTTCTCTAGATTGTGGACCAAGCACACGCTGTCCTATTAGTTGGGGGAACTCTACAACCTATTGAAGAAACACGAGAGCGACTCTTTCCGTGGTTACCACAAAACCAGTTGCATTTATTTTCATGCGGTCATATTGTCCCTCCACAGAATATTATGCCAATTGCAGTTTCCCGTGGTCCTTCTGGCCGCTCCTTTGATTTCAGCTACAACTCAAGGAGCTCACCTGATACTGTGAGTATACTGCTAATGTTTTGATTCAAAGCGCGAGTCCTTTCAATGATTCTGATTATAGCAATTGGCTGATGAATAGTGTTCTATATGAGCTGGTATTCTGTATTTTACTTTCTGAAGTTTTGATTCTGATGTATTTTGTGCTTTACAGATGCGGGAGCTAGGCCTTCTCCTCTGTAATTTGGTAACCATAGTTAGTGAAGGAATTGTTGTTTTCTTCTCATCTTTTGATTATGAAGCAAAAGTCTATGAAGCCTGGGAATCTTCTGGCATCCTGGATAGAATTACAAAGAGGAAGCGTATATTTAGAGAGCCTAGAAATAATACAGACATTGAATCTGTTCTTAAAGAATATAAAGAAACAGTTTGCCCATCATCGAGTATGAATTCAAACGGAAACCCAGCATCGCCGGGCGGTGCGGTTCTTCTAGCTGTTGTTGGTGGAAAGTTATCTGAAGGGATTAACTTAAGTGATGGGATGGGACGGTGCATAATCATGGTTGGACTGCCATATCCTAGTCCATCTGACATTGAGTTGCTGGAGAGGATAAAGCACATTGAAGGTTTTCGAAATTCAAACCCCATTGAAACTACTACTACATTTTCCACCAGTTATAATGTTTATAGTGGAGATATAAAAGGAGGTTTTGATATCTTAAGAAGTTGCAGTCACAGAGGAAAGGAATATTATGAGAATCTCTGCATGAAAGCTGTAAATCAATCAATAGGTGCGTACTCACTGTCATATCTCAAAAAGACTTTCTTCAAGCTAACAAGGGTGTGTTAGGAATCATGTTGGGGTGGTTTCAAAACCCCGTTTTGGTAAAAGCAACATTCAAGTATTTTAGTACCAATGGGGTTGGTCGTGGTGGTAGGTATCTTGGCCCTCGTTGGCCATGAAAAACCCTCACTGGGAGACCCCTGCCCCTTTAAGGGACTTCATACAGGTGGGGTTGGATTAATCAGATTCCTGATAATAGGATCTAGATTCTGATGGTTCCATCTTAAAAAAAATCGGCAAAAGTTCAAAATCATGTTTTAGCTTCTAGACCTGTCCAAGACCATAGAAATTGTTAATTTTATGCATCTAACATGCAGGATGGGGCAACTAGGAAATCTTTCAGTCACTGATATATGTGTCTTTATTGTTTTTAGGTAGAGCAATCCGTCACATGCATGACTATGCAGCAATTTTGTTGGTCGACACGAGGTATGCATCTGATTCCTCAAAGAGGAGTTTTTCTCATCCAGTCAACAAGCTCCCACAATGGATAAAGGATCGTTTGGTTTCGTCTACTAATAACTATGGTGAAGTCCATAGGTTAGTGCATCAGTTTTTTAAGTTGGACAGAAGGGTTTGTCAATAATAGGATGTATACATACAGGGCTTACCAAGCTAAAGAGACAGAGCTCAGTGTTTTTACTCACTTGCAGTGATCCCAAGGAAAATTAAATTTGATTCGATATAATGTGTAATTATTGACAATAATCAATGCCACTCCTATAATAGCACAAATATCATGATGATTGACGAGTGAAGAAGAGCTTTCAGGTATGATTTTTCTTCCTTTTATAGGGTGATGATAGATTATGTTTATGTCTGTAATTTTTTATTTTTTATTTTTTTTTGGGAATAAAACTGAAATCATGATCTCTGTTCTCTCAATGGAGATCATGATCTCTGTTTGTAGAATTTTATGTGTTTGTAGATTGACCATAACTAGTCAATTTCTATGTAGTAACAACTTCATATCATCCACAATGTCCTTAAAAGGATGATTCCTACCATACTCTCTCAAAATATAACTTATAGCCTCTATACAATTAGTGAAAAATAAAATAAAATAAAATCATCCTATCCTCTTTGGACCAACTCAATTGTAGACCCTATCACACTCTCTCTAATGGCATGTTTTAAAATACATCCAATGTAATTAAAATCATGTTTGTGTAAAATGATGATGTCTTCCTAGCTAATAAAATGAAAGCTCTAAGGTAAGTAGGAAGTGGCAAGTTTGATTCATGTGTAACTTCAAGAAATCAAACTATGCAATTCAGATGCGTCCTTAAACAAGCACTTGCATCTTTAATTTTACAAGCATATGATTTATTATTATTTCTCATTTAACATTTCTGTTTCTGGATGAGCAATCAATAATCTTGCTTCTGACGTTAATGCCCCGTTCAAAACAATGGGGCCTCGTCGTCAAGGGCAGATGAAACATGAGTGTACCATCAAATTACATATTACTCCATCTAGTATTTATTATAAGGTACCAACTAAAAATTCTCACAAATTAATAAAAATAATTAAAGTGAATAAAATTAGCCTACAATTTAAATAACTTTCAATATTACCTCTATTAATTGTATTAAATATTAATTATTATTGTCACCCACTACCCTTATTTATTAAAGGCATACATGAAAAAGAGTAATTAATGCTTCTCTTACTAATTAATGCATTATAATAAGGACCAGAAAGAGTAGCTCATAAATAATTTAGAAAAAAAGTATCAATATAAATGTTTTAAAATTATCAATATCAATATGCCATATTTTATTTAGTTTTTTAAATCTCTTTCTTAATTAATTAACGAGGGAGGGAAATCGCCAAACTATAGTGTCAGAATTTTTTTTTCCACAAATTAAGACAAAACTGTTCTCAAATAAAAAGTTCAAAAAAAACAAAAATATCCACACAGTACCATCTTCTACAAACCCGTCGGTTAGTCGGAACCCTGTCATTTTATTTTATTATAACCAGATAAACCGTCATCGGACGAATCTTTGGAAGCTATCAGTGGAAGATGTTCAGAAATGCGCTTGTAATCTGCGAATATTGTGAAAGTAAGTCCAGAATTAGGGCAAAATAAACTGCAACAAAGGAATCACTTACGCAAATATTCCCCAATTTGCACCATATCTATCCATAGAAACCAATACTCTTATTGTTTTGCTTGATCTCCGAATCGCATCGTCTTCTTCCAATGGAGAACACGACATGGACGCTGAAACTCCACGCCCTAACTCACATCCTCACAAGCCCCACAGCAACACCGACCCTCCACTCTCAATTCTTCATTTCCCGCCAAATTCCATGTTACCTGAATTGGGATTACCCTCCAATTCTCTGCCCTAAACCCTCGATACTTACCAGATGGAGTCTCTCGCTCTTCTTCCGAAGGCTCTTCAGATTGGGGCCTCCGACGAACTCGTGGCGGTCCAAGTGCCCGTTTCAGCAACCTCCGCCATTGACGTTGGCCAAAGGATTGGAGGAAGCGCGCTGGGGAGAACAAGAGAGGAGGGAATATGTGAGAAAAAGGCTTTCCAGGAAGCGACTTTTCAACAATGTTAACCCTGTGATTCCGGTTCTGCTCCCTAATCTCTTCGTACTGTCACTTCTTTTTTGGAATCCATTTCCTTCTGTAGATTAACTAACACTTTGCTTCTGATACTGGATTGAATGCTCTGAACACATGAGTTGTATTCAGTGACATCGATATAATCTGTGTTCTTAACTGAGTAATTAATATGTTGATTGTTGATAAATCTTGTAGCAGGCTACAAAGCCCAGAATTCAAATTTTGTAACTTTTCTTGGAATATACTGTATGTAAAGCTAAAGGCTTACATTTATGTTACTTAGCAGCTTTGCACTCTCTTGTTTTCATGTTAGTTTTATGATAACTAGATTGTAGAAGAAGAAATCAGAGGAGAGGGAAGATAGTCAAAGCCAGTGCCGTTGCACTGCTCATTACTTTCATACACATTAAAACTGAATCAATACATGCCTTAGCCTTCCCTATATATAGTGTTAGGTCCAGACTCCCAAGGTCGAGGCCCATTAACTAATCTAACGGTTTTATCAGCTAACTAATACTAATATCGCTACAATACTAATACTAATCCAGCAGCCTCATGGAATTAATATTAAGTGGCTGGCCTCATAGGATTAGTGTGACCGCCACCTCAACCTCAACTATTCATATTATATGCCTTTTGTATCATTTTATATGCTAGCTTCAAGCGTTATTGCTTCAATTGGGTAGTTCTTCCAAGTAGATTGTCCATTTTGCTTGATCTACCTACTGCTAGTTATGTAACTTCACTCCATCTGGGCTCACATGAAGAGTTCTTTGTTATATTTATTTACAGGATCAATTTTTAATATCCATATAATCTGAATTTTTATAAATGCGTCTTGTTACATAATGAATTCCACCTTTATTAATACTGGGGTACTTCTAGAGTTGATGATAAATGCTGTGAATCATTGTTCACCCAACAAAAAATGAATGCTGTGAAAAAAATGAATGCTGTGAAGCATTTATAGCATTCATGCTTTTGATACTATTTTCGTCTTACTGATACTTAAATTGCAAGTTACTTCTTGAGAAACCAGGGCAGGTGAGAAAAGAACTTTTATTGAGCTGACACACCAAGACTTGAATGACTCATCAAGACTTGTATTGATGTCTATTCTTGTTCATCATAATAGCCCACGTGGCAGATGCATCTCTTCTTCTAGATGCAGGTTGGCCTAGTTTGATGATGTTTGATCATCGCACACGTCTTGGGTTAGCAGCTTTTATGATTTATGGGTTATTCATAAACACATTGGATTCCTGTTCTTTGACATGAGAAGTATACAAGTATTTATTATCGTCCTTCTAGATGCCCCTTGTTTCTGGGAATTAAGGGGGAAGATACTGTTCACGGGGTATGTCAGAATTTTTAAGTGCACCATAGCAAATAATCTTGGCATCGATGTTTCAATAGATTGCTTTATAAGGAAATTTCAATGTTAATTTTCTGGTCCTAAATACTAAATATAGGATATAGTTTATAGTCATATATTTAGAATATTTACATTACAAGCTATGTCTTATATTTAGGATCAGAGGTAATAATTAAAATTGGAATGTTAACTCACCAGTTAAACTAATTGATTGAGCTAATGATTATGCCATGGAGGTGGTCTAGCTATCATGGGTTTGATCCGGTTTTTAACTTCATTAGTGTCTGCCCCTCAATTTTTTTAATTTTTTTAAAAAAAACTATTGATTTATTCTTTGTATAAGTGCCGAACACATCAGAATACGCAGCCTAAAATAAGGTATATTCCTCATTCTATTGCTATTTATTCAGGCCGAAAAAGAATTCTTATACTATTTGCAAGCCACTAGTTTCCTTAGAAAATTATACGATGAAGTATTGTATAAAAATTTGTGCGCTTGTCGATGTATTATTTCAAATTGCTCAAAAGTCTTAGCATTAACTTTCGTAACTCTAATGATTTATTTTAGGGTTAAGATGTAAAAATGTTAATGAAGTTAAACCCAACATGCAAATTACCTATAAACTTTTCTCAGGTACAAAAATAGTCATGAATTTTAAAAATTGAAGCAACAATGACATACAAACACCCAAGCCTTGATTGTTTTGGAGGTATGCGTACTGTTTAACCAAGTATACCTTATGGACTGGGTTTCAAGTACCCTGCCCTTGAACTGTGAGTAAATCCAACCTATTTCCTAAAATTTGTGTATAAAAAAAAAAGGCTTTAATTTCTGTCAGTTAAGTACAGTCCTAACACTAAGATAGTGAAAGTTGGGGAAGCTAGTGATTATGGGTTTTTCTTTGTTTCCTCTAATAATTGGTTCAGCATCCTTTTCTAACCATCAACTTTAAGTTCGGTAATCATTCATCTGCTACAAGTTTAATGTAAACAATAGTACAATACCAAGTCTTTTTCTCATTAATCATGGAATTTTTTTCAGAACACCTTAAAATTATCTCACATATCAGTCAACTCTCATATGCCGTCATTTTTGGTTGGTTAATAATTTAAACTTTTGACTCAATTTCGAAATTATTAGAGCAAAAAGCATGACCACAAGATTTTGAACTTTTTGAGTATGATGGCAAGGAGCCTGAGGATTAAAGTCGCAGAAATAATAAAGTACTCTCTTCGGTCCTAATTATAAGAGTTAGTTGACTTTTTTAGAAAAATTATAGAAGCTAATTAAACTACTTTAAAGTATTTTTATTTTTTTTTCAAACTTATTAATTTGACTAATAAACTAATATATGATGTAAGAATATTTAACATATGAAATGATTAAGTAACTTATTTAGTTTCCTTAATCTCTCCAAAAAAAGTCAACTAGCTCTTATAATTAGAATCGGAGGTAGTACTTTATAAAAGCGATAATTTAGAGAGGAGAAATAAGAGTTATTGCTTTTATTTACTTTGAATTGGATGTGAGTTAGACTTCTATTAATTGAATAAGATTCTTCTTGTTGATTTCCCTCCATGTGCTAGTGCATATAAAAATGTGGTATTATGGTAGATATGTCAAATGAAGAAGACCAAAGAAAAAAATAAGGCACAAAATGTGTTTTAGTGCACCAGGAGTTACTTGTATTTATACGACTTTAATCATTAAATATTGATAACTCAATGAGTTCAATGTATCTATACTGACATTATTATATACATTTTTTCAGAATCAAAATATCTTAATGTATTTAATACTCACTCTAGTCCTTTTTATAACGAAGACAACTTAAATCTTAGTTAAAATTATAAATATGTCAAATATGTATTATTCGTTTCAATTATACCTTTTTTATAAAGAAAGTATATGAGAGACAATCAGTAAAAATTTGGAGATAATGAATGACATATGTTTAACAGAGGCTAAAACAAAAAGGAAAAACTAATTTAAAATTTTAGACAAAAATGATTTATTCCTTATGCGAAGGAAGGACCCTCTCTATGAGATAAAATGCTCCTTATAAAAAGGATTGGAAGAAGTATATGTGAATGTACTTACACTCAATACCTTGAGTTTTTTATTGAACAAAAAAATAACTTGACTTTTCTTGAATGAAAGGGGGAAAATAAGCCGTCAATGCTCATCGATGTCAATGCTCATTGATACGGACCAGGCTTTCCTCCGATGCTTTAAATATCCGCTGCCCTCCTTTTTTCATATGCCGCCGTTTTGGTGCCAAAATGACACTGTTCAATTTTTTAATTTTTTATTTCCAATAGCACTCATCATCTTTAAATATTTTTTTTAGCACCCGTTAGTACCTAAAGTATTTTTTAAGCATCATTTAGTATCCTGAAGTATTTTTTTTTAGTACCATTCAATATTCTGAAATAATTTTTCAAGATCATGAAGTATTTTTTTTAGTATATTCAGTATTCTGAAATATCTTTTTAGTGCCCGTCAATACCCTAAAATATTTTTCCAATATCCTAAAATAATTTTTCAAAATCATGAAGTATTTTTTCAGTATAAGCCAGTATCCTGACATATCTTTTTAGTACCAATCAGTATTCTGAAGTATTTTTTTAGTATTAGTTAGTATCTTAAAGTATTTTTTTTAGTACCAGTCAGTATCTTAAAGTTTTTTTTTTTTTTTGCTTTAAGACACTAACTGGTGCTAAAAAAATACTTCAAGATACTGACTAATACTAAAAAGATACTTTAAGATACTGACTGGTATTAAAAAGATACTTTAAGATACTGACTCATATTTAAAAAATACTTCATGATCTTGAAAAATTATTTTTTTTAAGATCCTAAATATTTTAGAATCTTAAAAAAATACTTCAGGTACTAACTGGTGCTAAAAAAATATTTGAGGACGATGAATGAAATTGGAAATAAAAATAAATAAATTGAATAGTGCCATCTTGGCACCAAAACGGCAGCGTATGAAAAAAAGGAGGGCAGCGGATATTTAAAGCATAGGAGGAAAGCCTGGGCCCATTGATACATGGTTGATCCATGGATATCATTATTAGGGTCTTTAATTTGAATTTAAAGAATTAGGATTTTTTTTTTGGGTTTTTTTTTTTTTTTGGGGGGGGGGGGGGGGGGTATAGTATGTGTTGATAGATATTGATTACAATGGTGCTACTGGTTACCACCTCTCATCCTAAATATAAAGGTTAGATAAAGGATACATTTTGGTCCTAATATACAAGACCTTTGTTTACTTTATCTCTCAAATATATAATTTTTTCCCACAAAATATTCCTATTGATTGAATGCATTAACAGGGTTTCTATAAGAGGTATTCTAAGGAAACTAACACATATTTATTATAATTAATTAGCTTAGCTAATTTTTTTAATTTCTGCAAATTAGTGATTTAGCTCTTATGTATAAGGACTGTGAGAATAATAGTTTTCTATTTATCTAAAGTATAATTTTAGTCCTTTAAGTTTTACATGAGATGTACTTTTGGTCGGCTAACTTTATAAATTATACTCTTAATCTTATATTTCTAATATCGTTAATATTGCTAACAAAAAAGTTAACGCAGCAAACTCAAGTGATAACTATACAACTGACATAACATATTTAAGTTTTAATTTTTGATATAATATAATAAACCAACAAATCGCCACAAATAAAATTGAGATTTTGATATTTAAATTATTAAACTAAATAATTTTTAATACACTCAAGGTTTTGATATTAATTAATTTATTAGGTTTTAGAAATTTTTCAATTTACACGTATTTTAAATTAAGATTAATAACATTTAATTATACAGTTATACATAATTATCACTTGGGTTTGCTGCGTCAAGTGTTTCTATTGGCAACACTAACGGTATTAGAAATATAGAACCAGGGTATGCTTTATAAAGTTTATGGACAAATAATATACCTCACGTAAATTTAATGAACTAAAAGTATACTTTAACATTTTCTATTTTTTTTTTAAATTTTTACTTGTCTATTAAAAAAAAAAAAATCACCCAACAACTATGAGCTACACTTTTGCACTAAGATAGTAGTCGCTTTAACTTAAATAATTTAGGACAGAGGTGGTTGAAGAACTTTAAAACACAGGCAAGTGATGGATAGCGACTACACACTACACAATACAGCAAATAAAATGCCCCTCACCTTGCCATCTAATACTCTTATCATTCCCACAACATTACTACAGTATAAGGGGACCATGCCCTTCTTAGAAATAAATGAGGCTCTTTCTTCACAATTACATGTAATTAACTACTGCATTAACTCAGTCTGATATTTACGGAGTGTCTTCTATTAATCCTTCCTTGTGACCCATTAGAGAAACTATGTCTCAAAGCAGTATCTGAATGTAATTACTAAGTAGTACAAATCAATAATGAATTGGTATACTTGTATAAGATAGAAGATAACATTGGGGTATTTCATTTATGGCTGCCAAGGATTCAAATTTGGCAAAAAGAGTATTATAAGTCGCAAACTACCTTTAGCTTTTCATTTTAATCAATGCCACTGCACTTTCAACTACAATTAGTCAAAACATAACAGTGTTTGTGATAATTACATGCCAAAGTTCTCAAAGTTGTGATCTTTAACTTTAACTATGTTTAATCCTAAGAGGAACAACCTCAGATTAAGGTATGGGACCCTAAAGTACTTTTTGTTGATATCTGGTAATTATCATATCATCATATGGCCACACCCCGAAAGACAGAGAGTCTGAAAGAGACAGACAACATGGGATGCCTTGGGCAAAAAAGATAAGAGATGAAAACTAGACAAGAAAAAAAAAAGTTACTCTCTCTTATCATTAATATAAGACATATATATATAATTTGATTAGATTAAAAATTTAAGTAAGTTAGTTAATATGGAATATATTTTCTAAAATACCCTAAGCATATTCTTTAACTCTCTTGTTTTCTCTTCTCATTAACAAATATGAAAAATATGTCTTATATTTATGATGAAAAATAACTCTCCAAATATATTCTATATTAAGAATCAAACGGAGTATAACCAACCCCTTTTATTGTAGTATATGTTATTTAATTTTATTGTTTTTTGTCTTTGGTAACTTAAAGACAAAATTTGAGAATACACGAGCTATATAGCGAATTTAAGCTGTGTCAGCTCTCGAAGGAAGAGCCACCTGGAGAAAGCTTTTGTTTTCTTTGTTGCCTGTTCACAGTAGAACCAAACCAAACCCACAAATGGTGCTAAGAAAAACCATTGGCAAGGCCAAGGTTTTATTTCACAAAACCTTAAGAAATTTCAAGTCTTTCATGTGTGGAGGGCACCAAAGATTACCCAGATCTCTTTCCTTCAACCCTTTCATCACTTGCAGCAGCAGCAGCAGCTATAGAAGAACCTACACAAGAAGAGACCAATTCTACAATGAGTTCTATGATCATTTGCAGTCAGATCTGAGCATGATCAAAAGGGTCGATAGTGATGTCTTATCTGGGTCCAAAGAGCCACCAGAAGAAGAAGAAGAACATGCTTCTTGTACTGGAAACTTCATGAGTTTCTCCAAGCAAAGTGAACAAAAGAACAAACATGAAGGCAAAGTGAAACAGAAGACCAATGGGAGTTATCAGATCGGGAAGAATAAAAATTTGAGTCATGATCAACACAAGAAAAATGGAGGAGCTCAAGTTTTGGCACAGAAGATGAAGGAATTGGAGATGATAGATGCAGGTGATGTTGAGCAAGTTTTAGACATAGAAGAGGCACTTCACTATTATTCTCGTCTCACAAGTCCTGTTTATTTAGACATTGTGGATAAGTTTTTTTTGAACATGCATTCTGAGGTCTCTGCTTCACAGCCCTCTGTGAGTATGAAACCCTCAAAGGGAAGCCGTCGGCATCGATCAATCAGGTTGTAGATTTTAGTTTACCAAATTGAAAAAGAATGTTCAGTTGTATGTATATGGAATCTGTAATATGTTTCACTGTTTTGTGCTTCTTAATCTTCTTTTCCAAGTATCCTGTGTGTGGTTGACTGGTTTGCTCTCAGTTCTGGCTATGTAGAGATTTTTTTTTTTTAAAAAAAAAGTCTTTCTTTTATCTTGTGTCAGTTGACTGCATGCTTGAATCCATCTTGTTCATCCAAGTACAATAAAATATTCAAATTTTATCATGTTCATTATGTTTAATTTCTCCATTAGATGATTGGAAGTTAATAGACTTTCATTTCTTAGTGAACATTAAGCTATCCAAATCTTAACTGATACCGTGTGACCTGTCAGACTATTTGCTGAGTTCTGCTAGCCCTTTTTATTATTTTTTTTAATAAATAATTTGGTTTAGTTATCATTCCTTTTAAGGCTTAGAATGTAAAGGGTTTTTGCTTCTCATAACAAGCATACTTCCTAGTATTTGAACTTGTGTTCTCCTCCTTACGGGATGAGGCCACTTACCACCTCAACCAATATCTTATTAGTCATTCTGCAAGTTTATTAAAGTATCCGAAAATAAGCATTTAAGTTTTTTCACATTGTCATGGCTCCAGAAACCTCAATTTTTAAAAGGTAAAAGGTGGAGGAAGAAGCATTGCAATGTTTAGCATTTAGTGAGTGAATGAATCATAAATTTAGAAATTGGAGAGTAAGTACGTAGAAATAGAAGAAGTGCCTCTTATATATACATACATTTTTCTTGCATTTCTCACTCTTAAATAGTACAGAGAGCATTACAGCCAATAATCACAATCAGGAGGAAGAGAAGCTTCCCTTCTTGACCAATTCATAGAGCTTTTGAGCAATTGAGCCGAATCTGACCTATAGGCTCTTTGCAGTAGGTCATTGTAGTATTCCGCTCCAATCCTTATTATAAGACATATTTACTTAATTTGATTATATTAAGAAAATTGATTAAATTAGTAAATATAACATGTATTTTTTAAAACACCCTAATCATCTTCTTTAATTCCCTTGTTTTTTCCCTTCCTTGATCATTATTGAAAGAGCATCAATAAGGCTAAATTTAAAAAAGATTGACAAATATAAAAATTATATCTTATATTTATGAATTAGGACTAAAATCAACTCCCTGAATATATTTTATATTAAGGATGGGAGGGAGTATAATGTACCAAAATCTGACATAAAGTGCTCGAAGTCCATAACTATTCCTGGTTCTAAGTCCAACAAGTTGAGCCTTTTTGGAGAGAGTAGGTTTTAGTGTTTTTGATGCTGAAGAGGGTGAGACATTTGATCTTAACAGTTTCAGAAGTTCAGTATCTAGAGATAGTAAGGATAATTAGTTTCAGCGAAATTATAGAGGAGGTTTTTGAAAATTTTGCTGATGATTCATCCAATTTGTTGTGGACGCCTGAACCAAAAGAAAAGACAGACTTCAAGTCATCATCATTGATGCAAGAAAATAGAGAATTTGTAAAAGAACCATATATTTGCATAAGCAGAAACTGAAGTGAACATCTGTCAGAAATAGCCTTTTCAGGACCTAATGGAGAAATAATCAACTTATTCAGGAAGAGGCATTGTAAGTGGAGTGAAGGAAGCTCTCATATGCTGCAATATCAGAGAATTAGTAACTGTTCCTTCTTTCAGAAATAAGCAAATAGAATGAGACACCCACCTGAAATACACAGTTCTAACTGTTACCAGAAATGAATAGAAAGATATAAACAGAAAGTAAACAAACAATAATATTACCCAAATCACATAATCTCTTGCGGCTAGTACTCTATATCAGTAAGAGAAACAAACAGAGGACATGCTTCTTCAAGATCAGACTTGATGACCTTAAAGTATCATCTAGAGAGGGTGAATATGTGATTTGTAAAATTAATAACAATAAAAATAATTTGAACCTCAAAGTATCAGCGAGCTGAAAATGAATAAACGACGTCGTTTGTGCTTCACAGATAATGACACTAGGAGATTCAGAAACGAATCTAAAGGGACAGAAGCTCGTGTGGGTTGTTGTGAATGTGACGAAGAAGGCATAATTGAAGCAACGCGAAGCTCATCTTCGGCATAAGGATTATTAAAGTCGGCATCATTCTGGACTTTTAGAACCCAGAATGAAGGAGATTGTTGGAGATGAAGTAAAGAGGGGCAAGGAAATGGCGGGAAAAGAGGCGTATGAAAAGACGTGGGCCCTTCTTTATGACGCAACTTCATTTTCGATAGTATTTATGACGTAACTTCGTGGGTCAGTACGGTGGGTGAGGAACGTCCTTTCCACATGTAATGCCGAATATATTTTTTAAAAAAACATAATCCATATATTCTTGGGTAAATTATAGTAACTTTTTTTTATTTTAAATATGCTGATCTTATGCAAAAAAAATAAAAATAAAATAAAATTATATTGAAATAATATGATTAAATATTTATATTATTTAAAAAATAATAATCATTTGAGGAGAGTTTAAAATTAATTAAGGCCTGATTCTATTCTCTATTTTTATTTTTATTTTCTTAGATATAGAGTAATTTTTAGAATAATTTAAAAAAATGTTTGAATTATTATTTTAAAAAATACAGAGAAAATTCTAAATAAATACCCATCCTGCCTAAATATGGGAAATAGTTTATCATGCAAATTACACTACAAAATATATCCTATATTTAGGACTCGAGGTAGTACCATTTGAACTTAAAAAACTCCAAAAATTATGTTAACACATAGAAAGGACAAATAGGTTTGAAGGGACTAATCTGAGATTTTGAAATATTATGATTTTATCAAAATACCCCTCAAGTATTTTTAAGAAAAAAGAAAAAACCATCGTCTTTGGCGCCCATGGCTAGAGTTCTAGTGATAACTGGAGTAATATTATTGACTACTTGAGCTTCCTAAGCTCTATCATGTGTCGTTGACAAGTTAAATAAAGGCAATGATAGCTTGGTTATTGGTAATGACAATTTGGACATAGCCATTAATAATCTCATGAACGCAATTCGTCAATCGCTATACTTAAGTTATCATTGTCTTTATTCAACTTGTGAACGACACCAGATAGGGTTTATGAAGCTCAAGTAATCAATCTCTACATTAAAGTAGTCAATCTCAAGATTTAAGTTATCACCTGAGCTCTAGCTGCCGAAGTCCCAGCTTCGGCACCGACAAATGTTCTTTCCTCTTTATATTAAGAAAAAAAAACTTGAGGGTCATTTTGGTAAAAGCATAACATTTCAAAATTTCAAAATGTGTCAACAAACATTTTAGGTTTTCCAAGTTTAAATGGTATTTATTTAGAATTTTTCAAAAAATATATCTAAAATGGTGAGGTGAGGTGTGACCTTTTTTTTATATTTACATTATTGAAAATAAAATATTCCTTCTCTCTTCTTTAATTTTGTACTAGGAGTAGAATAAAAAAGTAAAAATTACGTGTAGGTCCCAAGGACCAGAAATAATTACCAAAAAGTCCCTTGAAATCACTAAATTACATAGAAGTCTCAGGGACTTTTTTGATATTATTTGTATGAAAAAAATCCAGGTTTTTAAATTTCGTTGTAAATATGGTTTTTTCTGTTGTAGATGACCAGATTTCAAATTTTGTTATAAATATGACATTTTCTTTAGCCTTTTTCTGTTGTAAATGACCTTTTTATGTTAAAAATTCAAGTGTTTAAATGTCATTGTAAATATGACACTTCCTATTGTAAATATGACTTTTTCTATTGTAAATGGTCAGATTTTAAATTTTGTTGTAAATATAGCACTTTCTGTTATAATTCTACCATTTTTCTATTGTAAATGACATCTCTATGTTCAAAATCCAGATGTTCAAATGTTGTTGTAAATATGACACTTTCTGTTGTAAATATGGTTTTTTCTGTTGTAAATGGTCAGGTGTTTAACATTTGTTGTAAATATAGAACTTTTTGTTGTAAATATGATTTTCCTGTTGTTAATACAAATAATATTAAAAAAAGACCCTTGAGATTTCTGTGTAATTTGTAATTTTAATAGACTTTTTTGTAATTATTTCTGGTCCTTAGGACCTGCACCTAATTTTCCCAAAAAAATTAACATAACAACAAAAGGATATTCTGATCCGTTTAAGGCTTGTTTGGTACGGAGGGTTGGAAAAGAAAATGGAATGAAAATTTCTGTAAGTTGGATTTTAAAAAATTTAGAGATATGGGGTTAAGAGTTTTTAAACAATTTTTTTTTTAAAAAAACTTTTTATGTTACATATTCTTTTTATTAAAATTTTATAATCCCACTTCTCCAATTTTTCTTAAATTAAACCCTAATTTTTTTCCCTTCCCTCTCCTTCCTTCCAAATCCCTTATAGTAAAGAAGAGATCGTTGACAACTTTTTTATTAGGGAAAATGCATTTAAGGGCCCTCTTTTAAAGAAAAAAAATCCCAAAAAAGGCGCTAAGATTATGAAAATCCCAAAAAAGGCCCAAAGACCTTTTCTGGGATTTTCAAAATCTACTAAGTTGTTAATGGAACTGATATAGTTGTTAACCGGAGCTGATATAGTTGTTAATGTGAAATTTAGTTGTTAAAATATTGTTAATGCGACTGATTTAGTTGTTAACTGATATTGATTTTGTTGTTAATTTAACTAATTTAGTTATTAAATTTTAATGAATTTATACCAGAAAAGGCCTTTGAGCCTTTTTTGGGATTTTTAGAATCTTGAGACCCTTTTTAAAACTTTTTCTCAAAAAAAAGCCCCCATATGTTTCCCTTTTTATTACGATGCACATAGACTGGGCAAGACTAGATTGATAGTCATCCCAATAGCATCGAGTTACCACGCGATTCCTTCCGTTAATATGTCAAGCTTTCAAATTACACCATAAAATTATGATTCCTTCCAGCTTTAACAACGCAGACTGAGATTTATTACCAAAAGACTGGTAGTTTCCCATATGCGTAATACATTAATATGCAACTGCAGAGCAAGCAGTAAACTAAATTAACAAGAGCTTCATTGGTATCAAAAAAAACAAAAAAAAACAAAAAAAACAAGAGCTTCATTGGTATTTATGGAGAACTTTATACAAACAAACCTGGTAAACCAACACAAGCCTATATGCTCAGAAAGAAGGGAAGGAGAAAAATGAAGCCTCCAGCTTCTAATCCCTGAGGAAAAACTAGGATTCAGAATAATGAATCATCAAACAGATTCCAGCAATGCATGCCAGATTCAGATTACATTTCAATTGAATCACTGAATGCATGGACTCGGCCTCCGAAATATAGCCATTCGCAGACTGAGTCCTTTATTAAATATTATTAGTGGCCAGCAGATGAAACCAAAACATTATGCTCCTTCAAACGTCTTTGGAATTGAGCTAAACGGGTTTGCAACTGCAGGATTCCATCAGACTTCTGAGATAGAATGGCATTTAGTCTTACTATATAATCATCAAGCTGATTTCCTGGTTGATCTGCTTCAACCAATAGGTTCATCTCCTGCATTGATAACAACAAACAAAAATATCGATATACTATATAAAACTTGTATTACTGTAAATTCATTATTCAAGTACAGTAAACCCGTGCATAAGCATAGGCCAGGACTACTAGTTTGTTTAAATGGAGAAAAGCGAGGAAGAATGCATTTCTATGCTCAGGAAACTCATCTTTTGGGTGACTCAGTCTTATACGTAATACAGCCGTAGTTGCAAGTTTCAAAGTTTGAGATGCTTGTATCGACCATAGAAATGATAATAAAAACATATTTCAATATTACTAGAACCTATCAGCCAAATACCTCTTTCACAATATTCATAGTCTCCTCCACTTGTTTCCGATGAGCATTTACAAGGTCCTCCTCTTCCTGAAATGATGAAAAATCCCACACGTTACAATCAGTTATATTTTGTATGTATAGAAACAATTCTCTCAATATCTCACCTTTAAGAGAGCATTTAAGTCATCGTCCGGATGTGCAACCTTAGGTTCAGCTTTTGGGAGGTCATTCCATTTTATCTGGGTCTGACCATTGGGCTTCTTCAATTTGTCATCAGTGGTGCCATATGTCTCTATCTTTCCATTTTTTTTCCATGATGGTTTTACCTGATCATAGTACTCTTCGGTTGGACTAAACTCATCTCCATCATCTTCTTCAGGCCATGTATCAGCAGTGCGATCCTCAAAAGTTGATGTAGTAATTGAAGATAACGGAACGGTAGTTGATTCTTTGGGATTAAAATTTGTCAATGAAGCATCCTTCTTAGTGTTGTTCCCTTTTGACAAGCTTTTCACCCTGGATATTCATTCAATTCGTAACATACGTACACGACCATAAGTTTTCTGTTCTTTGTGCGCATTACTAGTGGCGTTTAAATGAATGTGGGATGAAGCCATGCAAGAACGAAGGAGCAGGAAATGTTGAAAACATTATAATAATCAAAATTAATAAAATCATTTTTACCTGTCAGCGTATCTCAATGTATTCAGAGTATGTTCACAAGAACCAGAGCTTGGTGATATGCACGAGATCATAACAGTACGGGAGTTACCAACAAATGAATCCCTCAAAACTTCAGTTAGTTTACTGCCTCGGAAAGGAATGTGACCCTGGTCGTTATCAAGGGCTCTTATGCATTCCTTTAGGGCGAGTAAGCTCTTATTGATTTCAGCACCTTCTATTCTGCATCATATAATTTAGAACAGCCAATGAACCAAACAAATTCATGAATAAAGTTAAGAGGAATGACTTAAATAACGGTGGCAAAAATCTAGAGTCCAAAATCTGAGGTTAAACACAGATGGTACAAAAAGAGTACATGGTTTATACCAAAATTGGCAACATTTAAAGCCTAAAGGGCGATCCAATGCACAATGTTCCTACTAGGTGGGGTCTAAGAAGAGATAGATATACACAATCCTATACCTGCAAGTGCAGAGAATGTTTCTGGGATTTGAATCTGTGACCTCTAGGTCACATAGCAGTAACATTTAGAGCCTAAGTATCTAAATTTGTACAAGACATTGTCTTCACAATTACTTTTCTAAGTCAACTACGTAATGACGTAAATCCACTTTATACTCTTTCAAGCTCCTTAAAGCATACCTTGTCTGTTTGTCATTATCAGTAGTATCTGCTCCTCGTTCACTTCCAGCAAGATCTATGAAGGAGAGCTTGCCAACAGGACGGGGACGCTTGGATTCATTGCCATCAGCTGATCTCTTGATAGCTAGTTGAAGTATTGCATGTGACCGTGAAGATTCCTCATTTGCACCAGTCGTGCCTGTACTTCTTGTGGAACTTCCTTTCTCAATCAATTCCTTGATGGTTTCTACATCAGTAACTCTGTACTCTTGCAAACCCACAATGCAAACTTGCTGCTTACCATCCTCCCTCATGCAAAGCTTTCTACAGTATAGTTTCCAATATCAACTTCCAATTTCATAAAACAGAGAGGCGCTTGTAAAGTAGGAGAGGTTGAATAACTCACTTTCGATCATTAAGGAGATCGAAAAGCTTCCCACCATATATTTCAAAGAAACTCACGAATAGCTGGAATCCCTGGTTCCTGTAAGTATGTTGCATCAATCTCAAGATGTCCTTTGATGCTTTAAGTGGCAATGGCTTCATTGTGTAGGTCTTTCCACTTCCTAGAAAAGCAGAAAATGGTGTTTTAATGTTTACTTTGTATATAACTAGAAGCACAAGCCATTAAAGCCACCCTAGCAAAAAATAAAGGCCATAGCAGAATAAAAATGTACTTCACAGCATTAAAGCAAATTCGCTTTGGGCCTTTGAATTTTGAACCAACAACAATTGTATAAATAATGAAAACATTTTGGAAGCATCAATTATTGTATATCACTGTACCATAACAAAATTCAAATTATAAAAAAGCCAAGAGCAGAACTGTATAATAAAGATTAAAGAAGTATGTATATAATGAAAAGGACAGAATTTACATCCATGTCTTTTTTTTTTTTTTTTGGGGGGGGGGGGGGGTTTCAAATAGTCACACTCAGACTTTGTCTTAAGTCGAGTTGTTATAGCTGACTAAATCAGATTTGAAAGGCTGTTATCACCTGTCTGTCCATATGCAAAGCAAGTAGCCTTAGTGCGTTGAAAGATTATTGGAACAATGGGTTCCACCGTTTCACTATAAACCTAAGAAAACATAAAAGGGACCAAGAGTAACAACATTGTTAGGACCTTATTTTGTCTAATCATCAATTTCAAAAGAATAGTTAGCTAAGTAGTCACCTCTTCATTTGTGACCTCTTCATTCAGGACGGCATCAAAAACAAATTCGTGCTTCTCAACATACTGAGTAAGGTCAACCTGTAAAGTATTGAGATTTTAAAAACTAGATAATAAAGCTTCTACAATAGGATCATACAAATAACTTCATATAGTTGTCAACAACAGAGAAATTTTGGAAGTTTGGAACATGTTAGACATTGCCAAAGCAATCCATAACTTGTATTTTTCGCATGATACTACTCTTAGTAGGGTTTTGTACAAATTAAATTGAACACCCAGATTATTACATTCTGCAACATGAATAGCGTAACTTATATATGCAGATTATATTCTGCAATTGGCCCATTTGTACCATATCGAGTCACACGTGTCAAACTCAGCAAGAAAGACTTGCTGTGCCCGATATATTTGACAGGAAGATCAATTATTAGCTTCTCAATTCACGTAATCTTATATTTTTCAATCTTAGGGATAAGTATATCAAATCGAAACCACAAATATTAATCAAATTGATCTTATATTTGTCTTTGACCGTTGAACTTACCTTAAGTTTAGTCTCATGTACTGTCAAACAATTGGAATTTGTGTCTATTATGTCTTCCTCATTCTTTGCAATTTCCTTCTTGTTAAGTGGCCTCTTGCGAACCTGCATTAAGCACACAAACTTTATCAATGAACTTCAAGAAATGCTATTCACAGTTGGGAAAGCTTTTAATTGATTTTATGATGATACAAGGAAATTTAATTAACATCTATGGATACAAAGAAAAGTATTATGTCTATATAGTTTCCGGAAAAATTCCTTAAGTTTAGTAATTGTTGAATTAATATACGGAAGAGAACATACGACAACTTTAATTTTAGCCACAGAGCTAGATTTCTCTTTGTCAAAAGAAAAACTTTTGAGGAGATTGTTTTCTGCAGCGCGAACTCTGCCTGTCTGTTTGCCGGAAACGTAAGTCTCAGGTTCATCGAAGCTTCTATCTTGGACAGGCCGATACACGGAAGTACTATCATACACATTCGATGCTGGCATCTGCCACAAAAAACAAAATATCAGCAAAACTCGCTATGCTTTTTTCTCATGTGTACCAACTAACGAGGAGAAAATTGAAGACTAACCATCCTAGTTTTAAACCAAAAATTTAACCTCACAAGTAATTAAGGATTTAATTTCACTGTCATAACATAAAGATTCAGAACTTCAAAAATTGCCTTTCTTTTTAACAAATGTATAAAATTCTCATTTCAGAATATTTTCAGGCTCATAGACCAGCTTTTTTTATGAGTCCTAGCCCTAAAGCACTAACTCATGTTTCTCTTATGAATAGAATAGGTTTTCTCATTTGCGGAAATTGAATCCACAACGAGAACACTTCAAAGGACGCAAGAGCAATACAAATTGATCACAAAACCCTGCTGGACAGTAAAATCATTTCCACAAATTTAATAGCAGAAAGCTCTCAAACATGAAATGTTAACTCTAGTCATAACCGAATTCCAGCAACCCCTACTTGTACAATTATACAACCCAGAAATCAAATTGATGCTGTTCAATAAATGTAAAGATACTAACTTCAGGAAGAAGTTCCGTGTCACATGAATGCAGATCCAACAGCCCAGGGCTGAAATCACTTGGTGAATCTTCACCGTTCTTCTTCAGACCAGAAGCCCGATAATTTCCTGGAGGTGTTGATGGCTCCATATAATACTCGTTCACACCATTAAAGCTCTTCTGCGCATTCCTTAGCATTCTATTTCCCTGCCCACCCCCTCCAAAGAAGTTGTAGTCCTGTTCGCATTTCCAATATTAAGAAATAAGAAATATAGATATACTCCAATGATAGGATTGTTAGAATACCAGTAGACAGCACTGCTTACATTCATATTACATCACAGGGAGAAAGACATAGGAACCAAATTATTATATCCGATAAATGATCAGTCTAGTTCAGATGAACACTGTTTACATCATTAGGTTATGAAAAGGGGGAACACTTTCCCAAGCATTTAGAGAAACGGAACAGATAAACAGAAATTGAGACATAACGTTGAGATCAAAACCTGAAGTGGAGGAATGGCATTTCCAGTGCTTTGCAAGTGTTGGAGACCCGCCGATTGAAGCCACCTCCCATTGGACGAGCTGTCCATGAAGTTATCGGAAAACTGACGCTGGTGATGCACCCCCGTCCCAGCAGATCTCTGCCCCTGTCTCCCAGCTCCGTTCATTTCCGTTCCTCCTTCTTCCTCTCGTTGCAGCCGCAGAACAAGATCAAAACCTCTCACACTGTCCCCAGCTCCCAACCCTATAAAAACTCCAGAATCCAGCTCCAATTAGACCCGAACGGACCAACGCAATGCCTTACCAGAAAGAAACAGGAAGGAGCAGAAAAGTAGAAGTTCAGTACAATGGTCGTTGCGGAGTGGAACCGAAGATATAGGAGGAAGTGTAATGAGGAATGATTGAAAGGCTTTGAAATTTGGTTTGAAGGAACACAGTGGTGGTGGTAGGGAAGGATGGTGGTTTGGCACGTGCGAAGGAGGTGGTGGGTCCCAATGATTAATTTGAACTTGTCTTTTTTTTTTTGCTCAGAATTTGAACTTGTCCTATCATCGTCGACCAGCACTGCACATGGTGGGGTCAACGTTGGGTTTTCGGTCAATTCATCTTTTATCGTTGGGCGCGTGGCTTCGCATTCAAATTTCTGACATACGTGAGGCTTATGCCACGTGGCACGATATCGGATGGCCTTTCTTTTGTTCATATCAAAGGGAGCACCACATGCTAGTGATATTTGCGGCGCGCTGGATGATTTGGGCTTTACCGGGGCCAGATTTACGTGGTGCAACCGAAGGGATCCTCCTGACACCATTCATGAAAGAATTGACCGTGCTCTGGGGAATTGGCAATTAAGGGAGAAATTTCCTAATTTGTCGGTATTAAATGTGGATCCTATGGGCTCTGACCACCATCTTCTCTATGTGCAATGTCTTCCTAGTTCCCCTAGAAGAAAACGGTCCTTTAGAGTTGAAGCAGCTTGGACCAGCCATCCTAATTTCTGTCAGGTGGTTGAAAGTTTGTGGAAAGCTTCTCCTACGAATGAGTCTTCAGGTATTGAGGATTTTGTCCGTAACTTACTGAGGTGTAGAGATGGGCTTATTAAGTGGAGTAGGAAAGAGTTTCCTAATACTGGGAAGCTAATTGTAGAGCTGAAGGCTAAACTTGCCACCTTGTCTAAGGAGGGGCTGAACATCAGTAATTTAAAGGAGATTAGTGATGTAAAAGTGGCTATTGAGCGCTTGCTGGAAATAGAAGAGAAATACTGGCTACAACGGTCTAGGGTATCTTGGCTCACAGCGGGGGATAGGAACACCCGTTTCTTCCACCTATCTACCATTAAAAGGAGGCAAAGGAACAGTATTCGTGGACTGAAGGATGATTCTGGGAATTGGTTATTAGAGAGTCATGAGATTGCTGCAAATATTTCTAATTATTTCACACAGTTGTTCACCTCCTCGGATCCCTCATGCTTTGATTTTGTCTTGGGCTTCATCGATAGTAAAATTTCAGCTGAGATGAATCAACAACTCTTGATGCCTTTTTCAAAAGAAGAGATTAAAAATGCTGCTTTCAGTCTCGGCAGTACTAAAGCTCCTGGCCCTGATGGCTTCTCAGGTATGTTCTATCAGAACTCTTGGTCGGTAGTTGGTGAATCTATTTGTAAATTAGTTGAGGACTTTTTTGCTGGCAAGATTGACTTAGATAGCATTAATGATACTAATATCACTTTAATTCCTAAGATTGATAGGCCTGAGCATGTTTCACAATTCCGCCCTATTGGCTTGTATAATTTCTCTTACAAATAATTTCTAAGCTTATGGCTAATAGGATGAGGCCGCTCCTTGATAGTTGTATTTCTCAAAATCAAAGTGCTTTTGTGCCTGGTAGATGTATTCATGATAACATTATCATTGCCCATGAGGTTTACCACTACTTGAGAATGAAGAAAGATAGTGGTAAGCATGAATTTGTGCTGAAAGTGGATATGAGCAAAGCATATGACAGGGTGGAATGGAGTTTTTTGGAGATGACCTTAATTCGGTTTGGTTTTTGTGCAAATTTGGTCTCATTGATTATGAAATGTGTGCGCTCTGTTAGAATGAATCTCTGTGTTTCGGGGGAGACTATTAGCTCCTTTTCTCCTTCTAGAGGCCTTCGCCAGGGTGATCCACTGTCTCCATATCTTTTTATTCTGGTTGCAGAAGTCCTTTCATGCATGATTAGTAAAAGTGAGGAGACTAAGAGGATATCTGGTATCAAATTGAGTTTGAGCTGTCCGGTGTTGACTCACAGTTTTTTTGCAGATGATGCGTTGTTATATATGAGTGCTTCCAGGGGTCAATGTAGTTACTTGGCTTTTCTCTTGCGCCACTATTGCTCGGCATCTGGTCAGCTTATAAATTTGGATAAATCATCTATTTTTTTCTCTGCTAATACACCGGAAGATGTTAGATTTGCAGTTGGTGCTATCCTTAATATCCCAGAAACAGGGGATCCTGGCAAGTACCTTGGAATCCCGAGTATTTGGGGTAAAACAAAGCAACAAGCCTTGGCATATATTCGGGAACGTGTTAAGAGTAAAATACAAGGCTGGGGTCAATCCTTTCTCTCCTATGCAGGGCGTGAGGTTATGATTAAAGCGGTTATCATTGCGATCCCAATCTATCCTATGAATTGCTTTAAATTCCCGCTCAAGACCTATAAAGAAATCCATGGTTTGATTGCTAATTTCTGGTGGGATGGGAATGCTTTTGGGAATAAAACCCATTGGAAGTCTTGGGATTTTCTTACTAGAGGGAAGAATCAAGGTGGGATGGGCTTTAAAGATCTAACTATTTTGAATGAGGCCCTTTTGGCAAAAACGGCTTGGCGATTGATGTTGAAGCCTAATGAGTTATGGGCAAAAGTTCTTAAGAGTGTGTACTTTCCGCAAAGTGAGTTTATCGATGTGGATAAAGGAGCGAGAGCTTCGTGGTGTTGGTCAAGCATTGTAGATGGCAGAGAATTCCTAAGGACTGATCTTAGATGGGACTTGGGTTCTGGTAGAAACATCCGCATTTGGGGGGACGAGTGGGTACCAGGAGTTTCTTTTCCAGAGAAACCTTCTGATAGTGTGGATCCTATTGTCGCTAATGGGAGAGTTTCAGATTTGATTGCTAACGGGGCATGGAATCTTGCTCCAATCTCTCAGTATGTTTCAGACGAGGTCATGAATGCTATTTCTGCTATTCCTATTCCCAATAATGGGTTGGAAGACAAATTGGTGTGGACCTATGCTAAGAAAGGAGAATACTTGGTGAAATTGGGGTATCTGAGTAGGAAAGATAGGCCTCCTGATGATGTTAATAAGGCTAGTTCCTCATTGGTTTTGCCACTCTCATGCTGGAAATCTATATGGAAAGCGAATGTCACTCCTCGGGTGCAACACTTTATGTGGCGCATTTTTAATAATGCATTAGCAACGAATGCTGCTTTGTTTAGCAGAAAGCGTGCCCGAGTCAAATCTTGCCCTATATGTGAGGAGGCGGAAGAGACTATTGAGCATCTCTTCTTTTTGTGCCCTTGGACGCGCTGTGTGTGGTTTGGCTGTAGCCTTGGAGGCCATTTTGATCCTTCTAATATTTCTAATTTTAATGCTTGGTGGCTTCAAATTTCAGGTTTGGATTTGCTTACCCCCCATGATATCTCTCTTGTCTGCTGGATGCTTTGGTTCATCTGGAAACAGCGGAATGCTTTCATTTTTAATCATGTTGTTGCAAACCCCCTGGCTGTGGTGGAATTCGCTAAGAGACATAATATTGAGTTTTGGGACAAGGTGGAGCACAGAAAGGTGGAGAGAGGATTGGAGAATAGGAGTAATAGTGATTCCGCCGGCTGGTCCCCACCTGCTCTTGGAACTTTAAAAATAAATACCGACGGAGCCTTTTACTCTGAATTGGTTCCAGCTGCTATCGGTATTGTTTGTCGTGATTGGTATGGCTCCTTTAAATGGGGGTATGTTGATAAGGTTAAGTCCATCTCAGCATTCATGACGGAGGCACTTGCTTTAAAAAAGGCCTTACTGTTAGCAAAGGATCTAGGTCTTGATAAAGCTATTTTTGAAACTGACTGTTTGTTGTTGATTTCTTGTTTGGATGCTAAATCTCCGGATTTATGTGATTGGCGGAGTAGGAGCATTGTCCATGATATTTTTTGTCTCTTATCTGACGAGGTTGGGTTTATTTTGTCTTTTATCCCTAGAAGGGGTAATAGAGTTGCTGATTTACTTGCAGCAAGTGCTTATAAGGAGGTGTGCCCGATCGGGTGGGTTTCATAACCATCACCTTCTTTGTCTACTCTTCTAACCTCGGATGCTTTGGAGGCTAACTCTGTTGTGGTGGATGGTCCTCTTCCCTTTGCGTAAATGAGGGGATATCTTTGTTTTATTGGTTTAGTTATGTTCCCAGTTTGTTGTTTTTGTAATGGTCCGACGGTTCCACTTTGCTACTGTTTCTGTTTTATGGTCTGATTTGTAGTTCCCTTTGTGTTGTATTGGTTAAACTATGTACTGGTGTGCTTTTCTCTCTATTGGCAATATATGCAGTTATCCTTGAGCAAAAAAAAAAGATATTTGCGGCGCGCTACCGTACTGGTGTTGGGGGTATTGGGCCCACAAGGCCATGTTATTCCGGCCTTTTTTTTTTATTACATCGGGAGGGGGGGGGAGAATCGATCCCACAACATGTGGGGGTGCCAGGCGCCTAGGGCGGGCCTAGGTGCCAAGGGCACTCGAGCGCCAAGGGCATGTTATTCCGGCCTTTATCTGTGAGGTAGAACATACATAGTAGTGGGCTTGAACTGTCCATTTGGGCCTTATCTCTAGACATGAGAGGAGTCCATATAAAAATAATGAGGGGAGAGAAAATTGGATGAGCACTGCCATAATATAGTTGGTTAAAATGTCGGCCTTCATCTTAAAAAAGAGGAAATTCGATACCCTCGGGTTAATGTGAAGGCCTCATTTGTGAGTGGTCTGTAAGTATTTCTATAAACATCCTTTGAGTCTGGAGACGTCTCCGGATTCTGGTGGGTTATGAGTGTCTATCTCTACCTAAACTTTCATATATCAAAATTGGATGAAAACTTATATTACCAAACCAAGTTTAAATTGAGTTATTCCAACGATGGGAAATAAACACCATGCCTACAATGCCAATTTAAGCATCTAGTAAAAGGTCTAATCATTGATGATGTGTATGGAGAGGATCTCATGAATAGCACTAAAACCTTTTCTAGATGTCTACAATGCGAGGGCTAGTCACCATTACCAACGGTGAATGCCCTAAGCCTACAATTTTTTTTTTAAAAAAGTTAAAAATGTGTATAAAATATTAAAAATAACTTATAAATAAAATTAAGTAGGGTACAGTACATTTTTGTTTGCTATAAAAGTCATTCATCTAACCAATCCTATTTTTTGCCAATGATAATCCTTTTTTTTTTTGAACAGTTATATATGATAATCCATTTCAACACATTTGAATATTATAACATTACAAATCTAAAGTAATAATCAAATATTCACCAACCATCTCCAACTCATCAACAGACCAATCATGAGGTAAGATGACAACAAAATATAACAAGCTGTACTCATATTACTAATATTAATATCCTCTTCAACGAAGAAGGAAATGAAGCTCTTATCTTAATCACAGCCACTCTAAAGTACCACAGGGAATATACTAAAACAGTAAAACCCTAGGGGTTTTTGTTTATTTCTTCATGAATTCATATTAAATAACCTCATGTCTTTAACATAGGAGCTAGTTGGTAGTTGCATTTTATCTAAAATATAATATATTTTTTCCTTGTCTAAAATTTTGGAAATATTTTATCTCTTGTATTTATCATTTTTTCCAATTAATTTACCCTACTTATAAATTAATATATATCGTCACTTAATATTATACAGTTATATTTCAGGAAAATGATGTCATTTTTGTTCTACCAATTTAATTTATTTTTTAATCTTTTTAAATTAGTTACCTAATTTTTATATTAGAGACAGGAGAGAGGGAGTGCTTTTTTAATCACGATCTTTATTTTATTTCTTTAAAAAATATTGTATATAGGAAAAATTAATTATTTAATTCTCATAATTTAATTGAGTTTACAACTTAGTTTTTTTTTTTTTGGGCCAACGCAATTTAGTTTTTATAGTTTTACTCTTCACGACTTAATTCTTAAAGTTTTATAATTTTTTTAAAAAACTATGAGTTTCTTATAACTCATCCTATATGGCACTGACATTATTAAACTATTAAAGTTTGTTTATTTGGCTAACTCACTCGTCCCTCCCCCTCTGTACTATTCACTATCTTCTTCCTCTAGCCACCAACACTTTCTTCTTCCAACCAGACTCTTCCAGAAGCAACAAGAACCTTCGATCGAACCCACACCCGTAAAACTTAGGTACTTTGGGTTGTGAAAAAGTAAGCTCGTTTTGATGCGGGTCTTTTAAGACCAAAACCGCCAAACTCGAACATGTGTTTGGCTAACTCTTTTTTATTTTTTTATTTTATCTATGTTTAGTTTGTAATGTGTCGAATCGTGATGTATATTTAATTGGTAATATTTGAAACTTTGAATTTGATGTTCTAGGATCAATTTATAATTTTTTTTAGGGTGAAAGGTCAAAAATACACATGACCTTTTCCCCCAGGATCGCCCAGCACTACGACCTTTCAACTGGATTAAAAATACACACGACGTTACGTTTTTGGGTCGCCCAGCACCACAGCCGTTAGTCAACCGTTAATAACCGTTAGTTGACCGTGGTGCTGAGCGACCCAAAAACATAACATCGTGTGTATTTTTGATCCAATTGAAAGGTCGTGGTGCTGGGCGATCCTAGGAGAAAAGGTCTTGTGTATTTTTGACCCTTCACCTTTTTTTTTTTAATATATTTGTATGATTTTGATTTGTGGATAAAAAAGGATATTTCATTATATTGTTTTTAAAAAAAATTGAAAAAGGCATTGTTAAATTTTTTTAAGAAATAAACATAAACGATTTGGGTTGACGCATCAATTACTCTTTTTTTTTTTTTTTGGAAAGAGTACAGGCAAGCAAAGCTTGAAATGATGAAAGGAGGACTAGATCATGAAAATCTAGTCCTTAATACATCAAAAACCAGAAGAAGAACTAGCAAAGCAGACCAATCGGTCTCTGAGAAAATTATCTTGACATCTACTGGGAACAGAAGGAACAAAAACCACGCCAGCGTCATTAGGGGTGTCGTGGCCCTGTTTGGCCATGTAGTCAGCACAAGAAATATTTCTTCTCGGGGTGTAATGAATCTCGACACTCCAATCTTCAAAAAGCAGGTCTCTAGCGTCCCCAATAATTTCTCTAAGGGGCTGATCAGTCTGACAATCCCTCATGAGAATGTTGATCGCATCCATCGAATTTGAATATAGGGTCACTTTCTGGAACCCCATCTGATGCGCCAGCTTCAACCCTAACAAGATGGCATGAATTTCTGTTTCAACAACAGTGTGGAGGCCAAGAGATTTGTGGAATCCCATCAGCCAGCGACCATGGGAATCCCTTATCACGCCTCCGCAGGCTACTTGATACTGGGAACGCACAGAGCCATCAACGTCAATACGGACCACGTTTTCTGGAGGAGGAGTCCAAGCTTTTTCCACATCCCTGCGAAGATCGAAAATTTGGTGTTTTAGTGTTTGGTTAGTTGTACTCTCCATGAGAAGATAGTTACAGGTGTGAAGTAACTCCCTGGTATCCGTGTCCTCTCCTTGGAACAGAAACTTGCATCTAGCCTTCCAAAGGACCCAGCATGCCAAGCTAAAGGTTCGTTGCCAAGAGAAGCTTTGGAAGCGCCCTTTCCCAGGATTGTGATTGGTGTTCCAATTGAGCCCAGCCTGCAAATTTCCTGAGAAAAACTGAGAAAAAAGATTAGGCATCAAAATATGTTTCCACAAGTTTTTCGCTCTTTCACAGTCTCTGATAACATGTATCACATTTTCCTCACTCGAACAGTTAAAGGGATAAAGGTTTCCATCCATGAGACCCCTCCTGGCTCTTAGAGAGTTGGTAACAAGTCTTTCATGACCGACCAGCCACATGAACGTTTTTATTTTCTCAGGAACCTGCCACTTCCACAGAAGAGACCAAAATTTATTTGTATCCGCTTGATTGCTACCGGAGAGATAAGTGTAAGCAGATTTAACAGTGAAACATCCATCTTTAGCAGCTCGCCAAGTGAAGCAATCAGGAAGATGGTTAGAAGGGATGGGCATCCTGGAGATAGAGTTTATGATTGTAATAGGTAAAATGCCACGCCATCCATTAGTGTTCCACCTTCCATTCCTCAAGATATGATCACTAACCATGTCATCAACATTAATCAGAGAAGGGTCCTGAACAAAGGTAATGAGAGGTCGGTCAAGCGGGAGCCAGAGATCTTGCCAGAATTTAGTGTCATTCCCGCTATTAACCTTCCTTCCAATTCCAGCGAAAAATTTATCCCAGACCCCAACCACAGCCTTCCAAACAGAGGAGGAGTTTCTTTTTTTTGAAACCTTAGGTACAACGGAATGTCCACAATTATATTTGGACTAGAGGCACTGAGCCCATAAAGAATCTTTTTTCGTCAATAGGTTCCAACAAATCTTCATGATAAAAGCTTTGTTCTGACGCCGAAGATTTTTGATTCCAAGACCTCCCTGCTTCTTAGCATTTATAACTTTATCCCACGCAATGAGGTGCATCTTATTAACTTCCTCGTGTTGAGACCAGAGAAAGTTTCTAGAGATTTTATCCAGCTCATTAATAATACACATAGGAAGAAGAGTGGATTGCATTTGATAGCTGGGCAAGGAAGACAGAACGGATTTAATGAGGACAGTACGGCCAGCCATAGATAAAAATTTGCTTTTCCAAGTAGATAATCTTTCCCTGGTTTTTTGGACAATGTGATGATATGTCGCTTTTGTAATCCTCTTATGAATTATCGGTACCCCGAGGTATTTTCCAAGATCATGAGTGATTCCAATTCCTAGGAGCTGACTTAACTCAAGGGCTCTATTAAAATTGACATTTCTTGAGCAAAACATGCGAGATTTGGCAAGATTAATTCTATGGCCTGAAACTTCACAGAAACTTTGCATGACGTTACGAACTTCAGCCATTTGGTGAGCAGAGGCTTCAGTGAAGAGGATGAGATCATCAGCGAAAAACAAATGGGAGATAGCTGGACTGCCTCTCTTGAAAGTGAATGGCTTCCATCTCTGAGCTTCACACTCGGCCTTGATAAGGTGCCCTAGCCTTTCCATGCAGAGGACGAAGATATATGGGCTTAGAGGATCCCCTTGTCTGACGCCTCTGGAAGGGGTAAAACTTGAACTTTCATCCCCATTCCACAGGACCGACATGGATGAAGTGGAAAGACAGGCCATGATGAGATCAATGAGATTATGGTCAATCCTCAAACACGCAAGAGTATCCCTTATGAAACCCCAATCCAGTCTGTCAAAGGCTTTTTCCATGTCAATCTTGATAGCAACAAATCCTTTTTTCTTACTCTTCATAGACATAGTATGGATTATTTCCTGTGCAATGATAATGTTATCACAACTGGATCTGTTAGCCACGAAGCTGCACTGGTCGGGACTTATAAGCTGGTTCATGACATCTTTAAACCGATTAGCTAGAATCTTGGTGATAGCTTTAAAGCTCACATTACACAAGGATATAGGCCGGAAATCCTTTAGTGAAGATGGTTGGTCAACTTTGGGAATGAGGACAATCTTGGATCTGTTAATAGTAGACATAGCAGAAGGGTTGCTAAAACATTCCTCGATAAAGTCGCACAATCTATCCCCCACGGCATCCCACTGAGTCTGGAAGAAGTGAGCTTGAAGACCATCAGGCCCAGGAGCCTTAAAAGCACCCATGGCGAATATTGCATTTTTTATTTCCAGCCTTGTAATTGCCCTTGAAAGCATGGATAGCTTACTAGCCTCAATAGTAGGAAAGTTAGAGCACCATCCGGCAGGATCTCTCACATTCGTATCACGAGTATAAAGCTTGGAGAAGAAGTCCTGGGCCATAGACTTGGCAATGTTATGATCCTCAATCCACTCTCCCGCCTCATTTTGAATGGCTCCAATACGCTGTCTTTTCCTTTTAATCACAGTTGAAGCGTGGAAGAACTTGGTATTTCTGTCTCCTCCCTGAAGCCAATTGCACCTGGATTTTTGGAACCAATAGATTTCCTCCTGCGTAACTAGTTTGTGATAATCAGCCCAAAGGCGTTTCTCTAACTTAAATAGGCCAGTCCGCAGGTTCATTCTCCGACACCTATCAATACCCTCAAAGCGACGAATAAGCTCTTTTTTCCTTCTTAGAAAGCTACCAATTCGGTTGTTATTCCAATCCAAAGCGGAAACTTGAAAATTCTGGAGTCCATGTAACCAATCCCTGTCCTGCCAGGCTTCATTAATAATATTCTTGAAGTCATCTTCCAAAGTCCAGGCCACTTGGTAGGAGAAGGGTCTTTTAGGATGAGGGTTTAAACTTGGAGGTTTAGTGTTGACCACAACAACCCTGTGGTCAGATTTGAATTTGAGAGCATGCCGAACAGTGAAGGTGGGAAAGCTATTAATCCAGGCGAAGTTAGAGAAAACCCAATCCAGTCTTTCCTTTAAGCCCTGCTTCTCCCAGGTGAATTTTTCGCCCAAAATATTGGCCTCAATAAGCTCAGAATTGTTAATGCAATCTCTAAATTGATGCATGGAAGCCCAGGGGGGATCAGCTCCACCAAGCTTGTCATTAGGTGATAAGAAAGAATTAAAGTCACCCAAGACTAACCAAGGGGAAGCAGGACTTGTGGCAAGTGAACAAAGGGAATTCCAAAGAGCAGATCTGCCAAGTAAGGTAGTTTCTCCGTAAACAACAGTGAGAAGGCTGATATTATTGGTGGCCAGATCTTTGACCTGACAATGAAGCAGCTGGGTGGTTGAAGTAAGGTAAGTAATATCATAACCATCAGAATTCCATAAAAGCCAAATGCCCCCAGAGAAACCAGTAGCTTCCACCCGAATCCAATGGCTAAAGCCAAGCTTCCGACAAACCTTATCAGCCCTAGTACCGCTTATACGAGGTTCCATAAGACAGAGAATATCAACATAATATTTATTAAGAATGATCAATTACTCATTTTGATACGGGTATTTTCAACTAAACCTGACAAATCATCAACTTGCGGCGGACTAGTCAAAATTAGAGATAAATATGTGAGAGAAATTTTATCTTAAATTAAGTAAAAATACTATATAAAAAAACACACACACATTTTTGTACTTCCCAAACGAACACTTAGCCTCAAAAGGGATTATATCATTTATCCAATAAAAACAAAATTTTGTCACCAATCATTTTTTAGCATCTCTTAAAAGAAAAAACGATCCCATAAAAAATAGATACAAGATTTATTAAACTGTGAAATGTATGTTACCGTGTCAAAATGTACTGTGCTTACAATGCTAATAAAAAATAACTCATCCAATGGTATTTAATTTGACATCCAGAAATTTATCAAGTAAAATATGTCCCTAGTTCAAATATCACAAGTAACACCTCGTCCTAAATCAATTTGCAAGGAAACTATAACCTAACTATAAATCAATTCAAATGGTCACTACATCACTCACCATAATAACAAATATATCTACGATTTTTTCCCACCACTATAATTATGGAGTCTAGTAAAAAAACCATTTTCCTAAAAGGTCCCCAAATCTTTATTCTGAATTAGTTTTTTCTTTTCTTTATCAGAATTCTATCTTTTACTTTCTCCAGTCCTAAATATAGGATATATTTTATAGTATAATTTGCACTATAAACTATGTCCTATATTTAGGACCGAAGGAGTACAATTTAGAGTTTGTTGTTAAATTATAATAGTATGATATGATTTTTATATTATAATAATGAAAGTGATAATTTTGGGAATTTATAGACAATGAGAGTTTATAATTCTAAAGACAATGAGAGTTTATTTGGTATAAATTTAATATTATTGTTGGGAGACACTAGAAAGATAGAGAAAATACTAATAAAAATACAGTTTTGAGTTTTTTCACCCAAAATACGTGTATTTTTAATATTTTAAATATAAATAAGTATAAAATTTTAAATCTTAAAAGATATAAGATATGTCCGGAATTTTATTTTGACTTGTATAATTGGATTGTTTTGATTTAAATTAAAATTAAAAAAAATAAAGTTTTGAGTTTTTTCTCCCAAAATACGTGTATATTTTTATCTTTTAAATTTAAATGAGTATAAATATTTAAATCTTAAAAAATAAAAGAGATGTCCGGAATTTTATTTTGACTTGTATAATTAGATTACGACGAGCATTATATATTCAAGGCACCGTCACCCTTGTACGAAATACATATTAGTATTATCAAACTCAAAAATTTTTATTTATGCATAAGTAATTGTTCCCGCATTCAACCAATAACACAAACAAGTGCAAGAGGCTATATGTATCACTTTCTTAGCTTGACTTTGCATTTGTTAAAGTCTTTGTCCTTCTTGATCCTTCCTAGCTTTCGGCCTTTCTTAAAAAAATACCATACACATTGGCTTTTCAATATGTGAGGCTTACATAAAGACTAAAGAAGAGAAGTTGGAAGTTAAGTCACAATAACTCACATTGACAATTAGAGCTCGGGGCCGTACCCTGGCCTTGATGGGAGACTGATGCCGAACCCCTCCAAAACTTTTTCATTAAAAAAAAAAAAAAACTTAATGTTACCTTCCTCCTTCCTATGTTTTTAGGCCAAGATCACTTCTTGGTGTTTCCTTGAGTGTTGGACGAAATGTTGTATGAAGGGGAACGCGTAAGGAGTGTTTTATAAAAATCACTTAAGTGTTCTCTGGGTAATTGACCAAAATACCCTTACATTTTATGACTAATTGTGGCTTGTTTTTTAATTTCCCCTTCCTCTTCTATTTGGCCGAAACATGTATTTGTTTTATCTCCTTAATTTGCTTTGAATATGTGGCAATTTATTAATATCCATGTCCTCTCCTTATTGGTCAAAATATACAAGGTTTGAAGGAGGATGGTATTTAACTGAATTAGACCATTTTAACCTAACAATATAGTTGATGTTCCTTCCCTCTCCTTGCCCTCATTTCAGCCAAAATGCATGGCTTGTTGGGCAAGCACTTGAGTCATTTTCTTGGTCATAATTAACCTTACTTGGTTGTCCCTTTTCAAGCCATTTTCCCCCAATCAAGACATGTGGCATCATGGGTTTAATTTTGTTGACTTTAACATGAGACAAGGTGTCAAGCTTTGTTGAATTTTTCCCTATGTTATAGTACCACCTTGTTGAATTTCATACTTCCTCTTTTTTCCTTGCATGGTTGGCCAAAAATATGACCTTAAAAGAAATGGCTTGGCCTTAACACTTCCTTGATTTTCCTTTGTCCAATAACCTATGTATATTGCATGAAATATTTTTGCTTCTTCCTTGGTCCTTATATGGCACAAAATTGGGGCTTATTCATGAAGCCTTGAGCCATCTTTTCCAACTTAATTATGCGTATATCTGTCCCTTGTCATCAAGTTACAATAACTCCCTAGCTAGCATGACAAGTGGTATCATAGGGTACAAGTTGAAATTTCATGACTTGTTTCTTGGTTTCATTATGTCACCATTTGTCAAGTCCATATGATTTCTTTTCTCTCCTTGTTAGACGAACTAGGGATTTATTTGGAGCTTCATGAAGACTCTCTTTATGTTTTAAAATGACTTAGCTTCATGGCTCTCCATCTTGACACACTTGACATAAATTCATGGCTTATTTAAGAGGCTTGAGAATTACATTTCTAGACTTTGTGTCGTATACCATTTTAATATCCATCACCCTTCCCTTCTTCATTTGCGCGAATTTGAAGGGAAATTGGGCCTCTTAAATGTGTTTTACCATAGATCAATAGGATCTTGACTTCCTTTTGAACATTTGGCAAAACCCTAAACACACACAAGAAACTTATCTTTTACTCCTCTTGACTTAACACATGCTATTAAGGAAAAATTCACATGACCTTCTTTTGCTAAAATTATGACCTCAATTATTCATTGGAATATTAATCCCATAACAAATATTTTTACATTACATTATATTCCAAAATTTATAATTTCGGAAACCCAATATTCGGTTAAATTCTACTATTTCATTCCTCTAAATATTCACATTATACAAGGAATTTAGTAAGGTAAAAACTAGGATGTTACAATATAACTTGGAAATCCTTTGTTTATCCACAGAGGGAAAAAAATAAATTATTTATGTGAAAACAACAACAAAAATTGATGAACATTCGAGATCCTTCTTCAGACACTTCATTTTTTTTTTTAAAAAAATCCTATTTATACACAATTCAAGGGGAATTGACTGTTAATCACTCATAAATATTACCTCTTATGATCCTAAATATAATACAAAGTTAACTTTTTTTTTGGAAAGATTAAGAAAACTAATTAAATTACTTTATAGTATTTATATTTATATTTTTTCTCAAACTAATCAGGTCGACTAATAAACAGATATATAATCTAAAGATAATATATGGTATGATCAAGTAACTTGTGTAACTTTTTAAATCTCTAAAAAAAAAAAAAATCAACTATGTCCTGTATATAGTCCTATACATGGAACAATATGAAAGTATTAATCAAATAAATCAAGGTGGCATTGTTATTGTCCACATATAGCACCGTCTTTACCATTCCGAATACAAATCCAATCTCGCTCAAAGCATTAGAGCCTCAAATACTTGGAGTAGGTTACAATACACTTAGAGATATTAATATTTTTTTTAATGGATGTTTGATAATTTTTTTTTCAATAAAAAAATTGGCAAATGAAAAATTAAAACTTTCAATTAAATTAGAGGGAAAAAAGATACATATTTGTTTTATCTAACAGTATTTTGCACGTAAAATGCGCCCTGCTGATTTTTTTTTTTTTTGGCAAAATCAATGACATGTTTTCATAGTTTCACTTAATTTATAGTCATATTTTTATAATTTTTTAATTATTTTTTTAATCAAGAATTTATAATTTTACTTGTTTTTTAGTCAGGTCTCTGTAGTTTCATTTGTCTTTTTACAAGAATTTTATTTAAAATCAAGTTAAACGATAAAGGGAAGATGAAACAGAGAAAGACTACAAAAGATTATTTAAAAATCAAGTAGAATTACAATGACAGGATAAAAAAAAACTATATAAACTTAATTAAAAATTAATAAAACTACTGGTAGAGGTTTAGACTCAGGTCTAAAGTAACTTAGAAAAATAAAAATAAAATAAAATGACTCCCTTTAATTCTCTTTACAAGGAAAAAAAAAATTAGTAAAAGCGAAATACCACCCCCTGAGTTCTTTTCACAAAAAACAATGGTTGTCCTGAATATAGTAAACATATTATTTTTTGTATGAAATTTTAAACTATTATTTATTTATATCTTATTATCTCTTTACAATTAATTTTCACACTCACTACCCTCTTTATAAACAATAAAATAAGGATACCATTTGGGAAAATATATATTTTATATATTTATTATTTTTAAGTTGAGAATATACAGATTTATGGCTTTTTTACTAAAATAATATTTTTTTTAAAAAAATTTACCAATTTAGAGCACTTTTGAAACTATTTACTAAAGTAGGGTTGTTTTGATCCAGTCCCATCAGAAAGTACGACGACACTATTAGTGCCGTCAGACTATCTGACATCACAACTTGTGATGTCAGATACTCTAACGCCACACTTTTGTGTGGCGTCAACCACACAAAAGTGTGGCGTCAGAACACTAATTGATGCCACACTTTTGTGTGGCATCAATTGATTATTTAAAAAAAAAAATTATTATTTTAATAAGTGGCGTCAGACAGTTTGACAACACTAATAGTGCCATGGTACTTCCTGACGGGACTGGGTCTTTGATAAATAGTTTCAAAAATGCTCTAAATTACTAATTTTTTTTTTAAAATATTATTTTGGTAAAAAAGCCCATATTTATAGATTAATATTCTGCTTTTATTAATTGTGATTATTTCAATTTGAATGGCTGCTAGATAGAGCGGTAATATTCTTCCTCAACTGGAATCCGACTTTATACATTTCTACGGTCACCAACTACTCGAGCCTCGAAACCCTGTCGAATTTTCTGGAAACAACTATCCTTTTCTTTTGTGTTCCCTATACATAAATCAATCTACGCTCCGCAATCTCTTCGCCACCATTTCCGTCTTCTGATCCAGCTTTTTACATATTTCTCAGTTCTTGATTCTTGATCAGCTAGGCATTTTCACAAACACATCTCGTCATGGCTGAAGATGGCACTGTTACGGTCTACAATAGCACTGTCATTACCGATCCGAATACGAATCCATTCTCGTTTAAAGCAGGAGTGGCTCAAATGCTTCGAGGAGGTGCTATTTTTGAAGTCTCAAGCATTCCACAAGCCAAGATTGCAGAAGAAGCCGGTGCGTGTGCTATCGTCGTTTCAGAGCCTAGTTGCTCAGGAATTTCGCGAATGATTGATCCGTCTCTTGTTAAAGAGATCAAGCGGGCTGTGTCGATTCCCATAATTGCGAGGGCTAGGGTTGGGCATTTCGTGGAAGCTCAGATTCTTCAAGCTGTTGGTGTCGATTATATCGATGAAAGCGAGTTGCTAGCTTTAGCAGACGACCAAAATTATATCAACAAGCACAATTTCAGGATTCCATTTGTGTGCGGGTCGGGAAATCTTGGAGAGGCATTGAGGAGGATCAGGGAAGGTGCTGCGATGATAAGGACACAAGGGGAATTATCAGGTTCTGGTAATATTGCTGAGACATTGAGGAATGTGAGGTCTGTGATGGGGCAAATAAGGACTCTGAGCAACATGGACGAGGACGAAGTGTTTGCATTCTCAAAGAAGATAGAGGCACCTTACGATCTGGTAGCGCAAATTAAGCCAATGGGTAGGCTCCCGGTTGTTAACTTTGCCGCCGGAGGCATTGTAACTCCAGCGGATGCGGCTCTTATGATGCAATTGGGATGTGATGGTGTATTTGTGGGATCAGAAATCTTTGATTGCTCAGATCCTTACAAGAGAGCCAGGGGAATCATTCAAGCTGTTAGGAACTACAGTGATCCTAATGTGTTGGCTGAGGCCATGGTAGGTCTCAATATTAATGATGACTGGATTGACCAGTTTGATGGCGCCAGTGTCTAATCGAAGATAGCATATATAGCATTAGTTGTATCAGCAAGGCCAATTATGTGTCTGAGCATATAGAATTTTCTTTTGTTACGGTAATAGAGTATGTACTTCTTCGATATCTCTTTTCTGCTCTACGAATTCATTTGAGATGGCTTTACCATTTACCTGGTTTCTCTGAATTACAAAGATGACTTGATTGTTGCCTTTTATGTGATTGAGCTTATAGGTCTAACTGGTAGTAATATCAGAGGATATACTTCGTCTATACTAGTGATAGCTTTGCTCCACATAATCTGAATTTGGCTTTGCCATTCATCGAGTTGCGCTGTATTGCCTTGGTGAACTGGAATAATTTGTCTGCCTTCTATGTTAAAACTTGTTTAACTGGGGACACAATTGTGCTCTGTAAAGCACCAAAAGGCTCTTGAGAGAACTGCATGAGTTTGAAAAATCATAGCATTCTGCAACCAAAAGGGGAAAAAACACAAAGTAAATGATCATTATGAGATAATGATATCGAGTTGCAGTATAGGAAGACCTGAAAAGTAATAGCAGCCAAAGGTGCAGCCATGCCTCTGTAGACAGAGGTGGACCCAGGTGTTAAGTTGGGGGCACTTAAAATTATCTAAACGTTTTTTTTTTAAAAAAATAAAAATTACAGATTTAGGATAAAACCATAGGATGCCATCAACCCCATAAAGTTCGATCCCGTGTTCTTCTGTTTGTCCTGTATTCGCATAATGGGTTTTATTTTCTGGAGAAATTAAACCAATTTTCCATCGGAACAAAAGCACGTTTCAGTTTTTCAGTGTTACTGAGTTCTACTTCGTCTTCATGTTTTCTTTTTGTTGTTTCTGTTATACCTAGATCCTAATTTGAAATTAGAGATATTCCTACTCGTAGTTTTTCAATTTCCATATATTTCTCCCTCCATTGTTTAATCTTTAGAGATATTCCTCGATTATCTTGGGTTTTACCTTTCAGAGTCCTAGTCTAATGTTCTTCTTTTTGTCTTGAATTTGCAATATGAATATTTTTCCGTGAAATCCAGCTGCTTTCTTTTAGTACAAGAATACCCAAATCCCAGTTTTTCATTTTTCTCTTCCGTGAGCTTGGGGTCCGCCCTCAATATTTGTCTTGGACATTATTTTGTGGGAAAATTAAGGCCATTTTCATCCAAATTTTTTTTTTTGGTTCGAGCCAATACTCCCCCCCCCCCCCTTTTTTTTTTCTTCTTTACTGGATCCGCCCGGGTCTATAGATAGAAGCAGGGCCTTCCTCAGACACCACATTTTTGATTAAGCTGAAGACAGAAGTTGCCATATTTGAGTTCTGTTGGTGGATTTGGAGGGGCTCTAGTTAATAACCAGAGTTCACTCCAGCCACACCCCCGACCCCTCCTGCCACAAATTCCCTACTCCAACTGCTTCCCCACTAATCCATTCCTCTCTTATCTTCAACCTTACAACTTGACATTACCCCTTTTCACTTGTCATTCACACCAAATGCATCACAACTTCTGGGAACAGGTATCATCCCTATTAGTCAACTATATATAGGTTTTGGAGTGAAGGACATTGAGAGGCAAATATATATAGGCATGTGAACTTGTGTAGTGTATACTAGTAGTATATAAAATGATGTCGTTGGAAAATATTGATAGGGCATCCGGGAAGAAAATGCCTGGAAAAATGTTTTCCGCTTATACTTACATTTATCCATCTCCTTAGACTCAAAATAAACAGAGTGAAAGGGACATGTTTTTGGATCGCGGGTGACACAATGGGGCTATGGGTCCAGGTTGAGGTTTGTAGAATAGAATTGAAACAAAGTTGGAGCAAGGCAAATGAACAAAGGTGCCTTTGCTTCAGTTAAATATAATGGTGTCTGTTGCACGACCTAGCTCCTACAAAACCGCAAAAATTTTTACCTTGAGTATATAATGGTCGTCGTAAACGTCACGTTAAATTCACGGTGTCTTCGTTTAATCACTCAAATGACATTACCGGCCACTTGATTAGTTTCAAAAATTATTGAAAGGAGACCATTAAAAACAAGAAGCAGATGAAAAAGATGTAAGGTGGAAGAAGGAGACAAAGAAAGGTTGGAAGGAGTTTATTTATTTATTTATTTTTTTTGATATAATAGATGGCTTAAAAGCCTATAAAATTAACATAAACATTATAAGGGGAAATTGATCCCAAACACTCTTGATCAATCTATGCTCTTAAGGGCACAAGACAAGCGTCAAGGATAAAAAATTTAGAAATACCCGTCTCAACTAAAGCATGGTTAATCTCCCTCGGTATTTGGGTGACAATGACTTCCCAATCCCAAAGCAGCATAACCTTGATTTTAGTCACCAGTAGACTATCCAAATTGTCCAGATCCCTTGAAATTAATCTAATGGCTTCAGCAGCATCAGACTCAATGACTAGTTTCTGTACACCCAAGTCCCAAGCTAGGGATAACCCTTCAATAACAGCCTATAGTTCAGCAGAGAAGGCATCACATATACCAATGCTTTTAGAAAATCTAGCAAACCACAAGCCCGCGTCATTCCTCAAAATCCCACCACAGCCCGCCTTTGAAGACCCTAAGCTGACAACGCCATCCACATTGAATTTCCACCATCCTCTTTCAGGTTTTTTCCAACGTGGAGTGTGCAAAGTTCCCATGTTGAACTGATCAGAGGAGAAATCAGAGCATATAGAATATATTGTTTCCATAAGTGAAGAACCACACTTTTAGGATTACAAGGTCTCGAGAAGTTCTCTTAAAAAATGGATTGATTTCTCCAACTCCATAATTTCCAAATAGCAATAGCAAATATGAATTTCCAGAATTCCTATCTTCTCTTTCAAATTCATTGCAATCCATTCCCTCAAACCTACCAGAAAAAAGGGAATATATTTGGGGTGAATAAGTTTCATTCACATTGTCTTAGCATAAGGACAATCTCTTAATATATGTAAGGCATCTTCAATACCATCAATGCACAGCCTACAGTTAGGTGAAGATTGGGACCAAGAATTATGTCACAGATTTGTAGGTAATTTGTTCAAGGCTGTCCTCCTAAGGAATACTCTAATTCTCTTAGCTCCCTCCCATTTCCAAATATCCTTGAAAATTTTCTGCTTTAAATGAGGGTTTTTTTTTTTTTTTTTTTCAACAAGGAAATAAGCACTTTTGATAGAAAAAATTACATCACCAATAGCTCCCCAAACCATAATATGCGAACCTGCTTCCTTTCTAGGCGGTATACTTGCAACAAGTCTAAGGAGAATATTAGGATCCACCAAATTAGAGAGGTCATTCAAGTCCCACACGCCTCCAGTAGCCCAATCAGCCACCTTGGACTGGTTTTCCTCTTTAGTTAGCTATCTTAAACAGAAATTTTTGATGCTCCTACCCTCAATCAACCATTGGTCATTAAAGAAATTGACTAATTTCCCATCTCTGACTTGCTATTTGGTTCCCAAGGCAACAATATCATTTTGTGAGCAAATAAACTTCCATACCTTTGAGTCTCCTAACCAGTAAGCCAGTAAAGATTCACTATCTCTTTTCATATACCTTTGTTGAAAAATTTCAATCCAAAGCCCTGCTTTACCTGATAGTGAGTTTCCAAGCAAGCTTAGCCCCGCACGCTCTATTCATAAAGGTGAGTCTACGGAACCCAGGCCCCCCATACTCCCTTGGCCTAGTGATTTGATCCCAACCTATTGGATGGAACCGCTTAGAAGAATCAGTGTGGCCCCAAACAAAATTACGTTGCAATCTCTCCACCTCATAGCACACGCTACTAAGGATTCCAAAAACATGCATAGGGTATAGGGGAATAGAACTTAAGGCAGATTTGGCCAATGTAATAAGCACAGCGACAGAAAGACAGTTAACTTTTGAAGCTGCCAATTTGAAATGTATCCTTCGTCTTCTTCATGGTAACCGCTTGTTGTTTAGTTGCCACTCCAAACAGGAGAATGTCATCAGCAAAAACAAGATGAAAGATTCTCAGACCATCTCTAGAAATATAGATAGGCTGCCAACTCACTTCCTCACAAATTCTTGTTTATTTCAACCAATCACAAATGCAACTGCTATAACAATTATATTCAATCATCAATAAATATAATATCATTAAAAGACAAGTTAAGGTACAATAAATTATGCTTCCATCTATATCAAATATTACACATCTTCAAACATTCCTAAAAGAAAACAACAATCCAACAATACATTAATTATAATTAAATTATGGGTAAATGATTTCTCCTGTCACTGGAGATAGAGTTATCTCCAGTGAGCCCAAAACTACGTCATTTTAGATTAATGAAGGGTGTGTTTGTAATTTTAGGTGAATTAATAAAGGGTGTTTTGGTAAAATTCATATGATAAAAAGATAAACAAAATTACAGAAACAACCTTCATTAATTCACCTAAAATTACAAACACACCCTTCATTAATTCAAAACGACGTAGTTTTGGGCTCACTGGAGATAACTTTATCTCCAGTGACAGGAGAAATCATTTTCCCTTAAATTATTAACTATGTGAATAAAGTGAGATATAAAAAAAATTTACTTGTAAAGTTATTTACTTGAGAATTTACAATATATACATATACATATAATCCAGTCAATTTTTTTTAAAAAAAATAAAAGATAGTCATCCATAATTATACAAAATTCACAAGTATACAGAAGCATATTCGGAGTTATCTGCTACTCCAAAGCTCAGAGAAAATCACACAAGTGTTATTCTAAATCTCTCAATGAGAGTCTACAAAGTCATAAATATAATTATCTATTAATATATTTCTCAATACTATTTTAGAGGCTTAAGCTACCCTCTAAAAATTAATATTATATAGATACATATTTACTAGTTTCCTCATATCAACATTTATATCAAGAGGTTTTATATTAGTTGAAATTTAAAATAAAAATTATATAGAGTATAGAAATTTTAAGGGTTAAGGAGCAATTTGGCCAACGAACTTTTACCTCAAGAGCGCTGAGCATAAATAACTTTTAAGTGGACCAAAAATACTAAAAAAACTTTTTAAAAAGTGCAGCCAACACAAAAAACTTTTAAAAATGTGCAGTCTGCACAACGCCTTTAGGAAAAAAATAACTTCTGTTATCTAAGGAGCAGATTGGCCAACGAACTTTTACTTAAGGAGCGCCTAGCACAAAAAAGTTTTAATTAGGAGCGCCCATCACAAAATTCTAAATTTCATTAAATTAAATAAATTTTTATCTCAATTGTCATTATTCTCTGCTGTCGGTAGAGGACACCCCCTGATTTATATAAAAATTTTTTTTTATCTCAATTGTCATTATTCAAAATTACTTGTATGGATATCTATGGACAAAACTTATTCATTCTTCAATTTTGTCAAAATTAAAATTTGCTAAAATAAACAAAATTATTAATTAAAAATATAATTATTTAATTAAATAAAACTCAAGGTGTTTTAGAATTTATTATATATGTTTAAAAAATTATATGATTATTTTTATTTTAAAAGAAATTTATGTAAGTTAAAAAATTCATTTAATGTTAATAAAATTTTAAAAATGTATTATATCCCGAAAGAAATGAAATGAGTTTAATTTTTATTTTTATAAAAAGAGTTTAATGGATATCAATGTTGATAATCCAACAACTTGATGATATATTTATTAATTAAAGTTCATATTCACTTAAGGAAATGACTACTTGAGAAAGTGAGAATGCAAACTTGGAAAAATTTTCGGCTGTGTCTTTATTATTGGTTGTTCCTGTCGATCTCTGTGACAATCAGCATCTCGATGTCGGGCATCAAAGATTCACCCACAATCTTTTCTTTCATCTCTGATCTCTTCGTTCTGAGTTTTTCTTTGGTCAGTTCTGTTTTCTTTTTTTCCTTTTACTTGAAGGTGTAAATGGGGAACCTGGAAGGCTAGAACCTGTAGGAACCCGCTGGCGTTTTCGTCTACCCGTTTATCACGGGTTATGTGACGGGTATGGGCTACACCGTACCCGTGTAAAATAAACAGGCGAGATACGGGTTAGGGCATGGGGCAACCCTGCCCGCCCGTTGCTCAGCCCTACTTACATGGAGCAGTTTGTGCTTAGGGTTACTCCATAACTGGGGAAGATAGGATATTTATATGAGAGAGAATTAGGATAACGGTTTGCTTTTTGATTAAAATAATAATATTTTTTTCCAGCAATTTTTTTTTGTTCGGTTCCTTTTTTTTTAAAAAATTCCTATGATAAGATAAGTTTACACACACTCATCTATTAAAATAATTATTTAATAAGGTATTTTATTTGTATTTATTTTTCTTTTGAACATTTTCCCCCTTCGAGCTTACACACAAATATATATAATTGTTAATTTATTCTATTCTCTTTCACTAACTAAAACTTAAGCCTTAAGCTACAATTAACTCTAAGCCCTACAAAGGATGTTAGCATATTAAAAGAGGAAAATTCCACATAAAGATTATTACATATGCTAAATGACATAGAAGTGATCCCAATATTGATATTGTTAGAGAGGAATGAGTACCCTAGCTTTCCTTTTTCAAATTAAAAGGAAATTATGAAAATGTCCCTGGGTGAGTTTTAAAATAAGGGAGAAGAAAGCGCGATTTTCAGCTCGTTTCACACATTGTCAACCATTTTCTCAGCGACTTTCTCTGGTTACTATGGCTGAAAATTCTTGTCATGAAGGGTAAGGAAGCACGTGGTGAGAGAGGAGATTGAGTTGGAACTTGTTATTGCAGAATTGAGGAGGAGGGAAGGCATCGGTGGAGGGTTTGGTTCATAACTTTGCCTTATCATAGCCGTCATTAAGGAAAATGGCAAATTACTTAAGGAAAATGATTACTTTAGAAAATGACAAGTTCTGTTATGAAAATGACAAGTTTTCTTAAGGATATGATCACTTTAGAAAATAACCATTTCCTTTATGAAAATAACAAGTTTACTTAAAGAAATGACTACTTGAGAAAATGAGAATGCATGCTTGGAATAATTCTCACATTAGACATGAGTTTACCAAGTTCACATTTAAAAATGACAAATTTTGATATGATAATGACAACTTTACTTAAGGAAATGACCACTTGAGAAAATAATAATTCAATCTTACAAGAATTCTCATACTAGACAAACCAAATTCACATTTAAAAATTACAAATTCAGATATGAAAATGACAAGTTCAATTTAGGAAATGATCACTTGAGAAAATAAGAATGCATGCTTATAAGAATTCTCACACTAGATATGGGCGTACCAAGCTTATATTTAAGGGTTAAGTAGCAAACCCGGCCCAGAAGTATACGCCAGGAGCAATGTTGCCCTGAAAGTTTTTCCAGGTTTGATGTTGCCTAAGAAGTCTAAAAACATAGCAATGTTGCGCTTTTCCATTAAAAACTAACGTTGATTGTTAAAAAATTGATTTTGTCCGTTAACTTTTTAACGGAAAAGGGAGACTTTGTTACGTTTTCAAACTTCCAGTGCAACATTGAGGGAAAAAAAAAACTTCCGGTGCAACATTGAGGAAAAAAAAACTTTTAGGGCAACATTGCTCTTGAGCATATACTTCTGGGTCGGATTTGCTACTTAACCCTATATTTAAAAATGATAAGTTACACCTCGTCCTTAGGTTCAATTGGCGAAGGGGTCGGACTTCCTCACCCAAAAGGGAGGGGGTTCGATTCTTTTGGTCAAGGCGCTGGGGGAGGCATCCTAAGGGTCTATGAAGCAGTGGAAACGCTGGGTAGAGGTGGAGGCATGTGTACTCTCCGGCCTAGTATACCCTGTGGACTGAGCTCCAAGCACCCTACCCTTGGACTGTGGGTGTGCCCAACCCCTTTCCTAAAATTCTTTTACCAAAAAAAAAAAGATAAGTTCTGATATGAAAATGATAAGTTCACTTAAGGAAATGACCATTTGAGCAAATAAGAATGCAGCTTTGGTGGAATTCCTACATTAGATATAGATTTACCAAGTTCATATTTAAAAATAACAAGTTCTGATATAAAAATGACATATTCACTTGAGGAAATGACTACTTGAGAAAGTGAGAATGCAAACTTGGAAGAATTCTCACACTAGACATGGGTTTATATATAAAGTTCATATCTAAAAATGACAAGTTCCATTATAAAAATAATAAGTTCATTTAAGAAAATGACCATTTGAGAAAATGAGAATGTAGGCTTGGAAAAATTCTCACACTAGATATGAGTTTGCCAACTACATATTTTAAAATGACAAGTCCATTTTAGAAAATACCTAAACACCAGCAAGGCCGATGATAATACAAAAGTTAGGAATTTCGCCGCCTTCATTCAATCAGCAAATCTCCTTAAATACAACTCAACGTAATATCTGACGCTACTAATCTAAACCTAGCTAGGAGCCACTAGCAGTACGTGGCTTGGACGTGCACTGCATGTGAAAGCAATAACGGATATTTCAATTACGTGGCAAGGACGTGGTGCACTGCAGCACTAACTGATTATTTCAAATTTCAATAATTAAATAACAGGTGAATAATTAAATAATAGGTAAATAACAGTAAGCTGAAAAATAGCTGAAGGTATCCTGATCCGCCAAATCAGTTGGAGACATCAACCACAAAGTCTTCAAGGTAAGTGGGGATACTGCGGACTCGGGCAACACATTTCTCAGTTCTTGGTTCTTGGTTCTTGATCAGCAAGTCATTTTCGCAACCATGGATGAAGACGCCACTGTTAGGGTCTGCAATTTCACTTTCCCAAGAATACAAGTCCAATCTCGTGTAAATGCCTCTAGGATGTGTACGAGTCTAATCTCGTCCAGAACACATATGCCTCGAGGAGGTGCTATTTTTGAAGTGTCAAGAATTCGAGATGCCAAAATTGCAGAAAAAGCCGGTGCGTGTGCTATCGTCCTTTCACAGTCAATTTGCTTTTGCAATTCGCGAATGATTGATCCGTCTCTCATCGCAAAGTTCAAGGCGGCTGTGTCGATCCCCATAATTGCGAGGGTTAGGGTCGGGCATGTCGTGGAAGCCGAGATTCTTCAAGCTGTTGGTGTCGATTTTATCGATGAAAGCGAGATCCTAGGAACAGCAGACAAAGAAAATCACATCAACAAGGGCGATTTCACGTGTCCATTTATATGTGGGTCTACAAATCTTGGAGAAGCATTGGAGAGGATCAAGGAAGGTGCTGCGATGATAAGGACACAAGGCATAGTATCAATTTGTGGTGATATTGCTACGACAGTGCAGAATGTGAGGTCTACGACAGTGCAGAATGTGAGGTCTGTCAGGGAGGACATAAGGCTTCTCCACAATATATTGAGAGAGGATAAACGTTTAGAATTCTCGGGGGAGACAGGGGTACCTTCCGATCTGGCAGCGCAAACGGGGCGAATGGATAGGCTTCCCGTCGTACACTTTGCCGCTGGTGGCATTGTAACTCCGGCCGATGATAAGGACACGGAAGGTGCTGCGATGATAAGGACACAAGGCATAGAATCAATTTGTGGTGATATTGCTAAGACAGTGCGGAATGTGAGGTCTGTCATGGAGGACATAAGGCTTCTCCACAATATGAGCGAGGGGGAATGTTTAGAATTCTCGGGGAAGATAGGGGTACCTTCCGATCTGGCAGCGCAAACGGGGCGAATGGGTAGGCTTCCCGTCGTACACTTTGCCGCCGGTGGCATTGTAACTCCGGCCGATGCTGCTTTTATGATGCGTTTGGGATGTGATGGTGTGTTTGTGGGACCAGAAATGTTTGATTGCCCTGATCCTTACAAGCGAGCTAGGGGAATCGTTGAGGCTGTTAATCGCTACGATGATCCTAATGCGGTGGCTGTGGCTGTGGCTGTGGCCATGTCAGGTCTCAACTAGTACGTAGTCATGACAGGATTGGGCATTTGGTTGCGCCAGTGTCTGATCGAACAAATCGTTGCTCTGAATTACAAAGATGAGTTGATTGTTGCCTTTTATGCGATATTTCATTTCATAGAATGACAATATATGTGAGTGAGCTTACTAGTAATAGTTTTGCTCCCTTGATTTGAATTTGGCTTTACCATTCATTGTGTTGCGTTGTATTGCCTTCGTGAATTGGAATAAATTTAATTTGGGTGACTTCAATGTTAAGCTCGTTTAACTTTTAGGCAAGGAATATGCTTCGAGTTCTTAGAAACTTGTGGGGCTTTTAATGGAATAATAATTGATAATGACGATGATATAAATTTACAGTTAGATCTTTAGATGTATGGTCTTCTTACTAGAGTCTAATTTTTTCTCCAAGTCTATATTGTAATTGCGCTGTAGATATTTTCTATGTTACGCCAAATGTTTTATGGATACAAGTTTTTTAATAAACCAAACTCTTTATTTTTTGATTTTGGGCCTCGAGAGTTATTTATTTTGATTTCTATCAGTGGTTTTAGTATGAATCTGAGGTTTTTTTTTAATCGATTTTATAGGGTCTTAATAAGAGAATTCCTATCAATAATAAAGAAGACAGTGCCCATAAATCTCATGATAGGTACCCAAAGATTTGTAATGAACTTCGATAGGAACTTCTCTTGAAGAAATAACCCATTGATCTAGTCGCCACTGAAGCCACAAAGGACTATCGAAATTTATTCTGATCCTTTTAATAAAATATTAAACAATTTATGGAAAAATTCTTGACCTCCCAACTTTATTTTTAACAATTTATGGAAAAATTCTTGACCTCCCATTGATCTAGTCGCCGTCGAATTTTCAGAATGTTTGGGATTTTTTTTTTGGGGGCAAAAAGGGCCATGAAAAGGATTTTCCCAACTTTATTTTTAACAACTTGGCTTTAATTTGGATGAATATAATGTTGTATACCATGTGGAGGTTAAAAAAATTAAGCCCACCGTTAATGTCCTCATCTGTAATAAGCGTGATGATGCCCACATAGACACCACACCCTCCTTTTTTCTGTCACATTTTCCATTATACACTGTTATGGAATAAAAGTATGGCTCAGATATTGAGGCAACCCACTTGGGCTTGGAGGCCCATAAGGCCCAACAGTCCAAGACCTAACCCTAAGGTACCTTCTATAAATAGTTGGCAAACCCTAAAGGTACATACGCTCTGAACTCAGCCTCTTTACAATTCTGCCGCACAGAGCACACACCCCACTCCATTGGGTGAAAACCCTCCTGTTTGTGCTCTGTGATCATCTATCCTCTTGGGTATCCCATCCATGGATATCTAGGAGTAAGCTACAGATCCTATATCGACATACTAGCCCACCTAGGGCTAGACACTCATGTTCTTTAGACAGAACAGTGGCGCCGTCTGTGGGGATTCCATAAATTTCGACTCCTGCGACCAAAAATGGTCAAAGCAAAAGCTCAACGATTTATGCAAGGAAACCACGAAATAAAACTGCGATCTCGGAGAGAGATTACATTGAAGATCTTGGACGCGAGATTCACTCACGAAGAAGCATTTGAGGTTTTATTAAAAAGCAAAGGTAAAGAGCTCAAGATGCAAGCAAAGAGCAGAAGCTTTGTACAGAACCTTAAACCCAAATTCTTTGAAAGATACTCATGGTCGAAAGGGATGATGCAACCACAGCCAAAATCCCAGATTACGCTCGTGATCTCCAATAGACCCATTTTTGTGAAATGTTATGTGCCGCTTCAAGCAGAAGATAGATGGCATCCAGCAACCTGCTGTTGGGTTCCAGATGCTTCACAAGCCCCGAATTCTGGGGGATCAAAGCAGGGAGGAAGAACAATGGGTTATGAAAACTGAAGCCAGATTTTTAGTTCTACAAAGACTCGGTCTCGAAAATGCTCGGGAAGTATCCTTTAACTAAAGCCGGCTTCGGCTTAATGACGGACTTGAGATAACTAAAACTGAGATAACGAAGCTGAGATTAATGAAGTCGGTGCAACGATGGAACAAAGATAGTGTAACCCGGCATAACAAGGGAGCCGAGGTCTTGTGGGTGTTTTCCCAATAGCAGCGTGCATGATATCTTCCTATAAGAGCAACCTGAGTGCCGAGTTTGTAGCAGCTATCTTGGCAACTTGTTTCAGCTCATGACACATGAGAGCCTAACTGTGGCCCGAGATGATGATGTGTCAAGGTTGTTAATAAGCCAATAATAAATGCCCCTGTCGTCCTGAATCATTGCGGTAGGCGAGGTGTGCCAGAGAGTCCCGAGGTGGATTGGCTCGCAGAGTCGCCGAGATGGTTCCTTCATGAAGCCGGCGTTGAAACTTGGCAGAGATGGGTGCTTTCATGAAGTCGGCATTAGAAAGTGCCGGGATGGACTTGATCCCAGAGTTGCTGAGATGTAATGAAAGTCGGCATTAAACCAGGCGTTGGGACAGAGGCCTTCACGAAAGCAACCATCAAGCCTGGAACAGCAGCATCAATTTGCAAAAGGGAAAATAAGAAGAAAAAGTAGAAGGGGCCGAACTTCTTGATAAATGTATTCAAGTTCTTCAGAAGCTACGTAACAACTCTTGCGGTATTATGAGACCTGCTGGAACCAAGGTACAATGTCGGAGTGACAAGATACAATCTCAAAGTGCCGAGATGCTTCATTATATTCAAAGGATGATGCTGAGGCCTAGCAGCCAGGTCATCAAAACAGGTGCAAACAGGAAACCCACGCGATGGGTCCCATAATGTTAAAGCGCAAACAAAAATATCGGTATTATACAAGCAGTTGGAACCTCAACATATTGGTGCTGCTCTTTTGACGGCATCCTTATGCTTCTGATATTTTTGTGACTTTTTCCTTCTCTGAGGATAGTTGCTGTTGATGACATGCAAAGCGGGGTTGTCACTTCTCTCTACTTACCTTTTTGCATCTGGAGGGTTGACAAACTAAATTAATATTAGGCAAATGCAATAGCTGCTGCTCCGTTTTTATTCCTTGGAGGAATTTGATGGCCATATATCTGATCTTCGTTTCACATCTGATGGCCGAGAGATGGATGATGGTAGTCTTACCGATCATGATACTAAATGCTCAATGGACAATGCTCCATGCTCAGTTAGTTCTTCAAGAGTTTTGGGTTCTGTGAATGTGCTTGCAACTCTGTGGCAAACTAAGGAACTCGATGAATCAATGCTTGACGGGTTTGGAGTTCTTCCATAACGCAAGCAACACAAAAACTCTCAAACTTCATATCAAATGTGGGCCATATGACAATAAAACCACATATGTTTATGCCCCTGTACTTGTTCATTTTGAAAATAGCAATCCATTCTGTTGTTGAGGAGCTGGAAGATGCTTTGTTGTGGGCCTTCGAGGTGTGCAGGGACCAGTTTTTGTGTATAGTTAAAACCCGAGTCGATCAAAGGAGATCTTGAAGTGGACCAACATTGCTTGCAAAGTCCTGAAGCCAAGAGGACAGTGAAAGTTATTAATATAACTTTAACATGGCCCTTCTTTTAAGAGGTAGCAAGATATTAACCTCTAACTTCTGTGACGAGGTCTGGAATTTATGGGGGAAAGCAAAGATTTTATGGAATGATCTCATTTGTATCTATTCCAAAGAGAATAAGCCAAATTACCAATTAAGGGAGGCCCGAGAAGCATGTATGCTGATGCAACGAGTAAAAATGTCGTCGATGTTTTGCGTGAAGGGCTTCAATCTAGTAGTGATCTTGTTGTTAATACTGAAGAGGATGTTCTATCATATGAAGGGGATAGAGATTTTGAGCCACACAAGGCCATTGAATTCATTTTATCAAGAATAATGGGAACTTCATTTTATCAAGAATAATGGGAGCAGTCGAAGGCCAAGTGCAAAGAAGATAGATTGCAAGGCCTGTTTGCATGTCAAGTGAAGGTCAGATGGAGAGTGGATAATTCATGAATTCACAATGAAGCATCGCATTCAAAGAATTTATGAACTTCCACCAGCTTTGGCGTAGCATTGTCGGATTCAAAGAATCGCGAGAGTCATGGAGAAAACTGGTCTTGTCGTAGTATACGCAGTAAATCCAATTTATTGAAGCAATGCATTTGAATGCGCCACAAGATCGGGCATTAAAAAATCATGAAAGCTACAATATCACCGTAAGCCACTATTGGTTGACAAGTCTTGAAGAGTTGGAGGAGGTGCTTTCTGAAGGAGCACACATGCTTGCGTACAGCAAGCTTCTTCCATGCAAAATAAACGATGAACCAACAAGGGCATTACAGCAAAAGTTATTTTCTGCATCTTGTTATGAGGAATTTCCTTCGCCATGGGGGCGTACATCATTGCAGATGTATGATCCAGAGGAGAATAAAGTGCTTATGGTAGAGGCTCGGTGTTCAATGACATGTGGCGATGAACCAGAACCAAAGGTTGAGGAAAATGATGATTTTCATTTTTTGTTGACTGATGCTTTGCCTAATTAATCTACAACTGGAGAAAAAGGTACACGCCCTTATTTATTTATTTTTTCAAAGCTAAAATGCAGAGATATCACATGAAAGGGCGTGGCATTCATGTTGAAATAGTGTGATATATTATTTGTTGAATTGACACCGTATGCATTCCAAGTTTGATTTTAATAGTATGATATATTATTAATACAAACAAGGGGCGGTGGTCTGGGAGAAAGTAAAAAAAAATGTAGGCCCTACCAAGTTATTATATTATTCTTAATAGACAGGATAATGAATAAAAAGGTGAATCATATTATTCTTGAGAATCCACTCCACCAAAGCCTGTCTAGATTCACAAACGGAAACATCATCTTATCGTCAAGTGATGTTTCGATGAGATCAAATAGAGGGGCGAGTTTGCTTGATTTGCCGAAATCAATTCGTGCAAAATTCGCCACTTGAACCAAAATGAACTTTGTCAAGTTTCAAAGTGGTGGAAAAAAGTTGAAGTGGCCGTGGAGATGAAGTTTGGCAGAGAGGAAGGTGTTCTAGATGCTGTGAAGGGGATTAGTGGTGTATTCTCACACTATAGAATGAAGTTCCCATTTTAGTGAGCATATGTCACTGAATCTACCCATGGACATATTTAATGACCAAAGCCATGGAAGAGAGAATGACAACCACTCATTTGATTTCTCTGCTGAGCAAACTTCTAAATAATGTTCCAATCATTGTATCTGTATATTTAAAATTCTTTATTGGATTATTTGCGATGGCCACGACCACCAAGTCGATTTTAAAAATGTGGAAGGCGGACCCCAGTTACACTCAAGAAGTTAAAACTCGGGCTCCATGTCAAAAAAGGGTTACGACACCCGTAATTGAAGAAAGGGTTACGACACCCATCTGGGATAAACAAATCGAAGAAAAATTGTGCAAAGGAGTTCACCTCCAAAAGAAAAAGGAGATGGAACCCGGTTAGCTAAATCTAGTTAAAATCCAGGAACCATGGAAAGTGTCGAAGGCGGACCCGGTTAGCCCAAATCTGGTTAAACCCGAGTTTCGTATGGAGTCCGTCCCTGCGAAAGGGAACGAAGACGGAACCCGGTTACATAAACCTGGTTCCGAAACATGTAGCGATGATAACGAGGTGCGACGAAGCACGCATGGGTTGTGAGCTAGTTCATAAATCATCTAGCAACAAAGTATGGAAAAAAGAACATGTATGAACCCCGAAGTGGTTCATAAATCATGTCACTAAAAAGAACATGTATGAACCCCGAAGTGGTTCATAAATCATGTCACTAAAAAGAACATGTATGAACCCCGAAGTGGTTCATAAATCATGTCACTAAAACGAACATGTATGAACCCCGAAGTGGTTCATAAATCATGTAATTAACATGTACGAGTCTAAGCTTGACCGTATAGCGGCAAAGCCGCCAAAAAAAAAGAAGGGATGGACGGGACTCGGGTTGGATGATGTGCGGTTACCGTTTCGTCTTAAATGGCCATAATAAACAGACATGCGCGAGTTTTGCAAACGCAAAATTTCGTGGATCATGCACCTCGGCAATTAAAATGCTGAAAATAAAGGCATTATAATCGGCCTTGATCACGTCGGTTGTAAGCCTGAACCTGATGGAAAATTATGTAAAGGCTAAAAAGCCAATGATTTCTGGTAAATCACCTAGACGGTTTGATAGCTCATGGATGGTCCCAGACCGGTATTCTGCGCAGTAAATTTTTGATTCTGGCCGAATCATCAAATAAAACTCAAATGAGTTTCAAAGACGGAACCCGGGTTCCATATGAAATGAACCCTTACAACAGGGATGAAGGCAGACCCGAGTTCCATATGAAATGAACCCTTACGACAGGGATGAAGGCAGACCCGGTAAAACCGAATCTGGTTAAAACTCGGGCTGCATGGAGAAACCAATTAAAGCTTGTGTCCTTTGGAACCTGATAAAACCAAAAGGTTAAAACTTGTGTCCATTGGAATACGGTAAGGAGCAGTCAACGTTTTCCAAGTTTTGCAGGAAACATTTTTGAAGGCGGAACCCGATTACACTGACTATAGTTAAAATCTGAGTTCCGTATAAAATGAACTCTTACGACAGGAGTGAAGGCAAACTTGGTTACGTTAAATTTAGTTAAAACTCAGACATGGTATCTGGGTTAAATAACCAATAATAGATCCACCCCGGCAGCCTAGAGCCCTTAACTGCCAGGCTAGGGGAATAACTACAATACAGTTGTCAATGGATTAAGAAGAAATAATGGAAGCCCTCATGGGGTTATTCGAACTACGTGGACTTTGATCCCTCAATAGGGTACGTAGGCCCTAGGCAGTGTTCCTAGGTCAAGTCCGACTCAATCAATATCAAACATGCTAGTCCATTAGGACTAACCAAAACATGCATGAGACAAACCTGTTTTCATGAATCATGCCAAGTCTATGCATGCATGAATCCGAGGCTCACAAACCTATTTTCATAAGTCATGTTGCGACGGCAATGCCGCCAAGTCTATTTTAAACGAAACTCGGTTAAACTAATTATAGCGGAAATCCGAGTTCCATGTCCCGAGTGGAGTCCATCCCTACAAAAGGGATGAAGGCGGACCCGATTTAAACTGAATCTAGTTTAAATTAGGGATCTGTGTAAAGTTAAGAAGGCGAACCTGATTCTAACCAAATCTGGTTAAAATCCCGAGTTCCGTATAAAAGTTTTGAGGCCGGTGTGTACATTCTCTCTTGTAGGTCCCTAATCCCCGAGGAGTCGTGCCTGCCTAGACAAAAAAGGGGGCAATAACAGTAAAGTCGGACCCGATTAACCGAATCTGGTTAACGTTCGGGATCCGTGTAAAGTTTTAAGTCGGTCCCGATTTAAAACTGAATCTAGTTTAAACTCGGGATACACATAAAGTTTAATTTGAAGACGGACCCGGCTAACTAAATCTAGTTAAGATCCGGGATCCATGTAAATCTTTGAAGACGAACTCGACTAAACTGAATCTAGTTTTAATTCGGGCTTCGTGTGCAGAAAGGCAAAGACAAAAGGGGCAAGCATAAATTGGCACACTTTTGATTTTACAAATTGAAAGTGTCATAACAAGAGCTCAACACGGGTGCTACAACTCGGTACATTAAATGTACAACTACAAACAAAAATAGTTAATAAAGTGGAACCGGCAACGGATGAAGATTGTGCGTGTTGGTTTCCGCCGCCTAGATCCCGGCTAACTGAATCTAGTTAAGATCTGGGATCCATAATAGTTTTTAAAGTCGGACCCGACTTAAACCGAATCTGGTTTAAATCCGGGCTCCGTGTAAATGTTTGCAGATATTAAGCAATTGAAGGCGGACCCGGTTAACCGAATCTGGTTAACGTTCGAGATCCGTATAAAGTTTAAAGTCGGGCAGTTAACTGAATCTAGTTAATGTTTGGTATCCGCGTAAAGTTCTGAAGTCGGCCTCGGTTTAAATTGAATCTAGTTTAAACTCGGGATACACATAAAGTGTAATTTGAAGACGGACCCGGCTAACTGAATCTAGTTAAGATCCGGGATCCACGTACATCTCTAAAGCCGGACCCAATTAAACTGAATCTAGTTTAAATCCGGGCTTCATGTGCAGATCTTGGTTAAATCTTAAATGCATCCCGGCAGTCCCGAGGTTCGAACTACCGGGCTGGGGGGCAACAGAGCAGGACGAGTTGTTCGTGGAAAGACATGTTATTAATAACCGAGATTAATGTAAACTCGAACAAGCATTCGAGATGAGCAAGCTAAACGATTTGCGCAAGCAGTAAGTATTTTTCATTGATTATGATTTGCTTACATGTTATTAAATACAGGAATGTAGACTGTGAAAAATCGCTACGAAAGCGAGCAAGGACCTTATCTCATCTCAAACAACCTGGATAAGCTGTATATACATCGGCCAAATCCGTGCTTCACAATCAAGCAACTAATGCATCCCGGCAGCTCAGAGACCTGAACTACCGGGCTGGGGGGCAACTGTTATGGAATAAAATTATGGCTCAGATATTGAGGCAACCCACTTGGGCTTGGAGGCCCATAAGGCCCAACAGTCCAAGACCTAACCCTAAGGTACCTTCTATAAATAGTTGGCAAACCCTAAAGGTACATACGCTCTGAACTCAGCCTCTTTACAATTCTGCCGCACAGAGCACACACCCCACTCCATTGGGTGAAAACCCTCCTGTTTGTGCTCTGTGATCATCTATCCTCTTAGGTATCCCATCCATGGATATCTAGGAGTAAGCTACAGATCCTATATCGACATACTAGCCCACCTAGGGCTAGACACTCATGTTCTTTAGACAGAACATACACAAACCTATATTTTCCCACTTGATTATTTAAATTTCAACGGTTGATAAATAGAGCGCTAATATTCTTCCCCAACCGTAATGGAACTTTCTAGGTTGCCTCAGTCAACGACACCACACCCTCCTTCTCCTTCTTCTTCTTTTTTTTTCCTGTTACGAGAGTTCAGTATGTACTTCTTCTATATCTCTTTTCTGCTCTACATATTGATTTGAGATGGCTATTCCATTTATCTTGTCGCTCTGAATTACAAAGATGAGTTGATTGTTGCCTTTTATGTGAAATTTCATTTCATAGAATGACAATATATGTGAGTGAGCTTACTAGTAATAGTTTTGCTACCTTGATTTTAATTTGGCTTTACCATTCATTGTACGTTTTATTGCCTTCGTGAGTTGGAAAAAAATTAAGTTGGGTGCTTGTAATGTTAAGCTCGTTTAACTTTTAGGCAATGAATAAGCCTTGAGTTCCTAGAAACTACTGGGGCTTTTAATGTAATAATAGTTGATAATGACGATGATATAAATTTACAGTTGTATCTTTAGATGTATGGTCTTTTTGCTAGGGCCTAATTTTTCTCTATGTCTACATTGTGATTACACAGTGGATATTTTCATTCTTTTAACAAAATATTAAACAATTTACGGAAAAATTCTTGACCTTCCATCTTTGTTTGAACTTGGTTGCTCACTACAATGGTGGCGCTTCTAAGTTTTCTATCTCTTATATGTTGAATGAGTATTTAATACCGCATTCAGCCACTTTGAAAAACAAATGTCAAGGGCAATATTTATAGAAAAACAAGAGAGACACTCTCATTCCTTGAGGGATATCTCATTTAAGTATGATGGGTGAAAATGTCTTTTTTTTTTTTTTAAAATATAGTGTCTTAAAGGGAAATTAAGATGATGTACGTCTCTGAATTAGAGACATGGTATAAAAGACCAACTTCATTGAGCGTTTCTAATTTACTAATTTGCTCAACTTATGAAAACTACAACCATACAACTTGCCAACTTTGTATTAAAGATCCTCAGAAATTCCATATGGCAAGTACATTAGGCAATGATAATCAAATGTGAAATCTTACTGATTGGTGCCTTATAATAAGAGTCAGAGAAAGTAGGTAGTAGTAGGTACACAAGCACAACCCCGAAGTAAAGGATGGGTGTGTCTGTATTTGTATACACACACAATTAACCTAATAACCCACGCGACTACAATGAATATTAATGAAAAGATGGGTTCAATATAGTAGGTAGTAGTAGGTACACAAGGAGAGAGAAAGAGAGTAAAATCTAAAAATAATATTTAAAAAAAAGGAGAAAACCATGGATTTGAAAGTTTTAATGGACATAAACATAGTATTGAAAAAAAGAGTGTGGAGCTCATGATGAAACAAAATAAATAAAATATATATACCCCCTCCAACTTCAAAACGTGCTCAAGAGGATAGTTATGATTAGATAAGATATACCACTCTCATATTGTTGATAAGTCCAATTTTACTTTTTGTGAAAGTGAACTTATAAATAAGATTAGAGTGATAAATATTAAAGAAATGGAAGGAGAATAATAAAAGGTGAACAGTTGAAAAGACAGGTTCAGAAGGAGCAAAGGATTTGAAAAGTGAAAGAGAGAAAAGTGGACTTACATGTAGAGGTGAGCAAAACACTCGTAACCCGTGGATCTGTCTGCGTCCTGTGGTTTTTTGGACCGTTTAAGCCCGCCCACATGGGGTCCATAATAGGTACGGGCTGCCCTGTACACGTGTATATTAAACAGGGGCGGGAACGGGTTAGGGCACGGGGCAGCCTGTGTTCGCCTGTATAAATTTATATATTTAAAATATATTAATTATATTATAATATATTAATTTTTCATCACACATTACAACATTGGCAATTGGTGTCGTGGCAAGGAATGGGTTCATCGGCCTTAAAGTCTGCGGTTCCATCCCTGGACCCAAAAGTTGCCAACTTTTTTTCTACCTCGCACATTTTTTAAATTTTTAAACATTTTAAATCTCAAAATTTTAAAAACCTTAATTGTTTACTTTAATCTAATTCCCTCTTCCCTCGTTACCCTTTACTTTGCCGCCTCCCCCTCCCCCTTTTGTTCTCTCTCTCTCTCCTCTCTCAATCTTCAATCGCGCGTGGCACTTCTAAACCGTCCATCGACTTCATTTCTGCGACAGTCGGCATCTTGCCGTTGAGCATCACGAATCTATCCATCGACTTCATTTCTGTGACAGTTGGCATCTCGCCGTCGAGCATCATGGATCTACCCACCATATTTTATTTCATCTCATCAGCTCATTTATGATCTGTTTGGATCTCTTCATTCTGAGTTTCTTTGGTGGGTTCGAATTTTGTTTTTAACTTGAAGGTATAAAAGGGGAAATTGATGAGTATATATTTTATGATTAAATAGGTGTATATTTTATGAGATTTAATTGGAATTATTGATATTATATACCTATTCAATTATCTTTTATGAACTTTTCCATAATTGAATGAAACTTGGGATCAAAGAATAAATCAACATAAAATCTACTCATATCCTATTTTTATTGTACAGGAAATATTAGCTGACTTGGAATGAAGTAGAAAAGGCAATAAGAGGATATGCAATCAGTCAAATTCAGCGGTCTCAAGCAAGAAAAAAATAGAAACAAAATCAATTGCGTGATCTGATGGAGTAAATTACAAGATATGAGATATCTTTTTAATAAGAAAAAGAGGATCAATGACCAAAGACCTGAATTATTATAAATACAGACGAAGGCAGATCTGAGAGATGTAGAAGAAGAAGGAAGGGAAGAAGAAGCAGAGGAGCAGAGGCTGAGCGTTTCAATTCTCTTCATCATCTCCACGGAAAGACGGAAGGATTGTGGAGGCGACGAAGAATCTTTTTTCCTCTCTCTCCTTCTTCTTTGAATCTGAATTCTTATCTTTTTTTTTTGTTTTGGATTTGAATAAAGCCATGTGTGGCTAGTTGGTTTTGCAACCTAGAGAAACTATGAACTTATTTGGGTTTTAGTGATTATTCCTACTTTTTAGTTTTGCTTAATTTTATTTAGTTTATTTCATCCTGTGTTTATTGCTATTGCTTAGTGAGTGGCCACCATTGAGCATGTTTTGGGGATTTAGGGTTGAACTTGGAAGAGGGAATTCTAAATTGACATTGGGATTAAATAATGTGGAATTAGGTTTAAATTTAAAGTGAAGTTAGGTTTTAATCTAATTTGTGTCTAGGATAGGAATATACCTAGAAACTCCGCATAATCAAATTAGAGTGAGCTCGATTTAAAACGCGTCTTATTTAATTGTGTGATGCATTACATAGTTAATTAAGATAGGTATATAAATGGACCGGAAGGCATTTATAGACATTAATACTCTAGATTAGCTGATTAGATTAAGTCAAAATTAATTTAGTGGGAATAAAATCTAAGAATCAAACAAGGGATGAGTGACTCTAGGTTGCTCATTTGATTATTGTGGTAGTTTTCTTATTTTTATTTTAGTTTTAATTTCTTTTATCTTAATTAAATTTAATTTGGTTTTCTCAACTTAAATGAAATTGTGAAATCAATGCTTAACTGAAGTTTGTGATACCAAGTCCTCGTGGGAACGATACTTTTCTTATCACTTTATTACTTGATACGGCTCGTGCACTAGTGGAGTTTTTAGGCTTAAAATTTTGCCCTATCAGAAATTGTTGTCGATCTTTTCGGCCATGTCTTTATCATTGGTTGTTGCTGTCGATCTCTGTGACAATCGGCATCTCGATGTCCGGCATCAAAGATTCACCCACCATCTTTTCTTTCATCTCTGATCTCTTCGTTCTGAGTTTTTCTTTGGTCAGTTTTGTTTTTTTTTCCTTTTACTTGAAGGTGTAAACGGGAAACCTGGAAGGCTAGAACCTGTCGGAACCCGCCCGGGTTTTCCTCTACTTGTTTATCACGGGTTAAACGGGTTATGTGACGGGTATAGGCTACACCGTACCCGTGTAAAATAAACGGGTGAGACACGGGTTAGGGCATGGGGCAACCCCGCCCGCCCGTTGCTCAGCCCTACTTACATGGAGCAGTTTGTGCTTAGGGTTACTCCATAACTGGGGAAGATAGGATATTTATATGAGAGAGAATTAGGATAATGGTTTGCTTTTTGATTAAAATAATAATATTTTCTTCCAGCAATTTTTTTTTTGTTCGGTTCCTTTTTTTTTTGTAAAAAAATATTCCTATGATAAGATAAGTTTACACACACTCATCTATTAAAATAATTATTTAATAAGGTATTTTATTTGTATTTATTTTTCTTTTGAACATTTTCCCCCTTCGAGCTTACACACAAATATATATTCTATTCTCTTTCACTAACTAAAACTTAAGCCTTAAGCTACAATTAACTCTAAGCCCTAAAAAGGATGTTAGCATATTAAAAGAGGAAAATTCCACATAAAGATTATTACATATGCTAAATGACATAGAAGTGATCCCAATATTGATATTGTTAGAGAGGAATGGGTACCCTAGCTATCCTTTCTCAAATTAAAAGGACATTATGAAAATGTCCCTGGGTGAGTTTTAAAATAAGGAAGAAGAAAGCGCGATTTTCAGCTCGTTTCACACATTGTCAACCATTTTCTCAGCGACTTTCTCTGGTTACTATGGTCGAAAATTTTTGTCATGAAGGGTAAGGAAGCACGTGGTGAGAGAGGAGATTGAGTTGGAACTTGTTATTGCAGAATTGAGGATGAGGGAAGGCATCGGCAGAGGGTTTGGTTCATAACTTTGCCTTATCATAGCCGTCGTTAAGGAAAATGGAAAATTACTTAAGGAAAATGATTACTTTAGAAAATGACAAGTTCTGTTACAAAAACGAGAAGTTTTCTTAAGAAAATGATCACTTTAGAAAATAACCATTTCCTTTATGAAAATAACAAGTTTACTTAAAGAAATGACCACTTGAGAAAATGAGAATTGATGACTTCTCAATTTTAATAGATTTTAGATATAATTTGATATATTTGAGAAGTCATTATCACTAATTTAAAGGGATTTTATTGAGAATTTAAGATAAATCAATCTGGATACATCATTTGTGGGATTTCAATTTAAAATAGGAGTTTTTGAGTTCAGGAAATAAATAAGAGAATAGGAAATTTTCTAAAAATAAAAAAAATAAAATAAGAATTCAGTTCTTTTTATATAGTTTAGCAAAAGGAGTAATTATTTGATTTGGTTCCAATTCATTGTTTTGGATGGGAGATTGATACGTGGGGACCACACGAAGGAAGAATGAAGCAGATCACAATCAGGGAATTAAGCACGAGATGATTATTTGATTGACCCATTGTTTTGGCAACTTTGGGGAATTAAATAGATAGATGGATCCCACGTGGAAAAGTCAAAAATTGCATTGTTGTGAATTGGTGATCAGTGGAGGCATGGAGACAATTGGGCCCACAGAATTGAATGAAAAAAGGAACCCTAAATTGCATCTATAAGAAGGCAACAATCTGACGCTAGAAAAAAAAAAGAAAAAATTGGAGACCACGGAGACGGACAACAATTTAAGAGGCAGAGCGCATAGCACGCATTAGAGAGAGAAAATGAGAACGACACAGTGAAGAAAAAGGAGGAGTGCATGAGATTTGGGCTGGACGCAAAAAGAATGAGCAGAGTGAGATCTTCAGCGGAAGGATCATTGACGCCAAGAGCCGGATATCAATTCAAGAAGTAGAGTTGTTCTGGGATCTCTTCTTTCTTCTTCTTCTTCTCTTTATCTTGGAACCTGAATTTCTCATATTTATTATGGATTTTCTTATAGCTATGTGTGGCTAATTTTCTTTTCAACCTAGAGTACTATGAACTTGTTTGAGACTTAGAAATTGTTTCCACTCTTAGTTTTGCTTAATTTTAATCAGTTTATTTAATCTTGTTTTTATTATTTATTGCTTAGTGATTCGCCACCGTTAAGCATGTTTTGGGGATTTAGGATTGAACTTGACGAAGGGAATCTTAAATTGACCTTGGGATTAAATAATGTGGAATTAGGTTTAAATCTAATGTGAAATTAAGTTTTAATTTAATTTGCGTCTAGGATAGACATATACCTAGAAGCTCCGCATAATCAAATTAGAGTGAGCCCGATTTGAATTGCATCTTAATTAATTGTGTGAGACATTACATAATTATTTGAGGTAGGTGTATAAGTGGACCGACAGGCACTTATAAACACTAATACTTTAGATTAACTGATGAAATTAAGTTAGAATTAATGTAGTGGGAATAAAATCTAAAAAACAAACAAGGGATTAGTATCTCTAGGTTGTCCTCCTTGATATTTGAATTCTCTCTCTTTGAAAGTGCTTGTTTTTATTAAATTCTTTTGTTTTACTGTTATTGAAAACAATTCTTGTTTGCTCAACTTAAATGAAAAAAGGAAATTTGACACCTAATCACCAGTTTGATTGAGTCTCTGTGGGATGACCTTGATTTGACACTTACTATTTTCATGACCCGTACACTTGCGGTGCTTAGTTAAATTTTGGTAGCATCAAGTTTTTGGCGCCGTTGCCGGGGACTCAAGGAATTGGTGATTAGTGTTAGAAATCCTTTAGTAGTTTTAGTTTGAGTGTTTTTTTTTTAAAAAATCAATTTTCTTTTATTATTATTTTTACTATTTTTATTTTTATCTTTTTGGTGTAAATTTGATACTTTGAGATTTGTTTGCTTTTTCAGGTACTTTGGTACATGACTGGTAGACCCAAAGCTACTAAAACACCACTGAAATCAAGGAATATCCAAGAGCTTTTGGAAGCTACAACATCTCAAAACCAAGAGGAGGCAGCAGTACAGTCTGACACTGAAGAAATGGCTCAGGATGAAAATGATCGTTTGTGTATCAATGATTTTCTGGGAAGACAATCTCAAGGGTATCAATCGGGAATCAGAGTGCCTGAGTTTCAAGCTAGCAATTTTGAGATCAAGCAAACTATGCTTAAGATGCTTGAACTTTAGGGTCAGTATGCAGGGAACGATTCAGAAGATCCTAATCAACATCTGCTGCAATTTCTTGATGTTTGCAACTCATTCAAGCAAAATGGAGTACCTAATGATGTGATTCGCCTTCGGCTTTTTCCTTACTCTCTACAAGGGAAAGCTAAAGAATGGCTCAACAACTTGGCAGAGGGCATCATAACCTCATGGGAGATACTGGAAGAAAAGTTTAGATCAAGATTTTTTCCTCATAACAAGATTGTGGACGCACGAGCCGCTCTTACTAATTTCTGTCAACAATTTGGTGAACATCTGTATGAGGCATGGGAGAGGTTCAAGTTGCTAGTCAGGCAGAGCCCTGGTCAGAATCTAGAGAGATGGGTCTTGCTTCAAATATTCAGTACTCGGTTGACTCCTGAATTTAAATCAGAATTAAATGTTGTCACTAATGGGGGACTTACAAAGCAACCGGTAAATCGTGTTTGGAAATGCCTAGATGATTTATCCACTGACTTTCTACAGAACAATAATGATAGGAGGCTGGTGAAGTCAGTTGATAAAGTTATTGAAGACCCTTCTTCACAGCTAATGGCAATGTTGAATACAATCAACAAGAAGGTTGACCACTTAGAAGCTCAAGTCAACCGATCAAATAATAGACATGTGGGAGTAAATGTTGTTCATGCCCCTTGTGATTACTGTGGAGATGACCATAGTAATGGACAATGCCTCATATCTCAACAAATGGAACCAGTGAACTATGCAGGTAACTACCGGGGCAACAACCAGAACAATCCTTACTCAAACACTTACAATACTGGGTGGCGAAAAAATCACAACCTCTCTTGGAAATATGGAGCAACTCTTAATGAAGCATCAAGCTCTGATACGAAACAAGTGTCACCTCCTGGCTTTCATCAATTGGAAAGGGAAGTCATTCCTACCCAAGAACCTAAATCTAATCTAGAAGCAATGATATCTCAGCTCGTAAGTTGTCAATTAAAGAGTGCTTAGAATCAACTTGCTACTGATGCCACTATCAAGGATCTTCGGGTGCAAATGGGACAACTTGCAAATTAGTGAATGTTTTACAACAGAGAGAATTGCCAAGTAATACTGTGCATAATCCTCGTAGAGATAGGAAAGAGGAATGCAAAACTCTTATATTGAGAAGTGGAAAGGAATTGCCTAAGATTCCACAACCAATGATGAAACCTCCAGCTTCTAATGATCAAACAAATCCTACAATCACTATAGAGGATAATGAAGAGGTCGCACAGACGGTGAACGAAAAAGTCAATGAAGAGAAAGTTGAGAGGGAGTCTGAACAGGGTGAAGTGAAAAAAAAGGCAACCCAGGATAATTTTAAATGGGTACCGCCTTTACCATTCCCTCAAAGATTTCAAAAGAAAGCTTTAGATGAGCAGTATAAGAAGTTTTTGGGGATTTTCAAGCAACTACACATTAACATCCCTATTCTTGAGGCGTTAGAGCAGATGCCTCAATATGTCAAGTTTCTAAAGGAGATGTTGAGTAAGAAGAGGAGGTTTGGTGACTATGAAACTGTAGCCTTAACCGAAGAGTGTAGTGCTATTCTTTTCAACAAGCTACCTCTTAAACAGAAAGATCCAAGCAGTTTTTCCATACCTTGCATAATTGGAGAAAAGTTTCAAGGAAGAGCATTATGTGATCTAGGATCAAGTGTTAACTTGATGCCACTATCTGTGTTTAGAAAATTGCAACTGGGTGAAGCTCAACCAACTTCTGTGACACTTCAGCTAGCTTATCGAAGTTTGGCTTTTCCAAAGGGTATCATCGAAGATGTTCTGGTTAAGGTTGACAAGTTTATTTTCCCTGCTGACTTTATTGTCTTGGACTGTGATGAAAATAGAGATCTACCGCTCATTGTGGGAAGACCTTTCCTTGCTACAGCTCGAACACTGGTTGATGTTGAAAAGGGAGAGATCAAGTTGAGAGTAAATGATGAAGAAGTTGCATTCAATATGAATAAGGCATTGAAGTATCCTAGGGATGTGACAGACTGCTTCAGGGTTGACATGTTTGATGAGGTTATTCAAGAGACTTTAGAATCCTTCTCTATAAAAGAACCGTTAGCTGCTGTTTTACTTGGGACAGATGAGATTGAAGAAAGGAATATAGTGGAATGTAAGAAGTTACTTGAAGCCTCTCCTTGTTACAGTAAACCATTGTAGTAGTTTTAGTTGTTAGAGATTGAATCAAGGCAAACTAATTCTTTGAAGCCTTCTATTGAACATGCACCAGTCCTAGAGCTTAAACCCCTACCACCACATCTTCAATATGCATATTTGGGTGAATCTGAGACACTACCCATTATCATTTCTTCCTCCTTATCTGAAGATCAAAAAGAACGGTTGCTGAAAGTGATTAGGGGCCACAAAGGCGCTTTAGGTTGGACAATTGCAGACATAAAAGGTATAAGCCCGTCAATTGTGATGCACAAGATACTCTTGGAGGATGATCACAAGAAATCTGTTCATAATTAGAGAAGGCTAAATCCTATGATGAAAGAAGTGGTCAAGAAGGAAATTATTAAATGGTTAGATGCTGGGATCATTTACCCTATTTCTTATAGCGCATGGGTCAGTCCAGTACAATGTGTTCCCAAAAAAGGGGGCATGACAGTGATTATTAATGAGCAAGATGAGCTTATCCCCACTCGAACAGTTACTGGTTGGCGTATTTGCATGGATTACAGAAAGTTGAATGATGCTACAAGGAAAGACCATTTCCCACTTCCTTTCATTGACCAGATGTTAGACCGCTTGGCTGGTAAAGAATTCTTTTGTTTCTTGGATGGATATTCAGGGTATAATCAAATTGTGGTAGCCCCCGAAGATCAAGAGAAGACAACATTCACTTGTCCTTATGGCACTTTTGCCTTTAGAAGGATACCATTTGGTTTATGCAATGCTCCTGCCACTTTCCAAAGATGTATGATGAGTATATTCTCTGATATGATAGAAGAGATCATGGAAGTGTTCATGGATGATTTCTCGGTATTTGGTGAATCATTTGAGGAGTGCTTGATCAATCTGGAAAAGGTGTTGAAGCGATGTGAAGAGACGAACTTAGTGCTTAACTGGGAGAAGTGTCATTTCATGGTGTCTGAAGGTATAGTTTTGGGTCATAAAGTTTCTAAAAATGGTTTAGAGGTTGACAGAGCCAAGATTTCTGTGATTGAGCAGCTTCCCTCTCCTTCTAATGTCAAAGCTGTGAGAAGCTTCTTGGGCCATGCTGGTTTCTATCGTCGATTCATTAAAGGTTTTTCCAAGATTTCAAAGCCCCTTTCACAGTTGCTGGAGAAAGATACTCCTTTTCAGTTTAATGAGGAGTGTATGAAGGCATTTGAAGAACTGAAGAGAAGATTGACTTCAGCTCCTATCATTGTCGTTCCTGATTGGTCACTACCTTTTGAAGTAATGTGTGATACGAGTGACTATGCTGTTGGCGCTGTGTTGGGACAGAGGCGTGTGAAGATTTTCCATCCTATCTACTATGCGAGCAGGACCTTAATAGCAGCTCAGGTAAATTACTCTACCACTGAAAAAGAAATGCTTGCTGTAGTGTTTGCTTTTGAAAAGTTTAGGGTATATTTGATGGGTGCTAAGGTTATTGTTCACACTGATCATGCTACCATTAAATACTTGTTAGGGAAGAAAGAGTCTAAACCTAGATTGATTATATGGGTCTTGTTGCTACAAGAATTTGATGTGCATATAGTTGATAGGAAAGGAATTAAAAATCAAGTTGCTGATCATTTGTCTAGAATTGTGAACTCTTCTGATCATGTGAGTGATTTGTTGGTGAATGAATGTTTTCCTGATGAGCAATTGTTTGTTGTAAGTAGTTGTGCTTTGCCATGGTATGTTGATATTGTGAATTATCTTGTGTGTGAAGTATTACCGCTTGATTTGAGTTTCTATCAGAGAAAGAAGTTTTTGCATGATGTTGCCTATTATATTTGGGAAGAACCATTTCTTTTTAGGAGATGTGCTGATTTGATTATTAGAAAATGTGTGCCTGAGGTGGAACAAGAGGAAATTTTGAATGCATGTCATGCATCTGCATATGGGGGACATTATGGGGGGCAAAGAACTGCATTGAAGGTTCTTGAATCCGGTTTTTATTGGCCTACTTTGTTTAAAGATGCTCACCAATTTGTTACCAAGTGTGATAGATGTCAAAGAACAGGTAATATTTCTAAGAGACATGAGATGCCACAATTTGGAATCCTTGAGGTGGAGTTATTCGATGTTTGGGGGATGGATTTCATGGGTCCTTTCCCATCTTCAAGAGGAAACAAGTATATCCTTGTTGCTGTGGAATATGTGAGTAAATGGGCTGAAGCTATGGTTTGCCAAGCTAACGATGCCAACACAATAATTCGATTCTTGAAGAAGTATATCTTGACAAGATTTGGCACCCCTAGAGCAATCATTACTGATGAAGGGACCCACTTCAACAACAAGAATTTCAAAGCTCTCTTAGAGAAATATAAAGTGCACCACCGAATGTCACTTGCATACCATCCACAAACTAATGGTTTGTGTGAGTTGACTAACAGGGAAATTAGGAGGATCCTTGAGAAGACTGAGGGCCCAACTAGAAAGGATTGGTCCGACAAGCTTGATGATGCTTTATGGGCTTATAGGACAGCTTTTCGTACTCCAATTGGCATGTCGCCACACCGTTTGGTTTTTAGAAAAACGTGCCATTTACCACTTGAATTGGAGTATAAAGCATGGTGGGCAATCAAGAAGCTAAACATGGATCACAGGCAAGCGAGATCAAAAAGGCTGCTGGAACTGAATGAGTTGGAAGAATTTAGACTTCAAGCATATGATAGTGCACGATTGTATAAAGAAAGAACAAAGAAATGGCATGACAATCATATCTTGAAGCGATCTTTTGAGCCAGGGCAGTTGGTACTTCTCTTCAATTCAAGACTACATCTATTTCCTGGGAAGCTTAAATTAAGTTGGTCCGGTCCTTTCAAAGTAGTTTCGGTGTCATCAAAAGGTGCAATTGAAGTTAAAAATGAGAGAACAAGAGATTGCTTTAAAGTGAATGGGCAAAGACTGAAGCATTACCATGGTGGTGAAGTGAACCGACGAACAATGGTTCACCGCTTGTCATCACCTACTTAGATTGTTGGTCTAGTCAGGCTGAGGACTTTAAACCAAGCACTTTTTGGGAGGCAACCCAAGGTGTGATTTGATGCTTTATTTGATTTTGTAGGACTGTTGATAGCCCTTGATTATGTGGTCCACTTTGGTAGCAAGGATTGAAGGCGCAATCAGGGACAAATAAGGGAGTTTCCTTCTACTTTTCTTTGATTTGTTTTATCTGATTGTTGATGATATATTGCTTAGGAATGAGTGCTCCTCTTAGTTAGATATGCATGTGATGACTGTTTGTGATAACTATTGAGTGACTGCTAGCACTTGAGTTGTTCCACTGGTGGAAATCTGAAATCTCTGAAATTGGTGTTACCCTTACACTTCACATGTGGTTACTCTTCACTTCCATTACTTGTTGTTACTTGTTCACATCGAGGACAATTTGGCATTTAAGTGTGGGGGTGAGAGTATGCTGGATTTTAACTTGCTGTGTCCTCAATTTTTTTTTTCTTAAATTGGGTTGATTTGAACATGAAAAGAAGTGAATTTGATTGGGAATTGATTCTATGTTCTTTGAATGTTAGTAAAGAGGTAAGGATTTGGTTTGGGTATTTTACTTTACGATGTCAAAGAACCTGTGAGGAATTTGAGCCCAAATATTCATCCTTTTTAAGAGAGAGTACACTTATTGTGGTTTTATCTCTAGAACTTGTTTTGAATCTCTCTAGAAAAAAGAAAAGAAAAATCCTTTACATACATAAAGATGGGTGGACATTCTTTTTTATTGGTTACTCTAGTGAGTGCTAAGTGAAAAAAAAAGAAGAAGATTGAAGGGGTTGAAAAAAAAAAAAAAGCACACATGCACACAACTCCAATGACTTCTCTAGACTTTACTTAGTAACCGAGGGCACTTCATCACCAATGTTGGCACTCGAGTCAAATGGTAAAGTCAAAGAGAGTTATGAGTTAGGCTAAAAGCCTCTTGAGGTGCCTGTTGTAATAACTGAGTAATCGGTGCTGCATCACCCATGTGCAGGGTTGCGTCAAAAGGGGACTTACAACGGCTCAAGGAAAAAAAAGGAGAAAAAAAATAAAAAAAAATTCCTTTCGTTCTTCATATTATGTATTGAGCTACTTGGCACTAACTAAAGTATGTATCTATTGTTAAAGTCCTTCTGATTTGTGTATGTAGGGGAATAATTTAGGGGAGAATGAGATGAGGAACAAGCTTATGGTAGATAAGTTGCAATAGGTGGAAATGAGTGAAACACAAGCCCTTGAATATTTTGAGAGATGAGTGTATACACTTCACTTGTGAGGGACATTCTATTGTGACTTATCTTTGCCAAATTAATTACCTTGCTACTTGCATTTTTGGAAGGTGGAAAAGATTTCTGAGAAAGTTTGTTTTGCTTTTCATGAATTGGTTGTTTTAGAATTTAAAAATCTTGAGGACAAGATTTGATGCAAGTGTGGGGGTGTGATGGCTTCTCAATTTTAATAGATTTTAGATATAATTTGATATATTTGAGAAGTCATTATCACTAATTTAAAGGGATTTTATTGAGAATTTAAGATAAATCAATCTGGATACATCATTTGTGGGATTTCAATTTAAAATAGGAGTTTTTGAGTTCAGGAAATAAATAAGAGAATAGGAAATTTTCAAAAAAAAAAAAAATTCAGTTCTTTTTATATAGTTTCCTTTTCTTGTGCACAATCAGGGTAGCAAAAGGAGTAATTATTTGATTTGGTTCCAATTCATTGTTTTGGATGGGAGATTGATACGTGGGGACCACACGAAGGAAGAATGAAGCAGATCACAATCAGGGAATTAAGCACGAGATGATTATTTGATTGACCCATTGTTTTGGCAACTTTGGGGAATTAAATAGATAGATGGATCCCAAGTGGAAAAGTCAAAAATTGCATTGTTGTGAATTGGTGATCAGTGGAGGCGTGGAGACAATTGGGCCCACAGAATTGAATGAAAAAAGGAACCCTAAATTGCATCTATAAGAAGGCAACAATCTGACGCTGGAAAAAAAAAGAAAAAATTGGAGACCACGGAGACGGACAACAATTTAAGAGGCAGAGCGCATAGCACGCATCAGAGAGAGAAAAGGAGAACGGCACAGTGAAGAAAAAGGAGGAGTGCATGAGATTTGGGCTGGACGCAAAAAGAAGGAGCAGAGTGAGATCTTCAGGAGAAGGAGCATTGACGCCAAGAGCCGGATATCAATTCAAGAAGTAGAGTTGTTCTGGGATCTCTTCTTTCTTCTTCTTCTTCTCTTTATGTTGGAACCTAAATTTCTCATATTTATTATGGATTTTCTTATAGCCATGTGTGGCTAATTTTCTTTTCAACCTAGAGTACTATGAACTTGTTTGAGACTTAGAAATTGTTCCCACTCATTAGTTTTGCTTAATTTTAATTAGTTTATTTAATCTTGTTTTTATTATTTATTGCTTAGTGATTGGCCACCGTTAAGCATGTCTTGGGGATTTAGGATTGAACTTGACGAAGGGAATCTTAAATTGACCTTGGGATTAAATAATGTGGAATTAGGTTTAAATCTAATGTGAAATTAGGTTTTAATTTAATTTGCGTCTAGGATAGACATATACCTAGAAGCTCCGCATAATCAAATTAGAGTGAGCCTGATTTGAATTGCATCTTAATTAATTGTGTGGGACATTGCATAATTATTTGAGGTAGGTGTATAAGTGGACCGACAGGCACTTATAAACACTAATACTCTAGATTAACTGATGAAATTAAGTTAGAATTAATGTAGTGGGAATAAAATCTAAAAAACAAACAAGGGATTAGTATCTCTAGGTTGTCCTCCTTGATATTTGAATTCTCTCTCTTTGAAAGTGCTTGTTTTTATTAAATTCTTTTGTTTTACTGTTATTGAAAACAATTCTTGTTTGCTCAACTTAAATGAAAAAAGGAAATTTGACACCTAATCACCAGTTTGATTGAGTCTCTGTGGGATGACCTTGATTTGGTACTTACTATTTTCATGACTTGTACACTTGTGGTGCTTATTTAAATTTTGGTAGCATCAAGAATGCATGCTTGGAATAATTCTCACACTAGACATGGATTTACCAAGTTCACATTTAAAAATGACAACTTTTGATATGATAGTGACAACTTTACTTAAGGAAATGACCACTTGAGAAAATAATAATTCAATCTTACAAGAATTCTCATACTAGACAAACCAAATTCACATTTAAAAATTACAAATTCAGATATGAAAATGACAAGTTCAATTCAGGAAATGATCACTTGAGAAAATAAGAATGCATGCTTATAAGAATTCTCACACTAGATATGGGCGTACCAAGCTTATATTTAAGGGTTAAGTAGTAAACCCGGCCCAGAAGTATACGCCAGGAGCAATGTTGCCCTGAAAGTTTTTCCAGGTTTGATGTTGCCTAGGAAGTCTAAAAACATAGCAATGTTGCGCTTTTCCATTAAAAACTAACGTTGATTGTTAAAAAATTGATTTTGACTGTTAACTTTTTAACGGAAAAGGGAGACTTTGCTACGTTTTCAAACTTCCGGTGCAACATTGAGGGAAAAAAAAATTCCGATGCAACATGGAGGAAAAAAAAAACTTTCAGGGCAACATTGCTCTTAAGCATATACTTCTGGGTCGGATTTGTTACTTAACCCTATATTTAAAAATGATTAGTTACCCCTCGTCCTTAGATTCAACTGGCGAAGGGGTTGGACTTCCTCACCTAAAGGGGGGGGGTTCGATCCTGGAGTTGGTCAAGGCGCTGGGGGAGGCATCCTAAGGGTCTATGAAGCAGTGGAAACGCTGGGTGGAGGTGGAGGCATGTGTACTCTCCGGCCTAGTATACCATGTGGACTGAGCTCCAAGCGCCCTGCCCTTAGACTGTGGGTGAGCTCAACCCCTTTCCTAAAATTCTTTTACCAAAAAAAAAAAAAGTTTTGATATGAAAAGAACGAGTAACCAATATTGGATGAAAAGGATTTTTTGATAAAATTTGGTCCTGTCACCTATTTGGACCAATGAATCACACACTTTACTAGTGCTAAATAAACTATATCTTTTTATGAATTTTATATTAAAATTAATTTATTAATATTTATCTACATTGATGCTCATATTTAAAATTTATTTTTAATTTAATTATATATTATTTTCTTATCAAATTGATAAAAGTGTCCCTTATATTATAAAATAAGACCACGCAAACTAACATACTTATATTTTGTAGTCTTTTTTTTTGGTCAAACTTATATTTTGTAGTCTAAATCTAGCTAGCATGTTACTTTGAGTCACAAAGAGACACCTTTGTTAAAAAGGGATAGCCTCAAATCCCAAAACTAAAATAGTCAGTTGCTTGTATAAAATTATTACGTACTCTATTATGTACAATTATTGGAATTTTTAAGACAAGCTCGAAATTGGAATGCAGAGGAAAGTAATCATGTCTGAATAGCTGAACAAGTCCTTTCATATTGGTCAAGCTGTAATTTTTGTAGAGCGGGACCAACATGATTTAGAATTACTCCCTATATTTTTTTTTTGGTGGCCTAAAGGACAAGTCCCTACATTACCTGTCTCATTTGTCAAATATTTGAGATTGAGCTGTGCGTCTCATGGGACATGTTTATCTCATGAGTGATAAATTCATACTACTTTTGGTCCTAAATATAAGACATAATTGACTTTTTTTGGTAAGATTAAAGAAGTTAAATAAGTTACTTAATAAAATCATATGTTGTGTATCTTTAGATTATATATAAGTTTATAAGTTAGGCAATATAGTTCGGATAAAAAATGACAAATATAAATATTTTAAAATAATTTAGTTAATTTCCTTAAGCCTTTAAAAAAAGTTAATTTTATCTTATATTTATTGCCGGAGTGAGTACTTAGCTATTTATGGATATAATTGTTTTAGTTCTCTCTTTCTCAATAAAGTATTTTTGGGTAACTGGCTTAGCTTTCTCAGACACCAATAAGTGTGGTAAGTCATTTGGATTTACTATTCCTTCTAAAGGCTAGGGGGGTATGTTCTTATTTAAGACAATTTATATGGTTGAAGTTTAATTTGAGTAATTTAGATTTTTATTTTTAAAAATTGATAATGTAAACTTTTATTGTTTTTTGTTGCTCTAAATATAATGAAAAAATAAAATAAAAAATGAATTTGAATTATTTAGCTTTTATTGAATGAAAATGAATCTTTTATTTATCTTTATCAACAAATAGGCAATACTAGCTCGGTGATCATTTTGTGACAATAGCTGGGAAGGTGTGGACCCATTTTATGCCCTATTTGGCATGTTAGAATTATAGACATAGAATATTTTTTTTCCTTGATTCATAGGGGCAGTTATTAACGAATGGTGGTTATAAATAGGATTTATCCACCATCTGTTATTTATATGAGTTTTCATGTCACAAGACTAAAAATTTATTTATGTCGAAAGAAAATTCAGTATAGCTATTTCCGCTTCACTTTCTTCTCCACTTCCACCTCCCTTTTCATTTATTCCTTAAAAACTCTTCTCATACATCAAACTGAGGCATTCACGATGAAAAAATGTTCACAAGACATTGGCATGTTGCACAATTAATCTGACCAATTGTAGAAATGTATTTAAATCGTTAATGAGAAATCTAAGAAAATCAAGGGAAAAAAAAACACTGTAAAATCGTTATGCGTTTTGCTTCGAAGCAATCTCTCTCTCTCTCTCTCTCTTTTTTCCATTCTCTCTACAAGGGTGATGGAATTATTGGCAAGAAAAGTGAAAGAACTATGTGAGAGATTATAAAAATTCTAAGCATTTTATTAAAGCACAATCCACACAAAATGAGGAGTATGATGAGTTGGAATATAAATATAAATATAAATATAAATATAAATATAAATATAAATATATATATATATTAGAAATGTCTCTTAGAACATATCATGCCCTTATCAATTAAGCTATATTTTATAAAATACATGCAAATTGGGAGTTGCAACACTAAAATTCACCAAATTAAGGTCACATCTTTATAATACTTAAAGGCACTTTTGGAAGGTTGCAAGCAAAAGATGGGATGATCATTGTTGGGTTGTTCAAGAAATCTTTGTATACTAAAACTGTTGTTCTTTATGAAATAGTTAGTTTTATTAAAGCTATGTTAGTTCATGAAATAATATAGAGTTATGGTTCTTTAACTAAAGAGCTATTTTACTTCAAGTGATATCATCACTCCCAGCTTTCACTTCAGTATCTAATGTAATACCCCAAATTAACAACTATCATAAATACAATATTTTGTTTGATGGCATCTACTTAAAATAGGTGAATATGTGGTCTCAAATTTTGAGATATATTTATCTTATCTATTAGGTTATTTTTCCTTAGAATTTAAGGTAGCTAATATTTTATTTTTCTAGATTTTGTTTGGAATCATAAAATACCATAAAAATACCAACAACTCCCAAATTTAATTAGGGATTTTATAGGACCAAAAGGAAGCAAAGAAATATGAGGGAACTACACTAATTAAATAGGGAAGCATAATAGGAATTAGTAGACACTGGAATTTTCACTAAATAAAATAATTATGTAAATTTTTATAATTAATCAAGGGATTAATTAAGGGAGACCTAAATCTCAAAGTTCACAATTAAATAAGAAACTAGATTTCCTAAACCCTAGAACTAATACCTAGCTCAAATTAATTCATGAAATGCCATAATAAATTAACAAAACACTTGGACAAATAAAATAATAATTACCAACATTTAATGGGCAATTAGTTAATACTAATGGAAGATTTAGTTAATTAATTACAATCACTAATTAGAGGGATGATAGGCTAATTAAAAATAAAGAACCAACAAGGGAATTAGGATTAGCATTAAAGGAATGGTTAGCAATCATAAATCATTACATGAACCAATCATGCAACAATCAAGGGATAATTAAGCTTAGGATTAGGGTGTTAATCAAGTGTTAATCAAGAGTTGAAAAGTCAACAATTACAACTATGATCCAAAGGCTAAGAATTAATCCCATAAAGCTTATCCAAAGGTCATAATTAATCCTAATAAAGCTTGATCCATGAGATGAGGAAACAACCAATGGTAATTTACCACATGAATATAGGAAAATTGGAAAACAAAACTCAAAAATAAAAATATAAAGGGGGGGGGGGGGCGGTTTTTGTAGGGAAAAAGGGAGGAAGAAAAAATGTTCAAAAACTTACACACTCACATGCTAAATGAGTCATAAGCCTAAAGGGTTAGTCACCAACCTAAACTTGCATGAATCACCACCCTAAATGATGAATCACAACCTATCCAAAGACTTTTAAGGCTTTAGAAGATAAGGTGAGGTAAGGGATGATGGAAGAAGATGAGGTAAGGGATTATAGGTGGACCAATGAGGAAAAAGATAATTAGAATAACTAAATTGGGTTATAAAAATAATTCTAGATAAAAACTAATAAAACCTATACAAATTAAATCATATCTTGAAATCCATGAACTAAGTATGAAAACCAAGTTGAGATTCATAACAAGAATAAATCAAGCATGAAAACAAGTATAACCAAAGTCATTTTCATAATGGTTTAAGAAATGGAATTAATAGAAAAGATAGGCAAAATTGGTCTCAAAATGAAGCTAAAAATTCCTAGAGTTCAAAACCAATGAGTAATTGAGCATACAACTTCATTAGGATACCTAAACAAGTTCTTTTCAATGGATTCTAATTAGTATAAAGCAAGCTAAACTCTTGAGATAATAGTCATTGATTGTGGAAGAGGATAATGTACTCAAATGGTGACTCATGGAGGTGACTCAAAAAGCAATGGAAGAGGCTAGAAGATGGGGGGGGGGGGGGGGGACGGTTTTGTGGAGTGTAGGGTGAGGATGAGAGTTTGAAATTTGATCCTAATCCAATGGCCAAGAATCACCAAGAGGAAGTTCCAATTAATTACAAGAATTGCCCAACCCTTCTACTATAAATAGGGGCTTTGGCTCTTCACAAAGCTCACACCAAAACAAAGCAATCTGAATATTAGTGAGAGTGGAAGAAGCTTGAAGGAGTTCAAGAAGAGGTAAGCAAGTTCTTTAGTTTTTAGCTTTTAAATTCTTAGTTAGAAGTAGCTTAGATCTTAAATAGTTTAGAATAATTTTAAATTCATGTTTTTATAGTTAAAACTGGTTTTATTTCGATAAACTAGTGAAAAAAGGGTTTTAGCAAAATTTCCGGAAGAAAAACACCGAAGTAACGAAGTTCTGGTGAAATTTCATCGGTTCTGAAATTTCTGAGTCAGTCATAGAAATGCTTATATTTTATGCTGAAAACATGGGTGAAAAATTCTGGAAAAATTCATGGTTAAATTAGACATATAGGGATTTTTAAATATGTAAAGAACATGTCCAAATGATTTCTGTACAGGGAGATAAAAATTCCCAAAGTCAGGGCTACGAATTTCTGGAAAATTCTGGACAGATGTTCAAAACTGAAAACCTGGGAATGAACCGTGGAATCTGGTCACAGGCTGTTATTTTTTGTTGAAACTAGACATCCTAAGGATTCTTATAAATTTTACGGATCCTCGTTTCGATTTTTCTAGAATTAGTTATGATTTTTCAAAGTTAGCTCAAAAAGCTGTCCAGATTTAAGGACCAGCGTTTTTTTCAAAATAATAAAGGGAAATAATTAATTAATAAATCCACCAGGGGTAAAATAGTCATTTGAGGCTAGGATATCTATTGGGATATTAGTTGTGAATTAATAAATGAAATATTACCTCATAGGGAATCTGTGATCGCTTCGCAACCGATGATGTACTGTGAACACCGACAAAGGTACGGACGCGTACTGTAACACTAACTCTGATGCTTATTGTACACTTGTATGTGGTAGATATGCTCATAGACTATGACTCTGTTTAAAAAGTATTTGAATATATACGGGTTACAGTCTTGGTAATGCCGTTTGAGTTTTCCTAGCGCTGAGGACACGATAGGCCATCGTGGCACTGGTGAAGAGTGCAGACTGGATTGATGTGAATATGTGATGATTGAATTGATATGTGGTTATGCTGTATTGTCATGAAATATCTGTCATACATAACTGTTCATAAGCATGAGGTTAATCGTTACCTGAGGTTCAATGGGAATTGAACCTCAGCTCTTACCATAGCCTCAGGTTCTGGCGGATGCAGAGTTGCTGACAAGGGTAGGCAGCTCGCTTGAGGATGCAGACGGAGGATTATTCATCTGACGTTGTTTTTGTCTTTCAGTTTAATTTTGAATACTTGAACATTCGGATGACTGTGTTAGTATCAAACACATCAACAACGGATGTTTATCAGTTACTCGTTTTGTTTTAAAAAGAAAATCTTTTCTGATGCCACTCTCATCTTCTCTTCAAAGCTCTGATAATCCCATTTTAAAACCACATTTAAAGAGACGGGATGTTACATCTAAGGTTACTTAGAGAGTTGCAAAAGCAAAGCATCTTATTCCTCCAACTAGCTGTTTACTTTTCAATAGTTGTCTATAGAGTTCATTTAAGAGTTTGATTTGATTGGAATATAACTGTTGGAATATCAAGTTCACAATTCTATCAGTCTGTTATCCATTATTCAATGTTAATAGTCATTTATGTGAGCAACAACTAGTTTACATCTCCAACGTCTCTTTACTCATGAGAACTATAAATATGAATCACATAAATCATTGTAAGGTCTTAAAAAGAAATGTTTTAACTAGTTCTTGAGACACTTTTATTTTCATTATTTAGAATCTAAAAATTATTTTTCCTGAATTATTCACCAGTAACCACCAGTGTCTCCTTTGACTCAACTAGAATCTCATAATTAAAAATAGAGAGAGAAAGAAGGGGTGGGGAGTATTGTTGGTGCTCTATTAAATGAACGCTTTGTTTTCATCGTTGTGAATACAAGCTTAAAAGAAATTCCCTGTGAACAGAACCTTCAAATCAATAAAAGCTTAAAAGAAATTCCCTGTGAACAGAACCATCAAATCAATAAAATCATTATTGGGAAAATCCTGTTCAGGGCCCATATTATCAAAAAAATGCTAAAAAAGGCCCAAACATTCTGAAAATTCGAAAAAAGGTCCAAGATTCTGAAATTCCGGAAAAGGCCCAAGATGAGTTGTTAACTACTAAATCAACCCAGGTAACAACTATATCAGTACCCCGCTAACAACTATATCAGCCCCATTAACAACTTACCTTGGGCATTTTCTGGAATTTTAGAATCTATTTTTAACAACTAAATCAGCCCGGTTAACAACTATATCAGTACCCCGCTAACAACTATATCAGCCCCATTAACAACTACCTTGGGCCTTTTCCAGAATTTCAGAATCTTGGGTCTTTTTTCGAATTTTCAGAATGTTTGGGCTTTTTTTTTTTGGGCAAAAAGCCCTGAACAGGATTTTCCCATCATTATTTTTAACAACTTGGCTTTAATTTGGATGAATATAATGTTGTATACCATGTGGAGGTTAAAAAAAGTAAGCCCACCGTTAATGTCCTCATCTGTAATAAGCGTGATGATATGCCCACAACGACACCACACCCTCCTTTTTTCTGTCACATTTTCCATTATACACAAACCTATATTTTCCCACTTGATTATTTAAATTTCAACGGTTGATAAATAGAGCGCTAATATTCTTCCCCAACCGTAATGGAACTTTCTACGTTGCCTCACTCACCGACTCGACTACTCAAGCCTCAAACCCGCATCGAATTTTCTGGAAACTTCCATCCTTTTCTACTCCGTTCCCTCCATAAATCAAACTACGCTCCGCAATCTCTTCACTACTATTTGCCTCTTCTGATTCAGCGTTTACACTTTTCTCAGTTCTTGGTTCTTGATTCTTGATCAGCAAGTCATTTTCGCAAACTCATCGCCATGGATGAAGATGCCATTGATAAGGTCTGCGACTTCATTGTCCCAAGAATACGAGCCCAATCTCGTATGAATGCCTTGTCGTCCAGAACACCTATGCCTCGAGGAGGTGCTATTTTTGAAGTCTCAAGAATTCAAGATGCCAAAATTGCACAAGAAGCCGGTGCGTGTGCTATCGTCCTTTCACAGTCAATTTGCTTTTGCAGTTCGCGAATGATTGATCCGTCTCTCATCGCAAAGTTCAAGGAGGCTGTGTCGATCCCCATAATTGCGAGGGTTATGGTCGGGCATGTCGTGGAAGCCAAGATTCTTCAAGCTGCTGGTGTCGATTATATCGATGAAAGCGAGATCCTAGGAACAGCAGACAAAGAAAATCACATCAACAAGCACAATTTCACGTGTCCATTTATATGTGGGTCTACAAATCTTGGAGAGGCATTGGAGAGGATCACGGAAGGTGCTGCGATGATAAGGACACAAGGCATAGTATCAATTTGTGGTGATATTGCTACGACAGTGCAGAATGTGAGGTCTGTCATGGAGGACATAAGGCTTCTCCAAAATATGAGCGAGGGGGCACGTTTAGAATTCTCGAGGAAGATAGGGGTACCTTCCGATCTGGCAGCGCAAACGGGGCGAATGGGTAAGCTTCCCGTCATACACTTTGCCGCCGGTGGCATTGTAACTCCGGCCGATGCTGCTTTTATGATGGATTTGGGATGTGATGGTGTGTTTGTGGGACCAGAAATGTTTGATTGCCCTGATCCTTACAAGCGAGCTAGGGGAATCGTTGAGGCTATTAATCGCTGCAATGATCCTAATGCGTTGGTTGTGGCCATGTCAGGTCTCAACTAGTAGTCATGACAGGATAGGGCATTTTGGTTGCGCCAGTGTCTAATCGAACAAATCGTTGGCCTATACATCATTTAGCACATATAGTTGTATCAGTAACGCCATTTATGTGGCTGAGCATATAGATTTTTTTTTTTTGTTGCTGTTACGGGAATTCAGTATGTACTTCTTCTATATCTCTTTTCTGCTCTGCATATTGATTTGAGATGGCTGTTCCATTTATCTTGTCGCTCTGAATTACAAAGATGAGTTGATTGTTGCCTTTTATGTGAAATTTCATTTCATAGAATGACAATATATTTGAGTGAGCTTACTAGTAATGGTTTTGCTACCTTGATTTTAATTTGGCTTTACCATTCATTGTACGTTTTATTGCCTTCGTGAGTTGGAAAAAAATTAATTTGGGTGCCTATAATGTTAAGCTCGTTTAACTTTTAGGTAATGAATAAGGCTCGAGTTCGTAGAAACTTGTGGGGCTTTTAATGTAATAATAGTTGATAATGACGATGATATAAATTTACAGTTGTATCTTTAGATGTATGATCTTCTTATTAGAGCCTAATTTTTCTCTATGTCTACATTGTGATTACACAGTGGATATTTTCATTCTTTTAACAAAATATTAAACAATTTACGGAAAAATTCTTGACCTTCCATCTTTGTTTCAACTTGGTTGCTCACTACAATGGTGGTGCTTCTAAGTTTTCTGTCTCTTATATGTTGAATGAGTATTTAATACCGCATTCAGCCACTTTGAAAAACAGATGTCAAGGGCAATATTTGTAGAAAAACAAGAGAGACACTCTCATTCATTGAGGGATATCTCATTTAATTAAGTATGATGGGTGAACATGTCTTTTTTTAAATATAGTGTCTTAAAGGGAAATTAAGATGATGTACGTCTCTGAATTAGAGACATGGTATAAAAGACCAACTTCATTGAGTGTTTCTAATTTACTAATTTGCTCAACTTATGAATACAGCAACCATACAACTTGCCAACTTTGTATTAAACATCCTCAGAAATTCCATATGGCAAGTACATTAGGCAATGATAATCAAATGTGAAATCTTACTAATTGGTGCCTTATAATAAGAATTTGAGAAAGTAGGTAGTAGTAGGTACACAAGCACAACCCCGAAGTAAAGAATGGGTGTGTCTGTATATGTATACACACACAATTAACCTAATAACCCACGCAACTACACTGAATATTAATGAAAAGATGGGTTCAATATAGTTGGTAGTAGTAGGTACACAAGCCGGGGGGGGGGGGGGAGAGAGAGAGAGAGAGTAAAATCTAAAAATAATATTTAAAAAAAGGGAGAAAACCGTGGATTTGAAAGTTTTAATGGACATAAACATAGTATTGAAAAAAAGAGTGTGGAGCTCATGATGAAATAAAATAAATAAAATATATATACCCCCTCCAACTTCAAAACGTGCTCAAGAGGATAGTTATGATTAGATAAGATATACCACTCTCATACTGTTGATAAGTCCAATTTTAATTTTTGTGAAAGTAAACTTATAAATAAGATTAGAGTGATAAGTATTAAAGAAATGGAAGGAGAATAACAAAAGGTGAATAGTTGAAAAGACAGGTTCTGAAGGAGCAAAGGATTTGAAAAGTGAAAGAGAGAAAAGTGGACTTACATGTAGAGGTGAGCAAAACACTCGTAACCCGTGGATCTGTCCGCGTCCTGTGGTTTTTTGGACAGTTTAAGCCCACCCAGATGGGGTCCATAATAGGTACGGGCTGCCCCGTACCCGTGTATATTAAACGGGGGCGGGAACGGGTTAGGGCATGGGGCAGCCTGTGTCCGCCTGTATAAATTTATATATTTAAAATATATTAATTATATTATAATATATTAATTTTTCATCATACATTACAACATTGGCAATTGGTGTCGTGGCAAGGAATGGGTTCATCGGCCTTAAAGTCTGCGGTTCCATCCGTGGACCTAAAAGTTGCCAACTTTTTTTCTACCTCGGACATTTTTTAAATTTTTAAACATTTTAAATCTCAAAATTTTAAAAACCCTAACTGTTTACTTTACTCTAATTTTCTCTTCCCTCGTTACCCTTTACTTTGCCGCTTCCCCTCCCCCTTTGTTCTCTCTCTCTCTCCTCTCTCAATCTTCAATCGCGCGTGGCACTTCTAAACCGTCCATCGACTTCATTTCTGCGACAGTCGGCATCTCGCCTTTGAGCATCACGAATCTATCCATGGACTTCATTTCTGTGACAGTTGGCATCTCGCCGTCGAGCATCATGGATCTACCCACCATATTTTATTTCATCTCATCATCTCATTTATGATCTGTTTGGATCTCTTCATTCTGAGTTTCTTTGGTGGGTTCTGATTTTGTTTTTAACTTGAAGGTATAAAAGGGGAAATTGTTGTCGATGTTTTTGGCTGTGTCTTTATTATTGGTTGTTGCTGTCGATCTCTGTGACAATCGGCATCTCGATGTCGGGCATCAAAGATTCACCCACCATCTTTTCTTTCATCTCTGATCTCTTCGTTCTAAGTTTTTCTTTGGTCAGTTCTGTTTTCTTTTTTTCCTTTTACTTGAAGGTGTAAACGGGGAACCTGGAAGGCTAGAACCTGTCAGAACCCGCCCGCGTTTTCGTCTACCTGTTTATCACGGGTTAAACGGGTTATGTGACGGGTATGGGCTACACCGTACCCGTGTAAAATAAACGGGCGAGACACGGGTTAGGGCATGGGGCAACCCTGCCCGCCCGTTGCTCAGCCCTACTTACATGGAGCAGTTTGTGCTTAGGGTTACTCCATAACTGGGGAAGATAGGATATTTATATGAGAGAGAATTAGGATAACGGTTTGCTTTTTGATTAAAATAATAATATTTTTTTCCAGCAATTTTTTTTGTTCGGTTCCTTTTTTTTAAAAAAATTCCAATGATAAGATAAGTTTACACACACTCATCTATTAAAATAATTATTTAATAAGGTATTTTATTTGTATTTATTTTTCTTTTGAACATTTTCCCCCTTCGAGCTTACACACAAATATATATAATTGTTAATTTATTCTATTCCCTTTCACTAACTAAAACTTAAGCCTTAAGCTACAATTAACTCTAAGCCCTAAAAAGGATGTTAGCATATTAAAAGAGGAAAATTCCACATAAAGATTATTACATATGCTAAATGACATAGAAGTGATCCCAATATTGATATTGTTAGAGAGGAATGAGTACCCTAGCTTTCCTTTTTCAAATTAAAAGGAAATTATGAAAATGTCCCTGGGTGAGTTTTAAAATAAGGGAGAAGAAAGCGCGATTTTCAGCTCGTTTCACACATTGTCAACCATTTTCTCAGCGACTTTCTCTGGTTACTATGGCCGAAAATTCTTGTCATGAAGGGTAAGGAAGCACGTGGTGAGAGAGGAGATTGAGTTGGAACTTGTTATTGCAGAATTGAGGAGGAGGGAAGGCATCGGCGGAGGGTTTGGTTCATAACTTTGCCTTATCATAGCCGTCGTTAAGGAAAATGGCAAATTACTTAAGGAAAATGATTACTTTAGAAAATGACAAGTTCTGTTATGAAAATTGTAACATCCTCATTTTTGAAATCCGTTCTCAAAATATTTTAATCAGAGTAGAGCACCGGAATAAATTTAAAAGAGCGAGTATCTGATAAACCTTCACTGTTGGTGCGTCTTGTTGCTATTACAGGGGTACAAAGCTCTGAATATTTACTAATATAGTGATACAAAAAAATCGTAGCTATCTTCTCTGCCCGTGTCTTCTCGTGCGCTATCTATCCTTGCCCTCGGTCTTGGTCCCTCCAGAATCTGAGACTATGAGCTGAGGTTCAATTACCATTGAACCTCAGGTAACGGTTAACCTCATGCTTATGTATCCAATATGTATAACAGATATCCATGGTAAAACAGCAATAATCACATACAATATTCTCATATTCAAATAATAACATAATACAGCCACTGCAATATGCATGTTATTATAGTCTGCACTATCTCCAGTGCCACGATGGCCTATCGTGTCCTCAGCGCTAGGAAAACATAACGGTATTATCAAAACCATAACCCGTATCAGGTTGTGTGTGTATGATCAATTTTCAAAACAGAGTTTCAGACTATCTATCATATATAAGCATACCATAAGCATCAGAGTTTGTGTTACAGTACGCGTCCGTACCTGGATTGATAATTCCGGTATGACGACGATTGGTATACGTTTGCAGACTTCCTATATTAGGAATATTGCGTTATTAATTTGTAAATAATATCCTAAAATATATTTTGGCCACTACTGACTACTCTACCCTTGATACATTAAACCATCATTTTATTTCCTCAAAATTCGTTGAAAAACGCTGGACAATATTGGGCAGAATTTTGCCTATCTTTGAAAACTCATAACTAATTCTAGAAAAATCGAAACGAAGATCCGTAAAATGTTCTGGACTCCTTAGGATGTCTATTTTCCAGAAAAAATATCATGCCTTGACCAGAATTCAAAAATCATTCCCAGATTTCACGTGTTCATCCTCTGCCCAGAATTTCCAGCATTTTAGCAACATAAACTTTTAGAATTTCTTTCTCATTGTACAGAGCTCATTTTAACATGTTATTTACAGATTTGGAAAGCTCTATATGTCTAATTTCATCATGAATTTTCTCAGAATTTTTCAGTATCATTTTCAACATGAAATATGAGTGTTTCTGTTACTAGTTCAGAAATCGCCTAACCGACGAATTTTCGCCAGAACTTCGTTACTACAGTGTTCTTGGCCCAGAAATTTTGCAGAACTACTATCTTTACTAAATTTTCGAAATGAAGCTATTTTAAACTATAAAAACATGAAACTAAAATTATTCTAGAATTTTAAAGATTAAAACTACTTCTACCTATGAATTTAAAACTCAAAACTAAGAACTTGCTTACCTAAAGCTTGATCTTCTTCAAGCCTTCCTTCAGCTCTCTCTCAACTCTCTCTCAATAAGCAGATGATGCTTTGCTTGGTGTGAGGAAAATGAGTGGACTTGGCCCTCTATTTATAGGAAAGAGGTTGGACAAACTTGTAATTAAATGCAACTTCCCTCTTGGCTAATTCTCACCATAGGATCTAGGGCAACTTTTCAACTTCAAATCCTCACCACTCTCTCACTCTCATCTGCCCTCTCTCTCTCTCCCTTATTCTCTTTCTTCTTCCTTCTTCAAGAAGCCACACAAACTTGCACTTTAAGCCATGAATAGTGTTTTGTATGCTACAAGCTTTGACCAACTTTGCAACATGTGTTGAAATTCAATTTCTTCCTCTTGAAGCTCCTCAAAACCGAAATCCCCTCTGGTCCTTTGGGTTTGGTTGTTGTTTTGGGCTTTATTGGTGATTTGGGCAATGATTTGGGCTACCAAAAATGATCCAATGTTGTGACTAAAGCCCTAAATTAATTTCTTCTTGTTTGCTATTTAATTTAGCTTAATTAGGTTTAGTTTGAAATGATTTTATTGATTACCAATTCAATTATGATCCTATTAAGTCCAATTGTTACAATTATGGATCCCTTGTTAGGCTTTATTGTTGAATTAAGCCAAAATATTGCAAATTGCTTGTAAATATTTATCATTAAATTAATTATGCTTGTTAATTCAATTAAGATTAATTTTTGGTGTTTACTAATTATTTTTAATGTCCTCTAATTATTTTAGACCTCTTCCTATCCCTTTACGGCTTAATTTTGCCAATATGTGAATTATATGACAATATATCACTAAGTGTGAGTTTAATTGTTCTTAAATTGTTGGAAATTCCATTTAATTGGTTTAAGGGCTTTTATGGTATTTTACAACATTTTATGACTCCTAATTAAAATTTAGAGAATTGGATTTTGCCCCATTAAGTCCTACCGTTAACTTATTCAAGAAGTAGAATAAATACACTACTACTTTGGAGCCAACATACTTTCCTATTTTCATGACATCTTATACTATTTTAGGAACTCCATTTTAATTATAGTCCTTAGAAATTCATTTAAATAACTCTTAATTAGTCATTGGCTTTTGATTGGAATTATCCATCTTTGATTATGCCTATTTTAATTTAGTTAAATTTAGTGTCTTCATTGTTGTAATTTTAATCGCTCATTGCTCTTTTTAATTCCATGTAAACCATAACTTAATACGGTAATTATTTGCATTTTATGATATTTTATGGTTCCTAAATGAAATTTGAATATTTGAGTCTTCTTGGTTCATTTGATTCTAGGAGGAAATTTCCTAATTTAAATTAGATAAGTTATAATATCTTTGAGACCATATATTCACCTATGTTATTAGGTATCATTTAGTGGTTATACTAAATAGGATTTTTAGGGTATTACAAAAATGACATGTTTTCTTAAGGAGATGATCACTTTAGAAAATAACCATTTCCTTTATGAAAATAACAAGTTTACTTAAAGAAATGACTACTTGAGAAAATGAGAATGCATGCTTGGAATAATTCTCACACTAGACATGAGTTTACCAAGTTCACATTTAAAAATGACAAATTTTGATATGATAATGACAACTTTACTTAAGGAAATGACCACTTGAGAAAATACTAATTCAATCTTACAAGAATTCTCATACTAGACAAACCAAATTCACATTTAAAAATTACAAATTCAGATATGAAAATGACAAGTTCAATTTAGGAAATGATCACTTGAGAAAATAAGAATGCATGCTTATAAGAATTCTCACACTAGATATGGGCGTACCAAGCTTATATTTAAGGGTTAAGTAGCAAACCCGGCCCAGAAGTATACGCCAGGAGCAATGTTGCCCTGAAAGTTTTTCCAGGTTTGATGTTGCCTAGGAAGTCTAAAAACATAGCAATGTTGCGCTTTTCCATTAAAAACTAACGTTGATTGTTAAAAAATTGATTTTGTCCGTTAACTTTTTAACGGAAAAGGGAGACTTTGCTATGTTTTCAAACTTCCAGTGCAACATTGAGGAAAAAAAAAAAAAAAACTTCCGGTGCAACATTGAGGGAAAAAAAACTTTTAGGGCAACATTGCTCTTGAGCATATACTTCTGGGTCGGATTTGCTACTTAACCCTATATTTAAAAATGATAAGTTACCCCTCGTCCTTAGGTTCAACTGGCGAAGGGGTCGAACTTCCTCACCCAAAAGGGAGGGGGTTCGATCCTTTTGGTCAAGGCGCTGGGGGAGGCATCCTAAGGGTCTATGAAGCAGTGGAAACGCTGGGTAGAGGTAGAGGCATGTGTACTCTGTTAGTTCTCTGATAGTTTTGATGATTGTCAACAACTACAGACAATTGAAGAGGTTTTGCTCTTAAGTGTCAAAACTCTGTTTAAGAGCAAACCTCGAGGTTGGGTTTGTAACCTCGAGGTTTGACCTTACAGAAGCTTTCAAAATCAAGTGTTCGAATGTTGCAAAACTTGGTTTCACAAGTTATATGTGAAACCTCGAGGTTGAGAAGTCAACCTCGAGGTTCTGGTTCAGTTGGAGAATCCAAGTTTCTTCATTAACACTTGTAACCTCGAGTATGCAAAGCTAACCTCAAGGTTCAACTCATACAGAAAGGTCATGTTGTTCATCAAGCACATGAACCTCGAGGTCCATATTTCAACCTCGAGGTTGGACACTTTGTTTTAAAACTTAAGCTCGATGAAAACACCTTTGACCTCGAGTATGATGTTGCAACCTCGAGTTTCATCATTTACAGAAAGCACTGGTTTTCAAAGTATTGAAAACCTCGAGGTTAACATTGTAACCTCGAGGCTGGGCTTTATGTTCAACTTTGAACCTTGCACTTTCAAAGAGCCAACCTCGAGTACAGAAGTACAGCCTCGAGGTTGTCGGGCTCCAGTGAAAAACTGAAGGTTTGAAACAAACTTCAAACCTCGAGGTTCACTTTGCTACCTCGAGGTTGAATGATTTTAAAACAAAGGTTTGCCTGAAGATTTCAGGCCAACCTCGAGGTTGGATGAACTAACCTCGAGGTTAGTGACCGTTGAAGCTTTTTCAAATCTGTGAAATCTGTTATAACTTGTTGTTTGATCTACTTGCTTTCATATATCATTCACTCATGATCCCAGATATGTTTAACAAGTTTGTTGAGTGCTTTTCAGTTAGCACAGATCAAGATTATTGAAGATTTGTAAGAAAAAGCAAAAAGGTGAACAGTGCATTTAATGCACCTGCACAATCTCATCTACTTTCGGTTAATCCATCTGAGCACGCCTTGTTAACGTTAAAGAATATTTACTACATCAAGTAAAGTCAATTCCAACGGGCAGAAACTCAGAAATCCACATCAGACTTCATTAAGACTTGGATTAGCAGAAGTTTAGAGAGAGAAGATGACCAGAACCCAAGCTAATCAATTCCAACGGTTGGAATCATCTTACAACGGTCATTTAATGTTCTCTGCCTATAAATAGAGAGCATTAACTTCTTCTCAAGCTGATACACCAACTGAGAGCGAAAATTTATTAAGTATCATTTATTGTGTTCAGCTTTTATCTGTAATAGTATCAATTTGATACTTTGTACTTCAGTGTTTATTCTATCTACTCTTTGAGAGAGTTATCATCTTGTAAATCATCTACTGATTGTGATAACTACAAGTCAGGGGACTTGGTAGTTAGGGTGTATTGATTACAACTTGTAAGGGGGAGTGTGTTCTAGTGAGAGAACAACTCTTAGTACAGAGTGTGTAATCAATATTTGATTATAGTGGATTGAAAATCCCAGGTGAGGCTTGGGGACTGGATGTAGGTCAGAGAAAGGACCGAACCAGTATAAATCGTTGTGTGCAAAGCTTTTCTCTCTATCTCCTCTGTTCTGCCCTGTTCTGAAAGTGTAAAAACAGAACAAGTTGTCGAAAATTTTCATTATACCCAATTCACCCCCCCTCTTGGGTATAAAGCTCCTCTTTCATTCTCCGGCCTAGTATACCCTGTGGACTGAGCTCCAAGCACCCTGCCATTGGACTGTGGGTGAGCCCAACCCCTTTCCTAAAATTCTTTTACCAAAAAAAAAAAAAAAGATAAGTTCTGATATGAAAATGATAAGTTCACTTAAGGAAATGACCATTTGAGCAAATAAGAATGCAGGTTTGGTGGAATTCGTACATTAGATATAGATTTACCAAGTTCATATTTAAAAATAACAAGTTCTGATATGAAAATGACATATTCACTTGAGGAAATGACTACTTGAGAAAGTGAGAATGCAAACTTGGAAGAATTCTCACACTAGACATGGGTTTATACTTTATATATAAAGTTCAGATCTAAAAATGACAAGTTCCATTATAAAAATAGTAAGTTCACTTAAGAAAATGACCACTTGAGAAAATGAGAATGTAGGCTTGGAAGAATTCTCACACTAGACATGAGTTTGACAACTACATATTTTAAAATGACAAGTCCATTTTAGAAAATACCTAAACACCAGCAAGGCCGATGATAATACAAAAGTTAGGAATTTCGCTCCCTTCATTCAATCAGCAAATCTCAGTTAAACAAATACAACTCAACGTAATATCTGACGCTACTAATCTAAACCTAGGAGCCACTAGCAGTACGTGGCTTGGACGTGCACTGAAGGTGAAAGCACTAACGGATATTTCAATTACGTGGCAAGGACGTGGTGCACTGCAGCACTAACTGATTATTTCAAATTTCAATAATTAAATAACAGGTGAATAATTAAATAATAGGTAAATAACAGTAAGCTGAAAAATAGCTGAAGGTATCCTGATCCGCCAAATCAGTTGGAGACATCAACCACAAAGTCTTCAAGGTAAGTGGGGATACTGCGGACTCGGACAACACATTTCTCAGTTCTTGGTTCTTGGTTCTTGATCAGCAAGTCATTTTCGCAACCATGGATGAAGACGCCACTGTTAGGGTCTGCAATTTCACTTTCCCAAGAATGCCAGTCCAATCTCGTGTAAATGCCTCTAGGATGTGTACGAGTCTAATCTCGTCCAGAACACATATGCCTCGAGGAGGTGCTATTTTTGAAGTGTCAAGAATTCTAGATGCCAAAATTGCAGAAAAAGCCGGTGCGTGTGCTATCGTCCTTTCACAGTCAATTTGCTTTTGCAATTCGCGAATGATTGATCCGTCTCTCATCGCAAAGTTCAAGGCGGCTGTGTCGATCCCCATAATTGCGAGGGTTAGGGTCGGGCATGTCGTGGAAGCCGAGATTCTTCAAGCTGTTGGTGTCGATTTTATCGATGAAAGCGAGATCCTAGGAACAGCAGACAAAGAAAATCACATCAACAAGGGCGATTTCACGTGTCCATTTATATGTGGGTCTACAAATCTTGGAGAGGCATTGGAGAGGATCAAGGAATGTGCTGCGATGATAAGGACACAAGGCATAGTATCAATTTGTGGTGATATTGCTACGACAGTGCAGAATGTGAGGTCTACGACAGTGCAGAATGTGAGGTCTGTCAGGGAGGACATAAGGCTTCTCCGCAATATGTTGAGCGAGGAGGAACGTTTAGAATTCTCGGGGGAGATAGGGGTACCTTCCGATCTGGCAGTGCAAACGGGGCGAATGGGTAGGCTTCCCGTCGTACACTTTGCCGCTGGTGGCATTGTAACTCCGGCCGATGATAAGGACACGGAAGGTGCTGCGATGATAAGGACACAAGGCATAGAATCAATTTCTGGTGATATTGCTACGACAGTGCAGAATGTGAGGTCTGTCATGGAGGACATAAAGCTTCTCCACAATATGAGCGAGGAGGAACGTTTAGAATTCTCGGGGGAGATAGGGGTACCTTCCGAGCTGGCAGCGCAAACAGGGCGAATGGGTAGGCTTCCCGTCGTACACTTTGCCGCCGGTGGCATTGTAACTCCGGCCGATGCTGCTTTTATGATGCGTTTGGGATGTGATGGTGTGTTTGTGGGACCAGAAATGTTTGATTGCCCTGATCCTTACAAGCGAGCTAGGGGAATCGTTGAGGCTGTTAATCGCTACAATGATCCTAATGCGGTGGCTGTGGCCATGTCAGGTCTCAACTAGTAGTCACGACAGGATTTGGCATTTGGTTGCGCCAGTGTCTGATCGAACAAATCGTTGCTCTGAATTACAAAGAGGAGTTGATTGTTGCCTTTTATGCGATATTTTATTTCATGGAATGACAATATATGTGAGTGAGCTTACTAGTAATAGTTTTGCTCCCTTGATTTGTATTTGGCTTTACCATTCATTGTGTTGCGTTGTATTGCCTTCGTGAATTGGAATAAATTTAATTTGGGTGCCTTCAATGTTAAGCTCGTTTAACTTTTAGGCAAGGAATATGCTTCGAGTTCTTAGAAACTTGTGGGGCTTTTAATGGAATAATAATTGATAATGACGATGATATAAATTTACAGTTAGATCTTTAGATGTATCGTCTTCGAATATTTAAATTAACTAAATTTGGGAAAAGACAAGCGCAAGACTATGTTCATTAAATTCAAATAAAACCAAGAACTAAAGTCCTAGACATTCTATAATATTTTGTAAATACCACTGCAAGAAAAATCAATTTTTGCTACGGGAAAATTCCGTAGCAAAACAAACTTTTTCCGTAGCAAAATGAATGCAAATTAACACCGTAGCAAAATGGATACAAATTAACAAATCCCTATCCGTAGCAATTTGCTACGGAAAATTTTCCGTCGCAATTTGCTATGGAATTTGTTTCCGTAGCAAATTTGCAAATTTACTATGAAAACAGATTTCGTAGCAAATTTTTGCAATTTTGATAATTTGCTACCGAAAATAATTCCGTAGCAAATTCACAAATTTGCGACGGAAATATTTTCCGTAGCAAAAAATAATAAATTTTAAAAAAATACTTTTTTTTTTGTTTTTTGTATTTAATTTTTTGATTTTATAATACAAAAAGTAGTGTACCATGGATATAATAAAAAAATAATTACAAAATATAAAAAAATTATATAAAAAATTACGAAATAAGAAAATATAAATAATACTGAATATTGTATTAAAAAGATGTATATAAAGAAATATATACAATAGCAATCCTAAAAAATTATATTTAAACAAAACGAAATATAAACAATAATGTTGCCAATAAAATGAACTAAAAAGCACAAAAATTATAAATAAGTCTGATTCTTTATTTGAATTAACAATATGTGACTTCATCTTCATCTCCAGGCACCGATTTCAAATCCTCCTCATTTCGCACTTTATTAATTTTATCTACAAGATCACTTATAACTGATAGTCTTTTGGTCCTAGCCCTTTTTGAATCTTCATTAGGTTCTTCTTCATCAGTTGATTCATTGATGTGACCATCTAAAGCCCACTTTTATCATATGCATCTGGTAGCTGAGGAGGATTTGAAGGAAATAAACCTGTTATTACAATAACAAACGTTAATGAAAATGTTCTGTGGTGAACAGAAAAATATTGAATCAATGAATCATACATGTACAGAAAATATAGATATCCTCCCTCTTTCATTTTTATTTGTTGGTATATAAAATAGGTTATTTTAAAGCGTTTATACTTGTAATACCCCAAACATTGCTATTTATTATAAATACAACATTTTGGTTAATGACACCTATTTTAAATAAGTGAATATGTGGTCTCAAATTTTGAGATGTATTTAATCTATCTTTTAGAATATTTTTCCTTAGAATTTAAGATAGCCAATGTTTTATTTTCTAAATTTTGTAGGGAATCATAAAATATCATAAAAATACAAATAATCCCCAAAATCTAAATTATGGCTCTTATATGATTAACAAGAGTGAGGAAGGGTTAGGAAAATACCTAAAACAAATAGGAGAAATTAATAAGAATTAGTAGACAATTAGGTTTTCACCAAACAAAATAACTATGTAAACTTTCATAATTAATCGAGGGATTAAATAAAGAAGACATGAATCTCAATTTTCATAATTTATGAAGAAACTAAATTTTCTAGGAACCCATAATTAGTACCTAGTTCATATTAATTCTTAAAAGGCCATAAAGAATTACCAAAACACTTGAACAATGAAAAGGATAATTACCAACATTTAATGGACAAATTAATTAACAATAATAGAATGTGTTCTGTCTCAAGAACACAGAGATTGGACTTGACTAGGTTGTCAAGCCTAGAGCCTACGCACCCTTTGAAGGGATCAAAGTCCACGTAGTTCATGTTACACAGTAAGGCGTGAAGCCAGGGGAGTGGGGTGTGTGCTCTGTGTAACAGAATGTAAAGAGAGCATAAGATAGAACCTCTGCACCTGTTTAGGGTTTCCTCTTATTTATAGAAGAGTGTGGTGCGTGTATCCCTGCCTTAATGAGCCGTATCTGTGATTGAGCCATAAGGGTCTGATTGGCTCGTTCCATGATTGTAGGAGATTCCTTATTAATAGGGTCCCCCCATTGGCGGGATTTCATATCGTTTCCTATTATAGTGGAGATCCCGATGCAGGATTAGTTGGGCCGAGGTCCGGACTTGGGCCTATTGGGCCGGTCCGTAACAGTTGCCCCCCAGCTTGGTCGTTCAGGCTTCTGGACGGTCGAGGTGCTTATTGCCCCCGGTCCTTTGTATGGCCGAGGTCCTTCACCTAGACCAGGTCAGCTTTTGGCTACCGTGACCATCTGCCCGGCAAGGGGAAGTGGTCGGCTTATAATGCCCTCGTCCTGCCTAGAACGCCGAGTCCGTCTTGCCCGGGCAGCCAATCGCCCTTCCCGGGTTCCCAATGGCCTCGGTTTCACGCCCTTTGCCTTTTGGGATTCTTCGGATGCTTTGGGATTTGCTCCTCGCACGCCGTCATTGCGGGCTTACAGCTGTCAAGCTTTCATTGGGTGCGTCCTGCAACCGCCGCGCCTTTCTGTTTTTCGAGGTCTGCGTGCATTTATTGCGCTGGCGTCGTGTTGCTCCAATCCCGTCACGTCTGTACGGGAATAGACCGTTGCACCCCTGCGTTGGCTTTTAAATAGCCCTCTTTCTTCTTCCTTCCACTTTTTCCCGCTACTTCACTCTTTTGCCCAGATTTTTCTCTGACTTCACTAGAGCTTAAGAGGGGATTCTCCTTTGTTCAGAACTTTCACTGTCTTCCAGCGTTCCAGTTCCTTCCATTTCTTTTACACAGGTATTCCGTTTATCCTCTACCATCTTTGGCTGGTATTTTGTCTTTGTTTTACCGTTTATTTCTGGAAGTGTCGCCCGTATTACTATTCTTCGGGAATTCTGGGTTTTTCTGGGTTTCTTTTGGGATTCTGTTAGTATCACCTCACCCGAAATTCGTCCAAAAACTCCGTCAAACACCGGTTTTTAACACCGTAGGCTTCTGGTTATGGCGAGAGATAGGAGTGTTCTGCGACCAAGGGCGTCGTTGACGCTGGAGGAGGAGGCGCTTCTCCGTGCGTGTCTCCCGAGGATGACTTACTGGGTTCTTGGGGGTGAGCCACCCGCTAGGGGGATCTTGGATCCTTTGCACCGAGATGGCGCCATGCGTCCGGGGCGAGCTGGGGCTCGTTCGTCTTCGGCCAGGGTTTCGGTTCAGATTCCCTGCCGTCCTTTTCGGCCTCTTGCGCGTGCTTTTCCTCTTGATTCGCCTGGTGGGGCCGGGGTAGGCTCCTCTTCCAGTTCGAGAGTCCCGGCAGTGATGGCTCAGCCCGTTAATTTTTATGAGGGCCCTTCCGCAGTTCGCCAGACGTCCGTTCCAGAAGGTTACTCTGGCCCTTGCTGGGACTGCCTGGCGGAGGCTTCAGCGCTGATGGATCGTGAGGCCGAGGCTTCTTCCATTCTCGGCTCTTGCCGGCATTGGTCTGCCCCGGCTGTCCTTTCTCGCTCCCTCGTTCGTCCGAGTCTGGAACCATTTTTGCCTGCTACTGTGTCTGTGCTAGGTATTTCTGCTCTTTACTAATACCAGCTTTGTTTATTTTCGTATAGGCTTATTTATGGCTCCAAAGTCTCGGCCTTCTAAGTCCCGTGTTGAGCCGGAGGGTTCGGACTCCTCCAGTCCGCCTGAAGCCTTGTGTCGGGCGTACCGCTGGGTGTCACACGAAGTGCTCAAGACCCAGTCAACGATGTCTGACGCGGACATCGCCCGGTTGAAGGTCCCAGCCATGCCCGGGTGTGTCCTGCGGTGTCCGGCGGACGGCGAGCCTATCTGCGCGGCAGGGTCCGAGGATGAACCGGACTATTTCTTCTTCTACCGCGATTATCTGACGCAAGTCCAAGTTTCCCTTCCTTTTTCCTCCTTCCAAATGGAGGCCTTGCGGCATCTTCACTTGGCCCCGTCCCAACTCCATCTGAATAGGTGGGCCTATCTTGTAGCCTTCGAGAGGCTCTGTAGCCATTTCTCGCCTCCCCTAGCTTGCTCGGCCAACCTTTTCTTTTATTTCTTCAGGCCCTTTACCCCTAGCTCGCCGAAGGGGAGTGACAAGCTGAGGGGGTTGGTGTCCCTTCGGCTCAATTCGGAGCACAAGCTGATGACGCCCTTCTCCGACTCCTTCAAACGTTTCAAGGGGGCGTTCTTCAAGGTTGGGGCCGTACCAGGGGAGGAGCCCTGGTTCCTAGAGGGCGGCGGTCGTTTCCCCTTGTACTGGGAGGAGGGCCATTATAAGGCCAAGGCGATCTCCTTCCAAGTACCGCGCAAGGGTCTTTCACCCGAGTCGGTCTCTGCGCTGCCCCGATTGGAGGCTCTTATGGCCGAGTACGGTGTGAGGCTGGCTGGCTTCTTTATAATGGTGATGGTGCCGAGCCGTCGCCATCCATCAGTAGGGTTTCTGGCCATGCATTTGCCTATGTTTTCATTTTTGAATTCCTTTTTTTGGATTGCTGATTTTTTGGATTACTCACTTTGTTCTTTTATTGTTTCCAGCTAGGACGATGGACGACCTACCTTTTTATGCTCGGGTTGCGAGGGCTGCTGCCTCGTCCCCCAGTCGCCCTAAGAAACGGGAGGCTTCTACTGATGCCGGTGCCAATGCTGCCCCGGCTTCTAAGAAGAAGAAGAGTCCTGCTACCGAGGGTTCTTTTCCTACCCCGGTCTCCAAGGCTACTCCTGTGGCGGACGTCCCTGCCCCGGAGGGTTGGGAGTTTGTAGTTGCTGCTGGCTCCCCGGCCACTGGGTCCGAAGAGGCCGCTGTTCCCGTCTCACCTTCCAGGGGGAAGGAGGCCTCGATTTCTGATGAGGAGATTGAGGCTGAATTCTTTGTAGACGAGCCATCTAGTTCCCTGCCGGGTCCGCCTTCTTCTTCGTCGCTTCCTCCTCCTCCTCCTCTTCCGAAGTCTCTTCTTCCTCGTGGCCGTCTCTGGCACGAGGGGGTAGTTCCTGAGGTGGCCGTTGCTTTCTTGCCTCCCCGGCACTTCATGGGTTGTGCCGCGCTAACTCGACCGGCCATGGATGAGATACACAGGAGCCAGACGGAGCTTTGCCGGTCTGTGGGATATCTCCAGGCTCTGATCCTGGCCCGGGAGCAGCTCGCCTTGTCTACTGTCGAGGTCCAGAGACTGAGGGCTGAGAGGAAGGAGCTGACCAAGGGTCTCTCCGGGGTAGAGGCTAAGGCCGCGTCTGTTGGCGGTCTGAGGGAGGAACTGGAGGTGGCTAAAGCTAAGGCCAGGTCGGCCGAGGAGGAGCTCATCAGAGCCTGGGCGCTGTTCGGGAGGAGCGTGACGCTGCTCGGGGGGAGTGGGATGCTACCAAGGCTGCGGTGGTGAGGGCCGACCATGAGCTCTAGCTATCCCGGGCGGGTGCCGAGCAGGTGGCTGAGGAGTGTGCCCGGGCCCAGAAGGCGGCGTCGGAGAGTTTGTCTGCGGTGAAGGCCCTTCAACAGCAGCGAGCTTCTTTGGCGGAGGAGAAGGAAGGGCTTCAGAGGGCCCTTGCTGCGAAGGAACAGGCTTACCGGGAAGCCGAGGATGCCCTAGTGCGGACTGCTGAGGAGTGCTTTGATCAGGCTCTGACGCAGATCCGCTACTTCAATCCTGGCGTCGATCTGAACGTGGCCGGGTATGACTATCGTGCCTTTGTTCGGGAAGATGGGATTTTGATCCCTTATCCACCTCCTGCCGTCGAGGGTCTTGATGCTGAGGACGGCGCTGCCGATGCTTCTCTTGCCGACAAGGGTCCGTCTGGTGCTGATGCCGGCCCTGCCTAGACTGCGGATCCTGAGGCCGAGCCTTCTGAGTAGCTTTGGCTTTTGTTTTTTCTTTTGTAAGTTTTGGGGCGTTGGTGCCCTTGTATCTTGTAAGGATGATTCTAGCCTTTGCGCCTTTTTTGTACAGACTTTACGACAATTATAATATTTCTCTTGTCTTAGCCTGCACTTCTTTTAACCATCGAATGATCTGGATTTGTACCGTCCTTTTGTCTTGTGTTTGACAATGAACGATTTAAGTTTGTACCATCCTTTTTTGACACTTCCGAGCTTGTTTAGCCACCTTAGGCAATGAATGGTTTATTTTCCGACGTCATCCTTTTGCCTTGGTTTGTGTATGTGTCTGCCGCGTGGATATGAACCGTTTGGATGCTTTAAACAATGGATGACTTACACCTCTGTCGTCCGTTTGTCTAAGCTCAAGTGTTGGTTAGTCGTATGAGTGCGGGCCATCTTAGACAATGGGTCATTGCATTCTTTTGTCTAAGTCTAAGTGTTTCTCGGCCGCATGGGTGCGGGCCGTCTGCTCTCTACCACACTTAGCGTGCGGGAGGTCGGGGCAAGGTTGTCTTGTTTCAGCCTCGTCAGGCGTAACTAACCGTATTGCCTCGGTCCGGCTTTCATGTAGCCGGACTCCAACTTTCACTTAGTCGGGTTAGGTTTAACCGGCGTAAGGGCAGGGCTATCACGTGTCTAACCGAGGCTTCGTCTGCCTAGGGTCGGACATTTTGACTTGATCAGGGTCGGCATGGTAGGCCGCTTGCTTAGCCGGGCGAGCGTTGACGCGTCAATTTCACGAAGGGCCATGTGTGGCGCCCTCGCCGAGCTCTAACCAATGCCTGTCGGAATACAATGGCCGGTTTCATACATCTAGATGTTTTTGTTAGCGGTTGGGTTCGTGGCCTTGGAGCCTTTTGCCGGTGCCGGGCTTCATGGCCTTGGCTTTCGGCTTCTTGGCCGGGCTTCTTTGCCTCGGCCTTATTGTGTTACGGCCAAGCTTCACGGCTTCGGCTTCATGCTTAAGCGAACCTTGTGCACATTCGTAAATCTCCGCAATGGGATCCTTTATTGATAAGAAATAGCCCTAAGGGGCTTTACAAAGCATAATAATCAGAAACGACATAACTTGGACTTAAAGTGAAAGTAATGATAAGGAAACACACTCAATGAAAAATTCATAAAGCAAACAAACACTGCCAAAAAGGGGTCTAGCTATAGTAGATCTTCAGCTTATCGGCATTCCAAGTTCTTTTGATTGGCTTTCGTGCCAAAGTCTCGAGGGTATATGCTCCTCCGTCGAGCTTTTCCTTGATCCGGTATGGCCCTTCCCAGTTTGCCGCCAGCTTCCCGTCCTTGGCATTCTTATTGCCTATGTCGGCCCATTGGAGTACTAGGTTGCCTCGGTTAAAAACCCGGGGTCGGACCTTTCTATTGTACTTAGCCGCGAGCAGCTGCTTGGCAGCTAGTTCCTGGCAGTGTGCCGCGACCCGGATTTCGTCAATGAGGTCCAAGTCTGTCTTCAAGGCTTCGTCGTTCGACTCCTGCCCTTCCTGTCTGGCTCTGACCTTTCTCCAGGATGGCTGTCCGATTTCGACCGGGATCATTGCCTCACATCCATAGGTTAGCCTGTACGGGGTTTCCTGGGTCGAAGACTGTACGCTTGTGCAGTATCCCCACAGGACGCTGTGGAGCTGCTCGGTCTAGTTGGTCTCGGCTTGCAACATTCGCCTCTTTAGTCTGTCCAGGACGACTTTGTTGGCGGCTTTGGCCTGGCCATTTGTTTGGGGATGTTCCACGGACGAGAAGTGCTACTTGATGTCCAGGTTGGACATCAGCGCTTGGAAACGATGGTCCATGAATTGGGTGCCATTGTCTGTGACGACCTCGGCTGGTATCCCGAAGCGGGAGACGATGTTGTGCCGGAAGAACTTCATAACCCTGGCCGAGGTAATTGTGGCGAGTGGCTCTGCCTCGATCCACTTGGTGAAGTAGTCTACAACAACTATGAGCCATCTGCATTGTCCCTGCGCCGGTCGGAAGGGTCCGAGGATGTCCATGCCCCACTTGTAGAAGGGCCAGGGGGCTGGCATTCCTTTCAGTTCGGAGGGCGGCGGCCATATGATCCTGGCGTGTTTCTGGCAGCTGTCGCACGTCTTAGCCTTTTCCATGGCGTCATGCTTCATAGTGGGCCAGTAGTAACTGGCGCGTAGCGCTTTTCGGGCGAGTGCCTTGCCCCCCATGTGGTGGCCGTTGCTGCCTTCGTGGAGTTTGGCCAGCACATATTTTGCTTCAGAATCGCCGAGACACCTCATCATCGGGCAATGGAGCCCCTTTCTGTATAGTTGGTCATCAACCATGGCGTAGAGGGCGGCCTCTCTGATCAGCTTCTTGGCCTCGGTGGTGTCGGTAGGGATAATTCCCCTTTCGAGGTAGTGTTCTATAGGCTTCCTCCAGTCAAGGCCTGCTGAGATGGCCATGATGCAGCTCGGCTCGGTCAGATTTTGCTGGATCACGGTCCTGTGGTTATCCGGCCCCTTTGTACTTGCCAGCTTAGAGAGAGAGGATGTCGGCCCGGGCGTTCTCCTCTCTTGGGATGTCGGCCCGGGCGTTCTCGAATTTGGCCATGAGTTCTTTGGCCCGGTTCAGGTATTTGGCCATGAGTGGGCCTTTTGCCTGATAGGTGCCGTCAATCTGAGCCGCGACGAGCTGCGAGTCGGTTAGAACTTTTACCCGTTGGGCGCCATTGTCCTTTGCCTGAAGCAGTCCGGCCAGCAGAGCCTCGTATTCGGCCTGATTATTGGAGGTCTGAAACTTTAACTGAAGAGAGTGCTCGGTAGCCACCCCCTATGGGCTTTCCACGATGACTCCTGCACCACTGCCTTTTGCGTTGGACGAACCGTCCACGTAGACCTTCCAAATCCCGTCATTGGTAGTGGCTGGGGTGAGTTCCCTGATGAAATCCGCGAGTGCCTGGGACTTGATCGCCTGCCGGGCTTCGAATGTGATGTCGAACTCGGACAGTTCTATGGCCCAGTTGGTCATTTGTCCGGCCAGGTCAGGCTTATGCAGGATCTGTCGGATCGGCTGGCTGGTTCGTACCACTATCCGATGCCCCTGAAAGTAGGGCCAGAGCCTTCGTGCCGCGGTGAGTAAGGCAAAAGCCACTTTCTCCAGTTTCTGGTACCGGAGTTCAAAGCTTTGCAGGGCCTTACTGATGAAGTATATGGGCGTCTGCCCTGCCTCAGATTCCTTTACTAGAGCGGCACTTACGGCTTCGTCGCCGATTGAGAGGTAAAGGAATAAGGCTTCCCCGGCGTCCGGCTTAGTAAGCACCGGCGGGGTTGCCAAACATCTCTTGATTTCTGAAAAGGCGGCGTCACAGTCTGGGCTCCAGCCGCCTCGGGTTTCCTTTTTCAGCAACTTGAAGAGGGGTAGGGCTTTCTCGACCGACCTTGGTAGGAAACGCGTCAGGGCGGCTAGTCGGCCTGTTAGCTGCTGTACCTCCTTCTTGGTTCTCGGGTGCTGCATGTCAAGCACGGCCTTACACTTGTCCGGGTTGGCTTCGATACCTCGGTTTGTCAGCATGAAGCCTAGGAATTTTCCAGCCGGAACTCCGAAGGCACATTTGGCCGGGTTCAACCTGATTCGATGTCTTCTTAACTTTTCAAACGTCTGTTCTAGGTCCCGGATGTGGTCTCCTGGAAGTTTCGACTTGACGATCATGTCGTCTATGTAGACCTCTATGTTGCGCCCGATCTGATCCTCGAAAACCTGGTTCATCATCCTTTGGTAGGTGGCCCCGACATTCTTGAGTCCGAAAGGCATGACGTTGTAGCAGTAATTCGCCTTATCAGTCATAAAGGCGGTCTTTTCTTGGTCGTCCGGATGCATGGCGATCTGGTTGTAACCGGAGTAGGCATCCATGAAGGAGAGAAGCTAGTACCCGGCCGAGTTGTCCACAAGCTTATCGATGTTTGGCATCAGGTAGGAGTCTTTTGGGCAGGCCTTGTTGAGGTTGGTGTAGTCGACACATACCCTCTATTTGCCGCTGGGTTTGAGAACCATGACTACGTTGGAGAGCCAGGTGGTGTATTGCACCTCTCGGATGAAACCGGCCGCAAGGAGCTCTTCTATGTGGTCTTCCAGGGCCTTCTGCCTGTTGTCCGCGATGTTCCTCTTCTTCTGTGCCACGGGCCTGGAACCCGGCCATATGCCGAACTTGTGGCAGCAGAAGTGGGGGTCGATGCCGGGTGCTTCGGCCGAGGTCCATGCGAAGACGTCTTGGTTCTGTCTTAAGAAGCGTATCATGAGGGCCTTCAGGCCATTGTCCATATCTTGGCCGACTTTGGCAGTTTTGGACGGGTCCTCGCTTAGCACTATCTCCTCCAGCTCTCCTTCTGGCTTGGGCCTCGGGTTATCCTGCTCTCGAAGGTCGAGCTCTACCATGTTGACCTGGTGCCGCGGGCGCTCGTCAGAGCCGGCTTCGGCTACTTGCTTATTGGATCCGAGCCGGGGTGGAGACGAGGGTCCTCCTTCCTCGACATAGAGAGCTTCGAAGTAGCACTGCCTCGACTCTTTCTGGTCTCCGGATACCACGACTATCTGGTTCTTACTATTGACCATCTTCAGCTTCTGATGCTTGGTGGATACTAGTATATCCAGTTGTGGATCGTCGGTCGGCCCAGAATGATGTTGTAAGGGGACCGGAAGTCGGCGACTACGAATCGTACCCGCTCCGATTTGAAGGCTTCTTTGGTGCCAAGAGTTAACTGGAGGTCGATGTAGCCTTTTGGGAAAGACTGCTCGCCATTGAAGCCGACCAGGGTGGTTTTGCATGGCTTGAGGTCCTCTTTGTCGAGGTGCATCCTCTTGTAGGCGTCCCAGCTTATAATGTCGGCCGAACTCCCTGCATCCACAAAAATTCTTTTAACTCGACAATTTACCAGAGTTCCGGTAATTACCAGTCCGTCCAGGTGTCCGGGTATGACGTCTTCCAGCTCTTCATCGGTGAAGGTCAGGGTAGGCGGCCGAGGCTTCTTTGAGTCTTCCTTGAACTTAGGGGGGTCTTGGACGGTCAGTACTTCGCGGAGATATTTCTTCCGTTGGCTTACGGTGTCTCCTCCTCCACCGAATCCTCCGCTGACGACGTTGTACTGGAAATCGACGTCGGGAAATTCGTCGTCCGAGGCCGCCCTCTGCTTTTTTCCCGGATTTCGGGCTTCCTTGGGCGGACTTCTGGAGCGGGCGCGGTCGTTGCGTTTCCCGCTCGTCCTTCCCTGAGTCTTGATCACGTACTGACGCAGTTTTCCATCCCTCACGAACTTCTCGATAGCGTCGCGGAGGTCATAGCACTCGTCGGTTGTGTGGCCGTTGCAGTCGTGGAACTTGCAGAATTTGGAGCGGTCCGTGTTGGAATGTCCACGGATAGGCCTCGGCCTGTCCACCCGCTTCATCTCGGCCTGGGCTACCTCCTTCCATACCTGGGACCGAGGGACATTCAACGGGGTGTAGCTGTCGTACTTGGCCTTCTGGTCGGCCCGGTTAGGCTTGGCTCAGTTGTCTCGACTTCGTCGTCTGGGGTCGGTCTTCGTCCTTCTTGGGCGTTCCTCGTCACTAGGCGGACTCTTCCTAGTCCATTCGAGCTCGTCGGCATTGGCCGCCTCCATCTGCTCCATTTCCAGGTACTTCTTTGCCTCGGTATAGAATTCGGTCAAGGTGTATGCTGGGTTCTTGCACAGGTGACGAGCCAGCCGGGATGATGGGTCCAGTCCATTGACTAGGCAGTGCACGTGGACATCCTCGGGCAATGACCGTACTTGCATGGCCACGTTGCGGAACCGATCCAGATACTTCTGCAAGGCTTCACCTTTCTTCTGGCGCACTTTGCTCAAGGTGAACGTGGTCTTTGGCTGCTTTTTGCTGGTGGCGAAGTGCAGCTCGAATTTTCGTCCGAGGTCTTCATAGCTCCGGATAGAGTTGTCCGGGAGAGAAGTCAGCCATCGGTGTGCCGGCCCGTCTAGAGTGGCTGCGAAGAGACGCTGGATGACCGGACCGGTGATCTGTCGGACCCACATGAGCTTTTCAAACGTGACCAAGTGGTTGCACGGATCTTGGGGTCCCGTCATACTTCGGTAGGTCGGCCAGGTCAAAGTGCTTTGGGTAACGGGTTGTTGCCGCCTCCCTTGATAACGGGGATCTTCCGGTTTCCGATAGATACGTCACTTGGTATTCCCGAGGAGATCCGTGGCGAGGCGATCTGTGGGCCCGGGGAGTTCTATCCTCCACGCGGGTTTCTTCTCGGTCTCGGTCCTCTCTTACAAGTCAATTAGTGCGGTTAAGACCAACACCATGGTTCTCTCTGTTTTCTGGGGACCGTGGTCTGCCTCGTTCTGCACTCGCCCTCCGCCCCGGCTCGCCGTTGTCTCGGCGCGTGTCCCTCGGCTCAGAGTTGCTTGAGGAACTGCTGTCATCCACTGGGGCTCTCCTTCCCCGCCTATGATTCCTGCGGCGGCCCCTCTCGCGGCAGTCCTTCTCGAGCGCTTCTTGGATCATTTTTCCGAAAGCTTCAAAGTCAGCCCGTCTCTGCAGGTCGTCTCGTTTTTCCTTGTTCTCCAGTCGTCGCAGGAACGATTCCTGCGTCCTTCGCATCATGCGGACGTCGGCATCGACAGCCTGGACGTCGCGTGTTGGAACCGGTGTGAGCGCTCCTAGTGGTTGCTGGTCCTCCGCTGAAGGGGTGGTTGCCGTGTCAGTGACATGCCCTTCGGGGGTGCGTTCCCGCCGCGGTTGTTCCTGCGGCTGATCCGGCGGTGGTTGGCTTGGCTGGGGGTCTCCTCCCACCGGCTGGGGGTTTCTGCTGTGGCTTCTAGTGCTCACCATCAGTAGTCACGGGGATTGAAGTTTACAGTCCCCACGGTTGGCGCCAATGTTCTGTCTCAAGAACACAGAGATTGGACTTGACTAGGTTGTCAAGCCTAGAGCCTACGTACCCTTTGAAGGGATCAAAGTCCACGTAGTTCGTGTTACACAGTAAGGTGTGAAGCCAGGGGAGTGGGGTGTGTGCTCTGTGTAACAGAATGTAAAGAGAGCATAAGATAGAACCTCTGCACCTGTTTAGGGTTTCCTCCTATTTATAGAAGAGTGTGGTGCGCGTATCCCTGCCTTAATGAGCCGTATCTGTGATTGAGCCATAAGGGTCTGATTGGCTCGTTCCATGATTGTAGGAGATTCCTTATTAATAGGGTCCCCCCATTGGCGGGATTTCATATCGTTTCCTATTATAGTGAAGATCCCGGTGCAGGCTTCGTTGGGCCGAGGTCCGGACCTGGGCCTATTGGGCCGGTCCGTAACAGAATGATTAGCTAATTATTTACAATTATATTGGGCTAATTAGAATTCAAAGACCCATAGGGGTTTGAGATTAGTATAAAATAGATTGCCAATGGTCATAAGATACCCTAAACACCAATGATGCAATAATCTAGAGACAATTAGGCTTTTGATTAAAATGCTAATTAAACTTTAATTAAGCTTTGAAAAGTCAATTAACACCAAAGGCCAAGATTATCCCTCATAAAGCTAATCCAATGGCTCTAATTAATTATAATAAAGTGGAATCCATGTGAGCTAAAGCTAACCAATGAGAGTTTTCCTTCTAATATTGTAGGAGGATTAAGAAAAAAAATTAAAAATAAAACAAAGGGGTGGGGGCGGTTTTTGAAGGGAAAAGAGAAGAGAAGAAAAGATCAAAAATCAAATGCACTTATGCAAAATGAGTCACAACTCTATGAATGAGTCATTAACCTAGCATGAGTGAGTCACTAACCTAAACATGCATGAGTCACTAACCTAGGCATGGAATGAGTCACAACTCTAGTGAAGACTTTGGAGGTTGATGGAATAGGATCATGTACTAGACTTAATGACTAATAAAGGGGATGGAAGAGGATAGAAGAGTGAAGAAAAAGCAAGAAGGAGGGAGAGTGTGTGTGTGTGGCGTATTGTGTGTGTGTATTGTGTGTGTGTGTGTGTGTGTGTGTAGGAGAGAGGGAGAGGAAGAAAAGTCAATGTTGTAGCCAATAAGAAATTAGATAATTAAGATAATTAGGATAATCCAAGAAACTAATTCTAGACATAAACAAATGAAAATCCATACAAACTAAATTGTATCTTGAAATCCATTAGCCATTGATCAAATACAAGAAGAGATTATGAAAAAGCATAATTCAAGCTTAAAAATGAGTATAACCAAGGTCATTTCCCCAAATTTTGCAAATTGATACCGAATGAGAAAGCAAGTGATATTGGTCTCTAAAGGAAGCTAAGAACTTCAAGATTTCAAAACCAATGAGAAAATGGGATTAAAACTTCATTAGGATCCTCAAATAAATTCTTTTCTAGTGATTCCAATTAGTGATATTCAAGAAGGGAGGAATTGATAGCTTAATTAAGAAGCTAATACACTTGGCAATTTTGGAAGAGGATAGGGTGAGTCATAAAGTAATGGAAGAGCCTAGAAGGGGGAGGTGTAGGGCTAAGATGAGTGCTCCCAATTACCCTAAATCCAAAGGCCAAAAATGCTTAAAAGTTGTTAGGGAGTTAACTCCCCAAATCACTATAAATAGGCACCTTGGCTTCATCATTTCCTCACACCAAACCAAGCTTGAACAAGCTAATTCTAAGAGTAAGAGAGTAAGAGAGAGTCTTGAAGAAAGGAGGAGCAAAGTTCTTGGTAAGTTCCCTTGCTCTAGCTTTGAGTTCTTTAGCTTTTAGTCTTTAAATTCTTAGATAGAAGTAGTGTAGATCTTAAATATTCTAGAATAATTTTAAATTCATGTTTTTATGGTTAAAATCGGCTTTATTTCGAAAAATTGATGAAGAAGGGGTTTTTGAAAAATTTCCGGAAGAGAAACATCAAAGTAACGAAGTTCTAGCGAAATTTCATCGGTTATGGAATTTCTGAATCAGTGATAAAAATGCTTATATTTTATGTTGAAAAAGTGGTTGGAAAATTCTGGGAAAATTCATGGTAAAAGTAGACATATTTGGATTTTTAAATATGTTAAGAACATGTCAAAATGATTTTTGTACAGTGAGATAAAAATCCTCAAAGTTAGGCTACGAATTTCTGGGAAAATGCTGGGCAGATGCTCAAAACTTAAAACCTGGGAATGGACCGTGTAATCTGGGCAAAATTTATTATTATTTCTTGAAAGTAGACATCCTAAGGATTCCAGGGAATTTTACGGATCCTTGTTTCGATTTTTCTAGAATTAGTTATGATTTTTCAAAGTTAGGAGAAAATCAGCCCCAAATGCTGTGCATCAGCGTTTTTTTTCCCGAAATTTAAGGAAAAATAATTAAATAATAAATACACCAGGGGTAAAATGGTCATTTATGGCTAGGATATCTATTGGGATATTGGTTGTGAATTAATAGATGCGATATTACCCTCATAGGAAATCTGTGATCGCTACCCAACAGACAACGTACCGTGCTCATCAAGCAAAGGTACGGACGCGTACTGTAACACTAACTCTAATGCTTATTGTATACTTATATGTGATAGATAGTCTGAGACTCTATTTTCAAAAAAGTTGTGCATACATATACAGCTATGTACGGGTTATAGTCATGATAACGCCGTTGAGTTTTCCTAGCGCTGAGGACACGATAGGCCATCATGGCACTGGTGAATAGTGCAGACTGGATTAACATGAATGTGTGGTTACTGTGTTTGTTAATATGGTTGAGATGTGATTATGCTGTATTGTCATAAATATCTGTCATACATAACTGTTACATAAGCATGAGGTTAACTGTTACCTGAGGTTCAATGGAAATTGAACCTCAGCTCTTACCATAGCCTCAGGTTTTGGAGGAGGCAGAGTCGCTGACAAGGGTAAGCAGCTTGCATGAAGACTCGAACGGAGAATTGTTCTTTTGATGTGTTTTTTTAGTCATAATACTTGAATATTCGGATAATTGTATTAGTATCAAACACACCATCGATGAATGTTTTAAAAAGAAGAATCTATTCCGATACCACTCTGATTAAATTCTTTTGAACTCTGATAAATCGTTTTCGAAACCACCTTTAGAAAATTGGGATGTTACAATACTTATTTTAAGGGGTGTTAATGGAGCAAGTGCGTGCTGCATAAACCAAAGACCTCTAGATGATCCTCAGGAGCTTCCACCATAAGGTCATACCTAGTTGCTTGGTTGGGCTCTTTATCTAGTTATCATGCCGCAACATTCATTTAAAGAAAACACAATGCTGAACAAACTAGGGTTTAGAAAAAGAAAATGCCCTAATAAATATAATGCTAGAATTTACGGGCTAAAACAAGAGCTATAGTCTGAAAGGCTTTTGATATGAAAGCCTAGAATATGAAAGCCAACTAATAATTATATACTGAACTTCGGTCTCAACATGAAAAATAGAAATATTAATCTTTATCCCTTATCCATACACAGTCCTATCAACAATGATTTGAAGAAAAAGTTGACATATTTTGTCGGCTACTTTTTCTCCTAAACAACAATGAAGAAGCATAAACAAGAATAGAAAACCAGAAACTAGATTATTAGAGGCACAAGATTGCCATATCTGCTATTCAAGATGGCCCAAGGTTTTCTTGATAAACCTTATCAAGAACCAATGGCTCCCTTGCAGAAGAATGAACCCATAATTTCTTCCAAATTGACTGAACCCATAATTTCTTCTAGAAATGCTTAATGCAATGCAAAAATGGCTAGAAAATGGTAGTTGGGCCCCACAAAAAGGTTTGAAACATCTTTAACATGTAATAGAAAGAACCAATATGTTATATCTTTGACAGGCATCCAAATTCAACAAAAAGCACTAAAAACAACCAAGACATTTATGGTTTCAAAAATTTTAATGATTACGTATGTTATGAGGAGGAGGAAGAACTTCAAACTCACTTTCCTTTTTTTTTTTTTCAACAGGATTTAAGTGCTTTCAACCAAAAATTATAAGGGTACATATTTGGTCTGATGGAACTTGACTAAAAAAAATATTAACAAAACCTCCAGTATCACTGAATAAATGAAAAAAAACAGCAGCAACCACATAACGCATCTAAACATGTAAAAAGTTTTCAGATACCGTTAGAAAAGTATACACAGTTTGCTGAATGCGGGTGGGAAAAATCAATTTCGCAGAAGCATCGTTGCATTTAAATCACTAGCTTGATTTTACTAAGGCAATCTACTGTATATGTGAAAGCACACCTTAATATCTCAACACCCATTCCACAATTGCACTAAGAATCAGATTCTTTGAATAAAAACCTAAAATCGAGAATAAAAAAGATAAGACCAACCTGAAATCAAAGTTGCGATAGGCAAGATTGAACGACGAGGGCACACGTAGAGACCACAAGCGCCAACAAGCAGGGAAGATCGGACGATGAGAGTACGCAGAGACCAGAAACGCCGAGCAAAGCGATAGCGAAAATCGAGAGCAAGCATAGATCTAGAACAATATTGTAGAGGGAGAGAGGGCATCAACTTACGAGATGTGGCCGGAGGAAGAGATCGGCGAGGACCTGCGGACGCTGGAGATGAGGGATACTAGTCGATGATTTTTTTTTAGGGGATAGAATCAGAGAATGCGGGAGAATGAAACGAGGGAAGGGTTATAATTTCTCAAATTTTTTTTTTGGATTTTTGCTACGGAATTGAAAATCCGTCGCAAATTGCTACGAATTTTCAATTTCGTAGCAAAATTTTGCGACGGAAGATTTTTTCCGTCGCAAATTGCGACGGAATTCATTTTCCGTCACAAAACTTTGCGACGGATTTACTTTTCCGTCACAAATTGCCCATTAGATTTTTTTTTTCCTTTTTGAGTTTTGCTACGGATTTATATTTCTGTAGCAAAATTTTGCTAGGGAAAAATAAATCCGTAGCAAAATTTTACGACGGAAAAATAAATTCGTAGCAAATTGTGGGCTTTTTCCCTCCAGGATGTCGGATTTTTTTTTTTGAGTTTTGCAACGGATTTTTTTTTCCTGTAGCAAAATTTTGTGACGGAAAAATAAATCTGTAGCAAATTGGCGGGCCTTTTCCCTCTAGGACATCGATTTTTTTTTTGGAGTTATGCTACGGATTTATTTTTCCGTAGCAAAATTTTGCGACGGAAAAATAAATAATTTTGCTACGGAAAAATAAATCCATAGCAAAATTTTGCGACGGAAAAATAAATCCGTAGCAAAATTTTGCGACGGAAATATAAATCCGTAGCAAATTGTGATAGATTTCGATTTTGTCACAAATTTTGTCATAAATTGCGACGGATTTTTTTTCCGTCACAAATTCCATCGCTGTTTTGGCTTTTCTAGCAGTGTACTAAACTAGCTAGAAATCTTTGAGTCGTTATCCTCACTGCCCACTGCTAACCCCGTCCTTTGAAACCTGTTTCACTGTAAATCTGCTCCCCCGAATGATCATCACAGTCATGCAAACACAAAAGCAGCAAAGTTGGTAATCCTAATCAAAATACAATTCATATAGCCCATATATGACAAACAATTCAAATATATAATCGCATAGCACTACAAAAAATTTCAGATTTTGCTAAGGAAAAAATCCGTAGCAAAATGGTTTTGCTACGGAAAAATATGGATTTTCCGTAGCAAAACCATTTTGCTACGGATTTTGCTACAAAATTTTTCCGTAGCAAAATTCTTCGTAGCAATTTGCGACGGAAATTCCATTCCGTCGCAAATTTGCTACGGAAATGGAATCCGTAGCAAATTTGCTAAGGAAAAAATTCCGTAGCAAATTTGCTACGGAAAATATTCTGTAGCAAATTGCTACGGAATTTTTTCCGTAGCAAATTTGAATTTTGCTATGGAAAAAATTTCCGCAGCAAATTCTTTTTTTTTGTCTTTTTTTTGTCTTTTTTTTGGGTCTTTTATTTATTTATTTTTTTTTATTTTGCAAATTTCCCCATACTTGATCGTTTCCTACAGAAACAATTTCTTAGCAAAACTAATAATTATTTTTTTAAAAAATATATTTTTTAATTTTAAAAAATTGAGTACAAAAAGTAGTGATTCATGGATATAATAATAATTATAAGGAGTGCACATTAAGAGTAATCTAACAAATACCAAATACTAAAAAGTAGTCTAACAATGTTACAAAGGGCAAATTCTAAACAGTAGTCTAAACAGCAGCATTGTGATCATCATCATCATCACCAGCATGGTCATCATCACCAAGAGCCGACCCCGAACCCTTGTTCATTAGGGACTTGAGTTGAATCTGCATCTGCCTCATCATCTCCTCTTGCATCCGCCTCATCTGCTCCTGCATCATCTCTCATTCCTTAGCCATCCGCTCCTCCATCATCTCTCGTTCCTGAATCATCATCTGCCTCATCTTTTCTTGCTCTTTAAGCATCCGCTCCTGTTCCTGAGTCATCTGTGCTGTCAAAGCCTTCATCTTCTTCATCTCATCTGCAAAAACAATATCAAGTACATTTATTATTTGGACTTCATTTGAATGGACAAGAGAATGGAAATTATCAATATCAAATACATTTACCTGCAGAAACATCTTCAATGCCGGATGAGGAGCGCTTTGTTGGCTTCAGTCAGCTAGCAGCGGCACCGTATCCAAAGACTCTCCCTTTCTTGTCAAATCCACCTGCAGCCTCAAAGAACAGACTATCATTATCGGACACAGAGGATGAGGGGTCAGTCTCACACTGTGAGTCTCTCTCCTGCGACAGCTTCGTATAATTTTCCTACAAAGACAAAAATACATAACAAATAAGACATGTAAAATGAAATAAATATTGTGGTGCATAAAACAAGTAATAAATGCAATAAATGTCTAACCGCTATTGTGTGGGCCCTTGAGTTAATCCATTCCCTCTCATCACTTCCTTCAGACTGTTGGGAATGGGTCCGCTCAAAGGCAGCCCAACCTACCGACTCTGGAGGAACCCCAGTCTCTGCCTGCAAACGCAAATGATGATCATAGTTAATTACTTCAAAGTACAAAATATTGAATACCTAAATAGAAAATAACGTGTACTCACAAGTTTCTGTCTCCACTCAGTCATCGGAATGCAGCCGCCAATATATGACGGTCCTTCCATTTTGGCCCTATTTTGCTTATTTTTCGCACGCTTCTCCTGAAACTTTTCATTGGTGGCCCAATTGTCAAATAATTCGTTTGCAGTGTCCTGTGGAAGCCAATTTCTCCTGTCTCTTGCCTCTCTCAAGTTATAAAGCTTTTGAGACAACCACCGGGCTGCCCTGGCGTTATAAGCTTTTCTCAGAGCTTCACGATGTTCAGGCAACGACATATGCTTCCTCTGAAAATCAACAACGAACAATTAGTGCGGTAATTTGTAAAAGTACTTAATTAATAACCATAAACAAATAACTTACCATAAACTCATCGAACCAAGCATCTCGATTTTCTGTAGGAATCGCTGTCCAGCTGGTCCAAGCTTGATTGTAGTTACAGAATAATTGGTCCAAGATGAAAGCCATCATCGGATCACGAGGCACAAAGCTAAAGACAGAGGACATCATGCAAATATTATTAGCATACAAACCAATTAGAGAAGGGATTAGTAACATTACTGGTAACTTGGCATGACTTACTAGTCGTTGTTAGGACAGATCCAAAGCATCCTTGTCGAAGGATCTGTTGTGCCCCAGATCGGTGTATTGGAGGAACTACCTTCTTCCCCGACGTGGCTCTGAGGCGACTGGGTGTGCTAAGCAAGGAATGTGAAATATTAAAGATGTTTGTACATAGATGGTTTCATTAAACTAAACATATGTAAATCAATCAGAATTAGGCTAGTAAACCTGTTGTCCCATTTGCTGCAGATCAGTGGGGGTAGACGGTGACGACGACATATACAACGACGGTGAAGATGCCAAATAGCCCGACGGTGACGATGTCATATTAAACGGTGGCACCTCTGGGGCACCGCCCCGCCCTCTGCTTACAGAAGGGGCAGATGACGACGCCTTACCCCCTCTGATAGGATGGGGCCGGGATCGACCACCACCACGTCCACTACCTAAAGATCCTCCTTGATGCTCCATCTCTGAACACTTATAGACATTAGGTCAAAGAATAAAAAAAAACTACAAAGATATTTAGGGTTGATTACAGTAGTGAAGTAACAAAGTATGTAGTATAACAGATCGTCAAAAACAAAGAACTAACAAATCTCAACCGGACGATTCCTGTTCATCGACTTCTGCTTGCCCGTCTTCCTCTGAAGTCTCATAGTCGTCGAACTCAGATTCACTGTCAGAGTAAATCAATTCTGCCTCATCATCTGATTCCTCATCGTCAATTTGTATATGAATCAATTCTAAATCCGCAGCAGAATCAAAGAGATTGCTTGGTATTTTATTGTCTTCGATGTTTATGGGCAGTAGATGTTCCACATCAGCTTAGAACGGTTCAGCCATACCGTCATTTGAATCCGACTCTTTCGACTTCGGTATGATATTTCGTGCTTTGGTTTTAATAACCCCCCTCCACCCTTGGCGGGATGTGGGATATAATGTATAGTAAACTTGTTCTGCCTGTTGAGCAAGGATGAATGGGTCATAACCAACCGCATATCTCCTTGTCCAGTGGATCTCAATATTTCCATGCTTGTCCATTTTTGTCCCACGCGGACTGTTATCAAACCACTCACACTTAAAAAGGGTCACCACATTGTCCCACGGATATTTCAACTGAATTGTCACGTAACTTCCCGTAGTAGACAGTCTCCACCCCGTCAACTTGGTCACCTCGACAACATACACCGTAATTGCAACATTGTGTACCTGCATCCGTGTCAACAGTTGAAAACCGATACCCATTGATTATATATTTGCTGCATTGAGTAACACTAATTGGAGCTCCATAAGATAAACTCCACGCAACTTCATTGGGATCTTCTCGATGTTTCGCGAAATAGGTTCGAAACCATTTTGGAAACTCAGAGTTCGTGAATTGATCAACCTGGGACATTGACATTGAAGGATTTTCCGATCGGACCCAATTAGAATAGTAACTGCAAAAAGATATATATATATATATATATATGAAGTTAATACTTTAATACTTATCGTAATAGTAAAACGGAAAAACAAAAATCTTACTTTAAGTACTCGACGACCTCTTCACAGTTGTTTAGAATGTACCACTCCGCTACTTGCTTATCTCTTCCGTCAAGAGTTGATTTCCAATGTTTTCCCACGACTCGCCCTGGATAATTAAATATTGATTTTTGATCCCTTGTATCACCGGCATCGTTGCGAGGTACCCTTCTCCATCTTGACATCATTTCAGGGGGATGATAGTATGACGAAAATTTAGCGGCCTCTTCGACTAGATATGCTTCAGCGATAGATCCTTCAACGTGGGTTGGATTTTTGATCTTCTTCTTAAGTGTGCGTAAAAACCTACAAGGGAATATCATAGGGTATTTATAAACTAAAGTACCATGTTTTTCAATTAATAACAGATCGAAAGACATATATATTACCTCTCAAATGGATACATCCATCTATATTGTTGTGGGCCTCCTACCCTTGCTTCGTAAGCCAAGTGAACGGGCAAATGTTCCATTGAGCCAAAAAAGGTAGGAGGAAACACCGTCTCTAACTTGTATAGCATTATGGGCATACTCGCCTCCAGGAGCCGTAACTTTTCAACATTAAGCTCTGAAGCACAAATTTCTCTAAAGAACATGGAAAAATCCGTTAGAATAGACCATATTTCCTTCGGTAGTGCTTTGAAGGCCCAAGGCAACAATCTCTGAAAAAAAACATGACAATCATGACTCTTCATCCCGAAGAACTTCCCCTCGTGCATGTTGACACATCTTTTCAAGTTTGACGCATAACCGTCCGGGAGTTTCAAATCTTTTACCCATTGCAACAATTCTAAATTATGCTGTTTGTTTAATGTGTACGGTGCTCTAGGTTTGGAAATCCGTCCCCTGCCATCCTGCACCAAATGCAAAGCAGGCCTTCTGCAAATCTCTTGTATGTCGAGTCTTGCGTTGACTGTGTCCTTCGTCTTGCCCTTGGTGTCCATCACGGTGTACAGAATATTGTCAAACACATTCCGCTCAATATGCATGATATCGAGGTTGTGTCTTAACAGTTGATCTTTCCAATATGGTAGTTCCCAGAAGATGCTGCGTTTGTTCCAATGATGATCAACACCATATCCCTCAGGTTCGCTAGAAGCAGCCCCCTCTTCGACATTTGGAATGTACTTGACCCTATCCCATATTTCTTGGCCACTTAAACGAAGAGGTTGATCTGCTCATTCGACAACATTCCGCGTGAAGTCTTTTCTATTTGTCCTGTACGGATGATCGGGGGGTAGGAATCGCCGGTGCCTGTCAAACCAACAGACCTTGTGACTGTGTTGCAAGCTATAAGCCGTATTCTGTTCAAGACATACCGGGCATGCAAGCTTTCCCAACGTTTGCCAGCCACTCAACATCCCATATGCAGGGAAATCATTTATCGTCCACATTAAGGTAGCACGCATTGTGAAATTCTGACTCAATGATATATCATACGTAAGAACCCTTTCACTCCACAACATCTTCAACTCGTCTATCAAAGGCCTGAGGTACACATCTATCTTCTTTTTTGGGTTGGATGGCCCAGGGATTAACGCGTTCAGGAACAAAAACTCTCTTCTCATGCACATAGAAGGTGGGAGGTTGTACGGTGTCACAATGACAGGCCAACAGGAATAATTCCTGCCCGTTTTATCAAAAGGAGCGAACCCATCCGAACATAGACCAAGACGAACATTTCGAGGATCCATAGCAAAGAAAGGATTCGCCTCGTCAAATTTACGCCAAGCTTCAGCATCCGAAGGATGCGTCACAAAGTTTTCATCCCTGTGATGCTCCCGATGCCATCTCATGTGAGCAGCTGTTTGTTCTGATGCATATACAATCTCTGAAGTCTGGGCACCAGAGGAAAGTAGTGCATCTTGCTTAACACTTGACGGGTCATCTTCCTTCCTTTCCTCACAACTGTATATCTGTCATGTCCACAGAATCTACAATTGGTCAACTCAGCATCATCCTTGTAATACAACATACATCCCCTAGGGCAGTAATGAATTTTTTCACACCCAAGCCCAAGCTCTTTCACCTTTTTTTTTGCTTGGTAAAAATCCTTCGGCAAATTATTGTCGTTGGGAACAACCTTGCTTATGATCTGCATCATTTCATTGTAATTCCTCTCACTCATATGGTGATCAGTCTTCAAGCTTAGTGTTGCTAGGGTAGCCGATAGCGATGAATATTCACTATTTTCAAAGTGTTCACAACCTTCCCATAATGGACGTTGCGCTTCTTGAAGCATTTTATAGAACCTATCGGCTTCCGGATGAGGATCCTCTCCCATGTATTATGGTTGAGCATGTGTATCGGTCTCCTCTCCCATGTATGACGATTCAGCATGAGTAACAGTATCAAAATATCGGCCGATCGACGGTCCCGCAGCATCCATAACCAACTGCTCATATTGATTAAGGTTGTCCCGATGACTACTGTCCCCGTAATAACCACTAGGTGTCGGTGTCTGTCGGACTTCGCCATGATATTCCCAACACTCATAATGCTTCATGAATCCCCTTTTACACAAATGGATTTTGACCTCCTCAAAATCTTCAAATCTTATACACCTTCATTTGACACATGGACACCTGATCTCCCTACTTGAATTAGTTGAATGTGTCGTCGCAAAATTGATGAACTCTTGCAAACCCGCCAAGAATACTTGAGTTAGTTCTCTTCTCTCAGTTAGGCGATTGTACATCTAACTTCTATCATGGTTGCCATCCATATTTCCTAGCTAGTTCAGTTACTAACTTAATTAACATCTCAACATGTCACAAATATATAAAAGTGGTCAATTCAACAGAATAAGTATTTAATATAAAATTTATCAATTTACAAATTATTTTAATGAAAAAATCATTGATTTGAAATTATAAAATGCAATTGGTATTTTTTTTTTCCATGTATACTTTTTTAGTAATATTTATAAGATATTTTTAAAAAGAATTCTTAAGCGAATAATTTTTACTGCTATTTTTACTAATGTTTATAAGATATTTTTAAAATTTATCCATTTTTTTTTTCAATTTTCATATTTACGCCTTCTAATGTTTATTGCTATCTTTTGCTACTTTTTTCATTTAAGCGTGAGTTTATGTTACACCTCTCTAGAAATTTTGAAAAATACTGTAGTTATATTTTTTGATTTATGTGTCAAAGCCTTAAAAAAAAAAGCGAAAGTAGCAATAAATTAGGAGCTTGAAATTATTGTTGGAAATAATTATTGAGTTGGTCCCAGCTGTGTTAGGGTTGCGTGATCACGTGGATCTCTAATATTCAATATGCATTGTTACTGGATGAATTATTAGGTGTCTCTCATTTAAAATAAATTGACGCATTTAATAATCGAATCAATTAGTAGTATAAATTATTGCAATTCATTTTTAAATAAATTATAAATTATTGCATATAAGCATGTAATACAAGATGATTCCTCATTATTGTAACTCTCTCTTTTTTTTCTTCTGGGAAAAACACGATCACTATGACGCGTAATCAGAATTTTTCTTAATCTCTAAAAATTTACAAATGAGATCAACACAAAAAATAATAATAATCTAACTAAAATTACAATGATTAGTAATTAAATGTTACATGCACAAATTTTGTGAAAGACCATTCTATATGAAACAAGAAAAAATATTCTCTGACTAAAAAAAAATCATATATCCCTATAAAAGAAAACGAAAAACTATGGTGCATTATTATCAAAATAAATACTACTTTTGATATTCTAAATTGGAATGGAAACAGTACAAAATACAATTCTATACGTTTATTAAAACCCAGTAATTAAAAAAAAATCATGGAATCTCCTACACACTATAAGTATAATCCAAATTAATAAACACATTGAATATTATATTCTTCATGTAATTAATATATTTAGCCAAAGAAGAAACTAAAAAAAAAAAATTAAACTCATGAAATTGATAATCTTCTGCCAACATACATATTTCCACTATGAACAATAATAACCACTAATGAATAATATCATAATTTTAACATACAATTTTTTCATCATACAAAAGAGACTATAAAAATATAATGCAACATTAAAATTCTTACAAATACTCACAAATCAACATTCATAACCAATGATAAATAATTTAATCAACAATAAAGAAATAACACAAAATATTTAAAAAGATATGTCATGTAGAAATTTCACTCAGGAGAACCAATAATATTTTTCACATCATTTTATTATAAATAAAAATAATACTCAAAAAAATAATAAATATAAAAAAAACGGTGGTACAACCAAAACAAATAAGAGAGGAAACTTACTTGGAATAGAAGTGCAGACGGTACTAGTAAGGGAAGAGGAGGAGGAGATACTGCCAGAAAATCACTGATCGGAGCACAAAAATACACCACTGGAAAATAACAGATAATAGTGTTAAATAGAAGGAAAAAAAAAGGGACATGGCTGAAAAAAAGAAAAAAAAATATACCAGCTGCAAATCGAGCAGCTGGCGAGGGGAGGGGCCGGAAAGGGGAGGGGGGAGCTGGGGCTGGAAAGGGGAGGGGGGAGCTGGGGGTGAGGGGGAGCGCGAGCTGGGGGCAAAGGGGAGGGGGTCGACGGAGCTAAGGGTGGTGGACCTAGGGGCGACGGGGTTGCCACGAGCTGGGGGCGAGGGGGAGGGGGCAGCTGGGGTTTCTGGAGCTGGGGGAGGGGTAGCTGGGGGCGACGGAGCTGGGGGGAGGGGTGAGCAACGGCTTAGCTGGACGCGGGAGGGACGAGATGACGAAGGAGGAGAGGCTTTAATTAGCCAAAATTGCGACGGATAGTGTATCCGTTGCAATTTTGCGACGGATATCATCATCCGTCGCAAGTGTGTCGGCAACACACTTGCGACGGATCATTTATCCGCCGCAAAATTGCGACGGATAATGATATTCGTCGCAAAGTGGCGGACATACTTTGCGACGGAGGACGATGTCCGTTGCAAACTGGCGGACCTTGTGTCCGCCACTTTGCGACGGACGTCATATTTGCGACGGATATTTGTTCCGTCGCAAATTTTGCGACGGAACATACTGTCCGTCGCAATTTTTGTGACGGAATAGGGAATCCGTCACAAATTTTGCGACGGACATGCTATTCCGTCGCAAATTGCGACGGAAAACTCTATTCGTCGCAAATTGCGACGGATAAATTTCCGTAGCAAAAATCCGTCGCAATTTCTAGTTTTTTTAGCAGTGTAGCAATTAAATCAAATATCAATTTCAATAATCATCATATATACATTCACATCTAATCAAAACATTATTCATTATTCTTATTAAATTCATGATAGACCTGGGAAACCCTGTCAGTCTATTTAGTGGGAAGAGAACCATGGTAGACCCGAGAAACCCTGCCAGTCTACCCTGTGACCCGGGAAACCCTACCAGTCACAAATCATCAATTTTGGTCATCATCAAAACATCTATTCCTAGTGTGCACACCTCTTCCTAAAGTTGCTACTAGTATCCCGGGAAACCCTGCCAGATATCACTTTGAGAAGAACAGATAATGTCTTTTCACATCATATAAATATCGAAGGCATAAAGCCCAAAGGTTGTGTTCATCACTTTAGGAGGTATCATTTCCAAGACTATCTTCCCACCATTATTTCATTACAATCACACACAATTAGGAAATTCAACCTTGTCACAGTCATCAAATTTCATTAAATACATCAGTTACTCAAGGCATCATAACTTTCCAACTATTCAAGAGTATAATAATTCAAATATTCGATATAAGATCCAGCTTATATTATAACTCAAATATCTATATGAGAAAGTCCAAATTCAACAATCATTCCCATAATCATAAATTATAGGGTATCAAGATCATAATTTCCACAACTATTCAGTAAGACTCATATCGTACACATATATCACATTAAACAAAATTTCATATCATGCCAACCCTAAGGTATACCTTGGATCATAATTACCCTATTCAAATTAACCTAAGATCTCTAGAGATGATGCCCACAACGACACCACACCACACCCTCCATTTTTCTGTCACATTTTCCATTATACACAAACCTATATTTTCCCACTTGATTATTTAAATTTCAACGGTTGATAAAAAGAGCGCTAATATTCTTCCCCAACCGTAATGGAACTTTCTACGTTGCCTCACTCACCGACTCCATCGAATTTTCTGGAAACTTCCATCCTTTTCTACTCCGTTCCCTCCATAAATCAAACTACGCTCCGCAATCTCTTCACTACTGTTTGCCTCTTCTGATTCAGCGTTTACACTTTTCTCAGTTCTTGGTTCTTGATTCTTGATCAGCAAGTCATTTTCGCAAACTCATCGCCATGGATGAAGATGCCATTGCTAAGGTCTGCGAGTTCATTGTCCCAAGAATACGAGCCCAATCTCGTATGAATGCCTTGTCGTCCAGAACACCTATGCCTCGAGGAGGTGCTATTTTTGAAGTCTCAAGAATTCAAGATGCCAAAATTGCACAAGAAGCCGGTGCGTGTGCTATCGTCCTTTCACAGTCAATTTGCTTTTGCAGTTCGCGAATGATTGATCCGTCTCTCATCGCAAAGTTCAAGGAGGCTGTGTCGATCCCCATAATTGCGAGGGTTATGGTCGGGCATGTCGTGGAAGCCAAGATTCTTCAAGCTGCTGGTGTCGATTATATCGATGAAAGCGAGATCCTAGGAACAGCAGACAAAGAAAATCACATCAACAAGCGCAATTTCACGTGTCCATTTATATGTGGGTCTACAAATCTTGACGAGGCGTTGGAGAGGATCACGGAAGGTGCAGCGATGATAAGGACACAAGGCATAGTATCAATTTGTGGTGATATTGCTACGACAGTGCAGAATGTGAGGTCTGTCATGGAGGACATAAGGCTTCTCCAAAATATGAGCGAGGGGGCACGCTTAGAATTCTCGAGGATGACAGGGGTACCTTCTGATCTGGCAGCGCAAACGGGGCGAATGGGTAAGCTTCCCGTCATACACTTTGCCGCCGGTGGCATTGTAACTCCGGCCGATGCTGCTTTTATGATGGATTTGGGATGTGATGGTGTGTTTGTGGGACCAGAAATGTTTGATTGGCCTGATCCTTACAAGCGAGCTAGGGGAATCGTCATGGCTGTTAATCGCTACAATGATCCTAATGCGTTGGTTGTGGCCATGTCAGGTCTCAACTTGTAGTCATGACAGGATAGGGCATTTTGGTTGCGCCAGTGTCTAATCAAACAAATCGTTGGCCTATACATCATTTAGCACATATAGTTGTATCAGTAACGCCATTTATGTGGCTGAGCATATAGATTTTTTTTTTTCCTGTTACGAGAATTCAGTATGTACTTCTTCTATATCTCTTTTCTGCTCTACATATTGATTTGAGATGGCTGTTCCATTTATCTTGTCGCTCTGAATTACAAAGATGAGTTGATTGTTGCCTTTTATGTGAAATTTCATTTCATAGAATGACATTATATGTGAGTGAGTTTACTAGTAATAGTTTTGCTACCTTGATTTTAATTTGGCTTTACCATTCATTGTACGTTTTATTGCCTTCGTGAGTTGGAAAAAAATTAAGTTGGGTGCCTGTAATGTTAAGCTCGTTTAACTTTTAGGCAATGAATAAGCCTCGAGTTCTTAGAAACTTGTGGGGCTTTTAATGTAATAATAGTTGATAATGACGATGATATAAATTTACAGTTGTATCTTTAGATGTATGGTCTTCTTACTAGGGCCTAATTTTTTTCTATGTCTACATTGTGATTACACAGTGGATATTTTCATTCTTTTAACAAAATATTAAACAATTTACGGAAAAATTCTTGACCTTCCATCTTCGTTTGAACTTCGTTGCTCACTACAATGGTGGCGCTTCTAAGTTTTCTATCTCTTATATGTTGAATGAGTATTTAATACCGCATTCAGCCACTTTGAAAAACAGATGTCAAGGGCAATATTTGTAGAAAAACAAGAGAGACACTCTCATTCATTGAGGGATATCTCATTTAAGTATGATGGGTGAACATGTCTTTTTTAAATAGTGTCTTAAAGGGAAATTAAGATGATGTACGTCTCTGAATTAGAGACGTGGTATAAAAGACCAACTTCATTGAGTGTTTCTAATTTACTAATTTGCTCAACTTATGAATGCTGCAACCATACAACTTGCCAACTTTGTATTAAACATCCTCAGAAATTCCATATGGCAAGTACATTAGGCAATGATAATCAAATGTGAAATCTTACTAATTGGTGCCTTATAATAAGAATTAAAGAAAGTAGGTAGTAGTAGGTACACAAGCACAACCCCGAAGTAAAGAATGGGTGTGTCTGTATATGTATACACACACACAATTAACCTAATAACCCACGCGACTACAATGAGTATTAATGAAAAGATGGGTTCAATATAGTTGGTAGTATTAGGTACACAAGGAGGGAGGGAGGGGGAGAGAGGGAGAGAGAGAGAGAGAGAGAGAGAGAGTAAAATCTAAAAATAATATTTTTTAAAAAAGGAGAAAACCCTGGATTTGAAAGTTTTAATGGACATAAACATAGTATTAAAAAAAAGAGTGTGGAGCTCATGATGAAACAAAATAAATAAAATATATATACCCCTTCCAACTTCAAAACGTGATGAAGAGGATAGTTATGATTAGATAAGATATACCACTCTCATACTGTTGATAAGTCCAATTTTATTTTTGTGAAAGTAAACTTATAAATAAGATCAGAGTAATAAGTATTAAAGAAATGGAAGGAGAATAACAAAAGGTGAACAGTTGAAAAGACAGGTTCAGAAGGAGCAAAGGATTTGAAAAGTGAAAGAGAGAAAAGTGGACTTACATGTAGAGGTGAGCAAAACACTCGAAACCTGTGGATCTGTCCGTGTCCTGTGGTTTTTTGGACCGTTTAAGCCCGCCCAGATGGGGTCCATAATAGGTACGGGCTGCCCCGTACCCGTGTATATTAAACGGGGGCGGGAACGGGTTAGGGCACGGGGTATCCTGTGTCCGCCGGTATAAATTTATATATTTAAAATATATTAATTTTTCATCACACATTACAACATTGGCAATTGGTGTCGTGGCAAGGAATGGGTTCATCGGCCTTAAAGTATGTGGTTCCATCCCTGGACCCAAAAGTTGCCAACTTTTTTTCTACCTCGCACATTTTTTAAATTTTTAAACATTTTAAATCTCAAAATTTTAAAAACCCTAACTGTTTACTTTACTCTAATTCCCTCTTCCCTCATTACCCTTTACTTTGCCGCCTCCCCCTCCCCCTTTTGTTCTCTCTCTCTCTCCTCTCTCAATCTTCAATCGCGCGTGGCACTTATAAACCGTCCATCGACTTCATTTCTGCGACAGTCGACATCTCGCCGTTGAGCATCACGAATCTATCCATCGACTTCATTTCTGTGACAGTTGGCATCTCGCCGTCGAGCATCATGGATCTAGCCACTATATTTTATTTCATCTCATCATCTCATTTATGATCTGCTTGGATCTCTTCATTCTAAGTTTCTTTGGTGGGTTCTGATTTTGTTTTTAACTTGAAGGTATAAAAGGGGAAATTGTTGTCGATCTTTTTGGTTGTGTCTTTATCATTGGTTGTTGCTGTCGATCTCTGTGACAATCAGCATCTCGATGTCAGGCATCAAAATTCACCCACCATCTTTTCTTTCATCTCTGATCTCTTCGTTCTGAGTTTTTCTTTGGTCAATTCTGTTTTTTTCCCTTTTACTTGAAGGTGTAAACGGGGAACCTAGAAGGCTAGAACCTGTCGGAACCCGCCCGCGTTTTCCTCTACCTGTTTATCACGGGTTAAACAGGTTATGTGACGGGTATGGGCTACACTGTAACCGTGTAAAATAAACGGGTGAGACACGGGTTAGGGCATGGGGCAACCCCACCCGCTCGTTGCTCAGCCCTACTTACATGGAGCAGTTTGTGCTTAGGGTTACTCCATAACTGGGGAAGATAGGATATTTATATGAGAGAGAATTAGGATAACGGTTTGCTTTTTTATTAAAATAATAATATTTTTTTCCACCAATTTTTTTTTGTTCGGTTCCTTTTTTTAAAAAAGGGTTAAGGTGCGATTTTGCCAATGAACTATGGGCTCAAGAGCGTCCAGCACAATTAACTATTAATTGGACCTTAAATACCAACAAACTATTTAAAATATAAAATCAGCACAAATCTTGTTAGTTCCCAATGTGTTTTGATGATTACTGACAATTGTAAACAATATTAATAAGGTTTGACAAAGTTTAGAATAATTTAAACTTGTATTTTTCAATCTGTCAAAACCAAACTCGAGCCTGGATTTGACAAAGAACACAAACCTGTCAAGTTGATTTCCGAACTCGAGACTGAACCTGAAGTTTAAAATTAAACTTTTGAAAAGTTCACATGAACTCGAGCCTACTAAGGTCAAACTCGAGTTCATTCTTTCCAGAGAGTTTTTGAACTTTGAAAACATGTTAAACCTTACACTTGCTTTCTTCAAACCTCAAGTTTGAAAGGATCCAAAGAAAGTTTTAAGAGCATGAACTCGAGCTTGTCATGGCAAACTCGAGTTCATCTCTGGCGGGAGAAGTTTTCCAAACTTGTAGGTATTTTCAAAGCCTGCACTGTTCCATTGAAAGAAAAGTTTCCAGTTTGAAAAGTTTTTTTCAAATACTCAAACTCGAGCCTAGCATTCTTAAACTCAAGCCTAGTTTTGGCCGAGAGCCTCCAAAGCTTTTCAAAACATTTGAACTCGAGCCTAATCATTTTGAACTCGAGCCTAAAAGTTCCAGAGAGCAAAGAACCTTTGGATATGTTTTAAACTCGAGAGTTTGTTTTGCAAACCTCAGGTTTGTTCTTTCAAGCTAAAACGAAGTCTGCTCAAAAGTGTCTCGAACTCGAGCCTGACATTAATGAACTCGAGTTCATTTCAACCCGAGAGCTTTTTAGTTTTTCAATGACTTGAGAACCTCCAGTTTAAAAGACAAACCTCAGGTTTGTTCATTTTGAACTTACATGTTTTTAAACACTGAAGCCTCGAACTCGAGCCTGCATAAACTGAACTCGAGTTCGTGTCGAAATTTCAGAAAATTTGAATTTGGGCATTTTAGAAATCAATGTTATTTGGTCTTAATCTTCTTCAGTATTATTCTCTGATATTCCCTGCTATGTTTAACGTATTTGTTAGTGGATTTCAGAGCATTAAAGAATGTTTGGTGAGAGGTTAGAGTATAAAGCAAAAAGCAACTCAGAGCATTTATTGCAAAGCACAAAAGTTACTCCTTCTACCCAAATCCTTCTACACACGCTTACAAAGTATTTAAGGATGTTAGCTGAAACAAGAAAACCCCTCTCCAACGGATTAATTCGCAGAAAGTCAGTCTTGATGACTTGGCCAACTAGATTAGGAGAAAACAAGAGAGAGAAGACCCCAAAACCACTTCAGAACACTTGGGCAACTTCTCCAACGGTCTGATTCAAGCTACAACGGTCATTTAATGTTCTCTAGCTATAAATAGAGTTCATTAACATCTTCACAAGCTAATACAAGAACTCAGAGCGAAAATTTACTAAGTTCATTTATTGTGTATTAGCTTTCACTTGTAAAGTATCATACTTGATACAAGCACTTCAGTGTTTATCATATCTACTCTGTAAGAGAGTCAAACACTTGTAAATCATTTATTGATTGAGATAACTACAAGTCAAGGGACTTGGTAGTTAGGGTGTATTGATTACAACTTGTAAGGGGGAGTGTATTCTAGTGAGAGAACAACTCTTAGTGCAGAGTGTGTAATCATTATTGATTAAGTGGATTGAAAATCCCAAGTGAGGCTTGGGGACTGGATGTAGGTCAGAGAAAGGACCGAACCAGTATAAATTGCCTGTGTCAAGCTTTTCTTCTTACCTCCTCTGTTCTGCTCTGTTTTGAGTGTTTAAATACAGAGCAAGTGTTGAAAATTTTAAAGATACCCAATTCACCCCCCTCTTGGGTATCAAGCTCCAACTTTCAAATCTATTACAACAATTTAACGTCCGTTAAAGTGGGGGAAGATGTGTTGACCTGAGATGTTGACGTGGCAAGGAAATAAGGCTGAGTTTTGATATGGCCGTGGCAGCAAAATGGTTCACTATTCATCTCCTACTTCCATCATTTCAGTTGCAGCGGCTGAACCATTTTATTTGCAGCCTTACTGCATGAAGGAGAACCCTTGTCCCAAAAGCCAAAATCAAAAGACACGAGAATGCAAATATTGTGGTGCAAAGTGACCGGAAGAGCATGCACCTTATTGCCATTACCGAATGGCACTGGTCGAGACAGTAGCGCAAATATGTACTTCTTGGATAAATTCCGGTACCTTTTAGGAGGCATTAAATCAAGCAGATCTTGATAATTAGAGGGCAACTTTGCTTCCCACACGGAATCAGCAGATGCGGCACCACGGAAAGCTCGATTCAGGTGTGCAGCAAGGCCCCCATGGTGGATAGCAAGGCCCCCATGCCGACCAATGTCTCGAATTTTGTAGTTACTGGGAAATTGCTTCAGTATCTTGAATTTTGTTGATTTTTCTGGAGTTGTTTAGTGCAAATGACATGAATTGGTTCCTGCTTATTATGGCAGAGCTATAGTGGGGCTTGCCAATTCCCCAAATTCTACGATGATGCCTCTTCAAGGCTTTGAAATGTGTGCTCCATGTGTTTGATCTAATGCCACAATGAAGTTGGATCTCCAAACATACAGAAACTAGGCGTCGCATTTGGGAAAATAGGTTTCTAGGTCAATCTTACGACATTTAGTAACATGGTCTTGAGATTTCATAAACTTCTCTGCAATGGCACCCATGTGAGAACGTAACTAAGCAATCTGGTGCTGTGAGTTTGAACTCAATGCTATATCACTATTTGGAAGAATAATTTTTTTAGTTAAGAGTTTGATGAATCTTTTTAAATGTGATGAATTTCTCTGCAATATTTGCAACCCTATATTTTATTCCCCCATCTCTGCTAAACCCAGCAAGTTCGCTTTTTTGATTGAAGTAGAAGATGTGGTTCCATTGGATCTGAAGGGAGTGTGATCGACCACGGAAGAGTGCCAGAAGCTGGGACTAACCAGAGCCTGTAACATCCCGCCTTTTTAAAATGGGTTTCAAATGAGATTATCATAGTTTCGTAGAAATTATTCAAAGTGGCATCGAAAAAAAATTTCTTTAAAACAAACGAGTAACTGATATACATTCCCTGCTGTTGCATCTGGGTACTTATACATATAGTGGTACAACTATCCGAATACAGTGTCTAGATAAAGTAACACATCCTCCTCCCCGGTCGTGCTGCCTATCCTTGCTCTTGGTTCTAGCTCCTTCGGATCCTGAAGCTATGGTAAGAGCTGAGGTTCAATTCCCATTGAACCTCAGGTAACGGTTAACCTCATGCTTATGTACAGTTATGTATGACAGATATTCATGGCATGACAATGACAATCAATATACATATCCACGTATGAAAACAATAACAATATTTGTATCATAACCACGTATGCTAATTAGAACATAACCACGTATGAAAATCTTAGTCGAAGAGCACAACAAACAACCATCATATACAATCATACAATAAGCACTACGCGAACGCACCTTTGCCTGTTGAGCACGGTACGTTGTCGGCTGCAAGGTGATCACAGGTTTCCTATGGGGGTAATATTACGTTTATTAATTCACAACCAATATCCCAATAGATATCTTAGCCACAAATGACTATTTTACCCTTGGCGGATTTATGAATTTATTATTTCCCTTTATTTTTGAGAAAAACGCTGGTCCTTAAATCTGGGCAGAATTTTGCCTAACTTTGAAAAATCATAACTAATTCTAGAAAAATCGAAACGAGGATCCGTAAAATTCCCCAGAATCCTTAGGATGTCTAGTTCCAAGAAAAAATGATAGCCTTTGCCCAGATTCTACGGTTCATTCCCAGTTTTTAATTTTTGAACATCTGTCCAGAATTTTCCAGAAATTCGTAGCCCTAACTTTGGGAATTTTTATCTCCCTGTTCAGAAATCATTTGGACATGTTCTTTACATATTTAAAAAGCCCTATATGTCTATTTTAACCATGAATTTTCTCAGAATTTTCTAACCATGATTTCAGCATAGAATATAAGTTTTTTCATGTCTGGTTCAGAAATTCCAGAACCGATGAAATTTCGCCAGAACTTTGTTACTTTGGTGTTTTTCTTCCGGAAATTTTGCTAAAACTCTTTCCTCACTATTTTTCGAAATAAAACCAATTTTAACTATAAAAAAATGAATTTAAAACTACTCTAAACTATTTAAGATCTAAGCTACTTCTAACTAAGAATTTAAAAGCTAGAAACTAAAGGACTTGCTTATCTCTTCTTGAACTCCTTCAAGCTTCTTCCACTCTCTCTAATATTCAGATTGCTTGGTTTTGGTGTGAGTTTGTGAAGGGCCAAAGACCCCTATTTATAGTAGAAAGGTTGGGCAATGTTGTAATTATTTGAAACTTCACTCTTGGCAATTCTTGGCCATTGGATCTAGGGTATTTTAGAGCACAAATCCTAGCCCTTTAAATTGCTTTTGAGTCACCTACATGAGTCATCACAAGGTACATTATCCTCTTCTACAATTTATGACTTATTATCCAAAGGGTTTTGCTTTTTTTCTACTAATTAGATTCCATAGAAAAGAATGTGTTTAGGTAGTCTAATGAAGTTGTTTGCTCAATTACTCATTGGTTTTGAACTCTAGGAATTTTTAGCTTCATTTTGAGACCAACTTTGCCTATCTTTCCTATTGGTTCTATTTCTCAAACAATCATGAAAATGGCTTTGGTTATACTTGTCTTCATGCTTGATTTATGCTTGTTATGAATCTCAACTTGGTTTCCATACTTAGTTCAAGGATTTCAAGATATGATTTAATTTGTATAGGTTTTATTAGTTTTTATCTAGAATTATTTTTATAACCAATTTAGTTATTTTAATTATCTTTTATCTCATTGGTCCACCTATAAACCCTTGCATCATCTTCCCTACATCATCCCTTACATCACCTTATCTCCAAAGCCTTGAAAGTCTTCATTAGAGTTGTGATTCATCTCTTAGGTTAATGACTCATCTCTTGTTTAGATCAATGACTCAACTATGCCTAGGTTTATGACTCATAGTGCACATGTGTGTTTTAATTATTTAATCCATTCTTCCTCCTCTTTTTCTCAAAAAAACGTAACCCCCTCCCCTTTGTATTATTATTTTTGTTGTTTTGTTGTTTTATAGTCTTAGGAGAAATTATGTGATTGGTTGTTCTTACTTCACATGGATTAAGCTTTATTAGAAGTAATTAGGGCCTTTGGATAAGCTTTATAAGATGAATTCTTAGCCTTTGGATCATAGTTGAAATTGTTGACTTTTCAACCCTTAATTAGCATTTGATTAACATACTAATCCTAAGCTTAATTACCACTTGGTTGTTGTTTATTGGTTCATGGAAGGATTTAGGATTGCTAACAATTCTTTTAGTGTTAATCTTGGTCCCTTGTTGGTCTTTTACTTTTAATTAGCCCAACCTATCTTTAGTTGGTGGTTATTAGTGTTAATTGTAAATAATTAACTAAACCTTCCCTTAGTGCTAATTAATTGCCCTTTCAATGTTGGTAATTGTTCTTTTATTTGTTCAAGTGTTTTGGGAATTTATTATAGCATTTTATGACTTAAAATGAGCTAGGTATTAATTCTAGGGTTTTAGAAAAATCTAGTTTCTTATTTAATTATGAATTTTGAGATTTATGTTCTCTTAATTTTATCCCTTGATTAATTATAAAAATTTACATAATCATTTTGTTTTGTGAGAATCCAAAGGTCTACTAATTCCTCTTATGCTCCCCTATTTATTTGATGTGTTTTCCTAATTTTTCCTTGGCTTCTTTGGATCCTATAAAATCCCTAATTTAATTTGGGTGTTTTTTTGTATTTTTATGATATTTTATGATTCAAAACAAAACTTAGAAAAATAAAACATAGCTACCTCAAAGTCTAAGGAAAAATCACCTAATAGATAGAATAAATATATCTCAAAATTTGAGACCACATATTCACCTATTTAACATAGGTGCCATCAACCAAAATATTGTATTTATGAGAAATAACAATTTTGGGGTATTACAGAGCCATCGGAGTCAGCAACTTCTCCATCAAGAAGCTCGACATTTACGGCCATTCCTTCGGCATAGCAGCAAAAGAAGTTGCTGGATTACTACAAATCAAAAGGGACAGTCATGACTGCATTCTCACCCTTGAGGAAAGGAGCAAGCAGGGGACCCAACGACGCCATGGAGAGATTGTGGTGAAGGAAATAGCTCAAGAAAGAGGCAAGTTAAGTCAAGTGCTCAGGTTTGTCTGAGATGGCTCTACAAGCAGGTGGTCCCAAAGAGCTATTGAGTAGTCTAAGGGAGTTTCTCTGCGCCACGTCAACAATTAAAATCAACATCCTTCCCCCCAGTTTTTCTTTTCCAACCGACGTTAAATGATTTGTGCTCATTTTATATTTTAAATAGTTTATTGGTATTTAAGGTCCAGTTAATAGTTAATTGTGCTGGACGCTCTTGAGCCAATAGTTCGTTGGCAAAATCGCACCTTAACCCTTTAAAAAAAAATTCCTATGATAAGATAAGTTTACACACACTCATCTATTAAAATCATTATTTAATAAGGTATTTTATTTGTATTTATTTTTCTTTTGAACATTTTCCCCCTTCGAGCTTACACACAAATATATATAATTGTTAATTTATTATATTCTCTTTCACTAACTAAAACTTAAGCCTTAAGCTACAATTAACTCAAAGCTCTAAAAAGAATGTTAGCATATTAAAAGAGGAAAATTCCACATAAAGATTATTACATATGCTAAATGACATAGAAGTGATCCCAATATTGATATTGTTAGAGAGGAATGAGTACCCTAGCTTTCCTTTTTCAAATTAAAAGGAAATTATGAAAATGTCCCTGGGTGAGTTTTAAAATAAGGGAGAAGAAAGCGCGATTTTCAGCTCGTTTCACACATTGTCAACCATTTTCTCAGCGACTTTCTCTAGTTACTATGGCCGAAAATTCTTGTCATGAAGGGTAAGGAAGCACGTGGTGAGAGAGGAGATTGAGTTGGAACTTGTTATTGCAGAATGGAGGAGGAAGGAAGGCATCGGCGGAGGGTTTGGTTCATAACTTTGCCTTATCATAGCCATCGTTAAGGAAAATGGCAAATTACTTAAGGAAAATGATTACTTTAGAAAATGACAAGTTCTGTTATGAAAATGACAAGTTTTCTTAAGGAAATGATCACTTTAGAAAATAACCATTTCCTTTATGAAAATAACAAGTTTACTTAAAGAAATGACTACTTGAGAAAATGAGAATGCATGTAACATCCCGCCTTTTTAAATGTGGTTTTCAAATGGGATTATCAGAGCTTTGAAGAAATTAATCAGAGTGGCATCGAAAAAGGTTTTCCTTTTTTAAAACAATAACTCAATCAGAGCATAAGAATAAATTTTTTCTTTAAAAGAGCGAGTATCTGATATACATTCCCTGTTGTAGGGTTTGGTTGCTGCTACAGTGGTACACTTGTTTATGATTACAATGACTCCTAATGACTTGTCTGCCCGTGTCCTCTCGTGTGCTATTCATCCTTGTTCCTGTCCCGGGTTCCACCAGTATCTGAGACTATGAGATGGGGTTCAATTCCCATTGAACCCCAGATAACGGTTAACCTCATGCTTATGTACAGTTATGTATGACAGATATTCATGATAAAACAATAATATTCATATTCAATATTTCTCAAAAACACAATCATCATATATCCATATAAATTTACTATAATCTGTTTGCACTCTTCACCAGTGCCACGATGGCCTATCGTGTCCTCAGCGCGCTAGAAAAACTCAGACGGCATTACCAAAACTGTAACACGTATATAGCTGTATGTATATTCAAATAATTTTAAAGCAAAGTCACAGTCTATGAACATATCTACCACATACAAGTGTACCATAAGCATCAGAGTTAGTATTACAATACGCGTCCGTACCTTTGTCGGTATTCACGGCACGTTGTCGGTTGCGAAGCGATCACAGATTCCCTATGAGGGTAATATTGCATTTATTAATTTACAATCGATATCCCAATAGATATCCTAGCCTCAAATGATTATTTTACCCCTGGTGGATTTATGAATTTATTATTTCCCTTTATTATTTTGAGAAAAACGATGGTCCTTAAATCTGGGCAGAATTTTGCCTAACTTTGAAAAATCATAACTAATTCTAGAAAAATCGAAACGAGGATCCGTAAAATTCCTCGGAATCCTTAGGATGTCTGGTTTCGAAGAAAAATAATATCCTTTGCCCAGATTCCACGGTTCATTCCCAGTTTTTAATTTTTGAACATCTGTCCAGAATTTTCCAGAAATTCGTAGCCCTAACTTTGGGAATTTTTATCTCCCTGTACAGAAATCATTTGGACATGTTCTTTACATATTTAAAAAGCCCTATATGTCTAATTGAACCATAAATTTCCCCAGAATTTTTGAACCACGTTTTCAGCTTAAAATATAAGCATTTTCAGGTCTGGTTCAGAAATTCCAGAATCGATGAAATTTCGCCAGAACTTCGTTACTTCGGTGTTTCTCTTCCGGAAATTTTGCTAAAACCCTATCTTCAATATTTTTTCGAAATAAATATGATTTTAACCATAAAAACATGAATCTAAAATTACTCTAGAATATTTAAGATCTAACCTACTTCTATTTAAGAATTTAAAGACTAAAACTAAAGAACTACAAAAGCTAAAGACTATAAACTAAAAGCTTGCTTACCTCTTGAAAACCTTCCTCCTCCTTCTTGCTTCACTCTTCTCTTAAACTCACCTATTTGGTTTGATTTTGGTGTGAAGAAATGATGAAGCCAAGGGCCCTATTTATAGTGGTTTGAGGGGTTTAACTACCTAACAACTTCTAATCTTTTTTGGCCTTTGGATTTAGGGTATTAGAGAAGATCAAATCCTCACCATTTACCCTTAAAAAAACGCCACCTCTCCCCCCTTCTAGCTTCTTCCATTTTTGATGACTCATTCTCCTTCTTGGACAAGCTTGTGATGTCATGAATGACCTACACAATGTTTACCTCCTTCTATTCTTTGCATTTCACTAAATAAAGATACTTTTGGGGATCCTAATGAAGTTGTTTACAAATTTTCTCTTTGGTTTTGGGATCTACAAATTCTTGGCTTCATTTTGAGACCAAACTTGCCTATCTTTCCTATTGATTCCATTCCTTAAACAATTATGAAAATGACTTTGGTTATACTTGTTTTCATGCTTGATTTATGCTTGTTATGAATCTCAACTTAATTTTCATACTTAGTTCATGGATTTCAAGATATGATTTAATTTGTATAGGTTTTCTTAGTTTTTATCTAGAATTATTTTTGTGAACCAATTTAACTATCCTAATTATCTTTTTCCTCATTGGTCCACCTATTTTTACACCTAAGCCCCTTACATCACCCCATGCATCACTCATTACATCACCTTATCCTCTTGAAAGTCTTCTTGCAATTATGTGACTTCATGACTCACCATCCCAAGACTTGCGATTCATTGTTTTAGGTTGGTGATTCATTGCTTTAGAGTAGTGATTCATCTTCTAGGGTAGTGACTCATAGTGCTCATGTGGTTTTAATTGTTTAGTCAATTCTTCTTCTTCTTTTCCTCTAAAAAAAAACGCACCCCCCCCCCCTCCCCTATTTATTTTAAATTTTGTTTTCCACTTCTTCCTACACTCATGTGGTAATTTTTTATTGGTTGTTGCCTTATCTCATGGATTATGCTTTATTAGAATGAATTAGGGCCTTTGGATAAGCTTTATAAGATGAATTCTTAGCCTTTAGATCATAGTTGCATTTGTTGACTTTTCAACTCTTGATTAGCATTTGATTAACATCTTAATCCTAAGCTTAATTATCTTTTGCTTGTTGTATTATTGGTTCATGCACTAATTTGTGTTTGTTGGTAATTCATTTGGTGCTAATCCCAATCCCCTATTGGTTCTCAACCCTTATTTAGTTTAATATACTCCTATTCAATGACCATAATTATTTAATTGTATTTAATTAGCTAATCATTCCATTAGTGCTAATTATTTGCCCACTAAATATTGGTAAGTATTCCTTTACTTGTTTATTAATAATACCCTAATCAAAGCCTAATTGTCTCTTGATTTTTACTTTACAAGTGTTTAGGGTATTTCATGACCATTGGTGTTTTATTTTATACTAATCTCAAATCTCTATTGGTCATTGAGTTTTAATTAGCTAAATATACCTTTAATTGGTGTTTATTAAAACTAAGTGTGAGTAATTATCTTAAAACTTATCAATCCTAATTTAATTACCCTTCAAGTAGTGGTAATTGCCCTTTAATTGTTTAAGTGTTTTAGATAATATTTATGGCTTTTACAAATCAAATATGAACTAGGTATCATTTAAGGGTTGTTTAGAAAATTTGGTCTCTTAAACAATTATAAAATTGGTGTTTAAGATCATTTGATTAATTATGAAAATTAAGACAATTATTTCAGTTATTGTAAGATAATTCTTTATGGTCTTTCATGAGTTAATATGAGCTAGGTATTAATTAGAAAATTGAGTTTCTTATTAAATTATGGAATTTGGGACTTAAGTCTTCTTCAATTAATCCCTTGATTAATTATGAAAATTTACATAATTATTTAGTTTAGTGAAGTTCCAAGTTTTTATTATTTTCCCCAATTTGATTAATGTATTTTTTCCTAGCACTTCCTTGCTCCCTCTTGGTCCTATAAGAACCCTAATCTAATTTGGGAATTATTTGTATTTTTATGGTATTTTATGATTCCAAACAAAATTTAGGAAAATAAAACATTACTACCTTAAATTCTAAGGACAAATAACCTAATAGATAAAATAAATATATCTCCACAATTTGAGACCTCATATCCACCTATTTCTAATAGGTATTATTTGTCAAAATATGACATTTATAATAAGTGAGATTTTTAGGGTATTACAATGCATGCTTGGAATAATTCTCACACTAGACATGAGTTTACCAAGTTCACATTTAAAAATGAGAAATTTTGATATGATAATGATAGCTTTACTTAAGGAAATGACCACTTGTGAAAATAATAATTCAATGGGGTTTACTTTTCTCATGTTGCATGAGAGAAAGAAGATTCCTACACACACATAAAATGGTGGGACCCACACATATATATAATGAATTATATATATATGCGGGTCCCACCATTTTATGTGTGTGTGACATGAGAAAACATTTCTCCTACAACATGAGAAATGTTTTTCCCTAATTCAATCTTACAAGAATTCTCATACTAGACAAACCAAATTCACATTTAAAAATTACAAAGTCAGATATGAAAATGACAAGTTCAATTTAGGAAATGATCACTTGAGAAAATAAGAATGCATGCTTATAAGAATTCTCACACTAGATATGGGCGTACCAAGCTTATATTTAAGGGTTAAGTAGCAAACCTGGCCTAGAAGTATACACCAGGAGCAATGTTGCCCTGAAAGTTTTTTCAGGTTTGATGTTGCCTAGGAAGTCTAAAAACATAGCAATGTTGCGCTTTTCCATTAAAAACTAACGTTGATCGTTAAAAAATTGATTTTGACCGTTAACTTTTTAACGGAAAAGGGAGACTTTGCTACGTTTTCAAACTTCCGGTGCAACATTGAGAAAAAAAAAACTTCTGGTGCAACATTGAGAAAAAAAAACTTTTAGGGCAACATTGCTCTTGAGCATATACTTCTGGGTCGGATTTGCTACTTAACCCTATATTTAAAAATAATAAGTTACCCCTCGTCCTTAGGTTCAACTGGCGAAGGGGTCGGACTTCCTCACCCAAAGGGAGGGGGTTCGATCCTTTTGGTCAAGGCGCTAGGGGAGGCATCCTAAGAGTCTATGAAGCAGTGGAAACGCTGGGTGGAGGTGGAGGCATGTGTACTCTCCGGCCTAGTATACCCGGTGGATTGAGCTCCAAGCGCCCTGCCCTTGGACTGTGGGTGAGCCCAACCCCTTTCCTAAAATTCTTTTACCAAAAAAAAAAAAAGATAAGTTCTGATATGAAATTGATAAGTTCACTTAAGGAAATGACCATTTGAGCAAATAAGAATGCAGGTTTGGTGGAATTCCTACATTAGATATAGATTTACCAAGTTCATATTTAAAAATAACAAGTTCTAATATGAAAATGACATATTCACTTAAGGAAATGACTACTTGAGAAAGTGAGAATGTAAACTTGGAAGAATTCTCACACTAGACATGGGTTTATATATAAAGTTCATATCTAAAAATGACAAGTTCCATTATAAAAATAGTAAGTTCACTTAAGAAACTAGCCACTTGAGAAAATGAGAATGTAGGCTTGGAAGAATTCTCACACTAGACACAGTGACGGACCTAGGATTTTAGGTTTGTATGTGCACAATTAGTGGTGGGATGTGGGGGTTCGGGGGCAGCACCCCTGAAAATTTTTTTTAAGGAAAGTTTTAAACGTATTGAAAAACAAAAGAATATAAACAATAAAAGAAAAGAAAGCTTAACATAGAAAAATAATAATCAAGAATCAAGGTTAGAGATAAAAAAAAGTTTGACAAGATTAGGGAACATGTTGCAACCTATAAGCTGGCTCATGTTAATGTGTTCTCTATCGAAAACTATAAGCCAAAACATCCAAAGCCATTTTTCATAACCACATACAAGGTCATTTTGCATAAACAAATACAAGGCCATTTTGCATAAACAAATACAAGGCCTATTTGGATAAACAAATTCAATGACATTTTGCATAAACAAATTCAATTCCAAAAAATTCAGTGACTATATAGTTAAAGCCAAAAAAATCCAAAGCCATTTTGCATAACCAAATACAAGGCCATTTTGCATAACCAAATACAAGGCCACTTTGCATAAACAAATTCATTGTCATTTTGCATCAACAAAGTAGGAAAAGTAGGAAAAGGGTAAAGGGCTTAACAGATCCAACTCAGAATGAGGGGGCCGAACAAAAAATGAAATATGAATACTTACATTTCTTAAACACAAATTTAAATCCCAGCTTGTCTGCAGCTAAATTGAATATTTTTTCAACCAGTGTTGCCTTGGAAGTTGGAATAGGAACAACCTACATGAACAAGGAGAATTATAGTTTGAACAAGAGAATTAAAACTACAGTTTAATACTGTCATGTTAAAGCTGCATAATAGATAGCTATAAAAACATGGTTTCACCATAGTATATATCTAAACAAAAATCTACATCTATATTTAATATAAACACTCTAACAAACCACACTATTCATAAGCCATGAACTATAATACTCATTCCTCAAAATCCATAGAGCAATACCCACACTAATTACTCAAATTATTCAATTTCTGGGCGGTGTGGGGTGAGGGCAGGGGAAGGCAAACTTGCTCATTTGATAGATTCAATACTCTTATCAGGATTTCACCTAAGTGAATGCAACAGAAATTAATTTTACCTGAAGATTGGCATGACTAGTACGTTTGGAGACCCACTCAAAGAAGATTACTTGCTTAGTCACAGTCAATCAAGAAGGAAATGCAAAACACAACAATAGAGCAAAAACAGAATACGCGAAAGAGTAAAAACTCATCTTGCCCAGTGTGACAGAATTGACAAAACAGATTCGTGCTTCTCGGATCAAGAACAACAAAACAGATTTCTAGAAAAATAGAAGGAATCGACAAATGTCAGATTCAGAAGGGAGAAACGCAAAGAGTGCTTACATTTACGTAAGAGTGATTGAAGCGCTTGCCCTTAGCGGTTTTCCTATCGCCTCTACCAGAATACACTGAAAGATGAAATCAAGAGAAAATCGAATCATAATGCAATAAATTTTAGAGTTGAGAAAGGTTTATTCCACGAGTCTTACAAGAAGGAACAGGTGAAAGAGAAGAAATGGGAGAAGTAGAGGGGGAAGGAATTGAGGAGATGAAAGAGGACGAAAAAAAAAAGGAGGGAAAAGGGAAGCTCAGTGCTCGAACCGCAGACCTGAGGCTAAGAGAATGAGAACCTTTACCATCTGTTCCACCTATACATATTCCTATAAATTTCTTGCAAATTATATATATTTTGTGTCTGCACCTACCCATAGTGGCACTAGTGTGGGTCCGTCCCTGACAAGTCCATTTTAGACAATACCTAAACACCAGCAAGGCCGATGATAATACAAAAGTTAGGAATTTCGCTGCCTTCATTCAATCAGCAAATCTCAGTTAAACAAATACAACTCAACGTAATATCTGACGCTAATAATCTAAACCTAGGAGCCACTAGCAGAACGTGGCTTGGACGTGCACTGCAGGTGAAAGCACTAACGGATATTTCAATTACGCGGCAAGGACGTGATGCACTGCAGATTATTTCAAATTTCAATAATTAAATAACAGGTGAATAATTAAATAATAGGTAAATAACAGTAAGCTGAAAAATAGCTGAAGGTATCCTGATCCGCCAAATCAGTTGGAGACATCAACCACAAAGTCTTCAAGGTAAGTGGGGATACTGCGGACTCGGACAACACATTTCTCAGTTCTTGGTTCTTGGTTCTTGATCAGCAAGTCATTTTCGCAACCATGGATGAAGACGCCACTGTTGGGGTCTGCAATTTCACTTTCCCAAGAATGCCAGTCCAATCTCGTGTAAATGCCTCTAGGATGTGTACAAGTCTAATCTCGTCCAGAACACATATGCCTCGAGGAGGTGCTATTTTTGAAGTGTCAAGAATTCTAGATGCCAAAATTGCAGAAAAAGCCGGTGCGTGTGCTATCGTCCTTTCACAGTCAATTTGCTTTTGCAATTCGCGAATGATTGATCCGTCTCTCATCGCAAAGTTCAAGGCGGCTGTGTCGATCCCCATAATTGCGAGGGTTAGGGTCGGGCATGTCGTGGAAGCCGAGACTCTTCAAGCTGTTGGTGTCGATTTTATCGATGAAAGCGAGATCCTAGGAACAGCAGACAAAGAAAATCACATCAACAAGGGCGATTTCACGTGTCCATTTATATGTGGGTCTACAAATCTTGGAGAGGCATTGGAGAGGATCAAGGAAGGTGCTGCGATGATAAGGACACAAGGCATAGTATCAATTTGTGGTGATATTGCTACGACAGTGCAGAATGTGAGGTCTGTCAGGGAGGACATAAGCCTTCTCCACAATATATTGAGAGAGGAGAAACGTTTAGAATTCTCGGGGGAGATAGGGGTACCTTCCGATCTGGCAGCGCAAACGGGGCGAATGGATAGGCTTCCCGTCGTACACTTTGCCGCTGGTGGCATTGTAACTCCGGCCGATGATAAGGACACGGAAGGTGCTGCGATGATAAGGACACAAGGCATAGAATCAATTTCTGGTGATATTGCTACGACAGTGCAGAATGTGAGGTCTGTCATGGAGGACATAAAGCTTCTCCACAATATGAGCGAGGAGGAACGTTTAGAATTCTCGGGGGAGATAGGGGTACCTTCCGAGCTGGCAGCGCAAACGGGGCGAATGGGTAGGCTTCCCGTCGTACACTTTGCCGCCGGTGGCATTGTAACTCCGGCCGATGCTGCTTTTATGATGATTTTGGGATGTGATGGTGTGTTTGTGGGACCCGAAATGTTTGATTGGCCTGATCCTTACAAGCGAGCTAGGGGAATCGTTGAGGCTGTTAATCGCTACAATGATCCTAATGCGGTGGTTGTGGCCATGTCAGGTCTCAACTAGTAGTCACGACAGGATTGGGCATTTGGTTGCGCCAGTGTCTGATCTAACAAATCGTTGCTCTGAATTACAAAGAGGAGTTGATTGTTGCCTTTTATGTGATATTTTATTTCATAGAATGACAATATATGTGAGTGAGCTTACTAGTAATAGTTTTGCTCCCTTGATTTGAATTTGGCTTTACCATTCATTGTGTTGCGTTGTATTGCCTTCGTGAATTGGAATAAATTTAATTTGGGTGCCTTCAATGTTAAGCTCGTTTAACTTTTATGCAAGGAATCTTAGAAACTTGTGAGGCTTTTAATGGAATAATAATTGATAATGACGATGATATTAATTTACAATTAGATCTTTAGATGTATAGTCTTCTTACTAGAGCCTAATTTTTCTCTGGGTCTACATTGTGATTGCGCTGTAGATATTTTGATCCTTTTAATAAAATATTAAACAACCTATGGAAAAATCCTTGACGTCCCATCATTGTTTGAACTTGATTGCTCTCTATAATGGTGGTGCTTCTAAATTTTCTATCTCTTATATTAAATGAATATTTAATATCACATTCAGTTGCCTTGAAAAATAGATTTTAAGGGCAATATTTATAGAAAAACAATAGATACTCCGTTCATTGAGAGATATCTCATTTAAGTATGATGGGTCAACATTTCTATTTTTGAACACAATGTCTTAAAGGGAAATTAAGATGTGGTCTCTAAATTGGAGACATGGTATAAACGACCAACTTCATTGAATGTTTCTAATTTGCTTTACTTATGAATACTGCACAACTTGCCAACTTTGTATTAAACATCCTCAGACATTCCATGTGGCAAGTACATTAGGCAATGATAGTCAATTGTGAAATCTTGCTTCTATTTGTTCCTAGACACTTGGTTGATTGTTGTCTGTTTGTCTTTTTTTCCTAGTAAATAATGGATCTCCTAGATTGTTAGTGCTACTACTTCCGGTGTTTGACAGGCTTCTCATAGCAATCTTATAAGCAGCAAACACAGCACCTTTCACTATAAGGGCTCTTCCCACTACAGTTCCTATCCCCCTCCACAAAACAGTGTCCTTCTTCTCTTACACTCTTTCCCATGCAATCAAGAATGCCTGTGTATCTCAATGATGACTGTGTTTGAGCCTGGAGTCTTGTCTTTATAACATCAAAAGGATAACAGCCGATCCAACTCACTACCCCAGCTAATTCTCCTGCTATTGCCATTGTACTTAAGCTTTCTTGACTAGTGTTTGTGCAACCTGGGTGAAGCTTTTCCCTCGTATACTCATATGTCCAGAAATACGGCATGGCTAAGTGCATCCTTGAGGACAGTGATGCCAAATCCTCGGAATATGCCTTTAAGACCTTGATAATTGGCCCTTGCTTTGTAGCTAGAGGCGGATTTTATAGGTGTTTGACAAACTTTTGTAAAATCAAGGTTTGATATAGAATAGCTTCTGAAAAAAAAAAGGGGGTGTACATTGGCAGACTTGTGACAAAACCTATGTTTTATTTCCAAAACCTAGGTTTTGGGAACCTCTAAACAGGCACTTTGACCAGTTCTACAGGCTGGGGACACAATCTTGCTCTGTAAAGCACTGGTTATGAATCCTGCTAGAGCAACGCTCTTGTAGGAAGGAGGGTTGTTTGTTGAGACTGATGAGTCAAATGCTCTAGAGAGCACTGCGTAGATTTGGAAAATCATAGCATTCTGCAACCAAAAGGAGGAAAAAAAACAAGAATGATGATTATGAGATGATGATCTTTAGTTGCAGTATAGTGAAGAGTTGGTTGGAGAGAAACAACATATGGGGATATGCCAATAAATTTTGCTTTTTTGCTGGAAAGTAGCATAGGTAATAAATATATTAGAAACCCTCTATTAAATCAACTCAATTTTGAGTTACGGCCGCACTAGCATGTATGTAGTTATAATTAGTCCTTGTTTCTTCTGTGACAATAAATGGCCAATGGCACCTGGAACACCCTACTAATATACCGGCAATAATCAGAGTAAGAGTGTGCAACATAATAGGCGAACAGAAACAACATAACATACTGATATAATATTACTTGATTACAACAGGAATTTTCGAAGAGTTATATAGATTATCTACAACTTCTAAGAATATCTATTACTAAGTTACAAAATTCGATCAAAGATGGCTAGTAGTTGCCTTTGCCTTGATCCAAAATCTCCAGTTGTCGATATTTGCTATGTTGGTTATGATTAGTTTTGATGATGTCTTATATAGATGCCATTCTTAATAGCAAAAAGATTGAGTAATATTGTTATCTCCTACATTGACTACCTGCTATATTGAATGTAGATTATTTGAAGTTAAATTAAGAAGAATAATCAAGAAGGAGATAAGAGATGGAAGAAAGAAAGCATTTGCAAAAGTTGAAATGAAGCTTCATCATGTTCTGAATGTTGAAGAAGGCAAAAGCTGCAAATAATGATGAGCCCAAGTTAATTGATGAAGAATGATCAAGTTGGGAGATGGAAGAAGGAATAACTTGTTGAATTTAATGAAGAGATCATTATTCAAGTTCTTATATTGATGCTAGAAGTCTCCAAGGTCATATGGAAGTTGGAATGGCTCAATTCAGAGTTAAATCAAGCAAATATGAGGTCCAGGACGAGTAAACTCGAGGTTTGGGTATAAACTCGAGGTTTGAGTGTCTTCAGCATTTTTGGTGTCACTGGACCAGCCAACCTCGAGGTTGCAAGTGCAAACTCGAGGTTGCAAGTGCCAACCTCGAGGTTGTAGTCATAACCTCAAGGTTTCAGCACTATCAGCAACTCTGGTGCACTCTGTTCCACGTTCAGCTTCTGGCGACCTTTGGTAATTTGATGATATCTTCCAAACCAGAGATCGGATTGAGACGAAACCAAAAGCATTGGAAATTAGACTCCTAACACGTACTTTTGACAAAGATTCAAGTCCAAAGGAGTTCAGAACAAGGAGATATGAATTTTACAAATTTACACAAACATCACCGTCACAGTCAGAACCAAGCTTCAATGTTTTGGGTGTATCTCACAAACCACAAATCCAATTGAGCTCAAATCGGTGCCATTGGAAAGTAGACACACATATCTTTCCAAAAAGACTTGAACGGACCAAAACGGATTTCAGACCAGGGAGATATGGCTTTTGGAAGTTGACAATCAGTTCAGGACAACGCAAAAAGGGCTGATCAAGAACAGCCTTCATTCATCCGATCTTAATGGACATAATACAATGAGTTTGGAGCTGATTCTTCTTGCATTGGATTCTTACATCGAGTTTGGACATGTAAAATTGAGTTTGAGGTTGGGTATTCTGTTTTAAACTTGAGATTTCATGAAAATACTTTGAACCTCGAGTATGGAGTTTCAACCTCGAGTATTATGGCTTACAGAGAGCAAACTGGTTTTCAAAATATTGAAAACCTCGAGGTTAAGTTTCCAACCTCGAGGCTAAGCCTTGTTTTCAAAAACTGAACTTTGCATTTTCAAAGGCCAACCTCGAGTATGGATTTCCAACCTCGAGGTTGTCGGGCTCCAGTGAAAAATGAAGGTTTGAAAATAGCTTCCAACCTTGAGGTTCACATTGTAACCTCGAGGTTACATGTTTTAAAACCAGTACTTGCCTGAAACCTTCAGGCTAACCTCGAGGTTGGCCTCAAGGTTTGTGACCGTTGGTGCAATTTCAAATTTGGGAAATCTGCAATACCTTCTTGTTTGATCTCAATGCTTTCCATGATTATTCTATATTGATTCTAGATATGTTTAACCAACTTTCTAGTGAGTTTCAGACATATTAACGAAGGTTCATTGAAGGATTAGAGCAAAAAGCAAAAAACTGTCAGAACAATAAATGCACAGCCCAGATAGTTGCTTCCTTTGGTTAATCCACTTGTACACGTCTGCAAAAGGCTAAAAGGAAGATTACTACAACAAGCAAAGTCTTCTCCAACGGGCAAATCCACAGAAAGCCACCTCAGATCAATTATACAACTGGATTAGTTGGAGATTAGAGAAAGAAGCTGACCAAACTTAAAGATAATCAGCTACAACGGTCTGATTGATTCTTCAACGGTCATAAACGGTCACAGACTCTTCTCTACCTATAAAAGACATGGATTGAAGCAGAAAAACGTAGAGACACAAGATTACAATGCCAAAATGCTGAACCTCTGCTTCTTCATCTTTTTCACTCTGTTTTACATGACTACATAGCTTAGAGAGTGAAATGAATTGTATCTGCACTTCAATGATCATCTATTCATTCCTTTGAGAGGAATTTCATTGTAAACACATTATTCTTCTGAGAGTTACTCAAGATTGGGGAATCTTGAGTGGGAAATACATTGTGTTGATTACAACTTGTAAGGGGGAGTGAATCCTAGTGAGAGGATTACTTCAAGTACAGAGTGTGTAATCAAACAATGTGTTGATTACAGATTGTAAGGGGGAGTGAATCCTAGAGAGAGGATTGCTTCAATTACAGATCGTGTAATCAAGATTATTGAAGATAGTGGATTGAAAATCCCAAGTGTGGCTTGGGGACTGGACGTAGGTCAAGGAGGGCCGAACCAGTATAAATATGTTTGCAAGCTCTTCTCCCTTATCTCTTTCATTTCCAGCATTTACATTTGAGTGTTTATCAATTGTTTGTGAACTTACTTCTGTTATTCAAAGATAAAAGCACTGAATTGCGAAAACCTTTTGAGCAAGAACGTTTTTATACTTCACCCAATTCACCCCCCCCCCCCTCTTGGGTTCAGCCGGAACTTACATGCTACTTTGCCCTGGGAGCCGTGTCCAATACACTGTCCTTTTCACAGATAGTAATTGTCACACCCTGAAAATTAAGGGGTGACCGGCTTTGAATATGAGAAAATTTTGCATTTCTTTAGCCTATAAGATATAAAATATCTTACACCTGCCAATAGACTCACATACCCTATGGAATATAGATTCCTTGGACATATAGTTTTTATATGATTATTCTAACAATAGTTACAAGTTTCTAATTAAATTGGAACTTCACTCCATACCAACATACATACAAAACAAGAGTAGGGTGAGGATCCTACCTATAACTTACGTGGAGCATCTAAGTTGTAAAAGCAAAGGTTTACGTGGACATTAACTAGAATTTGTTCGCCATGAATCTACAAGCTTTAACTCAGTAGTGATGCCCCCACTAATCACGAGATGCATAGGGTCAGCTATGTTATCTGAAGCCAAAAATAAATTTTCCAGTGAATAATGTCCCATTAATAGAAAGTAATGAAAATAACTAAAATACGTAAAGAAATAACTTGATATGATAAAAATATATAATAAATGTCACACCCCTTCTGTATACCGACATTCGCAAGAGTAAATATGCACAGCTTAAAGGATAAACTAGTTCCAGCATAGTAATACTGATATTGAAGTCTGGTACATAATCGAAATTCATAAAAAGGTTCGTACAAGATTTAACCAGGACATAATATTTCAAACACAATGAGGGAAAATAAATCAGATCTCTGCTCCATCAAGCACCGTCAGTTATCCATATCCACCGCCTTATCACGTGAGCCACGACCGCTGTTAGGTTTCCGTCCTGAACTTTGGGGATTGTCTGGGATTCAAATGAATCCCAGTAGTAACGTTAATCACTCACATAAGATGCATGCACAGTACATGGTAGACAACCAATTGCAATAAATATAATTCACAATAATTTTCAAGTACAAAATTCAAATATGCAGTTCAACAATATTCAAGAACCTACCGGTTCATACGCACAGTACTGGATAATTCAAATATTCAAATATTCAAATGGGCTTTCACCCTTCTGCATAAAAATTCACTTATCGGAGTACCACCCCCGGCCTCAACCGTGATGGCATCCAGGGTTACCCCACATTCAAGGGCACTACCTCCCGGCTTATACCGGCGATAAGGTTAGAAAATTCACAGTTCAAATATCACAACGGTACGTACATGCATATAAAGGCACACAGAGTATGTGAGAGAAAAGTTACTACCTCAACTCCAATTAGCTAAAAGAAATTCACTGGTACTCGAACCACTTGACAGTCAACTCCTAAAATAGTATCATCATAAATATTAATATTCTCTATAATCCATTTCTTCCAAAATATCCAAAAGGGTTCTTTTCATCATTTAGAATCCTTGTAATCCTTAAATGATAAATCACCCATTTAAAATTATTATTGTAGCAATTTTCGGATTAATTCCCTTTTCTGTCCAGAATTTTCATTAATCTTTGAAAATTCATAACTAATTGTACAAAACTCGAAATGATGTGCTTCCAAAACCTAAATGTCCTTTGGTGAGTCTATTTTCACCGAAAAATATTCTCAACAGCCAAAAACATCCACATCATTCCCAGTTTAAATAAACAACTTCGCTGACCAGCTTGAACTTCCAGTATTTTAGGCCAGATTGTAAAATCCATAACTCCTTGTACAGAGCTCTAAAAATTACATATTATATATCAAAAGAAAGCTCTGGATGTCTACTTCAAAACTGGAAAATTTCATGATTTTTAGACACCATTCACTTGACCGAAAACCATTTACTATTCGACTGCCTTCCAAACCGTTAAAACTGGCAGTTTTGGTAGCTTGCTTAATTAATTCTTTTTGATTCTAAAAATCATTTCCAACCTTATTCTTACTCTATTTTTGTGGTAAACTCCTTGGTAATCTTAAAATCATCAAAATCCTTATGGTTTAACCACTTCTTAATTAATCCAAAATAATATATAAGAAATGATAAACAATTTCTTGAAACCAACTTCATGAAATGACTTAAGACAAGTTAAAACCTTTACTTACTTGTCTTACTCCTTAGGACTTGAGCAACCTCTCCTTCCTTATTGCCTCTTAAGACGCCTAAACTCACTTCCAAAATATTCTATGAAAATATTTCACCCGCAACACTCACCCTCTATCTCCTTGTGTTCTTTCTATACTTAGCCATTATAAATGACTAAGAAGCACACGAGAATGTGAGATGAGAACTGGCCGGTAATGAAATGTATAACTAAATATATATTTAGTGCGCGTAATGATTCTCCCGTGAACAACAAAGAAATCACTCATGATACTCATTTATTTGTGCGTTGTGAGTCACCTTATCCATACTTGTTCCGGATGATTGAAATTTCCTACCTAATGAACATGTCGTTTGTGATAACAAGGCGAATAATGAAATGAAATAAAGTGGTGTGTGAGTCTTCCCTTCTTTTCTTTTATTCACGGAGGGATAAGGTATTTGTATGTTAGTGTGGAAAAGAATTGAATAAGTGTGGGGCATATGATGTCTTCATAACAATTAAGGGATCCGGACATATATATATTTGAGAGTGGAAATATGAAATGGATAAGAGACAAGATTCACGTGAAAGCATAGAGAAGGAATCCAAATTTATAATTAACAAACATGAGTGGAGGAATAATTGATTGGAATGAAGTGATAATAAATAAAAGAAGATGATAGTGATGAAGTAGGTAATAGATTGTCTCCTTGCTCCCCATTTCCTTCACGGTAGGTATGATAATTGAGAAAATAAGAATGGATGTTACAATTGTCCCCCCGTAAAAGAAATTTCGTCCCCGAAATTTGCTTCATCCCTTGTATACCGAGCCATAAACTCTGGATAATGGTTCTTCATGTCTTCTTCTGTTTCCCAGGTTGCTTCTTCAGGAGATAATCCCTTCCAGACCACCTTCACCATCCAAAAACTTTTATTTCTAAGCCGCTTCTGAAGTCGATCAATGATTCTTTCAGGCTCAACCGCATATGTATGGTTATCTTGTACATCAACATCTTCGTACTCGATAACATGTTCAGGGCTTGGTATATACTTCTTCAACTGTGATACATGAAAAACATTATGAAGTCTACTCAGATTTGGGGGTAATGCTATTTGGTATGCCACTGATCCAAATTTTGCCAAGATTTGAAATGGGCCAATGTAACGAGGACTTAGTTTTTTCCTCTTGATCGCTCTTCCAATTCCAGTTACTGGTGATACTTTCAGGAACACATGATCTCCAACTTCAAATTCTAGAGGTCTTCTCCGTTTGTCAGCATAACTTTTCTGTCGACTTTGTGCTGCTAGGAGCCTCTTTCTTATAAGCTTGATATGTTCTGATGTTTTATCCACATAATCTGTTCCATGCAGTTTTCTCTCAGACAATTCTGTCCAACACAAGGGTGATTGACACTTCCTTCCATACAGTGCTTCATACGGAGCCATTTGAATGCTTGCATGATAGCTGTTGTTGTAAGCAAATTCAGCCAGTGGAAGGTTACGGTCCCAATTACCCTTAAAGTCTAATGCACACGCCCTTAGCATGTCTTCCAACGTCTGTATAGTTCTTTCCGATTGTCCATCTGTCTGAGGATGATAAGCCGTACTATATCTCACTTTTGTACCCATGGCTTTTTGTAAAGCTTTCCAAAATCGAGAAGTAAAACGAGGATCTCTATCGGAGATAATAATCTTTGGTACACCATGAAGTCTTACTATCTCTTTTACATAAATTTCTGCCAACTTTGCAGGAGAATAGTTGACACCAATGGGAAGAAAATGTGCCGACTTGGTGAGACGATCAACAATTACCCAGATCGCATCATGATTCCTGATCCTGGGTAATCCCACCACTAGATCCATCGTAACGCTTTCCCATTTCCATTCAGGAATCTCCAAACTTTGAAGAAGTCCTGGTGGTCGCTTGTGTTCAATTTTAACCTTTTGACAAGTAAGACAACGGGTTACGTATTTAGTCACGTCACTCTTCAGTCCTGGCCACCAAAATTCAGACTTCAAATTATGGTACATCTTGACCACCCCTGGATGAAGAGTATACTTGCTTTTGTGCGCCTCATCCAATATCTTTAGTCTCAACTCAGGTTTCGGTGGTACATAAATACGCTTCCTGAATCTAATTAGTCCACTTGGAGAAAGATCAAAATCCTGAGCTTCTCCACGTGAGATCTTTTCTCGAATGGAGTTTGCTAGTTCGTCTTGCCTTTGAGCTTCTACAATTTCTGCTCGTAGATCACTTTCCCCTTGACTAACACTAAGGTTAGCAAGTATCACTTCTTTGCGCCTTCTCGAGTTTAAAATTACCCGATTTAACAAATTCAAATCTCGAAAATTTCCTAGCAAATTCCGTTCTTGAACCATCATATATGCTACCTGCACTGCCTTTCTACTCAGAGCATCTGCAACAATATTAGCTTTTCCTGGATGATATTTGATCTCTAAGTTGAAATCTTTCAACAACTCCATCCATCTACGCTGTCTCATATTCAATTCTTTCTGATCAAAAAGATACTTGAGACTTTTGTGGTCGCAGTATAATTCAACATTAGTACCGTACAGATAATGCCGCCATATCTTCAAAGCAAACACAATTGCTGCAAGTTCCAAGTCATGAGTGGGATAATTCAATTCATGAGGTTTCAGCTGTCGAGAGGCATACGCCACCACTCTGCCCTGCTGCATCAGGACACATCCCAATCCTTGCTTACTAGCATCGCTATAAACCACATAGGTTTTACCGGGATCTGGGATAATCAAAACTGGTGCGGACGTCAATCTCTCTTTCAGCTGCTTAAAGCTTTCTTCACAACGCTCATCCCACACGAATGACTGGTTCTTTTTTGTAAGCTTTGTCAATGGCAAGGCAATTCGGGAAAAATTCAATATAAATCGTCGGTAATAACCAGCAAGACCCAGAAAACTGCGTACTTCAGTCACAGTCTCTGGCCTTTTCCAATTCAGTACTGCTTCTACTTTACTGGGATCTACAGAGACCCCTTCTTGTGAGATGACATGGCCAAGAAATCTAACTTCTTGAAGCCAAAACTCACACTTGCTCAACTTAGCGTAAAGTCGCTTGTTTTTCAAAATATTCAACACGATCCTCAGATGATTCTCATGCTCTTTGCTGCTCTTTGAGTAGATTAGGATGTCGTCGATAAAGACTACCACAAACTGATCTAAGTATTGACGGAAGATTCGGTTCATGTAGTCCATAAACACGGCAGGTGCATTGGTCAAACCAAACGGCATTACTAAAAATTCATAATGTCCGTATCTGGTTCTAAAAGCTGTCTTTGGAACATCTTCAGCTTTTACTCGTAGTTGATGATAACCCGAACGCAAATCGATTTTTGAAAATACGCTAGAACCAGCTAACTGATCAAGCAAATCATCTATTCTGGGGAGAGGATACTTATTCTTGACGGTCACCTTGTTTAATTCTCGATAATCGATACACAATCTCAAGCTCCCGTCTTTCTTCTTTACAAATAACACTGGAGCTCCCCATGGTGAAACACTGGGTCGTATAAACCCTTTCTCTAGCAATTCTTCAATTTGTTTCTTCAGCTCCGCCATCTCGTTAGGTGCCATTCGATATGGTGCTTTAGATATTGGTCCAGCTCCAGGCATAATTTCGATGCCGAATTCTACTTCTCTTTCCGGAGGTAATCCACTAATGTCTTCCGGAAATACCTCAGGAAATTCATTCACAACTGGAATATTTTCAAGTGCAGTCCCAGTTTCTGTTTGTACTGAGAAAAACACAACATACCCTTGGCAACCCTTTCTCAAACACTTCTCAGCTTCATCTACTGAGAGGAAATTCATATTTACATCTTTACTAATATCTCTCTGCGGATTTGGATATACAATCCTTTTCTTTCCGCAGTCTAACAGCACATTATTTGCTGTCAACCAATTTAAACCAAGTATAACATCTATACGATGAAGTGGCAAACATATCAAATCTACCACAGAATCATGGCCGTCCACATTTACAATGCAATTCAAACAGACATCAGCAGTCAAAGATTTAACACCAAGTGGTGTCGTCACAACAAGATCATAAGGCAGTTTGTGGATAACCAATCTTAGCCGACTAACACAATCATATGATATAAAAGAATGACTAGCACCCGTATCAAACAATGTTTGTAACGTATTTCCATGAAAAAGAATGGTACCTTGAATCATCTCCGGAGACTTTCTAGCCTCCTCATGCGTCATAGCAAATATTCTTCCAAAATTCTGTGGCCTCCTCTCTGTGGCACGCTGTGGGCAATCCGAGCTATAGTGACCCGTCTTGCGACAATTATAACAAATGATCTGCCCGCTACAATTCCTGCCTTGATGGAATTTACCGCATTGAGGACATGGTCTAGGCTCTGCTGGCTTTTGATTGATACGTTCGCTAGACTGAACAGGTTTCTTATTACTTCCTTGGAATTTGGTCCCTGCCCCTTTTCTTTTCTGGGAAGAATTCCTTCGGCTGGACTCGCCTTGATTCGTAGTAACCTCAGGCAGCTGCAAATCCCTTAGATTCCTCTCAACCATCCTGCATTCCTCAATTGCAAGACTAAATTTTTGGAATTTACGGGAGACCAGCTCTTTTCTCAGTTCATATTTTAATCCCCTAATCAATCTTCCTGACTTCCACTTCTCGTCATTACTGATTTTCAGGGTTGAAGAGTAACGAGCTAGTCGGTTGAAACGACTCAGATATTCATTAAAAGACTCTTCTTTACCCTGTTGTATAGCCAGGAATTCTAACTCCTTCTCGTCCCTAGTGGATTCAGGAAAATACTCTGCATCAAAGTTATCTTTGAAGGTTTCCCAAGTGATGGGGATATTCTGAGCCCGCAGAATTAATTCCGTGTTCTTCCACCATCGATCAGCATCACCTTCCAATTTGTAGATTGCCAATTCAACTTTCCTTTCTGTAGGGCACCGCATTACTCGAAAAATCTTCTCCAATCTCAGCACCCAATTCTCAGCTACCTGGGGATCAAAACTCCCGCGAAAAACTGGTGGTTGATGCTTGCAAAATTTGGTAATCCAATACTGTTCATCCTCTACGTCAAGTTGCATCCTGTCAGCTACAGGTTCATTTTGTTGAATCTCGGGTTGAGTGGATCTTTCCCCTTCCGCAGTTGCAGCTCGCTGTCCACCCTCGTTCTGCCTAGCCTTTACTTCACGTATTTCCTCCTGTAGTTTATTTATCATCTCCATCATTTGTTGCACATAGTGAAGAGGATCTTGTTCTGGTATATTCTCCTCTTGTGCCCGCTCTTGTTCATGTGATTGTTCTCGCTCCTGTTCTTGTTCATTTGGCCGCTCTTGAGCCTGCACTTGCTTACGTGGTCTGCCTCTACCACGACCTCTGCCTCTGCCTCTGCTACTGCTACCTCCTCGAACATTCACCATAATGTCTTTTCACTATTCAAGTGCATATTCTTGTTAATATCAATTTAATTCAAAATCCTCAAATAATGACATACACATGCCATTCTATATATACCACTACACACTTCTATCTATCCAAGACTTTATCAGTATACTATCCTGACATTGCCGGAACTAAGGCTCTGATACCACGAATGTCACACCCCTTCTGTATACCGACATTCGCAAGAGTAAATATGCACAGCTTAAAGGATAAACTAGTTCCAGCATAGTAATACTGATATTGAAGTCTGGTACATAATCGAAATTCATAAAAAGGTTCGTACAAGATTTAACCAGGACATAATATTTCAAACACAATGAGGGAAAATAAATCAGATCTCTGCTCCATCAAGCACCGTCAGTTATCCATATCCACCGCCTTATCACGTGAGCCACGACCGCTGTTAGCTTTCCGTCCTGAACTTTGGGGATTGTCTGGGATTCAAATGAATCCCAGTAGTAACGTTAATCACTCACATAAGATGCATGCACAGTACATGGTAGACAACCAATTGCAATAAATATAATTCACAATAATTTTCAAGTACAAAATTCAAATATGCAGTTCAACAATATTCAAGAACCTACCGGTTCATACGCACAGTACTGGATAATTCAAATATTCAAATATTCAAATGGGCTTTCACCCTTCTGCATAAAAATTCACTTATCGGAGTACCACCCCCGGCCTCAACCGTGATGGCATCCAGGGTTACCCCACATTCAAGGGCACTACCTCCCGGCTTATACCGGCGATAAGGTTAGAAAATTCACAGTTCAAATATCACAACGGTACGTACATGCATATAAAGGCACACAGAGTATGTGAGAGAAAAGTTACTACCTCAACTCCAATTAGCTAAAAGAAATTCACTGGTACTCGAACCACTTGACAGTCAACTCCTAAAATAGTATCATCATAAATATTAATATTCTCTATAATCCATTTCTTCCAAAATATCCAAAAGGGTTCTTTTCATCATTTAGAATCCTTGTAATCCTTAAATGATAAATCACCCATTTAAAATTATTATTGTAGCAATTTTCGGATTAATTCCCTTTTCTGTCCAGAATTTTCATTAATCTTTGAAAATTCATAACTAATTGTACAAAACTCGAAATGATGTGCTTCCAAAACCTAAATGTCCTTTGGTGAGTCTATTTTCACCGAAAAATATTCTCAACAGCCAAAAACGTCCACATCATTCCCAGTTTAAATAAACAACTTCGCTGACCAGCTTGAACTTCCAGTATTTTAGGCCAGATTGTAAAATCCATAACTCCTTGTACAGAGCTCTAAAAATTACATATTATATATCAAAAGAAAGCTCTGGATGTCTACTTCAAAACTGGAAAATTTCATGATTTTTAGACACCATTCACTTGACCGAAAACCATTTACTATTCGACTGCCTTCCAAACCGTTAAAACTGGCAGTTTTGGTAGCTTGCTTAATTAATTCTTTTTGATTCTAAAAATCATTTCCAACCTTATTCTTACTCTATTTTTGTGGTAAACTCCTTGGTAATCTTAAAATCATCAAAATCCTTATGGTTTAACCACTTCTTAATTAATCCAAAATAATATATAAGAAATGATAAACAATTTCTTGAAACCAACTTCATGAAATGACTTAAGACAAGTTAAAACCTTTACTTACTTGTCTTACTCCTTAGGACTTGAGCAACCTCTCCTTCCTTATTGCCTCTTAAGACGCCTAAACTCACTTCCAAAATATTCTATGAAAATATTTCACCCGCAACACTCACCCTCTATCTCCTTGTGTTCTTTCTATACTTAGCCATTATAAATGACTAAGAAGCACACGAGAATGTGAGATGAGAACTGGCCGGTAATGAAATGTATAACTAAATATATATTTAGTGCGCGTAATGATTCTCCCGTGAACAACAAAGAAATCACTCATGATACTCATTTATTTGTGCGTTGTGAGTCACCTTATCCATACTTGTTCCGGATGATTGAAATTTCCTACCTAATGAACATGTCGTTTGTGATAACAAGGCGAATAATGAAATGAAATAAAGTGGTGTGTGAGTCTTCCCTTCTTTTCTTTTATTCACGGAGGGATAAGGTATTTGTATGTTAGTGTGGAAAAGAATTGAATAAGTGTGGGGCATATGATGTCTTCATAACAATTAAGGGATCCGGACATATATATATTTGAGAGTGGAAATATGAAATGGATAAGAGACAAGATTCACGTGAAAGCATAGAGAAGGAATCCAAATTTATAATTAACAAACATGAGTGGAGGAATAATTGATTGGAATGAAGTGATAATAAATAAAAGAAGATGATAGTGATGAAGTAGGTAATAGATTGTCTCCTTGCTCCCCATTTCCTTCACGGTAGGTATGATAATTGAGAAAATAAGAATGGATGTTACAATTGTCCCCCCGTAAAAGAAATTTCGTCCCCGAAATTTGCTTCATCCCTTGTATACCGAGCCATAAACTCTGGATAATGGTTCTTCATGTCTTCTTCTGTTTCCCAGGTTGCTTCTTCAGGAGATAATCCCTTCCAGACCACCTTCACCATCCAAAAACTTTTATTTCTAAGCCGCTTCTGAAGTCGATCAATGATTCTTTCAGGCTCAACCGCATATGTATGGTTATCTTGTACATCAACATCTTCGTACTCGATAACATGTTCAGGGCTTGGTATATACTTCTTCAACTGTGATACATGAAAAACATTATGAAGTCTACTCAGATTTGGGGGTAATGCTATTTGGTATGCCACTGATCCAAATTTTGCCAAGATTTGAAATGGGCCAATGTAACGAGGACTTAGTTTTTTCCTCTTGATCGCTCTTCCAATTCCAGTTACTGGTGATACTTTCAGGAACACATGATCTCCAACTTCAAATTCTAGAGGTCTTCTCCGTTTGTCAGCATAACTTTTCTGTCGACTTTGTGCTGCTAGGAGCCTCTTTCTTATAAGCTTGATATGTTCTGATGTTTTATCCACATAATCTGTTCCATGCAGTTTTCTCTCAGACAATTCTGTCCAACACAAGGGTGATTGACACTTCCTTCCATACAGTGCTTCATACGGAGCCATTTGAATGCTTGCATGATAGCTGTTGTTGTAAGCAAATTCAGCCAGTGGAAGGTTACGGTCCCAATTACCCTTAAAGTCTAATGCACACGCCCTTAGCATGTCTTCCAACGTCTGTATAGTTCTTTCCGATTGTCCATCTGTCTGAGGATGATAAGCCGTACTATATCTCACTTTTGTACCCATGGCTTTTTGTAAAGCTTTCCAAAATCGAGAAGTAAAACGAGGATCTCTATCGGAGATAATAATCTTTGGTACACCATGAAGTCTTACTATCTCTTTTACATAAATTTCTGCCAACTTTGCAGGAGAATAGTTGACACCAATGGGAAGAAAATGTGCCGACTTGGTGAGACGATCAACAATTACCCAGATCGCATCATGATTCCTGATCCTGGGTAATCCCACCACTAGATCCATCGTAACGCTTTCCCATTTCCATTCAGGAATCTCCAAACTTTGAAGAAGTCCTGGTGGTCGCTTGTGTTCAATTTTAACCTTTTGACAAGTAAGACAACGGGTTACGTATTTAGTCACGTCACTCTTCAGTCCTGGCCACCAAAATTCAGACTTCAAATTATGGTACATCTTGACCACCCCTGGATGAAGAGTATACTTGCTTTTGTGCGCCTCATCCAATATCTTTAGTCTCAACTCAGGTTTCGGTGGTACATAAATACGCTTCCTGAATCTAATTAGTCCACTTGGAGAAAGATCAAAATCCTGAGCTTCTCCACGTGAGATCTTTTCTCGAATGGAGTTTGCTAGTTCGTCTTGCCTTTGAGCTTCTACAATTTCTGCTCGTAGATCACTTTCCCCTTGACTAACACTAAGGTTAGCAAGTATCACTTCTTTGCGCCTTCTCGAGTTTAAAATTACCCGATTTAACAAATTCAAATCTCGAAAATTTCCTAGCAAATTCCGTTCTTGAACCATCATATATGCTACCTGCACTGCCTTTCTACTCAGAGCATCTGCAACAATATTAGCTTTTCCTGGATGATATTTGATCTCTAAGTTGAAATCTTTCAACAACTCCATCCATCTACGCTGTCTCATATTCAATTCTTTCTGATCAAAAAGATACTTGAGACTTTTGTGGTCGCAGTATAATTCAACATTAGTACCGTACAGATAATGCCGCCATATCTTCAAAGCAAACACAATTGCTGCAAGTTCCAAGTCATGAGTGGGATAATTCAATTCATGAGGTTTCAGCTGTCGAGAGGCATACGCCACCACTCTGCCCTGCTGCATCAGGACACATCCCAATCCTTGCTTACTAGCATCGCTATAAACCACATAGGTTTTACCGGGATCTGGGATAATCAAAACTGGTGCGGACGTCAATCTCTCTTTCAGCTGCTTAAAGCTTTCTTCACAACGCTCATCCCACACGAATGACTGGTTCTTTTTTGTAAGCTTTGTCAATGGCAAGGCAATTCGGGAAAAATTCAATATAAATCGTCGGTAATAACCAGCAAGACCCAGAAAACTGCGTACTTCAGTCACAGTCTCTGGCCTTTTCCAATTCAGTACTGCTTCCACTTTACTGGGATCTACAGAGACCCCTTCTTGTGAGATGACATGGCCAAGAAATCTAACTTCTTGAAGCCAAAACTCACACTTGCTCAACTTAGCGTAAAGTCGCTTGTTTTTCAAAATATTCAACACGATCCTCAGATGATTCTCATGCTCTTTGCTGCTCTTTGAGTAGATTAGGATGTCGTCGATAAAGACTACCACAAACTGATCTAAGTATTGACGGAAGATTCGGTTCATGTAGTCCATAAACACGGCAGGTGCATTGGTCAAACCAAACGGCATTACTAAAAATTCATAATGTCCGTATCTGGTTCTAAAAGCTGTCTTTGGAACATCTTCAGCTTTTACTCGTAGTTGATGATAACCCGAACGCAAATCGATTTTTGAAAATACGCTAGAACCAGCTAACTGATCAAGCAAATCATCTATTCTGGGGAGAGGATACTTATTCTTGACGGTCACCTTGTTTAATTCTCGATAATCGATACACAATCTCAAGCTCCCGTCTTTCTTCTTTACAAATAACACTGGAGCTCCCCATGGTGAAACACTGGGTCGTATAAACCCTTTCTCTAGCAATTCTTCAATTTGTTTCTTCAGCTCTGCCATCTCGTTAGGTGCCATTCGATATGGTGCTTTAGATATTGGTCCAGCTCCAGGCATAATTTCGATGCCGAATTCTACTTCTCTTTCCGGAGGTAATCCACTAATGTCTTCCGGAAATACCTCAGGAAATTCATTCACAACTGGAATATTTTCAAGTGCAGTCCCAGTTTCTGTTTGTACTGAGAAAAACACAACATACCCTTGGCAACCCTTTCTCAAACACTTCTCAGCTTCATCTACTGAGAGGAAATTCATATTTACATCTTTACTAATATCTCTCTGCGGATTTGGATATACAATCCTTTTCTTTCCGCAGTCTAACAGCACATTATTTGCTGTCAACCAATTTAAACCAAGTATAACATCTATACGATGAAGTGGCAAACATATCAAATCTACCACAGAATCATGGCCGTCCACATTTACAATGCAATTCAAACAGACATCAGCAGTCAAAGATTTAACACCAAGTGGTGTCGTCACAACAAGATCATAAGGCAGTTTGTGGATAACCAATCTTAGCCGACTAACACAATCATATGATATAAAAGAATGACTAGCACCCGTATCAAACAATGTTTGTAACGTATTTCCATGAAAAAGAATGGTACCTTGAATCATCTCCGGAGACTTTCTAGCCTCCTCATGCGTCATAGCAAATATTCTTCCAAAATTCTGTGGCCTCCTCTCTGTGGCACGCTGTGGGCAATCCGAGCTATAGTGACCCGTCTTGCGACAATTATAACAAATGATCTGCCCGCTACAATTCCTGCCTTGATGGAATTTACCGCATTGAGGACATGGTCTAGGCTCTGCTGGCTTTTGATTGATACGTTCGCTAGACTGAACAGGTTTCTTATTACTTCCTTGGAATTTGGTCCCTGCCCCTTTTCTTTTCTGGGAAGAATTCCTTCGGCTGGACTCGCCTTGATTCGTAGTAACCTCAGGCAGCTGCAAATCCCTTAGATTCCTCTCAACCATCCTGCATTCCTCAATTGCAAGACTAAATTTTTGGAATTTACGGGAGACCAGCTCTTTTCTCAGTTCATATTTTAATCCCCTAATCAATCTTCCTGACTTCCACTTCTCGTCATTACTGATTTTCAGGGTTGAAGAGTAACGAGCTAGTCGGTTGAAACGACTCAGATATTCATTAAAAGACTCTTCTTTACCCTGTTGTATAGCCAGGAATTCTAACTCCTTCTCGTCCCTAGTGGATTCAGGAAAATACTCTGCATCAAAGTTATCTTTGAAGGTTTCCCAAGTGATGGGGATATTCTGAGCCCGCAGAATTAATTCCGTGTTCTTCCACCATCGATCAGCATCACCTTCCAATTTGTAGATTGCCAATTCAACTTTCCTTTCTGTAGGGCACCGCATTACTCGAAAAATCTTCTCCAATCTCAGCACCCAATTCTCAGCTACCTGGGGATCAAAACTCCCGCGAAAAACTGGTGGTTGATGCTTGCAAAATTTGGTAATCCAATACTGTTCATCCTCTACGTCAAGTTGCATCCTGTCAGCTACAGGTTCATTTTGTTGAATCTCGGGTTGAGTGGATCTTTCCCCTTCCGCAGTTGCAGCTCGCTGTCCACCCTCGTTCTGCCTAGCCTTTACTTCACGTATTTCCTCCTGTAGTTTATTTATCATCTCCATCATTTGTTGCACATAGTGAAGAGGATCTTGTTCTGGTATATTCTCCTCTTGTGCCCGCTCTTGTTCATGTGATTGTTCTCGCTCCTGTTCTTGTTCATTTGGCCGCTCTTGAGCCTGCACTTGCTTACGTGGTCTGCCTCTACCACGACCTCTGCCTCTGCCTCTGCTACTGCTACCTCCTCGAACATTCACCATAATGTCTTTTCACTATTCAAGTGCATATTCTTGTTAATATCAATTTAATTCAAAATCCTCAAATAATGACATACACATGCCATTCTATATATACCACTACACACTTCTATCTATCCAAGACTTTATCAGTATACTATCCTGACATTGCCGGAACTAAGGCTCTGATACCACGAATGTCACACCCCTTCTGTATACCGACATTCGCAAGAGTAAATATGCACAGCTTAAAGGATAAACTAGTTCCAGCATAGTAATACTGATATTGAAGTCTGGTACATAATCGAAATTCATAAAAAGGTTCGTACAAGATTTAACCAGGACATAATATTTCAAACACAATGAGGGAAAATAAATCAGATCTCTGCTCCATCAAGCACCGTCAGTTATCCATATCCACCGCCTTATCACGTGAGCCACGACCGCTGTTAGCTTTCCGTCCTGAACTTTGGGGATTGTCTGGGATTCAAATGAATCCCAGTAGTAACGTTAATCACTCACATAAGATGCATGCACAGTACATGGTAGACAACCAATTGCAATAAATATAATTCACAATAATTTTCAAGTACAAAATTCAAATATGCAGTTCAACAATATTCAAGAACCTACCGGTTCATACGCACAGTACTGGATAATTCAAATATTCAAATATTCAAATGGGCTTTCACCCTTCTGCATAAAAATTCACTTATCGGAGTACCACCCCCGGCCTCAACCGTGATGGCATCCAGGGTTACCCCACATTCAAGGGCACTACCTCCCGGCTTATACCGGCGATAAGGTTAGAAAATTCACAGTTCAAATATCACAACGGTACGTACATGCATATAAAGGCACACAGAGTATGTGAGAGAAAAGTTACTACCTCAACTCCAATTAGCTAAAAGAAATTCACTGGTACTCGAACCACTTGACAGTCAACTCCTAAAATAGTATCATCATAAATATTAATATTCTCTATAATCCATTTCTTCCAAAATATCCAAAAGGGTTCTTTTCATCATTTAGAATCCTTGTAATCCTTAAATGATAAATCACCCATTTAAAATTATTATTGTAGCAATTTTCGGATTAATTCCCTTTTCTGTCCAGAATTTTCATTAATCTTTGAAAATTCATAACTAATTGTACAAAACTCGAAATGATGTGCTTCCAAAACCTAAATGTCCTTTGGTGAGTCTATTTTCACCGAAAAATATTCTCAACAGCCAAAAACGTCCACATCATTCCCAGTTTAAATAAACAACTTCGCTGACCAGCTTGAACTTCCAGTATTTTAGGCCAGATTGTAAAATCCATAACTCCTTGTACAGAGCTCTAAAAATTACATATTATATATCAAAAGAAAGCTCTGGATGTCTACTTCAAAACTGGAAAATTTCATGATTTTTAGACACCATTCACTTGACCGAAAACCATTTACTATTCGACTGCCTTCCAAACCGTTAAAACTGGCAGTTTTGGTAGCTTGCTTAATTAATTCTTTTTGATTCTAAAAATCATTTCCAACCTTATTCTTACTCTATTTTTGTGGTAAACTCCTTGGTAATCTTAAAATCATCAAAATCCTTATGGTTTAACCACTTCTTAATTAATCCAAAATAATATATAAGAAATGATAAACAATTTCTTGAAACCAACTTCATGAAATGACTTAAGACAAGTTAAAACCTTTACTTACTTGTCTTACTCCTTAGGACTTGAGCAACCTCTCCTTCCTTATTGCCTCTTAAGACGCCTAAACTCACTTCCAAAATATTCTATGAAAATATTTCACCCGCAACACTCACCCTCTATCTCCTTGTGTTCTTTCTATACTTAGCCATTATAAATGACTAAGAAGCACACGAGAATGTGAGATGAGAACTGGCCGGTAATGAAATGTATAACTAAATATATATTTAGTGCGCGTAATGATTCTCCCGTGAACAACAAAGAAATCACTCATGATACTCATTTATTTGTGCGTTGTGAGTCACCTTATCCATACTTGTTCCGGATGATTGAAATTTCCTACCTAATGAACATGTCGTTTGTGATAACAAGGCGAATAATGAAATGAAATAAAGTGGTGTGTGAGTCTTCCCTTCTTTTCTTTTATTCACGGAGGGATAAGGTATTTGTATGTTAGTGTGGAAAAGAATTGAATAAGTGTGGGGCATATGATGTCTTCATAACAATTAAGGGATCCGGACATATATATATTTGAGAGTGGAAATATGAAATGGATAAGAGACAAGATTCACGTGAAAGCATAGAGAAGGAATCCAAATTTATAATTAACAAACATGAGTGGAGGAATAATTGATTGGAATGAAGTGATAATAAATAAAAGAAGATGATAGTGATGAAGTAGGTAATAGATTGTCTCCTTGCTCCCCATTTCCTTCACGGTAGGTATGATAATTGAGAAAATAAGAATGGATGTTACAATAAACAGATAACCTGTTAATTTCAACTTCTAAGTACGAAATCATAACTATAAACGAATTTATATAAAAGATTATTACTAAGCATAATTAATGTAACATCCCAATTTTCTAAATCGTTTTTGAAATAATTGATCAGAGTGGCGCATCAGAAAAAAATTTTAAAAGAGTGAGTATCTGATATACATTCCCTGTTGTTGAGTCTGGTTGCTATTACAATGGTACAATTCTATTAATACAAGAACTCATGACTATCTTCTCTTCCCGTGTCCCCTCGTGTGCTCTGTATCCTTGTTCTTGTCCCGGGTTCCGTCAGAATCTGAGACTATGAGCTGAGGTTCAATTCCCATTGAACCTCAGGTAACGGTTAACCTCATGCTTATGTACAATTATGTATGACAGATATTCATGACATTACAATGATAATCAAGACAAAAGCCCAAAACAGATGTATGATTAGAAATACATAACCACGTATGTATGTAACATAACCACGTATGCTACAACAATAATAACCTCATATGTAACATAACCACGTATGCTACAACAATAATTAGAACATAACCACGTATGCAACATAACCACGTATGTAAGTCTTAGTTGATGAGCACAACTATCACATACAATCATACAATAAGCATTACGCGAACGCACCTTCGTTGACGGGAAATGGTACTTTTGACAGCGGTACGACAGCGGTACGTGATTACAGATATCCTATAGGGATAATATCACATTTATCAGTGATCCACATCATAACAGGCATTTTAGGTACAAATTACCATTTTGCCCCTAGTTTGACTAACCGGCGAAATTTCGCCAGAGCTTCGCTATTTTGACTCTAATCTTCCAAAATTTTGACATATCTCCATCTCCAATATATTTTTGAAATAAATATCATATTTATCCCTAAAACATGATTTCTAAACTTACTTGGAAGATTAAAGATTAATCTAGCATTTCTATTATAACTATCGAAACAACTATGAAAACTAAAGACTAGAGACCGAAGAACTTACCTGGAACTTGCTATTTGCTCCAGACTCCTCCTTCTCTCTAAAAACCTCTCTCTAAGTGGCTCTAGGAATTGTGAAGAATGAAGTGAAGAGGGGTTGCCTATTTATAGAGAGTTTCCATGGATCTCAACCCTTGGATCAACTTTTGTATCAAGGGCTAAGATGATGAAGATGTGGCCTAATGAACAACACTCATTTTCCTCTTCTCTCTACCACACAAGTGTCCCCTTATGTCATCAACATGATGTCATCCAGGTGATGTCACTCCTTCACTTTATGAGTTTTTACCGATAAAGTTCCCTGTTCGGTGTTCTAATCGCGTAATTTTGCAAAATCTCAAAAATCCGGGAAAACAGCCTTGAAGTTCTATTCTTCCTCTTTGGAAATATCTGAGTTAACTAAATTTTTGATCCCATTAAGGGTATTTCGTAACCTGCCGAAGATTCTAAGCCGAACGCTGTCGGTTACGGAAATTACTTCGGGTGACACCAACTTCGGGACAAAAATTCGCTTATTCATAATATGTCCAGTTGTTTTCTACTTAGTTCAAGGATTTCAAGTTATGATTTATTTTCCATTGGTTCTCACTTTTCTTATCTGCCCTTTGTTTACAAAATATCATGATATTATTTTTGAAAAAACCCAAAACCCTTTCCACACTCAATTTTCGGTTTTCTCTTTTCTGCACCTTGCTCAACAAGTTGCTTCCTGATTCTTCTAACTTGTTCACCAAGTTTCACAACTCGGTCGCCAAGTAACCTCGTCCGCCCAGTAACTTGTCCGCCAAGTAACCTCGTCCGCCCAGTAACTTGTCCGCCAAGTAACCTCTCGTCCGCCCAGTAACCTCGTTCGCTCAGTAACTTGTCCGCCAAGAAACCTCGTCCGCCCAGTAACTTGCTCGCCAAGTAACTTGCTCGCCAAGTAACTTGCTCGCCAAGTAACTTGCTCAACAAGTAACTTGTTCGCCAAGTAACCTTGCTCAGCAAGTAACTTGCTCGCCAAGTAACTTGCTCTCCAAGTTTTCCTGACTTGTTCTCCAAGTCACCCAAAAATCGCCCCCTACCTTCTTCCTTTCTTTTTGTTCATTTTATGCTTTAATATGGTAATTTTGTGGTATTTTATGATCCCAAATAAAATTCGAGAATTTGGTTTTTGATTACCTTAATTCGTAGAGAAAATTCCCTAAATTAACATAAATATGTTACTCAATTTTGAGACCATATATTCACCGATTTTGAATAGGTATTATTTATCAAAATATAATATTTATGATGACTATGAATTTTGGGGTATTACAATTAAAGCGGTATAAAAGATCATTGAACGAACAAATATCAACTAAGTAATAAAACAATTTGTTTTCCAAACCAGTTTAAAAACAATAAATCTCAAATTTCATCATTATGTAGGACTTCAACAGAACGGATAGCAAGCATGGACACACAATCCACGAGGGAAAGTAACCAAGCATGATTGGAGGCCATGAAAACAAGCGCAGCGCAAAGCCACGAGAACAAGTGTGGACACACAGTCCACGAGGGTAAATAACCAAACACGGCATAGCGGCCACGAAAACAAGCACAGCACGAGGCTACGAAACAAGTGCAGGTATAAGACCCATGAATAACTAGCGTGAGAACAAATCCAACGAATATCAAGCGAGCTCAAGTTTAACCATGGTACGCCAAGGACTAACAGTAATGCTGTTAGTAACCAGCGTTCTGTATTCAGTCCTCTAGGAAAAAAAAATGTTAACAATATGCTTGGGGCCATTTATCAAAGCAATGAAAAGTTATTCTTTCAATATCATAATAGCTTGTATCAAATACGATATAAGAGAATACCCCAACATGAAAGTTCACAAACATTTCAAAACTTTCCCTCAAATTTAATCTGTCGACAAAAATCCATACCAAACAAAAAAATTCAATTATGAGTTATACTGTAATACCCTAAAAATCCTATTTAGTCTAAACCACTATATTTTGCTAGGAAATACCTATTAAAAATAGATGAATATGTGGTTTCAAATTTTGAGATATAATTATTCTATTTTCTAGAAAATCTTTCTTTAGGATTAAAGCAACCTACGGCTGAATTTTCTTAGGAATCAATAAAATACCATAAAATGCAAATAATTACCATATTAAGGTATGGTTCTCAGGGAATTAAAAAGAGCAATAAGGTACTATGGAAAACTATTGAACCAAATAGGGGAAGATAATAAAATCAATAAATAATTAGGTATTTATTAAATTAAGTAATTGTGCCAAATATTTATAAATAATCAAGGGATTAACTAAGTATCATTTAATTTATTAAGAGGCTAAATTTACTAGAAAACCCTTAATTAACACACTAATGTTTAAATTCATAATTAAGTCATAAAAAGCTATAAAGAACTGTCATCACGCTGAGGCCAATTAAGGGACAATTATTAACAATTAATAAACAATTGAAATTGCAACAATTAAGACACTAAATTTAATAACTAAATTAAAATAAGCATAATTAAAGATGTATAATCCTAAGTAAAAGCCAATGGCTAATTAAGAGTTGTCTGAATGAATTTCTAAGGACTATTATTAAATTAGGGTTTCCAAAATATTACAAAATATCATGAAAATACCTAAAACAATTGGAGGGAATTTCCAACAATTAAAGAACAATTAAATCTACATTTAAAAAGATATTAACATTTAATTCTTATATTTTCAAGAATAAGTCGTAAAGGAGTATGAAAAGGCTTAAAGTAATTAGAGAATACCAAGAATAATTATTGGGCAAGTCTTCAAACTTCTTGAACAAGTTACTTAGGGCGGACGAGGTTACTTGGCGAACAAGTTACTTGGCAGACAAGTTACTGGGCGGACGAGGTTACTTGGCGAACAAGTTACTTGGCGGACAAGTTACTTGGTGGACAAGTTACTTGGCAGACAAGTTACTTGGTGGGCAAGTTACTTGGTGGACAAGTTACACGGAGAGCAAGTTGCGAAACTTGGTGAACAAGTTGTGAAACTTGGTGAACAAGTTGGAAGACTTAGGAAGCAACTTGTTGAGCACGGTGAAGAAAAGAGAGAGAGTGAGGGGGACGGATTCAACAACTTGGAGAGGAAGTAAGAATTGGCTACAATGCTCTAGAAGAAGTCAACAGCTTGTTGGTTAAGGAAGTTGGAGAAGCTTAGGAGACAAGTTAGGGTTTTCTAAACTTGTTGATTAAGCTAGGGTTTTCTAATCACATGGATGGATGAGATTAAAACTTCTTAGTTAAGTAGGATCCAAAGGCCAAAAATTGAGAAGATGAAGCTTGTAGGAGGTGTTGAATTTTCCCTATAAATAGGAAGCTCACCTCTTCATTCTCCTCACACCAAATCAAACTTCAAGAGTTGATTTCTAAGAGGAGCAAGAGGGAGGAGGAAGAGCAAGAAGCTTCAAGAGGTAAGCTTGTTCTTAGTTTTATAGTTTTTAGTTGTTCTTAGTAGCTTTTAATATAGGTGTTAGTTTAATCTAGTAAATAAGCAAAGTAATTTCCCATAATTTTTTTCAGGCCTTATTGCATCGAAAGATGCTTGACAAGGTGGAAACATGTTGGGGAGTGACTTTTAGGATTAAGGGAATAAGTTAGAGTAAGATAAAAGAATTCTGGAATTTCTGGAGTTTGGGGGTTAACTGGATAGAGAACATTATTTTATGCATCAAATGATCTTTAAAAATCAAGAAATTTTCCAGAAATAAAGTAGACATGTAGGGCTTTCCAAATATATAAAATATGTAACGTTTTGATCTCTGGACAGGGAGATATGAATTTTTGAAGATTAGGCTATGTTTCTGGGCGAATTTCTGGGCATGGTTTGAACACATGAAATCTGGGAATTGTTCTTGAATTCTGGGTGAAAAATGATATTTTTACTCAAAAATAGACATCTTAAGGAGTCCGGGAAATTTTACAGATCTTCGTTTCGATTTTTCTAGAATTAGTTATGATATTTTGAAGTGAGGCGAAAATCTGTCCAGAATTTCTGAACCAGCGTTTTTTGAGAATTAAAGTTGATAAGTTGAAAAATAATCCTACCAAGGGTAAAAAAAAGGTCATTAGTGACTAGGATATCCTCTAGAATATTACTGGTGAATTAATAAATGCGATATTACCATTATAGGATACACGTGACCATACTCCGACCGACGAACGTACCGATATCGCCGACGAAGGTACGGACGCGTACTGTAACCTAACTCTGATGCTTATGGTATACTTATATGTGATAGATAGTCTGAGACTCTGTTTTAAAAAGTTGTGCATACAATTCAGCTTTATTTATACGGGTTACAGTCTTGGTAATGCCGTTGAGTTTTCCTAGCGCTGAGGACACGATAGGCCATCGTGGCACTGGTGTATAGTGCAGACTGGGGGTAACGGACATATTGCAGTGGCTGTGTACCGTTATCCAGATGAATCAGTTATGAGTTTTTATATTGATCATTGCTATAATGTCATGAATATCTGTCATACATATCTTGTTTACATAAGCATGAGGTTAACCATTACCTGAGGTTCAATGGGTATTTAACCTCAGCTCTTACCATAGCTTCAGGGTCCGGGGAACCGCGGACCGAAGTCAGGAGTAAGTAAAGTAATCAGCACGTGTAAAGACCCGACCGAGGATCCTCTTCTCAGATTTGTACCGTTATGACATTACTTAGATAAATGTACTTTACAGACAGATACGGCACAATTAATGATATATCAGTTACTCACTCTTTTACTTCTCCGATGCTCTACTCTGATGAAAAAAGAAAAAAAATCCGCTTTTGAAAATTGGGATGTTACATTTTGGTATCAGAGCTAGTTAAAGTTAACCATGATCGGGGGTTCTCACAGTGTGATCTGTGGCGAAGCATTGGCTCTTACCCTGACATGGCCAGGGTTTCTCTGAATGAGGGACCTGGTTGCACTGGGGGCGTGTGAAGCGTACCCTAAGCCGTGAGGCGGTGCGTAAAACTAGCAGCTGAGATACGTTATGTTGCCACGGTGTATGGGCACCACGGAGACATTTTGGTATCAGAGCAGACATCTTGGCACGAAGTTAACTAAGTTACTCCGAACAGTTTGGTGTCTAGAAAGGGTTTTGTGGTTGGCAATCAGTCCCCGTGAATTCGGCGAGCCTTCCACAAATACACCGGCCTGGCCAGATTGTTTGAGTAACGGAGTTAGGTTCGGAGTTTTTCAACTAAGAACACTTTACCTAGCAAGAACTTGGCTCAGTTATAAAAAAAACCATTGGTGCCGAAGGCAGGGCTAATCTATGTGGATCAGTCAATCAGTCGCCGTAAAGTCGGTGAAACCCCCATGATAGACACCTACCTGGCCAATCGGTTTGATTAACTAAGTTGGGCTCTAAGCCATTACCTTAGAGCATATTTTGAAAACGAGTACTGATGTAACCCTACTGTGGCGTTGTAGTGATGAACGGAGATAGATCTCCAGACATAAACTACTAGAAGACATGTAAGACGTATCACACGAAAATCGGTGAACCCTAGACCAGTGTACCATCCTAACCCGGTATACCATCCTAAACCGGTGTACCCCTTCGAGTCGGTGCATTACCCTAACTCAGGAAAAACCCCTACACTCATTCGTAACCACGAATCTTCAAATGTATACTCGACATAGTCAGGATACAAACTCTAAACCTGTACACAATCTTGATTCTGTGTACTACCTCGAATCAACGGCTAGTATACTTTCTGAACCAGAGAAATCTATAGTATCGGATCATACATCTGATATCGGCAACAGTGAATATTTCCAATGACTCTGAGAGTAAGTCCTCTTACGAATCCAAACTTTCTTATGACCTTGAGAGTGAGTCCTCTTACGAAACCATTCCTGGATAGAAAAGGCAAATGAACTCTTAAACAGAGAACGTACAGCCAATTTCCACCAATTTCTATATTATCTCCAAAGGCTAGTCTTAGATAGCGTGTAGTCAAAGAACGAAATATGAACCTAGTACCAGTCAAGGGAAGTTAAGGAAATAGTGATAACAAAACATAGTTTACCATTATGAAGTATTATGACGTAGTAACTACAGTAATATAATATACATATGTTTGTAATAGGTGTTGATTGCTGCTTTGTTCCGATGTTTATAAGGGACTAGAGTTCCCCAACGGTAGAGATAGAAATCGATACAGTGGTAGAAACAAACAACCACAAATAGAACCAATTTCAGTACCCAAAGCAATGTTTTCATTGGGGTCTTGATTATCGTTATGAACCCGGGCATAATCATAATCAAGGCATCATTGAGGGCCGTATAGGTGGCCCATCTTGCTCTACCCCTCTAGGCCAGTTTGTCTCCATAGATAGTACAAGATATCTTAAGGATGAGAGACGGATTAACTAATATTGAAAAACTCTTTATAGAGTATATACTCAACGAAGAAAAAGTATTTGTAAACTAATACCTAGGTATGTGTGAGGAACCCAGTCTGTGAAGTAGTTTTCTTTTATAACATCAAAATAGATATCTATGCTGAAAATTAAAATAAAACTTGAAAGGAAAAAAAAAAGATTCTTTTAGAAAACACATAAGATGGGAAGTGAGGTTTATGTGGAATATGATTTTTGGATTTTCCTAATATGATTAATCATGTTTCTAAAAGTTTTAGATATGTCTCAGTAAATCTCTTTATGTGGTTACAAAAGATATGCCTTGTTTTGACAACCTTATGTATCATGGGAATTTGTGATAAAATAAGCAATGTCTGCTATGAATTCTCTTCTATTGCTGGGACCATCTAGTGGCCATAATTGCAAGAAGTACATTTTATTAGTACTTAAAACATGGAAAAATCTCTAGATTATGGCATGTTGGGTTGGTAGCTTTTATTGAAACCATCATTATTAGAGAAAAGGTTAAAAGAATCTAGATATAATTAGATCTTTATATGATGTTCTCTAATTTGACATTGAAGATCTTTTGCGAACATCTCTTCATTGTATGTTCTTCTAAGTTCGTTTTAAATGGTGGAGAAATAAAATTTTTATAGTTTACGTTATACAACTTATACTATTTATCTTGCTGAATAGCTATATTTCTAAAGATTGTTTCACCTGTTAAGTGAAATTATTTATTTTCCTGCTTTAAAAAAAAAGGGGGGTTAACTTAAGATATAAGAAAAAATTTCTTTGTCCTATTTATTTATTCTAAAAGTGATCAATTGCTTGTTGCTAAACATGTTTTATAAAATTGTGTTGGATATTTGTGTTTTCAGCTTATTGTCGAAATTTTAAATTTGTATATTGCTGCTAGTGTTATCTAAATTTCTGTATACGTGTGATTTGAGCATTTATTTTTATTCTGAAAATTCCCACTTAGATCTAACCTATGGGCAATATTCTGTTCAGTTGATTGCTCACTTGGGGAATCTAACCTGAGTATTTCCCTTGAATTTTCCAAACTAAGTTAGTGTGAAACTATGTTTAAAAAAAAAAGGGTAATCCTTCTGAATATGTTAAAAAGGTTAAATATTGTGAAATGTGCATAGTTGTCGTACTTCATTAAAACTTGTGCATAAAATTATTTTAGTTTCAACCAGCTAGCTATAAGAACTCTAAATGGTGACACTTGCGTAGGCTGTTGGTAGGAATTAATCGTATGCTGGAAGTAACACTTAAATAGTTAGTAGAAAATCTAAGTGTTTTGTGTAAACCTATTTTGGAAAAAAAAAAAGAAGAAGAAGAAGTTTGCATGATGCTATGACTTGTGCATCCTTGAGATATTACTTGCCTCATTTAGTTATATTGGAAAATCGGAGTTAGGAAATTTTACTTCACTATACAAGAAAATCTTTAACGGATTAGAGTGACTTGGAATATATTATATTAAGTTCCATTTTGTATGTGCATTACCACTCTTTAAATCTCTGCTACCACACTTTATGAAATTTGGACAAATAGTTGTAGTTGATATCATTTTTCTCAAAATACCAGATCGACCACTGTTTTTGGTAATCTCTATTGTTGTAAACTTGATTGTTAGTCATTGGTATGTTAAACAAGATTAGCTTCAAATGGTGTATGCTAGAATTAGATGAAATCTGATAAATAAACTGGTTTTGGCTAATGAAAACGACACTTGGTGAAATTTTGTGGCATGCATTGCATAGGAACCCTGTCTTGAAATACGTTGTATTGAAATAAAGATTTCTTATCACTTTATTATAATGAGATAACCATGCATTATATGTATCCTTGTTCCATATTGAACTTATGATGAACGCCTTCAAGTTGACATGAACTATTTGACTTGGTAATTTTGCATTTATCTGTTGCGCTTGTAGAAACAGAAACCATAAGGATTAGCTTCCTGGATTTTAACCCAAAGAAATGAAGTTTTAAACATGAACCTTTGAGTATGCACTTTAGTGAATCTTGAGCATCAATCTAAATTGAGAATTAGTATGTTATTGTTGATACTCCTGGAACCCTACTATAAAGTGCACCACTATACAAATACTGTTGAGCTAAATTTTTGCCATACTAATAGATTCTAGATATATAAAACATAAATTGGAATTTGTTAGTTACAGTAGTAATTGAAGTCCAATTTTGTCTTCCCATATCATCTACATCTGTTGTGCTCTTATGATAGATAATAAACATGAAATTTGTGATAGCACGTGAATTTCATAGAAACTAAATAGTACTTACAAGCTGTTTTGGATTTCGTTGAAACTATTTTTCGGTTAATCTGTACGTTGACTTCTCCTCACTCCTGATAAAAATATTGAGAATATAAAATCCTCATTGTATGTTAGGAATTTGGCGTAGTTTCTGCCTTAGCGAAGAAAAGAATTACCGTTGCAATCAAGAATTCTTATTTTGTATAGAAACTAGTAAAAACCTTAGATACCTAAGGAATTATTGAGTTTCTAATATAGCTTGAGAGCTTGACTGGGAAAAAGGTTCAGATAAAATAGTCGAACAAATGCTCAAGATCTAGGTGTGTAAATATGCATAGGGCTGTGTCCCTAGGCCTTAAGACAGTGTTACTTAGCACTGTGTAAAATGCGAATTGATATCGTGACCTTAGACTTGTATGTCTACAGTACGTCTTGCGTTCGGCAAAACATTTATTGTACCAGGTAGTTGTTGAAATACCTTAAGCCTGAGGATAACCTCCTAGGTATTAAGGGTAAAATCCCTAGTGCGGTGATAATGGATTGAGCCGGAAGGCCAATATGTGTTAAGCCGAGAGGCTGAATGGGTCAGGCGGTAAGGCCTGCATAATCAAGCACGATGAGGTCGGACGAGAAGGTCTTGCGTTTGAATCCCATACCTGGGTACAAAAATGAATAAAAATTATTATTTGAATATTAGAATACTTGCTAAGTAAGCATGTATAGTAAGGGAATCGACTAGATGGCTAGAGTTTTCCGAGATTATACGATCATATGTTTCTAAAGATATCTCTAGTAACCGGTGTCAGTAGAACGCTCCAGAGACGAAAACTTAGTACATAGGACCATTCGAAGATTATAGCTAAACGTGAGCCAGTCGTTTACCAAATAGCCTTACCCCCAAACCTGACGAATCTCCATAACGTTTTTCATGTTTCTCAGTTATACCAACCAAACCACGATCGTACTGTTGAGTATGAGGTATCTTTTGTTGCCACAATATGTAGGCACCACGGAGACATTTTCGATATGAGGATGTCGGAGTACGACATGGCAAATAGCTTCGTAATTAAGCCGGAATAAATTCTCGATCACCGAGAGAAACAATAAAAGTGTTTCGACAGAGTAATATCTAGAGTGTATGATTCAGAGTCTAATTAGTATAGAGTAAGTTTCCAGAATTTATGATTCAAGTCTAGATAGTATAGAGCAAATTTCGAGGACGAAATTTTATTTAACGAGGGAGGAAATGTAATACCCTAAAAATCCTATTTAGTCTAAACCACTATATTTTGCTAGGAAATACCTATTAAAAATAGATGAATATGTGGTTTCAAATTTTGAGATATAATTATTCTATTTTCTAGAAAATCTTTCTTTAGGATTAAGGCAACCTACGGCTGAATTTTCTTAGGAATCAATAAAATACCATAAAATGCAAATAATTACCATATTAAGGTATGGTTCTCAGGGAATTAAAAAGAGCAATAAGGTACTATGGAAAACTATTGAACCAAATAGGGGAAGATAATAAAATCAATAAATAATTAGGTATTTATTAAATTAAGTAATTGTGCCAAATATTTATAAATAATCAAGGGATTAACTAAGTATCATTTAATTTATTAAGAGGCTAAATTTACTAGAATACCCTTAATTAACACACTAATGTTTAAATTCATAATTAAGTCATAAAAAGCCATAAAGAACTGTCATCACGCTGAGGCCAATTAAGGGACAATTATTAACAATTAATAAACAATTGAAATTGCAACAATTAAGACACTAAATTTAATAACTAAATTAAAATAAGCATAATTAAAGATGTATAATCCTAAGTAAAAGCCAATGGCTAATTAAGAGTTGTCTGAATGAATTTCTAAGGACTATTATTAAATTAGGGTTTCCAAAATATTACAAAATATCATGAAAATACCTAAAACAATTGGAGGGAATTTCCAACAATTAAAGAACAATTAAATCTACATTTAAAAAGATATTAACATTTAATTCTTATATTTTCAAGAATAAGTCGTAAAGGAGTATGAAAAGGCTTAAAGTAATTAGAGAATACCAAGAATAATTATTGGGCAAGTCTTCAAACTTCTTGAGCAAGTTACTTAGGGCGGACGAGGTTACTTGGCGAACAAGTTACTTGGCACACAAGTTACTGGGCGGACGAGGTTACTTGGCGGACAAGTTACTTGGCAGACAAGTTACTTGGTGGGCAAGTTACTTGGTGTACAAGTTACACGGAGAGCAAGTTGGGACAACTTGGAGAGCAAGTTGCGAAACTTGGTGAACAAGTTGTGAAACTTGGTAAACAAGTTGGAAGACTTAGGAAGCAACTTGTTGAGCACGGTGAAGAAAAGAGAGAGAGTGAGGGGGACGGATTCAACAACTTGGAGAGGAAGTAAGAATTGGCTACAATGCTCTAGAAGAAGTCAACAGCTTGTTGGTTAAGGAAGTTGGAGAAGCTTAGGAGACAAGTTAGGGTTTTCTAAACTTGTTGATTAAGCTAGGGTTTTCTAATCACATGGATGGATGAGATTAAAACTTCTTAGTTAAGTAGGATCCAAAGGCCAAAAATTAAGAAGATGAAGCTTGTAGGAGGTGTTGAATTTTCCCTATAAATAGGAAGCTCACCTCTTCATTCTCCTCACACCAAATCAAACTTCAAGAGTTGATTTCTAAGAGGAGCAAGAGGGAGGAGGAAGCGCAAGAAGCTTCAAGAGGTAAGCTTGTTCTTAGTTTTTAGTTTTTAGTTGTTCTTAGTAGCTTTTAATATAGGTGTTAGTTTAATCTAGTAAATAGGCAAATTAATTTCCCATAATTGTTTTCAGGCCTTATTGCATCGAAAGATGCCTGACAAGGTGGAAACATGTTGGGGAGTGACTTTTAGGATTAAGGGAATAAGTTAGAGTAAGATAAAAGAATTCTGGAATTTCTGGAGTTTGGGGGTTAACTGGATAGAGAACATTATTTTATGCATCAAATGATCTTTAAAAATCACGAAATTTTCCAGAAATAAAGTAGACATTTAGGTCTTTCCAAATATATAAAATATGTAACGTTTTGATCTCTGGACAGGGAGATATGAATTTTTGAAGATTAGGCTATGTTTCTGGGCTAATTTCTGGGCAAGGTTTGAACACATGAAATCTGGGAATTGTTCTTGAATTCTGGGTGAAAAATGATATTTTTACTCAAAAATAGACATCTTAAGGAGTCCGGGAAATTTTACAGATCTTCGTTTCGATTTTTCTAGAATTAGTTATGATATTTTGAAGTCATGCGAAAATCTGTCCAGAATTTCTGAACCAGCGTTTTTTGAGAATTAAAGTTGATAAGTTGAAAAATAATCCTACCAAGGGTAAAAAAAAGGTCATTAGTGACTAGGATATCCTCTAGAATATTACTGGTGAATTAATAAATGCGATATTACCATTATAGGATACACGTGACCATACTCCGACCGACGAACGTACCGATATCGCCGACGAAGGTACAGACGCGTACTGTAACACTAACTCTGATGCTTATGGTATACTTATATGTGATAGATAGTCTGAGACTCTGTTTTAAAAAGTTGTGCATACAATTCAGCTTTATTTATACGGGTTACAGTCTTAGTAATGCCGTTGAGTTTTCCTAGCGCTGAGGACACGATAGGCCATCGTGGCACTGGTGTATAGTGCAGACTGGGGGTAACGGACATATTGCAGTGGCTGTGTACCGTTATCCAGATGAATCAGTTATGAGTTTTTATATTGATCATTGCTATAATGTCATAAATATCTGTCATACATATTTTGTTTACATAAGCATGAGGTTAACCGTTACCTGAGGTTCAATGGGTATTGAACCTCAGCTCTTACCATAGCTTCAGGGTCCGGGGAACCGCGGACCGAAGTCAGGAGTAAGCAGAGTAATCAGCACGCGTAAAGACCCGACCGAGGATCATCTTCTCAGATTTGTACCGTTATGACATTACTTAGATAAATGTACTTTACAGACAGATACGGCACAATTAATGATATATCAGTTACTCACTCTTTTACTGCTCCGATGCTCTACTCTGATGAAAAAAGAAAAAAAAAATTCCGCTTTTGAAAATTGGGATGTTACATATACTATGATCCAATGGAAGAAGAATAAATAATAAAAGGTAAAATCATCACTCTTTTCTAATTTCAATATCAATAAGAAAATGAAACAAGTTTGATAGGCTTTCCTTGATGAAATCGTGCTTATCATTAGTTAACATAAACATATTACCAGTAGAAAAAATGCTATTTATAACAATTATAATGGGATGCTATTCACTCACCTGCTAAATTGCCAAATCCTATCTACAATTCACTTTAGTAGTAGCTTTCATATGAGGTCCACTCCTTACATGTCCTGATGTCCAAAACAAAACTCTTATAATTCCTCTTTCGCAACCTTTATAAAATTCAAAGAACCCATTTAATAAAATCAATGCTACTACTTATTTAGCAATGCCCATCCTATTATTATGATCACCAATATTCAAGCATCAATCCAACTTCTTTAAATTGTTTGGTAATAATTTTCAATGACCCAATGGGCACATCCACCATTCTAGGCTCATGTCAATTCAATAGATATAGAAAATGATAGATATATATATGTATATACACACATGTATGCCTTTTTAAACTTCCTCACGAAGGGTAAAACTCTGAATTATATATATAATAGTCCAATATATCATCATAACGTATAGCAAGTTCAACAACGACCCACTAAAGCATAAAAGAAAAATTTCTCAGTCCTTATTTTTAAACAATCATCAACACTCAAACAGTTGCATTATACTGCAGTCCCAAATCTCTTGCATGTTTCCACCATATTGTTTTCTTTTTTTTTTTTCTTTTTATGCATTTTATCGAATACTTTATGTGCACCTCAAATTTAACAATAAGACAACACCGAAACTCATCAATTATCAACCACACATCCAAATAGTTTTACAAGGTTTCATAAACACCCTATGGTCATTCAAAATTAACTCCTAAAACAATACTCCAATTCAATATTACCCACAAATTATAGTTTTCCAGCCACAATAGAGAAACAAACGAATTTCAATCCTTTCCTTCATACATCACTGTAAAAAAGAAGTAGGACTGGGGTCCTAAACACGCATATGAACCAGATAGAAAACAAGAACAGAGGGAAAAATACATACACAACAGCAAATCACATAATAGAGAAAGAAGAAAAGGGATTCAAGCATATATACATACACAACCTTAGCACTGAAGAACCGGTTTGAATCTCTGCACACCCTTAGATGCAGCAGACATGGAAAGGAGAAGAATAACTTGCACATGTACCAGCAACGAGAAGGAAAAAAAAAACAACAGAATTGTAACAATGTCAGGTAAGGAGAAAGAAGAAGCTTGGAAGGACGGGAATGGTAGGAAGCAAGAAGCAAGCAACGAATGAAGGTTCACTCATGTGCGCTCACACCTACGATCGGCAAAGAGAGGACAATGGTGCTAAGCTTGAGAAGAATATTGAATCTCCAGAGAAGTCGCTAGAATTTTCCTATCCCTTTCCTCAATCACCGACATGAAATTAAGAGATAGGGAATGATGTAGATATCTTGGGTGTTTTGTTTTTTTTGTTTTTTTTTTTCACTTTGGAAAAAAAAGACCTAAAGGCCACATGAAGCAATTGGAGCCATATAAACATATGGGCTGTTTGATACTTTTCATGTACTAAAAAAAAAAAAATCAAACCTCTCCTTCCATTTTGTTGCATTTGTTTTTTCCTTCTTTTTTTAAATTATTCTTTTCTTCATTATCACTTTTTTTAGAATTGCTAAATTGTTGGGTTATTACAGTAATAGAGGATGAAATTCTAAAGGATCCCAGAGTAACATGTAAACAAATAGAATGTAAGCAATATATGAAAGTCAACCAACATAACATAGCAGTCCACACAATATAAAGCATTCAGAATCCATAATGTAGATCACATATAGCCAAAACAGCATATACATATTTCATAACCATAGCGTTAGGTATACCATATGGCCTGTATCGAGAGTCCTTGTGTACACTAGAGTTCTCAATTAGAACACCCAACTAGGAATAGTGGACTAAGACCTACTGAGAGTCCCTAGAACCGCCAGAGTTCTCAATTGTAAGCGTCTGAGTCCTCTAAATGCAACTAGGTTAGCCACCTAAAGATTTCCACCGGGAAGGTACTCCATGGTCAACCCTTTCACTCAATTGAGCCACAAGTGGTGCTGGCCCATACAGGACGAGACATTCACATTTATGATTCAAACAGACATACACAGCCATACCAAGTATGTGAGATTAGAGTTACTACTTGATTGCTTTACAATCTTTAACTGGCTCCAAGTTCGTTTAATTGTCTTGGGAAGTGGTCAGGTCCTATAAGTATGCATTTATGGATGGCGGGTTATTATTGCTCTTCATAATCTCTAATTTCGTGGCACTAGGCTTAGAGCCTGTTAGGAAGTTACTTTTGGAGAATAACTTTTGGAATTTGCGAGGTAAAAATGGCTTTTAAATAATAACTTTTGGAAGATAGCTTTTGTGATTTACGAGGTAAAACTGATTTTTGGAAAATAGCTTTTGGATAAAAATGAGTGTTTGGATAACTTAAAAACCTAGGTTTTGATAAAAGTTTGTCAAACATCCTAGAATTGCCCAGAAGCTATTTTACATCAAACCTAGGTTTTGCAAAAGTTTGTCAAACACCACAAAATTGTCCAGAAGCTATTCTGCATCAAACCTAAATTTTGCAAAAGTTTGCCAAAGACCCTTATTTTTTCCGGCATCAAAACCTAGGTTTTGTCATAATCTTACCAAACACCCCTATTTCTTCCCGAAGCTATTCGTCATCAAAACTAGGTTTTAAGGCCAAAATCTAGGTTTTGTGAAAAACTATTTTTTTTCAGCTTTTTCTCTCTCTTCTGCCATCATCAGTATTTTTTCAGTATCAGTCAGTATCCTTAAGATATTTTTAGTACCTTTCTGTACCCTAAAATTTTTTTTCAAGATTAGTCATTACTCTGAATTTTTTTTTTCAACATCCTAAATCTTTTTTTTTAAGATCAAGAAATATTTTTTTAGTATCCGTTAGTACCATGAATTTTTTTTCCAAAATTGTTAGTACCCTGAAATATTTTTTCAAGATCAGTTGTTACCCTGAAATATTTTTTCAATATCCTAAAATAAATTTTTAAGACCATCAGAGGTATCTTTTCAGTACCGGTCAGTATTAAGTATCTTTTTAGTACCCGTCAATACCCTGAAATATTTTTTCAAGATCAGTTGTTACCTTGAAATATTTTTTTAATATCTTAAAATAAGATTTTAAGACCATGAGAAGTATCTTTTAAGTATCAAACAGTATTAAGTATTTTTTTAGTACCTGTCAGTATCTTGAAATATATTTTCAAGATCAATTGTTACCCTGAAATATTTTTTAATATCCTAAATTTTTTTTTAAGATCATGAAATATTTCAGGGTACTAACTGGTGCTGAAAAAATGATTTTCATGGTTTACAAGGTAAAAATGGCTTTTGGAGAATAGCTTTTGGATAAAAATGGGTGTTTGGCAAACTTTTACAAAACCTAGGTTTGATGCATAATAGCTTCTGGAGAAAAGAGGGGTATTTGGCAGACTTGTGACGAAACCTAGGTTTTAGGAGTTGCCAAACAGGTATTTAATGGGTCTGTTTGGGTTGGCGGTAGGAGCGGTGGCTTAAAAGCTATCTGACTTTAAAAAAAGCTCGATAGGAAAAAAGTCAGATTGTAAATGGTAATTTGTGTTTGGATTGCAAGTTTGGCTTTTTGCGTAAATGACTTTTTTCTTAACTGATGAGTGTTTGGATTATTATTTGAAAAGTCAGCTAAGATGAAAAATGACTGAAAAGGGTATGAATTATATTAAATACTATTATACATATTATTTGTATATATTAGGATAATAAAAATTTTAATTTGGAAAAAATTTAAATGATTATTAAAAAATAATAATAAACAATAAAGTCCTTAACTAAATATATTTAATGGATAAAATTGTTTATAAAATAAAATGAAGATAAATAATACAGTAATTTCTCTTATTTCTATGATAGGCATATTTCACCATATTAAACCTATTCTTCCACAATTCACTCAAGCCGAACCAGCTCAGTCAAGATAGGAGAATTTTAATTTGAAAAAAAAAAGTTAAAGGATTATTAAAAAAATTAATTAAAAATCCTTAATTAAATATATTCAACTTAAAATATAGCATTTTAATTAAGTTTATTTATATAAAAACAAAATGTCAGCCTATCATCCTAAAATCCTTAATTAAATATATTCAACTTAAGTTTTCTCTTTTTTATATATATATATATATATATATATATATATATATATATATATATATATATATAGTGTATAAAAATAATACTACTTGCATATTTTTTTAATTATTTTTTATGTTTAGAAGTTTTGGCATTGAACGAAGTCTACGTAAAAGCTTATTTTGATATATGCGAGGCAGTAGTTGAATGGATTTTAGCATTTGTTGAGTTTGACCAAAAAAAAAAAAAAGCGACTTCCTCAGAGTTCAGACTGTGACTTCCTCTGTTCCAGGAACAAAGAGCAGAGCACCTTCGCCCTTCATCCCTCTCGCCGACGACTTCATCTTCCACCAGAGTCGCCGACGAGCAACCTTCCTCCACCACCAGAAAGCAAGGCAGTGAGGTCCGAGACAGCGAGGCGAAGAGCTAGGAGGCAGAGATGATCAGAGATCAGACGTGACCATACCACCACCTGCACCATCGACTCACCTCATTCCTCCATTACTGTCTCACTCCCATCAGTTTTCTCTCTCTTTCGCGCACCAACGCTCAACGCCCAGCGCTCTAACGCTCCAAGTTGGAGCTTTTCCTCAGACGCTACTTTTCCGATAATCTCCGATAAGCCTGCTGGAACGCACCGCCAACCCAAACACTCCAAAATGACATTTCCACTGCTATCGAGTTTTTTCCCGAACGTACTGAGCTTTTAAGGCGTTAACGCGTTCTCCAAACAGGCCCAATGTAAGGTTATTAGGCTTATATTGACCCTCTAAGGTCCATTTTGATTTTTGAAAGCCAAACTATATATTTTGGGCCTTACTTTTTTTCATTTTTCCTCGTAGGCCCAATTTTTGCCAATTTACTATTATATTATTAATTATTACTAACACAGACCCCGTGCAATGCACGGGTGTAAGTCTAATAAAACGATCTATATTGTTTTACTGTAATATTACTTAAAGGTGTATTAATTGTATTTGTAATTGTTTTATATGATAGCAAAGCTAATTGTTTTTATCACCATATTATCATGTTGAAAATTTTATAAATTCTTGTGAAGATTAAAAAAATTCATTAATTTTCTATAAAACTTCAAAATATAAAGATTTTCAATATAATGAAATATGGAAATATAAGTTCATATACAATGATTACAAATTTCCTTGTAAATAGTATCCATGTCGACTTTCTCAAACTTTGTTGACAACCCAAACAGAAACAAACAATTGATGCATAAATGTGAATGTGTGTTACCAAGAACATAAAATGAGAAAAAGTTATGAATTTAAATCCGAATTACTGATCAAGAAGAAGATGGGTACACAAAAGGGGAAAAAATCATTTAAAAAACATCAATGAAGATGGGAACACAAATAAAAGATACCAGAAGATATGAGTAATGCATTAAGGGATGCAATGCAAAATCAATATTAATAAGACGAAAAGCCAAAAAGGTGAGGAAAGAGTGGAAGATGGCCGTTTTGACGATTTGTTGCTAAAAATCATGAGTAAGAAGGACATACAATGCAGAGCACAAATCTGAAGCACACCCCAATATTTATAGCATGCGTCATAACTGTCGCGACCACTCCCATCATAGCTAACACGACATCATGGGATCATGGGGAATTGGGGTGTGCACGACAACATGAAGAGGCCAACTTCCAATTATATATATATATATATGTGTCCAAATTTAAATTAAGGGTAATACAATCTTTTGGTCCTTCAAAATTTAAATTTACTTATATGAGAAGACAAATAAATAAGGAATTATATTTGAATCCCTATATTATCTCTAACTACATCTCATATATTTGTTTTAGGAAATAAATTTTGACTAAATTATATTTGAATCCCTATATTATCTCTAACTACATCTCATATATTTGTTTTAGAAAATAAATTTTGACTAAATAAATTTTGAAGATTAAATCACGAAAAAACACAATCCCTAGCCGTGTGTGCACAATGTCTACTAACACGACATCATGGGAAATTAGGGTGTGTGCACGACAACATGAAGAGGCCAGGCCAACTTCTAAATATATATATATATATATATATATCCAAATTTAAATTAAGGGTCATACAATCTTTTGGTCCTTCAAAATTTAAATTTACTTATATAAGAAAACAAATAAATAAGAAATTATCTTAGTTAATTTATTTGGAATTTGAATCCCTATATTATCTCTTACTATATCTCATATATTTGTTCTAGGAAATAAATTTTGAAGATTAAAACATGAAAAAACATGATCCTTAGCCGTGTGCACACGACGTCTGCTAACACGACATCATGGGGAATTAGGGTGTGCGCACGACAACATGAAGAGGCCAACTTCCAAAGAAATCTATATATATATAGCCAAATTTAAATTAAGGGTGATACAATCTTTTGGTCCTTTAAAATTTAAATTTACTTATATAAGAATATAAATAAATAAGGAATTGTCTTACTTAATTTATTTGAAATTTGAATCCCTATATTATCTCTAACTACATCTCATATATTTGTTTTAGGAAATAAATTTTGAAGATTGAAACATGAAAAAACAGCAAATTCAAATGTGTTTTGAAGATAAAAATATAAAAAAAACAGTAAATTCAATTACGGTTATTGATGAAAAATATTTAGTTATCATTAAGGACCAAATAAGATTAGTAAAAGAGTTTGTAACTACCTTCCCTAATTATAAGGAAAGATAAAAGGAAAGTTGTTACAAAATATTTTAAAATATTAAATTGAAAATGTGAAAAATCAAATGAAGGCTCATCGGTTAATCTAAGAACGAGGATAATTAAGGGAGTTAATAGATATATTTATTCTAATAAATTGTATGCATAAATTAAAAATTATAAATAAAAATAATAAGTAAATAGTTTTACTTTGACAGATAGTAAAACAAAGAGGACAGATGTCAGATACAAAGAAATGGTAGGCATAAATTATAAATTATAAATAATAAATAATAAGTAAAAGGAGTTATTTTGACAGTTTGTAGAATAAAAAATACAGGTGTCAAACAGAGTTATTTTAACAGTTTGTAGATTAAAAAATACAAGTGTCAAGCAGAAGGCTACTTACTGCTCTGCTTTTATATAGGTAAGATTATCATTATCATTATCTCCTGCATATGGGTTAGTTTTCATCTCTAACCATTTTAAATTATTCACTTAAATATAGGTTAGTTGCTGGAAAACGTGGGGTCAAACTTAACAGAGTTATATATATATATATAGAGCACATATTTGGGTTTATGTATATCAAGCACTCTAAACCCCAATGGAAACAAACTTATCACACACAGCTGTTGCACACCTCAAGTAAAGTAATTATGGAAAACGATTAATTATTAACTATGTAAGAAAAACTACTTAATTTTTAACTCATTATAAAATTATTAATTATGGATATACATTATGATTTATGAATATACCCCTTTTGACTTACAGATATATATATATATATATATATATATATATATATATATATATATATATATATATATATATATATATATATATATATAAATAGGATAAAGGATTTCTTCAATCACTAGAGATAAGTTATCTCTAATTGCCCTCCAAACTACGTCATTTTGAATTAATGAAGGGTATTTTCGTAATTTTGCACCCTTCACAATTCACCTAAAATTACAAACATACCATTCATTAATTCAAAACGACGTAGTTTTAGGGGTCACTGAAGATAATTTATCTTCACTGACTGGAGAAATACTTTTCCCATATAAATAAAAATGTTATATATATAACATCTAATCCTTTCATCACACATACACTACAAAAAAATTTCGTATTAGCCATGGAAATTATCCACAGAATTTTTCCGTGGGTAATTTCCCACGGAATTCTGTGGGTAAAAATTACCCATGGAAAATTTCCATCCCAAAAAAAATTGTGGGAAAAATAAGCCACATCTTTTGGGACCAAAATTTTTTGTGGGTAATTTAATTGCCTACGGAAACTACCCACGGAATTTCGTGGGAAAACAGAAAAATTCCGTGTTAATTTCCATGGCTAATACGAAATTTTTTTTATAATGATAGCTGTTGCACACCTTACGTTAGCCCTTCACACACTCTGCAACACTTTTCTTCTCTATCGACACTTCTAACACGCTTTATACTACTTATATCTCATAATATTCTTACTATAAAGCAACACATGCTCTTTCACCGCTTTCCCACTACTCTCACAATGGACTCCATTTATATCTTATACGAATGCTTACAAATATTTGCACAATACAACCTATTGCACTTATTATGGTCTTTTTCTTTTTTTTTTAATCATTATTCTCACTCTTATATCACACCCGATCACACATTGAGGAAGAAAGAGAAATGAGATTCGTTTGGTATTATTCATGGGCTAAATGAATGGATATATATATCTTGCTCTTCTCAGTCACGTATTGGGCTGATATATGAATTGAAAGTGTTAAGAAACTGAAGATAATGGGTTGGTGGGGAATGAATGTATGGGCTAATCAAGAATACATGTACTTGTGTGGTATGGCTTTTTGACCAATATAAGAACCAAAAAAAAAAAAAAAATTTACCGGATTAAAGCACTGGGGAAAGATTTTACCAAAGTAATGCAGTTGGTGACGTGGGGCCAGGGTGCGCCGTCAGTGGCGTGAACAGGGTTCACGCCACTGACATATAAATTTTTTTTTTTAAATGCTGAATGGAAGGGCCTGATTGGTCCACGCCAGCTAGTGGCGTGGACCCTGTGCACGCCACGTCAGTGGCGTGGGCCCTCTTGCGCCACCAGTGGCGTGAACCTTATTCTGGTAAATAGTTTGGACTGTGCATTAACCCGGTAAATTTTTTTTTTGTTCTTATATTGGTCAAAAAGCCTGTGTGGTATAGCCACTTTAAAAATTATCTCACTTGATCGTCTTCAAGACTCTTATTTGCAATTAGGTTTTGTGTTCATTTATATGAAATGATTGGATAATCATGGAAAATAAATCCCTAATTTCCCATAAGGTTTTTTCCTTCTATCTCCACTATTTTTCTTGGCCATAAAATATTATTTTCTATAATTTTAGGCCTAAATTATTCCTCACTTGAATCTATTCTCTTCCTAAAAATTTCAAGAAAACGAAGTAAGCATTAATCTCCAATAATTAACTTCATAATTATTTTAGGCCAACTTTCATAATTTAATTTCTAAATAATATTCTAATTTTAAATCCCAGAATTTAGGATGTTATAGCACCAACCTACGTTTGGTGAAATTTAGTAAAAATATGTCAAAGGATCTTAACTTAACACAAAATTTAATTATTTAAAGAACCAATAAGAGTTGAATGAAAGCCTTTATTGATATGATTCCGGAAAGAAAAGGATGATTGGATCAACTAGGAATAGAATATCGCACCAGAATTTCAGCCTCTGACGCGTCCTGAAAGGATGGCACGTATCTAACACTACAGACCTCGGATTTGAATGCTTCCAAAACGAGGAGAAAGATGACGTTTTGAAACACGATTTTGACTAAAAAAAAAACACCGAAAAAGGATAAGGGAAACTGGAGATACGAAACCAAGAAATTTAGAACGAAAACTGGATTATAGGTAAGCGCCACAATTCCAAAGAATTGATAAGCCCAAGAACGCCACAAGGATTGTTGCCCTTGATAAGTTCAGAGATTCTCAAAAGAACCGTAGAGGAGCTTGCCGCTCACCAAAAAGCAAGGTTTTTAAACTCGGACCGGACCGGCCGGTTTAGACCGGAAACCGGCGAACCGGACGGAAAACTGGTCTGAGCTGGGGATAAAACCGGAGTCACGGGTCAACTCGATCAACTCGGTCTGAACCGGCTGAGTTGGCCGAGTCACAGAGTAAGAGAGACGGAAGTGCAGAATGAGAAGGAGAAGAGAGAGATAGATCTGAATTGCTTCTTCAACGCCGGCGATGGTCCTGCGGAAGCTGAAAGAGGAGCAACGATCTGGAGGAGCAACCATCAGCTCTCTTTTGCGTTTTGGATTTCAAGCTTCTTTAAGCTTCTCTCTGGTTCGACTTTCTCTGTGGGATGCCGAGACACAGAACCAGAACGAGAAGAAAAAGAGATACATCTGAGGTGCAAAGTGAAACAAGTGAGGATGAGGAAGGAGAATGGAGAGAGAAGCCACTTCAAAATTAAAACTTAAAAGAACGAGAAGCTGCTTCAAAGTTCAACGGATGAGAAGCTGATGTGATGTGAGTGTGACTACTCATGGCAGACTTTGTGTGTAGTGCAAGAATCCTTTCTTTACCTTCGTATACGTGACAAGCAAAGAAGCTATTGACATTTTCGTTTTTGGATTTTAATATTTTATCCCTCTGTAAGCTATTAATAACAAGTAGGGTAGGATTTGAACCAAAAAATAAAAAATAACAGGTTGGCAAATTCAAAATTAAGGGTTGTTAGAGGAATGAATATTGGGCCTAAAAATGGATTTGGGTTTGGTAGTAATGTTAACTATAAAATATTTTATATTATTAAAATATGAATATTTTTATCTATTTAATTATATTATATTTTTTAATTAATACCAGTCTGACTCCGGTTTAACTCTGGTTTGACTCCGGTCTGACCCACTAACCCTTGACCCAGTAACTTCACCGGTTCAGTGACCAGTCCGAGTTTTAAAACCTTGCCAAAAAGGTTAACCTTCAAATTCAAATCTGTCGTCACAAAAGCTATGGTGTTCCCTTATATAGTGGACAACATCCATATTAAGTTTAACTTAATTTTGCTTACACACAAAGGAAAATAAGACAACCCAATAAGCGAGCCCAATAATCCTTATTACAAAAGTTCAACTAAATGTAAGAAAGATAAAACTAAGTGCAGAATTTGGGCCAAGTAAAACTAATTAAGCGTGCCCAATAAGCCTTCATGCATATCTATTGAGGCTTATTCTTCAAAGTCTTCAATCTGAATTAAGTGTATCATTTCGGTCTCTTCTTCCTTTAGACTTGGACTTACCTCAAGTAAGGTGGCCACTAAGAGATTCAAGGCCTTTTTAGCCTTTTTAGCTTTTGCTCTTGTCATTGGGCCTCCAAGACCTTGTATGTCCTCCAAATTTGTTGCCTTGGTCATGCCACCTCCTATGTTCTCATCATTTATTTGGGTTGGTGAGGTCTGTGTACTACTTTGGTCCTAATTATAATCTAGTTTATCCAAATTTCAACATACCAAGAAATGGAAAAACTAAGACGTTTAATATGTCACAAATTGATTGAATATTTGAAATTGCCCTTATTTAATGAAGGTTATTGAAAAAGATGTCATACATTTTCTCTCACCTATATTTACAACAAGGGTTAATTTGGGAAAAATTCGTTTTTGGCATAATGAAGTTATAACAAGGATCACAATTGTATCTTGCAGTTTTTGTCTCGTCAAGTTGCGACTCAGCGAAGGTCCGTTGGTTTCCCTTGACTCTCGAAACTCACAGTGGCCGGTTCAACTTTGCAACTCCGTCTCTTTCCCTTGCACCTCAAGCTCTCTCTCCGCGATGTCAAGCCCTAGTACGTGGCTCTTTAGGATCTCTATGACATCATACTCTTCATCTATGGTGGAGATAGAGATCGCATATACAGAGGAGGAGAGAGAGGGAGAGAAAGTGCGAAAGAGGGAGTGAGAAATGGAGGAGTCAGGCTTTTCTATAGGCAGAGAGAGATACATATTTCTCACATTCATTAAGGTATTTCGGTCATTTGCTAACTACGTTACATCACATAAAAGTCCCAAGGGATTTAGCAGCAATTACTAGTATATTTTTAGGGACTTTATTATTATTATTTTTGTATCTTGGACATGCACGTCATTCTCCCATAAAGAAATATATGGGGGTGTATATGTAAGTACACAATTAACCCAATAACCACGCGACTAAAGTGAATAATGAAAAGATGGGTTAGAGAGAGAGAGAGAGAGTAAAATCTAAAAATAATCACTACAAGAAAAATCATATTTTGCTACGGAAAAAAATCCGTAGCAAATTACGACGGATTTGAAAATCCGTAGCAAATTGCGACGGATTTGTAATTTTGTAGCAAAAAATTGCGACGGAATTCCAAATCCGTCGCAATTTGCTACGGAATTGAAAATCCGTATCAAATTGCGACGGATTTGCAATTTAAAATAAATCCATCGCAATTTGCTATGAAATTGAAAATCCGTAGCAAAATTTTGCTATGTAATCCAAATTCGTAGCAAATTGCGATAGATTTTTAATTCCGTAGCAAAATTTTACTACGGAAAAACAAATTCGTCGTAAAACTCAAAAAAAAAATCCAATTTTCTAAAGGAAAAAAGCCCACAAATTTGCTACGGAATTCTAATTCCGTAGCAAAATTAAAATTTTCTACGGAATCTAAATCCGTAGCAAATTGTGTTGGATTTGTCCCTTTTTGCGACGGAAATTTATTTCCGTAGCAAAAAGCAATTTTTTTGTGACGGAATTTTTATGTCTACCTAAACCATAAACCATCGGCTTCCTTCCCTATTCCATTCGAAAATCCCCAATATTCGATGCCCTAAGACCCAAATCATCATCAGCGTCCTCCACTCGCGGCGTCACCGTCCTCCACTCGCGGCGTCGCCGTTCTCCACTCGCAAAATCGGCATCAAGGATTCAAGGTGCTTAATTCTTGCGCTCGCTCCTCTGCTTGGACCCAAAATCGTCGCCCTCCCTCCTTTGCTCAGACCCAAACCATCAGCATCAGCAAGGTGCTTATTTCTCACTTTCTTTCAGTTTCAAGTATTTCCTCTTCTCAGTTATTTGATTAGCTACCAAGTTGCGATTTCTATTGGCAACATTTAGGTTGAAACCGTGCCTTGCCTGTGCTCTCTCCTAGTCTCCTTTGCAGTTTGGAAACGAAGCAGTTCATCGATTTTGAGCCGTAGCTTCCATACTCCTCCAAGCGAGCGAAGTGAGGTCCGACAATGGCTCCCGTTGGTCCTAGATCCGGTGAAGCGATTTTTGCGAGTGTTGAGCGTGTGGTAAGCATTAATCTCTTCTCTGTTTCACTGTATATTTGTTTCCCGACGAAATCCTGGAAGATGCACGGTGAAATGCGTGGTTTCCTCGATTTCCAACCGATCATAATTTTTCCTCGGTTTCCTCGAATTCTTTCTTTCTTCTTCTTTTGTTTTTTTTTTTTAAAAAAATCTGTATTTTCATTGTTGTTATGACATTTCTCGGATTGATATAACAAGCAAGGTCTTCATATACTTTTACCATTTTCTTTCATTTTGTTAATTCGGATCATTTCCCCCCGTAGGTTATAGTCTTGCAGATAATTATTCATTTATCCACAGTTTTTAGATTTGATGATGACAAGACATACATTTACTTATTTGAATTTGACTATTTGGTTCGTTTTCAGGGGTTATAATATTGGAATCCGTTTGATTGATGAATTTTTGGCTAAATCTAATGTTTCAAGATGTGTTGACTTCAAGGAAACTGCTGAAGTAATAGCAAAGGTATTCTATTGTCATTTAAATTCTTTAACATTCGATTCAAACACTCTAGCGCTTATATTGGACAATGCCTTTGGCTTTCTTCTTAATATTGTCAAGGTTATCTTTGTTTTTAATTTGAGGATGGGATATTTACCCAAGGTCTTTTGGGAAAACATACTCTAACCTAGCATTTGGACGATATACATAAAACATGCATAACCAGGTAATCCCCAGCAAAGAAGAACTTATTCTAATGACTCGAATGTGATTGATTCATAGATTGTGTGTTTCTTTTACTTCACTTGTTAAGATGTGTGTGTGTGTGTGTGTGTGTAAATTTTAATAATTACGATCCAAGATACTGAGCAGTACTTTCATTGTCATTTGTCGTTAAAGAAAATAGTTAAGCATCTTGGTCACACAGCTTATGTATGTTAAAGTGAATCTATTGACAATCTTTCAAAGTCCAATCCCTTTGAATTTAATTATATCTATTTTGTTCTTGTTACACGACACAGTCAGTAAGGGCTATTGATGTCCGATTTAAAGATGATACAGTGGATTGACTGGTATTGACTACTTGGTCACTGATGAGGTTGGACCACTTACAGACCTGATTCAGTTTCTTTTTTTTTTGTATTGATTCATTTGACAGATTGTTCTTTTGCTGCTTAAAATTTCTTTTAGTTTGTGTCTCCACTGCAGTATGCACAGATCTATTTTGAAAAGCTGGTTCATCTCCCCCTCTGTTACTTTGTAAATGATTATAAACAGGTTAGACTTGTGGACTAGTAAAATTTAAAACTCTGTCCAATTCAAATGCGTGTCGTTTTCTAGTGTGGATACTTGGAATTTTTTTTTCTCCACTGTTTCTGTTTAGAAAAATCAGGATGTGTTAGATCCTAAGTGCCAGCATAAATGATCAGATTGTGGTCTGCCGGAGAGTAAATTTATATTTGCATGCTTCAATCAGTTGTACAAGATGGATCCTGAGATTTTTACTACATGGTAATGTTGGGTGTTCGTTGTTTTTGGTTTTGTTATTGTTATTGTTAGTATCAAAATTTGGTAGTTTATACCAAATAGTTTGCTCTGAATTGGTGGTGTATGGAGCTACTTTCTCATTTTAATGTTTGGCTGTTTTATTCCAGGTGCAATATTCTTAAACGTGTGCCGGACAGTGCACTCTGGCTCCTGAGATTCCCTGCTGTTGGTGAAATGAGACTGAGGACATGTATGTTTTGTTTAATGATGTCGTAGAATGTTTGTGTCTGCTTGAGAAAATGTGTGATACATTGTCGCCCTTAGCTTGCTTTGTCTTTGTGGTGTTAGTATCTTAATTTTGTGAAATTTGGAGGGATATATTGTTGGATCATAAAATTATGGTTTAGCAATTTTTATGATATACAAGTTTTATTATTTTCTAATTTTTAATATTTTTTTTTAATTATTTTATTATTTTATATTTTTTTTAATTTTTTTAAAAAAAGTTTATTAGTTTTGCTACGGAAAATATTTCCGTAGCAAATTCTCAATTTTGCTACGGAATTGCTACGGAAATATTTTCCGTAGCAAATTTGAGAATGTGGGAAAATTTGCTACGGAAAAATATTCTTGCTACAGAAATATTTTCCGTAGCAAAATTGAGTATTTGCTACGGAAACAATTTCCGTAGCAAATTGCTACAGAAAAAAATTCCGTAGCAATTTGCTACAGAAATTTTTTTCGTAGCAAATTGCGAATTTCCGTCGCAATTTGCTACGCAAGATTTTGCTACGGAAAAAATCTGTAGCAAATCCATTTTGCTACGGAAAAACAGGTTTTTTCCATAGCAAAATGGATTTGCTACGGATTTTTTCCGTAGCAAAATTTGAATTTTTTTGTAGTGAATAAATAAAATAAAAAACAAGGAGAAAACCGTGGATGAAAGTTTTAATGAACATAACCATAGTAGTGAAGAAGAGAGTGTGGGGTCATGATGAAACAAAATAAATAAAATATATATACCCCTTCCAACTTCAAATCGTGATGAAGAGGATAGTTATGATAAGAAAGACATAAGTATCAAGGAAATGGAAGAGAAACACAAGCTGAACAGTTGAAAAGAGAGGTTTGGAAAAGAGCCATGAGAGCAACGGATTTGAAGAATGAAAGAGAGAAAAGTGGACTTGCATTGAGCAGTTGGGCACTTAGGGATGCTCCATAAGTGAGGAAGACAGGATATTTATAGGAGAGATATAATTAGGGTTACGGTTTTCTTTTTTATTTAAATAATAATATATTTTTTTTCTAGAAAACTTTTTTTTTTTTTGGTTCTGTTCTGTTCCTTTTTTTCCCCTAATAGTAGGATAAGTTTACACAAACTCATTTATTAAAAGAGTTATTTTAATAAGGTATTTTATTTGTATTTAGTTTTTTTTTTTTTTGAATATTTTTTCCCCTTAGAACTCACACACATATATATCATTGTTAATTTATTCTATACTCTTTGACTAACTAAAACTGAAACCTACAACCAACTCTAAGCCCAAAAAAGGATGTTACCATTTTCAAAGGTGAAATCCCACATAGAGATTATTACATATGCTAAATATAATGACATCGAGATGATTCCAATATTCATATAGCCAGACAAGTATGAGTACCCCAGCTGTCCTTTTTCAAATTAAAAGAAAATTATGGCAATGTCCTTGGGTGAGTTTAAAAATAGGGAGAACAAAGCACAATTTTTACCTCACTTTACACACTGTTTGTCATTTTCTCAGCGAATTTCTCTGGTTACTATGTCCAAGAATATTTGTCATGAAGGGTAAGGAAGCAAGCAGTGCGAGAGAAGACTGGGTTGGAACTTGTTATTGCACAATTGAGGTGGAGGGAAGGCATCGGCGGAGGGTTTGGTTCGTAGCTTTGCCTTAACATGGGTGTCATTAAGGAAAATGATAAATCCACTTAAAGAAATGACTACTTTAGAAAATGACAAGTTCCGTTATAAAAATGATAAGTTCACTTTATGAAATGACTACTTTGAAAAATGACGATTTCCTTTATGAAAATAATAAGTTCACTTAAGGAAATGACTACTTAAGAAAATGAGAATGTATGCTTGGAATAATTCTCACACTAGACATTGGTTTACCAAGTTCACATTTAAAAATGATAATTTTCGACATGCTAATGATAACTTCACTTAAGGAAATGACCCCTTGAGAAAATAAGAATTCAGGCTTAGAAGAATTCCCCAAACCAAATTCACATTTAAAAATTACAAATTCTGGTATGAAAATGATAAGTTCAATTTAGAAAATGACCATTTGAGAAAATAAAAATGCATGCTTGGAAGAATTCTCACAGTGTATATAGGCTTACCAAGCTTATATTTGAATATGATAAGTTTTGATATGAAAATAACAAGTTCACTGAAGAAAAAGGTAATTTGAGAAAACAAGAATGTATGCTTGGGTTTACTAAATTCATATTTAAAAATGACAAGTTCTAATATGAAAATGACAAATTCACTTAATGAAATGACCACTTGAGAAAGTGAGAATGCAAACTTGGAAGAATTCTCATACTAAATATAGATTTACAAAGTTCATATTTAAAATTGACAAGTTCTGATCACTTAAGAAAATGACCACTTGAGAAAATGAGAATGTAGGCTTGGAAGAATTCTCACCTTAGACATGAGTTTGCCAATGTTATATTTTAAAATGACAAGTCCACATTGGAAAATACCTAAACACCAACAATGCTCGATAATACAAAAGTTAGGATTTTTGCACGCCCTCACATCACCAGCGAACGCCTTCTTCGATTTTCCGTCCAACACTCGGCCCTTTGTCAACTTCAATCACCCTCCCAATCAAACAACCGCATATTGATATCAATACCATCCCTTTAATTCAATATTTTCTTTCATTATGTAGAGGGTCATTTCTATAATTTATTTTAATTTGAAAAAGAACCGTACTCACATCTCTTTAGACTCTAGCATTTGTAATGGCTTTCACCGGTGATTTTCCCACTTGATTATTTAAATTTCAACGGCTACTAAAATAGAGCGCTAATATTCTTCCCCAACCGTAATCGAACTTTCTACGTTGCCTCAGTCCCCGACTCGACTACTCAAGCCTTAAACCCGCATCGAATTTTCTGGAAACTTCCATCCTTTTCTATCCGTTCCCCCCATAAATCAAACTACGCTCCGCAATCTCTTCACTACTATTTGGCATTTGCCTCTTCTGATTCAGCGTTTACACTTTTCTCAGTTCTTGGTTCTTGTTTCTTGATCAGCAAGTCATTTTCGCAAACTCGTCCCATGGATGAAGATTCCACTGTTAGTGTCTGCAAGTTCTTTTACCCAAGAATACGAGCTCAATCTCGTATAAATGCCTCTAGGATATGTACGAGTCCAATATCGTCCAGAACAAATATGCCACGAGGAGGTGCTATTTTTGAAGTCTCAAGAATTCGAGATGCCAAAATTGCAGAAGAAGCCGGTGCGTGTGCTATCGTCCTTTCACAGTCAATTTGCTTTTGCAGTTCGCGAATGATTGATCCGTCTCTCATCGCAAAGTTCAAGGCGGCTGTGTCGATTCCCATAATTGCGAGGGTTAGGGTAGGGCATGTCGTGGAAGCCAAGATTCTTCAAGCTGCTGGTGTCGATTATATCGATGAAAGCGAGTTCCTAGCAACAGCAGACGGGGAAAATCACATCAACAAGCGCTATTTCACGTGTCCATTTATATGTGGGTCTACAAATCTTGGAGAGGCATTGGAGAGGATCAAGGAAGGTGCGGCGATGATAAGGACACAAGGCACAGTATCAATTTGTGGTGATATTGCTAGGACAGTGCAGAATGTGAGGTCTGTCATGGAGGACATAAGGCTTCTCCACAATATGATGAGCGAGGAGGAACGTTTAGAATTCTCAGGGGAGAAAGGGGTACCTTCCGATCTGGCAGCGCAAACGGGGCGAATGGGTAGGCTTCCCGTCGTACACTTTGCTGCCGGTGGCATTGTAACTCCGGCCGATGCTGCTTTTATGATGGATTTGGGATGTGATGGTGTGTTTGTGGGACCAGAAATGTTTGATTGGCCTGATCCTTCCAAGCGAGCTAGGGGAATCGTTCAGGCTGTTAATCGCTACAATGATCCTAATGCGTTGGTTTTGACCATGTCAGGTCTCAACTAGTAGTCATGACAGGATAGGGCATTTTGGTTGTGCCAGTGTCTGATCGAACAAATCGTTGGTCTTTACAGCGTATAGCACATATAGTTGTATCAGTAACGCCATTTATTTGGCTGAGCATATAGAATTTTTTCCTGTTACGGGAATACAGTATGTACTTCTTCTATATCTCTTTTCTGCTCTAGATATTGATTTGAGATGGCTGTACCATACATCTGGTTGTTCTGAATTACAAAGATGAGTTGATTGTTGCCTTTTATGAGATATTTCATTTCATAGAATGACAATATATGTGAGTGAGCTCACTAGTAATACCTTTGCTCCCTTGATCTGAATTTGGCTTTACCATTCATTGTCTTGCATTGTATTGCCTTCGTGAATTGGAATAAATTTAATTTTGGTGCCTTTAATATTAAGCTCGTTTAACTTTTAGGCAATGAATATGCCTCGACTTCTTAGAAACTTGTGGGGCTTTTAATAGAATAATAGTTGATAATGAAGATGATATAAATTTACAATTGGATCTTTTGATGTATAGTCTTCTTACAAGGGCCTAATTTTTCTCTAGGTCTACATTGTGATTACGCAGTGGATATTTTCATTCTTTTAACAAAATATTAAAAATTTTATGAAAAATTTCTTGACCTTCCATCGTTGTTTGATCTTCATTGCTCTCTACAATGGTGGTGCTTCTAAGTTTTCTATCTTTTATGTTGAATGAATATTTAATATCGCATTCAGTTGCCTTGGAAAACAGATTTCATTCATTGAGAGATATCTCATTTAAGTATAATGGGTGAACAAGTGTTTTTTTTTTTTTTTTGATAGAAATTTGGGGGTATCCTCCCCGACAACAGAAACTAATCTTCCTTCCCTCCATAGTCATCATGAAGGGGCATTAGTGCTGACCAAATAACCTTTTCCATATACACCGTCAGGGATCGAACCCCTGACTAGATGCTTAAGGGTACCTAGCTACGAGTCAACTAAGCCAGGTTGCTTTGATTTGAACATTTGTTTTTAAACATAGTGTCTTAAAGGGAATTAAGCTGTACGTAGTCTCTGAATTATAGACATAGTATAAAAGACCAACTTCATTGAATGTTGATAATTTACTAATTTGCATAACTTATGAATACTGCAACCATACAACTTGCCAACTTTTTATTAAACATCCTCATACATTCCATATGGCAAGTACATTAGGCAATGATTGTCAAATGTGAAATCTTACTTCTATTTGTTTCCTAGACGTACACTTGTTTCATTGTTGTCTGATTGTCTTTTGTTCCTAGTAAATCATGGATCTCCTAGACTTGTTAGTGCTACTACTTCCTTTGTTTGATAGGCTTCTCATAGCAATCTCATAAGCAGCAAACACAACACCATTCACTATTCTACCCGCAGCAGTTCCTATCCCCCTCCACAAAACACGGTGTCCTTCTTATTTTAAGCTCTTTCCTAGGCAATCAAGAATGCATGTGTTTCTCAGCGATGACTGCGTTTGAGCGTGGGAGTTTTGTCTTTATAACATCAAAGGATAACAACCGATCCTCCTGCTATTACCATTGTACTTAAGCTTTCTTGACTAGTTTTTCTACAACCTGGGTGAAGTTGTTCCCTCATATACTCATATGTCCAGAAATATACGGCATGGCTAGGTGCATCCCTGAGGAAAGTGATGCCAAATCCTCGGAATAAGCCTCTAAGACCTTCTCTATTCATTGATAAAGGACCTTTATAGGATTCTGTTAATTGGCCCTTGCTTTGTAGCTGGAGGCGGATTTTGACCAGTTCTAATGGGGACACAATCGCGCTCTGTAAAGCACCGGTTATGAATCCTGCTACAGCAACGCTGTTGTAGGAAGGTGCGTTGTTTGCTGAGATTGATGAGTGAAAGGCTCTTGAGAGAACTGCGCAAGTTTGGAAAATCATAGCATTCTGCAACCAAAAGACCCGGGGGGGGGGGGGGGGGGGGGGGAAGAATGACCATTATGATATAATGATCTTTAGTTGCAGTCTAGTGAAGAGTTGGTTGGAGAGGATGAAAATATGAGGATAAGCTAATAAATTTTGCTTTTCTGCTGGAAAGTAGCATAGGTAATAAATATATTAAATCAACTCAATTTTAAGTTACGGCCGCACTAGCATGTAGTTATAATTAGTCCTTGATTTTTTCTTATGTGACAATAAATGGCCAATGGCACCAACTTAACTTTGGTGAAATTTAGTAAAAATTATGTGAAAGGATCTTGACACAAAATTTAATTGTTTAAGAACCAATAAGAGTTGAATTAGCCTTTATTTGGGTTGGTGTGGCCTGTGTACCACTTTAGTCCTAATTATAATCTAGTATGACCAAATTTCACATTCGAAAAAATGAAAATTAAGACATTTAATATGTCTCAAATTGATTAAATATTTGAAATTGCCCTTATTTAATGAAGGTTATTGAAAAAAGATGTTATACATTTATTTTCAACAAGGATTAAATGGGAAAGCTTTCATTTTTGATAGACTGTAGTTATAATAAGGATCACAATTGTATATATCTTGCCGCTTTTCTCTCATCAAGCTGCGGCTCTGTGAAGGTCCGGTGATTTCCCTTGACTCTCGAAACTCACGGTGGTTTAACTCTGCAACTCCATCTCTATCCCTCGCGCCTCAAGCTCTCTCTCCACAATGTCAAGCTCTGGTCCGTGGCTCTTTAGGATCTCTATGACATTATACTCTTCATCCATGGCGGAGATAGAGATCGCACATATAGAGGAGAGAGGGAGGGAGAGAAAGTGCGAAAGAGGGAGTGAGAAATGGAGGAGTCAGGCTTTCATATAGGAAGAGAGAGGTACAGGGTTCTCAAATTTGTGTTTAGGTAATTTATCAATTACATTACATAACATAAAAGTCCCAAGAGATTTAGCAGCAATTATGATATTTTTAGGGACTTTTTTATAATTATTTTTGTACATTACACCTGCACGTCATTCTCCCCCGTAAAGAAATGGACGGGGGTGTATATATAACTATATAAGTACACAATTAACCCAATAACCACGAGACTAAAGTGAATATTGAAAAGATGGGTTCAATAGCAGGTAGTAGTAGGTACACAAGTAATGAGAGAGAGGGAGAGTAAAATGTAAAAATAATAAATAAAATTTTAAAAAAAAAAACAAGGAGAGAATCGTGGATGAAAGTTTTAATTAATGGACATAAGCATAGTAATGAAGAAGAGAGTGTGGGGTCATGATGAAACAAAATTCCGTTGCAAACCGTTTTTGTGACGGAAAATATCTTTTTTGCCAAGGAAAAATGACTTTTTTTTTTTTTGTGGTGGATGTTACCATATTCAAAGGGGAAATCCCACATAAAGATTATTACATATGCTAAATGACAAAGAGGTGATTCCAATATTCATATTATCAGACAGGTATAAGTACCCTAGCTGCCCTTTTTCAAATTAAAAAGAAATGTCCCTAAGTGAGTTTTAAAATAAGGGAGAACAAAGTGTGATTTTCAGCTCACTTCATACACTATTTGCCATTTTCTCATTGAATTTATCCGGTTGCTCTACACGAAAATTTTTGTCATAAAGGGTAAGGAAGCACACGGTGAGAGAGGAGTTTGGGTCAGAACTTGTTATTGTGCAATTGAGGAGGAGGGAAAGCATCGGCAGATGGTTTGGTTTGTAACTTGCCTTAACATGGCTTTTGTTAAGGAAAATGATGTTTGGTTTGAGGGGAAGAGATATGAGGGAAAGAGCTCCTAGGGAGGATATTGACTAATTGTCAATAATAAGAAGAATATTCTTTTTTATTGAGAAGGTATATTTGGAATATTGAAAATTTTCCATGGACTATTTAGTAAAGATGAGAGAAAAAATTTCTCTCTCATCCCTCCCTCCCCTCAAACTAAATAGACCCTGAAGGAAATGATCACTTTAGAAAACGACAGGCTCCATTATGAAAATGATAAGTTCACTTAGGAAAATGATTACTTTGAAAAATGACCATTTCCTTTATGAAAATAATAAGTTCACTTAAGGAAATGACTACCTAAGAAAATGAGAATTCATGCTTGGAATAATTCTAACACTAGACATGGGTTCACCAAGTTCACATTTAAAAGTGAAAATTTTCGACATGATATTGACAACTTCACTTAAGGAAATGGCCACTTGAGAAAATAAGAATTCAGGTTTAGAAGAATTCTCATACTAAGCAAACCAAATTCACATTTAAAAATTACAAGTTCTGATATGAAAATGACAAGTTTAATTTAGAAAATGACCACTTGAGAAAATAAGAATGCATGCTTGGAAGAATTCTCCCAATGGATATTGGCTTACCAAGCTTATCTTTAAAAATGATAAGTTTTGATATGAAAATGACAAGTTCATTTAAGGAAATAACGATTTGAAAAAACAAAAATGCAGGTTTGAAAGAATTCCTATACTAGACATGGGTTTATTAAGTTCATATTTAAAAATGACAAGTTCTAATATGAAAATGACAAATTCACTTAATGAAATGACCACTTGAGAAAATGATAATGCAAACTTGGAAGAATTCCCATACTAAACATGGGTTTACAAAGTTCATATTTAAAACTAACAAGTTTCGATATAAAAATGACAAGTTCACTTAAACAAATGACAACTTGAGAAAATGAGAATACATGCTTAGAAGAATTCTCATACTAAACATGGATTTACCAATTACATATTTTAAAATGACAAATTCACTTTAGAAAATACCTTAACACCAACAAGGCCAATGACAATAGAAAAGTTAGGATTTTGGCACGCCCTCACATGACCAACAAAAGCCTTCTTCGATTTTCCCTTCAACACTCGAGCCTTTGTCTACTTGGATCACCCTCCCAATCAAACAACCGCATATTGATATTAAAAAAGTTAACAACTTGAGATCCCAACGTTCAACTTTACAAGTGGCACTCCAACTTTAATCTCCTAGCTCTTTCACCCATCAACATTCACCATTTTCCGAGCTTAAAGCCTAGCTCCCCACCTCGCGCATCCATCATTGATTCCCAACTCCTGCCACTTTTTTTTCTCTTTGATTCAATCTTTTCTTTCAGTATGTAGAGGGTCATTTCTGTAATTTTCTTTTAATATGAAAAAGGATAATTGAGGTACACATCTAAAGCTGGGAATCAGGGCCGACCGACCTCACTGGGCTGGCCCTCTAGGGCCCAAAAGTTACTATTCCAAATTTTAACTATTTTTTCTGTTTTTTTTAAGAAATATAATTAATAAATTACAACAATTAAAGTTCTAATTTATCAAATAAATGTTGTCAACATTAATATTCAAACAACACAATCATTCAACAAATAAGCACAGTTACTAATTCACAATCAAAAGCAAACTATGTTCACAAATAACTCACATATATAAAACATAAGAAGCATACCACTAAGCGACATTAGTATGATGACTATTAACACTATGGATTTATAAATTGACAAATTGAGGTTCCCATGTTTTTACCACATATGCTTAAGTCGCTAATTGTTATTCTTAAGTTGTCATTGCCTATACTTAAGACTTCAAAATCCCATATTCTTATCAAATCACAAATTTATTTAATTATTGCTAATTTAGTAGATATTTTGAGATATTTGTATTTTAAATAGAATTTTCCTGACATTTTCCCCTTTTTTTCCAGCCACTAGCAGAGACGCTGGATTTTCCCTTATGGCAACATCTAAACACGACTCTTTAAATCATTCAATGGGCGTACTAGCCAGTAGGAGTATAATTTTTGTTTTGGTTGTTATCTTTTGCAATCCACTTCAATACCCACACAGATTAACTAACAATAACGAATGATAAATAGAGGATATATTTAATTTAATTGCTATCGAAAAAATAGGATGCATGTATTGATAGAAACCAATTGATGCTCGAATCTGGCAACCCGGGGAGTAAAAAAAAAAAAAAAGATCTATAGGAGAGTAGGAGACATCAGAAGCAAGAAAAAATAAAAAATTGAAGAGATATAATTTGAGGAAAAAAATATTTTAAAACATTCCATCTGTGAATGACCAGATTAATTAAACAAATTTTGAAGGATTGAATTCCAAGAGTCTTGGCACTCTGAGTCTGAGTAATTTTTCTTTTCTTTTCTTTTTTTTTTTTAAAAAAACAGTTACAGTTAAAAGGGTCTAATGGGTCGGTCTGTGGCCTTATGTTGAATGAGTATTTAATACCGCATTCAGTTGCCTTGAAAAACAGATTTTAAGAGCAATATTTATAGAAAACAAGATATGCTCTCATTCATCGAGAGATATCTCATTTAAGTATGATGGGTGAACATGTCTGTTTTTAAACATAGCGTCTTAAAGGGAAATTAAGATGTAGTTTCTGAATTAGAGACGTGGTATAAAAGACCAACTTCATTGAATGTTTCTAATTTCTAATTTGCTAAACTTATGAGTACTGCAATCATACAACTTGCCAACTTTGCATTAAACATCCTCAGACATTCCATACGACAGGTACATTGGGCAATGATGGTCAAATGTGAAATCTTGCTTCTATTTGTTTCCTGGACACTTGTTTGATTGTTGTCTGATTGTCTTTTGTTCCTAGTAAATGATAGATCTCCTATATTGTTAGTGCTACCACTACCATTGTTTGACAGGCTTCTCATAGCAATCTCATAAGCAGCAAACACAGCACCATTCACTATAAAAGCTCTACCCACTGCAGTTCCCATCCCCCTCCACAAAACACAATGTCCTTCTTCTCTTACGCTCTTTGCCAGGCAATCAAGAATGCCTGTGTATCTCAATGATGACTGTGTTTGAGCCTGGAGTCTTGTCTTTATAACATCAAAAGGATAACAGCCGATCCAACTCACTACCCCAGCTAATCCTCCTGCTATTACCATTGTACTTAAGCTTTCTTGACTAGTGTTTCTGCAACCAGGGTGAAGTTGTTCCCTCATATACTCGTATGTCCAGAAATATACGGCATGGCTAGGTGCATCCCTGAGGACAGTGATGCCAAATCCTCGGAATATTCCTCTAAGACCTTCTCTATTCCATATCTTCCTTGTCATTGATAAAGGACCTTTATAGAATTCTGTTAATTGGCCCTTGCTTTGTAGCTGGAGGCGGATTTTGACTAGTTCTACTGGGGACACAATCGTGCTCTGTAAAGCACCGGTTATGAATCCTGCTAGAGCAATGCTGTTGTAGGAAGGAGGGTTGTTTGCTGAGACTGATGAGTGAAAAGCTCTTGAGAGAACTGCGTAGGTTTGGAAAATCATAGCATTCTGCAACCAAAAGGGGGGGAAAAAGAATGACCATTATGAGATAATGATCTTTAGTTTGCAGTAAAGTGAAGAGTTGGTTGGAGAGAAAAATATGGGGATGAGCCAATAAATTTTGCTTTTCTGCTGGAAAGTAGATAGGTAATAAATATATTAGACACCCTTTATTAAATCAACTCAATTTTGAGTCACGGCCGCACGAGCATGTAGTTATAATTAGTCCTTGTTTCTTCTGTGACAATCAATGGCCAATGGCACCAATACCTTTGGTGAAATTTAGTAAAAATTATGTTAAAGGATCTTGACACAAAATTTAAATATTTAAAAAACCAATAAGCGTTGAAAACAATAATAATTATAAATCTAGTTTGACCAAATTTCACATACAAAGAAATAGAAATTTAACATTTTAATATGTCTCAAATTGATTGAATTTTTTAAATTTATCCTTGTTTAATGAATGTCATTGAAAAAGATGTTATAAATTTTCTCTCACCTACATTTTTAATAGGGGTTAAATTGGAAAACAATGATTAATGACTTTCATTTTTGACAAAACGTAATTGTAATAAGGATCACAATGGTAGACGTAGAGGTAGAGGAGACAGATTGATAACTCTAATGTCTGAATGTTAGAAATAGAGAGAGGAGAGATGAAAGACCTGAAAAGTAATAGCAGCCAAAGGAGCAGCCATGCCTCTGTAGAGAGAAGCAGGGCCTTCCTTGGACACCATATTTTTGATTAAGCTGAACACAGAAGTTGCCATGTTTGAATTCTGTAGGAGGATTCGGAGGGTGTCTAGTGGATAACCAGATATCACTCCAGCCACACCCCCTACCCCTCCTGCCACAAATTCTCTACTCAAATCCATTCCTCTCTTATCTTCTACCTCAGAACCTGACATTGTCCTTTTCTTCCAACTCAATTCTGCAAAATCTTGTGATAGGATTCAGAGTTTGACATTTTTGTAGATTCTGGCGTTTGCTCTGCATACCCAAAATGTGATACAATTCAAAGTCCAAGACTTTTCTCTGGTTTTGGCTCTGCAGAGAAACAGAACAGGCTAAAACGCCGTTCTTTAAGCCAATTTGTTCTTTTCTTTCGTGTGCTTGCCCGGGCTGTAATTGGATTCTAAGTTGGAAAACTTTTGAGTTGTGGCTGCTATTACCGAATCCTTTGTCATCCCCATTTTCTTTGGATAACCGAAGACGGATGACAGCGAGAGGTTTAAAGAAATATTTGTGAATGATAGGCCGAAACAAAAGCAAACAAACGCCTCCTAAATTCGTGGGGTAAATTTAGTGTGCTGAGAACTTGCAAGAGCGAGAGGCCAACATCCCCCAGGTACTCCGGTACTCAATTTCTCAATATTAATGCCCGTTTGGATTAGCGGTAAAAGACGTGATTTATGGTTTACAAGATAAGCGCGTGAAAAGAGTTTTATCTCAATTTACGTGAACGAACTTTTACAACGCTAACTCAAACACACACAAAAACACAAAAAACGTTTGCATGCCCCCGCCATGTAAGAAATAATGACAGTTTTCCTTGCTATCGATTTTTTGTCTTCATTTTTTAGTCATGAGTTAGGTTTTTATGTGTGTCTTCAATCCTTTTTAGTTGTTACTATGTTTTGATGAATGGAGGGTGAGAAATGCTAAATGAGCAGTAATATTAATGATGACGATAAATTCCAAGGCACATTGACTTACCATTGAGAAGCAATTGCCCGTCCATACAAATATATAGAGAAGTAAAAACCTCAACAGGAAAGTATTAACTGCAAGTTACATATTAACAGCGCTTATAGCCCAATTAACAACTAATGCCTCCACACAAGCTTTCTGAACAAAGTATAATTGGTGCGTGCGTGAGTTACAAATAAAGTCATATTATTATTATTATTGTTTTACATTCACTGTTCTCATTTTGTATTATTTATTCTTTATATTGCATGAGAAAAAAATTCTGATCTTTTATTATAGCTAACGGAAAAATCGTTTATCCAATCTATCAGCACACTCGATGAAATATCAAAAAAAAGGATGATGTTTTCGAGCAATCACCCTCATCGTAATTCTAAAGTGTTTGGATGTTGCTCACTTGCTCTTCCGAATTGGTTGCAATTCAAAATGTTGATAAACTATTTCATGCCACTTTCAGAGGGGTAGGGACATGTGGGGCTATTGAATGACAATGTCACACAATTATGACTACCTTTTTTTTTCCCCTTTATTGCACTTTGGCGGGTGCAAATCTAGAAGGAGAGATATATTCCGTAACTGTCAGAATACATGTGCATCCAACGTTGCCAAACACATTTCACAATAACGAGCAACAAGAAAGCCATAGAGGAAAGCTGAAAACAAAGAACTTATTGTGCTTGCAAGTTGTAACACAACACACTTTGGTTCCCAAATAAAAGCAAGAGAATAGCTGGTGGACAGACCACATTGATCAGAGATGCTCTAAAAGCAAACATAATTTAGTTGCAGCTCTTATTTTTTTCCACTCTTCTTCAGCCCAGCACCTCCAAAGGACCCCTTCTGTTGTGCCTTGGCTTTCAGCTCCTTTAGTGCCTGTTTCAAGAATTCAAAAGAAATATACATTTGAATTGGCACATTAACAATGAATCAATTTGTAAGTACAAAATTAAAGATGTGATATCGAACCTTTTCCTCTTCCTTTTTCTTCTGAAGGTTAGCCATATCGACCTGCAAAGTACAGATATAGATAAAATCAAATGTAAGATCTCAATCATGTCCAAAAGTTAACACAATCGCTGTCTCTTGGCTTGACTTGAACAGATGCTGTGTGTTGGTGTCAACAGATACATCAGGGCATGAAGACATGACACAACTCAAGGATTTTTCTGTGTTAAACGGATAAGTGAAAGTGCATAGCAATTTCTCCTGTGTGACGAATGGAGACAATACTCCAGAACACCATAAAAAACTAAAAGGATCTTAAATTGCGACCTCCAAGTAAATTTCCTATGATTATTTGCATGAAATTCCAGTTTTAGCCAATGAGATAAGAGCTATTCTGATCTTTCAGAATAAAAGTGAGATTGCACAGTTTGGTCCTCATCCCTGTTCCTTAGTTCACTGGGATTGACAGGCACCTTTTGTAACCCAAAAAAGGTGCAAATTTTTAAGTAAAGTGAAGAATTAAAATCAATTGCCTAGATTGAACTCTCTATGGTAAGAATAAATGGGTAATAACAAGGTCAAAAACCAATAGTTCATCTATGATGTATTAATCAGGAAACATAAAGATAAGAGGAGCATCATAAGCATGTCATAGATGCCCGAAACAGAGTAAGAAAACGAAATTCTGGAAAAATCCGTTGGTATCCGGACCAAACAAAGCTACATAAAAAACAACAGCTGCAAGTCTGTAAAAATAGACCAAGACCTCACAATTAATAATAAACATATTATTCATAGAATCTTAACTAAGCCCAAAACCATCTCATCTTATCTAAAACGTGCCCATATAAAAATAGTTAATTTGACTTGTAAATTTCTATCCTTTTAGGCCTACTGATCTAGAAACGAGAGTTTAAAAGCAGCTAAATCCAAAAGGAGATCGATGAGATACCTCGTCGTATTCTTTCTGATCAGACTTGGGCTTCTTCAAAGGCTTGGCTTTTCCACCTACACACCCAAATATTAATCACAGATGAAAGCAAAATCAAGGCTCTATCTAGTAAACAGATCAAAATATGAGGGTTTCATAGATCGAAAATACGCGAGGAAAGCTCAAGTTCATAACATAAGAAGAATCAACCGAATCGGAAAATCGGGTGATTCCGATGAAGGAGAGAGGAGAAGACGCTACCTTGCTTGGACGACATGGTTGCGATGTCAAGCTAGGGTTGGGTCGGAGTTCAAAAGCGAGGAGAGTTCTTTCGAGCCTTGACCTTACCCTCTCCCACAATTGCCTTTCGCGTCTCTGTATCGGTTATATATTGTGCCAACGAGATTGTGCTCGCCGTGCGTTGCACGGGAACTCGTGCGAATAAAAATATTTTTCTTATTTCATAATCTATCGAGATATAAGATAAAATTAAAGTTTTTAAAAAGATTAATGAAACTAATTAAATTATTTTAGAATATTTTTATTTTATTTTTTCTCAAACTAATTAATTTAACTGATAAACTAATATATAATTTAAGGGTATATAATATATGATGGGTAAATGATTTCTTCTGTTACTGGAGATAGAGTTATCTCCAGTGACCCCAAAACTACGTCGTTTTGGATCAATAAAGGGTGTTTCTGTAATTCTGTTTATTTTTTAATTATATACATTTTACCAAAACATCATTCATTAATTCACCTGAAATTACTAACAAACCATTCATTAATTCAAAACGACGTAGTTTTGGGGTTACTGGAGATAACTCTATCTCCAGTAACAGGAGAAATTTTTTTATCATATATGATATGATTAAGTAACTTATTTAGATTTTTTAATGATTTAAAAAGAAAAAAATAACTTTATCTTATATTTAGAATCCATAGATTATTTTGACAATCAAATTGTTTTAGTGTTTTGTACAAATAATAAATTTTTATTTATTATATACACGCCATGTTTTTGACATAATAAAATATTATGCTTGTATATTACCCAAAAAAAAAAAGAAAGAATATATTATGCTTCTACATATCATAATATTTTTCTTACTTCATACTTTGACAATTAAAATTTTTTCTCCGCATGCAATAACTTTGATATAATATAATATTATTTCATCCATAAATAACTACAGCTACAATGTAATTAATACAACTCAATAGAATAATGCATCAAAATTCTTAAATATCTCTCTGTATGTATTATAAAATAACATTTGTGTTTCCAAACACTTATAAATTTGGAGTCGTTTCATCTTAATTTTAATTCCCAAGAAAAAAAAATCCCAACTTCAACAACAATAGGAAACATTTCTTCCTCTACCAAAAAAAATTATTATAAAACTAAGATAACAATAAAATAAAAGATACAGGAATTAGAGAGAAAATCTAAGAGTAATTCTTCATTCACTTCACTTACACCAAATTCAAATGAGTGGTGGGTTTATGGCTATTTATAGCCAAAGAAAAGCACATAGCTCATTTGTTTGCAAGACACCCAGAGACATCAGCTACAAACACATGACAATTTAATGTTTAATCAAGAGATGACTAATCCATGCATTTTGTTTTTTCCATTGTGGGCTATTGGGCTGCAATTCGATTGCTTTTCTAATTCCCAATTGTAGGCTAGTGGGTGTTAACTCTAATGGACATCCATAATTTTGTATATTTATAACACTCTCCATTGGATGTCCATTATAAATGTGTCTCATTAAAAATTTTAACTAGGAAAAACCCAGTAGGATAAAAACCTAGCTAAAGAAAAGAGTACATCATTCATTGATACACTTTTTAGTGTTGCCTCATTAAGAACCTTTCTAAGAAAATCGAGTGGGATAAAACCTAGATAAGGAAAAAAAGAGTACAGCGTGTATCAACTCCCCCTCTTGACAATGTCAGTTGAGATCTCTGAGTCTTCAGAGGCCAATACCATGAACAAGTTTTTCAAAAATTGCTTCAGGCAGTGATTTAGTGAATAAATCTGCCAGATTTTCACTTGAATTGATTTGCTGGATATCTATCTTACCATTTGAAGATCACAAGTAAAGAAAAATTTTGGTAAAATATGCTTTGTTCTATCACCCTTGATATAACATTCTTTAAGTTAAGCAACACATGCAGCATTATCTTCATATAGAACTGTTGGGTCCATCTTTCTTGAAGATAAATGACAAGTTGTCCGAATGTGATGTATTATTGACCTCAACCATATACATTCTCGACTTGTTTCATGCATTGCTAGAATTTCTGCATGATTAGATGATGTGGCTGATATAGTCTACTTTATAGATTGCCATGAAATAGCTGCACCTCCACATATAAACAGATAACCAGTTTGTGATTTACCATCATGTGGATCAGACATAAATCCAGCATCAACATAACTAATCAATTCATGTTTGGATGCTTTGAGTAGTATAGCCCCATGTCCATAGTGCCTCTGAGATAACGAAAAATGCACTTTACTCCATCCCAATGCCTTCGTATTGGTATAGAACTATATCTTGCTAATAAATTCACTGAAAATGATATATCGAGACGTGTGTGATTAACAAGATACATCAGTGCTCCGATGGCACTAAGATATGGTACTTCTGGACCAAGTAGTTCTTCTTCACCTTCTTCGTTGATTATCTGTGGTCGAAATGAATCTTTATCAACATACAAGGATCACAATCATTGGAGTACAAGATGGATGCGACTTATCCATATAAAATCTTTCTAGGACCTTCTTTGTATAAGTTTCTTGATATAAAAATATCTCATTCTTCAGATACTTGATCTGTAGCCCTAGACAGAATTTCGTTCTGCCTAAATCTTTCATTTCAAATTCTTTCTTTAAACAATTAATTGCCTTTTGGAGCTCTTCAGGAGTTCTAATTATGTCGATATCATCAACATATACCGCAATTATAGCAAATTCATTTCTAGATCTTTTCATGAGAATGCATGGGCATATTGGATCATTTTTGTACGCTTCTTTCAACAAATATTCCTTGAGACAATTATACCATATATGCCCTGATTGCTTCTGACCATACAGAGACTTATTTAATTTAATCGAGTATTGTTTTTTAGAACTTGAATTTGGTGCTTCTGACACCTTGAATCCTTCAGGGACTTTCATATAAATGTCATTATCAAGTGGACCATACAAATAGGCAGTTACAACATCCATTAAATGTAAATCAAGTCCTTCATTTACAGCTAAGCTAATCAAATAGCGAAAAGTAGTTGCATCTACTACTGGTGAATATGTTTCTTCAAAATCAATGCCAGGTCTTTGTGTAAAGCCTTGGGCTATAAGACGTGCCTTATATCTTGTAATTTCACCCTTTTCATTCCTTTTCCTTACAAAGACCCATTTATATCCAACTGGCTTGACATCTTCAGGTGTAAGGACTACAGGTCCAAATACTTTTCGTTTTGCCAGTGATCTTAATTCTGCATTTATAGCATCTTTCCATAGGGGCCAATCCTTTTTCTGTTGGCACTCACTAATGGATTTTGGCTCATGATCCTTATCATCATTCATTACATCATATGCTATATGATAAGCAAAGATGTCGTCAACGTTGACTTCATTTCTATCCCATCGGATACCATTCATAACATAATTTATTGAGATCTCATTATTTTCACATATTTCAGGTACCTGAGTCTCTTCTGGGACTACACCATTCTCTTCTGGAGATAATATCTCTTCAGGAGATGACTCTTCTGGAGCTACTGACTTTTCTTGATTATCCTCGACTTGACCATCTATATTCTTAGCTCCTTTTCTCTTTCGAGGATTTGTATCTTTAGAACTGATGGGTCTGCCACGCTTCAGGCGTGCTTTAGATTCATTCATAATAGGTTGTCCTTCAGGAACATCAATTCGAATAGGAGTATTAGCAACTGGGTCATGTGACTTAGTCACTCTCTTTGGGTCAGTGAATGCTTCCGGCATTCGATTAGCTAAATTCTACAAATGAATTATCTTTTGAACTTCCAGTTCACATTGTTTCGTATGAGGATCAAAATGAGCCAATGGTAATTCATTCCAGCTAATCTCTTTACCCAATTACTTATTTTCTCCCCCCTAATGTTGAGAAAACTGATTCATCAAAATGACAATCGGCAAATCGTGCCATAAATAAATCTCCTGTAGATGGTTCTAAATACTTTATGATCGAAGGAGATTCATACTCAACATATATTCACATTCTTCTTTGTGGACCCATTTTAGTGCGTTGAGGTGGTGCTATTAGCACATATAATGCACACCCAAAAATTCTTATATGGGAAATATTAGGTTCTTGACCAGAAATCATTTGTAGAGGGGAAACCTTTAAGTAACTAGTTGGCCTGATGCGAATTAACATTGCTGCATGCAGAATGGCATGACCCCAAGCAGAAATTGGGAGATTAGATCTCATAAGTAAGAGTTTTGCAATCAGTTGCAATCGTTTAATCAAAGATTCCGCAAGTCCATTTTGCGTATGAACATGAGTTACAGGATGTTCAACATCAATTCTAAGGGACATACAATATTCATTAAAAGCTTGTGAAGTAAATTCACCAGTATTATCAAAACGTATTTTCTTGATAAGATAATCAGGGTAATGTGCTAGTAATCTAATCAATTGAGCAAGTAATCTCACAAATGCCAGGTTGGGGGAAGATAATAAACAAACATGCGACCATTTAGTTGATGCGTCAATTAAAAACATAAAATACCTGAATGGTCCGCATGATGGGTGTATTGGCCCACAAATGTCTCCCTATATCCGTTCAAGAAATGTGAGAAACTCACTTTCTACTTTGCTTGGTGATGGCCGAATGATTAACTTTCCCTTGGAACATGCAGCACATAGGAAATCATGGGACTGTTGTATTTGTTTACACTTCAAGCTATGTCCACATGAATTCTCAATTATTCGTCGCATCATGGTTGATCCGGGATGGCCTAACCGGTCATGCCAAACATTAAATTCATTGATAAACTTCTGGTTTTCATTGACAAACTTTTGGTTTGTATTGGTAAACTTCTGGTTTTCATTGACAAACTACTGGTTTGCAATAGCATGTGTTTCAATTGTGTTTATAAATGTGTAATACAATCCAAAAGAAAAAGCAGGAAGATATTCTAATATGCAATTTCTAGCAGAAACAATATTCGTTATAGCCAAACATTCTTGATTATTATTAATTGTTGTTTCTATATGATATCCATTTCTGCGAATATCTTTGAAACTCAACAAATTTCTTTTAGACTTGGTAGAATAAAATGCATTATCAATGCATAATTTTGTTCCTTCAGGTAACAAAATATTAGCTCTTCCGGAGCCTTCATTCAAATTTATACTACTAGATATAGTTTGAATATTGGCTTCTTGCATTACCAAAGAAGAGAAATATTTATCATTTCTTAGTATGGTGTGGGTTGTTGCACTATCAACGAGACATAAATCTTCAAGATTGATGCCAAGGAAATTCATTCTTCATTAAAAAGATACATTAAAATAAATAAAAACATAGTTTAAAGAAAGACATATAAGAGAAACAAGTTTGATCATACCAAAACATAGTCAAAACATAGTGATACGAATAGACAAAGATAACTTATGCTAAGAAATTAGCAGCTTCTAAATAATTAATATTTATGTCTTTTTGCTCAGAATTTTCAGCCATATCAACATAATTTGCTTCAGTCCTTGGCCCTTTACCACATTTTTTCAGTGATTCTTGGTAAAGATCAATCAATTGTCTTAGCGTACGACAGGTACAAGACCAATGACCTTTGTCACCGCAACGATAACATGCATTTTCAATATGCTTGTTATTTCCACTAATTTCCCTTATGGGGTTCTTTTCAATCCTTCCTCCCTTAGAGTGGGAATTAAATCTGCCGCGATTTGAACCACGACCACCTCCTCAATTGTAGCCTCTTTTACGTCCCCGTCCTCGGCCTCTAAAATTTTCATTGGTTACTGCATTCACTTCTGGGAATGGTATTGAACCTGTTGGACGAGATTCATGATTTTTCAATAAAAGTTTATTATTTTGCTCAGCCACGAGGAGACAAGAAACTAATTTAGTATATTTCTTGAATCCCTTTTCACGTTATTGATGCTGCAGGAGCAAATTAGTGGCATGAAATGTGGAGAATGTTTTTTCTAACATGTCTTCATCAGTAACTTTTTCTCCACATAATTTCAATTGAGGAGTAATTCTGAACATGGCTGAGTTATATTCACTCACAGATTTAAAATCTTGTAAACGCAAATGTATCCAGTCATAACGAGCTTTAGGGAGGATGACCATCTTCTGGTGATCATACCTTTCTTTTAGATTGTTCCAAAGAACCAGTGGATCTTTCACCGTCAAATATTCTATCTTTAAATTTTCATGTAAATGGTGGCGTAAGAAAATCATGGATCTAGCCTTTTCTTGATTAGATGCTTGGTTTCCTTATTTATTTGTGTCTTCTAGACCAAGGGCATTCAAATGAATTTCCACATCCAGCATCCAAGATAAGTAATTCTTTCCAGAAATATCAAGAGCTACAAATTCAAGTTTTGCAAGGGATGTGTTTGTTATGTTTGTCATGGTTCAGGCTAATTAAAAGAAATAAACGAGAATTAATAACAAAAAATTCATAATGACAATAAGTAAGATATTATAATAAAAATTAAAATTTTCCGGCTTCTGGTCATTTAGCTCTTATTATTAGAAATTGAATTTAAATGGCTTCTGGCCGTATATAAGAAATCATGACTTCTAGTCATATAACTTCAAAACAAAAAATCAAAAGTGTATAACAAGAAATCAAAAGTGCATAACTTCTGGCTATTCAAAATAACAATGCTAACAATAAAAGTATTTATAAATAAATGCATTAAGACCGGGGGTAATCCACACCGATAAGATAAGTAAAAATGGGGGTAATCCACACCAGTAAAAGAAATAAGAATGGGGGTTTATAAATAAATAAATGAATTAAGGCCGGCGGTAATCCACACCGATAAGAGAAGTAAAAATGGGGGCAATCCATACCAGTAAAATAAATAAAAATGGGGGTAATCCACACCAAGACTTAGTTTATCAATAGAAGGAGAATATGATCATGCATGAAATAAATAGAAATACCAAAAGCAGTATAAATTTAAATAACATATTATAAAAGAGTAATAATAATCTTCGATCTTAACTATAGAATTTGATATTTAAATCATTTGATAAAAGTATTACTTTAATTCTATATAGTGGCTAAGATCATCCCAAATAGGTAAATGAACATATAATATAATCATTAAAAAGATGATAAGAAAATTATACATTGGCTAGAGCTTCGTGCTGATAACGTATTATAAAACTAAGATAACAATAAAATAAAAGATGCAGGAATTAGAGAGAAAAACTTAGAGTAATTCTTCATTCACTTCACTTACACCAAATTCAAATGAGTGGTGGGTTTATGGCTATTTATAGCCAAAGAAAAGCACATAGCTCATTTGTTTACTAGACACCTAAAGACATCAGCTGCAAACACGTGGCAATTTAATATTTAGTCAAGAGATGACTAATCCATACATTTTGCTTTTTCCATTGTGGGCTATTGGACTGCAATTCGATTGCTTTTCTAATTCCCAATTGTAGGCTAGTGGATGTCAACTCTAATGGACATCCATAATTTTGTATATTTATAACAAGGAAACATTTCTTCACCTCCATCCATTTAATCTTTTTTGCATACATTATTTGAGTTCGTACTCCCCTGTGACTGAGAGTGTGGCATTCTTCATATTTATTCCTTGCTGCTTCTACATTTGACACTAGCTTGTACACTTGCAGCTCTCTCTGAATGCAGCCAATTTTCTTTTCAACAACATTTCAACCACATACAACATAAGAGATAATGATCATTGTGTGAGAATAGGAAAGAGATTTCCTAATTTTAGTAAATAAAGTATATTTTGTTTACTTCCAGAAAATAATAAAATTCAGAAGTAAGAAAAAAATCATATAGAAATCACCTATATGTTGGCTGAAATGAAGATAGAGAAACCAGATTCATCCAAACATAAAAAAGGAAAAAAAAAAAAAAGTACAATGATAAGAGTATGATATTAAAAAAAAAAACAAAAACAGAGCATAAAAAAGTTTTGGTACACCAAAAAGGAAGGTAGAAGTCGCAATAAAATTCAAAATCTCAAATTCACTAATGAATTTGGCCCAGATGGGCTCATCTACTTCAACTTGGCGTCGTAGAATACTCTTGCATCACTTAATAGATTATGGGATTCAATCCCATAGGAGGCCTAAACAAGGAACAGAGACTGGATAAATACCCCCCATAGGTTCAGTGAATGCATTTAGTTATCCGTTTGGAGCACAACCACAATCTATCTTTTCATATTTTTCTTCCAACTATCTATGTGGTTTTATGTGTTGGAAAACTGCCAGAATGGATACAGGGGACAAATTCAAAAATACAACATATGGGATCTGGAAAAACTACAAATATGTGAGTTTCAAGAACTACAATAGACGGAAAATAGCAAGTTCAAAAGCAATTAATATTAAAATCAACAGAACTTGCATAGTGAGGATAGGGTTCTGATGTCACTGATGGTGTCTTAATAAATAGTCTAAAAGATTGTGAGATTAAGAAAACAAATATGAAAAAATGCAAATGGACATGACTCTAATATTGGGAAGTATAAAGTCCATTACCTTCACAAAAGGATTGATTCCTCTTTCAGCTTCAAGTCATAATTGCCAAAAAAAACAAAAACAAAAACAAAAAACAATGTTGACTTTATCCAAAAACTTGAATCACTGATCTCCAAAGGATGGAAAAGCATTGCGTAAACTCTTCCTTATCTTCATTGGATAATATCCATGAAAAAGATATCAAGATGCCACATCTAGCTTTCTGTGTCAAGAAGTAGACTTGCTTTTAACTTATTACTAGCATTTAACTATAAAATTTCTCTAAGCCAAAAGTTTTACTAAACTACTGAAAGAGATGAAAGAATAGTGATGACAACATTGAATGGATAAGAACTAAAAGAAGTAGCACACAAGAAGCAAAGATTGTCTACATAGTGCATACTTCACTTGCATACTTAATATATACTAATTTTTCAAAATCTTCGTGCAAAAAGTCATTGCTCCTTATCAGCTACAGCTAATGCAGACAAAAAGAAGCATAAAGTCATTGGTCAGCTTACATGTAATAAGACAAATATTTGAAGGAATCCATATGCTAAGATTGAAAGCAAGATGTAAATTGACATTCATGTTGGCTTTGTGACACATCCTCAGTCATTTAACGTCATTAATGAAATAAAGATTGCAGAGGTTAAATATCTTATCTCACAGTCATTTAACTTCACTCTTCTAGAGCTTAAAAATGCAGATAGTCACAAATGTTTTTTTAAAACAATTAACTTTGCTCAGTAATAAAGCTTATCATCAATCAAGCTCTTTAGGACTTTGTGCAGAAAAGCTTAAGTGCAGTTTACTCCAGGTGTATCGAGTCACTTGGCCACCACCTGCAACTTCTAGCACATTTGTTTAATTTTGCAGAGCTTGAGAGTTGAGAGTATATAGTGTGTTTTTTAATAAAACCATGTGCTTTATTAGTTCCACCTTGTATTTGACAGCAAAAAGGCATTTCGAGTTGCTTCCACTGATTCATGCATGATCTGATATCCTTTTTTGTTCAAGTTTTATGAACATTGCTTCTTATGTTGTGTTTATAAGTCAGCACGAATTTTAGATTATTATTAATGCTATGGTCCTTTTCTTGACTCTTGCAGATTGAGAATGCCTTGTTTTGATGTCCTTCCCGGTTTATTGTGGGAGCAACAACTTGAATTTATAGATTTAGGGACCCAAATCGTGGAATTATATTTTGGTTTATTCATTTTATGAGCTAGTATCATATGTGGAAAAATGAATTTGCTCAAGAATAAGGGGCATATTGGAACCCATGATTCATGAGTTACATGTGGAAGCAAATAATTTTATCACTACTACAAAAAGTAAATTTAGCACACTAATTAACGTCCATTTATTAAAAACAGAAATTAAAAAAGAGGTGATGACTTTTTAAAATTTTGATTTAACTTTCAACAACTATTTTAAATAAACCGTCTTTGAAAGTTAAACTTTCAACCACTGTTTCCAAATAAACAGCCTAAAGGTGTGCCCGTGGAGTTTGGACTGGTTTACAATTATCATTGAAAGAGCAAAGAAAATACCAGCTTCTTGTGGCCTGTGTACTCTCTCTTATAGAGATTCTTAAATGGGAGCTTTTCTTCCAACGCCGAACCAACAAATCCGAAACACCTTTAGGCTTAATAGGAAGATTCTGAAGGATTGAAATTGTTACAATGCAGCAGAGTAGGGATTCTAGTATTTGTCTGTGTCAAAGTATCAAAACCCCCTAAAGACAATAATGTCTGTTTGGGATAGCGGTAAGAAAAATGACTTATTTGCAATCTAACTTATGAAAAAGTAAGATTAGGTAAAAATCAGATTGTGAAATATGATTTATGTTTTGGTTGACCATAGCATAGATAGCTTATGTGAAATTGAAACTTTTTGGAATGACGATAGAATAAGTGACTTTTGAAATAATTATAAGAGAAAAATTAAAATCAAATTAACAAAAAAGTGAAAAATACAACTTAGAAAATTCAGCAATACTAAAATACATAATTTGATCAAAATAATATTACATAAGTAACTGAATCACAGATCCTGTATAATTTGATCTCTAATTATGCCACGAATATAATTCATTTGGGTTAACAACATAATTAGTCGAGGAAGGCTCTTCATCTATATTAATATTCTCATTTTCAAATTCCAGGAAATTAACATCTGTTTGAGTATTTCTCCTAATAAAATTATGTATAACCATTGTTGCAGAAACTATGTAGACTTATGTTTGATAGCTATATTTGTGTATTCTCTGTAATATTTGTGCATTCTCTGTAAGATTACATTTGATTAAAAAAAAGTTAAATTATTATTAAAAAATTTAAAAAACACTAAAAATTTTTATTAAATATATTTAATAGATAAAATCGTATATAAAAATTAGAATATATACGCAAATATATATATATATATATATATATATATATGTGTGTGTATATATTCTAAGGAGTTTACTTTTCTCATGTTGCATGAGAGAAAGAAGATTCCTACACACACATAAGATGGTGGGAACCACATAACATTATATATATGTGGGTCCCACCATTTTATGTGTGTGTGGCATGAGAAAACATTTCTCCTACAACTTGTAGAGAAATGTTTTTCCCATATTCTAAAGTGCTCAGTGCTCAGTGATCATGCTTGTTTAGAACGGCTTGCACTACACCCGACATGCGTATTTTTTATATGTCGAAAATACTATTCCAGCTAACTGAGAGAGTAACAAAAGCTAAGCCGTTTAATGAATCAGCTTACTGGAATAGTATCTTATAATATATTGATCACAAAGGCAAAAACAGGAGCCCATTTTTTGTTGATAAAAAGTAAATACGTAAATCAATAAATGAAATGTATAAATAATAAAATTATTTAAGAAAAATATAAATATAACAGTGATTCATAGCTTTTCAAATTTTTTGCATATTTTTTTCTGTCACTCTAATATAAAAGTAAAAGTAAAAGTAAAATTAATAGCAATATAATTAATAACGGGAATAATCTTCTGTCACTCAAATATTATTCATAGCTTTTTAAATTTTTGATATAAACCCATATCACCCAAAAAAAAAAAGACAAACTAATTAAAATAAAAATTAAAGATATAGCACAAAGCACACGTATAATTATTAATTAGGAACAGGGAATACATGTTTAGTGTTACGTAAATCACACAATACATGGCTTGTTTTATTTTTGAGTCTAAAATTAAAATCCAGCCACCAATCAGCCATCCGTAATAGATCGCGGGTAAATGGGAAGTACGTGGGTCGTGCTGCAGACTGCAATGATGTCACAGATATGCAGGTAATTAGTTAAAAGCACTAATAATTATATATGAAAGTAAAAAAGATTAAATAAAATTATATATATTACAATAGGGTATTCACCTCTTACAATCTCCATGGGGTAGACATAACTTTTGAACTTTGATTGGAATTTGAGCTTGGCCGTGGGGTCATCCCATTTCAAACTGTCCCACCAATTTTGTTGTCCTTGGATAAGTGTCAACTTATGTTTGGTAGAGTTGGAATCAAATGGTAACTTCTTCAACTCTGGACATTCATCTATGACAACGGATTTGAGGGAAGGAAAAGGTCAGAGTACCCCATGAATGCTCTCAAGTTTTTGCAACTGCACCAAAATCAGCTCAACAAGAGAATCAAATACAGGAGAAGAATCCACATTCTCATCCTTTATTGCTTCTTCCTCTTTTATCACTTCTTCCATTGATTGACATCCACAAATCTTAAGTCGTTGAAGGAGTGGAGCATACTTGAGCCATGTCACATGAGTTAGTGCTTGACAAGAATGAATTTCCACCATTCGGAGCTTGGTTAGCCAACATCTTTCAAGCATAATATCCACCCCTACTAAAACAATTTCACGCAACTTCTTTAATCCTGACACGGACCCTAGTGAGAATAAAGGCGTCTCATTTAGCTTATACAGGCAATCGAGAGTAGAATAAAGGTTGTATAAGCAACTTTGCAATCTGGTTGACTCCGATAATTTGTTTAGGCCATCTCTAGTCTGGATATTTATCCATAATTCCTCAATATTTGGTAGGCACTCCAGCTCTTCTAAAACTCTTCTCTCCCCTAATCCGCTTATGACGATGTGAAGAAGTCTAAACACTCTCAATTGTTGAAGACTTGATAGCACTCCCAATGGAATCTCCAATTTCGAGAAACAAAACTCCCATAATAGAATCTTCGGGTGCAAGGAATGAGAGTTCAATAACGTATGTGATTGAAAGCTCAGAAATTTTAAATTTGTCAAGGACTGCAAGTTGATCCAAAACTTTGGTCCTACAAATTTAGAGTTGATATGACAATAAAGATATTCCAAAGAAGTTAAACCCCCAATGTCTACAAAGTCTAGTCCACTGACATTTAGTTCCAAGACTTTTAATCTCTTCATGTACTTAATATCTTTCGGCTGAAGTAGCATATCTGTCAACATAACAAATGTTGTGACATTTCCAGGATCTATAATTTTTTGTGAAATCCAATCATTTGTGATTGAAATCCTCTTCACAAGTTCCTTATTATCTTGATCTTTTGGTAATAACCACAATGCCATGTCACGAATCATATCATGCATTTTCATATCATGCATTTTAACTGTACGAGATACAAAAATATCATCTTCAACACTTTCTAGCAAGCATGAAAGCTTCAACTTTTCAATAACAAACTCACCATGACCACGTATATCTTGAACACTCATTGTCATATCTTTACAAAGAAATTTCTCCCACATCCATTTATCGATGAGATTGGAAACTAGAATCTCATAATCTTCTGGGCATAATGCACAGTACAAGAAACATTGTTTTTGTACCGCATCCAGTTTGTCATAGCTATATTTGAGGATAGAGAATACTTTTTCCTCCAATTCTGGCGCATTCGACAAAGAACTTGTTAAGTTCTTTATTGAATGTTCCCAAGCTTCAAGACTCTTCACTTCACTCCAGCCATGCTACTTCCTAGTACAATCAATGCAAGAGGTAGCCCTCTACATTCCTTTGCCATCTTTTCTGCTAGCCTTGGAATGTTTGGGTGTGAGTTTAGAGTTTCCTCACCAACTTTCATACAAAACAACTTAATTGCTTCTTTCTCTATTAAAATTTTGATCTTGAATTTCTTTTGAACCTGCATTTTTGCACACACATTTTCTGATCGTGTTGTGAATAACACTTTAGATTGAAAATTAGTATCCTTTGGATGCGGCACTCCCACTAATTTAAAATCCAACTGATCCCATATGTCATCCAATAATAAGACAAATTTCTTTTCTTTAAGGACTCCATATATCTTTGCTGCTTTTTGATCTTGATCACTGCATTCAGTCCAAATGTTATCCCCAATCCTTATAAATTTTCTAATAGTATCCATAATACTATCCAAGTTGGGCTCTTTTGACACTACCACCCATATCACAAAATCAAATCCTAGCCTTGTCTTCCCAAGTTCATTGTTAATTTTCTTCAAAAGGGTAGTCTTCCCTACCCCACCCATCCCATATAAACCAATGATGCCGACATTCTCTTCTTCAATACTCTTCCATACCTTGTTAAACATCAAATCCAATCCCACTACTTCATCCAGAGGCATTTCAATTGGCTCGGCTGGTCTTCTGTGAGCAATTTTGAAATTTTCATTGTATCTTTTCCCCTCTGCTGCTAAATTATCTACATTACTTAACATCTTAGCAGCTTTCTTTCCTAGCTTGTAGCTTAACTTACAATTCTTGGGGCAACATTTACTTAGGCATTTGTCTTGAACTTCTTTGGCTCCTTGGACTTCAATATCTATTACTTCCTGTGTTAAGTATAAATTATTAATTTGTTTATTTATTTTCTTAAATTTGTATGGAGCATTTTATACTAAACATACTTTCTAAGCAATTATCAACGAGCATGAGAAAAATTTCCAATAAATTCTTTAATCCTAAAGGAATTTTCTCACCCTAATGATCAGCTTTTGAGATCTAACTTACCTAAACTTCTTTATATCTAAAAACATTGGTAGAAAAATGGAATTTGAGATATATATGTATATTAATCAATTGTTAGAAATCATATCCAGCCCTAATATTAGGCTGAACCAGACGATAGATAAATTCATTTGTGCAACCTATGTTCTTATAGGCTCTTCCAGTGCCTAAACCCGAAACCTTATGGCTGAATGATATTAATTGGAGAGAACATTAAATATTGTGGTTATTTAAGAACACCAAACGCCAAAATATAAATTTAAGAATAGGATTCTCTCACCACATCATAATCCTAAATCCTTAACCTTAAATCCTAAATTACCCAGAGAGTCTGGCCTCAAAAAAAAAAAAAAAAAAACATGTTGTTCCTTAAACAGAAGACCCATAAACTGTCAAAACTTCTTTGTTTTGGACACCAGTTTTTGTATCTTTTGATAATTATCTAGGTTTTAAATTTTGTAGTTGCTGATTTTCATCTCTAATGGCCTATTTGGTTGGAGGGGAGAAAAAATGAGCTCCTCCCCTCATTTAGTTTGAAATTTTGGAGGGGAGGAGACCACAAAGCTTCCATTCCCTCCCTTTCAACACCTCTATTTTGACGGATTTGGATTCTCTTAGTATATCTTCTCTCCTTTTCTTCTGAGTATCTGATCTCCACCCTCATATTTAAACAAATAAATGGTCCAGATTTGATATTTTATAAAACTATTATTTTGAACATGAAAAAATAAACTTAAACTATTAAATTATGATCTACATAATTTATACTTGTAATACAAACAAAATTAATTTATAAAACATTATCATAATTGTTTTAGAAAATATTAAATATGAACCGTCCATTTTTTTATCCAAGGGTGGAAATGGGATGCTGAGAAGAAAAGAAGACAAGAGATTCTAAGGAAATATGTTCCCCTATTTTTGCTCCTTTTCAAACAGGGGGTTTTGGAGGAGAGCCAAAATCTTACACCACTTTACATTTATAACTTATGTGATATTCCAATAATGCTTATGATGAAAAATATTATCATTATTAAAATATTATCATTATTAAAATATTTTATTTAAAATAAAAATATATTATTATACAAAATTATCATAATTGAAAATATATTATTAGAAAATAATTTAATGTAAAAATTATATATTTAAGAATAGAAAATTATTGTAATTATAACATGGGGTTTAAACTTCTCATGTTGCATGAGAAGAAGAAGATTCCTATACACACATAAAATGGTGAGACCTACATATATATATTTCAATTTTCATCTATCCAGCCAAAAGTTAGTTTGTAAACCCCAACCTATTACTATATCAAATTAAAATTATAAATAAAATCATTTATATTTTAGTGAGAATGTTCTTGCAGCCTTATATTGTAATGTGAATACAAATGGATTTTAGAGTTTTTGGGAATGAGTTAAATTTACTCCAGGGCTCTAAGTTTTCTACATAATTTTCTTCTATTATTTTTCTGGTTTCCTTTCTCTAATGTCCATACTTCACATTCTGAATTTTTCTGGACATGTTGATTGATGACTACTCATCATGTGAAAAACACTTGAAAATTTAACTAATACGAAAATTTTTTTTAAAAAAAAGAACAGCTTAATTAGATGCAAAATACCTGTTGAATGTTGTCAACTTTTTGCAGCCATCTATTGATTTCTTCTGCTCTTTGCATCCCTCCTGTGTTCTCAGCTTCATCAACTCTTTTCTTCAAATCCTCTTTCATGCTTCGGAGATCTTCCCATTTATCTTTCAGTGTCTCCAAATTCTCTTCCAGCTTGTAAATATAATCAGCTTCTTTCTTAGCACAACTACACAGACACTTGGTAATGTCCCATAGGATTCCCCCGACTTGATCCATATGCCTCACAGTTATTTCCAAGCAATGTTAAGGTTTCATTCCTCCAAAACCAAAAAACAAAGTGTGTAAGTTAGATCGATTTCTTTTTCTGTAAAAAAAAAAACTGTATACATTGCATAATCAACAAAGCTTACCTCTTTATTCCAAGATATTACGATCAGTTGGCTAACTACGCATCAGTTGATCCTTTTTATAACAGGATTTTAAACAATGATGGATTCATATTTTGAATAAAATGGAGGTATCTTGTTCTTGCTTCAACTTTAGTTTAAGTTTTCTTTTGGTCAGGCATTGATCCTTAATTGATCTGCTTTTGCTTTCTATTCTTTATTCTAAATTTTGTTTTTGTTCTTACTTGATCTGGACTGATTCTTCATGGATGTCAACCAATGCAAGCTTCCTTCTACAGTTCTACTATATATTTATAAAAACAAAAATAATAAAAATATAAGTAAAGAATGTCATCAAATAAATAATAAAAAATTTCAGGTTTTCTAATTTTACTGAAATAAAATCTTTTAAGTTTATAAACTTAAGTAGATAATTTTTTTCTAAAATATATCTTCTTTCATCGTATATTACATATTTGATATATTATATAACCATAATTAAAAATGATTTTTAATTTTATTAAAAAATTAATAAATTGATTTCAAGAATTTCTTGTTTTTGGTTTTTTATTCGATTTATTTTCTAATTATTCTTAAATTAAAAATTATTAAAGATAAATTTGGATATATATATATATTACTTATGTTTGTGAAAGACCTGCTTCCTCCAAAAAAAAATCATATTCCCTCCATTACTTATAATATCAAGGCAAAACTTACTCCTCCTTTAAAAATTTAGTTGATTCTGCCGGAGCCTTCTTTTTTTTTTTTTGGGTAAAGTCTGCCGGAGCCTTTTTTTTTTTTTTGAAAGAAAAGACCTTGTGCTGTTCTTATATATAATGACAAATTGTATATGGCAAATTAAATATAATATTAAAGACGGGCCTAGTACTATTTTCTATATACAACAATTTTGATGTAACAAGTATTGCTAGCGGTGTGTTGTATATGTAAGTTTTTATATAGGGTTTATTGTTTCTGTTTTTGCAGTAAAAATATTTTTTCTGTCAAATTCACATAAAACTGAGTGGGTTCTATTGTAAATAAAAAAGAGAGAATATATTAGTGGGACTCACTCATTTTTATGTGAGTATGACAAAAAAAACAAATTTGCAGCAAAAGCAGAAAATTAAACCCTTTTATATATAATTTTGAGCTTTCGAAGTTTCTGGAAGAACATAAGGACAGTTTTTTTCCCCTTTGTTTTGGGTAAAGGATTGCTTTATGATTTATGTAATATTTATTTTATAATTTAGTCTTTATGGTTGGACAATTTTTTTATTATATGCACAATAAGAAATATTTAGTTGTAAACATAATAAATCAGCTAATTTTTTATATTCATATATTTTAAATGCCACTATAAATTACAATTATATAATTAGCAACGACAAATTTTTATTAAAATGAAGCACTTTTTAAATCCCAACGTATTAAAAATGAAATTCAATGTCTCCAATTCACTAAAATTCTAAGATATCTATTATATAACAGCATCAATTATAATACTCCTTCCGGTCCTAATTATAAGGCATAGTTGACTTTGTTTGGAGAGATTAAGGAAGCTAAATAAGTTACTTAATTATTTTATATATTGTATATCTTTAGATTATATATTAGTATGTGAGTCAAACTAATTACTTTAAAGAAAAAAAATAAAAAGAAAAATACTCTAAGTTAATTTAATTAGCCTCCTTAATTTCTCCAAAAAAATCAACTATGTCTTATAATTAGGACCGGAGGGAGTAAAACACAAGGAAAGAATAATGATTCTTGCTTTCGGACTTTATCTTTTTGTTTGATTATTTAGTACTCCATCCCTATTTAATTGTTTCATGTTTCCTACATACATTCCTTCTCATTAATTTTATCATTATTACTTTTTCTCATTTACCTACTTATAAATCAGAGCATATTTTTGGGGGCAAAAAAGGACATATTTGAGGGGGGGAAAAACGTTTTCATTATATTCATTACTTTTAACTAATTTTAACAGTTTTTTAAATCACACAATTTTGTTATTTAGATCTTAGAATAAGAAATCAAAGTAGTATTATTAAATTTATAAATTATATGATCAAAATATAAATTTATGCATACAAATATTCAGCTTGTAATTAAGTCAATTATATAATGCCGTGGTTCACATTAGGTGTTTTTCTTTTATGTGCTTCTTAGGTGTTTTTCCCTCTAATTAGAGGGATTAGGCATTTTTTTTTAATTTTTTTTATATATTCTATTTGTTTAGATTAGATTATATGTTAGATCTTGAAATTTTTTTGCACCCAATATCTCAAATTAATTAAGTTTCAGTCTTGCATTAAGAAATATTTTTCTTGTAACCCCAATATTCTGGAAATTAATTAATTTAAAGGTGCAAAAAAATTTTCAGGATACATCATATAATCTAATCTCAATAAATAAAATATATAATTTTGTTTTTAAAAAAATGTCTAATCCCTCTAATTATGTAACATCCCAATTTTCAAAAGCGTTTTGAAATAATTGATCAGAGTAGAGCATTGGAATAATTTTTTAAGAGCGAGTATCTGATAAACATTTACTGATGTAGTATCTGGCTGCTTACACAGCGGTACAGTAATCGGAATATAGTTCGATAAAATAAAGTCAAAATAAAAATCTCTCAGTTTGCGTCCTCACGCTAGCTCCTTACCCTTGTCCTTAGCCCTGGTTTCTCTGGACCCTGAAGCTATAATAGGAGCTGAAGTTCAATGACCATTGAACCTCAGGTAACGGTTAACCTCATGCTTATATATGACAGTATATGTATGACAGATATTCATTAAGCACACAACAGATGTATCCAACAATACATAAGCACACAGCAAATGTATCCCACAAGCACATAGCAGATGTATCCCAACAGTACATAAGCACACAACAGACGTATCCCATAAGCACACAGCAGTTGTAAAGTTATCTATCACATATATGCATATAATAAGCATCAGTGTTAGTGTTACAGTACGCGTACGTACCTTCGTCGGTGATTGCGGTATGTACGTCGATCAGTATGATCACGTATATCCTATAATGGTAATTTCACATTTATAAATTCATAAATAATATTCTAGAAAATATCCTATTCTCTAATGACCTTTTTACCCTTGGTAGGATTATTTCTCAGCATATTTCCCTTATCTTTGGAAAAAACGCTGGTGCAGAATTTCTGGACAGATTTTTCGCCTAACTTTGAAAAATCATAACTAATTCTAGAAAAATCGAAACGAGGATCCGTAAAATTTCTCAGAATCCTTAGGATGTCTAGTTTTAAGGAAAAATACTCATTTTTGCCCAGATCACCTGAGTCATTCCCAATTTTAACGTTTTAAGCCTCTGCCCAGAATTTCTCTAGAAATTCACAGCCTAACTTCAAGAATTTTTATCTCACTGTACAGAAATCATTTTAACATGTTCTTGACATATTTGAAAAATCCCTATATGTCTACTTTAACCATGAATTTTCCCAGAATTTTGTAATTTCATTTTCAACATAAAATATCTGCATTTGTAACACTGACTTCAGAAATTTCTAACCGATAAATTTTCACCAGAGCTTCGCTACCTTGTTCATAGTTTTTCCAGAAATTTTGCTATACCAAGTGGCTCATCTAATTTTCGAAATATCACTATTTTTGACTATAAAACATGATATTAAAATTACTCTAGCATAATTAGAATCAAAGCTACTTCTAACTATGAATTTAAACTAGAACTTCAAAAACTATAAAAGCTAAAGACTAGAAACTAAAAGCTTTCTTACCTCTTGAAGAACTTCCTCCTCCTTCTTGCTTCACTCTTCTCTTAAACTCACCTATTTGGTTTGAGTTTGGTGTGAAGAATTCAAAAGGAGAAGTCTCCTATTTATAGGCAAAGTTCAAAGCCCCATCCTTTATCTTTAACCATTAGATCTAAACTTAGTTAAGAAGTCTTAATCTCCTACATCCACTATAAAACATGTGCTCTTGTGATGTCATCTTGATGACATAATCAAAGCTTAGGTGCTATTTGTGTTTTTTCTTTGATTTTTCCAATTGGTGGATTTCAAATTACATTGAATTAAGCCTATTTTCTTTTTCCAAGCCAACAAATTCTCCCTTCTTCCATTCTTTGTTTCACTAGATGAAAATATATTTAGGGGTCTTCATGAAGTTTTATTCAAATCTCCTCTTTAGTTTGAAGTCTTGAAGTTCTTAGCTTTATTTAGAGACCATAGACACCTATTTTCCTAATTAGAAGAAATCCTCAAAAGTTGAGGAAATGGCTTTGGTTATAACCAATCTCAAGCTTAAATTATGCTTGTCAATGATCACTACTTATATTTGATCTATGATTAATGGATTTCAAGATACAATTTAGTTTGTATAGATTTTCATTTGCTTATGTCTAGAGTTAATTTCATGGATTAATCTAATTGTTTTAATGTCTAATTTTCTTATTGGCTAATGCTTTGACTTTTCTCACTCCTTCCACTAGACTCACAACACTCACAACATTTGCACACACACACACATTCACAACTCCTTCTCTCATTGGTCAAAACCTTTTCTCATGGATTAATAATATTTTCTTGATTTATCATTGGCCAATTCAATTTCACAAGGATTTAGCTTTATGATATTTAATTAAGGCCTTAGGATTTAGCTTTATAAGGTTTAATCCTAGCCCTCCATAACTAATCCTTAATTAGCATTCCTAATAAAGTGTTTTAGTGAAGTTGTCAAATTATGATTGGTTCGCAACTTAATTAGGGCTTTTAGAGACTTTTCAATGTTAAACTTAACCTATATTGGCCATTGGTCTTTAATTAGGGTAATACACCTTAATACACTTCTAATTGATGACTACTTAATATTAATTGTAAATAATTATCCAAGAATTCTATTAGTGCAAATTTAATTGCCCATTAATTGTTCCAAGTGTTGTAATAATTCTTTATGGCCTTCTATGAATTAAATATGAACTTGGTATTAATTAGAAGTTATTAGAAAATTTAGTCTCTTAAACAATTATAAAAATTGATGTTTAAGACCCTTTGATTAATTATGAAAATTAACACAATTATTCCAATTGTTGTAGATTTAATTGTTCCTTAGTTTTTGATAATTTCTCCTAACTGGTATAAGTATTTTCAAGCCATTTAATTGTCTCTTATGATTAAATCAAGATTATACTTAGTTTTAGAGACTTTAGGGTATTTTGATAACATTTTATGGCTCTTTATGATTAAATATGAACCATGTTGTATTTATAATAATTTTATGGTGTTTTATGACCCATAATGTAATTTAGAAAATTGGGTTTTGTCCTATTAAAATTTTAGAAAAAATTTTCCCAAGAAATAAAATAAACTATAAAATTGGAGACAACATATTCTCCTATTTTTAATAGGTATTATTTGCCCAAAAACAGTATTTACGAGAATTATAAATTTTAGGGTATTACAAATTAGAGGGAAAAGCACCTAACAAACACCTAAGAAAAAAGCACCCAATGTGAATTCGTTTAACTTATGAGTAGCCTAAATGAATTCCTGTGTACTAAAATGTTTGAGGAATATCTTTATATGGGATTTTCCCCTTTTTATAAAAAAAATAATCATGGATCATATATTCATGATATATATATGTGTGTGTGTAAAAACTGGGTCATATAATTTTGAATAAAAATATAAATATCAAAAGAAGGTAACAAATCTTCATGTGGATACACAGATCTACCATCACAATATATTTCAATTTATTTTAAGGGTTAAGGTGCAAAAATACACATGTGTTTTTCTTTGAGGAGCGCCCAGTATAGCAAGTGCTTTTTTTAGGTGCAAAAGTACACACGTGGTTACGAATTAGGTGCAAAAATACTGTTTGACCGTTAAGTTTAACTTTGACCGTTAACTTTGACCTTTTTTTGCTGACTGAACGATGACGTAGCATTTCAAAGATGTAAAAATACACATGTGCTTTGTCAAGAAGAGCGCCCACCACCAAATTATTATTTTTTTTAATTTAATAATTTCACTTCAATTAAAAGTATTTTAGGATTTTGAAAAAATATTTCAAGTATTGACCGGTACTAAAAGGATACTGACTGATACTGGAAAAAAATATTTCGGAGTACTCACTGGTACAGAAAAAATACTTCATAATCTTGAAAAATTATTTTAGGATCTTGAAAAATTATTTCAGGTATTGACCGGTACTAAAAGGATATTGATTGATACTAAAAAAAATAGTTTAGGTACTGACTGGTACTAAAAAGTACTTTCAAGATACTGACTAGTACAGAAAAAATATTTCATAATTTTGAAAAATTATTTTAAGATATTGAAAAAATATTTAAGGTATTGAAGGGTACTAAAAGAATACTGACTGGTACTAAAAAATATTTTATGATCATGAAAAAGTATTTCAGGGTACTGATTGGTATTAAAAATATACTTCATCATATTTTTAAGATTCTAAAATAATTTTTCAAGATCATGAAATAATTTTTTTGTAGTGGACGGTATTCTCAAAGTATCTTTTTAGTAACCGTCAGTTAGGGGTGAGCAAAACCGAACCGAAACCGAAAACCGAACCGAATAATTCGGTGTTCGGTTTTTTCGGTTCGGTCTATTCGGTTTTCGGTTCAGTTTTTTATTTTTCCTATTTCGGTTGTTCGGTTTCGGTGCGGTTTTTTAAGAAAAAAATCGGTTAAAACCGAATAACCGAAATTATCAGTTTTTTTTTTATATGAAGCCTTGTGCAGTTCAAGCTTGTGGGCTTGTTTCATTTGTCCACAAAAAACTTAAAAACTTGAAGGCCCATCTCATTAGGTCCAAGTCCAAGTCCCATTTAAATTTAACCTAATTCCTCCATCCTTCCTCCATCAAATCCGTGGCCTTCATTCTTTCATTCAAAAAAAATTCCTTTGTCCATCGTCTTCTTCCTCCTCTTTTCTCTCGCTCATCGTTTTCTGATTTTCTCTCCAACTCGTCGGCAACATCAGTACATTACCAGCAAAGGGAGCAGAGAGATCCCGATCTGGTAACCGGTGACGGTGAGCGAAGCCCAGTGCTCGGCCGTGGATTGTCGTCGGCGTCTCCTTGTGCTAATCGTGATCGCTGGTCGTAGTCGGTGATGAGATCCAGATCTGTTTGTGGGTGGTGGGTGTTCGACTTCTCCTTCCCTTTCTCGGCCAGATCTATTTGTGGGTGTGGTGATCTTTGTTCTGTGATCGTTGAATCTCCTCTGATAGCTGGACTTCTCTGATTCTTTTGATCGCAGTTGTTGTCTTCGGTGGATCTGAAGTTGGTGGTGGCTGCTGGGTATGGAAAAAAAATCTGAGATTTCTGGATCTGAGATTACTGATTATGAAAAAAAAAATCTTTTTCATTGTTCATTTTCAGAATTAATAGTTGCTGGCTCTGTGAATTGTGATGCATTTAATCCATTTATTCCATGGGCTGTTCTTTCTGGTTTAGAACTGGCATGTAACTAATTAACTATAGCTTCAACTATGTTGTATTGTTGTTGTAGAGTGTGTTTCAAGTGACAAGTCTGTAGTCTGCAATTTTTGTGTAGGAAAATTTCTTAAAAGTTGTATTTGTTCATGTGTCCAGGGTGAGGGGTCTGTGCAGATGCTTGGGCCTATTATAGTTTTGTGCATGGAGGAGACCTATGTTAATTTGGGCTTTCGCCCCACTTGTTTCTTTGTTTTTTTAATAAAAAAAAGTGTACTACATCCAAGTTAATATTGTAGATTGATCAAAAAAAAAAAAAAAGACAAGAAGGCCCATATTAAGAAGGCCCAAAACCCAAAAAAAACCGAAAACCGAACCGGAATATTTCGGTTGGTTCGGTTTCGGTTTTTTTCGGTTTTCGGTTTCGGTTCGGTGCTTAAAATATGCATTTTTCGGTTTTTCGGTTTTTACCGAAAACTGAACCGAATAACCGATTGCTCACCCCTACCGTCAGTACCCTGAAATATTTTTTCAGATTTTAAAATAATTTTTCAAGATCATGAAGTATTTTTTCAATACAGGTTAGTATCTTGAATATCTTTTTAGCGCCCGGTAGTAATTAAAATAAAATTATTAAATCAAAGAAAAAAGAATTTGGTGTTCAACGCTCTTTTTGACAAACCACAGATGTATTTTTGTACCTTTGAAATGTCACATCATCGTCTCGTCAGCAAAAAAAGTCAAACTTAACGGTTAAAGTTAAACTTAACAGTTAAACAGTATTTTTGCACTTAATTTGTAATCACATAGTCACTTTTGCATCTAAAAAAAACATTTGTTTTTGGGCACTCCTCAGAAAAAAGCACATGTGTATTTTTGCACCTTAACCCTTATTTTAATACATTATTATATAAAATCGAATATTGTATAAAACAATATTATACATACTTTTCTTTTTAGGGAGATAACCGAGCTTTCATTGTTTTTTTTTTTTTTTGGTCGAAGAGCTTTCCTTGTTTGATGATATATATTTCATCTACCAGTACCTGCATTATTAATGTTTGGAAAGAAGTCAAGCACATACAGTGCTCTATTGTACAATACTTCCCAAAGTTTTAATTGATTGAGGAAATAACAAGATTATATTTTTAATTTTCCCCTTTTAATAATTAAGGGATATGGAGGCAATTTGACCAAATTTTAAATCCTTAATTATGACGCATAACTTAATATATAATTTGTTAAATTCAATGACCCAAATTAAAATTTAATAATTTAACTTTCTTTATATATGATTTTCCCTGAATATAATGGGAAAATCACTATAGAGGCTCTAAAAAGGGCCCCAACAATTTGATATGCCCAAAACAGGCCCTAAGGCCCTGATTGGGATTCAATTGTACAGGGAAATTACCAAAAAAACCGACCTACTCTGAAGAAAGAAAAAAGGAAGGTGCGATTTCAAATTTTTTCCATCTCAAAATCATCCCATTGCTTCCCTCGCTCAACTCTCATCTCTATGCTCATCGGAGTTTCGGGCTCGTGCTCGGAATAGTTGTGGGGCTCGCCTTGATTATCCACCCTTAATACATCAAGACTGCACTTCATAATCGAATGGGGGATAAATGATTGAATGATTGTTTAGTGCCTTATATTTTTTTTTTGGCCAAATTTAGTGCTTTATATTGAAAAAGATATATTTGATAGCATTGATAATAAGGCAATTATGATGGAATTTCAAAAAATAAGGTCTAGAAGAATGATATTGTAATTATTTTTATTGTAATATACTTTTGTTATTAAAATATATGTACTTGAATTTATTGAATGCCCACCCCTTATTGTAATTTATGTAGCTGCATTTATTTCTAATAGTATTTAGCCTTGCTTTTGTAAATGACAGGTTTGTAAAATAATTGTCTCTCTTATTACATTATCAGTATTTACTTAATTTCATAAATATTTTTTTGATACATTTTTTTTCTGGTTTATATTCTTTTGTTTTTAATGCATTTAAAATTTTCCTTAAAAAAATAAAATAAAATCGGGGGCCCCACTAATTGTGCCCCTCTTCTGTAATTTTCTAGGTCCGCCCCTGCTTTCACTCCCCTTTTTTTTTTCTTTCTAAGGACAATCCAGTTCACAAGACTCCCACACCCGATTGAGTCTAGAGAGATGGATAAATGTAGGCATAAGCGGACAGCCTGTTTCCAGGTATTTTCTTCCCAGATCCCCTATCCATATTTTCCATCAACATCATTTTATATATTATATCCAACACATGTTCACACACCTATTTGCCTCTCTATGTCCTTCGCTTCAAAACCTATATATAGTTGACTAATAGGGGTGACACCTGTTCCCAGAAGTTGTGTTGCATTTGGTGTGAATGACAAGTAAAAGGGGGTAATGTCAGGTTCTAAGGTTGAAGACAAGCGAGGAATGGATTAGTGGGGAAGCAGTTGGAGTAGGGAATTTGTGGCAGGAGGGGTCGGGGTGTGGCTGGAGTGAACTCTAGCTATCCACTAGACAACCTCCAAATCCACCAACAGAACTCACATATGGCAACTTCTGTCTTCAGCTTAATCAAAAATGTGGTGTCCAAGCAAGGCCCTGCTTTTTCTCTCTACAGAGGCATGGCTGCACCTTTGGCTGCTATTACTTTTCAGGCCTTCCTATACTGCAAATCAAGATCATTATCTCATAATGATCATTTACTTTGTGTTTTTTCCCCTTTTGGTTGCAGAATGCTATGATTTTTCAAACTCGTAAGCAGTTCTCTCAAGAGCCTTTTGGTGCTTTACAGAGCACGATTGTGTCCCCAGTTAAACAAGTTTAACATAGAAGGCAGACAAATTATTCCAGTTCACCAAGGCAATACAGCGCAACTCAATGAATGGCAAAGCCAAATTCAGATTATGTGGAGCAAAGCTATTACTAGTATAGATGAAGCGTAACCTCTGATATTACTACAAATTAGACCTATAAGCTCAATCACATATATGGTCCCTCTATGAAGTGAAATTTCACATTAAAGGCAACAATCAAGTCATCTTTGTAATTCAGAGCAACAGGTAAATGGTAAAGCCATCTCAAATAAACATGTAGAGCGTAAAAGAGATATAGACGAAGTACATACTCTATTACCGTAACAAAAGAAAATTCTATAAGCTCAGAGACACATAATTGGCCTTACTGATACAACTGTATATGCTATATTTGATTAGACCCTGGCACCACCAAAATGCTCAGACACATAAATGTTCTCATTTTTTTTAGTGGTCATTTCCTTAAGTGAAGTTGTCATTATCATGTCAAAAATTGTCATTTTTAAATGTGAACTTGGTAAACCCATGTCAAGTGTTAGAATTATTCCAACCATGCATTCTCATTTTCTTAGGTAATCATTTCCGTAAGTGAATTTATTATTTTCATAAGGGAAATGGTCATTTTTCAAAGTAATCATTTTCCTAAGTGAACTTACCATTTTCATCATGGATTTTGTCATTTTCTAAAGTGATTATTTCCGTAAGGGCTTAATTGTTTAGTTTGAGGGGAGGGAGGGAAGAAAGAAATTTTTTTTCTCTTATCTTTACTAAATAGCTAGAGCCCATAAAAAATTTTCAATATTCTAAAAATACACTCTCAACAAAAAAGAATATTCTTCTCATTAATGGCAATTGGTCAATATCGTCTCTAGAAGCTCTTCCCCTCCTATCTCTTCCCCTCAAACCAAACATCAGTTTCCTTAACGAAAGCCATGTTAAGGCAAATTTACAAACCAAACCCTTCGCCGATGCCTTCTCTCCTCCTCAGTTGCACAATAACAAGTTCCGCAATCTCCTCTCTCACCGTGTGCTTCCTTACCCTTCATGACAAAAATTTTCGTGCAGAGTAACCGAAGAAATTTGATGAGAAAATGGCAAATTGTGTGTGAAGTGAGCTAAAAATCGCGCTTTGTTTTTCCTTATTTTAAAACTCACTCAGGGACATTTCCATAATTTCCTTTTAAGTTGAAAAGGGCAGCTGGGGTACTCATACCTGTCTGACAATATGAATATTGGAATCACCTCTATGTCATTTAACATATGTAATAATCTGTATGTGGGATTTCTCCTTTGAATATGGTAACATCCTTTCTAGAGCTCAGAATTTGTTGTAGCTTTAAGTTTTAGTTAGTCAAAGAGTATAACATAAATTAGCAATTATATATGTGTGTGAGAGAGTTCTAAGGTGAAAAAATATTTAAAAGAAAACTAAATACAAATAAAATACCTTATTAAAATAATTCTTTTAATAAATGAGTTTGTGTAAACTTATCTTACCATTAGGAAGTTATTAAAAAAAAAAAGGAATAGAACCAAAAAAAAAAGCTTTATGGAAAAAATATATTAATTTAATCCTGATTATCTCCCCATAAATGCCCCATCTTCCACTTTTTAAGTATATTTTTCTCTCTTTCCCTCTTCAAATCCGTTGCTCCCATGGCTCTTTCTGAACCTGTCTTTTCAACTATTTACCTTTTTGTGTTTCTCCTTTCATTTCCTTAATACTTATGTCTTTCTTATCATAACTATCCTCTTCATCACGATTTAAAGTTGGAAGGGATATATATATATATATATATATATATATATATATATATATATATATTATTTATTTTGTTTCACATGACCCCACACTCTCTTCTTCATTACTATGCTTATGTCCATTAAAACTTTCATCCACAATTTTCTTCTTGTTTTTTTATTTTATTTTATTTATTATTTTTACATTCTACTCTCTCTCTTATTGCTTGTCTACCTACTACTATCTGATATGCTATTGAACCTATCTTTTCAATATTCACTTTATTTTGATATAAAGAGGTTCAATATTCACTTTAGTCTCGTGGTTGTTGGGTTAATTATGTACTTATATATACACCCCCGTCTATTTCTTTATGTGGGAGAATGATGTGCAGGCCCAATGTACAAAAATAATAATAAAAACGACCCTAAAAATATCATAATTGCTGCTAAATCTCTTGGGACTTTATGTGATGTAATGTAATTGGTAAATGACCTAAACATCCTTAATGAATTTGAGAAACCTGTGCCTCTCTCTTCCTATATGAAAGCCTGACTCCCCCATTTCTAACTCCCCTTTCGCACTTCCTCTTCCTCTCTTTCTCCTCCTCTGTATATGCGATCTCTATTTGCTGCCATGGATGAAGAGTATAATGTCATAGAGATCCTAAAGAGCCACAGATCAGAGCTTGACATCACAGAGAGAGAGAGCTTGAGGCGCGAGGGAAAGAGACGGAGTTGCAGCGTTGAACCACCGTGAGTTTTGAGAGTCAAGGGAAATCACTGGACCTTCACAGAGCCGCAGCTTGATGAGAGAACAGCGGCAAGATTGTGATCCTTATTATAACTAACATTGTCAAAGATGAAAGTTTTCCGATTTAATCCTTGTTGAAAATGTAGGTGAGAGAAAATATATAACATCTTTTTTCAATAACCTTTATTAAATAAGGGCAATTTCAAATATTCAATCAATTTGAGACATGCTAAATGTCTCGTTGATATTTAGTCAAACTAGATTATATTATAAGTAAAACCAAAGTAGTATACAGACCACACCAACCTAAATAAAAGCTTTCATTCAACTCTTATTGGCTCTTAAATAATTAAATTTTGTGTCGAGATCCTTTGACATAATTTTTACTAAATTTCACCAAAGGTAAGTTGGTGCCCTTGGCCATTTATTGTCACATAGGAAACAAGGACTAATTATAACTACATGTTAGTGCGGCCATAACTTAAAATTGAGTTGATTTAATATATTTATTAGCTATGCAACTTTCCAGCAGAAAAGCAAAATTTATTAGCTTATCCTCATATTTTGATTCTCTCCAACCAACTCTTCACTATGCTGCAACTAAAGATCATTATCTCATAATGGTCACTCTTCTTCTTTTTTTCCTCTTTTGGTTGCAGAATGCTATAATTTTCCAAACTTACGGAGTTCTCTCAAGATCCTTTCACTCATCTAGTCTCAGCAAACAACCGACCTTCCTACAGCAGCGTTGCTGTAGCAGGATTCATAACCGGTGCTTTACAGAGCGCGATTGTGTCCCCAGTAGAACTAGTAAAAATCCGCCTCCAGCTACAAAGCAAGGGTCAATTAACAGAATCCTATAGAGGTCCTTTATCAATGATGAGGAAGATATGGAATAGAGAAGGTCTTAGAGGCATATTCCGAGGATTTGGCATCACTGTCCTCAGGGATGCAACTAGTCATGTCGTATATTTCTGGACATACGAGTATATGAGGGAACAACTTCACCCAGGTTGTAGAAAAACTAGACAAGAAAGCAAAAGTACAATGGTAATAGCAGGAGGATCGGCTATTATCCTTTTGATGTTATAAAGACAAGACTCCAGGTTCAATTGCGGTCATGATCGACTGAGAAACGTAACGCAGGCATTCTTGATTGCGTAGGAAAGAGCATAAAATAAGAAGGACACCGTGTTTTTTGGAGGGGTATAGGAACTGGTGTGGGTAGAGGTTTTATAGTGAGTGGTGTTGTGTTTGCAGCTTATGAGATTGCTATGAGAAGCCTATCAAACAATGGAAGTAGTAGCACTAACAAGTCTAGGAGATCCATCATTTACTAGGAACAAAAGACAATCAGACAACAATCAAACAAGTGTACCTAGGAAACAAATAGAAGTAAGATTTCACATTTGATTATCATTGCCTAATGTACTTGCCATATGGAATTTCTGAGGATGTTCAATACAAAGTTGGCAAGTTGTATGGTTGCAGTATTCATAAGTTGAGCAAATTAGTAAATTAGAAACACTCAATGAAGTTGGTCTTTTATACCATGTCTCTAATTCAGAGACGTACATCATCTTAATTTCCCTTTAAGATACTATATTTAAAAAAAGACATGCATATTCACCCATCATACTTAAATGAGATATCCCTCAATAAATGAGAGTGTCTCTCTTGTTTTTCTATAAATATTGCCCTTGATATTTGTTTTTCAAAGTAGCTGAATACGGTATTAAATACTCATTCAGCATATAAGAGATAGAAAACTTAGAAGCATACCATTGTAGTGAGCAACGAAGTTCAAACAAAGATGGAAGGTCAAGAATTTTTCCGTAAATTGTTTAATATTTTGTTAAAAGAATGAAAATATCCACTGTGTATAATCACAATGTAGACATAGAAAAAAATTAGGCCCTAGTAAGAAAACCATACATCTAAAGATACAACTGTAAATTTATATCATCGTCATTATCAACTATTATTACATTAAAAGCCCCACAAGTTTCTAAGAACTCGAGGCTTATTCATTGCCTAAAAGTTAAACGAGCTTAACATTACAGGCACCCAAATTAATTTTTTTCCAACTCACGAAGGCAATAAAACGTACAATGAATGATAAAGCCAAATTAAAATCAAGGTAGCAAAACTATTACTAGTAAGCTCACTCACATATATTGTCATTCTATGAAATGAAATTTCACATAAAAGGCAACTCAACTCATCTTTGTAATTCAGAGCGACAAGATAAATGGAACAGCCATCTCAAATCAATATGTAGAGCAGAAAAGAGATATAGAAGAAGTACATACTGAATTCCCGTAACAGGGGAAAAAAAAAATCTATATGCTCAGCCACATAAATGGCGTTACTGATACAACTATATGTGCTAAATGATGTATAGGCCAATGATTTGTTCGATCAGACACTGGCGCAACCAAAATGCCCTATTCTGTCATGACTACAAGTTGAGACCTGACATGGCCACAACCAACGCATTAGGATCATTGTAGCGATTAACAGCCTTGACGATTCCCCTAGCTCGCTTGTAAGGATCAGGGCAATCAAACATTTCTGGTCCCACAAACACACCATCACATCCCAAATCCATCATAAAAGCAGCATCGGCCGGAGTTACAATGCCACCGGCGGCAAAGTGTATGACGGGAAGCTTACCCATTCGCCCCGTTTGCGCTGCGAGATCGGAAGGTACCCCTATCTTCCTCGAGAATTCTAAACGTTCCCCCTCCCTCATATTGTGGAGAAGCCTTATGTCCTCCATGACAGACCTCACATTCTGCACTGTCGTAGCAATATCACCACAAATTGATACTATGCCTTGTGTCCTTATCATCGCAGCACCTTCCGTGATCCTCTCCAATGCCTCTCCAAGATTTGTAGACCCACATATAAATGGACACGTGAAATTGCGCTTGTTGATGTGGTTTTCTTTGTCTGCTGTTCCTAGGATCTCACTTTCATCGATATAATCGACACCAGCAGTTTGAAGAATCTTGGCTTCCACGACATGCCCGACCCTAACCCTCGCAATTATGGGGATCGACACAGCCTCCTTGAACTTTGCGATGAGAGACGGATCAATCATTCGCGAACTGCAAAAGCAAATTGACTGTGAAAGGACGATAGCACACGCACCGGCTTCTTGTGCAATTTTGGCATCTTGAATTTTTGAGACTTCAAAAATAGCACCTCCTCGAGGCATAGGTGTTCTGGACGACAAGGCATTCATACGAGATTGGGCTCGTATTCTTGGGACAATGAAGTCGCAGACCTTATCAATGGCATCTTCATCCATGGCGATGAGTTTGCGAAAATGACTTGCTGATCAAGAATCAAGAACCAAGAACTGAGAAAAGTGTAAACGCTGAATCAGAAGAGGCAAATAGTAGTGAAGAGATTGCGGAGCGTAGTTTGATTTATGGAGGGAACGGAGTAGAAAAGGATGGAAGTTTCCAGAAAATTCGATGCGGGTTTGAGGCTTGAGTAGTCGAGTCGGTGAGTGAGGCAACGTAGAAAGTTCCATTACGGTTGGGGAAGAATATTAGCGCTCTATTTATCAACCGTTGAAATTTAAATAATCAAGTGGGAAAATATAGGTTTGTGTATAATGGAAAATGTGACAGAAAAAAGGAGGGTGTGGTGTCGTTGTGGGCATCATCACGCTTATTACAGATGATGGGAAAATCCTGTTCACATATACAACATTATATTCATCCAAATTAAAGCCAAGTTGTTAAAAATAATGATGGGAAAATCCTGTTCAGGGCCTTTTTGCCAAAAAAATACGAAAAAAGGCTCAAACATTCTGAAAATTCAAAAAAAGGCCCAAGATTCTGAAATTCTGGAAAAGACCCAAAGTAGTTGTTAATGGGGCTGATATAATTGTTAGCGGGGTACTGATATAGTTGTTAACCGAGCTGATTTAGTTGTTAAAAATAGATTCTAAAATTCCGGAAAAGGCCCAAAGTGAGTTGTTAATGGGGCTGATATAGTTGTTAGCGGGGTACTAATATAGTTGTTACCTGGGTTGATTTAGTTGTTAACAACTCATCTTCGGCCTTTTCCGGAATTTCAGAATCTTGGACCTTTTTTTCAAATTTTCAAAATGTTTGGGCTTTATTTTTTTTTGGCAAAAAGGGCCCTGAACAGGATTTTCCCAATAATGATTTTATTGATTTGAAGGTTCTGTTCACAGGGAATTTCTTTTAAGCACCAGCACTCCTTGTAGTGCGATGGTATTAGGATATGTATCCCCCCTTAGGTCCTTAGTTCGAATCTCCCTCCCCTCGCCTTGTAATAAATAAATAAAAAAATTCTTTTAAGCTTGTATTTACAACGATGAAAACAAATCGTTCATTTAATAGAGCACCAAAAATACCCCCCACCCCTTCTTTCTCTCTCTATTTTTAATTATGAGATTCTAGTTGAGTCAAAGGAGACACTGGTGGTTACTGGTGAATAATTCAGGAAAAATAATTTTGAGATTCTAAATAATGAAAATAAAAGTGTCTCAAGAACTAGTTAAAACATTTCTTTTTAAGACCTTACAATGATTTATATGCATGTGATTCATATTTATAGTTCTCATGAGTAAAGAGACGTTGGAGATGTAAACTAGTTGTTGCTCACATAAATGACTATTAACATTGAATAATGGATAACAGACTGATAGAATTGTGAACTTGATATTCCAACAGTTATATTCCAATCAAATCAAACTCTTAAATGAACTCTATAGACAACTATTGAAAAGTAAACAGCTAGTTGGAGGAATAAGATGCTTTGCTTTTGCAACTCTCTAAGTAACCTTAGATACTGAAGTGAAAGCTGGGAGTGATGATATCACTTGAAGTAAAATAGCTCTTTAGTTAAAGAACCATAACTCTATCTTATTTCATGAACTAACATAGCTTTAATAAAACTAACTATTTCATAAAGAACAACACCTTTTAGTATACAAAGATTTCTTGAACAACCCAACAATTATCATCCCATCTTTTGATTTCAACCTTCCAAAAGTGCCTTTAAGTATTATAAAGATGTGACCTTAATTTGGTGAATTTTAGTGTTGCAACTCCCAATTTGCATGTATTTTATAAAATATAGCTTAATTGATAAGGGCATGATATGTTCTAAGAGACATATTTCTAATATATATATATATATATATATATTCCAACTCATCATACTCCTCATTTTGTGGGGATTGTGCTTTAATAAAATGCTTAGAATTTTTATAATCTCTCAAATAGTTCTTTCACTTTTCTTGCCAATAATTCCTTCACCCTTGTAGAGAGAGTGAAAAAGAGAGAGAGAGAGAGAGAGAGAGAGAGAGAGAGATTGCTTAGAAGCAAAACGCATAACGATTTTACAGTGTTTTTTTTTTCTTGATTTTCTTAGATTTCTCATTAACGATTTAAATACATTTCTACAATTGGTCAAATTAATTGTGCAACATGCCAATGTCTTGTGAACATTTTTTCATCGTGAATGCCTCAGTTTGATGTATGAGAAGAGTTTTTAAGGAATAAATGAAAAGGGAGGTGGAAGTGGAGAAGAAAGTGAAGCGGAAATAGCTGTATTGAATTTTATTTCGACATAAATAAATTTGTAGTCTTGTGACATGAAAACTCATATAAATAACAGATGGTGGATAAATCCTATTTATAACCACTATTCGTTAATAACTGCCCCTATGAATCAAGGAAAAAAAATATTCTATGTCTATAATTCTAACATGCCAAATAGGGCATAAAATGGGTCCACACCTTCCCAGCTATTGTCACAAAATGATCACCGAGCTAGTATTGCCTATTTGTTGATAAAGATAAATAAAAGATTCATTTTCATTCAATAAAAGCTAAATAATTCAAATTCATTTTTTATTTTATTTTTTCATTATATTTAGAGCAACAAAAAACAATAAAAGTTTACATCATCAATTTTTAAAAATAAAAATCTAAATTACTCAAATTAAACTTCAACCATATAAATTGTCTTAAATAAGAACATACCCCTAGCCTTTAGGAGGAATAGTAAATCCAAATGACTTACCACATTTATTGGTGTCTGAGAAAGTCAAGCCAGTTACCCAAAAATACTTTATTGAGAAAGAGAGAACTAAAACAATTATATCCATAAATAGCTAAGAACTCACTCAAGTCCTAAATATAAGACAAAATTAACTTTTTTGAAAAGATTAAGTAAACTAACTAAATTATTTTAAAATATTTATATTTGTCATTTTTTATCCAAACTATATTACCTAACTTATAAACTTATATATAATCTAAAGATATACAACATATGATTTAATCAAGTAACTTCTTTAATCTTTAAAAAAAAAAATCAATTATATCTTATATTTAAAACCGGAAGTAGTATGATTTATCTCTCATGAGATAAATATTTGACAAATGAGACAGGTAATGTAGGGACTTGTCCTTTAGGCCACAAAAAAAATAATATAGGGACTAATTCTAAATCATGTTGGTCCCGCTCTACAAAAATAACAGCTTGACCAATATTAAAGGACTTGTTCAGCTATTCACACATGATTACTTTCCTCTGCATTCCAATTTCGAGCTTTTCTTAATTCTCCTGAGGAAGACATCTCCCAAAATAACAATTATGGAATGCCAATCTCAAATGCATGAAAAGCTTTTTAATTTAGTCCCCATCAAAACTCAAAGCCAATCTACAACAGCCTTGTGCATGACCTCTATTCTCATTCCAATTACCAAAACTCAATCCTTGAACGTATATACAGCCAGAGGTGCCGAGAACTTGCGTTCAAGCTGAAAGATTCTCATTCAGCCTTAAACGTTTAATTGTTTTCTTCAACATATTGCTCATATAAAGAATGATATTTTGCAGGAAGGTAATCCTTGAACCTGTTGAACACAGGAATGCAAAAGTTGCAGGTGAAGGTGATGTCAGAACATCAGCAAATTCAATTTTCTTCTTGCAGAGGAACAAGGCTTAAATTAATAATCAGAACTTAATTAATACATATCGCTTAATACCTTTTAAGGAGCGGTAGCCTCTCGGGTCCAGAGAATAGCCTGCATATGGACTGCAAAACTTCACTCATCATCATGGCTTTGGTCTTAAGAGCCTTCATATACCTCACAAAGTCTTTATACTCTGCACCACTCAGCTTCTCCCTAACCTGTAAGTCATCATTAAAACAAACCATTTGTTAGAGTTCCCACCAGTAATATTAAATACAATGCAAAAAAACCAGACCTGCTTTTGAATTGGAAGGAACAATTTACAATTTATTGAGTCATAGTCAAACCTAGATTTAATTTTAAATACATTGTAAGGTATATGGTAAATAATACTTCAAAATATCAAATGTATTAATTTATTTCAAGCACAAAAAAATATATATTTAATATAATTTTGGATTAAATATAATGCCAAAAAACCAGACCAGCTTTTGAACTGAAAGGAACAATTTACAATTTATTCATTCATAGTCAAACCTAAATTTAATTCTAAATACATTGTAAAGTATATGGTAAATAATACTTCAAAATATCAAATTTATTAATTTATTTCAAGCACCAAAAAAAAATATTTAATATAATTATGGTTGTCAAGTCATTCTCCTAATTTTACTAGGCCCTGCTTATTTAATCACATAAATGCTGCCATGAAACTTATCCCACGTTGATCTGTAAGACAGTCTTGATTCCACACCCCTGCACTTAGGCAAGTAGGCAGACCAGTATTTTTAATAAACCCTTGATTAGAAGTAACATTCAAATAAGAGTAAAAACTCAGATATAACATCAAAGGCCAAATGCTGATCTTAACCTAGGTGCCTTTTTGTTTAGCTTTCTAAAAGTGCTTTTTACAATGAGGTAAGCATGTAAGAAGAGTTTTCTCTCGATTTACGGAAAAAATAGCTTATGAAACCAGGGTTTGGGGGTTTCCCGAACAGGCACAGGACTGAAATTGTCTAAAAGAATAACAAATACCCATATGATTTATTTCCCTTGTTGGGCCTCTACCACTAACAACATCTCAATAAATCATCACAATTAAATAGGTTATCAAATAATTGAATGAGACCAGATGCCAATATTAGATCAAATGTATCATGCATGATTCTACACCACTGCACTTAGGCATGTAGGCAGACCAGTGCTCCCAGCATTGAAGGTCATTTCATTACCTGAACAAGGAAAGCCAATCCCTGGGTTTCATTATCTGCAGGAGGTCCAGAATCTGGAGGACGGTTGTCTTTTTGTGTAAGGATCTCAACATTCCTACTACTACTTTGGGGAGCCCCATTATCTTTATGTAGCAGTTCCACACCATGTTGAGCATTTTGACGGACTATGTTCAAAAGCAAGTTAAGTTCCCACAATTCCCTTCATTGATAATTGAAATTAGATCTAAATGATTTATAATAAATATTATTACCAAGTGTATGCTTATCGGAATGTTCACTATGTTGCGTTAAGTCATACTCTCCACTTATAAATCTACGCTTCTTGGCAGAAGGTGCTGTCTGTATATCCTTTATGTTTTTGGCACGTTGAGTACCACCAGTCAAATCAATTACTTCATCAACTCCTGATGGCATCTCCTTCCCATGTGAAACATCATTACTTATGTTTCTTGAATTCTTACAGCCTATAATTTTGCAATCGTTAAAAGCCAGAGAAGCACGATTAGCAGGTATAATTTCCCCAAGATTTGGAACACATCCTTCTTTAGCACCAAATGAAGGCAATGCTTTCAAAGAGAGATTTTGAGTTGCTGACGTAGTCTGCATACACAATCATTAAGAAGCTGAAGAGAAGTATAGTATTGGAAATCAGTAATATCAAATAAAGATGAGTATATTCACAATGCACAATCAAGAATTTACCGGAGGAGACACAAGTTTTTCCAGGCCAAATCTGTCCAGGCAGTGCTCTGATGACTTTTCTGCAAAATTCCCTGTACAAGGATGGATCGTATATTTCAATTAAAGTTAAAAATGAAGAAAGCAAAGAAAGACTGCTCTTTTGGTAGAGATTCAGGTGTGAAATAATTATGAAGACTGCAGAAATGGAATCAGAAGTCTGATTTTAGATAAACGACAGCAAGTGTCTAAGTGACTTGCAACTCAAAAGTCACAACTATGTATTTTGGATCACTAATTGTCTATGAAATTAAACTATATCTAACCAAATGGGTTTCCAAACGAAATCAGCATTAGAACCAGTGGCAGCATCAGTATTGCATCTACATATAACTTCTCTCATATTGAGTTGGTCAAACGTTAGACTTACATATATGGTGTCATTCAACAAACAGCACAATCTACTCAACTAATATCCCCCCAATCCCCCAATGTTATTCTCCCCGTAACTGGGGTTTATTGAATCATTGCTGTAAAAATAGCAGTCCAAATCCATTTCATATATATATATATATATAGGAAAAATTCATATTTCAACATATGATTGCCATCTCATAATAGAAAACCACAACTTCTTGACTACAACTTCTTTGAAGAAAAAGAATACCATTTTTCCATAATGTAATGGCAAAAAAATGTGGGACAGAGAGACCACAATCAAGGAAAAGATAAAGAACACGATGCCAGACCACTGACCCCCATTTCCAGCTTCTAATAATGATAGCTTTGTAGGGCCACGGCTTCCTCCATCACGGAAAAATCGAGTCAAAGTAAAAACCACTTCTCCAAATTTTGAGAAACACTGCAAGAATATAAATGAGTATGAGAATTTTATAATCAAAAGATAACACCATAAAAATATCGCACCTTGATGTGAGGTTGTATCCAACGTGACACTTGAGATTGACGATGTGGATATGCAAACCTATAAGTAAAGACCAATCAGTAAAGCAGAAAAGCACAAAGGGAATCTAAAAATCATATCGGTTATATAATAAAAAGGTTAGATATTTTAAATTGAAAGTAAAAAAAAAAAAAGACTTATAGTATTCTGAGACCACAAAATTCTCTTGTACACAGTTTGTTAGACCTACAATCAACCATGAATTTATAACAATTTAATTAGAACAGATTAAATCAATTAAATAGGTTGTTGATTATGTCGATGATTTATTGGTAATTATGATTGATTATTATAAATAATGATATAGAGATTATCAAGTAATTATTAGTCATCAATATAGTGTCTTGTATCCTTGATATAAATACGTGGCTTGTTCAGATCAGTACTCACTGACTACAATTCTCATTCTATTCTTGCTCTCCTTTTCCATATTATTTCCCTTGCCCTAAAACGCCTCTTGTGTCTCATTCCAACTACTGTGCATCACTTATCTAGGAGAACAAGCCCCGCCATCAACAAGTTATTTGCTGTCAACGTAAGTTCTAATGACCGTCCCAGACATCAATACAGAAAACCCACCCATCTAGCCATGTGCTAGCACGTGAACTAAATGTTTAGTTCCAGTTAGAAGCCTCCAATTCATCTAAAGCAACTCTACACACTCACTGGTCGGCACTATTTGTGCTATTTAGTGAATTTTTGTTGTTGTCCAACCCTGATTCATGGTTCTTAGCCTCTATTTAGTGCTTATAAGGCCAAAACTCAGCACAACCTAGTAGTTGCATGTCCCAACCTGTGAACACCCATAACTTCAAAATTAGCCTCTCTAGTCTACTAGTTGGACACCAAAATGCCTTCCTACATGGTGAACTTGAGAAAGAAATCTAATGCAGCTACCTCCAAGATTCATTGCTCAAGGAAAAGTCAACATTAGTATGCAAAATCTCATTGCTCTATTTATGGACACAAGCAATCACCATGGGCTTGGTCTGGGCATTTTAGCCGTGTTGTTTGACAAAATCCTAATTTTTGACAATATATGACGTGGATAACATTGTCCTAACTGACAATGATCAAGAAGAAATTTCTCAATTGAAATAGCACCTACTTGATCACTTTCAAACCAAGGATTTAGGCAAGCTATACCACTTCTGGGCATCAAGGTAGCTCACTCAGACTATGGTGGTGATCTCAAAGAAAGTACAACGTAGATATTTTGAAAAAAAATCAGTATATTAGAATGTCAACCGGTTGAATCAAGAAAAAGTGAAACATCGATTTAGGTTATTTTTTTTTCCCCCAAGTAACACCCCAAGAAAGAAAAACTAATCATAGCTTTAGTTAATTTAAAGCGAAGATATGCATTTTCGAGAAATAAATCAGAAAAAAAAGGCAAAAACCTTTCATCACACAGGATAATTGCTCCATAGTCATGGCGGTGACGAATTACACGTCCAACAGCTTGATTCACTGCACGTGAAGCTTGCTGATTATACCACTCTTCTCCAGTTAAAACCTGATAAAAAATGATTATATATAATAGAGACTACAAAGGGAAAAAATTATCATATATTTCAAGTGATACTAACATTACCTTACACAATTCTCCTTGGGCTTGAGATTGTTCATCCAAAAATTCTCGCTTTAAACGAACCTGCATGTTATTAAATTCAATAAATACATCTTTGCAATTATTGATTTCTATAAGTTGGCCAAAAAAAGAGTATAGATTTCTATAAATTAGAAAGGACTATCATGTGTTTGCTTTCTGAAGACTTGAGAGAACTCAAATTTAACACCAATTTTATTTTATTTTTTTTTAATGGTCCACTTCTATATTCTTTTTTTTATTGTTATTATTCTTACAGTGTAAACACCCTCTACCCCCATAGGGGAGGATTTGTCACCAATTTAAACTGAAGACTTGAGAGAACTCAAATTCTACAGTAAAGGAGTGCAATGATTGGTTTTTAGCACAAGAGGATTAACAAGCCAAAAGTTGGAGAGGTTATGTACAATGTATCTTCAAATTTGTACACGGAATTTCTTATGGTATCGCTTGAAATGACATTTTTTTAGAGATAAACTTTAAAAGAAGTCCCATGTCCAAATATGATAAGATGAACGGCACATAAACACAGGGCAATCCTAACCAAATAGGTTAAGAAATGAAAGAATCAAAGCAAAGGCCCGAATAAAAGTCAAGAAGGAATCCCCCAAAAAAGGCCTAACCAGCACAAGATTCAAGACGCCTAGAAAAACTGTCAGACCTGAGTCTTAGGAAGCTCACCAGTACAAGCTTTGGCCATACAAAAAGTTGGCAAATTCAATAACAATAATTAGGCCGTACAAAAGGTTCACAAATTCAATAATAGAAACTTGTAGGAAAATGAGCCTTAACAATAATAAAGAAGGGAGGGTTAAGAAAACAAACCTTAGGATCATTACTTGTGGCGAATGGCATACCAATTATCATCACAGCTCTTCCCGCATGGTCTGCAAAATCTAATCCTTCACTTACCTGTATAATTAACAACAATTAACTTATATATACTAGCATGAACGAACATTAAAAGCACCCAAGCAAGTCATGCTAATCAAAGTAGCTAGATAGCATATACAAGTACATCTTGGGCATTTCTTTCCTTTTCTTTTGCCAGAATCAAAACAACTGAAGTTTTGACATCTCCGGATCCCTTATAGCATGTATGATGTTCAAGATGTATGGCAGCACAACAACTTAATAAACTATATATATATGAGATGCAAGATTGATAGGATAGCTGATGATCAGAAAACAGCAAAGCGTAATCATCCCTTGTTGGTCTACTCTCGGAAAAGGAAGGCAGTTGGATAGGTAGAGGTAGTTAGGACCTTAAGGCTTGAATAAGTCTTATTAGGAAGTTATTAAGATATGTATCTGTTTGGATAAGGATTGTTAGGCAGTTATTAGGAGTTAGTAGCAAATAGTATTTTATAGTTATTTGTTTTTATATATTCTCTTAGGATGTAAACCAGAGATTATGATGAAATATATTCAGATTGTATTTGTCTCTTGGGTCAAGAACTTTAGATTCTGGTTCTTGAAGTGTTCATCCTAGATCCTAATATAAGGATCTATCAATTGATATCAGAGCGCTTCTTTCTCTGGGCCAACTTCTGTGAGTTATGGGTCATTATCAGAAGAAACAGCAGACAACCGACCACCCAATCATGAGCAATGAGGCAGAGTCATCAAAGGAACAAGAACAGCTACAACCATCAGATGATTTGGTACAACAGATGGCGTTTCTGGTTGACAAAATGCAAAACATGGATGCAGTGATAAAGGAGATGAGACAGCAAAAGAATGTTGCCGAAGATCAAGAAGATAGAGAGATTAGGAGACAGATGGAGGATTTTGAAGAATATGAAACTGAAAATCCATGGGGGTACAAACATCCATATCGAAGACCATTTACTAAAATTGAATTTCCAAAATTCGAAGGAGGTGATCCAAGAGGGTGGATGATGAAGGCTGAAAAATACTTTCGGTATTATCAAACTCCTGAAGACATTAAAGTCGAAGTGGCAACAATCAATCTGGAGGGAGATGCTTTAGATGTTTTTTTACATGGGTTTCTTCTAGTCGTACGATTTGCTTTTGGGAGGAGTTAATTGAGGTGTTCCAAGAAAATTTCGGTCCAACCGAATTCCAGAACCCAAATATTTACCTTTGCGATGTTAAACAAATCGGGACTGTGGAGGAATACAAAAAGGAATTCATTAAGCGATCATCTAGAGTGCAAGGGTGGCCAGAACATTGCTTGCTGGCTATTTTCATCCATGGGTTAAAGAAAGAATTGAAAGCTGACGTAAAAATCCAGAAACCACGAACCGTTTACAAAGCGGCGAGTCTGGCATTGGAGTTCGAATTAAAATTGCAGAGCCAACACCTGTCTCGTCCTCCTCAGCGTGCGTCGGGTTACCACAATAGTGAATGGAATTATAATTATAATTCAAACAGAGGAGAAACGCCACGTCAGCCATATCCCAATAATAGCGCACCGAGAGATATTAACAGAATTGATTATCGCGCACCAAATCAGGATCGCAACGCCTCGCAAATATCATCTGGATTCTCGGGTAGGCCAAAAAATTCGACAACCTCGTCGAATTATTCTTTGACAGACGCGGAACGGCAGAACAGGCGAGAAAAAGGACTTTGCTACCGTTGTGGGGATAAATTTTCACCAGGCCACCGCTGCAATTCATCAACTCTGAGGATTATGGAAATTAACGAGGAGAACGAAGATGAACAGAATCCAAATTCAGAAGACGACACACCATGCGACACCCAACTGGCGGAAATTTCATTGCATGCAATTCTCGGTCATCCGTCAACAGCAACCATGCGAGTAAAAGGAATTTTGAAGTCAAAGCCTATTCTGATTCTCATTGACAGTGGCTCCTCTCATAACTTCATTGATCATCGGCTGCTAGCGGAACTGAACATACAGCCCGACATTCTTCCTAAGTTCGGTGTACAGATTGGAGATGCCTCAATGGTCTCTTGTAATTCCATCTGTCGTAATTTAGAAGTTACCATTCAGAGTTTAACAATTACTGAAGACTTCTTTTCCTTTCATCTTGGCAATCTAGACATGGTGCTGGGCATTAAATGGCTTGCCTCCTTGAACACGGTTGCGGCTAATTGGCAGCAGATGTTTATGATTTTTTGAGTAAACGGGCAGCGGTATAAATTACAGGGAATTTCTCCTAACTCCAACAATACCATAACTCTTCGACGTTATGATGGCATGGCAATCGTTCGTAAATTCGAACTTCTTCAAGATAAGCTTCAAGACTTTGCTGATATTTTTCTAGAGCCACCTTGTTTACCACCAGTCAGGGAAAAATGTCACACCATTATTTTACATCCAGGGTCCAGCCCTCCTAACATCAGACCTTATCGTTACCCGCATGCGCAAAAAGATGAGATTGAAAGACAGATTTTAGGCTTGCTGCACAAGGGCTTCATTCGACCAAGTATAAGTCCCTTTGCTAGCCCGGTGTTGTTGGTACCAAAAAAAGACTCTTCTTGGAGTCTATATGTTGATTACAGGGAATTGAATAAAATAACAATTCCGGATAAGTATCCAATTCCTACCATCGATGAACTTATTGATGAACTTCATGGTTCAGACTATTTTTCTAAGATTGACATGCGTTTAGGTTATCATCAAATAAGAGTTCATCCTCAAGATATAGCCAAAACTGCTTTCCGGACACACTCCGGGCATTATGAGTTCACTGTTATGCCATTTGGGCTGACCAATGCCCCATCTACATTTCAGGCTATCATGAATGACTTGTTTCGGCCTTATCTTCGGAAATTTATTCTGGTATTCTTTGATGATATCCTTGTTTACAGCAAGACCTTTGAAGATCACATGATTCATTTGAATACTGTTTTTCAACTCTTACGGTCCCATGAGTTCTATGCAAACCCGGACAAATGTGATTTCTTACAAAAGGATATTTCATTCTTAGGCCATGTTATTTCCGCCAAGGGAGTCCAAGTTGATCATGACAAAATTGTAGCAATTGACAACTGGCCTCTTCCAAAGAACATTACAGAACTAAGGGGATTTCTGGGTCTTTCAGGTTACTATCGCAGATTCATTCGCCATTACGGACAGATTGCAAAGCCTCTTACTGATATGACTAAGAAAGACGCCTTCAGTTGGGATGAAAAATCTTTGATAGCTTTTCAAGATCTTCAAAAAGCATTGGTGAACGCTCCTGTCTTGCAGCTACCTAATTTTTCTAAACCATTTACTGTGGAATGTGATGCTTCTTCTATGGGCATTAGGGCTGTTTTACATCAAGAGGGGCATCCGATAGCTTTTTACAGCAAGGGTTTATCTCCATCGAAGAGAAGTGCATCTGTTTATCACCGAGAGTTATTAGCACTTGTCTATTCTTTGCAAAAGTGGCGTCATTATCTGTTGGGACACAAATTTGAGGTCCATACAGAGCATTTTAGTCTCAAATATCTTCTCCAACAGCGACTTACCACACCAGTCCAACAGCGATTATTGCTCAAGCTTCTTCCTTTTGATTTCGAAATCATTTATAGGCTGGTTCATCTAATCAAGCAGCTGATGCTCTGTCACGTATACCACATTCAGGTGAATTCTTCTCCTTAGTTATCCCACATGCCTCACTATTTGATGATCTGCCGGCATTATTGGACCAAGATCCCTATACCTCTTCTATCAAGGCATCATTACAAGCTGATCCTAAATCTGTACCTCACTTTTCACTTGCTAATGACCGTTTATACTTCAAGGAACGCTTGGTGGTGCCCGCTACATCTACTCTCACAACTCAATTAATCACTGAATTTCATTCAACTCCCATCGGTGGTCATGGAGGGGTTTTGAAAACGCTAAAGAGACTACAACAATTCTATTTTTGGCCGAATATGAAGGATGATGTTACTGATTTCATCAAAAAATGTGTGGCTTGTCAACGTGGTAAATACATTCCACAAGCACCAGGTGGCCTTCTACAACCCCTCACAATTCCAAGCCACATTTGGGAGGATATCTCATTGGATTTCATCACTGGTTTACCACCTTCTCACCATTTGGAAGGTATCCTGGTAGTTGTTGATCGGTTTAGCAAGTCAGCCCATTTTATAGGCATACCACGTTACTTCACAGCCAAATCTGTTGCTTTTTTTTTTTTTGCAAAGAGATCGTGAAGTTACATGGCTTTCCAAAGTCCATTTGTCTGATCGTGATCCTATCTTTTTTAGCGCTTTTTGGAAAGAGTTGTTTCGTTTGAGTGGTACAACTTTGAAGATGAGTACTTCATACCATCCTCAAACTAATGGCCAAACTGAGGTGGTTAATAGGTGCCTAGAGACTTATTTCAGATGCTTTTGTCAAGATTTTCCTAAACGTTGGTCTCAATTCCTCCATTGGGCTGAATTCTCTTACAATACCGGTTATCATTCTTCGTCCGGTTACTCTCCCTACAATATTGTTTATGGAAAAGAACCACCTGCTTTGCTGCCGTTTACTGCTGATTCCACTCGAATCAATGATTTAGAAGAATTTTTTGAGGAACGTGATGCTGTTTTGTCCATTATCCAACACAACCTAGCTGCTGTACAATCTGCTATGAAGTCCCAAGCTGATGCCCACCGTCGGTCTGTATCTTTTGCTGAAAATGACATGGTATTTTTAAAAGTCCAGCCATATAGACAAACGTCCTTGACACATCGTCGACAAGCTGTCTCCTCGTTATTTTGGGCCATATCCAATTAAACGCCGTGTAGGTGCTGTGGCATATGAACTTCAGTTACCTCCTGGGTCAAGGGTACACCCTATTTTCCATGTTTCCCTTCTTCGAGCTGCTCATGGCTATGACAAGTCTGCTCCCTTACCTCCATTAACTAGAGCTGCTGCTTGAACCTGAAAAAGTTCTTGATTCCAAGCTTGTAGCTGATAATAACTCCTCAGGTGTACACTTACTTATTCAGTGGAAGCAACGTCCTCTTGAAGAAGCAAGCTGGGAGCCTTATGACCTAATCACTGATCAATTTCCACATTTTCGCCTTGAGGACAAGGCTCACTTTCAAGGGGAGGGTAATGATTGGATATCTGATGATCAGAAAACAGCAAAGCGTAATCATCCCTTGTTGGTCTACTCTCGGAAAAAGGAAGGCAGTTGGATAGGTAGAGGTAGTTAGGACCTTAAGGTTTGAATAAGTCTTATTAGGAAGTTATTAAGATATGTATCTGTTTGGATAAGGATTGTTAGGCAGTTATTAGGAGTTAGTAGCAGTTAGTATTTTACAGTTATTTGTTTTTATATATTCTCTTAGGATGTAAACCAGAGATTATGATGAAATATATTCAGATTGTATTTGTCTCTTGGGTCAAGAACTTCAGATTCTGGTTTTTGAAGTGTTCATCCTAAATCCTAATCTAAGGATCTATCAAAGATAGTGAGGACTTCTAAATCACTTGCATAGAACAGCACGCCACAATAGGTGTCATGTAAATGCTCAAAACAATCGTTTGCAATTTGGCCCATCATAAAGGATCCATGTCATAAAGGATACTTAAAGAAGTAATTGAAGGGGATCTATTGGTGAATAATATATCTAAAATATTGGTTATTGATAGAGTTTGCTGGCATATGCAATTATGGCCGACCTCACTTAGTGGGATAAGACTTGTTATTCCTATTATTGTTGGACTGTGATAAAGGAATCCAGTCACAATCTTCAATTATTTTTTCCAAAAATTAAGATGCATTGAAAATTTTGTGTAGGTAAGACACTGGACTTGTAACCAAGATTGAAATGAGCCAAAAAAAAAAAAAAAAAAGTCCTAAACTCAAGAATTTTATATAATCGACTACTTAACATCATCCTTATATCCTAGATTGCACATGCAAAGAGATTAAAAATGCATACAATATTTTTGGTTTTGTCTTCGTCTGGGTTTTGTATAAGACTTAAGAGGCTTAGAAAGCTTCTTCTATCACATTAAGACTCAAAAAGTCCATACTTGGGTTTCAAAAACAGGACTTCCAAAGTAAATCTCAATGGACTTTCCATGAAGACTAAATCTGTCTATTCAAAAGTCAACTTTAAAACCACACACATTGCAGTTTTTATCAATCTAAACGTAATCCAACAATTCTAGCACACTCATATTTTCCTCAATAGTCAGCTTCAAGAGATACCTTGCCACGACAGACGGCAAAAAATACAGCTCCAGATGCAGAGGTGTCTTTCAGCTTAGATAAATAGTCCTGCCCAAAATGTCCTTTAGCTTTGTTTTTAGAAAAAAGATGTATTTAAATATTAATAGTGGAAGAATGTTTTCCACTTTATTACATGTAGTTATTACCTCAATTGATAGGGAAAACAAGGAAGATTGCCTGGGTTCTACGACAGGTTTCTTATGTTTGCAGATTCTCTCCCATGTTGATGTTGAGTTTGCATTGGTCTAAAAAGTAAAACAGAATACAACATGAGTTGAGAGCAAAAAGTTTTTGCGCCTTCATTAGTGCTTTAAGAATCTTACCATGTTTTTCCAGCACCCAATGCATTGGTCCAAAAGGTAATAAGATGGGAAGAATACAAGAAGTCCATCAGGAACAATTCGAGCCAAATTGACTAAAACATAAAACACTGTTATTAGATTGCTACTAATCATCAGGCTTCTAATTGTCATATCCAGGTAATCAAAATCAAGATCTTATGAAGGGACGGCAAGGGACAAAATAGATCTAAACACAATCAAATCAAAAATCATATACTGACCATGAATAAAAATTTTAGATAAGTAAAAAACTATAAAAAAAAATACTCATTAAACCATCAAACAAGTATAAACATAAAATAGACACAATGTCAATAATATGATTTATTACGGGTGAGGGGAACTTAAGCAACCCTGGAGACCCCCATGTTGTCTGATAATAATGACGGCACATTAAATCGGGGCAGGACAACTACAAATTGTCCACGAGATTGAAAAATAGACTAGTCTCCGTTGCATGAAAATAAATTTAGTACCCATGGCTAGCCTTCACTTTCTCTTCTGAAAATAAACTCACCTTAGAACTGAAAACCATCACAATCCTGAGGCAAAGTAATTTGTACATGTTGACTGTTGAGAGGCACTAGTTTAGAATAAACTAATAAATATTTTTATGTTTATGTTATATTATGTGTTCTTATTTCATTAGTTATGTAAATCCTAGGATTAGATATGGATTTGATATACTATAATATTAACAGCTTATCATATCCTATAAGTTTGAGTGTTCAGTATAGATTATCTTCTGACTCCCTTAGTTATGTAGACAGTATCTATCACAGATATATAACCACTTGTAAATTTTATCCAACCTTCCTGGTCAACAGCTAGTGATGGGCATATTGAACTCCAACATAATTAAAATCAACTCACTCATGACTCTCTTAAGCACTTGGAGTCAGATGCATAAATTCACATCCAAAACTAACATGTCTATATGCATCACAAAATACCAGGACATAATTTAGCAACAACCGCAAACTATCAATATTATGTATAGACATGCACAAATAGGAAACTTTGATGGCTTAAAGAGTCATTCTAAAGCACTTCAAATTCTGAAATACATCGAGAATGCAAAAGAAGGATTAAGCCATGACAAGAATGTGATGTCCCTTCACTAGCAGTGATTCCAAGGTGTTATTACACCCATTATTATAACAAGGTAGGTGCTTACAAAATGGCGAGACAATTTGCACATGAGGCTTAAATTAAACAAAATCAGCATAAAAATAATTACATCACGTACCAATTGCATTACCAAGCTCCTGCTTGTACTCTATAGAATCACGTGTGCGGTAGGAAGAGTTAAAAGTACGCCCTGAAGGACCAACTGGTAAAACTCCAGCCCAAATCTGATTTGGGGTTATTACATGCCCATTTTCTAGCCGAATGGGAAAATCTCTAAAATGAGAGCAGAATCCACTCTGTTAAGTACTATAACAGTAATGATATTTTCAGATAAAATATAACTAACAAAATGAGTCTAACATTTTCAGCTCCTGAGCAAAAGATTCCATGGGAGATAATGTGCCAGATGTCAATATAACAGAGCCAACGCCCAACTTAGGAAAAACTTCCATAGCTATTCCTGGATTAAAGCACCACCAACTAAGGACCCTTGAAGCTTTACCTACAGCATCAAAATTTTAAGTCATAAATAACATAATGTTAAAGGGATATCTACACTTGCAGCACCACATAGTTCTATGAGAAACAACTTTCAATGCCCATAGAATGGAAAGAGTATCTTCAAAAATAAGGTTATAGACTATCGTTCAGAGAGTTTAAACTTCAACGCATCAAAAGGGACAACTAACCTTGATTATATCTATTGTAGTGTAATATAGACTATAGTTTGAAGAGTTTGAACAGAAAGGTAGTGCAGTGAGAATAAAAAGGCCAAATCAAACTTTCTGGTCTACATATACTATAGAAAAGGATTCCCTTTTGCTATCTGTTTTGTTTTTGCTGGAATCCCACAAGCAAAAACAATACAGATACCATATACACACAATTATATAACCATATTCAAAACCAGAAGTCACATGCTTTTTTCTCCAGCAAATTCAACAATTACTATACATTGCGTTGTTCTGGCATTAAATTTAACCATCATAGTTCTTGCAATCTACTATTATAAATACCTAATTACCTTTAACGTTATCAGCAGCTTTTGCATCAACCTCCTTCACATGAACCTTCAATGTGCCAAAAACCAGCTTTACAATTAGAAATCATAGTGGAAAGAAGACAAATTTAGACACACAATTAGAAATCATAGTGGAAAGAAGACAAATTCAACATATTGAATACATTTAATTCAACAAATAAAATACTTTGACTCAGCATATAATCCTAACTAACTCCCTTAATCCTAATCTTGCTGAGCACTTAACAAACCACTAAAACCACTAGTAAAACAACTAAAACAAATATTAATAAAACAAAATCAGATAAATTCAATCCCCAAAATTAACCACACGTGATTTCTGGCTTGGTACTCTATAATGTATGAAGCAATGAAACAAGCAAATCCACCTGAGGTGTAACTCTAATTTCATGTGATTCCAGATTCTTACCTTATAGTATTTTGCATGAGCAGTGCCTTCATCCCTGAAAACAATGCCAATGATGTCACTTATATTGTCCAGCCTGAAAATGGTGCTATTTGCCTTCTGCTGATTATCTTCCTCAAGAAGGATCCCAGCTTCTTCAATTGTACGCTTAAGCTTAGAAGCTGTCTTATGAGTGATATTAAGATCAGAGAAAAATTCATAGATATAAGGTCCAGGTTTGGTGTATCCCAATTCTTTGGATTCAATAGGTACGTCAGCAATTCGCTTTTCAAGTTTTAGTAGAAGTGCTGCAAGAAAGAAAAGAGTATTGTAAGCAAATCTACATCTGCGATATAATCAAACATTGACAAAGAAGCCAGCAAAAACACTGCAATTGATCCTCAAATCATAGATAAAAATTTAGAGCATGGGAATGTCATATGCATGTAGTTTCCTGCCTCAAAACAAATATAGCCAGTAAGCACAAGCAAGTTTTATATTATATAGCTTGCCCTCAATAATGTTATGAAAACAAGCATCTTGATAATCATATAGAAATAGGAACCTTCAAGAGCATACTCAGAGAATCAAGTTCACCTTTAAGGATAGCAAAATCATCTGGATTCCGCGACTTATCATTTAATTTGTCTCTTCTATCTATACATAGATCAACACAACTTTGAGCCTCAGAAATGCAAGCTGTTAGAAGCCAAGAAGGCAAGTCAAAAGAGGCAGCATCAGCACATAAGCTTTCCTGCATAAATAAAAAATGAAGAACACTGCAGTGAAAAGGACTGAATGAATATGTGATAAATATTTAGCTAGTTGTTTAAATTTTAAATTAGTTACTACCTTAAGAATTGGTTATTCAAATTAGTTATTATATTTAGTTATTATCTCATGAAATTAATTCTTTGTTATGTAATAAGGATACAACACAAACACACATTCAAATACGTTTTTACAAGAACAAAACAAATGAGTAGCACTGTAGCACAAAGACTTCAGAGTTCTACCTATGCAGAAAATCAGACCGTCCAGTCACAACTTTGTTGTATATATTCTTACCAGGTTGTGAGCCTCATCAAATATGAGTATGCTATCATTCCAAGAAATATTCAGAGATTTCCTATACCCACGATCAATAAGATAGTTGTATGGTGCAAACACTATATCAGCAGCCTTGTGGAGTTCTTTTGATAAGTAGTAAGGACACCTGAGGTAAAGACAAGCAATGTGAAACAAATGAGAGCCCAAGAACTTGACAATTTCAGTGAGTGGAAAAAAAAGAAAATAAAGAAGCAAAGTAGCTTAAAACAATCAAATTTAAACATTCTGATTTTGGCAGCTGGAACCTACGGCCCAAATCTTTTTCCAATGTTCACCAAGTCCTCAATATCTATAGGTTCTTCTCCGAGATGGGGGTTTCTCTTTGAGTATTCTAGAATAACATCAAAATTACAATGTCAGGTTAGTCTAAATCTTAATGTCAATGTGCTAAAACATCCTATAATGCACAAAAACAGGCATGATATTACTTAAAATAAAAGCACCCAGATGCATAGAAAATAAGAAATTACCGAGATGCATAGAAAATAAGAAATTACCAAGGACAAGATCGTTATGGTTACATCGACGCTTGCCATTCTTGCCACTCCTTCGGCAGAGTAACTGGCAAGCATTTGTTTGTGTCTTTCCCTGAAGTAGACTCACCTGATCATGAATACACAATTGCTCCCGAGATCCTAGAACAACCATTTTGGGCCTATATGATACAAATACAGTTAAGATCATGTATAACACATTTTATACAAGTGAATAATATATTATCTTTTCAGTATTGGAGATCCTCGGCTCTTGGCTTCTAAAATTTATTCAGTTGAGATTCTTGTTGAATATTATATTTAGAAGATTTATCTTTGGTCTGTTAGAGTGTGAGAGTGAGATACTTGTCTCATTCCCTAATAGAATTATCTTCCTCTTTTCCATTTGTCTTCCGTTTTTAATACTTCCAGATTTAGGGACTAATAGTCGGTATCAAAGCACCTATTGATAACACTTAACACCCTACATGAACAACTACAGAACACCAACAGTGAGCAAAAAACATGTTAAGTCAATAAGAAACATTAGACTGATCTTTGATAAAGATATATAATAGATTGTGAAGACATAAACTGGCCTGTGTGAGGATCATTACAGCGCTCACAATCAACAAAATATATGTCCACAAAGAAACTTTAGATCATATGAGACCACTGTGAAATTAATGACCTGTATGATGTTCTTTTCAACTCTTGAATTACTTGGCGGATCTGGCTGTGAGTGCGTGAAGAATATACAATAGTAGGAAGTCTTGAGGCCTCACGTTGTGAAGTTGAAACGTCTACTTTGCCCTCAGAATTTTGAGTGGTCTTGACGTTCGCACCAGTTGAGAAACTGCCCAAACTCTTCCGCCAAGCTAATGTAGCACATAGAAGACAAAGTGTTTTGCCAGTTCCCGTTGGACTCTCCAACAGTGCATTACATTTCTGCCAGAAAACAAAATAATGTGTGTGATCAAGGCTCAAGATACAGTATGATGCTTTCGTTTGGCCAGAGATACTATGTTAATGTGACTAATAATTAGTGATACCCGTAATGGTGAATGGAAGATGTGAAAAGAATAAATATTAGCTATGCTTTATCCAGTAGAATGCAAGGAAGCCATGCGGAATGTGGACTAAAATAATCAGGAAAGCTACTGATTTTGAACGAGTCATTGTTATCGTTCAAATGGTGAACTTTGTAGCCTTTTGATTGTGCCCCTTACTTGATTGAGATCTTTGAAAACTTGCATTTGACGCCTAAGCCTACCCAAGGTGCGCTACATGATAAAACAACAAACATCCGTTGTATGAAAAAACCATGACAATACCAGGTGCTAGCATTGGACGATATCATCCAAATGGCCTCAAAACGTCTATATTATCCCCAGGCCTTTCATTGCATTCCCTTTTCGCAAGGCATACCACAAAAATTTATTTAATAAAAAGGGTCGTCCATAACCTACTTCCTGAAGTGATTGTATGACTTTCTCCATGTAAACAAGCTGACAATCATAGGCCTCAAATGGGAATTCTACATCGATCCCCCGAATCTTGTATGTCGGCATCTCTTTGTTTCCTCTCTAAAGCATGACCTGCACAAAGTATAAGGAGACCTTACTTCAAAAGTCCTTTTGAATTTCTACCATAAGCTTTATAACCACACTACTTAAATCCATATATATAAACAAAATTGTTGAATGAACAAGAAAGAAAATAATCAAATCAAGATTTCAGTTAGAACATTTTGTCATTTGCTTCCAATTATACTCACTTCTCCATCTCCTATTTGCTCAAAACAAAACATTAAAACTCTAGTCATAATTTATTTAAAGTTTTAATAATATCTCATTCAGTAAGACTTTTTGTTCTCACGTCATATATTTATATCTCACCCACATTTCAATTTTCCTTCAACCAAAACCATTGTCATTTCTTTTACGCTTTAGTTCTAAGAATTCACATAATCCATTTAATAAAACTTAAGAAAAGAGAGGAGCTTTCATACATATCACCACACCCACCCTAGTATATTGAGCAGAGGAGCAGAAATAGTTGAAGGAGACTCCTGAAATCACACACACAGCAGCGAAATAGGGGAAGGAAAACACAGTCCCACGCACCCACTCAACTAGGAGAAACGCTGAAGAAGAAAAACGCAGCCAACACGCAGAACTCAACACATAGATGTGACAGAAGGAAGAGGAAGCAAGATGAAATGCTCCGTCACGCTCCAAGGCAGCGTCGACGTTGGTGGTCAAGGGAAACGGAGGACAAGGGGGAAGCTAGGGATTTTAATTTTGCCTCCCCTTTCCCGCGTAAAGTCGGTCAAAAATGGATGAGGAAAAATATCAGTTTTGTCCCATTGTGCTTTCAGGTTAAAAGTCAAATGATAAGTATCATTTGGATTTCGGATAGCGGTGACATTGGGGTTTCTTTTTCTTTCTAAATGGGCTCGTGTTTAGAATAGAGTTTAGAAAGTCAATTGAAATAACAAATGACTGAAAAGAATAGAATATGATTGTAGTTGTATATATTGTAATAATTGAAGATAAAAATTTAAATTTAATAAAAAAAATGAAAATTATTATTAATTTTATAATCCATTTGAATTCAATTTTCTCATTAATCTTGATATATCAATGGTCATTCATATGAAAAATCAAGATTAATGAGGTTAAAACTCAATATTAAATATAAGCTAACAGAAAATTAAAAGCCACCATTAGAAGCCATAAGCCAATTTTGTTGACTTCTCCTCAAAAGCCACTTTAAAAAAAAAAAAAAAAAATCAGTTGACTAAGATGAGATCCCAAACACCCCCAAAATTTGTTTTTGCCCCCACCAAGTGTTTCCCCCCTCCATTGGTTTTTTTTTCCCCCGTTGGGCAATGCCATGCTAAATAGGCTATTTATTGTAACTTGATAAGTAATTTTTTATTCACTCGTTAAAAATTTTAAAAAGTAATCTTTCAATCATGATTTAGAATATACAAAATAAGTATGTAAAAGTAGATTTATCTCAACTTACATAAACAAGCACATTTAAACATCCAGTGATCCAACAACTGAACAAGCAGTCATTCATTCGCTCGCTCCATGTAATGGAACTATCGATTTAAAGAAACTCATTTATTCCCATCACGATTTCAATCTTGTCAGATATGAGTATTTGTTTGAGCAAAAAAAAAAGAAAGATATGAGTATTTGAATTGGGTCTGAAAAAAGAAATTACTCCACTAGTTGAGCATAAGGCAGAGCCGATGAGAAATGTAAGTTTTCTCCTCATTTTCTCTCAACATATGGAAAAATATTTGGGAGACACACCCTATTTTCTTCCTCATTTTTCTTTCTTCATACTGTTTATAAATTTAGGGATGTATGAATTTGTTGATTTTACCAATATGTTCTTTTGTTATTTTCTCTTTGTCTCGTTATTTTTTTTTATATAAAATTTCTATCTTAATCTCATTAATTCCTCGCATCTTCTCTTCCCATTTTGAAATTTATTCGATTGATTCACATTTGAAGTGTTATTCAAGTCTTAGTTTCTACTTTTTGAGTCCCTCCCTAATCAAACATGCCCATGAAAATTGTTTTCTGATTGAAGATAATTTATAGTTACCTTGAAATTTGAACTGATTTTGTTTCTAGGCAAATCAAAGATAATGTTTTTTTACGAATCTATAGTTGCAAAAACACACTATAGGTGTTTATTCTTTCAATCATCCCATATACATTCTATGTAAATTCTATCACATTAGGGTTAAAGTAATTGTAAGGACTTACCCTTCAATATTGTTGAGTCACCTAAGGGTCTGTTTGATTGGAGGAGAGGGGATGGAAGATGAGCCCCTCCCCTCATCTAGTTTGAAATTTTGGAGGGGAGCCAAAATATACCCTCCAAATCCCTTCCCTCCTTTTATTTGGTTTCCTCCAAATCGGGGTATTTTAGAGGTAGCAAAAAAATATTGACTAATCTATCCCCTTTAACTTTCTGATATTCCCATTGATACCCTGGTGGCGAGCAAATTAAAAACACAAACTCTAGACACTTCGGTAGCGGTGAAGAAGGGATTTGTGGCGATTATCATGGACCGGAAGATGAAATCAGTTTGGGGATTGACGGAGGTCTCTATGGCGGCCAGTGGAGGAGCTAAAGGAATGTGAGGGAATGAGAGGAAATGTAGGGGGAGAGGGAGAGAGAGAAACAAAGGAGGAGAGAGTGTGTGTTTGGGGATGAGGATGGTGTGTCTCATGTAAGGGCAAAATGGTCAATAAGTTATTACCACCCTCCCCCTCTCCTCCTAAACCAAATAAAGGATCTTTTCCCCTTCTTTTATTTCTAGCAAACCAAACAAGATAAGATATCTTCTTCTCCCTCCCCTTCCCTTAAACCAAACACACCCTAAAATTTGAGATCTCAATGCTTTAGGAAGGAGTGGATTGAGGGGTTAGGGTTAAAAATTAATAGGAATTTGTATTTAAAAACCTTCAATTTTTTAATTATAAAAGAGCATTATGGTCTTTTTACCACATTTATAAATTCCTAATCAAGCCTATAGGCCTCATGAGATATTTTTAAAAGGTACAGGCCTGTGATTCTGGATGTAGGTATTTCAAATGGATTTAAATGAGATTTTCCCCATTCATAAACACATTATATATTTATTAATTGGATTAATCGAAATTTTAATCAAGTTCTTTTATCTACAGTAACTCAATTAATTAAACTTATGTCTCAATATAATAAAAAATATTAAATAAACAAATTTAACAAATAAAAAATTATGAAAAATGGAAAAAAAAAACTCTTAGATTGTTCATAACAATTTTTTTTAAAGAATATAGATATAGTATCTTGAAGAGTAAATTAATAAATAAAATTTATTTTAATAAAATATTTATTTAAAAATAATTTTAGATTGTTCTTAACAGCGCATTAAGAGTTTGGATTTTAGTATATGCTTTTTTTGAATAGAGAGAAGATCAGTATAATTAAGTTAAAATTCGAGGGAAGTTAGATTATTTTACCATAAGAAAAATATAAGAAATACGTTTAGAATTGGCTTTAGTATTTCTTAATAAATAAAGGGGTTTACACTTCTCATGTTGCATAAGAAGACGAAGATTCCTACACAGACATGAAATGATGGGACCCACATCTTTTTTTATCAAGAAAATAAATAAAAAATCAAGCATGAAAATCTTAGTATTTATGACATGAGAATATACTTCTCCTATAACATGAGAAGTGTATTTTTAATAAATAAAAGACCCATTTAATTTTCTTTTGTTACTGTGTACTTTAGGTACACATGGGCCATTGGATGAAGCTCCTATTATCATCTTATATATATATTTTCTAGGTAAAAGAAATAAGGGAGAGACAAAATACCTATCAAAATTGTGTTTTGTCATTTTTTGGTAAAAAAAATATTTTCAGCTGAGTCTTCCATTTTTATTTGCTAAGCTTCATGTGTCCATAATTTTCAGATAAAAATAATTTCCTTTGAGCCTCCAATTAAAAATGATGTCAACAGTCCACTTTATTAAGGTTAACTGTCAGCCAAATCATAAAGAAGAATTAATTTTGAGTTTTGAAGAAGCATTAATATGTTCAGGTAGTTCAATGAGCTCATATTCTGACGATTTTGTTCTCACTGCAGTAATTATTCAACGGCTACATTATTTAATTATTCCAGAATTTGTTCTAACGGCTACATTTTTCTATTATTCCAATAGCTATATAATTTAACGGTAAGGTTGTAATTTTCACGTAATGGCTCTTGATAATTAAGTTTTTAAATATATTTTTAATCCTTTTCATTTAAATTTTTAGTGATAAATTGTGGCAAATGAATTCAATTAAATTATATTTATTTTGTAAGAAATTGGTCGAAATCTTGAAAATTACCTTACTAAATTTTTCATTTAATATTTTTTTTGCACATGTGGCTATTAAATATTATTTTATTTTGTATAAATTTTTAGATCTTAATTGAATACTAATGATGGAATCATTTGGGCTGAATTATAAATTAAAAAAAAATCATTATCTTAATTTCTTATTATGTTTAAGTAAATTTGTGTAAGTAAAAATTAAGGAGTTTGCTATATAAAAAAGAAAAAAAGGAAAAAGGAAATTAAGTAGTTTGATGAGACAGACCTTTTTGCTTTATGGGCCACGTAACGAAGGCCCAAACCCAAAATGTAATTAAGAAAAAAAAAGCCTTTAATTACACCGCCCTTCCGTCTTCGACAACGAGCAAATCGGATCTGTGCACAGATTTGGAAACTCCTCTTAGAGCGTCTCTTTAAATTCCGATGGAGCAAGCCAAATCTCCAGTTCCTATGTAGCCGTTGGAAGAAAGGTGTCTCCTTTCAAAGGTTCCAGCTTTCTGTTAGAATATAAGGGATTAAATGATTAGTTAATGAATTAGTTAGAGTTGGTTAAGGAATTAAATGATTAGTTAATGAATTAGTTAGAGTTAGTTAGAGAGTTAGTTAGGGCCCTTGTCTATATAAAGGGGATCCTAGGCCTAGCTAAGATAACTAATGTGTATCACAATTACTTTGTAAGAGCATTATGCTCTCCATTATGAATAATACAATGATATTCTTCTTCTTCTTTCTCCTAATTATTCTCTCCAAATTATACTAGTTAACATGGTATCAGAGCCAGGTTTTGAGGGGAAAGAACCTCATCTAATCTTTTGAAGGCCTAAGATAAAGACTGGCTCAAGCGTTGGAGAATAATCAAGATCCAGCCGAATGAGAAGCTGTCCACGCACAGGTTGATTTTCAAGATCCACGAGGTTGATTTTTCAAGAAGGCAACCGTGGGAGAGAGAAAGCCGAAGGTTGGATTTCTTTTCTATGTGTACCGGCGGCCCAAAGAAGCACGGTGCAAATCCAAGAGAAGCAATCAAGAAAAGGCCCATACTCTGAATGTCCAAGGCACTAAATCAAGAAGACTAGGCCTACGTCTGATTGTTGATTCAAGAAAGCATACCCATCATGTGAAGCTCCGTGGCACGTGAAGAGGAATTTTGAATAATTCTCACTTGCCAGCTCACAAATAGGGACGAGTCACATCAAGGACAGAATCCACGTGAAGGCAAGACTCTGAATCACGTCTTCTTTCTTCCTCAGATCCACGGGTTTGCACGAAGCCATTTCTTTTTCCTTTCTCAAATTCGCGATTTGGTGTCACCAAGATTCCAGCACAACGACTTTGTTTTTCAAAAGGGGCCCAAGACAAGGCAGAAAGTCAAGAAATCGGGTTAAAATCCAAGATTTACGCCATTATCGCAAGACCGAAATCCAAGATCGCACAGCTCGATCTCCAGGGCCGAAGGTTGCATAAGAAGAAAGATTGCTGTTGCAGATAACCTGAAGAGGATTCTTGAAGAATTCCCACCTGCCAGCTACGGGGGTCCAGTTCGTGAAGAGAATCCCAGAGAGCATCCCCACGTTCGGTGCGACACCTCCATAGAGGGGAGAGATCGACGCCGGAGAAGACGGCGCGACACCTCTGAAGAGGGGAGAGATTGACGCCGGCGAAGAGGGAAAAAATGCTCACGTCAGTCTCCGATGAAAGGGGAAAAAGACCCACGTCTACCACGGTCACGAGACGAGGATGCGACATGCGAGATGAATCTCCTGTCAAGATCCGCTGTGATCTCCGCCGATCGTCCACCGTCACTCTGAAGCACCACTCAAGATTCAACACTGAACCAGAACGAAGTCAAGCGTTTGCCATTCAGAATCAGTCGACAACTCTCTTATCTCCAGAATTGATTCCTGACTCTACGTCACTTCTGCTGCTCCTACTCCTACGAGACAAAGAAAATTTGGGTATTCTTGGGTATTCTCGATTTTGCCTCTGTTTTGCAATTAATCTGGACATCTGCTTTGCCACTTGATTTGAGATTTGTTCGTGGTCTTCAAGCTTTCTTCTTAATTCTCTATTCAAGATGTTGGTTTTCTTGTCTTTGGATCCTGAAATTTCACTGTCACCAACTTCATCTCTTGAACTTCGAAGCAATTCGGTGGTGATCCGTTCACATTGCCATGTGGTGGCAAAGGACTTTGCTAAATCATCATGGTTTTGCTAGTTGTTTGTGAGAATGCTGGCATTGAAAATATTAACTCTGGTTTGAATCTGAATCCAATAAGGCTAAAGTTTTGGAGGAAAGTACTGAGGATATTACAAATGGGGATATAATGGCAAAGGCTAAGAGCAAAGAGGATGAAGGTCAAGGATGTTATTTCTTGGACTGTGAACAAAACAATTCCAAGGCTGTTGTGCATTCCCAGCTTCATAATCTAGAATTGCAAGCGGTGGATGAGTAGGAAGCGATGCTCAATGTTGTAGATCCTCAACTCCCTGCTATCAAAGGGCAAATGAGTTGCTTTCTCAAGTGAAAAGGATTGCTGAGGTCAATGCTATCAGTAGTGCCGTTTATAATTGCTCAAGACTTTGAAATGTTGAGAAGTGATCCAAGAGGGTTTGCTGAGAGCTGGTTTTGAAGTAAAATTGAGAGTGGATTACTTGTGCAGTCATGATTTAATTCGTAGAGATGTTTTCAAGGTTTTGCGGAAAGAACTGAGAATATTTCGGTGTAAATTTCGAAAAGTAGATTGTTCCTAGACACTGTGTGATGGAATATTTGAAAGCAAAAGGTGTAATTGACTTTGAGGAAATGTTGAAGTTAAGGGCAAGCATTCAACTGAACTAACTGGACTCTGGAAAATCTTTATGGAGACTCAAGTGAAACAAAGCTGAGTTCAACCAATGATTGCAAATGCTTATAATTGCTGAAGCTTATGGATTGAAGCCTTTCAGAAGTTAATCAGCAAGTGAATGGAAGAAATTGTGAATGGAAGAAATCTTTGTATTGTATTGTTTTGTGTTTTGTAAACTAGTCAATTTGATTCACCTTATCCCCTTATTCTTATATTGTTCAAGTTGAGCACATTTAAAAAAATAAATAGTGTTTAACTTGAGGGGGCGTGTTAAAATATAAGGGATTAAATGATTAGTTAATGAATTAGTTAGAGTTGGTTAAGGAATTAAATGATTAGTTAATGAATTAGTTAGAGTTAGTTAGAGAGTTAGTTAGGGCCCTTGTCTATATAAAGGGGATCCTAGGCCTAGCTAAGATAACCAGTGTGTATCACAATTACTTTGTAAGAGCATTATGCTCTCCATTATGAATAATACAATGATATTCTTCTTCTTCTTTCTCCTAATTATTCTCTCCAAATTATACTAGTTAACACTTTCTACTTCCTTTTTGACCTTCTCATTCTCTAAGGTACGCCCCTTCCTTTATACTAATTAGATGTTGCTTTTGTGCTTGCCTTCCCCTGATTTTGTATTTTGTATGGACTATGATGGTTCTGTATTTGTTTATTGTAAGTGATTTTTGTTTGTTTGCCTGGCTTTGATGCTTTCAAGGGGATTTTTTCATGTTGCCCTTCTTGTTTTTAGACTTGTTTGGTGCTTGCTGTTTCGCTAAATCTATATGGAGATCTCAAAGAAGAGAGACGAGAGATGTCGAGAGAAAGAAGAAGGTCCACCTGATTGCATGCAAACTTAGAAACCAACCAAGATGAGTTTTCGAGCTTCATCCTATTAGTTCTACATGTTGGTCCGTGGTGTTTGAAGTTTAAGATGTCGAGGTTCAGTTCTGCATGCGTGCTCTGTTTTTGGATTCCCGAAACAGAGCAAGTTTGGCATGTCTGAAATTTCCAGATTATGCACACCAGTGGTTGCCTTCCCCTGTTTGTGTGTTTTGTATGGAGTTCTCAAATTACTGAGCTTGTTTATTGTGATTGATTTTGTTTCCCCATCAAGTAGATTTGTTTGTTGTTGTTGGTTGCTGTTTTCATTTTGTGATTGTCATCAACAAAACCCATCTGATCCTTTTCAATGCAATTGCGTTTCCTAGTCGGCCAATCCACTTTCAAAGGTGCCTGCTTTCTCCTTTTTTTTCTTTTTTTTTTCAATGGATAAAATCTACAGTTTTGAATATGACTATCTTATTTGTTTTTTTTTTTTAAAAGTTTGAGTTGAAAATAACTTTTTTATTGTTAACAAAGGCTTTGAATTTATCAAATTCATATACCATTATTTAACATGTAAGGATTTCCTTCTTGTTCTTTTCTTATTATTTGATTTCTTTAAATATCCGCATACTTTACTATTAGTTTGTTTAAAATCTGCATTTTTTTAAAAAAATCCACTACTTTACTAAATTTGTTTTGAAAATAAATTTTTTGATTGTTAATAAATATTTCTAATTTTTTGTTTCATACTTTGTAATTACTTTTTAAACTTTTTTCGGTGCTTATTTTGTTTTTAAATTGTTCTTCTTGTTTTTTTTATTTGATCGTTTTAAAAATCTTCAACTTTAAGTTCTACTATTATGTTGCTTAAAAATTTCGTTTGAAAATCCTTTTCATATTTTATTATTTGATTGATTTACAAATCTACATTTTTGAAAACGCAAACTTACCTTTTGAAATTTGATTTGAAAATAAACTTTTGAATGGTTAATAAATGTTTCTAATTTTTTGTTCCTAATGTGTGATTACTTTTTAAACTTTTTCAGTTTTTTTTATAATGTTTGAAAAAACTTCAAATTTAAGTTCTATTATTTTATTGTTTCAAAATTTCAATTGAAAATCCTTTCTTATTTTATTATTTGATTGATTTAGAAATATGTATTTTTGAAAATGCTATTTTACCTTTTCCAATTTGGTTTGAAAATATATTTTGATTGTTGATAAATATTTCTAATTTTTTGTTTCATACTTTGTAAATTGTAATTACTTTTTAAAATTTTTAAGTTTGTATTTTTTTAAAAAAATTGTTCTTCTTGTTTTTTATTTGATTGTTTTAAAAATCTTCAACTTTAAGTTCTTTTTTTTTTTTGATACAGTCAGTGGGGGGAGAGGAGGCAGGGCTCGAACCTTGAACAAAGGAGAATGCCAGCTCCTAAGGCTAGCCCTAATGCCATCGCACTATGAGGCACTTGGCTTCAACTTTAAGTTCTTTTATTTTGTTGTTTCAAATTTTCATTTGAAAATCCTTTCCTCATTGATTGATGTAAAAATCGCATCTTTGAAAACCCAATCTTACTTTTTTAAATTTGATTTGAAAATAGTTTTTATTTTTATTTTTAGTAAATGTCTCTAATTTTTATTTTTCTTCTTATTTTTATGATTTGATTGTTTTAAAAACCTTCAAATTTGAGTTCTATTATTTTGTTGTTTCAAAATTTCATTCGAGGGATCCCTTCCCTATTTTATTGCTTGATTGATTTAAAAATCTGTATTTTTAAAAACCCAATATTACTTTTTAAAATTTGATAATAAATTTTGAGTGTCAATAAATATTTCTTATTTTTTGTTTCATACTTTGTTTTACTTTTTAAACTCCCTTCCAATTCTTATTTTGTTTTTTGGATTGCTCTTCTTGATTTTTTTTTTATTTGATTGTTTTAAAAATCTTAAACTTTAAGTTCTATTATTTTGTTGTTTCAAAATTTCTTTTAAGAATTCTTTTCTTATTTAATTGATTTAAAAATCTGTATTTTTGAAAACCCAATTAAATTTGATTGTTGATAAATATTTCATATTCTTTGTTTTACTTTTTAAACTCCCTTCTATTCTTATTTTGTTTTTTGGATTGTTCTTGTTTTTTTTTTTAAAAAAAATTGATTGTTTTAAAAATTTTAAATTTAAACTTTAAGTTCTTAAGTTCTATTATTTTGTTGTTTAAAAATTTCATTTTAGAGTCTTTTTTCTTATTTGATTGATTTCAAAATCTGCATTTTTAAAAGCCCAATCTTACTTTTTTTGAAATTTGATTTGAAAATAAACATTTTTATGGTTAATAAACGTTTCTAATTTTTTGTTTCGTAATGTGTAATTACTTTTTAAACTCTTTTCAGTTTTTATTTTGTTTTTTTTATTGTTTGAAAAAATCTTCAAATTTAAGTTCTATCTTTTTTTTTTTTTTTGGAATTGGGGACCTAATGGTCCCGGGCAGGGTCGAACCCTGATACAAAGGCTGGATAAGCCAGCGTCATACCACTGCACTACCTGAGTGCTTGGTAAGTTCTATCTTTTTGTTGTCTCGAATTTTCACTTCAAAAGCCATTTCTTATTTTATTATTTGATTGATTTAAAAATATGCATTTTTGAAAAAATTATCTTACTTTTTTAAATTTGGTTTGAAAATATACTTTTTTTGTATGACAAATATTTCTAATTTTTTGTTTCATACTTTGTAAATTGTAATTATTTTTAAAAATTTTAAGCTTTTGTTTTTTATTGTTCTTCTCTTTTTGTAATTTTTTATTCCATAATTTCAAATTTAAGTTCTTCTCTTTTTCTTATTTGATTGTTTTAAAAATCTTCAACCTTAAGTTCTATTATTTTGTTGTTTCAAAATTTCATTTGAAAATCCTTTCCTTTTCGATTGATTTGAAAATAAATTTTTTGTTTTTTTAGTAAATGTCTCTAATTTTGAAAATTTGGAATTGAAGAGGGACCTATCATGTTTAATTATGGAATTGTGAACTATAGTATGTATATTGATTCTTTTTAAATATTGCAAGTTGTGAAATTATGGAATATATTTGATGTTTTAAATACGGTTAATAGTCATTTTTGCCCCACAATTTTCTCTGAGGAATAGTAGATACCCCTTCATATTTTATCTCTGTTTCTTTTCCATTACTATTTACTGATAATTATTATTACTTGTAGCGGATTGGTTCTCGCATCCTTGTGCCCAAAAGGATGGGCGAGTTCGGTTCGAATGTTCATCAATCGGGTGGATCTATATGCTGGGTGAGACGAGGCGGGGTCTTGTGTTGCTTTAGATTTAGGAGGGAAAAAAGAAAAATATATAAACATTGTAATGCAATACTTTTGGTAAGCCTTCTTATCGGAACCATAGGACCTGCCTTTCGTCCGTTGCACAAACTGTCCGCTGCGCTCCTATACGTTTAAATTGCGTTGTTTTTGGCACAAAATATGAAACTGGTCCTTTATATATATATATATATATTATTATTTTTTTCAGGTACCTACGAGTAGTAAAAATATACTCTGTGATATTGACCAGTACTGAAAAAAATAATTTATGATCTTGAAAAATTATTTTAGGATTTTGAAAAAATATTTTAGGGTACTAATTAGTACTGAAAAGATACTTGGGTTAAGTAGCAATTTTGCCAACAAACTTTTGTCTCAGGAGCGTCCAACACAAAAAACTCTTAAGTGGACTAAAACAAACAAAAAACTTTTAAAAAGTTAAAAGTAGCACAAACTCGTTAGAAGCAACTTAAGTCCGTTAGTTTCACTGGAATTGTTGCAGCCGTGGCATACACGTACAAGATAAAAGTTTGTCCTGCAACTTTATCTACAGTGACATATCCTCCATACTGAGATAAACTCACACCTTCAGGCTGCCCAGGAAGTCTCTCAATCCTATCTTCCTCTTTCAAACCTTGTTGAGCATAGTAGTAAGGAGACTTATCATAATCATGGTCGCCAAACACAACCTTATTATCAACCTCCGAGATTGTTTCACTGCTTCTGTCAACGAAACCTCCCTAGAACTTAGCCTTGTTCAGATTCCTCAGCTACCCCTTCCCTCAGGATCTTTCTCTGCAACGCACACAATAATCCAACAATACCAAGTCCAGCCAAACTTGGAGCTCCAGGAGCAAAAGGATAAGGATTGATCATGGAGTTATCTAATCCACCTAGAGAAGAAGGGTAAACAAAATTCCAACACAAACCCGATTGGGTCTGGTCATGTGGTTCAGACCCTATAGGACTTGAACTACAAAAAAGAAGTTGAACATAGATAGCACCTAAAATTCTAACCCCACTTAGCAAATCCTCAGCACCACCACGCATGGTGATATTAGGAACAATATTACCACCGGCACCGTCGCCGGCTACATCTACTGAAATCTTCGTAATTTAGCCATGGCTCGTCACTGGGGATTTTTTGTCGAGCAGGTTGCGACCCATTTAAGGGCTTCCCAGCAATCTTATAAGCTGCAGGTAGATAGTGTTCTAGAGCGAACCGGAACTCCACAGAGACTACGTTGGCCTGCGAGACGAAGAGATTTAGGCAGTGGTGGTAGAGGTGAGAGAAGGCAGATCTGAAGAAGAATCCACCACTTTGAAAGTAGACCAAGATGGGGAGTCTTCACTGGTCGCTGTGGTGGAATTAGATGGTGGATTTTGGAAGGTAAAGGGGAGCAGAGATTGGGGAGTGGTTGGAGATGACAATATCTTCATTGTCGGTTGTGGTAGCTGACAGAGATTTGTCGTATCTCCCAAAATAACCAAGTTCAAAAATGATTTTGCAGAAATAGGGAACCTGGGTCGTTTCCCCAACGAACTTACAGCGGGTTTGATTGATAGCAACAGTGAAACAGAACAGTAAAATGGGGGGTTTTTTTTATTCAAACGGAAATAAAAACGAAATTAAACAGAAACAGAACGAAATGCAGAAACAGAATGGATTAAACAGAAACAGATTAAAAACGATCAACCCAACGTTTAGATTCCTGAGACTCCCATCATTGAACGAAATATACATAACCCACATTTGGCTCTGGACGAACCGAGATCTCTGCATTCACCCAGAAAATCCCTCGACTAGACGATCGCCTAAAATATGTCCGAACAGCGGCGTCTCATTGTGCTATCGCACAACAAAACTTAAAACCTAGTTCGAACTCAGTCCTTGAGATAAACTAACCTGAATATTAAATCTAATATTCGAACTATTTCTAGAAATCGAATCCGATAAGATGAAAATAGAAACGAGCTAAATTACCAAATAAGCATAAGTTCTCTGGACGAATCATGGAATCCTCACGTTGGATTAACCACAGAAGTTTAGCCAAGCATGACTAAGCAAAACGCAGAAGAAAAGATAAAGAAGAATGTGAAGAACATTGTAGAGAAAATTAAACTTATGTCTTTCAATTCAAAACTGCTTCAAACGTGTATTGATAATATATTTGTAGCCACCATCTAATTTTCCTTATATAGGAAAGATGATTAACCTCTAATAAATAGGAAATCTCTAAAAAAAAAATAGGAAACCTCTAATAAATAGGAAACCCCTAATCAATAGGAAATCCCTATAAAAAAAAAAAAAAGAAACCTCTGAAAATTGGGTTTTTATTACAAAATTCGAGCAAAATAAAAATATAGAAAAATGCATATGTCTTTAGCTCCAATTTCGTCCATCTTCTTATCCGAATCAGCCTTCCGAGTCTTCATAACAATTGTAGCTCTCTGAATCATCTGAAAAAGGAAAGAAGAATCAGGCTAATCGGATATCCATATCAAAAGTTATGGCGAAAATACTGAATTACTGTAAATCTGGAATTTAATAATAAGAATGAATTAAAACCAATTAAAAGTTCAAAGCTCGATTAAGTAATAAAATCTATTATTTATTAACGAAACAATCCTAAATTTATTAACCAAGAGATACAAATAAGTGTAATAATATTCAATTATCAGTAACTATTTCAAATTAGGCTGAGAATTGAGAGAAGAGAGGTTAGATAGAGGAAAGCCAGTTACTTTACAAAGTTTGTGGTTTTCCTTTGCTTGCTAATACATCACAAGCATATTAGAATCAATCATCAATACAGAGGCTAGGCTGGACATGGGTGTTGCAGAGAGAGAGAAAGAGAAAGAGCTATTGAGGGAAGAGGTAGCTGTCATGTGTATGCCACGTCTGCAACAAGTTTCATTAGAAGTAACGGAGTTAATTTGATTTTGTGCTACCTTCAGCTTTTTAAAAGTTTTTGTTAGTTTTGGTCCACTTAAGAGTTTTTTGTGCTGGGCGCTCCTGTGACAAAAGTTTGTTGGCGAAATTGTTCCTTAACCCAAAATACTTCATGATCTTTGAAAAATTATTTTAGGATACTGACTGATGCTAAAAAGATACTCCATGATCTTAAAAATTTATTTTAAGATACTGATTGGTATTCAAAATGTACTTTAGGATATTTCTTCAAGATACTAAAATAATTTTTCAAGATCATGAACTATTTTTTGCAATGCCCGTCAGCATCCTGAGTATCTTTTTAGTACCCGTCGGTATTTTGAAACTTTTCTTGTTGCATTGGGGTTTCAAAATATAGTTGAAGAAGAAGAAGAAGCAATACCTAAAGCAGAAAGCACAAGAAGATGAAGAAGAAGAAGCGTTAGTTAAGAATGAAAAATATAACATCGGATTTTTCCTCATAAATTGGATATTTAATTATGACTTGATTTTTTATGCAATCGATTATGACTCAATTTAGCAATAGCATTTGGTTAAGAAAATTAAGATGAACTGTCAGTGGAAGAAAAGTTACAGAGTACGCGTATCTCTGTCCAATTGTTTACATAGATATTTCCTCTAATTTTGAAACCAACGTTTAGTCTTATTATTATTATTATTATTATTATTATTATTTTGATACGAACGTTTAGTCTTATTTTAAGTACACAATATTCTACTAAAGATTGTATAATATGATATTTTTAATTGAAATTTATGTAAAATAGACAATACAGAGGGGATTTTAACCAAAATAATAACAAAAAAAAATATTTACTAGATTAATGCACAGTTAAAACTATTTACCAAAATAAGGCTCACGCCACTGGTGGCGTAGGGGGGTCCCACGCCACATCAGTGGCGTGCCCGGTGGACCAATCACAGTCTGATGATTCAATATTTATTAAAAAAAAAAAATGACACGGTGGCGTCAGAAAGTACGACGCCACTAGTCGTGGCAGAAGGTACGACGCCACTAGTGGCGTCGTACTTTCTGACGCCATTGTCACATCAGCCTTATTTTGGTAAATAGTTTGAACAGTGCTTCAGATTGGTAAATATTTTTTTTTTGTTATTATTTTGGTTAAAAATCCCAATACAGAGTCACGTGACTTTTGATTTCAATAAAAGCTTAAGTAGATTTTGAAAATAGAATGAAAGTAGTTATAATTAACATAATTTAGAGATGAGCTGTGTTTAGTTTACTCTGCTAAAAATTTTCTTGAATGCATCACATTTTATTTATAGGGTTTAAACTTTTCTTGTTGCATGAGAAGAAGAAGATCCTACACACACATGAAATAGTGAGATCTATATATATAGGGGTTTACTTTTCTCATGTTGCATGGGAGAAAGAAAATTCCTACACACACATAAAATGGTGGGACCTGCATATATATATAATATATATATATGCAGGTCCCACCATTTTATGTGTGTATAGCATGAGAAAACATTTCTCCTACAACATGAGAAATGTTTTTCCCATATATATATATATATATATATATATATATATATATAATGCTAATTATATATATGTGTGGGTCCCACCAATTTTATGTGTGTGTGACATGGGAAAACACTTTTCCTACAACATGAGAAGTGTTTTTCCCTTTATTTATATTTGGAAACTAAAATTTTGTAAACCCCAGCCAATTACCATATCATATTCATATAAAAATGTTCAAGTATATTTAATAACAATATAATGTTCTTGTAGGCTTACGTGGTTATCCAAGTACAAGTAGGTTTTAGAGATTTTTAAACAAAATAAAAATAATAATTTACCCTAAGTCACTAATTAAGTCCTTCATATCACCTTCCTTCTATTATTTTTCTCTCTCCTTTGGTGTAAAAATCATGACAAACAATTATTCCTGATAGCTATCAGTCTTCAATTAGCAAAACCCATTACATCTCTATACAGTAAGCTATGTAATCTCTCATTAAGTCTCCTATATGTCCCCAGTCAAACTCCAATTTGTTAACCAATTAGCGCGTAGTGAAATTACTGTCTCTCTCTGGATTCAACTCGCATCTCCTTGACACCAATATTTATATTTACCTAATAAACCTGTTAAGGATCTGCACTAGGCCCAATGTCAGGATGGCCCAACTAAAGATATATCGAATATCAGGCTCACCTATAATATAGAGAGATCCTATACTATAGGAAGATCCTATCCAGCAATAATATAGATGTATCCAGATCGATATCTGATAGTTACAACGCTAGATATTTGACCCAAGACAAACTCTATAAATACAGAGGTCAAATCTTAAGGTACATACGTTCTAACAACTCTAAGTTATTTACATTCCGTCACACTGTGCACACACACCACCCCTCTGGCGAAAGCCTATTTTGTGCACAATGATCCCAAGCTCTCTTAAGTATCTCCTCCATAGATATTCAGGCTGAGCCCATCGATCCAAGATCAAAGCATTAGTTTAAGGCTGGACATCTGTGTTCTACACCAAAACAAAACCTGAACCTGACTTTATTATGTACAACATTATTCAAAATGCATACAATAGTTAGAGATTCAGACTCAACAATAATCTTTTTGAATAAGTAAATAAAAAGCTGACCACACGCCGCCAAACATTGCTGTAGTTACTGCATAAGTGCCAAAATTATTCACAAAACCCTCTAGCCATTTTCAGTACTAACCAAACCACCACATATATACTACTACATCCGATCTTAAATATATGATATAGTTTACACTACAAATTATGTGCTATGTTAAGGTTCGGAGGAGTACCATTTTCATCTATGTTCAACTTCACCCGCCCACTTTCCGGCGGCTGCCAACCAATATGCATTCCTTAATAAAGAGACATAGCAACTAAACTCAAGAAAGTATTACCATCAAAATTGTCCTCAAGAGGGATTTAGTCCTCCAAAACCATGAGAATCAGCAAGTGATTCAAAAGCCAGAGGGATTTATTAGGCACAGGCCAAACCACCATTAACCATCTTTATTTTAGGGTGTATGCATGTTGAAGTTTTTCCCTAGTTATTTTCTAAGTAGTATGGCTTGTGTGTGTCTTGTTTTCAACTATTATTTCCTTTGTTGATTAAGTACTGTCCTATGTCGTGTCATTCTGCTTTGTAATAGCTGATTCCGTTTTCTATAATGAATATTTTAGAAGTGTTCAAAAAAAAATCCCATAATACTATCAAAGTCCAAGTTGGGCTCTTTCAACACCACCACCAACATCGCAAAATTAAACCCGAACATTTTCTTCCCATGTTCATTGTTAATAATTTCTTTAACAGGGATATTCTTTCCTAGCGTGTAGCTTGACGTACAGTTCTTTAGGCAACGTTTAATTAGGCATTTTCTCTTGAATGTCCTAGGCTTTGTCAACTTGGAATAACTATAACAACTTTCTACGTTAAGTATAAATTAATAATTAATTCAATTTTTAAATTTTTCATGGAGTCTCCAGTGTTAAAAAGACATGTTTCCTGCCAAACTATTATATATGACGGATTTCTTTTATTTTACTCTTAGAAAAATTTTCATGAATGCATCACGTTTCATTTATATTTGGCAACCAAAAGTGAGCTTTTTAAACCACAACACAATGCCATATCAAATTAAAATAATAAAATGTTCATTTATATTTAAGTAAGATTGTCCTTGTAGCCTTATGTTGTTAAGTGAATACAAGTGGATTTTAGAGCAGCTTCTAGAACTGGTCTTTCACATCAATTTCCTTCTATTATTTTTCTAGTTCCCTTGTCTAATGCATACACTATATATATTTCTGAATTTTTCAGGACATTTTAATTGATGAATCCTCATTATGTAAAAAAAAAAAAAAAAAAAACCTTCAAAATTTGCAATGAAATAATTTTAAAAGGAAAGCAAAGCTTGGATACACAGTACCTGTTGAATGTCGTCAACTTTTTTCATCCATCTATCGATTTCTTGTGCTCTTTGCATCCCTCATGTGTTCTCAGCTTCTTCAACTCTTGTCTTCAAATCCTCTTTCATTCTTGGCACAAAGACACAAACACTTGGTAATGTCCCAAATGATTCCCCCTACTTGATCCATATGCCTCTCACTTATCTCCCGAACAATAATGCTAAGCTTTCATTCCTCCAAGTACACACAACGAAAAAGCTCTAGCAAATTACAACGTTCACAAGCCATATTTAATTCAAGACTAAAGACTATTTACAGTTCATTATTAACCGAGGATGTACTTAAAATGTAAGAACCCTACTCAAAACAAAATTAAAATAAAACACTTTTAAAATTCCAACGTATAAAAAAATTTCATGTCTTCAATTGGATAAAATTCAAACATATCTAATGTTTGACTGCATGCTTCGTATAATTAACGTTATAATTATATGATGAAAATATAAATGGGAGAATTACTTTCGGATTCCAATAAAAAAAAATATATAAGAAAAATCTTCATTGACAAGTTAATATAGAGGATTAATAAGTGAATCAGTTACAATTAACAACTCATAAGACTCGTCAATATATTATTTCCTTTGGTTGCATCATAGATATTATTCTCCCAATATAAATTTATGCAGACAAATAGTCAGGTTGCAAGTTAAATTATATATATAGTTCCATTTTAACACATTGGTAGCTAGCCTCAATGAGTTGAACGAAATATTAATTAGATACAAAAATTTCAAGGGATGTGCCTGTATATGTAATTTATCAGATTAATTAATAGACGAAAGAAGCTTATTAGGTGTCATAATTAATTACCTGGAGTATGAATCAGTACTCATGACATGATGGCCCTTGACTCGCTCTAGCTATTTGAAACTATTTATTTTTGTAAAACTTGTGTAATTAGAGAAACAAGTAGAAAAATAATATGAAAAAGATAAAGATTCTTGTATTATCAATAAATGAGGAACATCCTCATACAATGAGTAACCCATAAGGGTTAACCCTAAAATCTAGAAGAAGAATATGTTAACTCCTTCTTAGAGAGAGACCAAGTTAACTCTCTTTTGTAAGACTCTACATCCCACACACATGGTGAGGGCTCCACATCCAACACACACAATCAATATTGTTAAGACCCTCTATTTATAGACTAGGCCCTAACCAACTAACAACTAATCAACTAATCCTTTATATTTCTAACACGCCCCCTCAAGTTGAACACTATTTATCTTAAATATGGTCAACTTAAACAACACAAAAAATAAGGGGATAAGGTGAATTAAATTGACTAGTTTTCAATCAACAAAACAATACAATGATTTCGTCAATTCACAATCTTCTTCATATTATTGACATACTGGTTCACTTCTTCTGAAAGACTTCAAGCCATAAGCTCCTAGTCACCTTCATATCCTTCTTGTCTTCCAACTTAGCTCTGGATGAAACAACCTATATTTATTTTGTCATTTATTCCAATCTGACCAAAACTGCTCCTGGTCCAGTATAGGGGCTGCCTCCTTCACATACTCAAAAATCAAAGTAAAACCATTTACATGCTGGCAGGCTATCGCTTTCAAGGTGGGAACTTTAGAACTAAAACCAGATTCATATGCTTTAATCACCACCTGAGAACTATTTTCCAGAGGAACATTTATTTGTTGAAAACAATCATCTGCTATTTATTCAAATGATGCTGTCAGCAGTATATGGCCAACACGGCTCAAAACTCAAAACTTTAGAATTCTTTGCAAACCAACCAACAGTGTCCAGGCTTCTTGAAACATGAATAATTTCCATGTGAGAAACAGCCCCATATGAAGGTCAAAATCCTAGAACACCACATGTTTCATCTTAGTAAAAACCGAAGCCAGACATCTCCTGCAGATTTCATATCGCCACTTCTTGTATATTCAGCAATCAACTCGATCCAAGAAATAACATTCCTCTCAGCCATTTCATCGAACACAATCTAGAAAACACTTGGCAAGGCTTTTTCACTCTTCTACATTCTTTATTTCCATCCTTTTCCCCTCGTCAATCACTTTCGCTTCCAACTCAGCTATCTCATCTAAGGGAATATGTGTTCAAGCTCCCAAACCACCACACGTGTTGAATCTCTGCTGCTTGCGGAAATCAAGACTAACGAAAAGAAACCAAGATGAAGTATATGGATACATAACCGTAGAAAGACGAAGTGGCTGATCTTCACCGTCAACAGCTGGTGACTCAGATCGGCGAGAATCTCAGCAACGATCTTTTGAGGCTTGGAGTTATGAAAGAAAACAGAGTCCTCTCTCGCAAAGGTATACTTCGACGGAGAGGAATCCGGCGATGGCGAAAAATCTGGTGAAATGGTTTAATGGGTTTCTTCAATTTGAAAGGAATTTCCTTATCCAGACAGAAAGAATCAATCGGACTGGCAGGGACGTTGATCTGCCAGAAAATGCGATGCAAGAAAATCGTCGAGTGTAATGATGACTGACAGCGGCATGAATACCGGCGACACCAAGCCACGAACGGGATTGAGGGATTGAACGATGAAGATCAGGTCTGGAGGTTAGAAACAAATAAACTCAATAGAACCATCGGACCACCAAGAAACATCCGCACATGCGGATAAAGATTCAAGAACTCAGGGTTCAAACTTGTGGGAACTCGGATCAAAGTTTATTTCTTGTTTTCTCCGTTGCCGGGTTGCGGGTGGATCTTGGATTTGTGCCCAGTCTTGGGCTCTTTTCTTGAAAGTGGGCCGTGGCTTGATTTAGAGTAGAAGAAACTAAGCGTTGGGCTGTGAGAACAAATTTGGTCAAATGCATAATGGCCCCAAATTTGAAAAATCAACCTGGCTCTGATACCATGTTAACTAGTGTGATTGGAGAGAATAATTAGGAGAAGTAAGATGAAGAATCTCATCGTATTATTAAGAAAAGAGCATAATGCTCTTACAAAGGAGTAATTATGATACTCATTTGATCATATTAGCTAGGTCTAGGACTCCCTTATATAGACTAAAGCCCTAACTAACTCTAACTAATTCATTAATTAATCATTTAATCCCTCATATTCTAACACGCCTCCTCAAGTTGAACACTATTTATCTTAAATGTGCTCAACTTGAACAACACAAAAATAAAGGGTACAAGCTGAATCAAATTGAATAGTTTTACAACCAACAAAAAAATAATACAACAATTTCTTCAATAGAAACTTCTCCATATCTAATTTACTAATTCAATTTTGAACAGCTTCAATCTCTATAAGCCTCTGAACTTTCTTATGCTACATTCAAGCATGAAGTCAACCAAGCATTCATGTTACAGGCTGGTGAGTTCTTGTTCTGCAACAGAAGCACTATTATTCTCACAAGCTCCAAATACACTCCAATCCAGTGAGCAAAATCCACCCACAATAATGAACCAAGAATGTGAATCCAGCTACCACCACTTTCTTCAAATCTCCTCACATGCCTTGAACTTTTAAACAAAATCATCAACATTCTTTGCCTCTATCATGAGTTTCAGTATGACAAATGAACAGACATTTCAATCATTCTTTAAATCCACATGCTACTGATTCATCATATCCACAATGATCCATCAAAATGCTTGATCCACAAGCCTAATATCAGTTCCGCATCAAAGTTGCCACAACAAAAAAGAAGAATCAAATCTACCACAAGTCTAACGCAACTGCCAAGTGAAAAACAATAGGAGCCAATATCTCATTCTGAGTCTGATTAATACTTCTTAGCAGTGTAGGATTTCTTGGATAATCCAGCTTTTAGATTCCAACTCATCCATACACAATCATCCAGCCTCAATCCACAAAGTTGCAGGCATTTGAGTACCATATAGAATAAGCATAATCAAACAATATTGCTATTGAAACCAAAACCTGAACGCATGTTCTTGGAAAACTGAGCCATGTTGTACCCACTTCTAAAACGCAAATAGGGACCAAACTCAGTGAAATAGAAGTTGAAGCAAAACCTTGATGACTTGGTAGAATCCCTTGCCACCGCACGGCAATGTGAACGGACCACCACCGCATTGATTCGAAGCTCTAATCACCTTGATAGCCAATTATGAGTATTCAAGAAACAACAAGAACTCAGCGATTTCAGCGACTGATTAGAGAAGATGCGGTGGAAGCAATGAGCCAATGACCATTAGATTCTGTAAAGGCATATATTCAATTCACAGCAAGGGGGGAAGATCACAAACTCCACCTTTCGCTGAATCTAACAATTAATCCTTTATATTTCTAACAATTTTAGATATGTCTCTTCATGAGCTTGTTTTAAGAAAAAATAGAATGATCCCCTGGATAAAGGATGCTGTCAAGAAGATAATTCTTAAGGCATTGGAACTTATATTTTGAGGTATTCTCTGGCAATATATATAGTTTCTTTTGGGTAATATGGCAATATATAGTTTTGTCTCAATTATGAGATTATGCTATGGATAACATTTTCATCAGCATACCTTTATCTAAAGCGTGTCACTACTTGCCACATTAATAATAAGGAAAATCCCTTAAAAATCCTATATGAATTCTGAAATTCGAAAAAGGTGTTGTCAATATGCAAAATCCTAAATTTATAACTCATAACCAAATCGAGATTCTGAAATGTTAATAATTTTACAAAACCCCCTCACATTTCTTAAGAAAATAGGAAAATGCCACCCTCATCGAAGTTCCGCCACCGGTTAGCTGAACTCAACCAGTACACTCAGCAACTTGAAGGTCTAACTTCATCTTCTCCCAGCTTCATCGTCCATCAATCTCCCAAAGAAAAGAAAAACCAGAAGTCGTCGGATGCACCATCGTCGCTCTCTCTCGTGTGCCATGTGGAACATGAACGACACCTTGAGAAGTCGCACTGTTGCTGCCATGAGAATTTGCCGCTTTCGCCGTAGTTAGAAGTCGCTGCTATCGCCGTGACCCGTGAGTAACCCTATTTGTGTCAAAAAAGTCGGCTATGAATTTCTTCTACGGTAATTTTACATCCTCAAAGTCTTCGGCGAATGAACTCACTCTATCTTCTCCAACCCTGCTACCCCTGCTACTATTAGCAAAATCCTTTAATTTGGACTCGCAGGGATTTTCCATACTAATTTTTCCTTCGCACGCTAATCTTCAGCCTCTGAGAGAATCCAGCAATGGCGGAAATCAAAGCCAATACAACTCTCCAGCACACTCTGCCTGTTTCAGAACTGTGCGTTTCCGACGAGAAGCCGCAGAATCAAGCCAAAGCTTGTCGCCTCGCTCGTTATCTTCCGAGGTCTTACTATCGCGGTGCTTCTTCTTTCTCTCATCCTTTTTATAATTATTTACACTAAAATTACAGAAACGAGAACAGTGCGTGAGTCGCCAACTCGCCATGCTGAAAACCCACTGTCTTCCTTTCCAAAGTATAAATTGAATAAATATCCTCCAAAATGCTAAAAACCGTCGTGTTTACTTGTAGAAAGTTGACTTAATTTTCTTTTCAAGTCTCAAAGAATCATGATTTGCCATCTCTAATTTTGTTTTTTATAACAACTAATGAATATATAGATGTAATTTAGTTCAAATTCTAAATCTTTAATTAGGTCATATAACCTAATTAATAATTTATTAAGAGAACTAAATCTAAAAAAGGGACAAGGCACAGATCCCCCGCGGGAGGGGGGTGGGGAGGGAAAGAAAACATACGGGAGGAGACAGAGAGCTGAGAGACGAGCTCAGAGCGCCGTGAAACGAGAAGGACCTTCACCTTAAACGCCATCACCAAGCACTACCTTCTCCATCACCGGTGACGCACAACTTCACCACTATCGTCGCCGGCGGTGGAGCTGTAACTCTTCTCCACCGCTATGAATAGAGGTCGAGTTTCAGATTGAAACCAGCAAGCAGAGCCGCAAACCTGAGCTGGAGATTCGACCATCATCTTCACAAATCACCTTCATTGTCGTCTCCTCGAACACGCGACCACGCCTCACCATCTTCGCCGTTGAACTTCATCTCTCTCCCTCACCATCACAAACACACAGCCACGAGTTGGAGCATTGAAGAAAAGAAGCAGAGTTGGCTGATCCGAGAGTGTGCTTCACCGTTCCGGCAATCTCTTTAGCACGGCAAGTCGACGGACAAACATGAGGCAAAGTGATTTTGCTGTCTTGGTTTTTATTCTCTTCCCTTTCTATATGAATCTGATCTATAGAATTTTTTTGTGGTGTGATGGATTTTGTTATAACATGTGGCTAATTTTTTCTTGCAACCTAGGGTAGTTATAAATTTTATTGGTGGATTAGACTTTATTTTTATTATTTAGTTATAATTAATGTTAATTTTGGCTAATTAATCTTATTTAGCTTTATCTATTTAGTGACTACTCATCATTGAATATGAATATGATCATTAGGATTTACATTGACCAAAAGAATTTTAATTAGGCTCTGAGACTAAGTTACATGATATTGGATTATGACTAAATTTATGGTTAGGATAGATATATACCTAATAACCCTATATAATTGTTGAAGAGTCTGTTCGAATTTTAGGTTGCTCAACTTAAATGAAAATATAAAATTAATGTTTAATTGAAGTTTGGTTACTAAGTCCTCGTAGAAACGATAATTTACTCACTCTTTATTACTTGATATGACTGTAAACTTACGGAGTCATAGACTATAAAGTTTTACCCCCATCATGGACATACACTCATTTTTTTCTTTGCCGATTTCTATCTCAGATCGCTTGAATATGAGGGAAAGAGTGAAAATGCCGTCGTGTGGCCGACGGGTAGTGGGGAGAAAACCGAACTCATGCTTTAGCCAAACAAAATTATGTGGAGTATGAATAAATACAAGGAGAGATAGAGATTGAAAGAATGAGGAAAATGTCTCATGGAACTTTAAAATAAAACAAGGTTTCTCCGCGTATTTTTTAATTACGAAGCAGGGAATACATGTTTTGTGTTACATAAATCACTCAATACATGGCTTGTTTAATTTTTGAGTCTAAAATTAAAGTATAGCCACACTAAGGTCTTCAAACAATTAAAAAAGCAGGAGAAAGAAACATGCTCATCTCAATAAGTCAGTCGCTGTGTGCACTGCAATGATATCATACATATGCAGGTAATTAGTTAAAAGCACTAATAATTATATATGAAAGTAAAAAAGATTAAATAAAATTATATATATTACAATAACGTAGTTACCATTTGTAGCATCCCAATTTCTAGTATCCCAGTAGTCGCCATAACTTTTGAACTTTGACTAGAATTTGTGCTTGGCCGTGGGGTCATCCCATTTCAAACTATCCCACCAATTTTGTTGTCCTTGGATAAGTGTCAACTTATGTTTGGCAGAGTTGAAATCAAATGGTAACTTTTCCATCTTTGGACAATCAAATATGACAACAGATTTGAGGGAAGGAAAAGGTAAGGGTGCCCTGTGAATGCTCTCAAGTTTTGGCAACTCCACCAAAATCAGCTCAACAAGAGAAGAGAATACAAGAGAAGAATTCACATTCTCATCCTTTATTGCTTCTTCCTCTTTTATCACTTCTTCCATTGATTCACATCCATAAACAATAAGTCGTTGAAGGATTGGAGCATACTTGAGCCATGTCATATGAGTTACTTGACACCTAAAGATTTTCACCATTCGGAGCTTGGCTAGGCAACATGCTTCAAGCATAAAAGGATATTCAATGATAATCTTATATAAATCAATTTCCTGCAGCTTCTTTAATCCTGACACGGACCCTAATGATAATAAAGGCTTCTCATACTGTTCATACTCATCGTCGAGAGCAACAGAAGATAGGTTGTATAAGCAACTTTGCAATTTGGTTGACTCTGATAATTTGTTTAGGCCATCTCCCCTGCCGACAGGCATCCATAATTCCTCAATATTTGGCAGGCACTCCAGCTCTTCTAAAATTCTCTTTTCTAATGGGCTTATTAAGATGCGAGCAAGTCTAAACACTCTCAACTGTTGAAACCATGATAGCACTCCCAATGGAATCTTCATCACTGCCGATGGGCCAATAGATTGAACGACCAAAAATTTTAAATTTGTCAAGGAGTGCAAGTTGATCCAAAAATCTGGTTCTAGACTATCTCTGACATGCAAAGAAAGATATTCCAGAGAAGTTAAACCCCAATGTCCACAAATAGTAGTGGACTGAAATGTAGTTCCAATACTTTTAATCTTGTCATGTATTTAATATCTTGCAGCTCACCGAGTAATATCTCTTCCAATAAAATAAAACTAATGTCTCTTCCAATAAAACTAATGTTGTGACATTTGTAGGATCTATACTTTTTTGTGATTCCCAATCATTTGTGATCCAAATCCTCTTCACAAGTTCCATATTATCATGATCTTCTTGTAATAACCATAATGCCATGTCACGAATTATATCATGCATTTTAACCCTACGAGATGCAAAAAATCATCTTCAATGTTTTCTAGCAAGCACAAAAGCTTCAACTTTTCAATAACAGACTCCCCATGTCCACGTATATCTTGAACACTCATTGTCATATCTTTACAAAGAAATTTCTCCCACATCCATTTATCAATGAGATCGGAAACTAGAATCTCATAATCTTCTGGGTAAAATGCACAGTACAAGAAACATCGTTTTTGTATTGCATCCAATTTGTCATAGCTAGTTTTGAGGATAGAGTATACTTTTGTCTCCAAATCTGGTGCAGTCAACAAAGAACTTGTTAAGTTCTTTATTGAATGTTCCCAAGCTTCAATACTCTTCACTCCAGCCATGCTGTTTCCTACTACAATTAATGCAAGGGGTAGCCCTTTACATTCCTTTGCCATCTTTTCCGCTAGACTTGGAATGTTTAGGTGTGAGTTTAGAGTTTCTTCACCAACTTTCATACAAAACAACTTAAGTGCTTCTTTCTCTGTTAAAATTTCGACTTTGAATTTCTTTTGAACTTGCATTTTTACGCACACATTTTCTAATCGTGTTGTGAATAACACTTTAGATTGAAAATTAGTATCCTTTGGATGCGGCACTCCCACTAATTTCAAGTCCAATGATCCCATATGTCATCCAATAATAAGACAAATTTCTTTTCTTTAAGGACTCTATATATCTTTGCTGCTTTTTGATCTTGATCACTGCATTCAGTCCAAATGTCATCCCTGATCCTTATAAATTTTCTGATAGTATCCATAATACTATCCAAGTTGGTCTCTTTTGACACCACCACCCATATCACAAAATTAAATCCTAGCCTTCTCTTCCCAAGTTCATTGTTAATTTTCTTTAGAAGGGTAGTCTTCCCTGCCCCATCCATCCCATATAAACCAATGATGCCGACATTCTCTTCTTCAATACTCTTCCATACATTGTTAAACATCAACTCCAATCCGACTACTTCATCTAGAGGCATTTCAATTGGCTCGGGTGATCTTTCGCGAGCAATTTTGAAATTTTCACTATATCTTTTCCCCACTGCGGCTAAATTATCTACATTATTGAACATCTTAGCTGCTTTCTTTCCTAGCTTGTAGCTTGACTTACAATTCTTGGGGCAACATTTACTTAGGCATTTGTCTTGAATTTCTTTGGCTCCTTGGACTTCAACATCTGTTACTTCCTGTGTTAAGTATAAATTATTAATTTATTTATTTTTTTAAATTTGTATGGAGCATTTTATACTAAACATACTTTCCAATCCATTTTCGACGAGCATGAGAAAAATTTCCAATCAATTCTTTAATCCTAAAGGCATTTTCTCTCCCCTAATGACCTAACTTACCTAAACTTCTTTATATCTAAAAAGATTGGTAGAAAAATGGAATTTGAGATATATTAACCGGCCCTAATATTAGGCTGAACTAGACAATAGATATATTCATTTATTCAACCTATGTTCTTATAAGCTCGTCCAGTAGCTAAACCTAAAACCTTAATTATGGCTGAATAATATTAATCGGAGAGAACATTAAATATTGTAATTGTTTAAGAAGACCAAACACTAAAATATGATTTGTCCTTAGTTAAACCTTGTATATTCCCTCTCACCACATTATAATCTTAAATCCTTAACCCTAAACCCTAAATTACCTAGAGAGTAAAAAAAAAAGGTCATTCCTTAAGTAGAAGAGTCATAAACTGTCAAAACTTCTTTGTTGGACACCAGTTTGTATCTTTTGATAATTATCTATGGTTTAAATTTTGTAGTTGCTGATTTTCCTCTATAACGGCCTATTTGGTTGGAGGGGAGGGGATGGAAGGGGAGCAACAATAAGCCCCTCCCCTCATTTGGTTTGAAATTTTGGAGGGGAGAGAACCTCAAAGCTTCTAGCTCCTCCCCTCCAACACCTCTATTTTGGCTCCCCTCCAAATTGGGGGGTTTTGTTGGGAGCCAAAATGTGATGACCACTTTACCTTTATAACTTATGTGATATTTCAATAATACTTATGATGAAAAATATTATGATAAAAAAATATTATCATTATTAAAATATTTTATTATAAAATAAAAATATATTATTTACAAAACTATCATAATTTAGAATATATTATTACAAAGTAATTTAATATAATATTATATATTTAAAAATTAAAAATTATTATAATTATAACATATGCTCATATAAATTTAAATAAAATATATTATTATAAGTAAAAAAAAATCATTATTAAATTAGTTCGAATAAAATTTATGCTTTTACAAATAAAAAATATTATTATAAAATTGATTTACAATGAAAATAAATTTTCATAAATAAAAATATTATAATTGTAAAATATGTTAATATAATTTTAAATAAGAATATGATCATAATGAAAATATATTATTTTTATTAAATTTAAAATAATATATTTTTAAAAATATATTACTTTTGTAATAAAATATATTATATGAAATTATGTTACAATGAAAATATGTTATTATAGATAAAATTACTATTATTGTTAAAAAAATATATTATTATACAATTAATTTGAAACAAATATATATTATTATATTTATTATAAATAAAATTGTTTTATATTAATTAAATAACATGTAAATTAATTTATATAACATATAAATAAAAATATAACTAAATATGTTAGGATATAATGGTAAATTGCTATCATTCCTCCCCTCTCATCTCATCTTAAATCAAACAACGAATAATTAAAAACCCCTTACCTCCTCCCCCACATACTAAATCAAACAAGATAACACTCTACCCATTCTTTCCATCTCCTGCCCTCCATCCCCTCCCTTTAAACCAAACAGACCTAAAATTTTTTCATCGTCAACTAGAGAGGAGCCATGGCCGGAATACCTCAAAGCATCAAAACAAGAATTCGAAGTTAAGAAGGAATACAAAGAAAGAGACTTCTTTGCGTGTGATGAGATGGCACAATGTGTGGTCCCAACTCAGGACAATGAAACATGTGAGGTGTGGTCAGGGGAATTGTAACACCCCCAAATTTCTAACAATTATAATAACAAAATTTGCAATGATTTTCCTTTGAATAAATACTAAAATTCAAAATAACCAAATCTGGGAAGTGTTACCGCTGCACTTGTACTGGGACAAGTGCAAGGCTACTTTATTACAATAACGAAAATCAAAACTTAAGCAAAAATGTTTTTTTTCAAAGCATAAAATAAAATAAAACTAGCTAGAAATCCGGATGTTCGTCCTCACTTCTCACTGTTAGTCCCAACAGCCCCAACTTTGAAACCTATTTCACTAAAATTCTGCTCCCCCGAAGGATCGTCGCAGCCCAGAACACAAACATCAGCCAAATAAACAAAGATAATATAGAAAATAGTAATAGTAATAGTAATAATAATAATAATAATAATGATAATGATAATAATGATAATGATAATAATAATAATAATAATGAATGTACATAGTCATAGGATGAAAGAAAAACATCATATACATATATATAAAACATCAATTTCAATACTATCATATCTATATATTTATCCTTCATTATTTTAATAAATTTCATTTGGACCCGGAAACCTGCCAGTCCATTTAGTTTAGTGGGAAGAGAACCATGGTAGACCCGGAAACCTGCCAGTCACAAATCATCAATTTGGCCATATCATAATAAATCAATTCGTCCTAATGTGCACACCTCTTCCCAAAGTTGCTACTAGTGTCCTGGAAACCTACCAGACACCACTTTGGGAAGAACGGATATAATCAAGTTCACATCAAATAATATATCGAGGCATAAAGCCTAAGGGTTGTGTTCATCACTTTGTGGGTACCATCCCAAAGCTATCCTCCCACTGTTAAATTATTTTAAATAAATACACTCATAACAAAAATAACTGGATTTCTCAATAATATATATATATATATATATATATATATATAAATACACACACACACACATATATGTAAATATGGAAGCATTTATAAACTTCCATTACACAAAATAGACTTCCCAAATTTACAAATTAAAGTCAAATCGAATGTATATATCGTTATTTGTTAATTATAAAAACCCAAGTTAAAACCATTTTAAAAGAGAATTGTTCTAGTGATTAGGATTACATATAATATATTTTATATAGAACAATTTTATCAAAATTTATATAAAAGTATAAAAATAACCTAAGATTCATGGGGATTAGGATTAGCAAAATATGATGTAGAGAAGAAGAAGAAGCATAGGATATAAAATTACGCTAATACTTATGGAATTACGATTAGTAAAATAGGATGTAGAGAAGAAGAAGAAGAAGCACAAGATGCAAGGTTGTTCTGGGAATTAGGATTACATATATATTTTATATATAACAACTCATTAGCAAAATAGGATGTAGAGAAATAGAATAAGCACAAGATGCAAGGTTGTTCTGGGAATTAGGATTACCTGGTCTCCGTTTTGCTAGCTTTTAGAAGAATAGAGAAAGAATAGAGGAATTAGAAGAATAGAGAAAGAATAGAGAAAATAGTAGAAGAGAATATGAGAAGAGATGGAAAGTATTCAGGGTTAGGATAGACTCATATTTATAACTGAAAAATTAGGGTTTAGCTTTGGGCTCTTTTACCATTGCCAACTCATTAGATTATAGGATATATTAAATAAAAAAAATCAATCGACCATGATGTGCATTTAATATCATTAATAGGGTATATTAAATTAAAAATCAATCAGGCATGATGTAAATTTAATATCATTAATAGGGTATATTAAATTAAAAATCAATCAGCTATGATGTGAATTTAATATCATTAATAGAGTATATTAAATTCAATCAATCAATCGTGGTGTGAATTAATGTGACTTGGTTGGCAGTAATAGACTTATTACCTAAAAAACAATCATGGTCACCAATCAATTATAGAGTAAATTTAATGTGATAGGGTATATCATATTAATTCAATCAATTATGATTTGAATTAATGTGACTTGTTTTTTTTTTCTTCTTAGTGCATAAGCAGAAAATTCCTAAGGTAACTAAGACTAGAAATATTTGGCCCACCAAGGCTATCTAAAACAAATGGGTAATTACTATTAATAAAAATCTGGGGTATTACAGGAATATAAATTTATTAAGTATCCTATCAGCTTCTAATACAATTAAGTTTTGAATGTGTAAAAATAAACATAATCTTTCAACAACAGGACAATTTTAACAGTTCTGTTAATGGCTCAAACGTCCTATAAAGTATAAGGGAAAACAAGTGGGTCCCACTTAAAAAAGAAATGGAAGTCTAAGCTAATTGAACGGAATTGCTAAAATTATATTGCTTTGTTTTTAAGAGGCTGTTTACTTTTACACTCTTTGTAACATCCCGTCTTTTTAAATGTGGTTTTCAAATGGGATTACCAGAGTTTCGAAGAAATTAATCAGTGTCATCGGAAAAAGATTTTCTTTTATAAACAAAACGAGTAACTGATAAACATCCATTGTTGGTGTGTCTGATACTAATACAGTTATCCGAGTATTCAAATATTCAAAATTAAACTGAAACGACAAAAACAACGTCAGATGAACAATTCTCCGTCCGAGTCCTCAAGCGGGCTGCTTACCCTTGTCGGTAACTCTGCCTCCGCCAGAACTTGAGGCTATAATAAGAGCTGAGGTTCAATTCCCATTGAACCTCAGATAACGGTTAACCTCATGCTTATGAACAATTATGTATGATAGATATGACAATACAGCATAACCACATATCAATTCATTCATCACATATTCACATCAATTCAGTCTGCACTATTCACCAGTGCCACGATGGCCTATCGTGTCCTCAGCGCTAGGAAAACTCAAACGGCATTACCAAGACTGTAACCCGTATAAAGCTGTATAAGTTCAAATCATTTTTAAAGCAGAGTCACAGCCTATGAGCATATCTACCACATACAAGTGTACAATAAGCATCAGAGTTAGTGTTACAGTACGTGTCCGTACCTTTGTCGGTGTTCACGCTACGTCGTCGGTTGCGAAGCGATCACAGATTCCCTATGAGGTAATATTTCATTTATTAATTTACAACCAATATCCCAATAGATATCCTAGCCACAAATGACTATTTTACCCCTGGTGGATTTATTGATTAATTATTTTCCTTTATTATCTTGAGAAAAACGCTAGTGTCAAATCTGGGCAGAATTCCGCCTAACTTTGAAAAATCATAACTAATTCTAGAAAAATTGAAACGAGGATCTGTAAAATTCATCAGAACCCATAGGATGTCTAGTTTCAAGGAAAAATAATAGCCTTTTCCCAGATTCCACGGTTCATTCCCAGTTTTTAATTTTTGAACATCTGTCCAGAATTTTCCAGAAATTCGTAGCCCTAACTTTGGGAATTTTTATCTTCCTGTACAGAAATCATTTGGACATGTTCTTTACATATTTAAAAATCCCTATATGTCTACTTTAACCATGAATTTTCCCAGAATTTTCCTACCATGTTTTCAGCAAAAAATAAAAGTATTTTCATGTCTGGTTCAAAAATTCCAGAACCGATGAAATTTCGCCAGAACTTCGTTACTTTGGTGTTTCTCTTCCGGAAATTTTGCTAAAACTCTTTCTTCATTATTTTTTCAAAATAAAGCTAATTTTAAACATAAAAACATGAATCTAAAATTATTCTAAACTATTTAGGATCTAAGCTACTTATAACTAAAGAATTTTAAAAGCTAGAAACTAAAGAACTTGCTTACCTCTTCTTGAACTCCTTCAAGCTTCTTCCACTCTCAATAATATTCAGATTGCTTGGTTTTGGTGTGAGTTTTGTGAAGGGCCAAGGACCCCTATTTATAGTAGAAGGGTTGGGCAAGTTTGGTAATTAATTGAAACTTCCTCTTAGCAATTCTTGGCCCTTGGATCTAGGGTATTTTGGAGCACAAATCCTAGCCCTTCCAATTGCTTTTGAGTCACCTACATAAGTCATTACCCTAGTACATTATCCTCTTCCACCATTTATGTCTATTATCCAAAGTGTTTGGCTTTCCTTATACTAAATAGAATCCATTGAAAAGAATGTGTTTAGGTAATCTAATGAAGTTGTATGTTCAATTGCCCATTAGATTTGAGTTCTAGAGATTTTTAGCTTCATTTTGAGACCAATTTTACCTATCTTTCATATTGATTCCATTTCCTAAACAATTATGAAAATGACTTTGGTTATACTTGTTTTCATGCTTGATTTATGCTTGTTATGAATCTCAACTTAGTTTCCATACTTAGTTCAAGGATTCCAAGATATGATTTAATTTATATAGGTTTTATTAGTTTTTATCTAAAATTATTTTTATAAATCAATTTAGTTAATCTAATTATCTTTTTCCTTATTAGTCCACCTATAATCCCTTACATCATCTTCTTCCATCATCCTATCTTCCAAAGCCTTGAAAGTCTTTGGATAGGTTGTGATTCATCCTTTAGGTGTGTGACTCATGCTTGTTAGATTAGTAATTCATTCATACTAGGTTCATGACTCATGTGGTGATTCATCTTGTATGTGTGTGTTGACTCATGGAACAACACCTCTTCTTCCCTTTTTCTTTTCTAAAACCGCACCCCCTCCCTTATTATTATTATTATTATTATTATTTTGTTTTATGTTTTGTTGCTCTTATAAAGTTCATGTGGAAGCTTATCATAGGATGTTTCCCTATCTCATGGATTATGTTTTATTAGAATTAATTAGGGCCTTTGGATAAGCTTTATAAGATTAATTCTTGGCCTTTAGATCATAGTTGCAATTGTTGACTTTTCAACTCTTGATTAGCATTTGATTAGCATCTTAATCCTAGGCTTAATTATCTCTTGCTTGTTGTATGATTGGTTCATGTCTTAATTTGTGTTTGTTCATAATTTATTTAGTGTTAATCCTAAGCCTTTATTGGTCTTTGAGTTTTAATTAGCTTAACTCATCTCTAGTTGTGATTATTGGTGCTAATTGTAAATAATTAGCTAAACCTTCCATTAGTGTTAATTAATTGTCCATTAAATGTGGGTATTTATTCTCTTAATTGTTCAAGTGTTTTGGTAATTTATTATGGCATTTTATGAATTAATATGAGCTAGGTATTAATTCTAGGGTTTTATAAAATCTAGTTTCTCAATTACTTATGAATTTTGAGATTTATGTCCTCTTAATTTAATCCCTTGTTTAATTATAAAAATTTACATAATCCTTTTGTTTAGTGAAATTCTAGGCATCTACTAATTCCTATTATGCTCCCTCATTTAATTGGGAGTTGTTTGTATTTTTATGATATTTTATGATTCCAAGCAAAATTTAGAAAAATAAAACATTAGCTACCTTAAATTCTAAGGAAAATAACCTAATATTGAAAATAAATATTTCTCAAAATTTGAGACCACATATTCACCTATTTTAAATAGGTGTCATCAAACAAAATATTGAATTTATCATAATTGTCAATTTGGGGTATTACATTTCTCCCCCCGTTAAATAAAATTTCGTCCCCGAAATTTACTCTACCCTAACTAAACTTTGAGCCATAAACTCCGGATATTTTTCTTTCATATCTTCTTCCGTTTCCCAAGTTGTCTCAGCAGGAGATAAACCTCTCCAAGCTACTTTCACAAACAGAATACTTCTGTGTCGAAGTCGCTTCTCTTGGTAATCGAGAATTCGCTCCGGCTCGACCTCGAAAGTGTTATCATGACGTACTTCAACATCTTCATATTGGATAATATGATCTTGGTCGGGTTGGTACTTCTTCAATTGAGAAACATGGAAGACGTCATGGAGTTTACTCAAGTTCGGGGGCAAGGCTAACTGATAGGCAACTGGTCCACGTTTCGCCAGGATTTCGAATGGCCCTATGTAACGAGGACCTAAAGAGTATGGTGGATTGGGGATCAGAAGACTTAGCTCAGTGAATCAAGCTCGTGGCACCAAACTAGCTTGGAATCTTATTAGTGGGGCGAAGGGGCTTTGGGCTGAGATTCTTTTTCAGAGATATATGAGGAGGGACTCGAAGTCTCTACTGTCTTATAGGCCTGGGGATTCCAAGTTATGGAAGTTTATTTGCGACCAAAGGGAGTTGGTGGAGCAGGGTTTAAATGGCTTGTTTGTAATGGTTTGGTTGTAAATTTTTTCCATGATTGTTGGGTGGGTGATAATCTAAAACTTATTGATTTTTGTCTTCATCCCTTGACTATGGAGGAGGAGGATACGGTGGTGCTGACTGGGTGGAAGAAGGGGTTTGGAATATTAATAAGTTATCTCCCATCCTTAGTCTTGCCGGTTTGAGAAGAATTGCGGCAGTTTTGCCTCCTAGGGTGGATGCGAATTTTGATAGCCTGGCTTGGGGACCTTTTGGGGATGGTCAGTTTTCTATTAGGAGTGCCTATTTCCTTTTAGAACCTAATCATAATTCACAATGAGACAAAGTTTTCAAGGATATCTGGAAATGGAACGGTGCTGAAAGAATCAGGGTTTTTATGTGGAAGGCTTCACTGAATAAGTTACCTACCAATCTATGGTGAAGCTCTTAGTCGAATAGTCCGGCAATTTGTGGGATGTGCAATTCTAGATTGGAGGATATCCTTCACATTCTGCGTGACTGTAGTTATGCCAGGAGTATGTGGACTGCGTTGATTAAGCCTAGGTATTGTTCTTCTTTCTTCTCCTTTGGTTTACGGGACTGGTTGGTGTTTAATTTTAACAACTAGGTGGGCTGTAAGTGGGAAGGGTATTGGAACCTTTTCTTTGGAGTGGCTATAAGGAAATTATGAGATTGGAGGAATCAATGCATCTTTGATTGCAACTTTGTTAAACCAGTTAATCCGGGTCTGTCTCTTTCCTTAACATGGTCCATATTTGTTTCCATTGATGCTTCTCCTAGTCTTTTGGACCCGACATGTATGATTCAGTCCTCAAGCTGGGAAAAATCCCCTTGTGGGTGGTGGAAATTAAATGTGGATGGTGCTAGTGCCCTCCAATCGGCTAATGCTGGTTGTGGCGAGGTGATTAGAGATTAGTTGGGTAATTGGATGGTGGGTTTTTAGAGGTCCATTGGTGTTTGCAATGCTACCTCCACTGAGGAATGGGCAATTATTGAAGGTTTACAACTGGCTTGGGATTTGGTATTTAGGAAGATAATTCTAGAGTTTGATGCAGACTGTGTTATTAACCTGCTTTTTGATCTTTCATGTCTTTCTTGTAGTAACTTAGTGCTAAAAGCTAAGGATTTGTTAGCTTTGAATTGGTAGGTGGATGTTAGAGTTATCTCCAGAGACTTTAATAGAGTAGCGGATGCCTTGGCAAAAAGGAGTATCTCTAACTCTACTCTTTTAGTTGAGTGCCCTACTAGTTTGAGGGGGTAGTTAGATCAAGAGTGCTTGGGATTTTAATTCCCCTTTGTTGTAATCTATTTTTTGTAATGTAGGCTTTATGCCATCCTTTTTAACCAAAAAAGAAACTTTTTTTTTAAAATAAGGGTATTTTAGGAAAATAAATGCTATTAACTAAATTAACTACTATTTTTAATCTCTCCAAAATCGGGTAAATAGCTCCTATAATTAGGATCGGAGGGAGTACATGATATGTGGTCAAAATAGGGATGGGTGGGTCAGTGTGATGAGGTGTGGGCCCCTTCCCCTATTAGCGTGTTTAAATTGTCTTAATAAAAATAGGGAAAATTCTCATTAGGGCCCAAGTTATTAAAATTGTCAGAAAAGGTCCTAGGAAAAGTCATATGTCTCTAGTATTACTTTAGAAAACATTGTACTAATATAGTTGTTAACGTGTGCTGATTTAATTGTTAGAATATTGTTATTAACGTATATTGATTTAGTTATTAAGATATTGTTATTAACGTATAATGATTTAATTGTTAATGTTGTACGGTTGTTAACGCTTATAAAATGATATCAACATGTGACTTTTTTTAAAGTTTTTTTTGACAATTGTTTGATTACTTGGGCCTTGATGGAGATATTGTCGAAAAAATACAACATTTTGTTTTATCAAGTAAAAACAACCAATGAATCATGGTCGGCCCCATTTTTTCATGAAAAGGGTGCAAAAAAATGCGTGGGGTTTTGCTACCTAAAGGAAATATGTGAGCCATTGCCTGCTTGGTGCGTATGGCTACCAAACCTTTCAAATTCTGTTAGTGGGCTTTTGGGCTTTTCGGTTACCTCCAAAGTGGGCCACTCATCAAGCCCAAGTCCAGTACTGAGTTACAAAACAACGTTGAAAAGCAAATACAAACTGCTTATTACAAGATACTAAGCCTAATAACATTTAATTTTCTTATTATGAAGGAAGATATTTTGAAGAGACTTAATTACATCAGTCGCACTTCTCTGATTTATCTGTTTCAATTTCTTTGTTATCCACTAATGGGCTTGAGCTTAATAGAAAGAGCTGATTTCCCACTATGTGGTGACCAATATTCAAATCCCTATTAAAAAAAAGATTATTTAGTGCCATTAAACATGACTGCCTCAGATATTAGGATATATGTATTTAACACAAAAAATTTGTACAGCATAGTAAAATTAAACGGTGTAAATCATGTATGATTGCGTTTGGTTTGAGGAGAGGGGATAGAGTAACAAAGGCTTACCTTACTTGGTTTAAGAAAGGAGGGAAGGTGAGGTAGTAACTAATTTACTATTTTATCCTTATATATTAGTTTATATATTTTATTCAATTTCAATGTTATATAAATTAATAGACAAGTTAGTTTAAATTAAATTATTTATGAAAATTCCCCCTCATCCCAAAATTTAAATGAGCATAAAAACAATGATATAATAATATTTTTTTAATATATAATCAATATAATAAAATGTTTTTCCGAAAATCAAATTAATAAAAATTTATGCCCCATTTGGTACATTGGAATTGAAGGTAGAGAAGTTGAAGTGGAATTTAAAAATTGGTTTGTTTAATATGTTGGATTCTAGTTCCATGTAGAACGCCCTTCCATAAAAGATGACGAAAGTGAGTCCCTTGCCCATGGAATTGAGATGGGTTACCTAGAAGTGAAACTTTAGGACCACTTTATCCTCATATATTTTATCAATTTACCACTTTTCCCCTTATGTACATCTTCATCTCTCTCCACTCTCATTGTTAATCTCATGAAATTCATGTCATTTCGGTATATTTACCTTTAATTTCTCACACTTTTTGATGAATTCATACATATCTAGGAATACATATGTAAGGAAAATGTGTCTAGTTGATATTTAGGATAAAAGGATTAGAATGTTCTTAACAATGTCAAGAGTTTGGACTTTTTTTTTTTGATACAGCCAGTGGGGGGAGGGGGAGGCAGAGCTCGAACCCTGGACAAGGGGGAATGCTAGCTCCTAAGGCTGGTCCTAGTGCCATCGCGCTACGAGGCGCTTAGCAGTTTGGACTTAAATATATATATTTTTTAAATAGAAGGCGATCAGTATAGTTAAGACAATATGCGAAGGAAGTTAGATTATTTTACTACAAGAGAAATATAAGAAATACGTTAGAATTGGATTGAGTATTTTTTTTAATAAATAAAAAACACATTTAATCTTTTTTCGTTACTGTGTAATTTGGGTGCATTGGCCGTTGGATGAGACTCCTGTTGTCATCTTTTTTTTTTTTCTGGGAAAAAAAAAGGGGGAGACAAAATTGTGTTTTGTCATTTTGTGGTGAAAAAATATTTTCGGCTGAGTCTTCCATTTTTATTTGCTAAGTTTCATGTGTCCATACTTTTCAGATAAAATTAAGAAGGATGTCAACTGTCCACTATAGTAAGGTTTTCCTTCAGCCAAATCGTAAAGAAGCATTAATTTTGAGTTTTGAAAAAGCATTAATACGTTGAGGTAGTTCAATGAGCTCATATTCTGAAAAATTTGTTCTCATTGCAGTAATTATTCAACGGTTACATTATTTAATTATTCCACAATTTGTTTTAACGGCCACATTTTTATATTATTCCGACAGCTATATAATTGAATGGTATTGTTATGGAATAAAAGTATGGCTCAGATATTGAGGCAACCCACTTGGGCTTGGAGGCCCATAAGGCCCAACAGTCCAAGACCTAACCCTAAGGTACCTTCTATAAATAGTTGGCAAACCCTAAAGGTACATACGCTCTGAACTCAGCCTCTTTACAATTCTGCCGCACAGAGCACACACCCCACTCCATTGGGTGAAAACCCTCCTGTTTGTGCTCTGTGATCATCTATCCTCTTGGGTATCTCATCTATGGATATCTAGGAGTAAGCTACAGATCCTATATCGACATACTAGCCCACCTAGGGCTAGACACTCATGTTCTTTAGACAGAACAGTGGCGCCGTCCGTGGGGATTCCATAAATTTCGACTCCTGCGACAAAAAATGGTCAAAGCAAAAGCTCAACGATTTATGCAAGGAAACCACGAAATAAAACTGCGATCTCGGAGAGAGATTACATTGAAGATCTTGGACGCGAGATTCACTCACGAAGAAGCATTTGAGGTTTTATTAAAAAGCAAAGGTAAAGAGCTCAAGATGCAAGCAAAGAGCAGAAGCTTTGTACAGAACCTTAAACCCAAATTCTTTGAAAGATACTCATGGTCGAAAGGGATGATGCAACCACAGCCAAAATCCCAGATTACGCTCGTGATCTCCAATAGACCCATTTTTGTGAAATGTTATGTGCCGCTTCAAGCAGAAGATAGATGGCATCCAGCAACCTGCTGTTGGGTTCCAGATGCTTCACAAGCCCCGAATTCTGGGGGATCAAAGCAGGGAGGAAGAACAATGGGTTATGAAAACTGAAGCCAGATTTTTAGTTCCACAAAGACTCGGTCTCGAAAATGCTCGGGAAGTATCCTTTAACTAAAGCCGGCTTCGGCTTAATGACGGACTTGAGATAACTAAAACTGAGATAACGAAGCTGAGATTAATGAAGTCGGTGCAACGATGGAACAAAGATAGTGTAACCCGGCATAACAAGGGAGCCGAGGTCCTGTGGGTGTTTTCCCAATAGCAGCGTGCATGATATCTTCCTATAAGAGCAACCTGAGTGCCGAGTTTGTAGCAGCTATCTTGGCAACTTGTTTCGGCTCATGACACATGAGAGCCTAACTGTGGCCCGAGATGATGATGTGTCGAGGTTGTTAATAAGCCAATAATAAATGCCCATGTCGTCCTGAATCATTGCGGTAGGCGAGGTGTGCCAGAGAGTCCCGAGGTGGATTGGCTCGCAGAGTCGCCGAGATGGTTCCTTCATGAAGCCGGCGTTGAAACTTGGCAGAGATGGGTGCTTTCATGAAGTCGGCATTAGAAAGTGCCGGGATGGACTTGCTCCCAGAGTTGCTGAGATGTAATGAAAGTCGGCATTAAACCAGGTGTTGGGACAGAGGCCTTCACGAAAGCAACCATCAAGCTTGGAACAGCAGCATCAATTTGCAAAAGGGAAAATAAGAAGAAAAAGTAGAAGGGGCCGAACTTCTTGATAAATGTATTCAAGTTCTTCAGAAGCTACGTAGCAACTCTTGCGGTATTATGAGACCTGCTGGAACCAAGGTACAATGTCGGAGTGACAAGATACAATCTCAAAGTGCCGAGATGCTTCATTATATTCAAAGGATGATGCTGAGGCCTAGCAGCCAGGTCATCAAAACAGGTGCAAACAGGAAACCCACGCGATGGGTCCCATAATGTTAAAGCGCAAACAAAAATATCGGTATTATACAAGCAGTTGGAACCTCAACATATTGGTGCTGCTCTTTTGATGGCATCCTTATGCTTCTGATATTTTTGTGACTTTTTCCTTCTCTGAGGATAGTTGCTGTTGATGACATGCAAAGCGGGGTTGTCACTTCTCTCTACTTACCTTTTTGCATCTGGAGGGTTGACAAACTAAATTAATATTAGGCAAATGCAATAGCTGCTGCTCCGTTTTTATTCCTTGGAGGAATTTGATGGCCATATATCTGATCTTCGTTTCACATCTGATGGCCGAGAGATGGATGATGGTAGTCTTACCGATCATGATACTAAATGCTCAATGGACAATGCTCCATGCTCAGTTAGTTCTTCAAGAGTTTTGGGTTCTGTGAATGTGCTTGCAACTCTGTGGCAAACTAAGGAACTCGATGAATCAATGCTTGACGGGTTTGGAGTTCTTCCATAACGCAAGCAACACAAAAACTCTCAAACTTCATATCAAATGTGGGCCATATGACAATAAACCACATATGTTTATGCCCCTGTACTTGTTCATTTTGAAAATAGCAATCCATTCTGTTGTTGAGGAGCTGGAAGATGCTTTGTTGTGGGCCTTCGAGGTGTGCAGGGACCAGTTTTTGTGTATAGTTAAAACCCGAGTCGATCAAAGGAGATCTTGAAGTGGACCAACATTGCTTGCAAAGTCCTGAAGCCAAGAGGACAGTGAAAGTTATTAATATAACTTTAACATGGCCCTTCTTTTAAGAGGTAGCAAGATATTAACCTCTAACTTCTGTGACGAGGTCTGGAATTTATGGGGGAAAGCAAAGATTTTATGGAATGATCTCATTTGTATCTATTCCAAAGAGAATAAGCCAAATTACCAATTAAGGGAGGCCCGAGAAGCATGTATGCTGATGCAACGAGTAAAAATGTCGTCGATGTTTTGCGTGAAGGGCTTCAATCTAGTAGTGATCTTGTTGTTAATACTGAAGAGGATGTTCTATCATATGAAGGGGATAGAGATTTTGAGCCACACAAGGCCATTGAATTCATTTTATCAAGAATAATGGGAACTTCATTTTATCAAGAATAATGGGAGCAGTCGAAGGCCAAGTGCAAAGAAGATAGATTGCAAGGCCTGTTTGCATGTCAAGAGAAGGTCAGATGGAGAGTGGATAATTCATGAATTCACAATGAAGCATCGCATTCAAAGAATTTATGAACTTCTACCAGCTTTGGCGTAGCATTGTCGGATTCAAAGAATCGCGAGAGTCATGGAGAAAACTGGTCTTGTCGTAGTATGTGCAGTAAATCCAATTTATTGAAGCAATGCATTTGAATGCGCCACAAGATCGGGCATTAAAAAATCATGAAAGCTACAATATCACCGTAAGCCACTATTGGTTGACAAGTCTTGAAGAGTTGGAGGAGGTGCTTTCTGAAGGAGCACACATGCTTGCGTACATCAAGCTTCTTCCATGCAAAATAAACGATGAACCAACAAGGGCATTACAGCAAAAGTTATTTTCTGCATCTTGTTATGAGGAATTTCCTTCGCCATGGGGGCGTACATCATTGCAGATGTATGATCCAGAGGAGAATAAAGTGCTTATGGTAGAGGCTCGGTGTTCAATGACATGTGGCGATGAACCAGAACCAAAGGTTGAGGAAAATGATGATTTTCATTTTTTGTTGACTGATGCTTTGCCTAATTAATCTACAACTGGAGAAAAAGGTACACGCCCTTATTTATTTATTTTTTCAAAGCTAAAATGCAGAGATATCACATGAAAGGGCGTGGCATTCATGTTGAAATAGTGTGATATATTATTTGTTGAATTGACACCGTATGCATTCCAAGTTTGATTTTAATAGTATGATATATTATTAATACAAACAAGGGGCGGTGGTCTGGGAGAAAGTAAAAAAAAATGTAGGCCCTACCAAGTTATTATATTATTCTTAATAGACAGGATAATGAATAAAAAGGTGAATCATATTATTCTTGAGAATCCACTCCACCAAAGCCTGTCTAGATTCACAAACGGAAACATCATCTTATCGTCAAGTGATGTTTCGATGAGATCAAATAGAGGGGCGAGTTTGCTTGATTTGCCGAAATCAATTCATGCAAAATTCGCCACTTGAACCAAAATGAACTTTGTCAAGTTTCAAAGTGGTGGAAAAAAGTTGAAGTGGCCGTGGAGATGAAGTTTGGCAGAGAGGAAGGTGTTCTAGATGCTGTGAAGGGGATTAGTGGTGTATTCTCACACTATAGAATGAAGTTCCCATTTTAGTGAGCATATGTCACTGAATCTACCCATGGACATATTTAATGACCAAAGCCATGGAAGAGAGAATGACAACCACTCATTTGATTTCTCTGCTGAGCAAACTTCTAAATAATGTTCCAATCATTGTATCTGTATATTTAAAATTCTTTATTGGATTATTTGCGATGGCCACGACCACCAAGTCGATTTTAAAAATGTGGAAGGCGGACCCCAGTTACACTCAATAAGTTAAAACTCGGGCTCCATGTCAAAAAAGGGTTACGACACCCGTAATTGAAGAAAGGGTTACGACACCCATCTGGGATAAACAAATCGAAGAAAAATTGTGCAAAGGAGTTCACCTCCAAAAGAAAAAGGAGATGGAACCCGGTTAGCTAAATCTAGTTAAAATCCAGGAACCATGGAAAGTGTCGAAGGCGGACCCGGTTAGCCCGAATCTGGTTAAACCCGAGTTCCGTATGGAGTCCGTCCCTGTGAAAGGGAACGAAGACGGAACCCGGTTACATAAACCTGGTTCCGAAACATGTAGCGATGATAACGAGGTGCGACGAAGCACGCATGGGTTGTGAACTAGTTCATAAATCATCTAGCAACAAAATATGGAAAAAAGAACATGTATGAACTCCGAAGTGGTTCATAAATCATGTCACTAAAAAGAACATGTATGAACCCCGAAGTGGTTCATAAATCATGTCACTAAAAAGAACAGGTATGAACCCCGAAGTGGTTCATAAATCATGTCACTAAAAAGAACATGTATGAACCCCGAAGTGGTTCATAAATCATGTCACTAAAACGAACATGTATGAACCCCGAAGTGGTTCATAAATCATGTAATTAACATGTACGAGTTTAAGCTTGACCGTATAGCGGCAAAGCCGCCAAAAAAAAAAAAGGGATGGACGGGACTCGGGTTGGATGATCTGCGGTTACCGTTTCGTCTTAAATGGCCATAATAAACAGACATGCGCGAGTTTTGCAAACGCAAAATTTCGTGGATCATGCACCTCGGCAATTAAAATGCTGAAAATAAAGGCATTATAATCGGCCTTGATCACGTCGGTTGTAAGCCTGAACCTGATGGAAAATTATGTAAAGGCTAAAAAGCCAATGATTTCTGGTAAATCACCTAGCTCATGGATAGTCCCAGACCGGTATTCTGCGCAGTAAATTTTTGATTCTGGCCGAATCATCAAATAAAACTCGAATGAGTTTCAAAGACGGAACCCGGGTTCCATATGAAATGAACCCTTACAACAGGGATGAAGGCAGACTCGAGTTCCATATGAAATGAACCCTTACGACAGGGATGAAGGCAGACCCGGTAAAACCGAATCTGGTTAAAACTCGGGTTGCGTGGAGAAACCAATTAAAGCTTGTGTCCTTTGGAACCTGATAAAACCAAAAGGTTAAAACTTGTGTCCATTGGAATACAGTAAGGAGCAGTCAACGTTTTCCAAGTTTTGCAGGAAACATTTTTGAAGGCGGAACCCGATTACACTGACTATAGTTAAAATCTGAGTTCCGTATGAAATGAACTCTTACGACAGGAGTGAAGGCAAACTTGGTTACGTTAAAATTAGTTAAAACTCAGACATGGTATCTGGGTTAAATAACCAATAATAGATCCACCCCGGCAGCCTAGAGCCCTTAACTGCCAGGCTAGGGGAATAACAACAATACAGTTGTCAATGGATTAAGAAGAAATAATGGAAGCCCTCATGGGGTTATTCGAACTACGTGGACTTTGATCCCTCAATAGGGTACGTAGGCCCTAGGCAGTATTTCTAGGTCAAGTCCGACTCAATCAATATCAAACATGCTAGTCCATTAGGACTAACCAAAACATGCATGAGACAAACCTGTTTTCATGAATCATGCCAAGTCTATGCATGCATGAATCCGAGGCTCACAAACCTATTTTCATAAGTCATGTTGCGACGGCAATGCCGCCAAGTCTATTTTAAACGGAACCCGGTTAAACAAATTACAGCGGAAATCCGAGTTCCATGTCCCGAGTGGAGTCCATCCCTACAAAAGGGATGAAGGCGGACCCGATTAACCGAATCTGGTTAACGTTCGGGATCCGTGTAAAGTTTTAAGTCGGTCCCGATTTAAAACTGAATCTAGTTTAAACTCGGGATACACATAAAGTTTAATTTGAAGACGGACCCGGCTAACTAAATCTAGTTAAGATCCGGGATCCATGTAAATCTTTGAAGACGAACTCGACTAAACTGAATCTAGTTTTAATTCGGGCTTCGTGTGCAGAAAGGCAAAGACAAAAGGGAGCAAGCATAAATTGGCACACTTTTGATTTTACAAATTGAAAGTGTCATAACAAGAGCTCAACACGGGTGCTACAACTCGGTACATTAAATGTACAACTACAAACAAAAATAGTTAATAAAGTGGAACCGGCAACGGATGAAGATTGTGCGTGTTGGTTTCCGCCGCCTAGATCCCGGCTAACTGAATCTAGTTAAGATCTGGGATCCATAATAGTTTTTAAAGTCGGACCCGACTTAAACCGAATCTGGTTTAAATCCGGGCTGCGTGTAAATGTTTGCAGATATTAAGCAATTGAAGGTGGACCCGGTTAACCGAATCTGGTTAACGTTCGAGATCCGTATAAAGTTTAAAGTCGGGCAGTTAACTGAATCTAGTTAATGTTTGGTATCCGCGTAAAGTTCTGAAGTCGGCCTCGGTTTAAACTGAATCTAGTTTAAACTCGGGATACACATAAAGTGTAATTTGAAGACGGACCCGGCTAACTGAATCTAGTTAAGATCCGGGATCCACGTACATCTCTAAAGCCGGACCCAATTAAACTGAATCTAGTTTAAATCCGGGCTTCATGTGCAGATCTTGGTTAAATCTTAAATGCATCCCGGCAGTCTCGAGGTTCGAACTACCAGGCTGGGGGGCAACAGAGTAGGACGAGTTGTTCGTGGAAAGACATGTTATTAATAACCGAGATTAATGTAAACTCGGACAAGCATTCGAGATGAGCAAGCTAAACGATTTGCGCAAGCAGTAAGTATTTTTCATTGATTATGATTTGCTTACATGTTATTAAATACAGGAATGTAGACTGTGAAAAATCGCTACGAAAGCGAGCAAGGACCTTATCTCATCTCAAACAACCTGGATAAGCTGTATATACATCGGCCAAATCCGTGCTTCACAATCAAGCAACTAATGCATCCCGGCAGCTCAGAGGCCTGAACTACCGGGCTGGGGGGCAACTGTTATGGAATAAAAGTATGGCTCAGATATTGAGGCAACCCACTTGGGCTTGGAGGCCCATAAGGCCCAACAGTCCAAGACCTAACCCTAAGGTACCTTCTATAAATAGTTGGCAAACCCTAAAGGTACATACGCTCTGACCTCAGCCTCTTTACAATTCTGCTGCACAGAGCACACACCCCACTCCATTGGGTGAAAACCCTCCTGTTTGTGCTCTGTGATCATCTATCCTCTTGGGTATCTCATCCATGGATATCTAGGAGTAAGCTACAAATCCTATATCGACATACTAGCCCACCTAGGGCTAGACACTCATGTTCTTTAGACAGAACAGGTATGGTTGTATTTTTGACGTAATGGCTATTGATAATTAATTTTTTAAATATATTTTTATCCTTTTCATTTAAAATTTTTAGTGATAAATAGTGGCAAAGAGCTCAATTGAGTTATATTTATTTTGTAAGAAAATTGACGAAATCTTGAAAAGTACTTTACTAAATTTTTCATTTAATATTATTTTTGCACATGTGGCTATTAGATATTATTTTATTTTGTATAAATTTTTTAATTATTAACTGAATATTAATGATGGAATCATTTGGGATGAATCAGAAAAAATTTCGTCATCTTAATTTCTTATTATGTTTAAGTAAATTTGTACAAGTAATAATTACGGAGTTTACTATATCAAAAACAAAAAAGAAATTAAGGAGTTTGATGAGCCACTTTTTCTTTATGGGTCAAGCGACGAAGGCCCAAGCCCAAAATGAAATTAAGAAAAAAAGCCTTTAATTACACCGCCCTTCCGTCTTCGACAACGGGCAAATCGGATCTGCGCGTCTCTATAAATTTGCAACTCTCTGAATTTCGACGGACGGAGCCAAATCTCCAGTTCCTGTTTAGCCGTTGGAAGAAAGGTTTCTCCTTTCAAAGGTTCCAGCTTTCTACTTCCCTTTTGACCTTCTCATCCTCTAAGGTACGCCCCTTCCTTTGTATTAATTAGATGTTGAATTGGCTGAAGAACTAAACCATAGATGTTATGAATTTGTTATCTCCTTTACTAATTCTGTCAAAAACCCATTTTAATTTCATAAGTATCAATTGGTTGCTTTTGTGGTTGCCTTCCCCTAATTTTGTGTTTTGTATGGACTGTGATGGTTCTGTGCTTGTTTATTGTAAGAAATTTTTGTCTGTTTTCCTGGATTTGATGCTTTCATGGGGATTTTTTCATGTTGCCCTTGCTGTTTAATTTCATAAGTTTCAACTGGCAGCTTTTGTGGTTGCCTTCCCATGTTTCTGTGTTTTTTATGGACTGTGATGGTTCTGTGCTTGTTTATTGTAAGTGATTTTTTTTTAAAATGCTTTCAAGGTGGATTTTTTTCATGTTGCCGTTGCCGTTTCTATACTCGTTGTTTGTTGCTTGCTCTTTCCCTTCTCAAATTGTTGTTGTGCTGGTTTATTGGGAGTGTTTCCGCACCCCCCCCCCCCGGGCGCTTGTTTGTGTGGCTTGGATGCCGTTGTTGTTGAAAGACTTGTTTGTTGTTGTTGGTTTCTGTTTTTATTCTGTGATTGTCATCAACAAAACCCATCTGGTCCTTTCTATTGCAACTGCATTTACCAGTCGGCCAATCCACTTTCAAAGGTGTCAGCTTTCTGATTTTAAATTTAGAACTCTTCTTAACTCTTTCATGTGCTTTTTTTGAATTTCGTTATTTTATTGTTTTAAAATTTGATTTCAGAATCCTGTTCTTATTTTATTATCTTATATTTGATTTCTTTTTTCTTTTTTGCCCTCAATGTTTGATTATTTGATTCATGCTTTATAATTACTTTTTTATTAAAGTCTTTTTCAGTTCTCATTTTATTATTTGATGGATATAAAAGTCTACAATTTTTTTAAACTACTTATTAAATTCATTCGGTAAAATTCATTTTTTTTTTCTTTTTGGGTAAATTCGTTCAGAAAACTTCAATTCAGACGTTGTAATTACATTTTTTAACCCTTTCCAATTCTTATTTTATTATTAGTTCGATTTTAAAACCTACAGTTTTTTTATTTTTTCGATGAATAAAATCTACAGTTTTGAATGACTATCTTACTTGTTTTTTAGTTTGAGTTGAAAATAAATTTTTTATTGTTAACAAAGGCTTTGAATTTATCAAATTTATATACCATTATTTAACATGTAAGGATTCCTTCTTGTCCTTTTTTTATCCGCATATTTTATTATTTAGTTGTTTAAAATCTGCATTTTTAAAAATCCACTACTTTTCTAAATTTGATTTGAAAAGAAATTTTTTGATTGTTAATAAATATTTGTAATTTTTTGTTTTATACTTTGTAATTACTTTTTAAACTCTTTTCGGTACTTATTTTGTTTTTTAATTGTTCTTCTTCTTCTTTTTTTTTTTAAAAAAATTTTGATCGTTTAAAAAATCTTCAACTTTTAAATTCTATTATTTTGTTGTTTCAAAATTTTTGTTTTGAAAATCCTTTTCTTATTTTCTTATTTGATTGATTTAGAAATCTGCATTTTTGTAAACACAATCTTACTTTTTGAAATTTGATTTAAATATAAACTTTTTGATATTTTATTTTGTTTTTTGTTTTTATTTTTTTATTGTTTGACAAAATCTTCAAATCTAAGTACTATTCTTTTGTTGTTTCGAAATTTTCACTTGAAAATCCTTTTCTTATTTTATTACTTGATTGATATAAAAATACAAAACGCTATCTTACTTTTTTTAAATTTGGTTTGAAAATATATTTTCATTGTTGATAAATATTTCTAATTTTCTGTTTCATACTTTGCAAATTTTGTAAATTGTAATTATTTTTTTAAAATTTTTAATTTTTATTTCTTTTACTGTTCTTCTTGTTTTCTTATTTGATTGTTTGAAGAATCTTCAACTTTCAGTAATATTATTTTGTTGTTTCAAATTTTCATTTGAAAATCCTTTCTTTTTTTATTGATTTAAAAATCTGTATTTTTTGAAAACCCAATCTTACTTTTTTAAAATTTGATTTGAATAAATTTTTTATTTTTAGTAAATGTCTCTAATTTTTTGTTTCATACTTTGTAATTACTTTCTAAACTCTCTTCAATTCTTATTTTGTTTTTTTACTGTTCTTCTTGTATTTATGATTTGATTGTTTTAAAAAGCTTCAAATTCTAGTTCTATTATTTTGTTGTTTCAAAATTTCATTTGCGAAACCTTTTCTTATTTTATTATTTGATTAATTAAAAAATCTTTATTTTTGAAAACCCAATCTTAATTTTTTTTAAATTTGATTGTTAATAAATATTTCTTATTTTTTGTTTCATACTTTGTTTCACTTTTTAAACTCCCTTAAATTCTTTTTTTTTTTTGGGTGGGGGGGGGGGTGTTCTTGTTTTTTTATTTTATTTTTTATTTGATTGTTTTAAAAATCTTAAACTTTAAGTTCTATTATTTTGTTGTTTCAAAATTTCATTTAAGAATCCTTTTCTTATTGGATTTATTTATTTATTTTTAAAACCCCAATCTTACTTTTTAGATTTAATTGTTAATAAATATTTCGTATTTTTTGTTTCATACTTTGTTTTACTTTTTTAAACTCACTTAAATTGTTATTTTGCTTTTTGGATTGTTATTCTTGTTTTTTTATTTGGTTGTTTTTATAAATCTTAAACTTAAGTTCTATTTTTATTTTCAAAATTTCATTTTAGAATCGTTTTTTATTTTATTATTTGATTGATTGAAAAATCTGCATTTTTGAAAACGCTATCTTTACTTTTTGAAATTTGGTTTGGAAATATATTTTGATTGTTGATAAATATTTCTAATCTTTTAAACTCGATTTTTTTTCATACTTTGTAAATTGTATTTACTTTTTAAATTTTTTGATTGATTGTTTTAAAAATATTCAACTTTATATACCTATTATCTTGTTGTTTCAAAATTTATTTTGAAAATCCTTTCCTTATTTATTGATTAATCTGCATTTTGGAAAACCCAATATGACTTTTTAAAATTTGATTTGAAAATAAATTTTTTGATTTTTAGTAAATGTCTCTAATTTTTTGTTTCATACTTTGTAATTGCTTTTTAAAGTCTCTTCAATTTGATTTTGTTTTTTTTACTGTTCTTGTTTTTATGATATGATTGTTTTAAAAACGTTCAGATTTGAGTTCTATTATTTTGTCGTTTCAAAATTTCATTTGAGAATATTTTTTTATTTGTTTGATTTAAAAATCTATATTTTTGAAAACCCAATCTTACTTTTTAAAATTTTATTGTTAATAAATATTTCTTATTTTTTGCCTCATACTTTGTTTTAAATCTTAAACTCTTCAATTCTTATTTTGTTTTTCGGATTGTTCTTGATTGTTTTCAAAATCGTAAACTTTAAGTTCTACTATTTTGTTTTTTCAAAATTTCATTTAAGAATCCTTTTCTTGTTTGATTGATTTAAAAATATGTATTTTTGAAAACCCAGTCTTACTTTTTTAAATTTGATTTGAAAATAAAATTTTATTGTTAGTACAAATTTCTAATTTTTCGTTTCATACTTTGTACTACTTTTTAAACTCTTTTTAGTTCTTATCTTGTTTTTTTTAATTGTTTTTCTTATTCTTTTATTTGATTGTTTTAAAAACCTTCAACTTTAAGTTCTATTATTTGGTTGTTTCAAAACTTCATTTGAAAAACCTTTTCTTATTTTCTTATTTGATTCATGGGTGAAGTGTCAAAAATACACATGACCTTTTCCCTCAGGATCGCCCAGCACCACGACCTTTTAACTGGATCAAAAATACACACGACGTTATGTTTTTGGGTCGCCCAGCACCACGGCCGTTAGTCAACCGTTAATTACTGTTAGTTGACCATGGTGCTGGGCGACCCAAAAACGTAACGTCGTGTGTATTTTTGATCCAGTTGAAAGGTCGTGGTGCTGGGCGATCCTGAGGGAAAAGGTCATGTGTATTTTTGACACTTCACCCCTTGATTCATTTAAAAATCTTCATTTTTGAAAACCCAATCTTAATTTTTTAAATTTGATTTGAAAATAAATTTTGATTGTTGATAAGTAACTCTCATTTTTTTGTTTCGTTTTACCTTTTCAACTCTTTTCAGTTCTCATTTTGTTTTTCTAATTGTTCTTCTTGTTTTTCTATTTGATTGTTTTAAAAATCTTAAACTTAAAGTTCTATTATATTGTTGTTTTAAAATTTCTTTTGTGAAACCTTTTCCCGCATTTTTGAGAACCCAATCTTTCTTTTTTAAATTTCATTTGAAAATAAATTTTGATTACTTTTTAAACACTTTTTCAGTTCTTATTTTGTTTTTTTATTGGTTTTATTGTTTTAAATATCTTCAACTTTAATTTTTTTATTACTTTTATGTATTAAAAAAAAACCTCAATTTTGGAATCCGCTGTCTCATATTTTTAAAAAAATTTGATTTGAAATAAGTTTTTTATTTTTAACAAATTTTTGGAATTTATTAAATTCACACACCATTCAAACTTTCTAATTGCTTTTTAACTCTTTCAATTCTTTTCTTATTATTTTATTTATTTAAAAATCTACAATTTTGAACTCCCTATCTTACCTTTTTTATGTTTCATCTCAATTTTGAATTTCCCTCTCATTTTTTTAAGTTTAAAATTTGATTTGAAAATTCCCTTCTCATTTTATTATTATTTTTTGGTCAAATTCTCATTTTATTATTTAACTGATTAAAAAATATGCAGTTCTGAAATCCATTATTTCACTTATGACTTATCTGACTTAACAGAAATGTATGTATTTTTATCAAATTTTTGAAATTTATTAAAGTTGCGTACCATTATTTTCATTTAGTTAATTTCGACTCAAACTTTGTAATTGGTTTTTTTTTTCCTTTAAAAAAAAAATTTGGTTGAAGCTTGTTCTTGTTCTATTATTTGATAAAAATCTGCACCACTATTATACTAAATTTGATTTTAAATTAAATTTTTTCAATTTATTAAATGTAAATTGAATTTTCAAAGATCAATTATTTTCATTTAGTTAACTTTCGACTCAAACTTTGTAATTACTTTTTTTTTTCAAAAAAAATTTGATTGAAGCTTGTTCTTGTTCTATTATTTGATAAAATTCTGCACCACTATTATACTAAATTTGATTTAAATTAAGTTTTTTCAATTTATTAAATGTACATTGAATTATCAAAGATCAAAATTATTTTCATTTAATTAACTTCGACTCAAACTCTGTAATTATTATTTTTTTCTAAAATTTGATTGAAGCTTGTTCTTGTTCTATTATTTGATTGATAAAAATCTGTACTACTATTATACTAAATTTGATTTTAAATTATATTTTTTAAATTTATTAAATGTATATTCCATATTTATAACTTACCAAAATTGTGTTTTGTCATTTTGTGGCCCTCATCATTTGATGAACATTTATATATAACTTCCCAGTTCCTGTTTAGTAGTTCAAAGATATGAAAGAACAATAGGTCACCCCAAGAAGAATGCTCCAAGGTACGCCCCTTACCTTTGCATTACTACTTATTAGAGGATGATGCGGCAGAAGAATGGAACAATGGAGGTTATGAATTTGATATCTATTGTACTAATTTTGTCAAAAACCTCCATTTTAATTTATAATTCTGTTCATTTAATTTTGGGTTTTGTTCATTTATAATTTTTGTTAATTTTGTATGGACTGTGAATGTTCTCACGCTTGTTTATTGTGATTGAATTTGAATTTTGTGTTTGTTTGCTTGAAAAGCTTGGATGTTTTTTAGGGAGATTTTGTATTGCCTTCCCAATCAAGGCCTTTCCTTTTCCTAGTTTTGTAGGGACTATAATTTATCTCAAATTGTTGTGCTTGTTTATTGTGATTGATTGTTTTGTTTCTATGCTTAAAAGCTTGTGTGCTTTCAATGGGGATTTTGTGATTTTTTCCTATTGCTATTGCTGTTTGTAGACTTGTTTGTTGGTTCTTGTTTCCTAGTTTTGTACGGGTTGTGATTGTTCTCAAATTGTTGCACTTTTGTTTGCCTCCTTGAAAAGCTTGGATCCTTTCAAGGAGGATTTTGTGTTTGGCATTGTTTGTTGGTTATTGTTTCCCTAGTTTTTTATAGATTGTGATTGTTCTCAAATTTTGTGCCTTGGTTTGTCTGTTTGAAAAGCCTGGAGGCTTTCAAGGAGGATTTTGCGTTTGACGTTGTTTGTTAGCTGTTGTTACCCTAGTTTTCCATGGGTTGTGATTGTTCTCAAATTGTTGTGTTTGTTCTCAAATTTTGTGCCTTGGTTTGGTTTGGCTACTTGAAAAGTTTAGAGGCTTTCAAGGAGGATTTTGTGTGTGGCATTTTGTTGGTCGTTGTTTCCTTAGTTTAAGGCTGTGATTATTCTCAAATTGTTGTGCTTTTATTTGTCTACTTGAAAAGCTTTTCGAAGCTTTCAAGGAGAAGTTTTTGTTAGGTGCTATTTGCTAATTGCTTCTTCTTCTTCTTCTTCTTCTTTTTTTCCTAGTTTTCTATGGTTGGTGATCTTAAATCATTCTACTTTTGTGTGTCTGCTTGAAATGCTTGGTTCCTTTTTTTTTTCTTGCTAAAAATTTGGGTGTGCTTAAGGGGATGGATTTTCTGGTTCCTTAGAAAATAAGAATATGACAGGTAGCCCCTATTATCAAGAATTATAATGTTTCCTTTCTTTTATCCCATGTGATTTGATTCGGCCTTAATTCTATCCTCCTTAATGTAATTAATTGGTTGTTTTGTTTTTTTTCCGTTTTTCTAACTTTTTATTGGTTGTGATTGTTCTCAAATTGTTGTGCTTTTGTTTGTTTGCTTGAAAAGCATTGGAGACTTTGAAAGGGGATTTTATGTTCGACGCTTTTTTGGTTGTTGTTTCCCAAATTTTGCATGGGCTGTGATTATTCTCAAAGCTTGTTCATTGTGATTGATTTTTGTTGTTTCTATGGGATTTTGTGATTTTTTCCTATTGCTATTGCTGTTTCTAGACTTGTTTGTTGGATGTTGTTTCCTAGTTTTGTATGGGTTGCGATTGTTCTTAAATTGTTACATTTTTGTTTGGTTGCTTGAAAAGCTTGGATCCTTTCAAGGAGGATCCTGTGTTTAGTGATTTTGTTGCTTGTTGTTTCCCTAGTTTTGCATGGGTTGTGATTGTTCTCAAATTGTTGCGCTTGTTTATTGTGATTGATTTTTTTGTATTTATGCTTGAAAAGCTTGAGTGCTTTCAATGGTGATTTTTTGTCTTTCCTATTGTTATTGCTCTTTCTAAACTTGGTTGCTAGATGTTGTTTCCTAGTTTTGTATGGGTTGTGATTGTTCTCAAATTGTTGCACTTTTGTTTTTCTTCTTGAAAAGCTTGGACCCTTTCAAGGAGGATGTGGTGTGTTTGTTGTTGTTTGTGTGTTGTTTTTTTTCCCTAGTTTTGTGTAGGCCGTGATTATTCTCAAGTTTTTGTTTCTTGGTTTGTCTAGTTGAAAAGCTTCGAGACTTTCATGGAAGATTTTGCGTTGGTTGTGTTGGTTGTTGTTACCCTAGTTTTGCAAGTGCTGTGATTATTATCAAATTTTTGTGCTTTGGGTTGTCTTCTTGAAAAGCTTGGAGGTTTTCAAGGAGGATTTTGTGTTTGGTGTTTTGTTGGTTGGTGTTTCCCTTGTTTTGTTTGGATTGTGATTGTTCTCAAATTGTTGTGCGTTGGTTTTTCTACATGAAAAGCTTGGAGGCTTTGAAGGAGTTCAAAGGATTTTGTGTTTGGTGTTTTATTGGTTGTTTACTTAACTTTGTATGAGCTGTGATTGTTCTCAAATTGTTGTGCTTCTTTTGTTTGCATCAAAAGAGGCTTTCGAGGAGGTTTTTATGTTTGGCGTTGTTTGTTGGTTGTTTCCCTAGTTTTGTATGGGTTGTGATTGTTCTCAAATTGTTGTGCTTGGTTTTGTTTGCCTAAAAAGCTGGGAGTATTTTGTGTTTGGCGTTTTTGTTGGTTGTTGTTTGCTTTGTTTTGAATAGTTTGGGGTCTTTCAAGGAGGATTTTGTGTTTGGTATTGTTTATTAATTCCTTTTTTCTTATTTTCTATGTTGATTGTTCTCAAATCCAATTTGTGTGTGCTTGCAAAGCTTGGATCCTTTTTGTTTGTTTTCTTTCCAATATGCCAAATTTTGAGTCTAAAAGTTTAGGAATAAGACTAAGATAAGTAAACTATTAAACTAGTTGAGTCAGAAGTCCTAAGCAGATCATGAGGAAAAAGTTAAAATAATTATAAAAATTATTTTCGGACCTTGAAAATTAAGGGAAAAGCTTATCAATGATGATAAGCTATTTCAAATAAAAAGGATAAGATTTATGAGTAGGTGAAGAGGAACATAATTTTTAAATATGTTAGTATGAGAATGAGCAATGATCCATCTCTATATGAATTTCAAAATTATAGAATTCAACATTTGCCTGAACTCAAAAAGAAGGCATACAAAAAATGATTTTGGTGGAGTTAAAGTAACAGAAAGGTCTATAGGTAGTAACTCTTTCTCTCATATTGTGCAATTGTTTTGCATGTTTGTGTGTGCCATCAATTATATTCGTTCCATGAATATATGAGAGAAAGAGTTATATATAAATGTTCATATTGTGGTGATTTGATTATTAGACTATGTTCTGAGGCTGTAAGTCCTAGTGTGCATTCAACTTGGTTATTGGACTTTGTCCTAAGGCTGTAAGTCCCAATATGCATTTTGCGTGATTATTGGACTGTATATCCTTGGGCTGTAAAATTTGATGTGCAAAATATGTAAATATTGGGCTGTGTGTTTCCATAATAAATGATGATTGTGCTGCATAATGAATGCTAGCTGATGGTTTGTTTTGCATGCTTTATGAACAAGCATATTTTATGATGGTCTATTGTTACCGGGATTCTCAAGAATCTTACCTCTTTTCTTGAAATGACATACAGTAAAGGGAAGCAGCTCAAAAGGCAAAGACATGGTCATAACTGACACGTGAGAAAGGAAGAAGCTTGAATAGCTTTATTTTTTTGTTGGTATTTTGTATAATCTTTTCTCTTATACTTAGGCTTTTAATTAGCTTTATATGGTTAATGTTGTTGTATATATACATATGAATGAAGATGCACTTAGTAGTGGTATCAATACACATAGTAGTGGTATCACTACACAAAGTAGTAATATCATTATCATCATTATGCTTAATTAACGATACAATGATGAGCATATGTATGAATTGAGTCCATAATTTGACAAACGATTAAGCATAAAGAAGAGCGATGGATTAAACGTGATATTAGAAAGGAACTCTAATACTATCAAGTCTAACGAATATGGGTTTTTAATGAAGAATTTGAACAACTGATAAATTGTTTTAGGAAGTTTTAAATATTTTATAAAAGCATATTTGAGTTTATATTATTAATCTGTTTCTTTTGATTAAGCAGTTTGTAACTCTTGCTTTCGCTCCTTCATTTTTTATCTCTATTTCTTTTTTCTTACTAGTTACTTATAATTAATTAGTAATCCCAAATGTCATCCAATAATAAGGCAAATGTCTTTTGTTTTAGGGCTCTATATATCTTTACTGCTTTTTTATCATTATTATTACTACATTCCAAATGTCTCCCCTGATTTAGGGGCAGAGTTAGAGTTTGAAATTTAGGTGAAATTTATAAAATAGAACCCAGTGTTCATGAAATTACATTTCAGCCCTATAAATATTTCAATCTTTGTATTTTAGTCCTTTTATGAAACTTTTAGTAGGGACTAAAGTGAAAACATTAAAATTTTTTAAGGATAAATTTTTTTTTAAACCTCTAGGTTCAATTCCGTAATTTTAGGAGGTCACCCTTAGCCCCCTAATTCCGCCCCAACCCCGATCCCAACTGATTTTCTATTATTATCCATTATACTAGATTCCAAGTTGGGCTCTTTTGACACTGATCTAGCCATATTTTTACATGATTTTTTGGTAATTAAATGGGGATTTTTAATGTGTTTTCTCATAGTTGTTGAGCTTTAAATATATTTTTTGTGATAAATTGATATTTAGAGTAAATATGTTAAATTAGGGTTAAAAAGGGTAAAATTGTCAAGAAAATGTAATTACTCTTAATTATTGATTTTTCTGAGAATATTTGATGTTAGACTAATCATTTTATTTGTGGATGGCTGAAAAGATTAAATCAAAATTTAAAATGAAAGTTTTAATTCAAGTTTTTAAGTTTTCAATTTGGTCCCTACTCCAAACTTTTCAAAATTTTCACTTAGATCCCTGTTTGCCTAAGCTGTGCGTTTTGACCAATGGATAATTCTTTTCGATTCATTAAACATTGCAGATGCAAGAGACGTAGCTGACAGAAAATGTGAACAGAATCAGCACAATATCAGAAACGGAGATATAGGAATTAAAACAGAATTTGCAAATAAAGAGGCGGGAATCACGCAAGAATCAAGAGCTGAATGAGAATATATCAAAGCAGCGCCGCTAGCTTCTGGGAGACGCTCAGATCATCGACCTTCTTTCTTCTTCGTTCACCATCACTTCACCGTCGCCGGTGACCTCCACAGCCACCTCCCAATCGCTGGCGACCCTCTTCCCCCTCACCACTTCCATCATCTTCAACCACCAGCGCCCCCATTCACGACCTCCAGACCGACAACCACACATCTCCAGTCCTCCATTCCTTCGATTTCACCCCACCATCATCTTCATCTCTTTTCCATTACCACACACCACCATCGACCCCATCTTCCATTCACCTCCACCATCGCTTTCATGGCCTTAGGATTCAAGCTTGCTGGAGTAGAATCTCAAATCATGTGTGGCTGAGCATTCCCTCTTTCTTGGTGGTGGAGATTTGCGCTTGAGTTCCAAAGCTTCAAAGGGGAGTTAATTTTTTCATTCTATTAGTCTAGATTTATACTTTTAGGTTGCCTAGTTTTAGGGTTCATTGTGTATAAATTCTGGAATTGAGATTAATGTTTATTGTCTTTGTTAGATTTATAATTGTGATTGATTTTGGATTTTGCAATGTGAAGATTATATTTGCTTTAATTTCTTGTGGTTGCAATGAGATTAAATTAATTAGCGTGTTATCGTCTAATTAATGTAGTTGATTTGTGCCCTTTGAGGGGCTGTTATGTACTCAATTTTAAGAAGACTCATGGTGCATTATTCCAATTTTAATCGCACATCAAGTGGTTTTTAACAATTTCTCAAGAGATAGTGGTTAGTTATGTTTGTAGGAGCTACTATTAATTGAGAATATTAGACTCAAGTGTTATCTTGGGGTTTTTTCTTAAAGACTTGATGAATTTTAATTCCCATAATCTTTTATGAGCAAGGATAGTCATTTCTTCATCACCAAGAACATCCATAATTCATAATTCATTTTCATACTCCATTTCATTTTATTAAAAATACCAAAAATAATAGTTTAGCATTTAATTAGATTGCAATCTTATTTTAATTTATCAACTAAAAAAGTCCAAAACCAATTTCCCCTTGTTTTGATTGCAATTGCATGTCATTTAGATTACTTAGGACTCAATAAAAGGCTCCTCGAGAGAGAGAACAATCCTAGGTTTGGCTATACGCAATCCTTGGTTAATTTTTTATTGTGGACCCCAAGGCTAAAGACAAAAGGCCCTTATCAAATGGCGCCGTTGCCGGGGAGCTAAGTAATTGGCTTCCTAGGTAATCTAATTGTCAAATTCACTTTTGACAAGGGGTTTCTTGTGTGAAGCTTGTTAGTTTTGCATTTTTGATTTTTCATTGCATATATTTTTGGATTTTTGCATTTAGGTAATTTGCATAACATTCATTGCATTATTGCATTGTTTTAACTTGGTAGCTTCTGTGTGGTGTGTTTGCATTAAATTTGATATGATGTTGAGCTTAATTGTTTAAATTCACCATGTCTCCAAGTTAATTCATAGCATACTTGCATTTTTATTTTATTTTATTTTTGAATTTTTCCCTTTTGCATTTGCATTTGTATTTTCTTAAATTCATTTTCTTAGTTTTTTATAGCTTATAGTTAGATAGCTAGTTATCTTGTGATTCATTGGGAATTAATTTTTTTGAACTTTCATGGCTTGGTTTAATGGTGTTCAAGATTCACTCTCCAATCCCATTCTTTTGTAGGAGATTCAACCAGAAGGGAAGAGTCTATCTCTCAAAGCATCGATTCCATTCAACAAACAATATGGGCTCTTCAAGCTAACTTGGGAATTCAAGATGAGAATCCAATTGGTCAAGAATATCGTGGTCCATTCCACCACCCATACCATGAACCTTACCACCAACCTCCATTTCAACCAAACCACCCACCACACCTACCCTATAGATCACACTATGAGCCTTCTCATAATCCTCCACCTTACAACCGCATGCCATACCATGAACCCCCTCCTTCATTCCATCCCACTTTCCGATCATGTCATCCATCTCATGAATTCCTAAACCCATTTGAGCCACCTTCTGAACCTCATTCTCAACCATATCTGCCAAACAGAAAACCTACCCTTCGTGAAGTCCTTAGAAAATTGCAGAATCAAGTGAATCAGACTGTAGATGAGGAGCGGTCACGCAAGGCCAATTTTGACCACCAAATGGACTCTATAATGAGATGAATGGAACATCAAGAGAAAGAGAATGAGAGAATGGAAAAGGAAATTGAGCGTCTCACTCAGAAATCACAAGTGTTGAAGACTAATTTCCACGAAAATCCTCTTCCCATGTTCACACATACACAAGAAGTGGAGCAACTAGAAGCAATGAGAAGTTGGAGAAAGCAATGGAGCGGCCTGCACAAGAGTTTTCAATGCCCCATACCCTACAAGAGACTTGCCCACCACATACACTTCCATATGAGCCACCCACTCCACTATGCCAGGAACATCCATCACAACCCTCCACTCCTCAACCTTCCAGACTTGATGCCTTCCTTACCTTGCCATATATGGACGCTCAAACCCTTACCTTAAGAAGAATGTATGACCAAGTAAAGGTTCGGCATCAATTTTTATTCAATCTCAAAGAGGCTCTTCCTCGTGGCTTTTCTGAGGAAATGGAGGGCATTGAAAAATTCATTAAGGATTTTGTTCACCATGTGCTGTGGATAAAAACCGAAGGAGAAGAAGGAGCTCCATGGTCATGTACCTCCAATAATGATGGGAAAACCGAAGAGCAACACCTAAATGCCACTTCACAAGTGGAAATTTCCAATGCTTCGGTACCTATTCCCACACAAGCACAAGAAGTGAAGCAAGTACAAAAGAGCATTGAAGAGTCTTCTCTACCATTTGGTAATGATCCTATCTTAATCGAAGTAGACTCTCCTACTACTTTAATTAGTGAAGCAATTCATGATTTGAGTGATGATGAGGAGGATGAGGAAATTATTGTTGAATCCCCTCAAATGTTTGAAAATGTAATTGCTCAAACCATTAGCTCTAATAGTAGTGATTCGATTGTACTTGTTGATGATTGTGCTCCTACTTCTTTAGGTGATGCTTTAACTGTTGAAAATGCTTCTCTTCATAGTACTAGGGATGTTTGTGATGAACTAACTGAAACATTTTCATGTTCTTGTGCGGAATATCGAATATGTGTAGACTGTTATCATGAAAAATGCCACTTGTTGATTTTCAAAAGAAAACATTTAGTGGAGTGGTTGATTCCATCCTTGATCATAATGCACCCTTTAGTACTATTGATGATAGTAAGCATGTTAATTGTGAAAAGGTTGGATCTTGCATGGATGATAATGTGATTGATTTGAGTGAGAAAGACCATAGCCTTGAAAAAGATATTTCTCTTGATTCCAATGAATTGCATGATAGTTTCATAAGGGAAAATTCGTTTTCTTTGATTGATGATATTACAAATGAAAACGAATCTTTCCATATGATTCTTTCTTGTGATTTGCCACCCGATATAGACAAAGAAAATGATTCTTTTGAAAATTCAAAAGTTTTGGGTGGTAACAATTTGAAAAATTCTCTTTCTTCTTCCACTCTTTTGCCTTCCATCTCTTGTGATTGCAATGAAGATGTGGTGTGCCCCAACACCAAGTTGGATTCCGCACCTTCCCTTTTGCAAACACAAGAGAATCTTCAAAATAGAACTGCTTGTTTGACTCCTACTGATGGGAGTAGCATTGATTTCCTTGGATGTGATAGTTACTTGGAGAGTTGGATTCCTAAAGTATCTTTTTTTTTTTAATACAAGGCGAGGGGAGGGGGATTCGAACATGGGACCTGAGAGGATTCCTAAAGTATCTTTAATTCACTTGAAATCTCTCCATGTTTCTATTTTTGGATGGGATATTGTTGGTTGCTTGTCATCTTTACAGGCACATTCTTGGAAAGGTCATCGATGGAACCAACATCCACCGTACATTCTTGGACCTCTTCCAATTGATCTTGAGCCACCTCTACTAAGGAAAATCAATGCGGGAGAAGAATTTTTCAAAGACAAATGCGTGATTCTCATCCGGGATGAGAACTTCTTCTTTAAGCGACTCAAGATACCCTAACCCAGGTTGTCTCTTTCCTCACTTATTTTCTTCCTAATTCATATGATTTTTTGGGCTTAATTGTTGTGTGAGGAAGATAAGTGTGGGGGAGGAACACAATTTAGTAGAAAAGTAGACGTAATTTAATTTAGTAAGCAGAATAAGAACCCCCTATGTATGCTTTGGATCATTTTGGCCACTAACCTACTTAATTACTATTGTCCATTGAATTTCAACTTGTTTATCATTCACTTTAGAGTGATTCTTCACATTGAGGACAATGTGTGGATTAAGTGTGGGGGAGGGGAATACATTTTGAATCCCAATTAATTAGAATTGGTTGTTTTTAAATGAGAAATGCCTAAAACTACAAAATTTTTCAAGAATGACTTACTCTAATGCACGCCCTAAGTGGTAAAGGGTCACATTTGCCACTTTAGAAGTGTATAATTTTTGGGAAATTTTTTATGCTTTCATGAGATCTAGTGTTTTGGCAACTTTAGAAAACCATGTCTTGTTTTTCAAGTGAATGGGAAGAGAAATGAACCCACAATTGGATTTTTGCTTACTCCTTATTTTGAAAATGAGATGTTTATAAATCATTAGTGTATTTAATAGTTGAGCATTGTTTGAACTTATTGCAATGTTTTGATTGGTTGTGTTTGGTAAGGTTAGCACTTGGAATAGTTAAGCAGATGTTTTGTAGTTAGCTTACTATACAATTGATTTTGTTGGAATGAGCATTGGAGAAAAACCTTGTTGGAAGGATATTTGAGCCTTAAATTCTTTTCATGTGTGAATGTTCACTTAGTTTTTCACCTTCTAGAACTTGTTTCAACTCTTTTTCGAAACAGTATTTGCGTTATTGTGATGAAAATGAAAGAGGCATTCAATTCTAAACCATTTTTATCCAAACACAAGCCTACATTCTTCTACCCTTTGCTTACCTCCTTTGAGCCTTTCTTACGTTATATGCATGTCATTATTCATAATGTTCATAGTATTCTAAAAAAAAAATCAAAAGAGAATTGGCAATAAAAAAAATTGAAATGCCATGTGTTAGTTCTCTTATGGTTTTGATGATTGCCAACAATTGTAAACAAAGAATGAGGATTTGCTCTTAAAGGTTGAAAATTCTGAGTAAGAGCAAACCTCGAGGTTTGGCCTTGCAAATAAAGTCTCAAGGTTCAGCACTTAATCATTCAAAAACTTGGTTTCACAAATTTATGTGAAACCTCGAGGTTTGTGGCAAAACCTCCAGGTTTGTGGTTTGGCGCCTAACTGAAATTTTTGTAAAACAATGTGAAACCTCGGGTATCTTGAGAAACCTCCAGGTTTCTTCATCCAGAGAGTAACTGGTTTTCATTGAACATGAAAACCTCGAGGTTCACTTTGAAACCTCGAGGTTTGGTGTTTTGACTAAAACTTGAATCTTTTGAAAAATACTTAAAACCTCGAGTATTACTTTAAACCTCCAGTATTCTGTCATACAGAGAGCAAACAGGTTTTCACATGAATGAAAACCTCGAGGTTCATTCCAAAACCTCGAGGTTGTGTCCCTGGAACAAAGCTTTGGCTTTTCAATATTTTAGCAAAACCTCGAGTATTGATGAGAACCTCGAGATTTGTGGGTTCCAGGGAGGAAATGAATTTTTCATAAAGATATAAACCTCCAGGTTTGATTTCATCAAGTTTTTCCATAAGGTTTCTTTACAAAGGAAACCTCGAGGTTCACTAAGAAACCTCGAGGTTATGTATCTCAGAAACAGAAAATACTTTCTGCATTCAAGCAAACCTCGAGGTTCGTGGAACAAACCTCCAGGTTTCTAGTCATTGCTGGAAATTCAAAATTGACAAAAGTGTTATGCCTTCTCGTTTGATCTCAATGCTTTACATGATTAATCTATAATGATTTTAGATATGTTTAATCATCTTTTTAGTGAGTTTCAGACAGATTAAAGAAGGATTATTTAAGGATTAGAGCAAAAGCAAAAAGTGTGTCAGAACATTAAATGCTCAACCCAGAAACTTGCTTCCTTTTGGTTAATCCACTTGTACACGGCTGTAAAAGATTAAAAAGAAGATTTCTACAACAAGTAACAACCTCTCTAACGGATTTATTGCCTGAGAGTCAACTCTGAACCAAAGGCCAGCTGGATTATGCAGAAACAAGGAGAGAGAAGATTTTCAAGGTGGAACCAATCCTCAGCTGAAGTCTCCCAACGGTTCAATCCAAGTTGCAACGGTCATTTAATGATCTCTATGCATAAATAGAGCTTTTATTGCTTATTGATCATTGATTGTAAAGAAACACAAGTCAGGTGACTTGGTGGTTGGGATATTTGATTACAACTTGTAGGGGGAAGTGAGTTCTAGAGAGAGAACTACTCTTGAGTGCAGAGTGTGTAATCAAGTTGAAAGAGTTAGTGGATTGAAAATCCCAAGTGAGGCTTGGGGACTGGACGTAGGTCAAGGATAAGACCGAACCAGTATAAATCTTGGTGTCTCAGCTTTTCTTCCCTTCACCTCTGTTCAACTCTGTTTTTACTTGCTCAAAACAGAGCAATAGCTAAAAATTTTTGAGTATACTCAATTCACCCCCCCTCTTGGGTATACAGCTCCATTTACACCATGTATGTGAAAAGAAAAAAAGAAAAGAGAAAAAAGAAGGAAAAAAGAAGAAGAAGAAGAAGAAGTATTTGGTAGATAAAAATAAAAGCAGAAGAAATATCAAGAAGGCATTTGTTCATGATTTTCAAAAGAATTGGCAAAAGTTTGTAAAGTTATTTAGATGCTATGAACTTGCTCGTTAACTTTGACTTGCATATCAACTATTCATTTTCTAATTAATTCATTCCATCTAGCCTTCATCCAACATTACAAGCCTTAAAAGTCCTCTTGATTCATTTCATTAATTTCTATTAATAGTGGAGATGTTAGAGTTGTTACAAGCCTATGGGTAAGGTGTTGATTAAGTGAGCTAGAGTGAAATTATCCCAATCAATAAGGTGAGATGAGTGAAACACTAATACCATGAGAGTTCTCTTGTGCTTCATTCTAATATTTTGGGTTGTGTAGTCGACTAATTCCTTTACATCACTTGACTATCACTGGTGTTGGCTTGAAGAATTTGATTAATTAATTCATTTTTTTAAAATTATGAAATTGCTCATCTTTCAAATGCATTAGTGATTTGAACTTGGAATTTGGTACTCAATTGCCTTTGTTCAAGAGTACAAAGGTCTAAGTGTGGGGGAATTGATCTAACCATATTTTTACATGATTTTTTGGTAATTAAATGGGGATTTTTAATGTGTTTTCTCATAGTTATTGAGCTTTAAATATATTTCTTGTGATAAATTGATATTAAGAGTAAATATGTTAAATTAGGGCTAAAAAGGGCAAAATTGTCAAGAAAATGTAATTACTCTTAATCATCGATTTTTCTGAGAATATTTGATGTTAGACTAATTATTTTATTTGTGGATGGCTGAAAAAATTAAATCAAAATTTAAAATGAAAGTTTTAATTCAAGTTTTTAAGTTTTCAATTTGGTCCCTACTCCAAACTTTTCAAAATTTGCACTTAGATCCCTATTTGCCTAAGCTGTGCGTTTTGACCAATGGATAATTCTTTTCAATTCATTAAATATTGCAGAGACTTAGCTGACAGAAAATGCAAACACAATCAGCGCAATATTAGAAACGGCGATATAGGAATTAAAACAGAATCTGCAAATAAAGAGGCGGGAATCACGCAAGAATCAAGAGCTGAGGGAGAATATATCAAAGCAGCGCTGCTAGCTTCTGGGAGACGCTCAGATCATCGACCTTCTTTCTTCTTCGTTCACCATCACTTCACCGTCGCCGGTGACCTCCACAGCCACCTCCCAATCACCGGCGACCCTCTTCCCCCTCACCACTTCCATCATCTCCAACCACCAGCGCCCCCATTCACGACCTCCAGACCGACAACCACACATCTCCAGTCCTCCATTCCTTTGATTTCACCCCACCATCATCTTCATCTCTTTTCCATTACCACACACCACCATCGACCCCATCTTCCATTCACCTTCACCATCGCTTTCATGGCCTTAGGATTCAAGCTTGTTAGAGTAGAATCTCAAATCATGTGTGGCTGAGCATTCCCTCTTTCTTGGTGGTGGAGATTTGCGCTTGAGCTCCAAAGCTTCAAAGGGGAGTTAATTTGTTCATTCTATTAGTCTAGATTTATACATTTAGGTTGCCTAGTTTTAGGGATCATTGTATATAAATTCTGGAATTGAGATTAATGTTTATTGTCTTTGTTAGATTGATAATTGTGATTGATTTTGGATTTTGCAATATGAAGATTATATTTGCTTTAATTTCTTGTGGTTGCAATGAGATTAAATTAATTAGCGTGTTATCGTCTAATTAATGTAGTTGATTTGTGCCCTTTGAGGGGCTGTTATGTACTCAATTTTAAGAAGACTCATGGTGCATTATTCCAATTTTAATTGCTCATCAAGTGGTTTTTAACAATTTCTCAAGAGATAGTGGTTAGTTATGTTTGTAGGAGCTACTATTAATTGAGAATATTGGACTCAAGTGTTATCTTGGGGTTTTTTCTTAAAGACTTGATGAATTTTAATTCCCATAATCTTTTATGAGCAAGGATAGTCATTTCTTCATCACCAAGAACATCCATAATTCATAATTCATTTTCATACTCCATTTCATTTTATTAAAAATACCAAAAATAATAGTTTAGCATTTAATTAGATTGCAATCTTATTTTAATTTATCAACTAAAAAAATCCAAAACCAATTTCCCCTTGTTTTGATTGCAATTGCATGTCATTTAGATTACTTAGGACTCAATAAAAGGCTCCTCGAGAGAGAGAATGATCCTAGGTTTGCCTATACGCAATCCTTGGTAAATTTTTGATTGTGGACCCCAAGGCTAAAGAGAAAAAGGCCCTCATCAAATGGCGCTGTTGCCGGGGAGCTAAGTAATTGGCTTCCTAGGTAATCTAATTGTCAAATTCACTTTTGACAAGGGGTTTCTCGTGTGAAGCTTGTTAGTTTTGCATTTTTGATTTTTCATTGCATATATTTTTGGATTTTTGCATTTAGGTAATTTGCATAACATTCATTGCATTATTGCATTGTTTTAACTTGGTAGCTTCTGTGTGGTGTGTTTGCATTAAATTTGATATGATGTTGAGCTTAATTGTAGAAATTCACCATGTCTCCAAGTTAATTCATAGCATACTTGCATTTTTATTTTTTTTTATTTTTGAATTTTTCCCTTTTGCATTTGCATTTGTATTTTCTTAAATGCATTTTCTTAGTTTTTTATAGCTTATAGTTAGATAGCTAGTTATCTTGTGATTCATTGGGAATTAATTTTTTTGAACTTTCATGGCTTGGTTTAATGGTGTTCAAGATTCACTCTCCCAATCCCATTCTTTTGTAGGAGATTCAACCAAAAGGGAAGAGTCTATCTCTCAAAGCATCGATTCCATTCAACAAACAATACGGGCTCTTCAAGCTAACTTGGGAATTCAAGAAGAGAATCCAATTGGTCAAGAATATCGTGGTCCATTCCACCACCCATACCATGAACCTTACCACCAACCTCCATTTCAACCAAACCACCCACCACACCTACCCTATAGATCACACTATGAGCCTTCTCATAATCCTCCACCTTACAACCGCATGCCATACCATGAACCCCCTCCTTCATTCCATCCCACTTTCCGATCATGTCATCCATCTCATGAATTCCTAAACCCATTTGAGCCACCTTCTGAACCTCATTCTCAACCATATTTGCCAAACAGAAAACCTACCATTCGTGAAGTCCTTAGAAAATTGCATAATCAAGTGAATCAGACTGTAGATGAGGAGCGGTCACGCAAGGCCAATTTTGACCATCAAATGGACTCTATAATTGTTAGTTCTCAATGTGTTTTGATGATGATTGAGCAATTGGAAAGCCTTGAAAACCAAAAAGATAAGTTTTATATTGCAAAAATCAGTTTTCCTTTGCTGTCAGAGGAAAACTCGAGTTTTGAGTGTCAAAACTCGAGTTTTAGTCTGTAGCAAAAGGCATAACTGCCAGTTTTAAGCATCACCGCAGGTTTTGAACTATATCTGTTTTGTGAATAGTTCAAAACTCGAGTTTTGGCATGGCAGAGAGGTTTCCAAATTTCCAAAGTTTTTCAAGTCTCAAAACCTCTAGTTTTCCATGATCACCGCCAGTTTTGAACTTGCTATATTTTGAAAGAAAGTTCAAAACTCGAGTTTTGGGAACCAAAACTCGAGTTTTGGAGAGACAGAGAGCAAATGAGTTTGCATCAGTTCATCACCGCCAGTTTTCAACTATTCTTGTATTTTGCAAAGTTTTCATATTTTATGAAAACTCGAGTTTTGAGAACCAAAACTTGAGTTTTGCCAAGGCAGAGAGCAACCAAATTTTCCAAAGTGCAAAACTGCCAGTTATGAACCAACACCTCCAGTTTTGATGTTTTGAACTAAGTTATGTTTTCACATAAATAGTTCAAAACTCGAGTTTTGAGAAGCAAAACTCGAGTTTTGGGCAACCCGAGAGGTTCAACATTTCCAAACTCTGAAAACCGCCAGTTTTGTTTTGAAAACTGCCAGTTATGAAGTATGAACAGTTCAAAACTCCAGTTTTGATTATCAAAACTCGAGTTTTGGTCCTTTGACAGAAAAACGCTGTTTTGTTCAGAACTTGCCAAATCTGATTCATTCTTCCTCGTTTAAGTTACCCATTGATCTTATATGTTATATCTATCATTTATCATTGTAACCGAACTGTTTTAACGAGTTTGTTCAGAGATTAAAGAAAGCTCTTGAATTTAATTGAGAATCAAATGAAGATTCATTTTGTGCAACTTGCAATATTTTAAAGACAGCCTGGCAAGACGGACAGCCATTTCTCAATGCAGTCATTTAATGCCTCCACCAATTAAGGCTGAACATCATTATTCTTTAGACAAGACCACATGGGAAGAGCCAAAATTCAAATATTCAAATCTGCAAAAATCTCCCAACAGCTATATTCAAACAGCAAGTAGTTTTAGCAGATAGATTTATTATGCAACACCCATAACGGCTATATTTTCGAATGGGTAAAAGCTCCAACGGATCTATAACGTTCACAAGCTTCAAATCACTATAAATGACTGAAGATTTGAAGCTGGACAGACAGAGAAGACAGACACAGCAAGCCTACTCGAAAATATCATCTATTTCTCTGTATAGTCATTTGATTGTATCTTTGATACATCAAGCTTCAGTGTGTATCATTATCTACTCTTAGAGAGAGTCTATTTCACTGTATATCATTCATTGTAATAATCTCAAGTCAGGTGACTTGGAGATTGGGAAAATCGGAGTATAACTTGTAAGGGGGAGTGTGTCCTAGGTCGGGAACATCCTTCATTTACAGAGTGTGTATCTGTTGTATACAATTACAACTTGTAAGGGGGAGTGAGTCCTAGGTAGGGAGCATCCTTCGTTTACATAGGGTGTAATTGTTCTTGAGTGATAGTGGAAAATCCCAGAGGTACTGGGGACTGGACGTAGCTCAAGGAATTAGACCGAACCAGTATAAATCATCTGTGTCAAGCTCTTCTACTCTATCTCCACTTTGCCTTGACTTTATCTGTTGTATGGGTGAATCAAAAAGAATTTTGAAATCCCCAATTCACCCTCCCTCTTGGTGATTTCCTTCACTTTCAATAATGAGACAAATGGAACATCAAGAGAAAGAGAATGAGAGAATGGAAAAGGAAATTGAGCGTCTCACTCAGAAATCACAAGTGTTGAAGACTAATTTCCACGAAAATCCTCTTCCCATGTTCACACATACACAAGAAGTGGAGCAACTAGAAGAAAGCAATGAGAAGCTGCAGAAAGCAATGGAGCGGCCTGCACAATATCTTTTATTTCCTGTGAACACAAAGATCTGTCTTTTGAATTTAGGCATTTGTTTTATTTCTGTACTTGATATTCACACCGTATTAAGAAAATTGTAACAACCCAGGAATTTAAGAAATTTTAAAAGCCTCAATAATACGTATGTACACTTTGTTGTACCTATTTTTCCCTGAATGTGTGATTTCTTGTTGTAATGGCTCAAGAAAATAGAACAAATAAGTAAATTATTATAGCATAAGCTAATTCTGTATTTATTGTTTGTTATAGTTGAGAGTCAAGGTAAAGCTTGTGGTGTGGTGGTATGAAAATAGTCAAAGGTCTTCCTACCCTGAGTTGGAATCCTTGCTAGTCAAGGTGTGTTTTTATTTTTGTCTTAGCTCCACAAAAATTACCTGAATACCTAATGCAAAAAAAAAAAAGAAAGAAAGGAAAGAGAGAGTCAGAATGTTTTATTTTAAATACCCGTAAGGCAACGCTGAACCGGAAGGAATAAGCTTCGTGAAAATTCCCCAGAACCCTAGTCTCGACCTTGCCTCCCTTCTTGTCGTCGCCGGTGGCCTTCGTTCGTCCAGTCACCGCCGGCGTCTTTCCCTTTCCACCGCTGTCACCATCTGTCCCTTTACCTTCTTAGTGTCGCGGGAGAGAGTAGAAGCTTCAAGGGAAAAGATGTCGCAACCTTGCGCGCTTGTTTCATTCTTTGTCGTCGTCGGGTTGTTCACCAAGAATCGTTGTTTCAGCCTTCATCCTCCGATCAATGTTCCTCTGCTGCTCTTTTCTTCTCTGTTTTGTGTCATTTTCGTGTGGGTGCTGTGGATTTATCGTTTTGGTTCCATCTTCTCGCTGTCATCGTTTTCGGGTGGTGGTTTTGGGATTGATTTCTTTTTTCTTTCGGTTTCTTTCTTTTGCTGTGGTGGTGCGTCTGAAGCAAGGAGTATTAAAAGTGTTGGATTAAATTGATTATAGAAAGAAAGGGATCTGATGTAGGTAGGCGTTATCAGCATTTTCGCTTCCTTTTCGTTGATGGTATATAATGAAGCTGATTTGTTTTATTGTGGTTGCAAATTTAAAGATTTGAGTTTAGGAATTCATTTTAGAATTCTCGGGCTGTATATGTTAGTGTCGTAGAGATATCTAGTTTGTGTTTTGAAAATTGTAGATTAGTTTATAGTTGAGATTCTCTTGTCGAACTTGACCTGGATGGCTGTGGTTTTAATAAAAGCTTGTTCTAAGAATATAAACTTGAATTCTTCTTATGGGTGTTTGATAAAATGTATAAGAGAGTGAATTAATTAGAATCTTAAGGCTTTCAGATTAAAGTTGATGTTTGAATATATTTGGGGGTAATATTATGTAGCAGTGGTGTTGCTTTGCAAGTTGATGTGAAGAATTTGGATTAAATGTGAAAATAGAAAATCTTATGCAAAGCCTCAATTGATGGATTTGTTGGGTATTAGGAGAAGGAGTGAATGATTTGGAAATCGATAAGTTGGAGGAAGCGGCGTAGTGTAAGTCTTGCAGGTGCATGAATAGTGTCCCATTGAGTTTTTTTAAAGTGATGCTTTCCTGTTATAATTTCATTTAAATGTCATTTTTCTTTAGAATCATTTTCCACAAGATAATGTTGTCAAATTATATAAAATGCTCATTGTTGCCTTTCAGTAAGTGGTATGGTGATTTTATTCAAGGTTATTAGTTCCCTAACAATTTATCGTTTATGAGTTTTATGCCAAGAGTTCGCAAGGATATTTCAAAGATTTTCTTTATTACTTGATATTAAGAAGGCATTGTATTCCTAAATGTTCTATTTCAAGTTACTATGATACGAAGAGATTTAGACATATGAAATTGGAAGGTAAATGTTTGGAAACTTTGTGAACCATCATGCTGGGGACTCTATTATGAAACATTGTTTTCTAGTTCTCCTCATTAGAGGAAAGTATTTTTACTTGTCATTGGAAAGTTGACCCCATGCATGCTTGAAATTGTTTTAAGAGGGCCGAATACAGAATGCTGGTTACTAACAGCAGTACTGTTAGTCCTTGGTGCACCATGGTGAATCTCGAGCTCGCTTGACTTACGTGGGTGTAATGCTCACGCTTGATATTCGTGGGACTTGTTCTCACGCTTGTTATTCGTGGGTTTTTACCTACGCTTGTTTTCGTGGCTTTGCCGCGCTTGGTTACTTACCTTTGTGGACTGTGTGTCCACGCTTGTTTTCGTGGCTTTGCCGCGCTTGGTTATTTACCCTCGTGGACTGTGTGTCCATGCTTATTATTCGTTCTGTACAGGTCCTACGATTGGTCCGGCTTTGAGAACTATTGTTTTAAACTGGATTTTGGCAAACGAGATGATTCAGTTCATATTTCAAATTACTTGATTTATTGGTTCTTGCACATAATTTTGCTTTCAATTATGTTCGCATGATTTGAAAACTGTATCTCATTGCTGAAATTGATTTTATCGAAGGATAAAAGTTATTTTCAACTGTTTATTTCTGTATTTATTTTATTTTTATATATGGGACGTTATTCACCGGAAAAATTTGCTTGGTTCAGATAGTAATGTTGATGTTATGCCTGCGGCCGAGCGGTGAAGAGCCCTTTGAGATCTGAAGTTGCCGGTTCACTTCTTTATATTGATCCTTAGCGATGTACGTTTTCGTTGTTCGGTCGTAATATTGCTTAAGGTTAGATGCTCCACGTAGACTATAGGCAGGGTCCCTGTCCTTATTTTGTCAGGTATGCATATATGATCATGTGGGGATGGAGCACAGCTCCAAGTATCGTTCTGTCAATTTTCCTTGCAATAAAACTCAGGAAATTCGGTTGACCACCAAAGAGAACTCTGATATAGCTCCTGCTATCTGTTTGACATTCAGGCATGTTGAGGCTTTAAGCCTAAGTTAATATCTGTGTAATTGTAGTTATGGTTTATGGCATGGTAGTGGTTGTATTGCGGGGTAGTGAGGGCGAGTTTCCCTCATTCCTCCGTCATGGTCACTCTGCTGGTTTCAGGGTGTGACAAAAATCAACAAAGACTTTTTGCCCACTATTTACAAAAACATAAACAGCTTATTTATATAATAATTTGTACGTATTTAAACACTAGAATTAGATGTGAAAATAGGCTAGGTTGAGCTAAACTTTAACTAAATAGACATGGACTGTAATCATCACTCGATTTTGCAAATAGTATTTGGTTAAGAAAATTAAGATGAACTGTTAAGAAAAGTTATAGAGTACGCATATCTCTCTTCGATTGTATTGAAATTACAAAGATATTTCCTCTAATTTTGAAACCAACGTTTAGTCTAATTTTTAAGTTACACAATATTCGATAAAATATTGTATAATATGATTTTTTTAATTAAAATTTTTGTAAAAAATTATAATTATTAAGTTTCCTAATAATCTAATTGTTTGAACTCTCCAATTTTAATAATTTTAACTATACATATGAAAATATTGAAATAATTTTTTGAAATATTATATTAAAAATAATAAATATATAATAAAATTTTAAAAAATATTGTTCAATTTGTCCCTTATTTTATTAATAAATTTTAACTCATTTTAAAAAATTACTGAATTTATATGCTTGAAATCTAAATTTATCAAATTAATCAATTTTATAATAATTAAAATTGTTTTAGAAAATTAAATTTTTGTTAACTAGGGATGTTTTAAGATAAAACATGTGATATAAAGATCAATTAATTGTTGAAAATGAAATAATTCAGAATAGACAATACAGAGTCACGTGACTTTTGATTTCAATTAAAGCTTAAGTTTATTTTGAAAATAGAAGGAAAGTTGTTATAATTAAGATAAAATAGAGGTAAGATGTGTTTAGTTTACTCTGCTAACAATTTTCTTGAACGCATTACATTTTATTTATATTTGGAAACTAAAATTCAGTTTGAGGTATTCTTTGGCAATATATAGTTTTTTTTTTTTTTTGGGGGGGGGGGGGAATAATATGGCAATATATAGTTTTGTCTCAATTATGAGATTATGCTATGAATAACATTTTCAGCGTACCTTTATCTAAAGCGTGGCACTACTTGCCACATTAATTATAGAGAAAATCCTTTAAAAATATCATATGAATTCTGAAATTTCAAAAAGATGTAGTCAATACGCAAATCATAAATCTATAACTCATGAGAAAATAGAGATTTTAAAATGTTAATTTTTTTACAAAAGCCCCTCAAATATTTTAAGAAAATAGGAAAATGCCACCCTCATCGAAGCACCACCGCCGGTCAGCAGAAATGTCCTTCTACCCTTTTCTTTTTGTTTGACTAACTAGTAATTGTGATGGTTAAGTTAGCTCACCACCCTCATTGAAGGTCTAACTTCATCTTCTCCTGGCTTCATTGTCCATCAATCTCCCAATTCATAAACAACGTTATACCTTCCACCAATAGTTGTATGGTTTTTGCACTCATCTTCTTTGTTAAGGATGTTCGCAGTTATATTGATACTTCTGAATTTGGATAATAAGGTCATTATATATCTAACTAATTTGGGTGTCAAAGATGTCACAAGTTATCGCTTTAAAACATATATTAGCAAAAAAGGAACCAATTTCACTTGTAGACTGATGACTTTCTAATTTTAATAGATTTGAGATATACTTTGATTTATTTAGGAAGTCATCAATACTAAATTAAGGAGATTTTCTTAAGATATTGCAAAGGCTATGAATTTTATCAATGGATTAGACTTTGTTTTTGTTATTTAGTTGTAATTATTGTTAATTTTGATTACCTAATCTTCTTTAGTTTTATCGATTGAGCATAATCAAATATGAATTTGAGTATTAGGATTTATCTTGAGGAAAGGAATTTTAATCAGGCTTTGAGATTAAGTAATATGGGATTAACTTACGATTTAATTTGTAATTGGGATAGACATATACCTAATAACCCCATATAATTGTTGAAGGGTGTGTTTGAATTTTGTTGCCTCTTGAGTAATTATATTAGACATAATAATTTACCTTCAAAAGAGGATTATAAGTGGACCGACAGATACTTATAGTTATTTATATTCGAGATAAACAAAACTGATATTAAAGCTAATCAAATTAGTGAAATTAAGGTTTATGAAGCTAATAAGAGATTAGTGATTCTAGATTGCTCATTTGATTATTGTGGTGGTTTGTTTATTTTAATTTTCATTTCTTTTCATTTAATTAAATTCATTTTGGGTTGTTTAACTTAAACCAAAAGTGTAAAATTAATGCTTAATTGAAGTTTGAGTACTAAGTTTTTATGGGAACAATACTTTACTCACTCTTTATTATTTGATATCTATCACATAGGCCATAAAGTTTTGACTTATCATGGACATACACTCATTTTTTCTGTGACGATTTTTGTTCAGATGGCATATCCATTTCCATATTCTCTCTTCTTGTGGGACTTAATTAGGAAGTATTAGCAACAACATTGCCTGTTCATTATTTTTTTGGGTATTGACAGGAAGACATGAAAGGAGAGGGGAACGAGTGGGGTCACCATGAACGAGTGGGCATATCCATTTCCATATTTCTGCTGTATTTTCCTGTAAATTTGCAAAGCAAATGGTGAAATAATTAATCCAACTATGCTAATTGGCATGAAAAAAAAAGCCAAACTAATTAAAATAAAAATAAAGATTAAAGATATAGCACAAAGCAAACAAAATTATTAATTAGGAAGCAGGGAATAATACACGTTTAGTGTTACATAAATCACACAATACTTGGATTGTTTTATTTTTTAGTCTAAAATTAAAGTTCAGCCACACTAAGGTCTTCAAGCCATTAAGAAAGCGGGAGAAAGAGACATGCTCATCACCGATAAGTTAGTTGATCTGCAAACTGCAATGATATCATACAGATGCTAGTAATTAGTTAAAAGCACTAATAATTATATATGAAAGTAAAAAAGATTAAATAAAATTATATATATTAAAACAACGTATTTACCTCTTACAATATCCTGGGAGTTGACATAACTTTTGAACTTTGATTGGAATTTGTGCTTGGATGTGGGGTCAATTTCAAACTGTCCCACCATTTTTGTTGTCCTTGGATAAGTGTCAACTTAAGTTTGGCAGAGTTGAAATCAAATGGTAACTTTTCCAGCTTTGGACAACTGCCTATGACAACAGATTTGAGGGAAGGAAAAGGTAAGGGTGCCCTGTGAATACTCGTAAGTTTTGGTATGTCCCGCAAAATCAGCTCCACAAGAGAAGAATCCACATTCTCATCCTTTATTGCTTCTTCCTCTTTTATCACTTCTTCCATTGATTCACATTCACAAATCAGAAGTCGTTGAAGGAATGGAGCATACTTGAGCCATGTCACATGAGTTACTTGACACGAATAAATTTCCACCATTCGGAGCTTGGCTAGCCAACATGTTTCAAGAATAAAAGGATTGCTTCTAATATTCAACCCTCCTAAAACAATTTCCTGCAGCTTCTTTAATCTTGACACGGAGCCTAATGATAACAAAGGCTTCTCATTCGGGTGGCTGAAACAAATAGTAGAAAGTTTGTATAAGCAACTTTGCAATTTGGTTGACTCCCATAATTTGTTTAGGCCATCACTACTGGTGATATTTATCCATAATTTCTCAATATTTGGTAGGCACTCCAGCTCTTCTAAAATTCTTCCCTCTTCTAATGGGCTTATGAAGACGCCAGCAAGTCTAAACACTCTCAATTGTCGAAGACTTGATAGCACTCCCAATGGAATCTCCAATCCCCTGACATAAAGACCGTATGGCATAGCTTGAAAACTCAGAAATTTTAAATTTGTCAAGAACTGTAAGTTGATCCAAAACTCTGTTTTTGAAAATCCATGCCTAATATGAAAAGAAAGGTATTCTAGAGAATTTAAACCCCCAATGTCTACAAATGCTACTATAGAGACATGCAGTTCCAAGACTTTTAATCTCTCCATATATTTAATATCTTCCAGCTGATCGCGTATCTCTTTCAATAAAACTAGTGTTGTGACATTTGCAGGATTTATACTTTTTTGTGATTCCCAATAATTTGTGATCGAAATCCTCTTCACAAGTTCTATATTATCATGATCTTCTAGTAATAACCACAATGCCATTCACGAATTATATCATGCATTTTAACTCTCCAAGATACAAAAAAAATCATCTTCAACGCTTTCTAGCAGGCATGAAAGCTTCAACTTTTCAATAACAGACTCACCGTGACCACATATATCTTGAACACTCATTGTCATATCTTTACAAAGAAATTTCTCCCACATCCATTTATCGATGAGATCGGAAACTAGCATCTCATAATCTTCTGGGTATAATGCACAATACAAGAAACATTGTTTTTGTACTGCATCCAATTTGTCAAAGCTATATTTGAGGATAGAGTATACTTTTTTCTCCAAATCTGATCCAGTCCACAAAGAACTTGCTAAGTTCTTTATTGAATGTTCCCAAGCTTCAACACTCTTCACTCCGGCCATGCTACTTCCTAGTACAATCAACGCAAGGGGTAGCCCTTCACATTCCTTTGCCATCTTTTCTGCTAGCCTTGGAATGTTTGGGTGTGAGTTTAGAGTTTCTTCACCAACTTTCATACGAAACAACTCAAGTGCTTCTTTCTCTGTTAAAATTTCAACCTTGAATTTCTTTTGAACTTGCATTTGTGCGCACACATTTTCTAATCGTGTTGTGAATAACACTTTAGATTTGGTATCCTTTGGATGTGGCACTCCCACTAATTTCAAGTCTAACTAATCCCATATGTCATCCAATAATACGACAAATTTCTTTTGTTTGAGAGCGCCATATATCTTTGCTGCCTTTTCATCTAGATTACTACTACGATTCCAAAAGTCATCCCCAATCCCAACTAATTTTCTGATATTATCCATAATACTATTCAAGTTGGGCTCTTTTGACACCACCACCCACATCACAAAATCAAATCCTACCCCTCTCTTTGCAAGTTCATTGTTAATTTTCTTTAATAAGGTAGTCTTCCCAGCCCCACCCATCCCATACAAACCAATGACACCAACATTATCTTCTTCAATACTATTCCATACCTCATTAAACATTAAATCTAATCCCACTACGTCATCTTGACGCATCTCAATTGCTCTGGGTGCTACTTTGTGAGAAACTATAGAATCCCTATTACCGAAGTTTTTCCCCTCAGTTGCTAATTCATCTACATCCTTAAGCACTTTAGCAACATTCTTTCCTAACTTGTGGCTTGACATGCAATTCTTTGGACACCGTTGATTTAGGCATTTGTTTGGAATTTCTTGGGCTCCTTGAACTCCATTATCTTCTATTTCCTGTTAATATCAGGTTGCTAATTAGGTGCATAATCTTCTCTTTATTTATTTATGGAGTATGATGGTTCAACTTTTATTAACATATCTTTGCATACACATTCCAACTTTGATATTCACTATGTTAAGAAAATCAGCAAATACTTATTTTGCAAAGTATTTACACAAAAATAAATGCCTGATCTATGTAAACATTATAATTAATGTTGGAAAATACTACGACACTGGGAAATTTAATTGAAGTTAATGATATAATATATCATCATTATTCCTAATTTTGTCTACTATTTTTAATTATCTCTAAGAGCGTTGAAATTCATAGTTTTTTATTCTTCCTTGATTGCATAAAAAAAATAATTTATTTTTTTAAATAATTTATAGGGGTTGTTTGGTACGAGGAAATTGGAGGGGAATGGAGAAAATTGTTATGAGTTGAATTTACAAAAATTAAAGAAGTGGGATTACAAAATTTTAATAGAGAGAAGATAAAAGATAAAAAAATTTAAAAAAATTAATTAAAAACTTTTATCCCCTCGTCTAACTTTTATTTTAAAATCTACTTTACAAACACCTCAAAAAAATTCCTAATGTCAAACAACCCCTAAGTTATGAATTGAAATTACTCCAAAGGGGTGAAAAGAATATGTGTGTGTGTGATTTTTTTGAAAGAAAATCATTATAACTTGAAGAAGAAATGACCGACCTTTTGAATGGCTTCAACTCGTTGCAGCCAACACTCGAGTTGGTGAGATATTTTCATCTCTGGATTGTTTTGAGCTTCTTCGATTTGTTCTTCCACATCTTTCTTAATGTCTTCAAGCTTCTTCCTTTCATCTTCCAGCAACTTCAGATTGTTTTCCAAATTACAGACGAAATCAGCTTCTTTTTTAACGCAGCCACAGAAACACTTAGCAGCATCCCATATGACTCCGATAAAGGAAGATGGTTCCATTTCAGTACAGCAATGAAGATTAACAGATCTGAGATGAGTTGTTGAGGAACACTTAGCTTAGAATAAAATCGTTTTCGTTCTCTTATATGTGATCCTTAGACACGTTGCTCTATTATATTGTAAAGTCATCCCTAAAAAATGTGTGGCTAGGACAAGTACAGATTAAATATACAAAAACTAGAAACTTGGGAGGTACTCCCTCCGGTCTTAATTATAGGAACACTTTTGTGATATAAATTTTACTATAAAAGTGTTCTTATAATTAGGACCAGAAGTAGTATTGAAATTTAAAAAAATAGTAAAAAAATATCTATTTTTAAATAAATTTGTGCACTTTTAAAATAAAGAATTATAATTGTTGCAAAGCTCCATATATTATTTATTTTTAAAATTTTAATGAAGGTCTATGCAAATTCAAATAAGAAATTAATGATTTTTATGCATTAAAGAAAATCATATAACTTATTTTATGAATATAAACAAATTCTCTCTATAATTATACCTCTCATCCTAAATATATGATAAAATTTTAAATACAACTTGCAATTCAACTTTGTCCTATATTTAGGATCAGAAGTACTACTCCCTCTAATCTTTATTATAAAATACCAACTAGTAAGTGTATTTAGCAAGGTTGTCAAACTCACGAGTTTAAGTAAACTCGTGACAGTGACGTAAACTCGTATCGTGAACTCGAATCGTAAACTCGTAAGAGTTTACTTTTATTATTAAATAGGTATTACTAGTGTATAATTTAATAATTAAAATATAAAAATGACAATAATTTGATTTAAATATATTTTAAATCCAAATAATAAAAATTAAATCCATCAACATTAATTATTTATCATATTTAATAAAGAAATTTCTATATAAAGTTGTTGGGCATGATCAAATCAAAAAAGTTGACACGAGTTTAAGAGTAAGTTAACACGGTTTTGTAAATTGGAAACGTAAAAATGGTAAACTCGATGTAAACTCGTGAGTTTAACCGAGTTTACTACTGAATCGACTCATTTTTGTAAGTTAAAAACGTAAAAACGGTAAACTTGGAAAGTCAACTCGCGAGTTTGACAACAATTGTATTTAGTCCTTTTTATAAGGCACTTGCTTGTTCCTAAGGAGCATTAATTATTTTTTCCATATATATTCCTCATTAATGAGGGTAGTAGGTGAGAGTAATAATTAATATGATATTATAGTTTAGTGTAATTAGTAAGGGTAATATTAAAAATTACTTAAATTCTATGACAATTTTATTGATTTTAACTATTTTTATTGATTTATGAAAATTGTTAGTTTGTGTACTAGGACAAAAAGGAGTAGCACTCAACGAACGCATCATGCCTAGTTGCTTTTGATAGAGGAGTGTTGGGGAATCTATGTGATATGTGGTCAAAATAGGGCTGGGTGGGTTTGATGAGCTTGTGGGCCCCTTCCCCTTGGAGGGGGTTTAAACTGTCTTAATAAAAAATAGGGTTAAGTAGCAAATTCGTCCTCGAAGTACGTTTGCCCTTGAAGTATTTTTGGTCTCAATGTTGCCCCTAAAGTCCAAAACCATAGCAATGTTACCCTCCCCGTTAACATCGTTAATTTTTACCGTAAAACAAACATGTGGCACTTAAATTGCCACCTCATCGCCACCTATTTCTTTTACCCTTTCCACCTATTATCCACATCATCATCTCCCTCTCCTTTTGCCCATGTTCATCGTCCTCATGCAAAAAAAAAAAAATTCCTCCTCTCTTGCCCCTGTGCTCTCGTCGGGCAGCTGACAAGAAGAAAGGGGGTCCCAGAAAAATTGGCGATGATGCCACGCGATGTTTGAAAAGGTGAAGGGGGTCCAATTAAGAGAGGAGAAAGAGGGGGAGAGAGATGAAGGCGACGGCTGAGAGGAAGGTGTCTGAAGGGGGAAGAGAGAGACCGATGCCGGTGACGATGGAGAGAACGCGTTTGAAGGTGGAAGAGTCTTTTGCATTCGCATGGCAAGAGCCCAGATTAGGGTTTTGAGGTAAAGAGGAGGGGTGCGAACCCATTGGAAGACATGTTGGACGTTCTTGCAATTGATGCAATATCGATCGTAGCTGGTGGCTTTGATGGCGGCGACTTCCAGATCGGGGTTGCGGAAGGAATTGTGGTGAGATAGTTGAGCCGCCCACACATTGTTCTTGTCTTTCAGAGCTTCGGTGAGTCTCTGCCAAAGCCTCATTTCCTCCTCCTTCGACTCCTCCTCTTCTCCCACCGCCTCTACCTCCTCTTTTTACTTTCTCAACATTCTTGCATCTAGGTATTTGAATCTGGTCTGTTTTTTTAATTTCTTTTGGAAAAACATCCTCAGATTGCACCACGAGACTCGGTCAGTTGCCGGCGATCGAAGAAGCTTATTGCTTTAATTCTGTCTCTTGACTCTAGAAATCTTCCTAGATCAAGCAGCCATAATTTTGTTAGATTTTATTGGTTTAGGTTGTGGCTTCGATTTGAATCTCGTAAGTCTTTAGGCTCGTTGCTAATAGTTTCCTGATGAGCTATCTTATGTAATTTGCACCTCTGTTTCTTTGATTCTTTCTAAATTCTTAACTACGACTTCATTTTGAATCCATTGAAAATTTCAGAGATTAATTTCTCAACTGATTACAGAGAAACTGCTGCTTGTGCAATTTGAGCTTTTCTGGCTCTATGATTTTACCTTTTTCTTTTTCTGTTAAGATCAGACATGGAGATTAGTAATTACTCTTTCATCTGATGAATCCGGATCAAACTTTCTGGGCTTTTATTGTGTATTTGAAATCAATGGCGCTGGGTTTCTTTTTAGCTTTGTTTACGTCTTGAGGAAGACGATGAGATGGAACGTGGGAAGGGGTTATTGATGTGTCACTAAATTAGGTGATTGAGTGACACCTCAGGATGCCACGTAGGAATTTCAGTCAAACAAAATGGTCAAACTTAACCTCTATTAGCTCAAGGGTAACATTGCTACGGTTGTGGACTTTAAGGGCAACATTGAGACTAAAAATACTTCAAGGGCAACATTGCTCCTGGGCGCGTACTTCAGAGGCGAATTTGCTACTTAACCCTAAAAAATACAACATTTTGTTTTATCAAGTAAAAACAAAAAATATATATATATATACACACACATATATATATATAAAGTAAAAACAAGAACAATCATTTCAATGAGTCATTGTCGGGCTTTTTTTTTTTAATAGGGTGCCAAAAAAATGGATAGGGATTAGCTAGCTAATGGAAATACTCCCTTTCGTTCTTATTATAAAGCATCAACTATCAAGTCTATTTAGTCCTTTTTATAAAACACTTACTTGTTCCCAAGGAGCATTAATTATTTTTTTTCACGTATGCCCCTAATAAATAAGAGTAGTGAGTGAGAGTAATAATTAATATGATTTTAGAATTTATTGTAAGTAGTAGGGGTAGTATTAAAAATCACTTAAATTGTAGGTTAATTTTATTGACTTTAACTGTTTTTATTGGTTTATGAGAATTGTTGGTTGGTGCCTTAAAATAAGGATCAGAGGGAGTATATGATTGAGATCTTCTTAGATAATTGCTCTATACTTATACTCCACAAAACATTTATGATAACAACTTCAATATTTCTTTGGAAAATTCATTTCAGGTTTTTAGGGACTAAGAAAATGTTAAAAAAATCCCAAAGAAATTTTAGATGTCTGAAAAGTCTCGTTAATAACTCCTTCTGTGGAATTAACAACTTGTATATGTGAGATTAACAACTCCATCTGTAGTATTAATATCTTTTTAGGACTTTTCTGATATCTGAATTTCCCTTAAGATTTTTTTCACCTTTTCTTAATTCCTTGAAACCTAAAAAAACAATTTCCCATATTTCTTTGATGACCTTGTGGGTTGAATCAATTTAAAGTTGCCAGCTTGGTGCTTATGGCTAGGGGTGGGAATAGGTCAGGCTCCTATTAGGTGGTGTACAGCATGGCCTATTTAAAGCATGGCCTGTTTGTTAAAAAGGTCAGGTCGAGACCTATTTAAAGGCCTGAATATGTAAATAGGTCAGGCTTATTTTGTTAAGGCCTGACCTGTTTAAATATTAAATAAATATAATTATATTTATATCATATAAATAATATTTATTTTTTTTCATTCTTATATTATAATTTCAAGATATATTTATATAAGTTTTGATAGGTTTAAAGTATACAAAGCTTATTTATGACCTCCAAGGCCTGTAAAAAGGCCTACATTGTAAGTAGGCCTTTAAAAAGGCTTCAGACTTGACCAGGCCTGAGCCTAGAAAAAATCTGAATTCAGGCTCAGGCCTTCTGAACCCATTGCAGATTTAGGTCTATTTAGCCAAAGCCTGACCTATTTCCATGCTAACTTATGGCTACCATAACTTTCAGACTATGTTAGTGGCCTTTTCGGTTACCAACAAAGTGGGCGACTCATCAAGCCCAAGTCCAATACTGAGTTACAAAACAACGTTGAAAGCCTAATAAAATTTAATTTGCTTATTATAAAGGAAGATATTTTTAAGAGACTTAATTACATCTGTCCCACCTCTCTGATTTATCTGTTTCAATTTCTTTGTTATTCACTAATGGGGTTGAGCATAACAGAAAGAGCTAATTACTCATCATGTGGTGACCAATATTTAAATCCCTATTGAAAAAAGTTATTTAGTGCCATTAAACAAGACTGCCTCAAATATAAGGATACATGTACCTAACACAAAAATTTGTACAGCATAGTAAAATGAAACAGTGTGAATCATTTATGATTCTTTAGGGTATGTTTGGTTTGAGGGAAAGGGATAGAGTGTTAAAGACTTATCTTGCTTGGTTTAAGAAAGGACGGAAGGAGAGGTAGTAACTAATTTACTATTTTATCCTTATATGTTAGTTTATATATTTTATTCAATTCCTATGTTATATAAATTAATAGACAAGTTAGTTTAAATTAATTTATTTATGAAAATTCCCGCTCATCCAAAAATTTTAATGAGCATAAAACAATTATATAAAAAAATAGTATTCTTTTAATATATAATCAATATAACAAAATATTTTTAAAAAATCAAATTAATAAAAATTTATGCCCCATTTGATACATCGGAATTGAAGGTAGGGAAGTGAAATTTAAAACCTGATTTGTTTGGTATGTTGGATTCCACTTCTGTGTAGAATACACTTCCATAAAAAATGTTTCCTTGGAAGTGGAGTTTTATTTAACGACAAAGACTAATGTTTTAAAAAGAATGAAACTTGATAGATCAAAATCTCTAGTTTGAAAGTTAAAAGATTAAAACCAAAATGAGGCAAACCTAAAGGAATTGAAGATTATAATTCTTTTTCTTTTGTTTTTTTTTTTGTTTTTTTATGAAGGACAAAAATGTATTAACCCTAAATTAGATCAAACATTTATAAGTGACGAGTCTAAAACATATCTATGATTTGAGGTAAAAAACAAATATTTATGAATAATATCAAGAATAAACACAATAATATAGTTACTAAAATGACTGTGTGTAATATTATGTGAAAAATGATTAACATACATATCATTCGTAAATTAAAAATAATACAAACAGTTTTACAAGTCATCTCCATCTCTTTCCTCTTGTACTTCTTCTTGTGGTGGTTGCTGTTCTAGTCCCACATAGAATGGCCTAGGCAACGGCACACATGAAAAAGAGTCCACATTATAAGTACATAGATCTATTAGAGGTATTAGTTTTTTTTTTTTTATATTGTATTTATTTATATTTAAATTATATACTACTTTCTGACATTTTTTGCACCCATTATCTCAAATTAATTAGTTTTCACAAAATGCTCATGCCTCTAAGGGTTAAGGAGCAATTTGGTTAACGAACTTTTACTTTAAGAGCACCCAGCACAAATAGCTTTTAAGTTGATCAAAAATATCAAAAAATAAAAAATAAAAATTTGTTGTCAGCACAAAAATGGAGTAAGAAATAAGAACAAAACACTTAGAAAGTTGTGAAATTTTTAGGAGTAATAGAGACAGCTATAATGGAATTAACAGAGTGCTTTGCAGCATATTATCCAAAAAAACAAAACAAAGAACGCGTTGCGGCCAAGTTATTGGTGTCGACGTCCTTTGAATACTTGAGCCGCTAATTAATTAATGTAAATGTACAGATACAGATGCTTCCTACTTTTCTTTGTTTGTGGCTTGGAATGTAATCCATATATGTCCTTTTCCCTAACAAGTTTGCCCACACTCACTCTATTATATTAGAACCTATTATTATTATTTGTTCAAGAGGACATCTTTCAAGTCTTAGAGCTAATTAATTTTAATTAACTTCGATAATATTTGTCATCATTAAATTATATCAGACATATACATTAACTAATTCTTTATTTTATTTAAATTACAAAAACCTTCTTTAAAATTGAAATGCATATTACACTGACTTCCCTTGTGTTTTTAAAATTTCATTTTCATCTATATGAACCTTAGTCGATGGTTAAGATATAAATTCAAAAGTTTAATATATTACAAAAATTATTAATTTAGATTCATTTTAAATGGCTAAAACTAAACTTTTGAATTTATTTTATTTTATCATACAGTATAAATGGAATAAGTATCAATGGCTGAATGATAATGTAAATTATATAAATTTATATTTTACAATTTTTACCAATATGGAATAAGTTGATTTTACCAATATGCTCTTTTGTTATTTTTTCTGTCTCATTAATTTTTCTTAATAAAATTTCTATTTTAATCTCATCAATTCCTCGCATCTCCTCTCCATATTCTGAGATTTCTCTGATTAATTCACATTTGACATGCTATATAGGTCTTAATTTCTACTTTGAGTCCCTCTCCAATCACACATGCCTAGGAAAATAGTTTTGTGATTGAAGATAATTTATAGTTACATTGAAATTTGTACTAATTTTGTTTCTAGACAAATCGAAGATAATGTTTTTTTTTTAAATGAATTTATAGTTGTAAAATCACACTATAAGTGTTTATTCTTTCAATCATCCCATATAACTTGTGTGACATTAGAGTTAAAATAATTGTGAGGACTTTCCCTTCAATATTATTGAGTCGTCTAAAAGTTGAGATCCCAATCTTTAGGGAGGAGTGGATTCTGGGTTTAGGATTAAAAGTTAACAGAAATTTATAATTAAAAATATTCAATTTTTAAATTATAAAAGGGCATTATTGTTTTTAACAAAATTTGTAAATCCCTAATTAGGCTTGTAGGCCTTATGAGAGATTTGTTAAAAGTATATGCTTGATTCTGGATTTAAGTATTTTAAATAAATTTAAATGGAATTCTCCCCATTTATAAACCCATTATATATTTATTAAAAGAATTAATTAAAATTTTAATCAAGTTCTTTTATCTACATTAACTAAATTAATTAAACTTATGCCTCAATATAATAAAAAATATTAAATAAACATATTTAAAAAATAAAGAAATTATAAAAATTGAAAAAAAAAACTCTTAAATTGTTCATAACAATTTTGACAAAAAAAAAAAGATATAGTATAATGAAGCATTAATTTTGAGTTTTGAGGAAGCATTAATATGTTGAGGTAGTTTTTTTCTTTTTTTTAACAACAATATGTTGAGGTAGTTCAATGAGCTCATATTCTGACTAATTTGTTCTCACGGTTACATTTTTCTATTATTCCAACAACTATATAACACAACTGTACGGTTGTATTTTTCACATAATGGCTATTGATAATTAAATTTTTAAATATAATTTTACCATTTTTATTTAAGTTTTTAGTGATAAATTTTGGCTGATGAGTCCAATTACATTATATTTATTTTATAAACAAAATTGACGAAATCTTGAAAATTACATTACTAAATTTTTCATTTAATATTTTCTTGCACATGTGGCTATTAAATATTATTTTATTTTGTATAAATTTTTAGATATTAACTGAATATTGATGATGGAATCATTTGGACTGAATTATAAAAAATTTCATTATCTTAATTTCTTATTATGTTTAAGTAAATTTGTTGTAAGTAATAATTAAGGAGTTTGCTATATCAAAAAAAAAACAAACAAACAAAAAAAAATTAAGTAGTATAAACACTTTTGCTTTATGGGCCACGTAACACAGGCTCAAACCCAAAATGAAATTAAGGGGAAAAAAGCCTTTAATTACATCGCCCTTCCGGCAACGGGCAAATCGGATCTGCGCACAAATTTGGAAATTCCTCTCAATCGGAGCGTCCCTTTAAATTTGCATCTCTCCAAATTCTGACGGACCAAGCCAAATCTCCAGTTCATGTTTAGCCGTTGGAAGAAAGGTGTCTTCTTTCAAAGATTCCAGCTTTCTACTTCCCTTTTGACCTTCTCTTTCTCCACAGTCCACGGTACGCCCTTCCTTTGTACTAATTAGATGTTGAATTGGCGGAAGAATTGAATCATGGACGTTATAAATTTGTTATCTACTTCACTAATTCTGTCAAAACCCCCCATTTTAATTTCATAAGGATCAATTGGTTGCTTTTGTGGTTGCCTTCCCCTGATTTTGTGTTTTGTATGGACTGTGATGGTTCTGTGCTTGTTTATTGTAAGTGATTTTTGTTTGTTGGCCTGGCTTTGATGCTTTCAAGGGGATTTTTTCATGTTGCCCTTGCTGTTACAAGTCTTAATTGGCAGCTTTTGTGGTTGACTTCCCCTGTTTTTGTGATATGTATGGGCTATGATGGTTCTGTGCTTGTTCATTGTAAGAGATTTTTTATTCTGCCGTTGCTGTTTCTGTACTTGTTGTTTGTTGCTGCTCTTTTTCTTTCCCTTCTCAAATTGTTGTTGTGCTAGTTTTTTGTGAGTGATTTTGTTTGTTTGTCTGGTTTGTATGTTTTAAATGTTTTTTTTCCTCTTCATGTTACTGTTGTTGTTTGTTGACTTGTTTGTTGGTTGCCGCTTCTTTTCAAATTGGTGTTGTGTTTTTTGATTGGGAGTGATTTTTTTTTTGTCTGGCTTGGATGCCGTTGTTGTTTTCAGACTTGTTTGGTGCTTTATGTTTCGCTAAATCTATATGGAGATCTCAAATTATTGAGCTTGTTTACTGTGATTGATTTTCTTTCCCCATCTGATCCTTTTCATTGCAACTGCATTTACCAGTCGGCCAATCCACTTTCAAAGGTGTCTGCTTTCTCCTTCCCTTGACTTTTATTTTAAATTTAAAACTACTTATTAAATTCATTCGGTAAAATTCATATTTCTTTTTGGTGAATTCGTTCAGAAAACTTCAATTCAGACTTTTTTTTAGCCTTTTCCAATTCTTATTTTATTATTAGCTCGATTTTAAAACCTTCAGTTTTGAATATCATCTTGTTTAGGTTTGAGTTGAAAATAACATTTTTTTATTGTTGACAAAGGCTTTGAATTTATCAAATTTTTATACCATTATTTAACATGTAAGGATTCCTTCTTGTCCTTTTAAAATCTGCACTTTTAAAAATCCACTGCTTTACTAAATTTGTTTTTTTAAAAAAAAATTTGATCGTTTTAAAAATCTTCAATTTAAAGTTCTATGATTATGTTGTTTCAAAATTTCGTTTGAAAATCCTTTTCATATTTTATTATTTGATTGATTTACAAATCTTCATTTTTGAAAACGCAAACTTACTTTTTGAAATTTGATTTGAAAATAAACTTTTGGATGGTTAATAAATGTTTCTAATTTTTTGTTCCTAATGTGTAATTACTTTTTAAACTCTTTTCAGTTTTTTTTTTATATTGTTTGAAAAAACTTCAAATTTAAGTTCTATTATTTTATTGTTTCGAAATTTCAATTGAAAATCCTTTTCTTATTTTATTATTTGATTGATTTAAAAATATGTATTTTTGAAAACGCTACCTTACTTTTTCCAATTTGGTTTGAAAATATATTTGATTGTTGATAAATATTTCTAATTTTTTGTTTCATACTTCATAAATTGTAATTACTTTTTAAAATTTTCAATTTTTTATTTTTTTATTGTTCTTCTTGTTTTTTATTTGTTTGTTTTATAAATCTTCAACTTTAAGTTCTATTATTTTGTTGTTTCAAATTTTCATTTGAAAATCCCTTCCTCATTGATTGATTTAAAAATCGCATTTTTGAAAACACAATCTTACTTTTTTAAATTTGATTCCAAAATAACTTTTATTTTTATTTTTAGTAAATGTCTCTAATTTTTATTTTTCTTCTTATTTTTATGATTTGATTGTTTTAAAAACCTTCAAATTTGAGTTCTATTATCTTGTTGTTTCAAAATTTCATTTGAGAATCCCTTCCCTATTTTATTACTTGATTGATTTAAAAATTTGTATTTTTTAAAAACCCAATCTTACTTTTTAAAATCCGATAATAAATTTTGATTTTTAATAAATATTTCTTATTTTTTGTTTCATACTTTTTTTACTTTTTAAACTCCCATCAATTCTTATTTTGTTTTTTGGATTGCTCTTGTTTTTTTTTATTTGATTGTTTTAAAAATCTTAAACTTTAAGTTTTATTATTTTGTTGTTTCAAAATTTCTTTTAAGAATCCTTTTCTTATTTGATTGATTTTTTTTTTTGGGTCAGGATATTTGATTGATTTAAAAATCTGTATTTTTGAAAACCCAATCTTACTTTTTAAAATTTGATTGTTGATAAATATTTCATATTCTTTGTTTTTCTTTTAAACTCCCTTCTATTCTTATTTTGTTTTTTGGATTGTTCTTCTTCTTCTTCTTCTTCTTTTTAATTTTGTTTGTTTTAAAAATTTTAAAATTTAAATTCTATTATTTTGTTGTTTCAAAATTTCATTTTAGAGTCCTTTTCTTATTTGATTGATTTCAAAATTTGCATTTTTGAAAGCCCAATCTTACTTTTTGAAATTTGATTTGAAAATAAACATTTGGATGGTTAATAAATGTATCTAATTTTTTGTTCCTAATGTGTAATTACTTTTTAAACTCTTTTCAGTTTTTTTTATATTGTTTGAAAAAACTTCAAATTTAAGTTCTATTATTTTATTGTTTCCAAATTTCAATTGAAAATCCTTTTCTTATTTGATTGATTTAAAAATATGTATTTTTGAAAACGCTATCTTACTTTTTCCAATTTGGATTGAAAATATATTTTGATTGTTGATAAATATTTCTAATTTTTTGTTTCATACTTAGTAAATTGTAATTACTTTTTAAAATTTTTCAAGTTTTTTTTTTAAATTTTGTTGTTGTTCTTCTTCTTGTTTTTTATTTGATTGTCTTAAAAATCTTCAACTTTAAGTACTATTATTTTGTTGTTTCAAATTTTCCTTTGAAAATCCTTTCCTCATTGATTGATTTAAAAATCGCATGTTTGAAAACCCAGTCTTACTTTTTTAAATTTGATTTGAAAATAATTTTTATTTTTAGTAAATGTCTCTAATTTTTATTTTTCTTCTTATTTTAATGATTTGATTGTTTTAAAAACCTTCAAATTTAAGTTCTATGATTTTGTTGTTTCAAAATTTCATTTGAGAATCCCTTCCCTATTTTATTACTGGATTGATTTAAAAATCTATATTTTTTAAAACCCAATCTTAATTTTTAAAATTTGATAATAAATTTTGATTTTTAATAAATATTTCTTATTTTTTTGTTTCATACTTTTGTTTTACTTTTTAAACTCCGTTCAATTCTTATTTTGTTTTTTGATTTGCTCTTCTTGTTTTTGTTTTTGTTTTTTTTTTATTGTTTTAAAAATCTTTAACTTTAAGGTCTATTATTTTGTTGTTTCAAAATTTCTTTTAGGAATCCTTTTCTTATTTGATTGATTTAAAAATCTGTATTTTTCAAAACCCAATTAAATTTGATTGTTGATAAATATTTTATATTCTTTGTTTTACTTTTTAAACTCCCTTCTATTCTTTTTTTCTTTTTGGGATTGTTCTTCTTGTTTTTTTTATTTGATTGTTTTAAAAATTTTAAACTTTAAGTTCTTAAGTTCTATTATTTTGTTGGTTCAAAATTTCATTTTAGAGTCCTTTTCTTATTTGATTGATTTCAAAATCTGCATTTTTGAAAGCCCAGTCTTACTTTTTGAAATTTGATTTGATAATAGACATTTTGATGGTTAATAAGTGTTTCTAATTTTTTGTTTCGTAATGTGTAATTACTTTTTAAACTCTTTTCATTTTTTATTTTGTTTTTTTATTGTTTGAAAAAATCTTCAAATTTAAGTTCTATGTTTTTGTTGTCTCGAAATTTCACTTTAAAAGCCATTTCTTTTTATTATTATTATTTGATTGATTTAAAAATATGCATTTTTGAAAAATTATATTAATTTTAAATTTGGTTTGAAAATATACTTTTTTTGTTGACAAATATTTCTAATTTTTTGATTCATACTTTGTAAATTGTAATTATTTTTAAAAATTTTAAGTTTTTTTTTTTATTGTTCTTCTCTTTTTCTTATTTGATCGTTTTAAAAATCTTCGACCCTAAGTTCTATTATTTTGTTGTTTCAAACTTTCATTTGAAAATCCTTTCCTTTTCGATTGATTGAAAAATCTGCATTTTTTGAAAACCCAACCTTACATTTTTAAATTTGGTTTGAAAATATTTTTTTTTTGTTTTTTAGTAAATGTCTCTAATTTTTTGTTTCATACTTTTAAAACTATCTTCAATTCTTCTTTTGGTTTTTACTGTTCTGCTTCTTTTTTTTTTTTTTTAATGATTTGATTGTTTTAAAAAGCCTTCAAATTTGAGTTATTTTGTTGTTTCAAAATTTCATTTGAGATTCCTTTTCTTATTCTATTATTTTATTATTCAATTCTAAATATGGATTTTTGGAAACCCAATCTTTTTTTTTTCATACTTTGTTTTAGTTTTTAAACTCCTTTCAATTCTTATTTTGTTTTTCGTATTGTTCTTCTTGTTTGTTTGATTTGATTGTTTTAAAACTATTAAACGTTAAGTTCTATTATTCTATTGTTTCAAAATTTCATTTAAGAATCCTTTTCCTGTTTGATTATTTAAAAATCTTTATTTTTGAAAACCCAATCTTACTTTTTTAAATTTGATTAAATATTTCGTATTTTTTGTTTCATACTTTATTTTTACTTTTTAAACTCCCTTCAATTCTTATTTTGTTTTTTGGATTGTTCTTCTTCTGTTTTTTTATTTGATTGTTTTAAAAATCTTGAAGTTTAAGTTATATTATTTTGTTGTTTCAATATTTCATTTAAGAATCATTTTTTAATTTGATTGATTTAAAAATCTGTTTTTGTAAAACCCAATCGTACTTTTTAAAATTTTATTGTTAATAAATATTTTGTATTTTTTCTTTCATACTTTGTTTTACTTTTTAAACTCTTCAATTCTTTCTTTTTTAGGATTGTTTTTTTTAAAAAAATTTGATTGTTTTAAAAATCTTAAACTTTAAGTTCGATTTTTTTTTTTTAACGAAATGTCATTTATTATCCTTGTCATTTTTTCTTATTTGATTGATTTAAAAATCTGTATTTTTTAAAACGCAATCTTACTTTTAAATTTGATTTGAAAATAAAATTTGATTGTTAGTACAAATTTCTAATTTTTTATTTCATACTTTGTTACTTTTTAAACTATTTTCCGTTCTTATTTTGTTTTTTTATTTGATTGTTTTAAAAATTTTCAACTTTAAGTTCTATTGTTTTCGTTGTTCCAAAGCTTAATTTGAAAATATTTTTCTTATTTTCTTATTTGATTGATTAAAAATCTGCATTTTTGAAAACCCAATCTTACTTTCTTTAAATTTGATTTGAAAATAAATTTTGATTATTGATAAATGTTTTTTTTAAAATACCTTTTCAACTCTTTTCATTTCTTATTTTGTTTTTTTATTTGATTGTTTTAAAAATATTAAACTTTAAGTTCTATTATATTTGTTGTTTCAAAATTTCATATGAAATACCTTTTCTTATTTGATTATTTGATTGATTTAAAAATCTGCATTTTGAAAACCCAATCTTTCTGCTTTTAAATTTGATTTGAAAATAAATTTTGATTGTTGATAAATGATAAGTATTTCTTATTTTTTGTTTCATTTTGTTTTACCTTTTCAACACTTTTCAGTTCTTATTTTGTTTTTTTAATTGTTCTTGTTTTGTATTTGATTGTTTTAAAAATCTTAAACTTTAAGTTCTATTATATTGTTGTTTCAAAATTTTATTTAAGAAACCATTTCTGATTTGATTATTTCATTGATTTAAAAATCTGCATTGTTGAAAACCCAATCTTTCACTTTTTAAACTCTTTTTCAGTTCTTACTTCGTTTTTTTTTAAAATTGATTTTCTTGTTTTTTTAATTTCATTTTTGTTGGTTGCTGCTTTTATTATTTTAAATTTATTTTGTTGTTTCAAAATTTCATTTGAAAATCCTTTCCTTGTTGATTGATTTAAAAATCTGCATTTTTTGAAAACCCAATCTTACTTTTTTAAATTTGATTTGAAAATATATATATATATTTTTTTAGTAAATGTCTATAATTTTTTGTTTCATACCTTATAATTATTTTTTAAACTCTCTTTAATTCTTATTTTTCTTTTTTACAGTTCTTCTTGTTTTTAAGATTTGATTGTTCTAAAAACCTTCAAATTTGAGTAATATTATTTTGTTGATTCAAAATTTCATTTTCGTATCCTTTTCTTATTTGGTTGATTTAAAAATAAATTTTAATTGTTAATAAATATTTCGTATTTTTTGTTTCATAATTTGTTTTACTTTGTAAACTCCCTTCAATTCTTATTTTATTTTTTGGAGTGTTCTTCTTGTTTTTTTTATTTGATTGTTTTAAAAAAATCTTAAACTTTAAGTTCTATTATTTTGTTGTTTCAAAAATTCATTTTTAGAATCCTTTTATTTTTTTATTATTTGATTGAATTAAAAATCTGCATTTTTGAAAACGCTATCTTACTTTTTAAAATTTGGTTTGAAAATATATTTTGATTGTTGATAAATTTTTTAAACTCGTTTGTTTCAAACTTTGTAAATTGTAATTTTATTTTAAAATTTTTTATTTGTTGGATTCAAAAATCTTCAACTTTAAATTTCTATTTTTTTGCTGTTTCAAAATTTCAGTTGAAAATCCTTTCCTTATTGATTGATTTAAAAATCTGCATTTTTGAAAACCCAATCTTTTTTAAATTAAATTTGAAAATAAATTTTTTGATTTTTTAGTTAATGTCTCTAATTTTTTGTTTCATACTTTGTAATTATTTTTTAAACCCTCTTCAATTTGACTTTGTTTTTTTTACTATTCTTCTTATTTTTGTGATTTGATTGTTTTAAAAAGCTTCAAATTTGAGTTCTATTATTTTGTTGTTTCAAAATTTCATTTGAATTTGATTGATTTAAAAATTTTTATTTATGAAAACCCAATCTTACTTTTTAAAATTTGGTTTGAAAATAAATTTTGGTTTTTAATAAATATTTCTTATTTTTTGTTTCATACTTTGTTTTAGTTTTTAATCTCCCATCAATTCCCCCCCCCCCCCCCGGCTTGTTCTTCTTGTTTTTTAAGTTCCATTATTTTGTTGTTTCAAAATTTCATTTAAGAATCCTTTTTCTTGTTTGATTGATTTAAAAATCTGTATTTTTGAAAACCCAATCTTACTTTTTTAAATTTAAACAATATATATTTCTTTTTTTTTTTCATACTTTCTTTTACTTTGTAAACTCCCTTCAATTCTTAAGTTTTTTTGGATTGTTCTTCATGTTTTTTTTATTTGATTGATTTACAAATCTGTATTTTTGAAAAGCCAATCTTACTCTTTTAAATTTGATTTGAAAAGTAAAATTTGCTTGTTAGTACAAATTTGTAATTTTTTGTTTCATACTTTGTACTTTTTAAAATTCATTTTGTTGTTTTAATTGTTTTTCTTATTTTTTTTATTTGATTGTTTTTAAAAAACTCTTTCAAAACTTCATTTGAAAATCCTTTTCTTATTTGATTGATTTAAAAATCTGCATTTTTGAAAACCCAATCTTACTGTATTTAATTTGAAAATGAATTTTGATTGCTGATAAGTATTTCTTATTTTTTGTTTCATTTTATTTTACTTTTTCAACTCTTTTCAGTTCTTCTTCTAATATTATTATTATTATTATTATTATTATTTCTTAAAATGTTTGATCTCAATTTTGAAACAATTATCTGATTTAAAAAGAAATTTTTGTATTTTTATACAAAAAGCTGGGTACCATTATTTAATTTTGATATCTAACCATTCTTCTTCTTCTTTTATTTGTCTGTTTTAAAAATCTTCAATTTTTATTTGATTGATTAAATAATAACTGCGTAAATATGCAGTTTTATTTAAAAATCTTCAATTTTTATTTTAAATAATTTTAAAATCCAGTGTCATACTTTTTTATGGTTAATAACTGTGCTAAATATTATACGTATTTTACCATTTGGTTGCTTTAATAATTCGAATTTTCAAAGATCCATTGTTTTCATTTACTTAACTTCGACTAAAACTTCGTAATTACTTTTTTATAAAAATTTGATTGAAGCTTGTTCTCGTTCTATTTTTTGATAAAAATCTGCACCACTATTATACTAACTTCGATTTTAAATTAAATTGTTGTGCTTGTTTATTGTGATTGATTTTTTTATTTCTATGCGACTATGCTTGAAAAGCTTGTGTGCTTTCAATGGGGATTTTGTGATTTTTTTCCTATTGCTATTGCTTTTTGTAAACTTGTTTGTTGGTTGTTGTTTCTGATATGTAAGGTGTAGAGAATATATTAGTTAGTTAGTAAAGAAGTTAGTTCTATTAGTTAGTTAGTTAGGAGGGTTAATTAGTTAGTTAGTTGTCAGTAACCATTTTGGATTAGCGGGTTTTGAGGGTTGTCTATATAAGGCCTATAGCTCTTCATTGTATGCTATGCTTTATGTTGAATGATGAATATGTGAATGAATGAAGATGCATAGTGATGTGATTCTGTGTAGTCTCTCTTCCCCTTTCTCTTTCTCTTCTCAAATCTTCTAATCTTCCACAACTACTGTATCAGTGGTATCAGAGCGAGTCATCCTCGGTTCCCCCGCTGTGAATCTGTATAGTTCTTGAATTAGTCCAGAGTCACTCTTCTCTTCACTCACAGCTCAGTTCTGATATTCAAGATATTTGGACCCAAATGCAAGGTGAACTAAGAGGAGTCATGACCCTATTGGTTCAGTTGACATCTGTGTCAGCCTGAAACTCCAAAAAGAAACATCAAGAAAATCGAAAAGATTGTCAATTTTAGTTCAAGAATCAAAGTCAGATCTGTTTCTTTAGTTGGCAGTCATCTTTGGTGCATTTTCAGTTCTGGGTTCACCAGAAAACACAAGGAAAAATCAAGAAAAACGCATAGCTTCCATTCTTGACCCACAAAAAGACATTTTCGGCTGAGTCTAGACTCTGTTTCGGTATTTTGAGGCGTATATCATCTGCTCGTTAGGAATTCTAAGAGCAATCGATAGGTTACAATTGTTATTGGTGCACTATCGCTGAGTTTTCGCGTTTCTGCCACGTTGATTCTATGTTGGGATATCAGCGCGTTCGTCTGGTTCTTGTTTCTGATTCCATCGACTGCTGCGGAATTCTCACGGGTTGCATTGGTTCAAGATTTATTGTCAGCCTCTGTTTTTTTTTTTCTGGTTTTTGGTTCTCTGTCAGCCTCTGTTTTTTTTTCTTTCTGGTTTTGGGTCCTGTTCCTGTGAAGTTTGGTTCTTTTTGGTTCTTCATCTCATCGAATTTTGGAATTCTTGAAAACGTCGAAGTTGTGCCTGAACCTTCCTTCGCTAGAGCTAGACGGACATGGACTGGTGTGGTTTGTGGTCCCGAAATGATATTACAGATGAAAAGGTCGAAATAGCGTTTCTTGAAATGTGAGATTTGCTATCTAATAAAAAAAAAGAGTAAAGTTGGAAAAAAAAAGAAAGAAAAGAAATTCTCTTACTGTTGGTATGGGACAACAGCTTAAGGGACCAAGAAAAAAAAAAAGATTCCTCTTCTTGTTGGTATGGGACAACAGTTGAAGGAAACCAAGAAAATCAATGTGTTCTTTGAGAAACGGCTAACCGAAGAGGGCTACCTACGAAGGGTTCTGACCGGAGGGGCTGACCGGCAAGAGGTTGAGTAAAGCGCCGCGTAAAGTATCGTGAAGTGAGGTCGTCGGAAAGTGGGCTTTCAAAGGAGATGTTTTTGATTAATTCAAATTTGTACTTTTGAGTTTTGTAATTTTTGTTCTTTAGGTTTGTGTTTTTGTTGTCTTACATCCTTGAGGGCAAGGATGTTTTGGGGAGGGAGTATTGATATGTAAGGTGTAGAGAATATATTAGTTAGTTAGTAAGGAAGTTAGTTCTATTAGTTAGTTAGTTAGGAGGGTTAATTAGTTAGTTAGTTGTTAGTAACCATTTTGGATTAGTGGGTTTGAGGGTTGCCTATATAAGGCATATGACTCTTCATTGTATGCTATGCTTTATGTTGAATGATGAATATGTGAATGAATGAAGATGCACAGTGATGTGATTCTGTGTAGTCTCTCTTCCCCTTTCTCTTTCTCTTCTCAAATCTTCTAATCTTCTACAACTATTGTATCAGTTTCCTAGTTTTGTATATATAGGCTGTGATTGTTCTCGAATTTTGTGCCTTGGTTTGTCTGCTTGAAAAGCTTGGAGGCTTTCGAGGAGGATTTTGCATTTGACATTGTTTGTTAGCTTTGTTACCCTAGTTGGTTGCTGTTTCCTTAGTTTTAGGCTGTGATTGTTCTCGAATTTTGTGCCTTGGTTTGTCTACTTGAAGAGCTTGGAGGCTTTCGAGGAGGATTTTGCATTTGACATTGTTAGTTTGTGCCTTAGTTTTAGGCTGTAATTGTTGTACTTTCGTTTGTCTACTTGAAAAGTTTTGAAGCTTTCAAGGAGAATTTTTTGTTTGGTGTTGTTTGTTGATTGCTTTTTTCCCCCTTAGTTTTCTATGGTTTGTGATTGTTCTTAAATCATTGTACTTTTGTGTGTCTGCTTGAAATGCTTGGGTTCCTTTTTGTTTGTTTTCTTTATGAAAATTTGGGTGTGCTTGGGAGATGGATTTTGTGGTTCCTTAGAAAATAAGAAATATGACTATTAGCCCCTATTATAAGGAATTATAATGTTTCCTTTCTTGTATTCCATGTGATTTGATTAGGCCTTAATTCTATCCTCCATAATGTAATTGATTGGTTGTTTGCCGTTTCTCTAACTTTGTATGGGTTGTGATTGTTGTGCTTCTGTTTGTCTGCTTGAAAAGCATTGGAGACTTTGAAAGAGGATTTTATGTTCGGCACTTTCTTGATTGTTGTTTCCTTAATTTTGCAGGGGCTATGATTGTTCTCAAATTGTTGAGCTTGTTTATTGTGATTGTTTTTTTTTTTTGGGTTTCTATGGGATTTTGTGATTTTTTGTTGTTGTTATTGCTGTTTCTAGACTTGTGTGTTGGATGTTGTTTCCTAGTTTTGTATGGGCTTTGATTGTTCTCAAATTGTTACAATTTTGTTTGTTTACTTGAAAAGCTTGAATCGTTTCAAGGAGGATTTTGTGTTTGGAGATCTTGTTGCTTGTTTTCCGTAGTTTTGTATGGGTTGTGATTGTTTTCAAATTGTTGTGCTTTGGTTTGTCTGCTTGAAAAGCTTGGAGGCTTTCAAGGAGGATTTTGTGTTTGGCGTTATTTATTGATTTTTTTTTCCTGGTTTTTTTATGGTTGTGATTATTCTCAAATTGTTGTATTGTTGTATTTTTGTGTTTGCTTGAAATGCTTGGATTTTGTTTGTTTTCTTTCTAAAAATTTGGGTGTGTTTGGGAGGATGGATTTTGTGGTTCCTTAGAAAATAAGAAATATGAATACGTGCCCCTATTATAAGGAATTATAATGTTTCCTTTCTTGTATCCCATGTGATTTGATTAGGACTTAATTCTATCCTCCTTATGTAATTGATTGGTTGTTTTGTTTTTTACCGTTTCTCTAACTTTATATGGGTTGTGATTGTTCTCAAATTGTTGTGCTTCTGTTTGTCTGCTTGAAAAACATTGGAGACTTTGAAAGAGGATTTTATATTCGACGCTTTTTTGATTGTTGTTTCACTAATTTTGCATGGGTTGTGATTATTCTCAAATTGTTGAGCTTGTTTATTGTGATTGATTTTTTGGTATCTATGCTTGAAAAGCTTGAGTGCTTTCAATGGTGATTTTTTGTTTTTTGTTTTTTTCCGGTTGCTATTGCTGTTTCTAAACTTTGTTGTTGGATTTGTTTCCTAGTTTTGTATGGATTATGTCCTGAGGCTATAAGTCCTTGTGTGCATTAAGCATGGTTATTGGATGGTTTGTTTTGCATGTTTAGTGAGCTTGCATATTTTATGATGGTCTATTGTTACTATTGTGATTCCTAGGAATCTCACCCTTCCTTAAAATGAAAAAAGGCAAGCAGCTCAAAAGGCAAAGATGTGGTCATCGCTGACACCTAAGAAGAGGCAGAAGCTTGAATAGCTTTATTTTGTTGGTCTTCTGTATAATCTTTTTCTTACACTTAGGCTTTTGGTTAGTCTTATATGGCTACTGTAACATCTTAGTGCCTCGCTCTCGATATTGTCCACTTTGAGGGCCCATTACCCCCTTACAGCTTTAAAACGGGTCAAGAGGGAGACGTATCCAAACCCTTATAAAGGACCTTTCATTTCCCTCTCCAGCTGATGTGGGACATAACCAATGTTGTTAAAACGTAGTGTTAGAACGTAGAAACGGACGTTTCTACGTGTTTTGGCTGCAAATCGTGTCAAAATGGAGGTTGGAACGAAATTTGGGTTGAAACGGTTGAAATGCTGTGTCAACTTGGTAAAAGTGTAGTAATATGGGAAAATCCATCTCAGGTCCTATAATGTCAAAAAAGGCCCAAGGAAAAGTCACATGTCAAAAAAGGCCCTAGGGTCTTTTTTGGTATTATTTTATAACCGTTAACAACTAAATCAGTCTCATTAACAACTAAATCAATACCCGTTAACAACTAAATCAGTAGCATTAACAATATTTAACCTATGATGCAGCGAAACCGAAACCGAAACAGCATTTTCAAGATGTTGCCGAAACGTGACATCGAAATGTGACTTCAAAAATACTAATATTTCCAGACGTTTCGGAACGTCTTAATATTAAATAATATTTTAATATAAATAGTGCACAAAGCACAGATCAAAATCCACAAATCAAGAATGTTGTTGAGTGGAACTAAACCCTCACAATTGACGAGTCTTCGGCACATGAAGAATTGCAGAACACTAAAACAGCGACGGAGAGATGGAGGCCACAGAGAGATGGAGGCGGTAAAGATGGAGGCAACTTGATATGAGAGACAATTCCAGCGTCGATTTGGGGGAGAGACGAGATTAGGGCATTTTTGATGCCCAAAAAACTCAACTAGAAGATGCCCTCCAGGTTTTGAAAATTACAAAAATGCCATTATGGCAATTTAACTCAGCCGATTCGTATAAATCACGTCTCCCAGTGTTTTGGAGGAATTCCCAAATCCGAAACGTTCCAATCTGAAATTTTAGCGTTTCCATGCTACATAGATCCTAACAACTAAATCAGTATTTGTTTACAACTATATCAATAGCACTAACAACTAACCGTTAACAACTAAATTAATCTCATTAACAACTAAATCAATAGCATTAACAATAGCCTAACAACTAAATGAGTCTCATTAACAACTAAATCAGTACCCATTAACAACTATATTAGTAGCATTAACAACTAACGTTTTATGAAATAATACCAGAAAAGGCCCTTAGGCCTTTTTTGACATGTGACTTTTTCTTCGGCCTTTTTTGATATTTTTTTTGCCAATATGGGCCCTGAGATAGATTTTCCCTAGAAATATTTTGATGACTAAGTTTGAACTTAATTATTTTCTTAAGTGTTTGGATTTAAATTTGTGATGACTTTAATGTATTGGTGCGTTTTGATTTTATATATGTTGGATTTTATTTTTTTTGGTAGTATGTAGTAAACTCTTATGTTTAATTTACGTTTTTCGATTTTATGTTTTTGCTCACCCTTACTATTTCCATGTAGACTCTACATCTTAACAAAACTGGACATAACACTCTACCCACGCACATCAACCCACATTGAACAGAACCTTTGGGGACAATATCGAGAGTGAGGCGTTAGGATGTTACAATTGGTATCAGAGCTAGGCTTGGGTTGATGTGGGTTAACGTGCCTGCGAGGATGTTGGGCCCAAAGGTAACACATCGGCTAGGGAGGAGAACGAAAGATGCCTTATGAGGGTCTGAATACCTCCCCCTCTTGACGCGTTTTAATGCCGTGAGGGGGTGATAGGCCCCAAAGGAGACAATATTGAGAGCGAGTTGCTGGGATGTTATAGCTATTGTTTTTAATATATATATACATATGAATGAAGATGTACTTGGTAGTGGTATCATCAATACACAAATTAGTAATATCATTATCATTAGGCTTAATTAACGACATTGTGACAGGCACATGTATGAGTCGAGCCCATAACTTGACGAACAATTAAGCATAAAGAAGATCGATAGATTAAATGTGATATCAAAAAGGGAACTCTAATACTATCAAGTCTAGTTTAAAAATGATGGGTTTTTAATGATTTTGAACCACTAATAAATTGTTTTCAATAGTTTTAAAGTTTTCAGAAAAATTCATTCCTTTTACATGATCAAACCCTGTATCTGAGATAAGTTTTCCTTTTAATGATTAAATGTGATATCAGAAAGGAACTCTAATACTATCAAGTCTAGTTGAAGGAATGATGTGTTTTTAATGATGAGTTTGAACCACTAATAAATTGTTTTAAAAAGTTTTAACTTTTTCAGAAAAATTCATTCCTTCTACATGATCAAACCCTGTATCTGAGATAAGTTTTCCTTTTAATGATTAAATGTGATATCAGAAAGGAACTCTAATACTATCAAGTCTAGTTGAAGGAATGATGTGTTTTTAATGATGAGTTTGAACCACTAATAAATTTTTTTAAAAAGTTTTAACTTTTTCAGAAAAATTCATTCCTTCTACATGATCAAACCCTGTATCTGAGTGAAGTTTCCCAACTATTTACAAAAGTGTTTACCCCTAGGACCAAACCTGCTTAGTGGTTCGAAATTATTATTAAGTAACTCACCTGACTTAGTATAAAGGTAAGGTGTTAGACTGCTAAGATATTAGAGGAGAGGTTTTGCCAATAGGTTAGGATGCTCTGCTCGTATTTTGAAGGTGTGCTTAAGGGGATATAGATTTTGTGGTTCCTTAGAAAATAATAAATATAGTCCTATTATCACGAATTATAATTTTTCCTTTCGTGTATCTCATGTGATTTGATTAGGCTTTAATTATAGCCTCCTTAATGTAATCATTTGGCGGTCTTGTTGGTTGTTGTTTCCCTAGCTTTGTAAGGGTTGTGATTGTTCTTGAATTGTTGTGCTTTTGTTTGTCTGCATGAAAATTGTTGTGCTTTGGTTTGTTTGCTTTAAAAGCTTTGTAGCTTTCAAGGAGGATTTTGTGTTTGACATTTTTGTTAGTTGCTATTTCTCTAGTTTTTGTATTGGTAGTGATTGTTTTCAAACTGTTGTGGTTATGTTTGTCTGTTTGAAAAATTTGGATCCTTTCAGGGAGGATTTTGTCATGTTGGGTTTTCTAGACTACTTTTTTGTTGGCTGCAATTTCATCAAATTATTGTGATTGTGATGACTCTTTTTGTTTGTTTTCTTTATGAAAATTTGAGTGTGTTTAAGGGGATGGATTTGGGGTTCTCCTTGATATGTGGATTGATTGGGTTAGAAAATAAAGAATATGATTGTTAATATGTTAGGAATTATTATGTTTCCTTTTGGTTAGTTCAAAGCCTGCAATGCCCATTTGAGCCCTACCCAACCCAGATAATTTATACTTCATATAGTCCTTATCATAAGACACCAACTAATAATTCTTAAAAACCAATAAAAATAGTTAAAGTCAGTAAAGTTGTCCTACAATTTAAGTAACTTTTAATATTATCCCTACTAATTGCATTAAACTCTAATATTATATTAATTATTATTCTCATCTACTACTCTTATTAATTATAAGCATATATGAAAAAAAAAGCACTTTGGAAATAAGCAAGTGCTTTATAAAAAGGACTAAATGCAATTGTTAGTTGGTGCCTAATAATAAAGACTATATATATATATATATATATATATATATATATATATATATATATATATATATATATTGTGAATGCACATATTTCATTAGTCTTGTTGTTGCCTTGTTTTTTTATGGATTATAGATTATTGGATGATATTTCTTATTCAATTAAGGATATTGTGTTGAGCAAGGTTGTCAAACTCACAAGTTTAAACAAACTCGTGATAGTAACGTAAACTCGTATCATAAACTCGTAAAAATTTAGTTTTATTATTAAATATGTATTATTAGTGTATAATTAAATAATTAAAATATAAAAATGACAACAATTTGATTTAAATATATTATAAATCCAAATAATTGAAATTAAATCCATCAACATTCATCATTTATCATATTTAATAAAGAAATTTCCATAAAATTTTTATATAGAGCTGTTAAGCATAATCAAATAAAAAATGTCTCTAATGAAGTCTTTCATATCAATTTCCTTCTATTATTTGTTCTCTCTCTCTTTTGGTATTAAATCAGGACAAATAATTATTCCTTGCAGCAGTCTTTAATTAGCAAAACCCATTACATCTCTATACATTAAGCTATATAACCTCTTATAAGGCTCCTGTTGTAATATTCCAAATTTTAGGTTAAGGAATATAAAAATAAGACTGAGATAAATAGGCGACTTTATTAAATGTTATTTTGGATCTTGAAAAAAAAAATAGGGGAAAATTATGAAATGTTATTTTGAGGATTTAGAAATATTATGAGGGAATTAAATACGAAAAATTTGGCCTAAATAGTTCCAAAGCCATACTTTGGAATTTATGGCCTATTTTATCTGAAATTCAAGGAAAAATAGTTATAAGATAATTTTATTTTATTTTTTTTCTAGAAATTTTAGAGGTGATATTATATGGCCTAGAGAAGCTAATTGAGGAAGGAAAAAAAAATCCTCTCATATAGGATTAAGAATTAATTTTCCACATCTATTTAATATTTGCAATTAAGTAAATGAAAGATCAAATTGCAAACAAAAGTCTTATAGACGGTAAAATTAAATTATTTTATGGGGTGGACCCCACATAAACATGACAGCCCAACCATTCCGATTCATTATCCATACTCCTTCATTTCTCAGCCAATTCATTTCAGGCAAAGACCCCATTTGGAGAGAAAAGTCACATACCTCTCACTTTATTTATATCAGTTCGGCAAGTCACAAAACACAGAGTAAGAGGGATCTGGATTCCCTACCTATCCTATCCATTGGATAGGTAGGGAGAGTTTGTCTCCCTGGACCGTCCAGATCTAATCTGGACAGTTCAGATCTTATTTTTTTAACTTTCTATTTTTTTTAAAAAAATTATTTTAATGGATACAGAATCTAAAATAATGATAATCTCTTAACTAACATTTTTTCAAAAAAATGATTTTTTGGTTCAAAAAGCAATAGTTTTAAAAAATAAAATCTGGACGGCCCAAATGGGCCAAGCTCTTGGTGATAGCCTGATAGGTACCGAAACCGGTTCCGAGTAAGAGCGAGACATCTGTTTCATGCGAATAAAAGACACCTCACCCCTCTCATGCTGTTCCGATACTTCACCATTTCTCTGCGTGTTGGCATGCCCATAGAACCTATGCACCCTCATTTATCCATTCAGCCATACTTTCTTATTCTCATTCTTTCCTTCCTCTATTCACCAACAGAAACGAGAGTGAGAGACTGAGAGGGAGCTGCGGTCGAGAGCTGAGAGCGAGAGAGACGAGAGATCGAGAGAAAGAAGAAGGTCCATCTGATTGCATGCAAACTTAGAAACCAACCAAGGTCAGCTTTCGAGCTTCATCCTATTAGTTCTACATGTTGGTCCGTGGTGTTTGAAGTTTAAGATGTCGAGGTTCAATTCTGCATGCGTGCTCTGTTTCTGGATTCCCGAAACAGAGGAAGTTAGGCATGTCTGAAATTTCCAGATTATGCACAAGTTGCCTTCCCCTGTTTGTGTGTTTTCAAATTACTGAGCTTGTTTACTATGATTGATTTTGTTTCCCCATCAAGTAGATTTTTTTCTTGTTGTTGGTTTCTGTTTTCATTTATTTAGTGATTGTCATCAACAAAACCCATCTAATCCTTTTCATTGCAACTGCGTTTACCAGTCGGCCGATCAATCCACTTTCAAAGGTGCCTGCTCTCTCCTTCCCTTCACTTCTTATTTTAAATTTAGAACTCTTGTTAACTCTTTCTTGTGCTTTTTTTAATTTCGTTATTTTATTGTTTTAAAATTTGATTCCAGAATCCTGTTCTTATTTTATTATTATTTTTTTTTTGGCCCTCAATGTTTGATTATTTGATTCATGCTTTGTAATTACTTTTTTTTAAAAAAAATTGAGTTTTCATTCTGTAAAATTCTTTTTCTTTTTTTTTTTTTGTAAATTCGTTCAGAAAACTTCAATTCAGACTTTGTAATTACTTTTTTTAACCCTTTCCAATTCTTATTTTATTATTAGCTCGATTTTAAAACCTAGAGTATTTTTTTCGATGGATAAAACCTACAGTTTTGAATTTATTAAATTTATATACTCCCTCCGGTCCTAATTATAAGAACTATTTACTAGAATTTGGAGGGGTTAAGGAAGAAAGTTGAATTAGTTAATTATAATTATTTTCCAAAAATACCCTGCTTAGTAATTGTTATCCGGGAACAGCGTTTCTAGAGAGAAAACTCATTGTCTTTCTTGCAAGGCCCGCTGTATAATGATCAAACGTGCTAATAATGCCTGATTTTGACCAAAAAAACTATAAAAAATAAATAATGCCTAATAACACCTGCTTAATAAAAAATAAAGTAGAATGTCTCACTTTATAGAATATAAGCACGTTCTTAAATTAATTATTGTGGAGGAAGTATTAGTAGAGGTGATATAGAAAAAATATGACAAAAATTAGTCAAAACTATTTTATATAAAAAGAAAGTATAATTATATTGAGGTATATATGACATTAATAAATTACAAAAATTATTTACTTTATAGAATATATAGGTATATTATTAAATTATTATTGTCTTTAATTATTGTTGAGAAAGTATAATAGGGGTATTATAGGAAAAAATTGACAAAAGTTAAAACTTGCTCTTATAATTAGGACCAAAACCAACTCCAAAATTTATTTCTATAATTAGGACCGGAGGGAGTACCATTATTTAACATGTAAGGATTCCTTCTTGTCCTTTTTTTATTATTTGATGGATTCATGTATCCGCATATTTTATTATTTGGTTGTTTAAAATCCCATTTTTAAAAATCCACTACTTTACTAAATTTGATTTGAAAATAAATTTTTTGATTGTTAATAAATATTTCTAATTTTTTGTTTCATACTTCATAATTACTTTTTAAATTCTTTTCGGTGCTATTTTGTTTTTTCATTTTTCTTCTTTTTTTGTTTTACTGTTTCAAAAATATTCAACTTTTAGTTCTATTATTTTGTTGTTTCAAAATTACGTTTGAAAATACTTTTCTTGTTTTCTTAATTGATTGATTTACAAATCTGCATTTTTGAAAACGCAATCTCACTTTTTGAAATTGTATTTGAAAATAAACTTTTTGATGGTTAATAAATGTTTCTAATTTTCTGTTTAATAATGTGTAATTACTTTTTAAACTATTTTCAGTTTTTTTTATTGTTCTTTTTTTTTTTTCTAATGTTTGAAAAAAATCTTCAAATTTAAGTTCTATTATTTTGTTGTTTCGAAATTTCACTTGAAAATCCTTTTCTTATTTTATTATTTGATTGATTTAAAAATCTGCATTTTTGAAAACGCTATCTACGAGCAGTGGGGAGAAAACCGAACGCATATTATAGCCAAACAAAATTATATGGAGTATGAATAAATACAAGGAGAAATAAATATTGAAGGAATGAGAAAAAGGTCTCTTGGAACTTTAAAATAGAACAAGGTTTATTTGCCGTATTTTTCTGTAATTTTAAGAGCAAATGGTGAAATAATTAATCAAACTATGCTAATTGGCATGAGAAAAAAAAGAAAGCCAAACTAATTAAAATAAAAATAACGATTAAAAAAGATATAGCAGAAAGCACACATAGAATTATTAATTAGGAAGCAGGGAATAATACATGTTTAGTGTTACATAAATCACACAATGCATGGCTTGGTTTTATTTTTGAGTCTAAAATTAAAGTTCAGCCACACTAATTAAGGTCTTCAAACAATTAAAGATAGCGGGCGAAAGAAACATGCTCATCGCTGAAAGCCAGTCCATCTGGAGACTGCAATGACATCATACACATGCAGGTAATTAGTTAAAAGCACTAATAATTATACATGAAAGTAAAAAACATCAAATCAAATTATATATATTACAATAGTGTATTTACCTCTTACAATTCCCAGGAGTTAATAAATTTTGAACTTTGATTGGAATTTGTCCTTGGCTGTGGGGTCATCCCATTTCAAACTGTCCCACCAATTTTGTTGTCCACGGATAAATGTCAACTTATGTTTGGCAGAGTTGGAATCAAATGGTAACTTTTCCAGCTTTGGACAACTATCTATGACAACGAATTTGAGGGAAGGAAAAGGTAAGGGTGCCCTGTGAATGCTCTTAAGTATTGGTAACTCCTCCAAACTCAGCTCAACAAGAGAATCGAATATAGGAGAAGAATCCACATTCTCATCCTTTATTGCTTCTTCCTCTTTTATCACTTCTTCCATTGATTCACATCTATTAATCTCAAGTTGTTGAAGGAGTGGAGCATACTTGAGCCATGTCACATGAGTTACTTGACACGAAGTAATTTCCACCATTCGGAGCTTGACTAGCCAACATGTTTCAAGCATAAAAGGATATTGATCGCTTCTAATATTGATCTTAAATAAAAAAATTTCCTGCAGCTTCTTTAATCCTGACATGGAGCCTAATGATAATAAAGGCTTCTCATTCGACACATCCGAGTAGCTGAGATCAGTAGAAATATTGTATAAGCAACTTTGTAATTTGGCTGACTCCAATAATTTGTCTAGGCCGTTTCTACTGGAGATAATTATCCGTAATTCCTCAATCTTTGGCAGGCACTCCAGCTCTTCTAAAATTCTTCTCTCTTCTAATGGGTTTATTTTGATCTTGCCAACAAGTCTAAACACTCTCAATTGTTGAAGGCATGATAGCACTCCCAGTGGACTCTCCCATGTCGAGAAAGAAAGAGATGTCGCTAGAAAGCTCAAAAATTTTAAATTTGTCAAGGACTTTAAGTTGATCCAAAACCGGGGTTCTAAAGATGCACGCCAAAAATGAAAAGAAAGATATTCCAGAGAAGTTAAACCCCCAATGTCTACAAATGCTAGATCCTCGACATGTAGTTCCAAGACTTTTAATCTCTCCATGTATTTAATATCTTTCAGCTGATGGTGTATCCCTCCCAATAAAACTAATGTTGTGACATTTGCAAGATCTATACTTTTTTGTGACTCCCAATCATATATGATCGAAATCCTCTTCACAAGTTCCATATTATCATGATCTTCTTCTAATAACCACAATGCCATGTCACGAATCACATCATGCATTTTAACTGTACGAGATACAAAAAGATCATCTTCAAAACTTTCTAGCAAGCACGAAAGCTTTAACTTTTCAATAACAGACTCACCATGACCACGTATATCTTCAACACTCATTGTTATATCTTTACAAAGAAATTTATCCCACATCCATTTATCGATGAGAACAGAAACTAGAATCTCATAATCTTCTGGGTAGAATGCACAGTATAAGAAACATTGTTTTTGTACGGCATCCAATTTGTCATAGCTATATTTGAGGATAGAGTATACTTTCGTCTCCAAATCTGGTGCAGTCAACAAAGAACTTGTTAAGTTCTTTATTGAATGTTCCCAATATTCAACACTCTTCACTCCGGCCATGCTACTTCCTAGAACAATCAATGCAAGGGGTAGCCCTTTACATTCCTTTGCCATCTTTTTTGCTAGCCTTGGAATGTTTGGGTGTGAGTTTAGAGTTTCTTCACCAACTTTCATGCAAAACAACTCAAGTGCTTCCTTCTCTGTTAAAATTTCAACCTTGAATTTTTTTTGAACTTGCATTTTTGAGCACACATTTTCTAACCGTGTTGTGAATAACACTTTAGATTTAGTATCCTTTGGATGCGGCACTCCCACTAATTTCAAGTCCAATTGATCCCATATGTCATCCAATAATAAGACAAATTTCTTTTCTTTAAGGACTCCATATATCTTTGCTGCTTTTTGATCTTGATCACTGCAATCAGTCCAAAAGTCATCCCCGATCCCAACTAATTTTCTAATATTATCCATAATACTATCCAAGTTGGGCTCTTTTGACACCACAATCCATATCACAAAATTAAATCCTGACATTCTCTTCCCAAGTTCATTGTTTATTGTCTTTAGAAGGGTAGTCTTCCCTACCCCACCCATCCCATATAAACCAATGATGTCGACATTCTCTTCTTCAATACTCTTCCATACCTTGTTAAACATCAAATCCAATCCCACTACTTCATCCAGAGGCATTTCAATTGGCTTGGGTGGTCTTTTGTGAGCAATTATGAAATTTTCACTATATCTTTTCCCCTCTGCCGCTAAATTATCTACATTATTGACCATCTTAGCAGTTTTTTTTCCTAGCTTGTAGCTTGACTTACAATTCTTGGGGCAACATTTACTTAGGCATTTGTCTTGAATTTCCTTGGCTTGGACTTCAATATCTGTTATTTCCTGTATTAAGTATAAATTATTAATTATTAATTTTTATTTTTCTTAATTTGTATGGAGCATCTTATACTAAACATACTTTCCAATCAATTTTCAACGAGCATGAGAAAAATTTTCGATAAATTCGTTAATTCTAACAGCATGTTGTCTTCCTAATCAATGATCAGCTTTCGAGACCTAACTTACCTAAACTTTTTTATATCTAAAAAGATTGTCAGAAAAATGGAATTTGATACACACACACACACACACACATATATATATTAAGGGAAAAACACTTCTCATGTTGTAAGAGAAGTGTTTTCTTATGTCACACATACACAAAATGGTAGGACCCAGGTATATATATAATTAGCATTATATATATATGTGGGTCCCACTATTTCATGTATGTGTAGGAATCTTCTTTTTCTCATGCAACATGAGAAGTTTAAACCCCATATATTAATCAATTGTTAGAAATCATATCTGGCACTAATATTAGGCTGAACTAGATAATAGATATATTCGTTTGAGCAACCTATGTTCTTATAAGCTCTTCCAATACCTAAACCCAAAACCTAATGGCTAAATGATATTAATTGGAGACAAAATTAAATATTGTAATTTTTTAAGAAAACCAAACACTAAAATATAAATTTAAAAATACAATTTGTCCTTGGTTAAACCTCCTATATTCCCTCTCACCACATCATAATCCTAAATCGTTAACCTTATACCCTAAATTACCCAAAGAGTCTGACCTCAAATAATAATAATAATAATAATAATAAGGGTTAAATACCATTTTTGCCCCTAAAGTATGCGCCTAGGAGCAATTTTGCCCCTTAAGTTTTCGGAGGAGGAATGTTGCCCCTGAAGTATTAAAACGGAGCAATGTTGCCCCTCCGTTAGGTCAACTAACGGTCAACGTTCGTTAGTTGACCGTTAGTTGACCTAACGGAGGGGCAACATTGCTCCGTTTTCATACTTCAGGGGCAAGATTGCTCCTTCAAAAACTTAAGGGGCAAAATTGCTCCTGGTCGCATACTTCAGAGGCAAAATTGGTACTTAACCTTTTTTTTTGTTTTTAATGTCATTAGTTATTTTACAAAGATGATATTTCGGGTTAATAGCTAAAGTAAATGGAAATGAAACACAAATTCCAAAGAGAGTGAGAAAGAGAAATATTGTCCATACAGAGTATGTTATGTCAGGATCTTGCTGAGGTCCTCTTTGGCCTCCAATCCACTGTTGTTCTCTTTTTTAACACTGCGTCGTTTTGACGCAAAATATACATGATCTCTCTTTTTTGTTTAAATATACGGGTACAAAAAAGAGATTTCAGGATACTGATGAGTACTGAAAAAATATTGATAGGTATTTCATGATCTTGAAAAATTATTTTAGGACGTTGAAAAAATATTTCAAGACATATTGACAGGTACTAAAAAGATATTTTAGGATACTGCCTTGGGATATTGGCTGGTACTAAAAAAAATACTTCATAATCTTGAAAAATTATTTTAAAATGTTGAAAAAATACTTCATAATCTTAAAAAATTATTTTAGGACTTTGAAAAAATATTTCAAGATACTGACAGGTACTAAAAAGATATTTCAGGATACTGACTGGGAATACTGGCTGGTACTAAAAAAATACTTCCTTGAAAAATTATTTTAGGGAGGGTTAAGTACCAATTTTGCTCCTTAAGTTTCCAGAGGAGCAATGTTGCCCCTGAAGTATGAAAACGGAGCAATGTTGCCCCTCCGTTAGGTCAACTAACGGTCAACGAACACGTTGACCGTTAGTTGACCTAACGGAGGGGCAACATTGCTCCGTTTTCATACTTCAGGGGCAACATTGCTCCTCCGGAAACTTAAGGGGTAAAATTACTCCTGTGCGTGTACTTCAGGAGTAAAAATGATACTTAACCTAATAATAATTGTCATTCCTTAAGCAGAGAACCCATAAACTCTCAACTTCTTTGTTAGACACCAATTTGTATCTTTTGATAATTATCTAAGGTTTAAACTTTGTAGTTGTTGATTTTCCTCTCCAACGGCCTATTTGGTTGGAGGGGAGGAGATGGACGGGGAGGAAAATTAAACACCTCCCCTTATTTGGTTTGAAATTGGGTGTTTTGGAGGGGAGCCAAAATGTGGTGACCACTTGACCCTTATAACTAATGTAATATTTCAATGATGCATATAATGAAAAATATTATGATAAATAAAAATATTATTATTAAAATATTTATTATAAAATAAAAATACATTATTTACAAAACTATTATAATTAGAAATATATTATTAAAAAATTAATATAAAAATTATTTAATTAAGAATAAAAAATTATTATAATTATAACATATGCTCATACAAATTTAAAGATAATATATTATTATAAGTAAAAAAATATTATTATTAAATTAATTTGAATAAAAATTATATTTTGAAAAATAAAAATATTATTATAAAATTGATTTAAAGTACAAATAAATTTTCATAAATAAAAATATCATCATAATGAAAATATATGATGAAATTAATATTATAATTTCCTAAATATGTTAGGATAGAATAGTAAATTGCTATCATAATTAAAAATATCATGATAAAATTAATATTAAAAATTATATATTCAAGAATAAAAAAATATTATAATTATAACATATGCTCATACAAATTTAAATAAAATATATTATTATAAGTAAAAAATTATTATTATATTAACTTGATTTAAATTTGTTTTTACAAATAAAAAATGTTATTATCAAATTTATTTAAAATAATAAAAATATTCATAAATAAAAATATTATAATTATAAAATATGTTAACATAATTTTAAATGAAAATATCATCATAATGAAAATATGATTTGTATTAAATTTAAAATAATATATTTTTAAAAATATATTACTTTTATAACAAAATATATGAAATTAGTTTTAAATGAAAATATGTTATTATAAATTAAAAATAAATTATTATACAATTAGTTTGAAACAAATATATATTATTATATTTATTATATTAATTAGATAATATGTAAATTAATTTATATAATATATATAAATAAAAATTATAACTAAATATGTTAGGATAGAATGGTAAATTGCTATCATTCCTCCCTAATTAAAAACTCTCCACCTCCTACCCATTCCTTTTATCTCCTCCCTTTCCTTTAAACCAAACAGACCTTAGGCTTCTTTGCATATGAGGTGGTGCAAGTGAGGTCCCAACTTAGGACTATGAAATATGTGAGATGTGGTCAGGGGAATATAAGTTTATTAAGTATCTTAAAAAGCTAATTGTTTGAATTCTCACCAATTTAAATAATTTTAATTATAGATTTAAAATATTTAAATAATATGTGTATAAATGTAATATTAAAATATAGGAATAAGGTGCAATTTTAGCAACAAAGTTTTTTGCTATGAGCTTCAAGTACAATTAAGTTTTGAATGTGTATTAGTAGACACGATCTTTTAACAACGGAACAATTTTAGTAATTCCGTTAATGGCTCAAACGTCCTATAAAGTAGAAGGGAGAATAAGTGGGTTCCATATAAAAAAGAGATGGAAGTCTAAGCTAATTTAACGGAATTGTTAAAATTGCTCTTTTTTTTAAGAGACATTGTTTACTTTTACACTCTTCAAAACTTGATTATGCTATATGCTCATGGTGAAAAGCTTTGTTACTAAAATTATACCTTAACTTTAAAACATAACAAAAATATAGAATAAAAATTAACAAATTATATTGTTCAATTTATCCTTTCTTTTATTAAAGTCCTAACTGATTAGTTTCCTTGTATATGAGTTTAAACATTAAAAAATTGAATAAAATACATTAATGACCTTCTGTTTTACATAAATTACGGTGACCCTCCCCCTATTTTTGACAACATACTCCCTCTGATCCTAATTATAAGACAACATTTGGGGTTTGGTTTTGGTCCTAATTATAAGACAACATTTGGGGTTTGGTTTTGGTCCTAATTATAAGACAACATTCTAAATTTTGTCAATTTTTTCTAAAATACTCCTATTTTATTTTTTCAAGTGTGTTTGGTTTTTTGTGATTACATGTGTATGTGTGTGTCTATATACAAATATACATACATATATATATATATATAAACACACAAATATATAAAATACTCTCTCTCTCTCTCTCACACACACACACATCTTTGAGTGTGTGTATCTATGTATATATGTGTGTGTATACATATATGTATATCTGTGTGTATTCATATATATATGTGTATAGATACATGTATGTGTGTGTGCACGTGTGCGCGTGTGTGTCTATATCCATATGTATACATATATACACATATATGTGTATATAGCAAAACCACTATTTTAATTAAAAAGCGTGTGGCAAAGAAAATTCTAAACTGAAAAAGTATATGGTAGAGGCTGTTAATTCACTTTTACTTATGTTTTTAAATTTATATAATGGCATTTTAGGAAAATGAGTAAAATTAACTAATTTAACTTCCCTCCTTAATCTCCTCAAAATTGGTTAAATATGTCCTATAATTAGAACCGGAGGGAGTACTATATAAATCTTCATTAAAACTAAAATATATGTTACGCAAGCTAAGTCTGCTTCATATATTTCAATTTTCGTCTATCCAACCAAAAAGTTAGTTTTTAAACCCTAACCTATTACCATAACAAACTAAAATCATAAAAAATTCATTTATATTTTAGTAAGAATGTTCTTGCAGCCTTATGTTATAATGTGAATACAAATGGATTTTAGAGTTTTCTACGGAATGAGTTAAATTTACTCCGGGGCTCTAAGCTTTCTACATAATTTTCTTCTATTGTTTCTCTTGTTTCCTTTCTCTAATGTCCATACCATACTTTCTGAATTTTTCTGGACATGTAGATTGATGACTACTCATCATGTAAAAAACACTTTAGAATTTAACTATTAAGAAAAATTTTAAAAAGAAAGAACAGCTTAGATGCAAAATACCTGTTGTTGAATGTTGTCAACTTTTTCCAGCCATCTTTTGATTTCGTGCGCTATTTGCATCCCTTGTGTGTTCTCAGCTTCATCAACTCTTGTCTTCAAATCCTCTTTCATGCTTTGGAGATCTTTCCATTTATCTTTCAGTGACTCCAAATTCTCTTCCAGCTTGTAAATATAATCAGCTTCTTTCTTGGCACAACCACACAGACACTTGGTAATGTCCCATATGATTCCCCCGACTTGATCCATATGCCTCACTGTTATTTCCCAGCAATGTCAACGTTTCATTCTTCCAAAACCAAACAACAAAGCGTGCAAGTTAGAGCGATTTCTTTATCTATAAAAAAAAACTGTATACATTGCATAATCAACAGAGCTTACCTCTTTGTTCCAAGATATTATGGTCAGTTGGTTAGCTACGCATCAGTTGATCCTTTTTATAACAGGATTTTAAACAATGATGGATTCATATTTTGTTTTGGAATAAAATGGAGGTATCTTGTTCTTGCTTCAACTTTAGTTTAAGTTTTCTTTTGGTTAGGCATTGATTCTTAATTGATCTGCTTTTGCTTTCTATTCTTTATTCTAAATTTTGTTTTTGTTCTTACTTGATCTGCACTGATTCTCTATGGATGTCAACCAATGCAAGCTTCCTTCTATTATATATTTATATATTTTTAAAAATATATATAAGTAAAGAATGCTACCAAATAAATAATAAAAAAATTCAGCTTTTCTAATTTTAGTAAAATAAAATATTTTAAGTTTATAAACTAAAGTAGATAATTTTGTTCTTAAAATATATTTTTTCATCTTATATTACATATTTTATATATTATATAACCATAATTAAAAATGATTTCAAATTTTATTAAGAATTTTAATAAATTGATTTCAAGAATTTCGTGTTTTTGGTTTTTTATTCGATAACTTTTCTAGTTATTCTTAAATTAAAATATTATTAAAGATAAATTTGGATATATATTACTTATGTTTATGAAAGACCATGCTTCCTCCAAAAAAAAATTCATATTCCCTCCATTAGTTATCATATAAAGACGAAACTCTGTATCAAAAAATAAAGACACCAAGCACTCAGGTAGTGCAGTGGTATGACGCTGGCTTATCCAACCTTTGTATCAGGGTTCGACTCTGCCCGGAACCATTAGGTCCCCAATTCCAAAAAAAAAAAAATAAATAAAGACGAATTTTGAGCTTCCGAATTTTCTGGAAGCACGCATGGAAAGTTTTTTTTCCTTTTTTTTTGGGGTGTAAAGGATTGCCTTATGATGTATATAATATTTAGTCTTTATCGTTGGACACTTTTTTTTTTAATTGTATGCACAATAAGAAATATTTATTTGTAATCACAATAAATCAGGTAATTATTTTATAATAATCTATTTTAAATGCCCCTATAAACTACAATTATATAATTAGCAACGACAAAATTTTATTAAAATGAAGCACTTTTTAAATCCCAACTTATTAAGAAAAAAATTCAATGTCTCCAATTCAATAAAATTCTAACATATCTATTTTCTAACAGCATCAATTATAATAAAACACAAGGAAAGAATAATAATTCTTGCTTTTGGCCTATATCTTTTCGTTTATTTATTCAGTACTCCATCCCTATTTAATTGTTTCATGTTTCCTCCATACATTCCCTTTCATTGATTTTCTCATTTACCGACTTATAAATCATAGCGTATTTTTTACCGGGCAAAAAAAATAGCATATTTGAGGAAAAAAATGTTTTCATTATATTTATTACTTTTAACTAATTTTAACAGTTTTTAAAATCACACAATTTTTTTTATTTAGATCTTATAATAAGAAATGAAAGTAGTATTATTAAATTTATAAATTATATGATCAAAATATAATTTATGCATACAAATAGTCAGCTTGTAATTAAGTCAATTATATAATGCCGTGTTAACTTATGTGTAGCCTAAATGAATTCCTATGTACTAAAATGTTTCAGGAATATCTTTATATGGGGTTTTCCCCTTTTTATAAAAAAAAAGAAAAGAAAAGAAAATCATGGATCATATATTCATGATATATATATATATGTGTGTAAAAACTGGGTCATATAATTTTGAATAAAAATATAAATATCAAAAGAAGGTAACAAATCTCCATGTGGATGCACAGATCTACCATCACAATATATTTCAATTTATTTTAGTACATTATTATATAAAATCGAATATTGTATAAAACAATATTGTGCATTCTTTTCTTTTTAGGGAAATAACCGAGCTTTCATTGTTTGATGATACATATTATGAAGGCAATTTGACCCAAATTTTAAATTCATAATTGTGACGCATAACTTGATATATAATTTGTTAAGTTCAGAGATCCAAATTAAAATTTAAGTAATTCAACTTTTATATATATATATATATATATATATATATATATATATATGATTTTCCCTGAATATAATCATTCATTGTTGGCACAAACACACAAACTTGGTGATGATGTCCCATATGCCTCCCCCAACTTGGTGAAGTATCTTGTTCTTGCTTCAACTGTAATTTTTCTTTTAGTTAGGCATTTATTTTTAATTGATCTGCTTTTGCTTTCTATATTTTATCCATAATTCTGATGTCAGAAAACAAGATAGGTATCATCATTATATGTTGACGATATGGGAAGCATGAGAATCAAAAGTAGGAGATACGAAGGAAAGGAAAAAGATAAAACCAAGAAATGAAGGAAAGAATAAAGATAGAGAGAATGGTGATGGCATCCCCACCATTCTCATTATATTGCAGGGAAGCACAGTGCTATGTAATTTTATATGTATCTTCCCCCAACTTATCCTTAATATGTAATGCCAAATCTATCTAATTTTTTTAAAAAAAAAATCAATAAAAAAAAAATTTGTTCCACCAATCTTGAGTTTGGTGATTTTGGAATATAATAATCAAGTGCTAATCAAATCGAAATTTCAAATTGTAAAATAATTTAAGTTAATAAATTTATTAAAAATAGAATAGGAAAATAATTAAATTCAAACTTATATACTTTTGTTTTCATTCATCAACTTTTCTTCTATAAGAAAGTTATATATCAGGCACATATGCTTTATGCCAGCATATGATTTGATAGTGTGGTCATGCAAGGTTGGCTTGTAGCATGGAGATTAATGAAGATAATTGGACTCTTACCATAATTGGATTGTTTTAGCTGACCATATTGTTGGGCTATTTCAGTGTCCATATGAAAATTATGTGGATCATCAAGAAATCTGGGACACAAAAATCAGTGATCTTTTATATATATGCACTGTGAATTTAAACCTCCGATTCTAATTATAGAAACATTTTTTTAGTGTAATTTACACTAAAAAAGTGTTCCTATACTTAAGATCGGAGGGAGTATATTACATCCTTCCCATTAAAAAAAGGCAATTAAAGACACTGATATGATATTCGTGATAAAACAGTCTATAAAATATTAGTATAACCCACTCCACTGATATTCATTCATAATACTCTTTATTAAAAAGTTTTAGGTTTGTGGATCATGGAAAATGTGACAGAAAAGAGGAGGGTGTGGTGTCGTTTTGAGCACCTGTCATCACGCTTATTACTGATGAGGACATTAATGGTGGGTTCACTGACCTCCACATGGCATACAAAAATACAACATTCATTCAAAGCCAAGTTGTTAAAAATAAGGGTTAAAAAAATGTACACGTGGTTTTTTTTTTCAAAAAAATATCTTTAATACCAAGTTTTTTTTTTCCTCTTAAAGTGTAAAAGTGACTACATGGTTACAAAAATAAGACAAAAGTCACAAATTATGCTAAATAATATAGATGACATTTGTTGAACATATAAAAAAAGTCACAAATAATATATATAGATCTAAACACAATCAAATCAAAGATCATATAAAAGTGCGTTCAACATTAAGTGCTTTTTTAAGTGTAAAAGTGGGCCAAAAGTAACAAATTCCATTAAATATAGATGACAGAGTTAACTTCAATCTAACAAACGTCATCTACATTATTTAGCATGAATAAAAACTTAAGGGGCAAAATTGCTCCTAGGCGCATACTTCAATTGTTATTAGATTGCTACTAATCATCAGGCTTCTAATTGTCATATCCAAGGTAATCAAAATCAAGATCTTATGAAGGGACGGCAAGGGACAAAATAGATCTAAACACAATCAAATCAAAGATCATATACTGACCATGAATAAAAATTTTAGATAAGTAAAAAACTATAAAAAAAAATACTCATTAAACCATCAAACAAGTATAAACATAAAATAGACACAATGTCAATAATATGATTTATTACGGGTGAAGGGAACTTAAGCAACCCTGGAGACCCCCATGTTGTCTGATAATAATGACGGCACATTAAATCGGGGTAGGACAACTACAAATTGTCCACAAGATTGAAAAATAGACTAGTATCCGTTGCATGAAAATAAATTTAGTACCCATGGCTAGCCTTCACTTTCTCTTCTGAAAATAAACTCACGTTAGAACTGAAAACCATCACAATCCTGAGGCAAAGTAATTTGTACATGTTGAGAGGCACTAGTTTAGAATAAACTAATAAATATTTTTACGTTTATTTTATATTTTGTGTCCTTATTTCGTTAGTTATGTAAATCCTAGGATTAGATATAGATTTGATATACTATAACATTAACAGCTTATCATATCCTATAAGTTTGAGCGGTCAGTATAGGTTATCTTCTGACTCCCTTAGATATGTAGACAGTATCTATCGCAAATATATAACCACTTGTAAATTTTATCCAACCTTCCTGGTCAACAGCTAGTGATGGGCTCCAATATAATTAAAATCAACTCACTCATGACTCTCTTAAGCACTTGGAGTCAGATGCATAAATTCATATCCAAAACTAACATGTCTATATGCATCACAAAATACCATGACATAATTTAGCAACAACTGCAAACTATCAATATTATGTATAGACATGCGCAAATAGGAAACTTTGATGGCTTAAAGAGTCATTCCAAAGCACTTCAAATTCTGAAATGCATCTAGAATGCAAAAGAAGGATTAACCCATGACAAGAATGTGATGTTCCCATCACTAGCAGTGATTCCAAGGTGGTATTACACCCATTATTATAACAAGGTAGGTGCTTCCAAAATGGCCAGACAATTTGCACATGAGGCTTAAATTAAACAAACTCAGCATAAAAATAATTACGTCACATACCAATTGCATTACCAAGCTCCTGACTCTATAGAATCACGTGTGCGGTAAGAAGAATTAAAAGTACGCCCTGAAGGACCAACTGGTACAACTCCAGCCCAAATCTGATTTGGGGTTATTACATGCCCATTTTCTAGCCGAATGGGAAAATCTCTGAAATGAGCAGAATCCTCTCTGTTAAGTACTATGACATTAATGATATTTTCAGATAAAATACAACTAACAAAATTATTCTAACATTTTCAGCTCCTGAGCAAAAGATTCCATGGGAGATAATGTGCCAGATGTCAATATAACAGAGCCAACGCCCAACTTAGGAAAAACTTCCATAGCTATTCCTGGATTAGTTCACCACCAACTAAGGACCCTTGAAGCTTTACCTACAGCATCAAAATTTTAAGTCATAATAACAGAATGTTAAAGGGATATCTACACTTGCAGCACCACATAGTTCTATGAGAAACAACTTTCAGTGCCCATAGAATGGAAAGAGTATCTTCAATAATAAAGTTATAGGCTACCACTCTGGTCCTATTTATAAGTCCAGTTTGACCAAATTTCACATTCCAAGGAGAGGTAAGTATCTCAATGATTATGGAACAAATTTTCAACTTTACCCTTATTTATAAATGGGTACCTTTTAAAATTTATTGTCATATCTCTCTCATCTTTTTCTCTTTCTAACATGGCTAACCAATCTCTCTCATCATCATTACTATGGGCAAAAGTGTCACAATCTCATTTATTTTGTCAAAATGGACTTATAAAAAGAATCAAATTTTTGGTTAAAGTGGACTTATAAATAGGACCAGAGTGGTATAGTTCAGAGAGTTTAAACTTTAAAGCATCAAAAGGGACAGCTAACCTTGATTATATCTATTGATTGTAATATAGACTATAGTTTGAAGAGTTTGAACAGAAAGGTAATGCAGTGAGAATAAAAATGCCAAATCAAACTTTCTGGTCTACATATACTATAGAAAAGGGATTCCCTTTTCCTATCTGTTTTGTTTTTTTTGGGATCCCATGAGTCCTGGGAAGAAACATATGCGATATTTGCAGGGTAATGGGCCATGATTCATGGACATTCAGTGGCCAAAATCTTGATGGTTTATTGTAGATTAATGAGCTGAAGTCAAGTAATGTTGATTTCTTATTCGTTTCCTATTTCATGAGTCTAATATATATTTATCCTGTTTGTTTCCTTTTCTGGCAGAAGCTGATTACTGAACTTCTGCGGCCTAACCCCCTCATATAAAGCTACTAGAATCCTGAATGAAATAAGAAATTTTGGAGTCAATAATTTTCTGAAATAATTTCAGTTTCTCTTGTACAGATACCATGTGCACACAATTATATAACCATATTCAAAACCAGAAGTCACATGCTTTTTCCTCCAGAAAATTCAACAATTACTATACATCAATATCACATGTGCCTGTTCTAGCATTAAATTTAACCATCATAGTTCCTGCAATCTACTATTATAAATACCTAATTACCTTTAACGTTATCAGCAGCTTTTGCATCAACCTCCTTCACATGAACCTTCAATGTGCCAAAAACCAGCTTTAAAATTAGAAATCATAGTGGAAAGAAGACAAATCTAGACAAACAACATTTGCTATCATGTATTGGAAGAGACCGATGTTTTTAGGAAATATAAAAGAATAAGAGGATAAAAATTAAAAGGATAACTCTTTATCATATTATGAAATCAGAATCTAATCTCATAATATAATAAAGAATATGGTAAATCTTTAATAGACAGATGAGCTAAAATTAGTAACCTATCAGACTACTAAAGCACAAGGAGTATCATCAACTGACATAATTGTCGGTATGATTGAGTGCTCTGAAGCTTATGATCCACTTGTATTACATTTTCTCTAATATCATGTATCACACCATTTCTAGCATCTTTAGTCCATGATTTCAAAATATATTTTTCTGGTAGTTTCCTCACTTCATTCACCTCATATATTTTTAAAGAATGACAACATAATATCCCAATAGATTCAAAACGCCTGCAACTGCACCATACAGAATCATCCTTCGGATCAAATGTCAATGTCCACTTTTTGTCTTCATGAACCATAGTTCTAGTATAAGTGAACAATAGACCTTTCTCATCTTGAGAGGAAATACATGTGACAAAAAAGAGATTCAATTGCTCTTGGAACAATCTCACACTGAAGCAGTGTAAATCTCAGCAACTTGTTGTGGTATAGGTGAGCTTTGGACAATCAATCGTGGTTTTTTCTCCCTTGTTCCATACTCACATTTCATCTCATTATATCTCTTATCTGCAACAACCCGCTCAAGCCTTTTGAAGAATTCATCAATATTAATACTGGGGTTTGTAATACTCATAATATCTGCATTAACACTTTCACTTATTTGTGTGCTACGCAGAGCAAGAGTAATAGAGTACTTCATATAACACCATGCCCATTTCTCTTTGATTTCATATATGGATTTCAACCATGAGTTGTCCTCCAAATTGAACGATGATATTGGAGACACCCATGCTTCTTCAAATTGTGATTTGTCTTCAATAACAGACATACACTTGTTGAAATCACGTAAAAAATGTGAACCACCCTTCATCTTATTCCCGAGATGTTTTATTCCATTTTGCTCAATATGCCATGTGCATAATGCATGCTTCACTTCTGGCATAACCTCACGCAGTGCTCTTGCCATTGCTTGATCTTGATTAGTAAAAACTGTAGCAGGTCTCTTTTGCTTGTTAGCTTTCAAAAAAGTTTCTAACAACCACTTGAATAATTCTGTGGTTTCATCATATAACAAAGATGCACCAAAAATTACAATTCCTCTGTGATGATTGAGTCCTGAGAATATGGGAAGAGGCCTATGATTACTATTTGTGCAGTATGTGGTGTCCAGTGAAATTACATCCTCAAAATAAGCATAATCTACGAGCATACGAGCATCGGCCCAAAAAATATTTGTAATTTGATTTTCCATATCAAGTTGGTAAGAATGATAAAATGAAGGGTTCTCGATAATTTGTTCTTCAACGTAATTCAACAACCATCGCCATTCTCCATGCTTCTTCTTCTTTTAGCTTTCAAATAATTTTTCATATCAACTTGAGTGAAGCCAAGATTAGCTCGCCCACCTGCTTGCTTACTCATATAGTCAAAAGTCGCCTTCTGTTTTAGTCCAGCATCCCTAGCCAAATCAATCTCATTTGCTTACGCATCACATATCTTCCATTGAGACCTCATCATATGCACTGTTTCCTGAAGATGCAATGGGTGATTATGCTTTTCTACAAAGCTAGTGATCTTAAATTTACCTTCCACCAAATTAACTATCATTCCAACTTTACATTCAGTCTTAGTCTCAGGACGATGGTTGGTGGCCGGTGTGTATCTTTTATCCGGTCTTTGTTTGCCCTCTTTTGAACACATGTATATCTATAGGAAATAATTGTCTCCTTATCTTTCTTTCTCTTTGTCACCCCATTTTTCCTTGCACTAAAACCTACTTTACAAGCATATTCATTCTAAAACCTCCATGCTTCCTCTAGATTATCAAATTCTTTTCCCAATCTAGGAGTCAAATCAACTTCCACACATTGATACCTACAGAACAATGCCATGCAACACACAAAACATAAAATTATCTGAAAAATATGAATTAAGGAAGCATACTTAAAAAAAATCATCAAAACAAAAATATATTTCTACATATATTGATACTTTTTTTTTATACAACTATATATATATTGATCCTATTCCTGATTATTTACTATTAAATTTTAACTCTGAACAGGCTCATTTTTTTAGTAATATATAAACCTATGCCATGTATTGATATATATGGGATATTATGGAGGAAAGCATGGTGTGATAAAAACAATTTCACTCACTCTCCGAGAATGGAAGCCTAACAATCAAATATTAAGTGACAAAGCCTCACTCCAAAAGTGTAATGTGGCAAGAATGTCCAGTTGGCAAGTATCACATGTGAAAAAAAAATGGAAACACCGCTCTGCCAAAGAACTCACCGTCTGTCATCTTCTTCTCCTTCGATGAGCACTCCCCCACCATCTGCCATTGTCGTTTTCTTCTTTGACAAAAGGGCAACTTCTTCAATCAATTAGTGATTTATTATAAAAGAACTTCCCCTTTATAATAGTAATATTACAAAATATGTCGTCACATGGCCTGGGATTTGCTGGTCAGAGTACATTTCTCTCATCTGTTTTGTCCCCGAAGTTCGAATCGATGACTTTGAGTTCTGATCATGTTCATAAAATTAAAAAAAAAAAAAATTGTTACTGCAGATTTAATTAAGTATATATTTTGAACAGTAATGTGCCGGATTAAAATCTAGAAAATAAAAAACAAACCCGGTCCAATACGAGATACAAAATCTAAAAACAAATAGCTTATGAATCCAGTATCAAAAAAGCTTATGAATTTTCTGTTCCTTCAAAGGCGAAGCTTAGTTCGAATCAGTGACTTTTATGAGTTATGATCATATCCATCCAAAAAAAAAAAATGTTGCTGCAGATTTAATTAAGTATATATTTTGGCCAACGTTTATTTAGTTTCAAAACTTGGTTTCTTTTGACAGCTAGATTCATTCAGCAACATAACACTGTAAATATATAGCATTCAGTTGCCAGTGGTTCTTGTCTCAAATCTCAACTTTTTTGCCCATGATTTTGCTTCCAGTTCTAGCATTGGCTATGAAATTATCTAAAAGATGTAATCTTTTTATGGAAAAAAGTTATTTGGATCTCACCTTTGCTCCTCAGCTTTCCTGCCAAATTGCTGAAGGACGTGCTGCGGGAGTTTCAGGGTGAGAAGCATTTTTCAGGGAGTTTAAATGGGTTTTGAGCACAAAAAATGGATGGTCAAGATTAGACTAAATGAATGGTCAAGATTGGACTGTGAGAGACAATGAAAAATGGGCCAATGAGACAATCCGATTCCGTCACGCTTCAACTCTCTCGTCTATCGGTCAACTCGCTCCTCCACTCATAGCATCGGCACCGTTGTCGTTGTAGAAGGCAACGATCGGAGGTTTTCTGTAATCCTACTGTTCTTCTCTTTCTTTATTTGTATTGATAATTTAGTTTTGTTTGCTTTGGGAGACATCATATCTCTATGATTCGCTATAGCATACTTTTCTAGGGCTTATTTGCCCTTAGGCGAAGCTCTCTACCTCTCGTGATGGCTGGTGTGTAGGAAATATTTTCTGTCTTTGAAAGTACTGGGCATCTAATCTCAGTTCCCTAGACGGTGGATGATCAAGTACACCATTTATTTTTATTTTTTAACGGAGGTGAAATATATTCTAAATGGTTTTGGTGTATGATGCATTAGAATGGTACTAGTTAGGGTCCGCAAAGATGGGGACGGGGAATTTCATATTTCACATCATAGTGATCCATCACTTGACTTGAGGAATGTGCTTAATCATGAACTCCAGCTGAAATCAGGAGCCCTTTTTTTATTTTGGGTTTTGGTTTTCACAAGAGAGTTTATCATAGAAAGCAGTAGTTTCTATTGACTCGCTTACGAGTACCTGCTCAATTTCTGTGTTTGCTTTAAAGTTTGATGTCCTTTAATTGATCAGTTTTTGAATGCCTTGGCTGATTTACATTGAATAGGTAAGATCATTGGCCATCTCCGCAAGGTGCAGACCTACTATGGATACACATGATTGGAGATCTCAATTGCCTCCTCAGATTCGCCAAAAAAAAGTTGATAAAATGTAGGTCTAAATTCTCTAGTTAATTAATAAGATGATCTGAGTAGTATCTGCGTCGGGACATCAGTTTTGTAAACTATTGATGCTGTCACAGCTTTCCCCTTGTTAGTCATGGAAGATCAAATTTATTTCATTACAAAGCATATATCAATTTGATAACTAAACATATATCATTGTATCCATGGTAAAGGAGCTATAGCAGGTATTGTATATCATTGACAGAGTCATTGAACTACCGATTCTTCTATTGGCCGGTTCAGGAACCCTACTACTTGTGATGTATTAAAATCCTCATGACATGCTAGTGTTCTCCATTTATAGACAATGCTGGACGTTTATACTTCAAACTTTCAATGTTGTATGTGAGCTCCATTCAAGAGTTTTAGCAGGCAGTGTTATGTTATCTTTGTCCTAGCCTTAGCTGGGTGAGTAGGAACTTTTTGTGTTTTATATATTGTTGTAATGACCTTGAAAGCCTCTGATATTTGTTGTTATGCTTCACTATAGCTCAAAATATTTAGAATAAAATTCTTGTTTGAGGCCTATCTTGGTTATGGACTAAGGATTTGGAACAATTCTGCTTTTATTATTTAATTTAGTTGATTTGGGAGAAGGAAGAAGTTTATAATTGTCAAGTGCCAGGATGATGACACGAGTCTTTCCAAGCCTACTCCAGATGATAATTTGTTTTCTTCACATTTCTTTTCAATAAAAGAAAAAAGCACGCAACAAAAAGATGAAGGGGCTGAACATTTACATAATGATAGTGGTTTTTCTGTTGACCATTGTATATTGTTCTCAACTTCTTGATGCCATATCATTGTAAAACAACTCTTCATTTTGTAGAACGGATAAATTAAAATTTTATCAGGCTTGTGGTGGTGAATTAGTTGAAGTTCAGAAAATTGCACGATGTTATGAGCAGAAGACTTATGCTGGTGCAGCTAGCCAGGTACACCATTAGTGTGTAATCTCAGTTAATATAATAATTTGTGGTCGTCTATGCATATGGCTGAATCATGATGGATAATGTGGGTGTGTTTCTTTTTTTTTTTTGGGGGGGGGGGGGGGGGGTCCTCCCAGCTTTGGCATTTTTTTGTCATTACATGTAACTTTTGCCCTCACCCAATACCTCCAAATTTCAAACACTGATGTAGCAGGGTCAATTTTAGCAGTGGGCCCACTTTTTCCCACCCTGTCATAATTGCTGTGATGCTAATTTTCTTAAATTTTGGCATTTCCTATTTTCAGGAGGATTATTTACAGAAAATTTCTTCAATGATTCTGTCAATCAGAAAGAGTAAGTTCTAGAACATCAAAGCCACCATAATGCCATCAGATTCAGTTTTTAACCAATTTTAGCTTTCTGTAGTTTTTAATCCTAAAACCTCTGAATCCATTGTATTGAGTTTGGGGTCTACTCTGACATTGTTCTTAGCAATTCAGCCATAGTTTTCCATAAACAAAGTATTCAATTTGCTGCAATTTTTTATTTGATATCATATATTGAATATTTGCTAGGTTTTATGATGCTTTCCATTAATTTTGATCTCAAACAAATACCTTATGTATTTAATTTTAATACCATCCAAATTTTGCACTTTTACATTGTAATTTCGTCTTTGTTAGAAGTGCTTTTCTATTATAATAATTTATTAGTTTTACTTTGATATATCTATTGATGTTATTTTTATTGTCTTATGCGCTTGTAACTATTATACTAATGTTTTTCCATCTACAGTCAGATATGATTTAAGTAATTGGTTATTGATACCTCAATCTAAATTTAGAGTATGAATAATTGGAGACATACTCAAGTTGGATGATCCTTTACAGAGTATTGGAGGTCTCTCCTGCAACCTGATTGTCGCCAAAGAATCATCAACAAAATGTATAATTTTTTTATGTTGTTATACTTTTGTCATATATTGCATGATGGGGAAAAATGTGAAGTACTTGAGTAGTTGATTATGATCATGCTTGTTATTTGGACTGTCTAATGCTATATGCTTTCCAATGACTAATAGTAATTAACCTGGTGTTATTCGTCTTATAGATTGCAAACATTAAGAGGGCATATTCCTTACTCTGGCCAAGAGGGATTAGATGAACTTCGTAAAATTGCTGCAGGATATGAGGAGAAGATTTATTACGCAGCAACAAGCAAGGTAGAGTCATAACAGTTTTAATTCTTACAGCCCTCTTGATGGATCATTATCATCTAAGTAGATGAATTATGATGAAAAGTTAAGCAGTATTTGAACTTCGTCTAGTAGATTTCTTATATGTCTTAATTTTCCTAATTTCAGAGTGATTATCTTCGGAAAATGTCCTTGAAGATGCTGACAATGAAAGCTAGGCGCCAGACCACTATAGAAAACTCTATGCCATCAAACTTTGGTTACAATGGGGATGGACCTTCAGATACAGGTATTTGCATTCAAAAGCTTCATGGTTTGATCTGTTTGCTTTAAATAACCTTTGCAAGGTCATAAACCTATACTTTCATAATTTTTTTTTTTTTTTTTTTGGGTAGTAGAGCCCTTTGGGTATGTGAATAAAGATTTGGATCTCCTCAATTGAGCTCACTCAGTTAAGCCTCAATTGAGAGTCATTAACTATTAGATAGTGATTTAACAGTTGAGGGAGCCATAGTTTTCCATAAACAAAATATTCAATTTGCTGCTATTTTTTAATTTGATAGTAGTATCATATATTGAATATTTGCACAGTTTTATTATGCTTTCCATTAATTTTGATCTCAAACAAATAGCTTATTTATTTAATTTGAATACCATCCAAATTTTGCTCATTTACATTGTAATTTCGTCTGTTAGAAGTGCTTTTCCATTATACTAATTTATTACAGTTTTATTTTGATATATCTATTGATGTTATTTTTATTGTCGTATGCGCTTGTAACTATGATACTAATTTTTTTCCATCTACAGTCAGATATGATCGAAGTAATCTGTAATTGATACCTCAATCTAAATTTAGAGTATGAATAATTGGAGACATACTCAAGTTGGATGATCCTTTACAGAGTATTGGAGGTCTCTCCTGTAGCATGATGGAGGAGTTATAATTTAATATTTTTATTTATTTTTTAAAATAAATTTATAAGAGGTGAGTCACAAAGCAACGGTAGAGGTTGTTGGCATATGACCAAGAGCTCACATATTCAAATCTTGGAAACATCTTTAGTTGCGTGTGTAAGTCTATATACATCTGACGCGACCTAGTGGGAGTCTTGTGCCTTGTTTAAAATAAATTTGTAACTCCTCTCTCGACATTGTTATATTATAATTTAAAGATCGTTTGGAAAATACTGCAGGAAGACAGTCTATAAGAAAGAGGAAGCAACCACCAGAGGAGGGGTGGGTGAAGTTGAATGTGGATGGTGCCTATTGTAGAGCTACTGATAGGTGTGCCTGTGGGGGGATTATTCGTAACTCCTCTGGCACATTTATTAGGGGATTCTTTCACCCCATTGATGGGGATGAGCTGTCTGCCGAGGTTTGGGCTTGTCTCTTGGGCCTTAAGATTGCATGGGCGATAGGATTCAGAAAAGTATGGTTGGAAACAAATTCTGCCAAGTGTCTTAATTTACTGTCTCATGAACAGGGGGCCCATCACCGCTATTCCAGCATCCTTGATGAAGTGAAAAAGATGTTACATATGGAGTGGGAGTCAAAGGTTACATACATACCTCGATCTAGCAACTCTGCGGCAAATTATCTTGCAAAGAAAGGCCTTGACTCGAGAGGGGGGCTCCATGAAATACATACCCCTTCTGAGGCTTTAGAGGTCATTCTTAGTAAGGATTGTAATGGGTGTAATATTCCCATGGGAATAAGCTGAGGGGTCTCAATTTTATCAAAAAAAGAAAAAGAAAAAGAGAGATAGGAAGCAACCACAATGGCTGGCAGACTTTATCTCTTATTGGTAGTAGCTTTATTTTCATATACTCATTTTCTCAGGCCATTGCGAATAATGGGGACCAAATGTTGTGTACAAGCCAGACAGAAAGTCCAAGCCACTATTTGGATGATAGTGTTTTCTGTGCATTGTATCGTTTTGCTATATTGGCCCATAAGGCCTCTCTGGTGTAATAATAAGAAATAATGCTTGGATATGAATTGGAGGGGCTTCTCCGAACTGTTGTGCCGATTTTTTCCTTGTTAACCTTCACCGTTTGGCCTCGTTGGCTGAGTAAATGTCTGATCAAAATTTTTCTGGGAAAATTCGTTTCAGGGCCCCTATTAAGTAAAGAATTTCAGAAAAGGCCCAAACATTTTGACAATACAGAAAAAGGCCTAGAGATTCTGACAATACCCAAAAAGGCCCCAAGATTCTGACGGGAGCTGATATAGTTGTTAACGGGGGCTGATATAGTTGTTAACCAGGTTGATTTAGTTGTTAAAATTTTTTTTTCTAACAATTAAATCAGTCCGGTTAACAATTATATCAGCCCCCACTAACAATTATATCAGCCCCATTAACAACTCTGTCAGAATTTTTGGGCCTTTTTCCGTATTGTCAGAATTCTTGGCCTTTCTGAGTATTTTCAAATTGTTTGGGCCTTTTCTGCAATTTTTTGGCTAATAGGGGCCCTGAAACAAATTTTCCCAATTTTTCTTGCGCTGAGAATCCTTTATATATGGATGATGATGATGATTTTTACAGAAAATCAAAATAGTTGGAGACTTAAAAAAGTAATGTAAAGCAAAAATGATAATTAAGCCCCTCCAATCAAAATGGTACATCCAGTAGACTAAAGTGTTTTTCCGGTGCATCTACCACCCTTAAGTATCTAGTACCATAAATATCTAAATTACTAAGTGTAAAATTGTATAAAAAAAAGTTCTTCACGGTGATTGATGCTCTTGAAAAAAATGCTTGAGGTGGTTGGGTGCATCACAAAATACCTTATGGCACTAAATGCACACTGAAAGATACTCTAGGGTATTTTTCACGGTTCATCCAGAGTGTTGGATGTACCTTAACTCTTTATAAAAATAAAATATTCTCTGCATCTTCTCTAAACTTTTTTTAAACAAAATTTTTATTGTTCATAGCAAATTTTAATTTTTAAATTTTATAATAAATGAATATCTTCAAACTTTTAGGAGTTAAGGAACAATTTTTTCTTGGAAGTTTTTCAATGGACAATTTTTTGGGGCCGTTATGCTAGTTAATTTTAATCGTTAATTGACCAAATATACTAAATTGACAGTTTACATATCATTCACTTCATTTCTGTTAAGGTGTAAAAATTGATGTGGATGACATAAGAATTGCTAACTTAGCATATTTGGTCAATTAACGGTAAAAATTAATCAGGATAACGGCTAGAGTAAAATTGCCCTCTGAAAAACTTATAGGACAAAATTACCCATTAGTAAAAACTTCCGACACAAAATTAGCCCTTAACCCAACTTTTATTGAAAATCGCTTATGAAGATATGCCAAATTTCAAAGAAACTCAAATTTGTCCTTCGTCTCTTAGCTTGTGACAAAGCCCATAAATCAATAGAGGACGAGTGTCGCAGTGCAATAAACAGATGGAAGGCGACGGATAGGGAAAGGAGTAGAATGGATGAGGTGGAACCTATAAATTTAATTTATTATTTAATAATTTTTAATTTTATGATATTATCACGTTTTTACATAAATTTAGTTTTAGAAATATTCTCTCTTAATTACTCCCTCATTTAATCGAATAACGTAGACTAAAATGGGCGGTTAAGCGCAATAAATATATAAAAATTCTTACCATTTTGACAAAAATGGCTATATTTATGAGGACACGGGGAATAAGAGGAAGAATAAAAAAAGTACTATAAGGATGATTTCTTATAAAAAGAAATGAAGAGAGTATGTTTTTTTGTCATGCTCAAAAGTGTTTTACATCATAAAACTTGATACAAATTGGGTGTACTTAGAGTGTGATCATTTATCTCTAAATATCCATGCTAATCGCTTCACAATATTGGCATAATTATAGAGGCACAATAAATACACCAAATATTTGAGGGAAAATGAGAAGTGATAATATAGAGGAAGAGTAATCATATCCACAATTAAACTCCTCATGTCTATACATAGTATTCTATGTACCCCTAACTGCCTGAGCAAAAAAAAAAAATGTACCCCTAACTCAACCAACATATCCCTTCTTGAACAAAAGACGTATTGTAACCGTTCAACAATAACACTTTGAATAATTGGAGAATATCATGGTCATCGACCCATACTTTTTTATTATTTATATTTTGACTCTAGCCCAATCTGTCAAAGGTGGATCATGCTATTTTCCAACATTGATATTAAAGAACTTTTGGCCACCGCAGGGACTTGGTTTCAATGCTAAGCATTGTGCTTAGCTCTCCCAACTCATAAGATCTAAGGCAAACTCAGACCTTGTCCAGTTGCAAGCCACTCATGCTAATGATATACAAGCCTTAAAGATTGTGCAAACCCAGTGTGGCGAGCTTGCAAAAGAGCTGGGTGCGACGAAGGCCACTTTTGCAGATGCCAAGAAAGCCCACTCTGATTGTGTTAAGGCACTGAAAGAGATCGTGAAGGATGCCTTCGATATGGCTTTAAAACAAATACGGCATTTGAACCCCATCTCTGGGTTTCATTATAGAGCATATATCAAAGATGGCAAGTTGATCTCGCCCCCTTCCTCTCCTGGTGACAACTCGGTGTCCCAACTGGATGGAGGTGAGTCGGTGAGGGGGAGGAAGAGGTCTCCACCGTTGTCCACACTGGAGGAGAGGAAGCTCTACCCAAAGCAGAAGCTCCTTCTAGCTGAGTGGCCGAGGTTTTGATTTTGTAGTATCGTTTGTTTTGAGGCACTGAGGCCCATTTTTCTTTGTATAGATTTCCACTGGTTTACTATCCCGGTTTAGTTCTTTTCATTTTGATTTTTGTACTTAAACGAATCAATCATTAATGGAACCTTGTTTACTTTCCGATCAATTCGAATATGTTTCCAAGTCTTTCATTCATGGCAATGATGAATTAATTGTATGAACTCACATGTGTTCAGAGTTCTATTGAATGACCAGGCCAAGGTCAAAAATGTATTACGCAGAGTTTGCTAAAATATTCTTCCAGCATTAAAAATCTGGGTATACTATTTGGGTGAAGATTTTTAATTAAACCTACACTCTATGTTCCGGTTCGATTGACTGGGATTCCATCTGGGATAAGGGCAAGTCGTCACATGTTCAAACTTGTCAAAACATTTTGACCTAATCAGGATCAACATGACGATTCACCTTGTTTTCCCAGAGCAAGTTTTGATGCATTAGAGTTGCGAAGGCTTACGGTAGCAGCCTCGCTTAACTGAGAAACCAGGCTCAATAGCCCTAGTTTTAGTTTTTCATTCACGCTTTATTTACGGCCTGGTTCAATAGCCTGGGTTTGTTCACTTGTTCATTTATCTGCAACTAGTACAATTTGGAGAGCCTGGGACATGATTCTCAGCTGAGAATTTCTTCATTTATTTGAAAGATAACTTGCTTAAATGAGCTAGCCGATATAGTCGACATCAAACACCTTCAACAGGAAATTGATTAGACATAAAGGCAAAACTTAGAATTAACTGACACTGGCTCGATTTGTCTACACATAATAACATAGACATGAAACTTGGATCTAATTGTAATACACTCTCAGCTTATCCGCGTTCCACGTTCTTTTGATTGACTTCTTCTCCAGGGTCTCTAGCGTGTAGGCTCCTTTGACAAGCTTCTCTCTGACCCGGTAAGGACCTTCCCAGTTAGCAGCAAGCTTGCCATCCCTAGCATTTTTATTACCGACGTCAGTTCTTTGAAGCAACAAGTCACCTTTATTGAACGACTGGGGCCTCACTTTTTTGTTATATTTGGACACAACGAGTTGCTTGGTGGCCATATCTTGGCAATCTAATTCCACCACCAACGCTTCATTGTTCACTTCCTCCCTTTCTTGAAGAGTCTTCATTCTTCTCCATGACAGCTGGCTGATCTTGACTGGGATCATTGCTTCGCATCCATAGGTCAACCGGAAAGGAGTTTCCTAGGTTGACGTTTGGACACTGATCTTATAGCCCCAGAAAACATAGTACAACTGTTCAACCTTGCTAGACTTTGCATACTCCATCCGCTTCCTTAACCCATCGACAATTATCTTGTTTGCTACTTCAACTTGATCGTGTGATTGAGGGTGCTCTACAAAAGCAAAATGGTGTTTGATGTGGAACCCGAACATCATCTCTTAGAAACCTTTATCAATGAACTATGTTTCGTTATCTGTCACCACCTCGGCAGGTACCCCGAACCGAGAGATAATGCTGTGTTCAAAAAATCTTCATATGCAAGCCACGGTAATTGTAGTTAAGAGTTTAGCTTCTTTCCACTTTGTGAAATAATTGACGGCTACAATGAGCCATTGTAATTGTCCCGGAGCTGCTTTGAATAGACCCAAAAGATCCATGCCCCATTTGTAAAAGGGCCATGGGGCTGAGATATACTTCAACTCCGTTGGAGGGGACCAAATTATTCTAGCATGTTTCTGGCAGCTATCACATTTCTTAACAAGATCCTTTGAATCCGCCTCCATCGTTGGCCAGTAATAGCCTGCCCGTAGGGCTTTTCTAGCTAGCGCCTTAGCTCCCATGTACTGGCCATTCATCCCTTCATGTATTTTTGCCAAGACGTATTCGGCCTCATCCGAGTTTAGGCACTTTAGCATCAGAGAGTGTAGGCCCCTACAGTACAGCTAATCCTCTACCATCGTATACTTGGCCGCATCTCGGATCAACTTCTTAGCTTTGATAGAGTCATTGAGAAGGATCCCTCACTCTAGATAATCTTCAATTGGTTTCTTCTAGTCTTTTACTATCGAGATAACCATAATACAACTCGGCTATGCTAGATTTTGTTGAAACATAATTCTTTGGTTTCTCGGGCTTTTTGTACTTGCCAATTTTGACAGGATGTCGGCTTTGGTATTTTCTGCTCTTGGAATGTGAGCGACATTCACCTCTTCAAAGCCGGAAATCACTGCCTTTGCTTGATTCAGGTACTTTTCTAGCAAAGGAACCTTTACTTGGTATGTCCCCTCAATTTGTGCTGCTATGAGCAGAGAGTCGGTTAAAACCTTAACTCTCTTGGCTCCATGCTCCTTTTCCTGCGTTAGCCTAGCTAGTAGCGTTTCATACTCGGCTTGATTATTTGATGTCAGGAAGTTCAATTGAAGAGAGGCTCAACTGCGACCCCTTCTGGGCTCTCGACTCTAATTCCGACTCCACTTCCCTTCGTATTTGACAAGCCATCCACATACACTTTCCATATCTCGGCATCGTCGATCTCCCCTTTGCTTGCCAGGGTTAGCTCCATCACAAAATCAACCAATGCTTGTGACTTGATTGCATGCCGAGTTTCATAAGTGATGTCAAACTCAAAGAGCTCAATGGCCCAACTAATCATCCTCTCGGCCAAATTTGGCTTGTGTAGTACTTGCCGAATTGGCTGACTGGTTCAAATGACGATCTAGTGTCCTTGGAAGTAAGGATGAAGTCTTCTTACTGTGGTGAGTAACGCAAATGCCACTTTTTCCAGTTTTTGATACCTTAACTCCGAGCTCTTCAAGGCCTTGCTTATGAAGTATATTGGTACCTGGCCATTCTCTGTCTCCCTGACCAATACCGCACTTACTGCTTCTTCACCTACAGACAAATAAAGGAATAACACTTCTCCGAGTTCAGGTTTGGTCAGGATTGGTGGAGTTGCCAAACATTGCTTAATCTTCTCAAATGCGGCTTGACACTCCAGGTTATAGCCCCCTTGTGCCTCCTTTTTTAATAGCTTGAAGAAAGGAAGAGCGTTTTCTGCTGATCTTGGTAGGACTCTGGTCAGTGCGGCCAACCTTCTGGTCAATTGCTAGACTTTCTTCTTGTTCCTTGGAGCCTTTATATCCAGCACAACTTTGCATTTGTCTGGGTTAGATTCGATCCCGTGATTTGCTAACAAAAAGCCCAGGAACTTCCCAGCCGGGACTCCAAAAGCACATTTAGCCAGGTTCAACCAGATTTGGTACGCCCTCAATTTATCAAAAGTCTACTCCAAGTCCTAGATATGGTTTGGGTCTGTTGACTTGACAATCATATCATCGATGTAAACTTCTACATTTTTGCTAAGCTGGTCTTCAAAGACTTTGTTCATCATTCTTTGGTACGTGGCCCCGGCATTTTTCAATCCAAACGGCATCACGTTATAATAGTAGTTTGCCTTCTTGGTGATAAGGTTGTCTTCTCTTGATCTTCTTGGTATATCGCTATTTGCTTGTATTCGGAGTATGCATCCATAAAGGATAATAGCTAGAAACCGGATGAGTTGTCGACTAGCTGATCTATGTCGGGCATTAGATATGAGTCTTTGGGACACACTTTGTTAAGGTTAGTGTAATCCGTACATACTCTCCATTTTTCATATGGTTTTTTCACCATTAACACGTTAGATAACTAAGTGGTATACTGTACCTCTCGGATGAATCCGGCCTCCAACAACTCTTTGGTATGTTCCTCCAAAGCTTTCTGCCTTTCAGGTCTGAGTTTTCTTTTCTTTTGCGCTACTAGTGGTGACTTGGGATAAATTGCCAACTTGTGACATCAAAATTTTGGATCGATCCATGGTATTTCAGACGACCTCCACAAGAAGACATCTTAGTTCTATTTCAAAAATGTTAGTTCTCAATGTGTTTTGATGATTAACAACAAGTATAAACATGTTTTGAAGTTTCCAAAATCAGTTGAAAACAGTTTGACAGTTGCATACTTGAGTATTGGTATGCATACTCGAGTATAGGACTGTTGAAGGATTGCTCAAATTGAATTTTATAAGTCAATACTGCAGTATGGGGAGCCATACTCGAGTATTGAAGTTCCAGAGAGCAATTAAGTTTTCAAAATGTGATGCATACTCGAGTATGAGAATGCATACTCGAGTATAGGTCATCCAGAGAGCAACCAAACTTTTCAAGGTAAGTCAATACTGCAGTATGGAGAGCCATACTCGAGTATTGAACTTACAGAGAGCAAATGGTTTTCAAAGTAGGTTGCATACTCGAGTATAGGTATGCATACTCAAGTATAGGCTTATACAGAGAGCTCCCATAATTTCATAACTGATGCATACTCAAGTAAAGGTTTGCATACTCGAGTATTGAGCTCTTAAACTGCTTTTTCAACTTGACATATGTTCTTGTATACTCAAGTATAGGTTTGTATACTCCAGTATTGACATGGGTTAACTTCACACTTTTGAAATTTTGAGTTGCATACTCGAGTATAGGTATGCATACTCGAGTATTGAACTTACAGAGAGGTTACTCATTTGTCAATGACTTGCATACTCCAGTATGGATTTGTATACTCAAGTATAGACAAGAGAAGACCTCACACTTTTTGAAGTTAGAGTTGCATACTCGAGTACAGAGTTGCATTCTCGAGTATGGGACCATACAGAGAGGTCACTCAATTTGTCAAGACTTGCTTACTCCAGTATACAAATGCTTACTCCAGTATAGAGGCATTGTGAACTTAAATTTTTTCACACAAACAGTGCCATACTCGAGTACACACTTACATACTTGAGTATAGGTCTTGATTTTTCAAAACACAAGTCACGATGGTTTGCCTCTGGAAGTTGCATACTCCAGTATAACTTTGGATACTGCAGTATGGACACTTACACACAGTGCCATACTCGAGTATAGAAGAACTTACTCGAGTATCTAACGGTAAAATCTGATTTTTGAATTACACGAATTTTCAAATCACTGTTGTTTGTTCTTATTACTTCCATAATTCATTCAATCATATTCCTAGCTATGGTTAACAAGTTTGTTAAGTGAATTTCAGTAAGATCAGATGAAGATTATTGCAGGTCAAAGCAATAAAGCAAAAAGTGTACAGTGCATTTAATGCACTTCTGCAAATCAACCTACTTTCGGCTAATCCATCTGAGCACGCCTTCTAAACGTTAGAGAATGCTTACTACAACAAGCAAAGTCAATTCCAACGGGCAAATCCTCAGAGAGCCACATCAGATCATATTAACACTTGGATTAGCAGAAGTTTAGAGAAAGAAGATGACCAGACTTAGAGCTAACCACCTACAACGGTTGGAATCATCATACAACATTCATAAACGGTCACATACCATTCTCCATCTATAAAAGACATGGATTCAAGCAGAAATTCAAGAATTCACGAGCCTACCATGCCAAAATGCTGATACTCTGCTTCTACATCATTTTCACTTTGTTTTACTTGTCTAGATAGCTTAGAGAGTGAAATGATTTGTATCTGTACTTCAGTGATCATTTATTCATTCCTTTGAGAGGAAACTTATTGTAAATACATTATCTTTTTGAGAGTAACTCAAGATTGGGTAATCTTGAGTGGGATATACATTGTGTTGATTACAACTTGTAAGGGGGAGTGTATCCTAGTGAGAGGATAATCTCTAGTACAAAGTGTGTAATCAAGCAGTGTGTTGATTACAGATTGTAAGGGGGAGTGAATCCTAGAGAGAGGGTTGCTTCAGTTACAGATCGTGTAATCAAGAAGATTAAAGATAGTGGATTGAAAATCCCAAGTGAGGCTTGGGGACTGGACGTAGGTCAAGGATAAAACCGAACCAGTATAAATCTGTTTGCAAGCTCTTCTCCTTTATCTCTTTCATTTCCAGCATTTACATTTGAGTGTTTGCCAACTGTTTATGAACTTGCTTTAGTTGTTCAAGATGAATTTTCTGAATTGCGAAAGTATTTCGAAGAAAGAAAATTTTTATACTTCACCCAATTCACCCCCCCTCTTGGGTTCAGCCAGAACTTACAAAAAATTCCACCAATTAGGCTCTCAACTCTGGAGTCATCTTCCTGCCGATTTTAGTGATTTGCAAAGGTCCACTTCCCAATACTAGGTCCTCTAACTCACCTTCTGGCTTGGGTCGTAGGTTCTCGGCTTCCTCTCGCATATCTAATTCCACCATATTTACTGGTCGACCTTGCTCCCTTCTTTTCCCTTTGCGCTCCCATCTCCTTCATGAATCCGAGGTGGGGATGAAGGTTTGCCTTTACTTTCTTTGACCATTTCAAAATAGCATTTCCAAGATTCTTTCTGATCTCCATTGACAGTAATAACTTTGTTCTTGCTGCTCACCATCTTCAGCTTTTGATGTTTCGTTGAAACCAATATATCCCAATTATGAATAGTTGACCTCCCCAATATTATGTTATATGGAGAAGGGAAGTTGGCAACGATGAATCTTACTCGCTCCTACTTGAACGCCTGCTTTGTTGTAACCCATCCTGTTAGCCTGGAACTACGTCCTTCAAATCTTCCTTAGTAAAACACAATAAAGGAGGTTCTGGTTTGCTAGGATCTTCTTTAAATTTTGGTCAATCTCTTACTGAGAGGACCTCTCTTAAATAATTCCTCCTCTAGCTTACCGTATCTTCTCCTCCTCCCATGGCTCCACTAATCACATTACAGTCAAACTCAGCTTTCGAGAACTCGTCGTGATCACCATCCGGTTTATTTGCTTCTCAAGCTTCTTTTTCTCTTTCGGAGTCAGACTTATACTCCAGCCTCCTTGTTTGCACTTGTTGTTCTTCTATCCTTGAGTTTCTTTTACGTATTGTCGTAATTTACCATCTCAGACGAACCTCTCAATAGCATCCCGAAGTTCGTAGCATTGATCCGTAGTATGTCCTCATCCATCATGAAATGCACAATACCAGGATTGGTTTGTGCCGGCCCTATTGTGGGAGGGCCGAGGGCATTCTACCTCCTTCCAAACTTTGGACCGCAAAACATTCAAGGGAGTGTACTTTTCATACTTGGTTTTCGCTTCATACCTTCCACCCTGGGATCTATTATCCAGGTTTCTTCCATGGGAATCTTACTTTCGACTCTCGGCCTGTTCTTTACCTCTTGGAGGTGAATGCTTCCTTCTCTCGTTTCCCATGGCATTGGCTGCACTATCTCCATCTGTTCCACCTCCAAATATTGTTTTGACTGAGCTCTAAAATCAGTCAGGGTCAAGACCGGGTTCTTGAAAAGTGATCTTGCCATCCGAGATGATGCATCCAGTCTGGCTATGAGCAAGTGCACGTGCACACTTTCTAGAAGTGCACGTACTTGTAAAGCCACGCCTTTAAATCTATCTAGATACTTTTGGAACGTTGCCCTTGGTTGCTGCTTAATCTTACCGATAGCGAATTGGACCGGGTTCTTGAAAAGTGATCTTGCCATCCGAGATGATGCATCCAGTCTGGCTATGAGCAAGTGCACATGCACACTTTCTCGATGTGTACGTACTTGCAAAGTCATGTCTTTAAATCTATCCAGATACTTTTGGAACGTTTCCCTTGGTTGTTGCTTAATCTTACCGATAGCGAATTGGGACTTCGGTTGCTTCTTGCTAGTTGTAAAGTTCAACTCAGACTTTTCTCTGAGATCTTCAAAACTCTAGATGGAATTCGCTGACAGAGTATGGAGCCACTTTTGTGCAACTCCTGTTAGTGTTATGGCAAAAATCATGGGAACATCAGCCATAGGAGCCCTTTCACGAACATGACCAATTCGAAAGTATCAAGATAGGATCACGGGTCATGACTTCCATCATACTTTGCAAGTTTGCCAAATCAAAATCATCTGGATAAGGCGCACGCGCAATTTCGTCAGAGAAAGGACTGTTGTTGTGACCCTTAGTGTATTTCATCTTATATTTTCCCGAAGGATTTGATGTCCGGGTTTCCCATCACAATTCTGGTCCCTTTCAGTCGGGATCTTTTCAGCGAGCTGGCTCTTCAATAGAGAGTTAGGACCTTGAACTTTTGGGATCTGAGCCTGTACTCGTTCCAAGCTCACACCTTGGGCAAGACCTCTAGTATTATGTTGCGCAGATCTCGATTGCTCAACGTGACGAGGATCACTAGCATTCTAAGTCACCCTTCCTTTCCTCCTGTATAGCTCATCGATGTTTTCTTTTCAAGTCAGGGTTTCAATTTGCTTTAAACGCTCCTCCATTAATTGCTGCATTACTCTGAGACCTTCTTGCCTCTGGAGGTTGTTGCGCTTCTCCATTTCCTCCATCTTCCTTAACACTGAGCCTAAGGTGGTTTGCAAAAGGAGGATGTTTGGGCTCGGGGCTAGAATTTCCTTATGAAGGTCCTGCTACTGGACTTGTTGAATAATCGCCACTTGATGATTCGCCACGAGTTGTGGGGAGGAAGCCGTATCAAATATGTTATCACCATCATTCACTACGTTGTAAACTGGTACATCTTCTGGTAACAAAGGTTCTTGATTCTTCTGCAGTTGACTCGCCTCCATTGGATTTGGATTCTTGGGCAAAGGGATCTGACTACTGCTTCTCATTTCAACCATCATTGGTCACAGGGATCGAAGTTTATGGTGCCCACAATTGGCGCCAACTTAGGTTCAGGTTTATCATAAATTATCTTTTTAGTATTAGTTAGTACCTTAAATAATATTTTCAAGATACTTAGGATATTTTTTTCAAGATCCTAAAATAATTTTTCAAGATCATGAAGAATTTTTTCAGCACAGTTCAATATTTTAAAGTATCTTTTTAGTACCCATTAGTACCCTGAAATATTTTTTTAAAAAAAAAAAAAAGCATCAATTTCACTCTTTTGCGCCAAAACGACATGGTTTTGGCGAAGAGGATGGCAGCAGACGCTAGCCGAGTCCAAAAAAATGGACACAACAGTTAGAGATTCAGATTCAACAATAATCTTTTTTAATAACTAAATAAAAATCTGACCACACGCCCCCAAACATTGTTGTGGTTACTGTATAAGTGCCAAAATTATTCACAAAACCCTCTAGCCATTTTCATTCCTAACCAAACCACCACATCCTACCATTTTCATCTATCTTCAACATCAACCGCATTCCTTAATGAAGAGACATAGCAACTAAACTCATGACACTACTATCAAAATTGTCCTCAGGAGGGATTTATTCCTCCAAATTAAAACCATAAGAATCAGCAAGTGATTCCAAAGCAAGAGGCTAGGGATTTATTAGGCACATGCCAAACCACCATTAACTATCTTGATTACAAAATATGGTTCCAAATGGCATCCCCATCCCAACTAATTTTCTAATATATTATCCCATAACACTATCCAAGTCAAAGTTGGGCTCTTTTGACACCACCACTCACATCGCATAATTAAACCCTAACATTTTCTAAACTCATGTTCATTGTTAATTTAGTTGAATCGGTGTTTTGGATGATCTTTTTTTAGGTTAAAAATGGAGGATCTTGTTCTTGCTTCGACTTTAATTTTTCTTTTGGTTGGGATTTGATTTTTAATTGATCTTTCTAATCTTTTATCTATATCTCTTGGTTCTCAACCGATAGATAGAGAATATGAGTCCGTCACTGCTGGAGTTGGCTTGCATCCGATGCAAGCTTGCGTCCGCTGCATCCGCTGCGGTAGTACTGCGGAGGGGAGGGGGAGGGAGGGGAAGGGAGAGATTTTAATATTACCTTGTTTGGATTGATCAGAAGGAAGCGGAGGGGAGGGATTTTAATGTTATCGTGTTTGGTTTAGGAGGGGATTTTTTTTAACGTTGACAATTTTACCCTTATATTGGAAAAGGGGTTTTAATGTTACCTTATTTAGTTCAGGAGGGGAGGGGAGGAAAAGTATCTTCACACATATAACTTTACTTATATTATAAGTGATTTTTTTCAAATTTTATTAAATATCTCAAATTAATTAATTTTTAACATAAGGGCTTTTTCTATTTGAGAATAACCAATATTTTATTTGGGATGATGACATGATGAGCAAGTAATGTGGATTCGGACGGAGTGGGATTGGACGGACACAAACTCTTGCAGGTCCTCAAGTACCACAATCAGACCAAGCACTCCTTCAACAAGTACGCCAGAGGCCCTTATGGCCTCAATTGGGCCAATCAGTCAAATCCATTTCGTAGATATGTGGCTTCTCCTCCCCTTCCTCTTTTACACTACCCATCATTGCCGAATGAACCTCCTTCGTATTCTTCTGTGTTCGTTTCTCTGTTCTTCTACGACTCTCTCGCTCTTTCTGTAATACCCTAAAAATCACATTTAGCATAACCACTATGTTTTGATAGATAAAGTCTATTTAAAATAAGTGAATATGTGATCTCAAATTTTGAGATGTGTTTATTCTATTTTCTAGGTAGGTTTTCCTTAGGATTAAGGTGACCAATGATTTAATAAATTTTGTTAGGCCTCATAAAATATCATAAAATACAATAAATACCATATTCAACTATGGTTTATGTAGAATCAAAAGAGTAAGAAAGTGTCATGAAAATACTTAAAGAAATTTGAGAAAAACAATAACAATTTAATGACTAATAATACCTTCACTAAATTAAGTAAATTGTTCAAACCTTCATAATTAATCGAAGGGTCTTAAACACCAATTTTTATAATTGATTAAGAGATTAAATTTTCTAATAACCTATAAATAATGCCTGGTTCATATTTAATTCATAAAAGGCCATAAAGAATTATCAAAACACTTGAACAATTAAAGGGCAATTACCAACAATTAAAGAGCAATTAAAATTACACTAATGGAATATTTAGCTAATTCCTTACAATTACTATTAATAGTCATCAATTAGAGATGTATTAAGTCAATTAAAAAATCAAAGACTAATAAGGGGTTAAGATTAGTATAAAATAGATTACCAATGATCATAAACTACCCTAAAAGTCAATAATACAATAATCAATGGACACTTAAGCCTTGGATTAAGAAGTTAATTAAGCTTTAATCAAGCTTTGGAAGAGTCAACAATTTCAACTATGGTTTAAAGGCCATAATTAAGTTAGGAGCCAATCATAACATGACATTTGCACTTAACCACCTTATTAGGGATGCTAATTACGATTAGTAATGGAGGGCTAACATTAAATTTAATAAAGCTAAATCCAAAGGCCTTAATTAAGCCTCACAAAAGTTTAATCCTTGTGAAATTGAATTGGCCAATGATAAATCAAGAAAATGCTCTTAATCCTCATAAAATTCATTGGACCAATAAGAAACTAATACAAATTGAAGGTTTGGATTAAATCTAGCAAAGTTAAATCCTAAGGCATAAATTAACTCTCACTAAACACAATCCTTGTGAACCAAAATGAACCAATGAGAGTTTTCCTCCTAGATAATGTGGGATTATTTAAAAATTATGAAGTATGTACTCAAGGAAGAAAAAGTATTAGTAGACTAATATGTTACGAGACAAGTCTAGAAAACAGTTAGTTTTTGTTAACCCATCGACATCCATACCAATGTTCAAATAAAAAACTTGAAAGCACATATAAGGGAAAGTGGGGTTTATGTGGTATATGATATTAAGTTTTGGTTGATTTTGTTTTAAAATGTTTTAGGTATACCTTGCCAAAACTCAAAAATCTCTTTCTTCATGTGTTGGGAAGATATATGTTTTATTGAAATGAATTTTGACTTCATTATGTCTCGTTCAAATTGATGGTAAATCCAGCAATGCCTTGAATAGTTATCATCTCATTAAACATGAAAAAGACTCTAGATTGTGATATGTTTGATTGGTATTTCTTGATTGAAACCATCGTTAGGGAAAGGTTAAAAAAAAATTTGGATAGAATTAGACCATTCTCTGATATTCTCAAAATTGACATCGAAAATCTTTTGCGATAATCTCTTCATTGTATGTTCTATTAAATTTATTTGAAATGATGGAGAAAGAAAAGTTTTATAATTCACGACATGCATTTTATTTATCTTGTGTTTATAGCTATATTTCTAAAGGTTGTTCCACTTTTCGAGTAAAATTATTTTTTTTGAAAACCGAATTGCAGTACAATCACCCCTCAGGTTTCTTGTTCTACCACCTTTTCTAACCTAATTGTCAACCTTAGACATTTGTGTTGGCTTACTATCGTTTTATAAGTTAAAAGGACTTCTTTACATTACTTTGCTAAGAATGGAAAAGGGCTTACTATTGAGTTTCCCTGGCTTTTGAAATCTATATTAAAGGAGGTGAATTAAGACATAAGAAAAGAAGTTCTCTTTGTTATGCTTCTTTTATGGTCAATGTTGGTTGCTGAGCATGTTGTATGAACAAAATGAAATTTTCATTAGGAATGTATACTCTGACTTTGTTGAGACACTAAACTTATATGAATTACTACTTCTACATATTTTCCAAAACTTTGTATACATATGTCTGAACACTTATTCTATTCCTGAAAATTCCCAACTAAACTTGAGTATTTCAATGGAATGTTCTAAAGTCGAGTTGGTATGAAATTATTTTCCTATTTTGTAAGAAAACTGAGTACTGTTAAGTGTGCATTGTTGCGATATTTCACTAAATCTGGAGCATATAATCATTCCAACCAGCTAGCTGTAAGAGCTCTGAAACATGACACTTGTGTAGGATGTTGGTAGGAATTAATCATATGTTAAAAGTAACACTTAAAGAAAATCTAAGTGTTTTGTGTTAACCTATTCTGGAAAAAAAAAGTTTGCATGTCTAAATAATGTTATGGCTTGTACATCCTTGAAATATTATTTGCTTCAATTAAGTTATAGTGGAAAATCAAATCAGAGTTCGGAAATTTCACTTCAAGAAAATCTTTAACGGATTAAAATGTCTTGGAATATACTATATTAAGTTCCATTTTGTATGTGCATTACCACTCTTTGAATTTCGGCAACCACACGCTATGAAATCTGGACAAATGGATGTGGTTGATATCACTTTTCTCAAAATACCTGATCGACCATTGTTATTGGTAATCTCTGTTGTAAACTTGATTGTTGATCATTGATTAGCTTCAAATGGTGCATGTTAGAATTGGATGAAACCTAATGGATAAACTGGTCTTAGCTATTGAAACAATACTCAGTGGAATTTTATGGCATGCATTACATTAAAACCCTGTCTTGAAATACATAGTACGTTAGATCCATTGAAATTAAGATTTCTTGTCACTTTATCATGAAATAACCTTTCATCATACATCCTTGTTCTATTTTGAAATTTTGACGAACGCCTTTAAGTTAAACATGAACTTTTGACTCAAAAGTTTTGAAGGGTATCTAGATCCCTGGATGTTAAGAGATAAGGTTTTAAAATATGAAATTTTGAGTGTGCACTCTAGTAAATCTGGATTAACTAAGAGTTAGTATTGTTGTTGTTGATACTTCGTAAAACCTACCTTAGTGCATCACTACACAAATACTTTGTGCTATATTTCTATCCACACCATTAGATTTCGGATATATGAAACATGAATTTGTTTGATGTTGTAGTAACTGAAGTTGAATATTGTTTTTATAACCTTTGCTTCTATTATGCTCTTGTAGTGAGTAGTGGACGTGAAATTTATAGCAGCATGTAAACTTTCTTAGGAACTAAATGGCACTTAAAAATTGTTCTGGATTTCGTTGAAACCATTTTTCGGTTACTTTGTATGTTGACGTCTCCCCCACTCTTGATAAAAATATTAAGAATATAAGATCTTCATGTTATTTTAGAAATATGGCGTAGTGATTACCTTAGCGAAGAAAAGATTTGCTGTTGCAATCAAAAAATTCTTATATAGAGACGCTAGTGAAAACCTTAAAGATCTAAGGGATAATTAAATTTCTAATATAGCCTGAGAACTTGACTGGGAAAAAGAAACACACAGGAGAAAACATTTCTCCTGCATATATATATATATATATATATATATATATATATAATTCTAATTATATATATATAATTATATTAATATATATATGCGGGTCCCACCACTTTATATGTGTGTGACATGAGAAAACATTTCTCCTGCAACATGAGAAATGTTTTTCCCTATATATATATGTATAGTATGAAATATTAATATAAATAGAAATAGAAATATATTATATTATATAATCTAATTAATAATAATATAATTAATATATTCCTATTACAATTTTTTTAGGATACAATATATTTAATATTTTAATTACATTTTATATTTCTATTTATTCTAGCTAAAATCTAGGATCACAACTAATGTAAGGTAAATTAAAATGACTCCTAAATTATTTCTATTATTTATTTATCTTTTATACATTTTCATATCTTATTCTATTAAGCGGGAAATATTATATACAAAAAAGAAAATCAACTAATAGAAAAACATGGACAAACATATTCAGGTGATATATTACTGTAGCATCGTACCTAAGTATCATATATATATAATAGACAGACATATTCAGGTGATATTAACTGTAGCATCGTACATGAGTATCATATATATATATATGTATAGGGTAAAGAATTTCTCCTGTCACTGGAGATAGAGTTATCTCTAGTGACCCCAAAACTACGTCATTTTGGATTAAGGAAGGGTGTTTATGTAATTCTGTTTATTTTTTAATCATATACATTTTACCGAAACACCCTTCATTAATTCACCTAAAATTACTAACAAATCCTTCATTAATTCAAAACGACGTAGTTTTGGAATTACTGGAGATAACTCTATCTCCAGTGACAGGAGAAATATTTTTCCCATATATATATTGCAATTTGTTGCACTGGAATATAATATAATGCGACTACAAAAAAAAAACGACAGGTTCATGGGTATTCAATTGACGCACGAAAGCCGAGGTGAAGAATCGGTTTCAATCACAAAGAAAAAGAAACACACAGGGACAAATTTAGATTCAATCATATATCTATGCAATTAAAGCACACAGGTCAAGATGAAAGAAATAAAGCAATTGTCAAATGTATTCAATTCATCCTTCCAGAATTCAACAATAGATTGCAAAAAGTTACTCAAATAATCCAAAACTGTATTACAATGCAACGCCTTTAATATTGTTCCTATCGATCTAGGGTTAGGATTTATAATATTTTTCATATATAAGAACCCTATCAAAATTTACATAAAACTAACCTATGACTCATGGGAATTAGGATTACCTGGTCTCCGTTTTTGCTAGCCTCCTAAAAAATAATATGATGAGAGTTCGGAAGGAGGATTTGAGAAGAGAAGGTAGCGGAGAAGAAAAATATCGAGCGTTGCTAGGTTTAGACGGCTAAACCTAAGTTTATAACTAAAATTTAGAGTTTAGCTATGGGCTGGGCTTTTTTTTTAAAAGAAAAAAAACTATTTCCAATGTTAATAAATTATAAAACAATACAATTAAATTCTAAATTTTTATTATCACTATAATTATTTCCAATTAATAAATTAACAATACAAACAGTACAAATTTCTAGATACTAATATATTATTATTGTTGTTATTATTTTAATATATTATTATTATTATTATTATTATTATTACTATATTATTATCATCATCATCATTATTATTATTAATAAAAATCCGGGGTTTTACATAACTAAAACTGACGTAATCAAATAATCAATATATAATTTAATTTTTAACCACGATATTGACAAATTTAAGTTATTAATTTAGTTTGCTAACTTATATAATCTTATAAAAAAATAAAATAGACAAATTTATAAGGTTTTAATTTTGCTATCAAATATCTTTGTTGTTAATAAACATTTTTCCCAAAAGGAAAAAAAGAAACGCTATTATTATTATTATTTTATTATAAAATTTATTGATTATATTAATTTTTTATAAATATTATTATTTTTGGTTTACACATGAGTATTCTCTAGAGAGGCAATCTTGAATATCATTCAGGAATAAAAAATTATAATAGATTATCTAGATATTTTTTAAGTACATTAACCATACATAGTTTTCGGTCAAACAAACATTACATTGATTTTTATTTTTAAAACTCACATAAATCTATTCTGACATAACAATAAATTATGCAAACTTCTTTTGAATTGTTTAAAATTACATATATATTGCTCATTTCGTTTTATATATATAACCTTTCTTTAACATTCATAGTAAATTATAAAATATTTAATTTTTCCTAAAATTATATAAATGTTATTTTTAAATAAAATTTAAAGATGGCTATGTTATTATTATTTTTTTAACGGGTAAAATTTTATATAAATTGCATTTAATTTAATGAAATTTAAATATTCATAATAGTTTTAAAAATAGATCATGTGGGAGAAAATTCATAAGATTTAATCAAGGGCAATTTAGTATTTTTTAAATTTATAATTTAAAAACTGGTCCTTCCAAATAATTATAACATTTATAGTCTTTCTTAATAAATATCATCTAGGTCCTTCATTCTAATTTTCCCAAATTTAAACTTGGCATAAAATTTTGAAAAAAAATATAAATGTCAAAAGAAGGTAAGAGATCTTCATGTGGATAGCAGATCTACCGTCACAATACATTTAAATTTATTTTAATACATTATTATATAAAATCGAATATTGTATAAAAAATATTGTGCATCATTTTTTTTAAGTGATATAACAGAGCTTTCATTGTTCAATGATATATATTTCATTCATCATTGTCTGCATTATTAATGTTCGGAAAGAAGTTAGAACACAAACAGTGCTCCATTGTGCAGAACTTCCCAAAGTTTTAAATTTTTCCCTTTTAATAACTAAGAAATATGGAGGTAATATAACCCAAATTTTAAATCCCTAATTATGATACATAACATGATATATAATTTATTAAGTTCAATGGCTCAAATTAAAATTTAAGTAATTCAATTATCTTTATATGAGATTTTCCCTGAATATAATAATTCATTCTTGACACAAACACAAACTTGGTCATGATGTCCCATATGATTCCCCCAACTTGATCCATATGCCTCTCACTTATCTTCCAAACAATGTTAAGCTTTCATTCCTCCAAAATTACATAACAAAGCGTATAAGTTAGAGCAATTTCTTTTTCGGGCGAAGGAGCGATTTTACACACGAAGTTTGGCTCCAGGAGTGCCCAGCACCACGAAGTATTTTTTAGAGCAAAAGTACACACGAAGTTACGTTTTGGGAGCAAAAATACCACGGGCCGTTAGTTCACCGTTAAGTTGGATGGAATGCTGACGTGACGTTGACTGGGACTGACACGCTGACATGGACGATGACGTGGATGCTGACGTGGAATTAAAAATTTCAAAAAAATTAGGAAAAATAAATAATTCGAAAAAAATTTCAAAAAATTAAAATAATTCGAAAAAAATGAGGAAAAATTTAATAATTAGGAAAAAATAAAAAATAATTAAAATAATTAGGAAAAAATTAAAATAATTAGAAAAAAATTAAAATAATTGGAAAAAAAATTCAAAAAATTAGGAAAAAATTCAAATAATTAAAATAATTAGAAAAAATTAAAATACCCCCACCAGTGGGCCCCACCACTGATCACCCTACCGCCAGCCGCTGGTGGTGATCGGTTGCCCTTTATTATAGTGATTGCCGTCGAGTATATAATAAAGGGCAACCAATCACTGCCGGCGGCTGGCGGTAGAGTGATCAGTGGTGGGGCCCACTGGCGTGGGTATTTTAATTTTTTCTAATTATTTTAATTATTTGAATTTTTTCCTAATTTTTTGAATTTTTTTTCCTTATTTTTTTATTTTTTTTAATTATTTTAATTATTTCCTTATTTTGACGTTCTGAGAAGCATCAGAATCAAAAGCAAAAGACACGAAAGAAAGAAAGGAAAAAGATAAAACCAAGAAATGAAGGAAAGAAAAAAGATAGAGAGAACACGAATCCCAATAAGCGACCTTTTGATGCTAGAGAGCTTTGCTTTAATTAATATATTTATCACCTTTACCAAACTGGCTTTAACTTTAAACAAACATATCAAGAGGAGTATGGTGACGGCATTCACCATTCTCATTATATTGCAGCGAAGCTCAGTGCTATTTAATCTTATATTTATCTTCCCCCTACTTTTTCTTAAGGAAAAATGACAGAAAAATACTATTTGAACTTTAAAATCATGTGGACAATAATAGTAGTGGGATTAATAAGAACAGTAAAGTAATTGACAACTTGAGAAAATCACCTAATTGAGATTTTGAAATTCAAGTGATATTTTTTTTTGTGATTTTCCCTATCCTTAATATATAATGCCAAATCTATCAAATTTACAAAAATCAATAAAAAAATTGTTCCACCAATCTCGAGTTTGGCGATTTTGGAATATAATCAAGTGGTAATCCAATCGAAATTTCAAATTCTAAAATAAGTTAACTTAATAAATTTATTAAAAATAGAATATGAAAATAATTAAATTCAAAGCTTATATACTTTTTGTTTTCATTCATCAACTTTTCTTATTTACATATAAGTAACTTGTACTTTTTTAAATTCAAATAAGATCTTCAAAACTCAAATACACTTCAAAAAATGGAACCACAAAAGATATAAGAAAGTTATATATTAGGCGGCTAAAGTATACTTTTAATCTTTTAAGTTTATATGAGCTATACTTTTGATCCTTTAATTTTATAAAGTGTATTTTTAGTCTTATAATTCTAACACTGTTAATTTTGCTAACAGAAAATGAAAACTCAAGTGATAACAGTATAAATTTAAGTGATGACTGTGTAATTAAATACTATTAAACTTAAATTTAAAATATGAGTAAACTAAAGAATATATAAATTTTGTGTAATTAAATGTTATTAGTCATTATTTGAGTTTGTTGCGTCAGCGTTTTCCGTTAGCAACATTAACGGTGTTAGAATTTTAGGATTAAAAGTATACTTTATAAAGTTAAAGGACCAAAAGTATGCCTTATGTAAAACTTAAAGGACTACAAATATATTTTAACCTATATCAAGCACATGTGCTTCACGCCAATCATGCTTATGATTTGATAATGATGTTTTTTCCCCCCTGTTTGATTTGATCTCATATGGTGTGGTCATGCAAGGTTGGCTTTTTTTTTTTTTTTTCATGCTTGTACTACAGTACTAGAGAGATTAATGAAGATAATTGGACTCTTACCATAATTGAATTGTTATAGTTGACCATATTGTTGGGCTATTTCCGTGCCAATATGAAAATCATGTGATCAAGAAATCTGGGACACAAAAATCAGATGAACAAGTTATATACACACACACATATTCGTCTATATATATACATATCTTTTTTAAGTGTCAAATTTCTAATATACACCGACTAATAAACTATAATAATATTCGTCTATTTTGTTATGAACAAGTTATACAAATGTCTTTCTAATTTTGCATCTACATTTTTATTTTGAAAATTATTAATAATATTTTTATGAATTTTTTTTGAAATTATAAGTGAGATCAGATCATGAACCTTTTATTAACAAGAGAACTTTTATACCACTAAGTTACAAGTACATTGGCCTTTCTCTTGTCCTTTAATCCTTTCTTTTTTGATACATCATAGTAGGGGAGGGAGGCAGGGTTCGAACCCTGAACATGGGGGAGGGAGGCCAATTAATATAGAGTTTTCTTGAACTAATATTTCCCTCCACCAAGTAAAGATGTGACTTCAATTTGGTGAATTTTAGTGTTGCAACTCCCAATTTACATGTATTTTATAAAATATAGCTTAATTGATAAGGGCATGATATGTTCAAGAGACACGTTTCTTTTAAAACAAATATTCCAACTCATCATGCTTCTCATCTTGTGGGCATGGGCGGAACCACATATAAGAGAGGGGGTAATTTGGGGATTTTTTTATTAAAAAAAATAATAATACATGTTTGAATAATTGCTCACCCTTAATATATCAAGACCGCACCTCATAATCGGATAGGGGATGAATGATTGAATAATTTTTTAGTGCCTTATATTGAAAAAGATGTAACATCCCACCTTTTTAAAATGGGTTTCAAATGGGATTATCAGAGTTTCGTAGAAATTATTCAGAGTGGCATCGGAAAAGATTTTTTTCTTTAAAACAAACGAGTAACTGATATACATTCCCTGCTGTTGAGTCTGGGTACTTATACATACATTGGTACAACTATCCGAATATAGTGTCTAGATAAAGTAACACGTCTTCCTCTCCGGTCGTGCTGTCTATCCTTGCTCTTGATTTTAGCTCCTTCAGATCCTGAAGCTATGGTAAGAGCTGAGGTTCAATTCCCATTGAACCTCAGGTAACGGTTAACCTCATGCTTATGTACAGTTATGTATGACAGATATTCATGACATGACAATGACAATCAATATACATAACTACGTATGAAAAACAATAACAATATTTGTAACATAACCACGTATGCTACAACAACAATTAGAACATAACCACGTATGTGACATAACCACGTATGTAACATAACCACGTATGAAAATCTTAGTCAATGAGCACAACTATCATATACAATCATACAATAAGCACTACGCGAACGCACCTTTGCCTGTCGAGCACGGTACGTTGTCGGCTGCAAGGTGATCACAGGTTTCCTATGAGGGTAATATTACGTTTATTAATTCACAACCAATATCCCAATAGATATCCTAGCCACAAATGACTATTTTACCCCTGGTAGATTTATGAATTTATATTTCCCTTTATTTTTGAGAAAAACGCTGGTCCTTAAATCTGGGCAGAATTTCGCCTAACTTTGAAAACTCATAACTAATTCTAAAAAAATCGAAACGAGGATCCGTAAAATTTCCCAGCATCCTTAGGATGTCTAGTTTCAAGAAAAAATAACATCCTTTGCCCAGATTCCACGGTTCATTCCCAGGTTTTTAGTTTTGAACATCTGTCCAGAATTTTCCAGAAATTCGTAGCCCTAACTTTGGGAATTTTTATCTCCCTGTTCAGAAATCATTTGGACATGTTCTTTACATATTTAAAAAGCCCTATATGTCTACTTTAACCATGAATTTTCCCAGAATTTTCTAACCATGATTTCAGCATAAAATATAAGTTTTTTCATGTCTGGTTCAGAAATTCCAGAACCGATGAAATTTCTCCAGAACTTCGTTACTTTGGTGTTTCTCTTCTGGAAATTTTTCTAAAACTCTTTCCTCACTATTTTTCGAAATAAAACCAATTTTAAACCCAGAAAAACATAAAAACAACTATATCTAAAGAATTTAAAGATTAAACTACAAAATAACTAAAAACTTAAAAGCTAGAGCTCAAGAACTTACCTAGAACTTTGCTCTTCCTTTCTCCAAAGCTCTCACACTCACTTTCTCTCTATGTTTCAGATGTTGTTGCTTGTGAATTGGTGAGGATTGTGAAGAGCAAAGGGTCCTATTTATAGTAGAAGCTCCATGTGCAAAAAGACTCATAATACCCCTCCCTACATCATCCCTTACATCATCTTATCCTCTTCCAAAGCCTTGAAAGTCTTCTACTAGATACATGACTCATGGTTTAGGGTTATGACTCATCTCTTAACTAGGCTAATGACTCATGCTTATTTAGGGTGATGATTCATTCATAGAGCTTGTGATTCATCATTTAGGTTAGTGACTCATACATGTTTAGATTAATGACTCATTCATGTGTAGGCTAATAACTCATTTTACCTATGTATAATTAGAATTTCCTACTTCTTCCATTTTGTGTTCCACTAGATAGAAATTCATTTGGGGATCCTAATGAACTTGTATGCTCAATTTCTCATTGGTTTTGAGTTCTAGAGATTTTTAGCTTCATTTTGAGACCAATTTTACCTATCTTTCCTATTGATTCCATTTCTTAAACAATCATGAAAATGACTTTGGTTATACTTGTTTTCATGCTTGATTTATGCTTGTTATGAATCTCAACTTAGTTTCCATACTTAGTTCATAGATTTCAAGATATGATTTAATTTGTATAGGTTTTCATTTGCTTATGTCTAGATTTAATTTCATGGATTAATCTAATTGTTTTAATGTCTAATTTTCTTATTGGCTAATGCTTTGACTTCTCTTTCTCACTCCTTCCACTAGACTCACAACACTCACAACATTTGCACACACACACATTCACAACTCCCTCTCTCATTGGTCAAAACCTTTTCTCATGGATTAAGAATATTTTCTTGATTTATCATTGGCCAATTCCATTTCACAAGGATTTAGCTTTATGGTATTTAGTTAAGGCCTTAGGATTTAGCTTTATAAGATGAATTCTTAGCCTTTAGATCATAGTTGCAATTGTTAACTTTTCAACTTTTGATTAGCATTTGATTAACATCTTAATCCTAAGCTTAATTAGCTCTTCTTGTTGTATGATTGGTTCATGTATTAATTTGTGTTTGTTCCTAACTCATTTAGTACTAATCCCAAGTCTTTATTGGTCTTTGAGTTTTTATTAGCTTAATTCATCCCTAGTTGGTGATTATTGGTGCTAATTGCAAATAATTAGCTAAACCTTCTATTGGTGTTAATTAATTGCCCATTAATATGTTAGTATTTATTCTTTCCATTGTTCAAGTGTTTTGGTAATTTATTATGATATTTTATGATTTAATATGAGCTAGGTATTAATTCTAGGGTTTTAGAAAATATAGTTTCTTATTTAATTATGAATTTTAAGATTTATGTCCTCTTAATTTAATCCCTTGATTAATTATAAAAATTTACATAATCATTTTGTTTAGTGAAAATTCAAGGGTCTACTAATTCCTCTTATGCTCCCCTATTTATTTGATGTGTTTCCCTAATTTTTCCTTGTTTTCTTTGGATCCTATAAAATCCCTAATTTAATTTGGGTGTTGTTTGTATTTTTATGATATTTTATGATTCCAAACAAAATTTAGAAAAATAAAACATAGCTACCTCAAAGTCTAAGGGAAAATCACCTAATAGATACAATAAATATATCTCAAAATTTGAGACCACATATTCACCTATTTAACATAGGTGCCATCAACCAAAATATTATATTTATGAGAAATAATAATTTTGGGGTATTACAAAAGATGTAATTGATAACATTAATAATAAGACAATTATGATAGAATTTTAAAAAATAAGGTCTAGAAAGATAACATTGTAATTATTTTTATTGTAATATATATTTGTTATTAAAATATTTTTACTTGAACTTATTGAATGCGCACCTTTCATTGTAATTTATGTAACTTCATTTCTAACATCACTTAGCCTTGCTTTTCTAAATAACATGTTTGTAAAATAACTATCTCTCTTATTACATTATCAGTATTCACTTGATTTTATGAATATTTTTTTTATATTCTTTTATTTTCTTGTTAATATTCTTTTATTTTTTAATGCATTTAAAACTTTCCTTAAAAAAAATAAAATAAAATAAAATTCGGGACCAAATCCCCCCACCACTGATGTCCACCTTACATAAATTTTCTGAATCCACCCCTACTTGTAGGGGAATGTGCTTTAATAAAATGCTTAGAATTTTATAATCTCTCACATAGTTCTTTCACGTTTCTTGCCAATAATTCCGTCAACCTTGTACAGAGAGTGAAAAGGATGATTTTTTTTAAAAAAAAAAAGAAGAGTGCTTAGAAGCAAAACGCTTAGAGCCTCATGTTTGCATACACCATAGTAAAATCGAGTGGAAGCTCATTAGTGAATGTTTGAATAACTTTAAAACCTAGTTTCAGAAGCCCTTTTTCTTAAATTGAGATAAAACATCTCTCACATACTTACCTCGTAAATCATAAAAGTTATTCTCCAAAAACTAATTCAAACATACAAATCACAATTTTTTTTTCTTGATCATTTCTTAGATTTCTCATTAACGATTTAAATACATTTCTACAATTGATCAAAATTGATTTTGCAAGAACATTTTTGCATAGTAAATGCCCTGTTTGATACATGAGAAGAGTTTTTAAAGAATAAATGAAATAGGAGGTGGAAGTGGAGAAGAAAGTGAAGTAGAAATGGCTGTACTGAATTTTATTCCCACATGAATGAATTTGTAGTTTGGTGACATAAAAACTCATGTAAATGGTGGATAAATCCTATTTATAACCACCAGTCGTTAATAACTTCCCCTCTGAATCAAAAAAAATAAAATAAAATAAAATAAAAAATCTATGTCTATAATTCACTATCCCAATCTTAATTCTAACATACCAAACAGGGCATAACAGTTTCTATGTCTATAATTCATATTCCCGGCTATTTTCGCAAAATGATCATCGAGCTAGTAATGCTTATTCGTTGATAAAGATAAATAAAAGATTCATTTTCATTCAATAAAAGCTAAATAATTCAAATTTATTTTTTATTTTATTGTTTCATTATATTTAGAGCAACAAAAAAACAATGAAAGTTTACGTTATCAATTTTTTAAAAAATAAATTTAAATTACTCAAGTTAAACTTCAACTGTATAAAGTGTCTTAAATATGAACATAACCCCCCAGCCTTTAGGATGAATAGTAAACCCAGATGACTTACCACACTTCTTGGTGTCTAAGAAAGCCTGGCCATTCACCCAAAAATACTCTGTGGAGAAAGAGAGAGAACTAAAAAAGTTATATCCATAAATAGCTAAGTATGATTTATCTCTCATGACATAAACATGTCCCATGAGACGCACTCCTCAATCTCAAATATTTAACAAATGAGACAGGTAATGTAGGGAGTTGTTCTTTAGGCCACAAAAAATACTATAGGAACTAGTTCTAAATCATGTTGGTCCAGCTCTCAAAAAATTACAGCTTGACCAATGTAAAGGACTTCTTCAGCTATTCACACATGATTACTTTCCTCTGCAGACCAATTCTGTTGTTTTCCCCTTCAGGTCTCGTATAAACAAAAGCTCTTGCATTCCAATTTGGAGCTTGTCTTAATTCTCCTGAAGCAGACATCTCCCAAAATAACAATTATGGAATGCCAATCTCAAATGCATGAAAAGCTTTTTAATTTAGTCCCCATCAAAACTCTAAGCCAATTTACAACAGCCTTGTGCATGACCTCTTCTCATTCCTATATATTCCAGTCACAATGTCTCTTTCCACCAAAACTTAATCCTTGAACATATATACAACTAGACCTTCCGAGAACTTGCGTTCAAGCTGAAAGATAATCCTTTAGCCTTAAATGTTTAATTGTTTTCTTCAACATATTCTCATACAAAGAATGATATTTTGCAGGAAGGTAATCCTTGAACCTGTTGAACACAGGAATGCAAAAGTTGCAGGTGAAGATCATGTCAGAACATCAGCAATTTCAATTTTCTTCTTGCAGAGGAACAAGTCCTAAATTAATAATCAGAACTTAATTAATACATATCACTTAATACCTTTTGAGGAGTGGTAGCCTCTCAGGTCCAGAGAACAAACTGCATATGGACTGCAAAACTTCACTCATCATCATGGCTTTAGTCTTAAGAGCCTTCATATACCTCACAAAGTCTTTATACTCTGCACCACTCAGCTTCTCCCTAACCTGTAAGTCATCATTAAAACAAGCCATTTGTTGAGTTCCCACCAATAATATTAAATACAATGCCCCAAAAAAACCAGACCAGCTTTAGAAATGAAAGGAACAATTTACGAATTATTGAGTCATAGTCAAACCTAGATTTAATCTTAAATACATTGTAAAGTATATGGTAAATAATACTTCAAAATATCAAATGTATTAATTTATTTCAAGCACCAAAAAAATTATTTAATATAATTATGGTTGTCAAGTCATTCTCCTAATTTTACTAGGCCACACTTACTTTATCACATAAATGCCAGCCATGAAACTTATCCCACGTCCATCCGTAAAACAGTCCTGATTCTACACCAATGCACTTAGGCAAGTAGGCAGACCAGTATTTTCTAATAAACCCTTGATTAGAAGTAACATTCAAATAAGAATAAAAACTCGGACATAACATCAAAGTCCAAATACTGATATTAACCTAAGTGTCAATTTTCTAATAAACCCTTGATTAGAAGTAACATTCAAATAAGAATAAAAACTCAGACATAACATCAAAGTCCAAATATTGATATTAACCTAAGTGTCTATTTGTTTTAACTTTTTAAAAGTGTTTTTATAATTTACAAGGTAAGTATGTAAGAAGAGTTTTATTTCGGTTTGTAGAAAATGGCTTATGAAACCAGGGTTTTGGGGTTTCCAAAACAGGAACCATGGCTGAAATTGTCTAAAAGAATAACCTATACCCTTATGATTTATTTCCCTTGTTGGGCCTCTACCACTAACACCATCTCAATAAATCATAACAATTAAATAGGTTATCAAATAATTGAATGAGACCAGATGACAATATTAGACCAAATGCATCATGCATGATTCCACACCACTGCACTTAGGCATGTAGGAAGACCAGTGCTCCATTTCATTACCTGAACAAGGAAAGCCGATCCCCGGGTTTCATCATCTGCAGGAGGTCCAGAATCTGGAGGACAATTGTCTTTTTGTGTAAGGAGCTCAACATTCCTACAACTACTTTGGGGAGCCCCATTATCTTTATGTAGCAGTTCCACACCATTTTGAGCATTTTGACGGACTATGTTCAAAAGCAAGTTAAGTTCCCACAATTCCCTTCATCGATAAGTGAAATTAGATCTAAATGATTTATAACAAATATTATTACCAAGTGTATGCTGATCGGAATGTTCACTATGTTGCGTTAAGTCATACTCTCCACTTATAAATCTACGCTTCTTGGCAGAAGGTGCTGTCTGTGTATCCTTAACGTTTTTGGCACGTTGAGCACCACCAGTCAAATCAATTATTTCATGAACTCCTGATGGCATCTCCTTACCATGTGAAACATCATTACTTATGACTCTTGAATTCTTAAAGCCTATAATTTTGCAATCGTTAAAAGCCAGGGAAGCACGATTAGCAGGTATAATTTCCCCAAGATTTGGAACGCAGCCTTCTTTAGCACCAAATGAAGGCAATGCTTTCAAAGAGAGATTTTGAGTCGCTGACGTAGTCTGCATACACGATCATTAAGAAGCTGAAGAGAAGTATAGTATTGGAAATCAGTAATATCAAATAAAGATCAGTATATTCACAATGCGCAATCAAGAATTTACCGGAGGAGACACAAGTTTTTCCAGGCCAAATCTGTCCAGGCAGTGCTCTGATGACTTTTCAGCAACATTCCCTGTACAAGGATGGATCGTGTATTTCAATTAAAGTTAAAAATGAAGAAAGCAAAGAAAGACTGCTCTTTTGGTAGAGATTCAGATTTGAAATAATTATGAAGACTGCAGAAATGGAATCAGAAGTCTGATTTTTAAACGACAGCAAGTGTCTAAGTGGCTTGCAACTCAAAAGTCACAACTATGTATTTTGGATCACTAATTGTCTATGAAATTAAACTATATCTAATCAAACGGGTTTCCAAACGAATTCAGCTTTAGAACCAGTGGCAGCATCAGTATTGCATTTACATATAACTTCTCTCATATTGAGTTGATCAAACGTTAGACTTAGGTGTCATTCAACAAACAGCACAATCTACTCAACTAATATGCCCCCAATCCCCCAATTTTATTCTCCCCGTAACTGGAGGTTTATTGAATCATTGCTGTAAAACTAGCAGTCCAAATCCATTTCATATATATATATATATATATATGTATATAGGAAAAATTCATATTTCAACATATGATTGCCATCTCATAATAGAAAACCTTTAAAGCACACACTTCTTGACTACAACTTCTTTGAAAAAAGAGAAGACCATTTTTCCATAATGTAATGGCAAAAAAATGTGGGACAGAGAGACCACAAACAAGGAAAAGATAAAGAACACGATGCCAGACCACTGACCCCCATTTCCAGCTTCTAATAATGATAGCTTTGTAGGACCACGACTTCCTCCATCACGGAAAAATCGAGTCAAAGTAAAAACCACTTCTCCAAATTTTGAGAAACACTGCAAGAATATAAATGAGTATGAGAATTTTATAATCAAAAGATAACTCCATAAAAATATCGCACCTTGATGTGAGGTTGTATCCAACGTGACACTTGAGATTGACGATGTGGATATGCAAACCTATAAGTAAAGACCAATCAGTAAAGCAGAAAAGCACAAGGGGAATCTAAAAATCATATCGGTTATATAATAAAAAGGTTAGATATTTTAAATTGAAAGTAAAAAAAAAAGACTTATAGTATTCTGAGACCACAAAATTCTCTTGTACACAGTTTGTTAGACCTACAATCAACCATGAATTTATAACAATTTAATTAGAACAGATTAAATCAATTAAATAGGTTGTTGATTATGTCGATGATTTATTGGTAATTATGATTGATTATTATAAATAATGATATAGAGATTATCATGTAATTATTAGTCATCAATATAGTGTCTTGTATCCTTGATATAAATACGTGGCTTGTTCAGATCAGTACTCACTGACTACAATTCTCATTCTATTCTTGCTCTCCTTTTCCATATTATTTCCCTTGCCCTAAAACGCCTCTTGTGTCTCATTCCAACTACTGTGCATCACTTATCTTGGAGAACAAGCCCCGCCATCAACAAGTTATTTGCTGTCAACGTAAGTTCTAATGACCGTCCCAGACATCAATACAGAAAACCCACCCATCTAGCCATGTGCTAGCACGTGAACTAAATGTTTAGTTCCAGTTAGAAGCCTCCAATTCATCTAAAGCAACTCTTCACACTCACTGATCGGCACTATTTGTGCTATTTAGTGAATTTTTGTTGTTGTCCAACCCTGATTCATGGTTCTTAGCCTCTATTTAGTGCTTATAAGGCCAAAACTCAGCACAACCTAGTAGTTGCATGTCCCAACCTGTGAACACCCATAACTTCAAAATTAGCCTCTCTAGTAGTTGGACACCAAAATGCCTTCCTACATGGTGAACTTGAGAAAGAAATCTAATGCAGCTACCTCCAAGATTCATTGCTCAAGGAAAAGTCAACATTAGTATGCAAATCTCATTGCTCTATTTATGGACACAAGCAATCACCATGGGCTTGATCTGGGCAATTTAGCCGTGTTGTTTGACAAAACCCTAATTTTTGACAATATATGACGTGGATAACATTGTCCTAACTGACAATAATCAAGAAGAAATTTCTCAATTGAAATAGCACCTACTTGATCACTTTCAAACCAAGGATTTAGGCAAGCTATACCACTTCTGGGCATCAAGGTAGCTCACTCAGACTATGGTGGTGATCTCAAAGAAAGTACAACGTAGATATTTTGAAAAAAATCAGTATATTAGAATGTCAACCGGTTGAATCAAGAAAAAGTGAAACATCGATTTAGATTTTTTTTTTTTTTCCAAGTAACACCCCAAGAAAGAAAAACTAATCATAGCTTTAGTTAATTTAGAGCCAAGATATGCATTTTCGAGAAATAAATCAGAAAAAAAGGCAAAAACCTTTCATCACACAGGATAATTGCTCCATAGTCATGGCGGTGACGAATTACACGTCCAACAGCTTGATTCACTGCACGTGAAGCTTGCTGATTATACCACTCTTCTCCAGTTAAAACCTGATAAAAAATGATTATATATAATAGAGACTACAAAGGGAAAAAATTATCATATATTTCAAGTGATACTAACATTACCTTACACAATTCTCCTTGGGCTGGAGATTGTTCATCCAAAAATTCTCGCTTTAAACGAACCTGCATGTTATTAAATTCAATAAATACATCTTTGCAATTATTGATTTCTATAAGTTGGCCAAAAAAAAAAAAAAAAGAGAGTATAGATTTCTATAAATTAGAAATGACTGTCGTGTGTTTGCTTTCTGAAGACTTGAGAGAACTCAAATTTAACACCAATTTTTTTTTTTTAATGGTCCACTTCTATATTCTTTTTTTTATTGTTATTATTCTTACAGTGTAAACACCCTCTACCCCCATAGGGGAGGATTTGTCGCCAATTTAAACTGAAGACTTGAGAGAACTCAAATTGTACAGTAAAGGAGTGCAATGATTGGTTTTTAGCACAAGAGGATTAACAAGCCAAAAGTTGGAGAGGTTATGTACAATGTATCTTCAAATTTGTACACGGAATTTCTTATGGTATCGCTTGAAATGACATTTTTTTAGAGCTAAACTTTAAAAGAAGTCCCATGTCCAAAAATGATAAGATGAACGGAACATAAACACAGGGCAATCCTAACCAAATAGGTTAAGAAATGAAAGAATCAAAGCAAAGGCCCGAATAAAAGTCAAGAAGGAATCCCCCAAAAAAGGCCTAACCAGCACAAGATTCAAGACGCCTAGAAAAACTGTTAGACCTGAGTCTTATGAAGCTCACCAGTACAAGCTTTGGCCATACAAAAAGTTGGCAAATTCAATAACAATAATTAGGCCGTACAAAAGGTTCACAAATTCAATAATAGAAACTTGTAGGAAAATGAGCCTTAACAATAATAAAGAAGGGAGGGTTAAGAAAACAAACCTTAGGATCATTACTTGTGGCGAATGGCATACCAATTATCATCACAGCTCTTCCCGCATGGTCTGCAAAATCTAATCCTTCACTTACCTGTATAATTAACAGCAATTAACTTACATATACTAGCATGAACGAACATTAAAAGCACCCGAGCAAGTCATGCTAATCAAGGTAGCTAGATAGCATATACAAGTAAATCTTGGGCATTTCTTTCCTTTTCTTTTGCCAGAATCAAAACAACTGAAGTTTTGACATCTCCGGATCCCTTATAGCATGTATGATGTTCATGATGTATGGCAGCACAACAACTTGATAAACTATATATATGAGATGCAAGATTGTGAGGACTTCTAAATCACTTGCATAGAACCGCACGCCACAATAGGTGTCATGTAAATGCTAAAAACAGCGGTTTGCAATTTGGTCCATCATAAAGGATCCATGTCATAAAGGATACTTAAAGAAGTTATTGAAGGGGATCTAGTGGTTAATAATATATCTAAAATATTGGTTGTTGATAAAGTTTGATGGCATATGCAATTATGGCTGACCTCACTTAGTGGGATAAGACTTGTTATTCCTATTATTGTTGGACTATGATAAAGGAATCCAGTCACAATCTTCAATTATTTTTCCAAAAATTAAGATGCATTGAAAATTAAGTTTGTGTAGATAAGACACTGGACTTGTAACCAAGATTCAAATGAGCCAAAACAAGAAAAAAAGTCCTATAAACTCAAGAATTTTATATGATCGACTACTTAACATCATCCTTATATCCTAGATCGCACATGCAAAGAGATTAAAAATGTATACAATATTTTTGGTTTTGTCTTCTTCTGGGTTTTGTATAAGACTTAAGACTTAAGAGGCTTAGAAAGCTTCTTCTATCACATTAAGACTCAAAAAGTCCATACTTGGGTTTCAAAAACAGGACTTCCAAAGTAAATCTCAATGGACTTTCCATGAAGACTAAATCTGTCTATTCAAAAGTCAACTTTAAAACCACACACATTGCAGTTTTTATCAATCTAAACGTAATCTAACAATTCTAGCACACTCATATTGATATAGAAAGATAATATGCATTTTAGGGACCTAATTGTAATATGATCACAGGGACCTAAGTGTAAACTAAATAAGTAGTAGAGTGATTAGTCAATAAATCATTAGTTAGCATTTGTGAGAGGCTATGGGTTATAAATAGCCTACTCCTCTATTTTGTAAGAGAGATGAGTTTTGCTATGAGTGTGAATACATTGTGAGAGAGCCATAAGAGCTCTCTTCTTCTCTTCTAATCCCTTTCTTGTGTCTTTCTACTCCTATTCTTGTGTCTTTCTGTCCTAATCTCAATTCTCTATCAATATTCTATAACACATATTTTCCTCAATAGTAAGCTTCAAGAGATACCTTGCAACGACAGACGGCAAAAAATACAGCTCCAGATGCAGAGGTGTCTTTCAGCTTAGATAAATAGTCCTGCCCAAAATGTCCTTTAGCTTTGTTTTTAGAAAAAATATGTATTTAAATATTAATAGTGGAAGAATGTTTTCCACTTTATTACATGTAGTTATTACCTCAATTGATAGGGAAAACAAGGAAGATTGCCTGGGTTCTACGACAGGTTTCTTATGTTTGCAGATTCTCTCCCATGTTGATGTTGAGTTTGCATTGGTCTAAAAAGTAAAACAGAATACAACATGAGTTGAGAGCAAAAAGTTTTTGCGCCTTCATTAGTGCTTTAAGAATCTTACCATGTTTTTCCAGCACCCAATGCATTGGTCCAAAAGGTAATAAGATGGGAAGAATACAAGAAGTCCATCAGGAACAATTCGAGCCAAATTGACTAAAACATAAAACACTGTTATTAGATTGCTACTAATCATCAGGCTTCTAATTGTCATATCCAAGGTAATCAAAATCAAGATCTTATGAAGGGACGGCAAGGGACAAAATAGATCTAAACATAATCAAATCAAAGATCATACACTGACCATGAATAAAAATTTTAGATAAGTAAAAAACTACAAAAAAAATACTCATTAAACCATCAAACAAGTATAAACATAAAATAGACACAATGTCAATAATATGATTTATTACGGGTGAGGGGAACTTAAGCAACCCTGGAGACCCCCATGTTGTCTGATAATAATGACGGCACATTAAATCGGGGCAGGACAACTACAAATTGTCCACAAGATTGAAAAATAGACTAGTCTCCGTTGCATGAAAATAAATTTAGTACCCATGGCTAGCCTTCACTTTCTCTTCTGAAAATAAACTCACCTCTAGAACTGAAAACCATCACAATCCTGAGGCAAAGTAATTTGTACATGTTGAGAGGCACTAGTTTAGAATAAACTAATAAATATTTTTATGTTTATGTTATATTTTGTGTTCTTATTTCGTTAGTTATGTAAATCCTAGGATTAGATATGGATTTGATATACTATAATATTAACAGCTTATCATATCCTATAAGTTTGAGTGTTCAGAATAGATTATCTTCTGACTCCCTTAGATATGCAGACAGTATCTATCACAGATATATAACCACTTGTAAATTTTATCCAACCTTCCTGGTCAACAGCTAGTGATGGGCATATTGAACTCCAATATAATTAAAATCAACTCACTCATGACTCTCTTAAGCACTTGGAGTCAGATGCATAAATTCACATCCAAAACTAACATGTCTATATGCATCACAAAATACCAGGACATAATTTAGCAACAACTGCAAACTATCAATATTATGTATAGACATGCACAAATAGGAAACTTTGATGGCTTAAAGAGTCATTCCAAAGCACTTCAAATTCTGAAATACATCTAGAATGCAAAAGAAGGATTAAGCCATGACAAGAATGTGATGTCCCTTCACTAGCAGTGATTCCAAGGTGGTATTACACCCATTATTATAACAAGGTAGGTGCTTCCAAAATGGCGAGACAATTTGCACATGAGGCTTAAATTAAACAAAATCAGCATAAAAATAATTACGTCACGTACCAATTGCATTACCAAGCTCCTGCTTGTACTCTATAGAATAACGTGTGCGGTAGGAAGAGTTAAAAGTACGCCCTGAAGGACCAACTGGTAAAACTCCAGCCCAAATCTGATTTGGGGTTATTACATGCCCATTTTCTAGCCGAATGGGAAAATCTCTGAAATGAGAGCAGAATCCACTCTGTTAAGTACTATAACAGTAATAATATTTTCGGATAAAATATAACTAACAAAATGAGTCTAACATTTTCAGCTCCTTAGCAAAAGATTCCATGGGAGATAATGTGCCAGATGTCAATATAACAGAGCCAACGCCCAACTTAGGAAAAACTTCCATAGCTATTCCTGGATTAAAGCACCACCAACTAAGGACCCTTGAAGCTTTACCTACAGCATCAAAATTTTAAGTCATAAATAACAGAATGTTAAAGGGATATCTACACTTGCAGCACCACATAGTTCTGTGAGAAACAACTTTCAGTGCCCATAGAATGGAAAGAGTATCTTCAAAAATAAGGTTATAGACTATCGTTTAGAAAGTTTAAACTTTAAAGCATCAAAAGGGACAACTAACCTTGATTATATCTATTGTAGTGTAATATAGACTATAGTTTGAGGAGTTTGAACAGAAAGGTAGTGCAGTGAGAATAAAAAGGCCAAATCAAACTTTCTGGTCTACATATACTATAGAAAAGGATTCCCTTTTGCTATCTGTTTTGTTTTTGCTGGAATCCCACAAGCAAAAACAAAACAGATACCATATGCACACAATTATATAACCATATTCAAAACCAGAAGTCACATGCTTTTTTCTCCAGCAAATTCAACAATTACTATACATTGCGTTGTTGTGGCATTAAATTTAACCATCATAGTTCTTGCAATCTACTATTATAAATACCTAATTACCTTTAACGTTATCAGCAGCTTTTGCATCAACCTCCTTCACATGAACCTTCAATGTGCCAAAAACCAGCTTTACAATTAGAAATCATAGTGGAAAGAAGACAAATTTAGACACACAATTAGAAATCATAGTGGAAAGAAGACAAATTCAACATATTGAATACATTTAATTCAACAAATAAAATACTTTGACTCAGCATATAATCCTAACTAACTCCCTTAATCCTAATCTTGCTGAGCACTTAACAAACCACTAAAACCACTAGTAAAACAACTAAAACAAATATTAATAAAACAAAATCAGATAAATTCAATCCCCAAAATTAACCGCACGTGATTTCTGGCTTGGTACTCTATAATGTATGAAGCAATGAAACAAGCAAATCCACCTGAGGTGTAACTCTAATTTCATGTGATTCCAGATTCTTACCTTATAGTATTTTGCATGAGCAGTGCCTTCATCCCTGAAAACAATGCCAATGATGTCACTTATATTGTCCAGCCTGAAAATGGTGCTATTTGCCTTCTGCTGATTATCTTCCTCAAGAAGGATCCCAGCTTCTTCAATTGTACGCTTAAGCTTAGAAGCTGTCTTATGAGTGATATTAAGATCAGAGAAAAATTCATAGATATAAGGTCCAGGTTTGGTGTATCCCAATTCTTTGGATTCAATAGGTACGTCAGCAATTCGCTTTTCAAGTTTTAGTAGAAGTGCTGCAAGAAAGAAAAGAGTATTGTAAGCAAATCTACATCTGCGATATAATCAAACATTGACAAAGAAGCCAGCAAAAACACTGCAATTGATCCTCAAATCATAGATAAAAATTTAGAGCATGGGAATGTCATATGCATGTAGTTTCCTGCCTCAAAACAAATATAGCCAGTAAGCACAAGCAAGTTTTATATTATATAGCTTGCCCTCAATAATGTTATGAAAACAAGCATCTTGATAATCATATAGAAATAGGAACCTTCAATAGCATACTCAGAGAATCGAGTTCACCTTTAAGGATAGCAAAATCATCTGGATTCCGCGACTTATCATTTAATTTGTCTCTTCTGTCTATACATAGATCAACACAACTTTGAGCCTCAGAAATGCAAGCTGTTAGAAGCCAAGAAGGCAAGTCAAAAGAAGCAGCATCAGCACATAAGCTTTCCTGCATAAATAAAAAATGAAGAACACTGCAGTGAAAAGGACTGAATGAATATGTGATAAATATTTAGCTAGTTGTTTAAATTTTAAATTAGTTACTACCTTAAGAATTGGTTATTCAAATTAGTTATTATATTTAGTTATTATCTCATGAAATTAATTCTTTGTTATGTAATAAGGATACAACACAAACACACATTCAAATACGTTTTTACAAGAACAAAACAAATGAGTAGCACTGTAGCACAAAGACTTCAGAGTTCTACCTATGCAGAAAATCAGACCGTCCAGTCACAACTTTGTTGTATATATTCTTACCAGGTTGTGAGCCTCATCAAATATGAGTATGCTATCATTCCAAGAAATATTCAGAGATTTCCTATACCCACGATCAATAAGATAGTTGTATGGTGCAAACACTATATCAGCAGCCTTGTGGAGTTCTTTTGATAAGTAGTAAGGACACCTGAGGTAAAGACAAGCAATGTGAAACAAATGAGAGCCCAAGAACTTGACAATTTCAGTGAGTGGGAAAAAAAGAAAATAAAGAAGCAAAGTAGCTTAAAACAATCAAATTTAAACATTCTGATTTTGGCAGCTGGAACCTACGGCCCAAATCTTTTTCCAATGTTCACCAAGTCCTCAATATCTATAGGTTCTTCTCCGAGATGGGGGTTTCTCTTTGAGTATTCTAGAATAACCTCAAAATTACAATGTCAGGTTAGTCCAAATCTTAATGTCAATGTGCTAAAACATCCTATAATGCACAAAAACAGGCATGATATTACTTAAAATGAAAGCACCCAGATGCATAGAAAATAAGAAATTACCGAGATGATAGAAAATAAGAAATTACCAAGGACAAGATCGTTATGGTTACATCGACGCTTGCCATTCTTGCCACTCCTTCGGCAGAGTAACTGGCAAGCATTTGTTTGTGTCTTTCCCTGAAGTAGACTCACCTGATCATGAATACACAATTGCTCCCGAGATCCTAGAACAACCATTTTCGGCCTATATGATACAAATACAGTTAAGATCATGTATAACACATTTTATACAAGTGAATAATATATTATCCTTTCAGTATTGGATCCTTTCAGTATTGGAGATCCTCCTTGGCTTCTAAAATTTATTCAGTTGAGATTCTTGTTGAATATTATATTTAGAAGATTTATCTTTGGTCTGTTAGAGTGTGAGAGTGAGATACTTGTCTCATTCCCTAATAGAATTATCTTCCTCTTTTCCATTTGTCTTCCGTTTTTAATACTTCCAGATTTAGGGACTAACAGTCGGTACCAAAGCAACTATTGATAACACTTAACACCCTACATGAACAACTACAGAACACCAACAGTGAGCAAAAAACATGTTAAGTCAATAAGAAACATTAGACTGATCTTTGATAAAGATATATAGTAGATTGTGAAGACATAAACTGGCCTGTGTGAGGATCATTACAGCGCTCACAATCAACAAAATATATGTCCACAAAGAAACTTTAGATCATATGAGACCACTGTGAAATTAATGACCTGTATGATGTTCTTTTCAACTCTTGAATTACTTGGCGGATCTAGCTGTGAGTGCGTGAAGACTGAAGAATATACAATAGTAGGAAGTCTTGAGGCCTCACGTTGTGAAGTTGAAACATCTACTTTGCCCTCAGAATTTTGAGTGGTCTTGACGTTCGCACCAGTTGAGAAACTGCCCAAACTCTTCCGCCAAGCTAATGTAGCACATAGAAGACAAAGTGTTTTGCCAGTTCCCGTTGGACTCTCCAACAGTGCATTACATTTCTGCCAGAAAACAAAATAATGTGTGTGATCAAGGCTCAAGATACAGTATGATGCTTTCGTTTGGCCAGAGATACTATGTTAATGTGACTAATAATTAGTGATACCCGTAATGGTGAATGGAAGATGTGAAAAGAATAAATATTAGCTATGCTTTATCCAGTAGAATGCAAGGAAGCCATGCGGAATGTGGACTAAAATAATCAGGAAAGCTACTGATTTTGAACGAGTCATTGTTATCGTTCAAATGGTGAACTTTGTAGCCTTTTGATTGTGCCCCTTACTTGATTGAGATCTTTGAAAACTTGCATTTGACGCCTAAGCCTACCCAAGGTGCGCTACATGATAAAACAACAAACATCCGTTGTATGAAAAAACCATGACAATACCAGGTGCTAGCATTGGACGATATCATCCAAATGGCCTCAAAACGTCTATATTATCCCCAGGCCTTTCATTGCATTCCCTTTTCGCAAGGCATACCACAAAAATTTATTTAATAAAAAGGGTCGTCCATAACCTACTTCCTGAAGTGATTGTATGACTTTCTCCATGTAAACAAGCTGACAATCATAGGCCTCAAATGGGAATTCTACATCGATCCCCCGAATCTTGTATGTCGGCATCTCTTTGTTTCCTCTCTAAAGCATGACCTGCACAAAGTATAAGGAGACCTTACTTCAAAAGTCCTTTTGAATTTCTACCATAAGCTTTATAACCACATTACTTAAATACATATATATAAACAAAATTGTTGAATGAACAAGAAAGAAAATAATCAAATCAAGATTTCAGTTAGAACATTTTGTCATTTGCTTCCAATTATACGCACTTCTCCATCTCCTAATTGCTCAAAACAAAACATTAAAACTCTAATCATAATTTATTTAAAGTTTTAATAATATCTCATTCAGTAAGACTTTTTGTTCTCACCTCATATATTTATATCTCACCCACATTTCAATTTTCCTTCAAGCAAAACCATTGTCATTTCTTTTACGCTTTAGTTCTAAGAATTCACATAATCCATTTAATAAAACTTAAGAAAAGAGAGGAGCTTTCATACATATCACCACACCCACCCTAGTATATTGAGCAGAGGAGCAGAAATAGTCGAAGGAGACTCCTGAAATCACACACACAGCAGCGAAATAGGGGAAGGAAAACACAGTCCCACGCACCCACTCAACTAGCAGAAACGCTGAAGAAGAAAAACGCAGCCAACGCGCAGAACTCAACACATAGATGTGACCAGAAGGAAGAGGAAGCACGATGAAATGCTCCGTCAGGCTCCAAGGCAGCGTCGGCGTTGGTGGTCAAGGGAAACGGAGGACAAGAGGGAAGCTAGGGATTTTAATTTTGCCTCCCCTTTCCCGCGCAAAGTCGGTCAAAATGGATGAGGAAAAATACCAGTTTTGTCCCATTATGCTTTTAGGTTAAAACTCAGATGGTAAGTATGATTTGGATTTCGGATAACGGTGCCATAAAAGGTTTTTTTTCCTTTCTAAATAGGCTTGTGTTTAGAATAGAGTTTAAAAAGCCAGTTGAAATAAAAAAATGACTAAAAAAAATATTAATATGAATCTAGTTGTATATCTTGTAATAATTAAAGATAGAAATTTAAATTTGATAAAAAAATTAAAATTATTATTAGTTGTATAATTTATTTGAATATAATTTTCTTATTAATCTTAATATAACAATGGTCATTCATATGAAAAATCAAGATTAATGATGCTAAAACTCAATATTAAATATAAGCTAACGGAAAATTCAAAGCCACCATGAGAAGGTAAAAGCCAATTTTGTTGACTTCTCCTCAAAAACCACTTTTTAAAAAAAACCTAGTCGACTAAGATGAATAAGCTATTTATTGTAACTTAGATAAGTAATTTTTTATTCACTCATTAGAACTTTTAAAAAAAGCTTTTCAATCATGATTTAAAATATACAAAGTACGTATGTAAGAGTAAATTTATTTCAACTTACATAAACAAACACTTTTTATTTTTTTTAATGTCCAGTGATCCAGCAACTGAACAAACAGTCTTAGTGTCTGTTTGGTCTAACTTATTTTTAGCTTATTTTCTACTTATAAGTATAAGTTAGGTCAAACATGATTTTACATAAGTTCTTATAATTATAATTTATAAGAGCTTATTTTATAATGAAGAAAAAAGAGCTTAAAAATAAGCTCCTATTAGGAGCTTATTTTTAAGCTCTCTTTTTTTATTAAAAAAATTGAAAAGAGAACCTAGAATCTCTCGATCGACTACTAGTGCCACCGTCGCCGCCCCACCACCGCCGGCTGGCCACTACCGCCGGCCAGCCAACCCCACCGGTCGGCCACTACCACCGGCCGCTACCACCGCAGGTCGGCCCCCACCGCCGGTTGTCAAATAGCTTATTTTTAATTTTAGCTTTTAAGTAACTTTTAAGCTAAAAAATTTATATAATCTCCAAACAGCTTTTAGCTTTTTTTTCAAAAGCTCTTTTTTTTAGCTTTAGCTTAAAAGTAGCTTTTAAGTTAAAAATAAGAGGATCCAAACAGGCTCTAAGTAGATTTTGAAAATAGAAGGAAAGTAGTTATAGTTAAAACAAAATAGAGGTAAGATGTGTTCAGTTTGCTGTGCTAAAAATTTTCTTGAATGCATCACATTTTATATACTTTTCATGTTGTATGAGAAGAAGAAAATTCCTACTCAAACATGAAATAATGAGACCTACATATATATATATATATAATGTTAATTATATATATATGTGGGTCCCATCATTTTATGTTGTGTGACATAAAAAAACACTTCTCTTACAACATAAGAAGTGTTTTTCCCTTTATTTATATTTGGAAACTAAAATTCAGTTTGTAAACCCCAGCCAATTACCATATCATATTCATATAAAAATGTTCAAGTGTATTTAGTAATAATATAATGTTCTTGTAGGCTTATGTGGTTATCCAAATACAAGTAGCACTAAAAAAATAAAAATAAAAAAAGCCAAAATTATGGACAGAAATTACCTACGGAATTCCCTCGGTAATTGAATTTCTGACGGAAAAAGCCTATCGCAGAAAAAAGTGACAAAAGATATTATCGACGGAAATTCCGTTCTTGATCCGAAGTTTTTTTATAATGTAAGTTTTAGAGTTTTTTTTTTAAAGTTTAATTTACGCTAAGTCTCTAATTAAGTCATTCATATCAATTTCCTTCTATTATTATTTTTTTTCTCTCTTTTGGTATTAAATAAGGACAAACAATTAGAAAAACCCATTACATCTCTATACAGTAAGCTATGTAACCTCTCATTAGGCTCCTATAACAAATCCAAGCCAGATTCCCCGGTCAAACTCCAACTTTTAAACCAATCAGCGTGCAGTGAAATTACTGTCTCTATATGTATTTTTAAGAAAAAATCCCAAAAAAATAGCATTTGAAATTTAAAAGGGCAAATATGTGATTTTATAACAAGATGAGTTGTTAATCCTATTACTGTTTTTGTTAATTTTATTATTATTTTTGTTAACAGGATTTTTAAATTCAAATGGTATTTTTCCGTCATTTTTCTTATTTTGAATTCGCATCTACCATTCTTCTAACACCATTATTTGTATTTGATTAATAAATCTGAACTTGACTTTGTTATGTACAACAATATTTAAAATGGACATGATAGTTAAAAGCATTAATATATTGAGGTAGTTCAATGAGCTCATATCCTGACGAATTTGAAATTCTCACGGTTACATTTTTCTATTATTCCAACAACTATATAACTCAATCGTACGGTTGTATTTTTCACATAATGGCTATTGATAATTAATTTTTTAAAAATATTTTTATGCTTTTTATTTAAGTTTTTATTTATTTTATAAACAAAATTGACGAAATCTTGAAAATTACTTTTTTTTTTGGCCCAAAATCTTGAAAATTACTTTACTAAATTTTTCATTTAATATTTTCTTGCACATATGACTATTAAATATTATTTTATTTTGTATAAATTTTTAGATCTTAACTGAATATTGATGATGGAATCATTTGAACTGAAGTATAAAAAATTTCATTATCTTAATTTCTTATTATGTTTAAGTAAATTTGTATAAGTAATAATTAAGGAGTTTGCAATATCAAAACAAAAAAATAATAATAATAATTAAGTAGTATTGTAGTACAGACACTTTTGCAGTTTTGCTTTATGGGCCACGTAACACAGGCCCAAACCCAAAACGAAATTAAGGGAAAGAAAGCCTTTAATTACACCGCCCTTCTGTCTTCCACAACGGGCAAATCGGATCTGCGCACAAATTTGGAAATTCCTCTCAATCGGAGCGTCTCTTTAAATTTGCATCTCTCCAAATTCTGACGGACCAAGCCAAATCTCCAGTTCCTGTTTTAGCCGTTGGAAGAAAGGTGTTTTCTTTCAAAGATTCCAGCTTTCTACTACCCTTTTGACCTCTTCTCATTCTCCACAGTCCACGGTACGCCCCTTCCTTTGTACTAATTAGATGTTGAATTGGCAGAAGAATTGAATCATCGATGTTATGAATTTGCTATCTACTTCACTAATTCTGTCAAAACCCCCATTTTAATTTCATAAGGATTTATTGGTTGCTTTTGTGGTTGCCTTCCCCTGATTTTGTGTTTGTGTTTTGTATGGACTGTGATGGTTCTGTGCTTGTATATTGTAAGAGACTTTTTTTATTCTTTCAAGGTGGATTTTTTCATTCTACTGTTGCTGTTTCTGTACTTGTTGTTTGTTGGTGCTCTTTCCCTTCTCAAATTGTTGTTGTGCTAGTTTATTGTGAGTGATTTTGTTTGTTTGTCTGGTTTGTATGTTTTAAATGTTTTTTTTCCTCTTCATGTTACTGTTGCTGTTTGTAGACTTATTTGTTGGTTGCCGCTTCATTTCAAATTGGTGTTGTGTTTTTTGATTGGGAGTGATTTTTTTTGTTTCGTTTGTCTGGCTTGGATGCCGTTGTTGTTTTCAGACTTGTTTGGTGCTTTCTGTTTCGCTAAATCTATATAGAGATCTCAAATTACTGAGCTGTGATTGATTTTCTTTCCCCATCTGATTCTCTTCATTGCAACTGCGTTTACCAGTCGGCCAATCCACTTTCAAAGGAGTCTGCTTTCTCCTTCCCTTGACTTCTTATTTTAAATTTAAAACTCTTCTTAACTCTTTCACGTGCTTTTTTGAATTTCGTTATTTTATTGTTTTAAATTTTGATTTTGTTCTTATTTTATTATTTGATATTTTATTTTATTTTTTTTAATTTGGCCCTCAATGTTTGATGATTTGATTCATGCCTTGTAATTACTTTTTTTTTAAAAAAAAAAAAACTCTTTTCAGTTCTCATTTAATTAATTCATGCCTTGTAATTACTTTTTTTTAAAAAAAAAAAACTCTTTTCAGTTCTCATTTAATTATTTGATGGATATAAAAGTCTACAATTTTTTAAAACTACTTATTAAATTCATTCTGTAAAATTCATATTTCTTTTTGGTGAATTCGTTTAGAAAACTTCAATTCAGACTTTTTTTAACCTTTTCCAATTCTTATTTTATTATTAGCTCGATTCTAGAACCTTCAGTTTTGAATATGATTATCTTGCTTGTTTAGGTTTGAGTTGAAAATAAAATTTTTTATTGTTAACAAAGGCTTTGAATTTATCAAATTTATATACCATTATTTAACATGTAAGGATTCCTTCTTGTCCTTTTTTTATTATTTAATTTCTTTAAATATCCGCATACTTTATTATTTGGTTGTTTAAAATCTGCATTTTTAAAAATCCACTACTTTAGTAAATTTGTTTTGAATTTTTTTATTGTTAATAAATATTTCTAATTTTTTGTTTCATATTTTGTAATTACTTTTTAAACTCTTTTCAGTGCTTATTTTGTTTTTTCTTAAATTGTTCTTCTTGTTCTTTTTTTTATTTGATCGTTTTAAAAATCTTCAACTTTAATTCTATTATTATGTTGTTTCAAAATTTCGTTTCCTTTTCATATTTTATTATTTGATTGATTTACAAATCTGCATTTTTGAAAACTCAAACTTACTTTTTGAAATTTAATTTGAAAATAAACTTTTGGATGGTTAATAAATGTTTCTAATTTTTTTGTTCCTAATGTGTAATTACTTTTTAAACTTTTTCAATTTTTTTTTATTGTTTGAAAAAACTTCAAATTTAAGTTCTATTATTTTATTGTTTCGAAATTTCAATTGAAAATCCTTTTCTTATTTTATTATTTGATTGATTTAAAAGCGCTATCTTACTTTTTCGGTTTGAAAATATATTTTGATTGTTGATAAATATTTCTAATTTTTTGTTTCAAACTTCGTAAATTGTAATTACTTTGTAATATTTTTCAAGTTTTTTTTTATTGTTCTTCTTGTTTTTTATTTGATTGTTTTAAAAATCTTCAACTTTAAATTCTATTATTATTTTGTTTCAAATTTTCGTTTGAAAATCCTTTCCTCAAAAATCGCATGTTTGAAAACCCAATCTTACTTTTTTAAATTTGATTTGAAAATAATTTTTATTTTTAGTAAATGTCTCTAATTGTTATTTTTCTTCTTATTTTTCTGATTTGATTGTTTTAAAAACCTTCAAATTTGAGTTCTAATATTTTGTTGTTTCAAAATTTCATTTGAGAATCCCTTCCCTATTTTATTACTTGATTGATTTAAAAATCTGTATTTTTGAAAACCCAATCTTACTTTTTTAAATTTGATTGTTGATAAATATTTCATATTCTTTGTTTTACTTTTTAAACTCCTTTCTATTCTTATTTTGTTTTTTGGATTATTCTTATTTTTTTTTATTTGATTGTTTTAAAAATTTTAAACTTCAAGTTCTATTATTTTGTTGTTTCGAAATTTCATTTTAGAGTCCTTTTCTTATTTGATTGATTTCAAAATCTGCATTTTTGAAAGCCCAATCTTACTTTTTGAAATTTGATTTGAAAATAAACATTTTGATGGTTAATAAATGTTTCTAATTTTTTGTTTCATAATGTGTAATTACTTTTTAAACTCTTTTTAGTTTTTTTTATTATTTGAAAAAATCTTCAAATTTAAGTTCTATCTTTTTGTTGTCTCGAAATTTCACTTGAAAAGCCATGTCTTATTTTATTATTTGATTGATTTAAAAAAATAAATGCATTTTTGAAAAAATTATCTTACTTTTTTAAATTTGGTTTGAAAATATACTTTTTTTGTTGAGAAATATTTCTAATTTTTTTTCATACTTTGTAAATTGTAATTATTTTTAAAATTTTTAAGTTTTTTTCATTGTTCTTCTCTTTTTTTTATTTGATTGTTTTAAAAATCTTCAACCTTAAGTTCTATTATTTTGTTGTTTCAAAATTTCATTTGAAAATCCTTTCCTTTTTGATTGATTTAAAAATCTGCATTTTTTGAAAACCCAATCTTACATTTTTAAATTTGATTTGAAAATAATTTTTGTTTTTTTAGTAAATATCTCTAATTTTTTTTGTTTCATACTTTGTAATTACTTTTAAAACTATCTTCAATTCTTATTTTGGTTTTTACTGTTCTGCTTCTTCTTCTTCTTTTTTTTTGGGTTTTTTTAATGATTTGATTGTTTTAAAAAGCCTTCAAATTTGAGTTATTTTGTTGTTTCAAAATTTCATTTGAGAATCCTTTTCTTATTCTATTATTTGATTGATCTACAAATATGAATTTTTGGAAACCCAATCCTTTTCTTATTCTTATTTTGTTTTTCGGATTTTCTTGTTTGTTTTATTTGATTGTTTTAAAAATATTAAACTTTAAGTTCTATTGTTTTCTTGTTTCAGAATTTCATTTAAGCATCCTTTTCTTGTTTGATTATTTAAAAATCTTTATTTTTGAAAACCCAATCTTACTTTTTTAAATTTGATTAAATATTTCGTATTTTTTGTTTTGGATTGTTCTTCTTCTTCTGGTTTTTTATTTGATTGTTTTAAAAATCTTGAAGTGTAAGTTCTATTATTTTGTTGTTTCAAAATTTCATTTAAGAATCTTTTTTTTTTTAAAACCCAATCTTACTTTTTAAAATTTTATTGTTAATAAATATTTTGTATTTTTTCTTTCATACTTTGTTTTATTTTTTTAACTCTTCAATTCTTTTTTTTTTATTGTTCTTTTTTTAAAAAAAAAATTTGATTGTTTTAAAAATCTTAAACTTTAAGTTTCTTTTTTTTTTCGAAATTTCATTTTATTATCCTTTTCATATTTCCTTATTTGATTGATTTAAAAATCTGTATTTTTGAAAACCCAATCTTACTTTTAAATTTGATTGTTAGTACAAATTTCTAATTTTTTGTTTCATACTTTGTTACTTTTTAAACTCTTTTCAGTTCTTTTTTTTTTATTTGATTGTTTTAAAAATTTTCAACTTTAAGTTCTATTGTTTTTGTTGTTCCAAAACTTAATTTGAAAACCCAATCCTACTTTTTTTTAAAATTTGATTTGAAAATAAATTTTTATTATTGATAAATGTTTTTTTTTTAAAAAAAACCTTTTCAACTCTTTTCATTACTTATTTTGTTTTTTTATTTGATTGTTTTAAAAATATTAAACTTTAAGTTCTATTATATTTGTTGTTTCAAAATTTCATATGAAAAACCTTTTCTTATTTGATTGTTTGATTGATTTAAAAATCTGCATTTCGAAAACCTAATCTTTCTGTTTTTAAATTTGATTTGAAAATAAATTTTGATTGCTGATAAATGCTAAGTATTTCTTATTTTTTGTTTCATTTTGTTTTACTTTTTCAACTCTTTTTTCAGTTCTTATTTTGTTTTTTTAATTGATCTTGTTTTTTATTTGATTGTTTTAAAAATCTTAAACTTTAAGTTCTATTATATTGTTGTTTCAAAATTTTATTTAAGAAACCTTTTCTGATTTGATTATTTGATTGATTTAAAAATCTGCATTGTTGAAAACGCAATCTTTCACTTTTTAAACTCTTTTTCAGTTCTTACTTCGTTTTTTTTGTTATTGATTTTCTTGTTTTTTTATTTGATTGTTTTAAAATTCTTCAACTTTAAGTTTTATTATTTTGTTGTATAAAAATAAAAAAAAATAAAAAAAAAACCTCTGGAATCCGCTGTCCTATATTTTTTTACAAAATTTTGGAATTTATTATATTGACACACGATTTATATTTGCTTTTTAACTCTTTCAATTCTTATCTTATTATTTTATTTATACAAAAATCTACAGTTTTAAACTCCCTATCTTACTTTTCTTATGTTTGATCTCAATTTTGAAATTCCCTCTCATTTTTTTATAAGTTTAAAATTTGATTTGAAAATCCTGTTCTCATTTTATTATTTGACTGATTTAGACATTTAAAAAATCCAGTATTTCACTTATCTGACTTAAAAAGAAATTTTTGTATTTTTATCAAATTTTTGGAATTTATTAAAGTTGCGCGCCATTATTTAATATCTAACCGTTCTTACCTCTTCTATTTGTATGTTTTAAAAATCTTCAATTTTTATTTGATTGACTAAATAATCTTTAATTTTAAAATCCACTATCGTACTTTTTTATGGGTAAATATATTATACTTATTTTGGTTGCTTTAATAATTTGAATTTTCAAAGATCCATTATTTTCATTTAGTTACCTTCGACTCAAACTTTGTAATTACTTTTTTTAAAAAAATGATGAAAGCTTGTTCTTGTTCTATTATTTGATAAGAATCTGCATCACTATTATTACTAAATTTGATTTTAAATTAAAATTTTTCAATTTATTAAATGTATTTTCAAGTTTCAAAGATCCATTATTTTCATTTACTTCGACTCAAACTTTGTAATTACTTTAAAAAAAAAATTTGATTGAAGCTTGTTCTTGTTCTATTATTTGATTTGATTTGAAATTAATTTTTTTCAATTTATTTAATGTACATTCTCAAGTATTCAATATCAAAATATTCTCTCTTAGTCTTATTTTGATGTTTGGTTGTTTTAAAAAATCTGCAATTTTAAGATATACTGTATTATTTTATTGTTTAAAACTAAAAGTTTGATCTGAGTACTTGGGCTTCTTGCTGCACTGTTTCAAATATTCAAAACTTAACAAAAGCCATCACTCGTTAATTTTATATTATTATTAAAGCTCACTTGTTGGCTTGCCCTTCAAACTTCCCTCCATCTCATTGTTATGTACATAGGAGCTGACATACTATTATTATATGCAATGTTGGACACTCTTTCCTGGTACAAAACCATATTTATAACTTACCAAAATTGTGTTTTGTCATTTTGTTGCCCTCATCATTTGATGAACATTTATAACTTCCCAGTTCTTGTTTAGCAGTTCAAAGATATGAGAGAACAGTAGGTCACCCCAAGAAGAATGCTCCAAGGTACGCCCCTTTACCTTTGTGGTACTTACTAGAGGATGATGCGGCGGAAGAATGGAGCAATAGAGGTTATGAATTTGATATCTATTTTACTAATTTTGTCAAAAACAAACATTTAATTTATAGTTTTTGTTCATTTAATTTTGGGCCTTGTTCACTTATAGTTAATTTTCTATGGACTGTGGATGTTCTCAGGCTTGTTTATTGTGATTGAATTTTGTGTTTGTTTGCTTGAAAAGCTTGGATGTTTTTTAGGGGGATTTTGTGTTGCCTTCCCAATCAAGGCCTTTCCTTTCCCTAGTTTTTTTGTAGGGACTATAATTAATCTCAAATTGTTGTGCTTGTTTATTGTGATTGATTTTTTTTGTTTCTATGCTTGGAAAGCTTGTGTGCCAATGAGGATTTTGTGCTTTTTTCCTATTGCTATTGCTTTTTGTTGACTTGTTTGTTGGTTGTTGTTTCCTAGTTTTGTATGGGCTGTGATTGTTCTCAAATTGTTGAACTTTTGTTAGTCACCTTGAAAAGCTTGAATCCTTTCAAGGAGGATTCTATGTTTGCCGTTGTTTGTTGGTTATTGTTTCCCTAGTTTTCTATAGGCTGTGATTGTTCTCAAATTTTGTGTGGTTTGTCTGCATGAAAAGCTTGGAGGCTTTTAAGGAAGGATTTTGCATTTGACATTGTTAGTTGTTGTTACCCTAGTTTTACATAGGCTATGATTGTTCTCAATTTGTTTTGCTTTGGTTTGTTTGCTTGAAAAGTTTAGAGGTTTTTAAGGAGGATTTTGTGTTTGTCGGTTGTTATTTCCTTAATTTTAGGCTGTCATTGTTTTCAAATTGTTTTGCTTTCGTTTATCTTACTTTTCTTATGTTTGATCTCAATTTTGAAATTCCCTCTCATTTTTTTATAAGTTTAAAATTTGATTTGAAAATCCTGTTCTCATTTTATTATTTGACTGATTTAGAAATTTAAAAAATCCAGTATTTCACTTATCTGACTTAAAAAGAAATTTTTGTATTTTTATCAAATTTTTGGAATTTATTAAAGTTGCGCACCATTATTTAATATCTAACCATTCTTCTTCCTCTTCTATTTGTCTGTTTTAAAATCTTCAATTTTTATTTGATTGACTAAATAATCTTTAATTTTAAAATCCACTATCGTACTTTTTTGTGGCTAAATATATTATACTTATTTTGGTTGCTTTAATAATTTGAATTTTCAAAGATCCATTATTTTCATTTAGTTACCTTCCACTCAAACTTTGTAATTACTTTTTTTTTAAAAAAAAATTGTTTGAAGCTTGTTCTTGTTCTATTATTTGATAAAAATCTGCATCACTATTATTACTAAAGTTGATTTTAAATTAATTTTTTTTCAATTTATTAAATGTACTTTCAAGTTTCAAAGATCCATTATTTTCATTTACTTAACTTCGACTCAAACTTTGAAATTACCTTTTTTTTAAAAAAAAAAAATTTGATTGAAGCTTGTTCTTGTTCTATTATTTGATTTGATTTTAAATTAAAATTTTTCAATTATTTAATGTACATTCAAGTATTTAATATCAAAATATTCTCTCGAGGTCTTATTTTGATGTTTGGTTGTTTTAAAAATTCTGCAATTTTAAGACATACTGTATTATTTTATTGTTTAAAACTAAAAGTTTGATCTGAGTCCTTGGGTTGGGGCTCTGTCTTATTGCCCCACACAAAACTTAACAAAATAAAACAGTACTGTTTCAAATATTCAAAACTTAACAAAAGCCATCACTCGTTAATTTTATATTATTATTAAAGCTCACTTGTTGGCTTACCCTTCAACCTTCCCTACATCTCCTATTGTTCTGTACACAGGAGGTGACTGATCCTTCTCTAGCCCACAACGGTCTATTCCCTCTATTATATGCAATGTTGGACCCTCGTTCCTGGTACAAAACCATAGTTATCACTTACCAAAATTGTGTTTTGTCATTTTGTTGCCCTCATCATTTGATGAACATTTATAACTTCCTAGTTCTTGTTTAGCAGTTCAAAGATATGAGAGAACAGTAAGTCACCCCAAGAAAAATGCTCCAAGGTACGCCCCTTACCGTTGTAGTACTTTGATGATGCGGCGGAAGAATGAAACAATAGAGGCTATGAATTTGATAGCTATTTTACTAATTTTGTTAAAAACTCTCATTTTAATTTATAATTTTTGTTCATTTAATTTTGGGTTTTGTTCATTTATAACTTTTGTTAATTTTATATGGACTATGAATGTTCTCATGCTTGTTTATTGTGATTGAATTTTGTGTTTGTTTGCTTGAAAAGCTTGGATGTTTTTTAGGGGGATTTTGTATTGCCTACCCAATCAAGGCCTTTCCTTTCCCTAGTTTAGTAGGGACTATAATTGATCTCAAATTGTTGTGCTTGTTTATTGTGATTGATTTTTTTTTGTTTCTATGCTTGAAAAGCTTGTGTGCTTTCAATGGGGATTTTGAGATTTTTTCCTATTGCTACTGTTTTTTGTAGACTTGTTTGTTGGTTGTTGTTTCCTAGTTTTGTATATATGGGCTGTGATTGTTCTCGAATTTTGTGCCTTAGTTTGTCTGCTTGAAAAGCTTTGAGACTTTTGAGGAGGATTTTGCATTTGACATTGTTTTGCATGGACTGTGATTGTTTTCAAATTGTTGTGGTTTGTCTGCTTGAAAAGCTTAGAGGCTTTGAAGGAGGATTTTGTGTTTGGCATTTTGTTGGTTGTTGTTTCCTTAGTTTTAGGCTATGATTGTTCTCAAATAGTTGTGCTTCCGGTTGGCTACTTGAAAAGTCTGAAGCTTTCAAGGAAAATTTTTTGTTTGGTGTTGTTTGTTGATTGCTTTTTTCCCCCCTTAGTTTTCTATGGTTTGTGATTGTTCTTAAATCATTGTACTTTTGTGTGTCTGCTTGAAATGCTTGGTTCCTTTTTGTTTGTTTTCTTTCTGAAAATTTGGGTGTGCTTGGGGGATGGATTTTGTGGTTCCTTAGAAAATAAGATATATGACTATTAGCCCTATTATAAGGAATTATAATATTCCCTTTCTTGTATCCCATGTGATTTGATTAGGCCTTAATTCTATCCTCCATAATGTAACTAATTGGTTGTTTTGTTGTTTGCCGTTTCTCTAACTTTGTATGGGTTGTGATTGTTCTCAAATTGTTGTGCTTCTGTTTGTTTGCTTGTAAAGCATTGGAGACTTTGAATGAGGATTTTATGTTCGGCGCTTTTTTGATTGTTGTTTCCCTAATTTTGCATTGGCTGTGATTGTTCTCAAATTGTTGCAATTTCGTTTGTTTACTTGAAGAGCTTGAATCGTTTCAAGGAGGATTTTGTGTTTGGTGATTTTGTTGCTTGTTTTCTCTAGTTTTGTATCGGTTGTGATTGTTTTCAAATGGTTGTGCTTTGGCTTGTCTGCTTGAAAAGCTTAGAGGTTTTCAAGGAGGATTTTGTGTTTGGCGTTATTTATTGATTGCTTTTTTTTTTCCCCTGGTTTTCTATGGTTGCGATTGTTCTCAAATTGTTGTACTTTTGTGTGTTTGCTTGAAATGCTTGGATTTTGTTTTTCTTTCTAAAAATTTGGGTGTGCTTGCGAGGATGGATTTTGTGGTTCCTTAGAAAATAAGAAATATGATGCCTGCCCTTATTATAAGGAATTATAATGTTTCCTTTCTTGTATCCCATGTGATTTGATTAGGCCTTAATTCTATCCTCCTCAATGTAATTGATTGGTTGTTTTGTTGGTTGCTGTTTCTCTAACTTTATATGGGTTGTGATTGTTCTCAAATTGTTATGCTTCTATTTGTCTGCTTGGAAAACATTGGAGACTTTGAAAGAGGATTTTATGTTCAACAATTTTTTTATTGTTGTTTCCCTAATTTTGCATGGGCTGTGATTGTTCTCAAATTTTTGAGCTTGTTTATTGTGATTGATTGATTTTTTTTTTGTTTCTATGTTTGAAAAGCTTAAGCATTTTCAATGGTGATTTTTTTTTGTTTTTTTTTTCCCCGGTTACTATTGTTGTTTCTAAACTTGTTTGCTTGATTTGTTTCCTAGTTTTTGTATGGATTGTGTCCCGAGGCTGTAAGTCCTAGTGTGCATTAAGCATGGTTATTGGACTGTTTGTCCTGAGGCTGTAAGTCCTAGTGTGCATTAAGCATGGTTATTGGACTGTTTGTCCTGAGGTAGTAAGTCTCGGTGTGCATTTTGCATGATTCTTGGACTGTATGTCTTTAAGTTGTAAGACCTGATATGCAATATATGTAAATATTGGGCTATGTGTCGTCATGATAAATGACACTTGTGCTGCATAGTGAATGCTAGTTGAATATGTTGATTGCTTATTGGATAGTTTGTTTTGCATGTTTTGTGAATTTGCATATTTTATGATTGTTACTATTGTAATTCCTAGGAATCTCACCCCTTTTAAAATGACATACAATAAAGGCGCAGCTCAAAAGGCAAAGACGTGGTCATTGCTGACACCTGAGAAGAGGGCTTTATTTTGTTGGTCTTCTATATAATGTTTTATCTTATACTTAGGCTTTTGGTTAGCCTTATATGGTTGCTGTAACACGCCTCGCTTTCAATATTGTCCGCTTTGGAGGCCCATCACCCCTCACAGTGTTAAAATGCGTCAAGAGGGAGAGGTATCCAAACCCTTATAAAGGACCTTTCGTTCCCTCCCCAGCCGATGTGGGGCACCTACCTTTGGGCCTAGCGTCTTCGCTGGCACATCAACCCACATTGAGCTGAGCCTAGTTCTGATACCAATTGTAACATCTCAGCACCTCGCTCTCAATATTGTCCGCTTTGGGGCCCATGACCCCTTCACGGCTTTAAAACGCATCGAGAGGGAGAGGTATCTAGACCCTTATAAAGGATCTTTTGTTTCCCTCCCTAGTCGATGTGGGACATAACACTCTACCCACCTTTAGGTCCAGTGCCCAGCGTCCTCGCTGGCACATCAACCCATATTGTCTGCTTTGGGGACAATATCGAGAGCGAGGCGCTGAGATGTTATAATTGGTATCAGAGTCAGGCTCGGGTTGATGTGAGTTAACATGTAGCAAGGATGCTAGGCCTAAAGGTAACACATTAGCTGGGGAGGGGGATTAAAGATGCCTTATAAGAGTCTGAATACCTCCCCCTCTTGACGCGTTTTAAAGTCATGAGGGGTGATAGGCCCCAAAGCAGACAATATCGAGAGCGAGTCGTTGGGATGTTACAACTATTGTTTTTTATGTATAACATAAAAGAAGATGTACTTAGTAGTGATATCAATACACAAATTAGTAATATCATTATTATCATTAGGCCTAATTAACGATACTATGACGGGCACATGTATGAATCCAGCTCATAACTTGACGAACGATTAAGCATAAAGAAGATCGATAGATTAAATGTGATATCAGAAAAGAACTCTGATATTATCAAATCTAGTTTAAGTAATGATGGGTTTTTAATGATGAGTTTGAACCACTAATAAATTGTTTTAGGAATTTTTAAATTTTTCAAAAAAATCCATTCCTTTTACATGATCAAACCCTGTATTTGAATCTGAGTTAAGTGTTCCAACTATTTACGGAAGTGTATACTCTTAGGACCAAACCTGCTTAGTGGTTCAAAATCATTATTAAGTAACTCATTTGACTTAGTATAAAGGTAAGGTGTTAGACTGGTATGATATCAGAGGAGAGGTTCTGCCAATAGCTTAAGATGCTTTGCTCGTATTTTGAAAATTTAGGTGTGCTTAAAGGGATATAGATTTCGTGGTTCATTAGAAAATAATAACTATAACTTAGTCCTATTATCATGAATTATAATTTTTCCTTTCGTGTATCTCATGTGATTTGATTAGGCTTCAATTCTATCCTCCTTAATGTAATCATTTGGTGGTCTTGTTGGTTGTTGTTTCCCTAGCTTTGTAAGGGTTGTGAGTGTTCTCGAATTGTTGTGCTTCTGTTTGTCTCCATGAAAATCTTGGATTCTTTGAAGGAGGATTTTGTGTTTGGCGTTTTTGTTGGTTGCTATTTCCATTGTTTTTTATGGGTTGCTTTTGTTTGTTTGCTTTAAAAGCTTTGTGACTTTCAAGGAGGATTTTGTGTCTGGCATTGTTGTTCGTTGCTATTTCTCTAGTTTTTGTATTGGCAATGATTGTTTTCAAACTGTTGTGGTTATGTTTGTCTGTTTGAAAAGCTTGAATCCTTTCAAGGTGGATTTTGTCATGTTGTTATTGCGTTTTCTAGACTAGTTTTTTGTTGGTTGCAATTTCATCAAATTGTTGTGATTGTGATGACTCTTTTTGTTTGTTTTCTTTATGAAAATTTGAGTGTGTTTAAGGGGATGGATTTGGGGATTCTCCTTGATATGTGGATGGATTGGGTTAATATATTAGGAATTATTATGTTTCCTTTTAATTAGTCCAAAGTTATGGTAGTTAAAAACTCGATTTATCACTGCGATTTTACGTTTTTACGATTTTTTTTCATTAAAATGATTTTACTAATTTTCCAAACGCTTTTAAGTTTTTACAATTTTTTTACGATTTTACTGCATTACGATTTTTCATTCTTCTTCCGTTTTCAGGTAAAATCTACGTTTTCACTACCATGATCCAAAGCTTGCAATGCCCATCCGAGCCCTACCCAACCTAGATAATTTATACACCCTTTGGTCCTTATTATAAGGCACCAATTAATAATTCTCACAAACCAATAAAAACAGTCAATAAAATTGTACTACTCCCTCTAGTTTTTATTATAAGGCACCAACTAATAAGTTTATTTGGTCCTTTTTATAAGGTACTTGCTTGTTCCCAATAAGCATTAATTATTTATTTCCATGTCTGTCCATAATTAATAGGGGTAGTGTGTGAGAGTAATAATTAATATAATATTTGAGTTTAGTGTAATAAGTAGGGGTAATATTGGAAGTTACTTAAATTATAAGGCAACTTTATTGACTTTAACTGTTTTTATTGGTTTGTGAGAAAAGTTAGTTGGTGCCTTATATTACCTCTACTAATTGTAAACTCTAATATTATATTAATTATTACTCTCACTCACTACTCTAATTAATTATAGGCATACATGGAAAAAAATAATTAATGAGCTTTGGAAACAAGCAAGTGTCTTATAAAAAAGACTAAATATAATTGCTAGTTGGTGCTTTATAATAAGGACCATAAGTATTATATTTTATTTAAAAAAATATAATATATATACATACATATATTTGTGAATGCACATATTTCATTAGTCTTTTTGTTGCATTGGTTTTTTATGGATTATAGATTATCGGATGATATTTCTTATTCAATTGTTTAATTATGGAATTACGTGAACTACTAGTATGTATATTGATTCTTTTTTAATATTGTAAGTTGTGAAATAATGAAATATATTTGATGTTTTTGTTGGGAAAAAAAAAAGAGAATATATCTAATGCTTTAAATATGGTTAATGGTCATTTTTGTCCTCAAGTTTTCACTCAAGAGCAGTGGATATCCAGAAGCTTTTTTAGGAGCAATATCGCCCGAAAATTTACAAAATGTAGTAATTTTGCCTTGCTATCTTCCAATGTTAAGTTTGACTATTAAATCAGTCAAATACCTCATCATCCATGTCAGTGATCCCAATATGACACCCTATCATCTCTTTGTTTCTCTCTTCCTTATTCACTCTTTTGCTCAAGTGGGTCAAAGTGGTCTTCGAGTTTGAAGTGTATTTGAGTTTATATTATGGGTTTAATGTTTCTGCTTTTACTGCAGGAATTTTTTTCTGTCACACTTACATAAAAGTGAGTGGGTCCATTGTAAAGAGAAGAGAGAGAAAATATTAGTAGGACCTATTCACTTCTATGTGAGTGTGACAAAAAATTATTTCTGCAGCAAAAGTAGAAACATTAAATCCTGTTTTTGCAGATGTTTCTACTTTTGCTACAGAAATATTTTTTCTGTCACACTCACGTAAAAATGAGTAGGCCCGACACGAGGCGAAATCTGGATTTGTCGGAACCGAAGGTTCTAGTGAACCAGGGTGGGATACCAAAAAAAAAAACATGAAACCTATATTATTAATATGTTTCTTCTAATTAAGCAGCTTGCAACTTTTGCTTTCGCCCCTTCATAGTTTATCTCTGTTTCTTTTTCATCACTAATTACTGATAATTATTATTACCTGTACTTCGTGGAAGGCGATGAGAAGAAACACTGATACTTGGGTTTTGTGTTGCTTTAGATTTGGGAGGGAAAAAGGAAAAAGATATACACAGGTCACAAGCTTTGTTGGTTGTTGTTTCCCTAGCTTTATAAGGGTTGTGAGTGTTCTTGAATTGTTGTGCTTCTGTTTGTCTGCATGAAAATCTTGGATTCTTTGAAGGAGGATTTTGTGTTTGGCATTTTTGTTGGTTGCTGTTTCCATTGTTTTTTATGAGTTGTGATTGTTCTCAAATTGTTTTGCTTTTGTTTGTTTGCTTTAAAAGATTTGTGACTTTCAAGGAGGATTTTGTGTCTGGCATTTTTGTTCGTTGCTATTTCTCTAGTTTTTGTATTGGCGGTGATTGTTTTCAAACTGTTGTGGTTTATGTTTGTCTGTTTGAAAAGCTTGGATCCTTTCAAGGAGGATTTTGTCATGTTGTTGTTGCATTTCCTAGACTACTTTTTTGTTGGTTGCAATTTCATCAAATTGTTGTGGTTGATGACTCTTTTTGTTTGTTTTCTTTATGAAAATTTGAGTGTGTTTAAGGGGATGGATTTGGGGATTCTCCTTGATATATGTGGATGGATTGGGTTAGAAAATAAAGAATATAACTGTTAATATATTAGGAATTATTATGTTTCCTTTCAATTAGTCCAAAGCTTGCAATGCCCATCTGAGCCCTACCCAACCTAGATAATTTATACTTCCTTTGGTCCTTATTATAAGACACCAACTAACAATTCTCACAAATCAATAAAAACAGTTAAAGTCAATAAAATTGTCCTACAATTTAAGTAACTTTCAATATTATCCCTACTAATTGCAGTAAACTCTAATATTATATTAATTATTATTCTCACCCACTACTCTTATTAATTATAGGCATATATGGGAAAAAAAATAATTAATGAGCTTTGGAAACAAGCAAGTATCTTATAAAAAGAACTAAATACAATTGCTAGTTGGTGCCTTATAATAAGGACCATAAATATTATATTTTTATTTAAAAAATATAACATATATATATACATACATATATTTGTGAATGCACATATTTCATTAGTCTTTTTGTTGCATTGTTTTTTTATGGATTATAGATTATCGGATGATATTTCTTATTCAATTGTTTAATTATGGAATTACGTGAACTACTAGTATGTATATTGATTCTTTTTTAATATTGTAAGTTATGAAATTATAAAATATATTTGATGTTTTTGTTGGGGAAAAAAAAAGAATATATCTGATGCTTTAAATATGGTTAATGGTCATTTTTGTCCCCAAGTTTTCACTGAAGAGTAGTGGATATCTAAAAGCATTTTTTGGAGCAATATCGCCCGAAAATTTACAAAAATAGCAATTTTTCCCTGCAATCTTCCAATGTTAAGTTTGACTATTAAATCAGTCAAACACCTCATCATCCACATCAGTGATCCTGATATGACACCTCATCATCTCTCTGTTTCTCTCTTCCTTATTCACTCTTTTGCTTTCGTGGGTCAAAGTGGTCTTCGAGTTTGAAGTATATTTGAGTTTATATTATGGGTTTAATGTTTTTCCTTTTACTGCAGAAATCTTTTTTTCTGCCATAGTCATATAAAAGTGAGTGGGCCCATTGTAAAGAGAAAAAATATTAGTAGGACCCATTCACTTCTATGTGAGTGTGGCAGAAATATTAGAGTTTAATGTTTTTGCTTTTACTGCTGAAATATTTTTTTCTGTCACACTCATGTAAAAATGAGTTGGCCCGACGCGGGGCGAAATCTGGATTAGTCAGAACCGAAGGTTCTGGTGAACCGGGTGGGATACCAAAAAAAAAAACAAAGAAACATTAAACCTATATTATTAATCTGTTTCATTTGATAAAGCAGCTTGCAACTTTTGCTTTCGGCCCTTCATAGTTTATCTCTGTTTCTTTTTCATCACTAATTACTGATAATTATTATTACCTGTGCTTCGTGGAAGGCGATGAGAAGAAACACTGATACTTGGGTTTTGTGTTGCTTTAGATTTAGGAGGGAAAAAGGAAAAGGATATACACAGTTGTAACACAATACTTTTGGTGAGGTTCCTTATCGGAAGCACAGGCCACAAGGATGAGGTTGGAGGGAGTATGCAGTTTGTGCTCTTCAACCCACAGAATAATAGGATAACAGATTAATATTGTAAACTTGAAGACGGCCTTGATGAGACGACTCTGTCTTTGAGATGATTCAACCATGTCTCAACTCTGAGGTGGCGGGAAGGAGAGGTAACAAACTTTAAATTTAAGAGTGTAGTCTTGAATGCTATCAAACATTCCAATAAATCCAATCCCATACAAACCAATGACAAGCAACATTCTCTGCTTCAATACTATCTAGAGGCATCTCAATTGCTTTGGGTGGTGCCTCGTGACTCGTGAGCAAATATAAAATCCTTACAAAAGCTTTTCCCCTCAGTTGCACTTAATTATGACTCGATTTAGCAATAGCATTTGGTTAAGAAAATTAAGATGAACTGTCAATAGAAGAAACGTTATAGAGTAAGCGTATCTCGCTTCAATTGTACTCAAATTACAACGAAAATTCCTCTAATTTTGAAACCAACGTTTATTCTAATTTTAAGAACACAATATTCTATAAAAGATTGTATAATATGATTTTTTTAATTAAAATTATAGATATAAAAATCTAATTGTTTGAACTCTCCATTTTTAATAATTTTAACTATAGATATAAAAATATTTAAATAATTTTTTTGAAATATTATATTAAAAATAATAAATATATAATAAAAATTTTAAAAATTATATTTTTCAATTTATCCTTTATTTTATTAATAAATTCCTAACTCATTTTAACTAGGGATGTTTTAAGCTAAAACATGTAATATAAAGATCAATTAAATGTTGAAAATGAAATAATTCAAAATAGATAATACAGAGTCACGTGACTTTTGATTTCAATAAAAGCTTACTTAGATTTTGAAAATAGAAGGAAAGTGATTAAGATCAAATAGAGGTAAGATGTGTTTAGTTTACTCTGCTAAAACTTTTCTTGAATGCATCACATTTTATTTATATTTGGAAACCAAAATTCAGTTTGTAAACCCCAGCCAATTACCATATCATATTCATATTCATATAAAAATGTTCAAGTATATTTAGTAATAATATAATGTTCTTGTAGGCTTATGTGGTTATCCAAGTACAAGTAGGTTTTAGAGATTTTTCAAAAAAAAGAAAAAAGAAGAAGATTAATTTACCCTAAGTCTTTCATATCAAGGGTTAATGTACAATTTTACCAATGAACTATTGGTTTAGGAGCAGCCAACACAATAAACTTTCAACTGAACCTTAAATACCAAACAACTATTAAAAATATAAAGTTGGCACAAATCTGTTAATTTGATGTTAACCTCTGTTAGTTCACTTTGACTGGAATTACTGGGTGTACACATGGAAGGCAATTTTATCTCCCCATTCCACCTTCCCCTTCCCTCCTTCCCTTCTCTCTCCCTCTCTGGCTCACCTTCCAACGATGCCCATCATGAACTCTCCCTAAAACACCACTTTCACTTTCAGGTAAATTATACGAGTTAACCTCATCTCAGGGTTGTATTTCTCGGTGTTTTCTAGCTAATTTTATATGGCTCCGTCGCGGGTGGATCACAATGGCGAGTGCACATCCGGTGAGAACCAGAGATCTATCCTCAACCACCATCGTTCCAAGTCTCGCTGGAGCTACCTCCATTCTCTCTGCCCCGATGGCTTCGATCCTGACGATTTTTCTCAAATCACCCTCCACCTTAGGAACAAACCCCATCTTGCATTCTAGTTCTTCACCTTTAGCAGATCCCTTTGCAAACACAACCTCGCGTCTTATTCCACAATCATCCACATTCTTGCACGTGGCCGTCTCAAGTCGCATGCTCAGGATGTCATTCGGATGGCTATTCGAGCGTTGGAATTGCATGAGGACGATGGTGAAAATAATCAGGTCAGCACCATTAAAGGTATTCGAGAATCTTGTGAAGACTTATAAAGATTGTGGTTCTGCTCCATTTGTAACATCCCAAATTTTTGAGATTTTAAATTTGAATATTATGTGGGAAATTAATTATGAAATTTTGGCCCAAAATGCACCCACAGGACCCCTTTAATTATTAGACCTCTAGCCCAATTAAACCATAAACCTATTATACCCATTCATGGCCCAAACCGGTGTATATCTATCACCACTTAAACTCATTCACCCATACCAGTTGGAAGCACGCCTACTCTCTCATTTTTCCTTATTTTTCGGACAGAACATGTGAGTGCAGGACAAAAAAAAACAGAGAAGCAAAACAGCAACGCCATACTCTCCCATATCTTCTCCAGCCCCACAACCCATTACCCTCTGCTCCCCTTTATCTTAAACATGGCAGCAAGGCCACACCCTTCCCATGCTCTTCTAGAGTGTCATGAGCCATACACCGTTTGGAATGGACCCTTGCTTTGCTGATTTAAACTTTGGCTCCCATTCATTCTCGTCGCCTGAACAAGAACTAAAGTAAGCTGAGAGCGTTAATGAGTTGGGAGAAAGAGTGAAACCAAGCTGTGCGTGACTGTGCGTGTGAGGGAGGGACAGCGAAGAGGGGGAGAGCATTGGAACTGTACGTGTGTATACTCTGCTTGCATTAGCAAAAACAGAGGTAATACTAAACTCCTCTTCTTTCTTTTTCCAACGCAAGCCCTTGAATAGTAGTTGTAAGAATGAACTTTGACCTTGCTGCAAATGAAAAACTGAAAAACCAAGCTGATGGATTATATATGAGTTTTTGGTTGCCACTCATAGGAGGAAGCTTCCTGTATGAAAAGTATAATATGCTACCATTAAGTTCTATCGCTGATGCTAGGCTGATACAAAATCAAAACCTAGCTATTATGAATCATGTAATAACCTTGGGATTTTTTTTAAGTACTGTGAAGTGTTTTTACTCCGAGACAAAACATGCATATGTGGTTTATGGATTTTTCCTTAGTTATAACTAAACCTAAAGCCTTATTTAAAAAAAAAATTTGTAGACAGGCTTTGTGAAGCTTTAATAAAATGCAAAACATGAGAATACAAGCTGCTGTTATTTCTGAAACTCTGAATATATATATTATTACTTTGCATGGAGAAAAACTCTTGCTGTCGTGGTTTCTGGAAAATAAACTTTGCTGCTAGAGCAGTGACCTTCGAGCAATGAAAAACTAGGGCAAATGAACTCGTTTAAATCTGAAATTTTGTGGACATATAGCCCACATAACCATCTTCACATCAAGCTTTGAATCACCCAAAACGGAGGTCTGTAGCTCAAGATATGATTTTTCAAAGTTAAGCTAAAAAAAAAAAAACCAGCAAATTTTCGGTAGGGTTCAGAAACAGAAAAATGACGAAGCTGTTCGGACCCATTAAAACTTTGAGTTTTAATCTGAAATTTTTACAGAAGAAAATAAACTCCTTAAGGTTTAAAATAAGCTTTGGTTCACCTAAAACGGAGATCTACAACTCAAGTTATGATTTTTCAAAGTTGAGTCAAAAATCTGGAAAATTCCTGGTATGTTTCTGGTGTCGGTGGATGGCGTTGGATTTCGAACTGACTAAACAAAATTATTAAATTGTGAAATTTTCCAGTTAAATAGTAGACACATAGAGGTTTAATTTGATAGGTAATTCGTCAAATTCCGATAAGAATCGAGAGAGATATGATTTTCCAAAGTTTAGCCAAAATCTGAAACGTTTTCTGCAACTTTTGGTGACCAGCGATTTTTGAGCTTGATTTTGAAATAGCAAACATTTGAGTTTAATCTTGAACTTTTTACAGTAAATAGTAGACATCTGAAGCTTTCCAACAAGCCAAAGAACACCTGAAACGGAGGTCTACAACTTTAGTTATAATTTTTGGAAGTTAAGTCATAATTTTGGAAAGTTTTCTGGAAAACTTTATATACGGCTTGTGTTTTCAGAAGTTTGGGAATTTTCTCAAACCATAAATTAACCTTGTGACTTTAATTTATAAAAATAGACTAATCAAGGTTTAAGTAGAAATTGGAATCACTCCATTTGGAGTTATACAGTTCCGGTTATGAATTTTCTAAATTCTCAGAAAAGTTAGAAACTGAATTTCTGGGTAAGTCTAAAAATAGTCAAAGAAAACCCCTCTTAATTATTTAAAGGAAAAATTATTAGTTGATAATGAGTAATTAATAATAATAAATAGTATTATTATTTAATAAAAGGGGATAATATTAAGGGGATTTTTAGGGATTAATAGCTAATTTTAATCCTCTAAAAATAATTCTGTAGCTAATTACTTTTCAACGCAAGTAGTGACTAACGGCAATGACAAACGTTTTTAGGCATACCTTGACACCTCTTCCGATCCAAGCACCTTCGGACGAAAGTAAGGATTAAAGCTTGAGGTGGGTAACTGTTATCTTATAGACTTATATGTATGTATCTCATGTATGACTGATCATGTTTGCTAGATAATTTGCTTATATGTATCCTAGCTATGGATTGGGGGCTGCGTGTCCCATAGGGCTGCGTGTCCTAAGTACGGAGCTGCGTGTTCCATAAAGGGCTGCGGTCCTTGGCCGTTAACTGCGGTTACAGTTTGATTGTTTACTGTGAATTATTCTATGCTTATACATGTGTTATACTGTGATTTTACATTTCATACCTGTATATGAGATTAACTGTTACCTCTGGGGTTCATTCATTTGAACTCCAGACCGTATGGAAGAGACAGGTAGTGGATCGGGATCGAGAGGCAAGATGAAGCTGTAAGGGTTACAGCAGACAGAAACTTTTGGAAAATGCGAGTAGTTAGCCAGAACTTTAACGTTTATCATTTGTCTGTTTTGGGATTACTGTATTAACATCCCCCTGTGGGATGGAATCGAATCGCGAAAAATTTACCCTCGTATTTTCAGACTTAGTTATTTTAAGAAATTTTCTTTCCGCAATTAAAGTCGTCCAAAACATTTCGATGCCTGTGCGCGATAACTCTGATAAAATAGGAAGGGCGTTTCAGTTTTGGTATCAGAGCATGGTTTTGGACAAAGTCTTTGAAAAGGATTTGACGAAACTTAGTTGTTTTGGAAACAGAGTGCAAGGGTGCTACAATGATGAACACAAGAATGAGTCGAAAGCTGATTCCTGAATAGTCGCCCCAACAAGAAGCAAACCCACCTGTACGTGGAAGGGGTAGAGGTCGAGGCCGAGGACAAGGTAGGGGCCGAGGCAGAGGAAGGCCCAACCAACAACAACAACCTCCGGTCCAACCTCAGGTCCAAGACCCTATGCAACTAGTACAAGAAATGCTGAATGAACACCGAGATTCCTTGAGAGAACTCAGGGAAGAGGTCTTCCTGTTAAGGACCGAGCGAGACGAAGAAAGGCAACGTGCTGAAGCTGCAGAAGCGCGGCTAGCCCAGAGAGAGGAGACAAATGAAGAGGATAACCTTCTACGAGTAGAGGCTCCACCTCCTGTTCAACCGCAGCGACAGAAAGCTATCAAGGAGTCCCAATTTTGGACCATTCAGTTCTGTAAGCACAACCCACCATCATTTACAGGCGAGCACAATGCGGAAGCTGCTGAGAATTGGCTATTCAGATTGGAGAAAATCTTTGAGGTCATGGAGTGCCCTGGAGAACGAAAGGCACAACTAGCCATATATAAGTTGGAAGGTGATGCAGACCACTGGTGGAAAAGCGTGGCCAAGGCTTTGCGTGTCAAATATAGACCAATTACTTGGGAGCTGTTCCAAGAGAAGTTTAATGAGAAGTATTTTCCACACTCCGTCCAGGTGGAAATGGAGCACGAGTTCCTTACCATCAAACAGAAACCGGGAGAATCTTTTGACAAGTATCTGGCAAGATTCATTAACCTGTCCCGCTATTCCTCTTACTTAAAGAAGAATGAAGATGAGGAATGGAAGGCAAGCATGCTCATCAGGGGACTTAAATTCGAGATGAGGGATAGGTTGATCTCCCGACGATTTCATACATTCCACCAGGCTGAGGAAGAATGCAGGATAATCGAGCGTAACCTGAAGGAGTTGCATGCGAGTAGGATGGAGATGACTCAAAGTGGGGAAAGTCGTGGGAACCCCACGAAGAATCAAAAGAGAAAGGGGAACTGGTCTGGCTACAAGGGTGGAAACAAGAAGCCCAATCACTTCAAGAAGTACAACCCAAGACCACTAGAGCCCCGACCTTGCGGGAAGTGCGGTAAGAGCCACCCGGGAACAGGATGTGATGGGAAGCTGATCTGCTTTAAGTGTAACCAGCCGGGACACTTCAGCTTTAACTGTCCACAGAACACCGGAGAGAAGAGGCCACAGAATCATGGAAGAGTCTTTGCTTTAACCCATGAAGAAGCCAGGAAATCTCCCGACATGATCCAAGGTACAATATCATTGAATGGTAATTCTTTGCAAGCCTTATTTGATTCAGGTGCTAGCCATTCTTTTATTGCTTGTGATTGTGTTAGAAGGCTAGGGATGAACACCCATAGGTTGACATATGATTTGATTGTGAATACACCGCTTGGTGTTAAGTCTGTAGTATCTGAGGCATGTTTGAATTGTGTGTTGATTGTAAATGGACATGAGTCCACAATGGATTTAGTTTGTCTACCATTGATTGGTATTGACGTCATACTGGGGTTGAATTGGCTAACGGCCAATAATGCTCTGATCGATTGCGGTAACAAGCAAATCCTATACTCACAGCCAACAGCAAGTACTACAGTAAACAGCTCGAATCTTCTTACTGCTCAAGAAGCGAAGAGATGCCTAAATCAAGGTTGTCTATGATACATGGTGTTCCTCTCAGTGCAGGCAGAGACAGAAACATCACTGGCAGATATACCAGTAGTGAATGAATTCCCCGAAGTATTCCCGGAAGACATTAGTGGATTGCCACCGGTGAGAGAAGTTGAGTTTACTATTGAGCTGATGCCTGGCACGGGACCTATCTCTAAGCCACCCTACCGAATGGCACCTAGTGAGATGATAGAATTGAAGAAACAGATCGAAGAGTTACTAGAGAAAGAATTTATCCGACCCAGTGTGTCACCCTGGGGAGCTCCTGTATTATTTGTGAAGAAGAAGGATGGGAGTCTTCGGCTCTGCATTGATTATAGGGAGTTGAACAAGGTAACAATTAAAAACAAATACCCACTCCCTAGAATTGATGACCTGTTAGACCAACTAGCTGGTTCTTGTGTTTTCTCGAAGATTGATCTGCGCTCGGGATATCATCAGTTACGTGTTAGAACTGAGGATGTTCTGAAGACTGCCTTTAGAACCAGATATGGGCACTATGAGTTTTTGGTGATGCCCTTTGGTTTAACCAATGCGCCTGCAGTGTTCATGGACTACATGAATCGAATTTTTCGTGAGTATCTAGACCAATTTGTGGTCGTCTTCATTGATGACATTTTGATCTACTCCAAGAATAAGGAGGAACATGAGCACCATCTACGACAAGTACTTAATGTACTAAAAGAGAAGCAACTCTATGCTAAGCTGAGCAAATGTGACTTTTGGCTTTCAGAAGTTAAATTTCTGGGCCATGTGATATCACGAGATGGGGTCGCTGTTGATCCTAGTAAAGTGGAAGCAGTACTAAACTGGAAGAGACCAGAGACGGTAACTGAAATACGGAGTTTCTTGGGTCTGGCGGGATATTACCGCAGATTCATAAAAGATTTCTCCAGACTTGCCTTGCCATTAACGAAGCTGACGAGAAAGAACCAATCATTTGTTTGGGATGAGCGCTGTGAGGGTAGCTTCAGAGAACTGAGGGAGAGGTTGACCACAGCACCAGTGCTGATCGTCCTGGATCCGAGTCAGACATATGTGGTCTATAGTGATGCTAGTAAGCATGGATTGGGATGTGTCCTGATGCAGCAGGGCAGAGTAGTAGCATATGCCTCTCGACAGTTGAAGCCTCACGAGTCAAACTATCCAACTCATGATTTGGAACTCGCGGCTGTTGTTTTTGCATTAAAGATTTGGCGGCATTATTTGTATGGTACTACCGTAGAACTGTACTGCGACCACAAGAGTCTCAAATATCTCTTTGATCAGAGAGAGTTAAATATGAGACAACGTAGATGGATGGAGTTACTAAAGGATTACGATCTGGAGATTAAATATCATCCAGGGAAAGCTAACGTTGTTGCAGATGCTTTGAGTAGAAAAGTGATGCAAGTAGCTTCCATGATGATTCATGAGCAGAAACTATTGGAAGATTTCAGAGATCTAAATCTGTCCAATCAAACAGTTGTAGCACGAAGGAGACCCCATAAGATTTATCTTGCAAGTCTCCTGGTAAGCCAAAGAGAATATGATCTGAGGGATGAAATTAAAGAAGCTCAGAAGCAAGACGAACAAGCAGATGCTATACGAGGATTAATATCTCGGAACGAGACTCAAGATTACGATCTATCACCCGATGGATTGGTGAGGTATAAGAAGAGAGTTTATATACCGAAAAATGATGAGTTGAGGCAGAAAATACTGGATGAAGCTCACAAAACAAAATACACCTTACATCCAGGTATGGTCAAAATGTACCAGAATCTGAAATCTGACTTCTGGTGGCCAGGGTTGAAGAAAGATGTAACTCAGTATGTGACCAAATGCTTAACTTGTCAGAGAGTAAAACTTGAACATCAACGGCCGCCAGGACTACTGCAGAAAATTACAATTCCAGAATGGAAGTGGGAGGATGTTACCATGGACTTCGTAGTGGGATTGCCCAAGATCAGACATTTTGATGCAATATGGGTCATTGTTGACCGTTTTACAAAGTCAGCACACTTTATTCCCATCAGTGCTAATTATTCTCTTGAGAAGTTGGCTGAAGTCTATATCAAGGAGATAGTGAGACTCCATGGTATACCGAAGAGTATTATTTCTGATAGAGATCCTCGATTCACATCCCGATTTTGGGAAGCTTTACATGAAGCTCTAGGGTCAAAGTTAAAATATAGTACAGCTTATCACCCCCAAACCGATGGCCAATCTAAACGAACTATACAGACGCTTGAAGATATGTTGAGGGCATGTGTATTGGATTTCAAAGGGAATTGGGATCAATATCTCCCATTGGCAGAATTTGCGTACAACAACAGCTATCATTCGAGCATCCAGATGGCCCCATTTGAGGCGTTATATGGCAGGAAATGTCGATCACCCATCTGTTGGACAGAGTTGTCCGAGAGGGAGCTAATTGGGACAGACTTTGTTGACAAAACCTCCAAGGGTATTGATTTAATCAAGAGAAGGCTCCTAGCAGCACAAAGCAGGCAGAAAAGCTATGCAGACAAAAGAAGAAGACCCCTAGAGTTTGAAGTAGGAGATCACGTTTTCCTGAAAATATCCCCTGTTACTGGAGTTGGTAGAACATTAAAAAGGAAAAAGTTGAGTCCTCGATATGTTGGCCCATTTGAAATATTAGCGAAGCGTGGACCAGTAGCCTACCAGCTAGCTTTACCCCCAAACATGGGTAAACTTCATGATGTGTTCCATGTTTCTCAGCTAAAGAAGTATCACCCAGATCCTAAACATGTCATAGAGTATGAGGATGTGAAACTCCGACACGATAATACCTTCGTGGTTGAGCCTATACGAATCATTGATCATCAGGAGAAGCAGCTCAGGCGCAAGGTGATCCCATTTGTAAAAGTGGTATGGAAGGGTTTATCTCCTGAAGAGGCAACCTGGGAAACAGTGGAAAGCATGAAGGAGAAATACCCGGAATTTATGGCTCAGAGTTTACAATATGTATAGCAAATTTCGGGGACGAAATTTAAATTAAGTGGGGGAGAAATGTAACATCCCAAATTTTTGAGATTTTAAATTTGAATATTATGTGGGAAATTAATTATGAAATTTTGGCCCAAAATGCACCCACAGGACCCCTTTAATTATTAGACCTCTAGCCCAATTAAACCATAAACCTATTATACCCATTCATGGCCCAAACCGGTGTATATCTATCACCACTTAAACTCATTCACCCATACCAGTTGGAAGCACGCCTACTCTCTCATTTTTCCTTATTTTTCGGACAGAACATGTGAGTGCAGGACAAAAAAAAACAGAGAAGCAAAACAGCAACGCCATACTCTCCCATATCTTCTCCAGCCCCACAACCCATTACCCTCTGCTCCCCTTTATCTTAAACATGGCAGCAAGGCCACACCCTTCCCATGCTCTTCTAGAGTGTCATGAGCCATACACCGTTTGGAATGGACCCTTGCTTTGCTGATTTAAACTTTGGCTCCCATTCATTCTCGTCGCCTGAACAAGAACTAAAGTAAGCTGAGAGCGTTAATGAGTTGGGAGAAAGAGTGAAACCAAGCTGTGCGTGACTGTGCGTGTGAGGGAGGGACAGCGAAGAGGGGGAGAGCATTGGAACTGTACGTGTGTATACTCTGCTTGCATTAGCAAAAACAGAGGTAATACTAAACTCCTCTTCTTTCTTTTTCCAACGCAAGCCCTTGAATAGTAGTTGTAAGAATGAACTTTGACCTTGCTGCAAATGAAAAACTGAAAAACCAAGCTGATGGATTATATATGAGTTTTTGGTTGCCACTCATAGGAGGAAGCTTCCTGTATGAAAAGTATAATATGCTACCATTAAGTTCTATCGCTGATGCTAGGCTGATACAAAATCAAAACCTAGCTATTATGAATCATGTAATAACCTTGGGATTTTTTTTAAGTACTGTGAAGTGTTTTTACTCCGAGACAAAACATGCATATGTGGTTTATGGATTTTTCCTTAGTTATAACTAAACCTAAAGCCTTATTTAAAAAAAAAATTTGTAGACAGGCTTTGTGAAGCTTTAATAAAATGCAAAACATGAGAATACAAGCTGCTGTTATTTCTGAAACTCTGAATATATATATTATTACTTTGCATGGAGAAAAACTCTTGCTGTCGTGGTTTCTGGAAAATAAACTTTGCTGCTAGAGCAGTGACCTTCGAGCAATGAAAAACTAGGGCAAATGAACTCGTTTAAATCTGAAATTTTGTGGACATATAGCCCACATAACCATCTTCACATCAAGCTTTGAATCACCCAAAACGGAGGTCTGTAGCTCAAGATATGATTTTTCAAAGTTAAGCTAAAAAAAAAAAAACCAGCAAATTTTCGGTAGGGTTCAGAAACAGAAAAATGACGAAGCTGTTCGGACCCATTAAAACTTTGAGTTTTAATCTGAAATTTTTACAGAAGAAAATAAACTCCTTAAGGTTTAAAATAAGCTTTGGTTCACCTAAAACGGAGATCTACAACTCAAGTTATGATTTTTCAAAGTTGAGTCAAAAATCTGGAAAATTCCTGGTATGTTTCTGGTGTCGGTGGATGGCGTTGGATTTCGAACTGACTAAACAAAATTATTAAATTGTGAAATTTTCCAGTTAAATAGTAGACACATAGAGGTTTAATTTGATAGGTAATTCGTCAAATTCCGATAAGAATCGAGAGAGATATGATTTTCCAAAGTTTAGCCAAAATCTGAAACGTTTTCTGCAACTTTTGGTGACCAGCGATTTTTGAGCTTGATTTTGAAATGGCAAACATTTGAGTTTAATCTTGAACTTTTTACAGTAAATAGTAGACATCTGAAGCTTTCCAACAAGCCAAAGAACACCTGAAACGGAGGTCTACAACTTTAGTTATAATTTTTGGAAGTTAAGTCATAATTTTGGAAAGTTTTCTGGAAAACTTTATATACGGCTTGTGTTTTCAGAAGTTTGGGAATTTTCTCAAACCATAAATTAACCTTGTGACTTTAATTTATAAAAATAGACTAATCAAGGTTTAAGTAGAAATTGGAATCACTCCATTTGGAGTTATACAGTTCCGGTTATGAATTTTCTAAATTCTCAGAAAAGTTAGAAACTGAATTTCTGGGTAAGTCTAAAAATAGTCAAAGAAAACCCCTCTTAATTATTTAAAGGAAAAATTATTAGTTGATAATGAGTAATTAATAATAATAAATAGTATTATTATTTAATAAAAGGGGATAATATTAAGGGGATTTTTAGGGATTAATAGCTAATTTTAATCCTCTAAAAATAATTCCGTAGCTAATTACTTTTCAACGCAAGTAGTGACTAACGGCAATGATAAACGTTTTTAGGCATACCTTGACACCTCTTCCGATCCAAGCACCTTCGGACGAAAGTAAGGATTGAAGCTTGAGGTGGGTAACTGTTATCTTATAGACTTATATGTATGTATCTCATGTATGACTGATCATGTTTGCTAGATAATTTGCTTATATGTATCCTAGCTATGGATTGGGAGCTGCGTGTCCCATAGGGCTGCGTGTCCTAAGTACGGAGCTGCGTGTTCCATAAAGGGCTGCGGTCCTTGGCCGTTAACTGCGGTTACGGTTTGATTGTTTACTGTGAATTATTCTATGCTTATACATGTGTTATACTGTGATTTTACATTTCATACCTGTATATGAGATTAACTGTTACCCCTGGGGTTCATTCATTTGAACTCCAGACCGTATGGAAGAGACAGGTAGTGGATCGGGATCGAGAGGCAAGATGAAGCTGTAAGGGTTACAGCAGACAGAAACTTTTGGAAAATGCGAGTAGTTAGCCAGAACTTTAACGTTTATCATTTGTCTGTTTTGGGATTACTGTATTAACATCCCCCTGTGGGATGGAATCGAATCGCGAAAAATTTACCCTCGTATTTTCAGACTTAGTTATTTTAAGAAATTTTCTTTCCGCAATTAAAGTCGTCCAAAACATTTCGATGCCTGTGCGCGATAACTCTGATAAAATAGGAAGGGCGTTACACCATTTGTGTTTGATTTGTTGATCAAAGCTTGTTTGGGATCAAAAAGAGTTGACCCTTCAATTGAAATCATGAGATTGTTACAGTCCCGTGGGATTAACCTGAATGTCAGTACCTTGACTTTTCTCATTTACCGTGTTTGCCAATGTCGAGAGATTGAAGCAGGATATGAAATTTACAGAGAGGCCTTTCGGTTAGATGAGGAAAGCGAGAAAGATATGAAGAGGGATGTTAGAGTTATCCCAAACGTGCATACTTTAATGAAGCAGGATATGAAATTCACAGTGGTGTTTTAGGGAGAGTTCATGATGGGCATCGTTGGAAGGTGAGCCAGAGAGAGAGAGAGAGAGAAGGGAAGGAGGAAAGGGGAAGGTGGAATGGGAAGATAAAATTGCCTTCCACGTGTAAACCCAGCAATTTCAGTCAAAGTGAACTAACGGAGGTTAATATCAAATTAATAGATTTGTGCCAATTTTATATTTTTAATAGTTGTTTGGTATTTAAGGTCCAGTTGAAAGTTTGTTGTGTTGGCTGCTTCTAGACCAATAGTTTATTGGTAAAATTGCACCTTAACCCACTCATATCAATTTCCTTCTATTATTTTTCTCTCCCGTTTTGGTATTAAATCAGGACAAACAATTATTCCTTACAGCAATCAGTCTTTAATTTAATTAGGAAAACCCATTAAATCTCTATTAAGTAAGCTATATAATCTCTGATAAGGCTCCTATTGTAATATTCCAAATTTTAGGATAAGGAATATAAAAATAAGACTGAGATAAATAGGTGATTTTATTAAATGTTATTTTGGATCCTGAGAAAAAAAAATAGGGGAAAATTATGAAATGTTATTTTGAGGATTTACAAATATTATGAGAGGATTAAATACAAAAAATTTGGCCTAAATAGTTCCAAAGCCATACTTTGGATTTTATGGCCTATTTTACCTGAAATTTAAGGAAAAATAGTTATAAGATAATTTCATTTTATTTTTTGTCTAGAAATTTTAAAGGTGATATTATTTGGGCTAGAGAAGCTAATTGAGGAAGGAAAAAAACAATTCCTCTCATATGGGATTAAGGATTAATTTTCCATATCTATTTAATATTTGCAATTAATTGAGCAAATGATCAAATTACAAATAAAAATCTTGTAGACGGTGAAATTAAATTATTTTATGGAGTGGCCCCCACATAAACATGACAGCCCAACACTTCCGAATTTCCGATTCATTATCCATACTCCTTCATTTCTTAACCAATTCATTTCAGGCAAAGACTCCATTTGGAGGAAAAAGTCACATACCTCTCACGCACAACTATTTATATCAGTTCGGCAAGTCACAAAACACAGAGTAAGAGCGAGACATCTGTTTCATGCGAATAACGGACACCTCACCCCTCTCATGCTGTTCCGATACTTCACCATTTCTCTGCGTGTTGGCATGCCCATAGAACCCATGCGCCCTCATTTATCCATTCAGCCATACTTTCTTATTCTCATTCTTTCCTTCCTCTATTCACCAACAGAAACGAGAGTGAGAGACTGAGAGGCAGCTGCGGTCGAGAGCTGAGAGCGAGAGAGACGAGAGATCGAGAGAAAGAACAAGGTCCATCTGATTGCATGCAAACTTAGAAACCAACCAAGGTGAGTTTTCGAGCTTCATCCTATTAGTTCTACATGTTGGTCCGTGGTGTTTGAAGTTTAACATGTCGAGGTTCAGTTCTGCATGCGTGCTCTGTTTTTGTATTCCCGAAACAGAGGAAGTTTGGCATGCCTGAAATTTCCAGATTATGCACACCAGTGGTTGCCTTCCCCTGTTTGTGTGTTTTGTATGGAGTTCTCAAATTACTGAGCTTGTTTACTGTGATTGATTTTGTTTCCCCATCAAGTAGATTTGTTTGTTGTTGTTATTGGTTTCTGTTTTCATTTATTTAGTGATTGTCATCAACAAAACCCATCTGATCCTTTTCATTGCAACTGCGTTTACCAGTCGGCCGGTCAATCCACTTTCAAAGGTGCCTGCTCTCTCCTTCCCTTCACTTCTTATTTTAAATTTAGAACTCTTCTTTCTTAACTCTTTCTAGTGCTTTTTTTAATTTCGTTTTTTTATTGTTTTAAAATTTGATTCCAGAATCCTGTTCCTTTTTTATCATCTTATATTTGATTTTTTTTCCCCCTCAATGTTTGATTATTTTATTCATGCTTTGTAATTACTTTTTAAAAAAAAAATTAAAAAATTGAGTTTTCATTCTGTAAAAAAAAATTTATTTTTTTTTGTAAATTCGTTAGAAAACTTCAATTGAGACTTTGTAATTACTTTTTTTTAACCCTTTCCAATTCTTATTTTATTATTAGCTCGATTTTAAAACCTACAGTATTTTTTTCGATGGATAAAACCTACAATTTTGAATTTATCAAATTTATATACCATTATGTAACATGTAAGGATTCCTTCTTGTCCTTTTTTTATTATTTGATGGATTCATATATCCGCATATTTTATTATTTGGTTGTTTAAAATCCCATTTTTAAAAATCCACTACTTTACTAAATTTGATTTGAAAATAAATTTTTTGATTGTTAATAAATATTTCTAATTTTTTGTTTTTTTAAAACCTACACTTGTTTTTTTCTGTGCCGATCTCTATCTGAGATCGCATATCCATTTCCATATTCTCTCTTCTTGTGGGACTTACATATTAGCAACAACATTGCCTGTTCAGATTTTAATTTAATTTATTTTTATTTTTAAAACCTACACTTGTTTTTTTTTTTTCTGATTTGATTGATTTAAAAATCAGTATTTTGAAAACCTAATCAAAATGGTGAAAAAATTAATCAAACTATGCTAATTGGCATGAGAAAAAAGAGAAAGCCAAACTAATTAAAATAAAAATAACGAACAGTGAAAATGAATTTTGACTGTTAATAAAAAAGGAACCAATTCCACTAGTGGACATACACTTGTTTTTGGGGTGTATTGACAGGAAGACATGAAAGGTGAGGGGAAGGAGTGAAAATGCCGTCGCATCATCTCATCTACGAGCAGTGGGGAGAAAACCGAACGCATATTATAGCCAAACAAAATTATATGAATAAATAAATACAAAGCACACATAGAATTATTAATTAGGAAGCAGGGAATAATACATGTTTAGTGTTACATAAATCACACAATGCATGGCTTGCTTTTATTTTTGAGTCTAAAATTAAAGTTCAGCCACACTAATTAATTAAGGTCTTCAAACAATTAAAGATAGCGGGCCAAAGAAACATGCTCATCGCTGAAAGCCAGTCCATCTGGAGACTGCAATGACATCATACACATGCAGGTAATTAGTTAAAAGCACTAATAATTATAGATGAAAGTAAAAAAGATCAAATCAAATTATATATATTACAATAGTGTATTTACCTCTTACAATTCCCAAGACTTAAAAACTTTTGAACTTTGATTGGAATTTGTCCTTGGCTGTGGGGTCATCCCATTTCAAACTGTCCCACCAATTTTGTTGTCCACGGATATGTGTCAACTTATGTTTGGCAGAGTTGGAATCAAATGGTAACTTTTCCAACTTTGGACAACTATGTATGAAAACCCATTTGAGGGAAGGAAAAGGTAAGGGTGCCCTGTGAATGCTCTTAAGTATTGGTAACTCGACCAAAAGCAGCTGGACAAGAGAAGAGAATACAGGAGGAGAATCCACTTTCTCGTCCTTTATTGCTTCTTCCTCTTTTATCACTTCTTCCATTGATTCACATCCATAAATCGCAAGCAGTTGAAGGAGTGGAGCGTACCTGAGCCATGTCACATGAGTTACTTGACACGAAGTAATTTGCACCTTTCGGAGCTTGGCTAGCCAACATGTTTCAAGCATAAAAGGATATTGATCGCTTCTAATATTGATATCGAATAAAGAAATTTCCTGCAGCTTCTTTAATCCTAACATGGAGCCTAATGATAATAAAGGCTTCTCATTCGACACATCCGAGTAGCTGAGATAAGTAGAAATCTCGTATAAGCAACTTTGCAATCTGGCTGACTCCAATAATTTGTCTAGGCCGTTTCTACTGGAGATAATTATCCGTAATTCCTCAATCTTTGGCAGGCACTCCAGCTCTTCTAAAATTCTTCTCTCTTTTAATGGGTTTATTTTGATGTTGCCAACAAGTCTAAACACTCTCAATTGTTGAAGGCTTGATAGCACTCCCAGTGGACTCTCCCATGTCGAGATATGAGGAGATGTCCCTAGAAAGCTCAAAAATTTTAAATTTGTCGAGGACTTTAAGTTGATCCAAAACAGGGGTTCTAAAGATCCACGCTGAAAATGAAAAGAAAGATATTCCAGAGAAGTTAAACCCCCAATGTCTACAAATGCTAGATCCTCGACATGTAGTTCCAAGACTTTTAATCTCTCCATGTATTTAATATCTTTCAGCTGATGGTGTATCCATCCCAATAAAACTAATGTTGTGACATTTGCAGGATCTATACTTTTTTGTGACTCCCAATCATCTCTAATTGAAATCCTCTTCACAAGTTCCATATGATCATGATCTTCTTGTAATAACCACAATGCCATGTCACGAATCACATCATGCATTTTAACTGTACGAGATACAAAAAAATCATCTTCAACACTTTCTAACAAGCACGAAAGCTTCAACTTTTCAATAACAGACTCACCACGACTACGTATATGTTCAACACTCATTGTCATATCTTTACAAAGAAATTCCTCCCACATCCATTTATCGATAAGATCAGAAACTAGAATTTCATAATCTTCTGGGTATAATGCACAGTACAAGAAACATAGTTTTTGTACCGCATCCAATTTGTCATAGCTGTATTTGAGGATAGAGAATACTTCTTTCTCCAAACCTGGTGCAGTCCATGAAGAGCTTGTTAGGTTCATCATTGAATCTTCCCAAACCTCTATACTCGTCACTCCAGCCATGCTACTTCCTAGTACAATCAATGCAAGGGGTAGCCCTTTACATTCCTTTGCCATCTTTTCTGCTAGCCTTGGAATGTTTGGGTGTGAGTTTAGAGTTTCTTCACCAACTTTTGTACAAAACAACTCAAGTGCTTCTTTCTCAATTAAAATTTCAACCTTGAATTTCTTTTGAACTTGCATTTGTGCGCACACATTTTCGAATCGTGTTGTGAATAACACTTTAGATTTAGTATCCTTTGGATGTGGCACTCCCACTAATTTCAAGTTCAACTTATCCCATATATCATCCAATAATAAGACAAATTTCTTTTGTTTGAGGGCTCCAAATATCTTTGCTGCCTTTTCATCTGGATTACTATTACGGATCCAAAAGTCATCCCCAATCCCAACTAATTTTCTGATATTATCCATGATACTATTCAAGTTGGCCTCTTTTGACACCACCACCCACATCACAAAATCAAATCCAAGCCCTCTCTTCACAACTTCATTATTAATTTTCTTTAACAAGGTAGTCTTCCCTACCCCACCCATCCCGTACAAACCAATGATGCCAACATTCTCTTCTTCAATACTCTTCCATACCTTGTTAAACATCAAATCCAATCCCACTACTTCATCCAGAGGCATTTCAATTGGCTTGGGTGGTCTTTTGTGAGCAATTATGAAATTTTCACTATAGCTTTTCCCCTCTGCCGCTAAATTATCTACATTATTGACCATCTTAGCAGCTTTTTTTCCTAGCTTGTAGCTTGACTTACAATTCTTGGGGCAACATTTACTTAGGCATTTGTCTTGAATTTCCTTGGCTTGGACTTCAATATCTGTCATTTCCTGTATTAAGTATAAATTATTTTTTTTAAAATTTGTATGGAGCATCTTATACTAAACATACTTTCCAATCAATTTTCAACGAGCATGAGAAAAATTTTCGATAAATTCGTTAATTCTAAAGGCATGTTCTCTTCCTAATTAATGATCAGCTTTCAAGATCTAACTTACCTAAAACTTTTTTATATCTAAAAAGATTGTCAGAAAAATGGAATTTGATATACACACAGTCACACACACACATATATATATAAAGGGAAAAACACTTCTCATGTGGTAAGAGAAGTGTTTTCTCATGTCACACATACGTAAAATGGTAGGACCCACGTATATATATAATTAGCATTATATATATATGTGTCTGTGTGTGGGTCCCACTATTTCATGTATGTGTAGAAATCTTCTTTTTCTCATACAACGTGAGAAGTTTAAACCCCATATATTAATCAATTGTTAGAAATCATATCTGGCGCTAATATTAGGCTGAACTAGATAATAGATATATTCGTTTGAGCAACCTATGTTCTTCTAAGCTCTTCCAGTACCTAAACCCAAAACCTTATGGCTAAATGATATTAATTGGAGACAAAATTAAATATTGTAATTTTTTAAGAAAACGAAACACAAATATAAATTTAAAAATACAATTTGTCCTTAGTTAAACCTCCTATATTCCCTCTCACCACATCATAATCCTAAATCCTTAACCTTATACCCTAAATTACCCAAAGAGTCTGACCTCAACAAAAAAAAAATAATAATAATAATAATTGTCATTCCTTAAGAAGAGAACCCATAAACTCTCAAAACTTCTTTGTTGGACACCAATTTGTATCTTTTGATAATTATCCAAGGTTTAAACTATGAAGTTGTTGATTTTCCTCTCCAACGCCCTATTTGGTTGGAGGGGAGGAGATGGACGGGGAGGAAAATTAAACACCTCCCCTCATTTGGTTTGAAATTGGGTGTTTTGGAGGGGAGCCAAAATGTGGTGATCACTTGACCCTTATAACGCATGTGATATTTCAATGATGCATATGATGAAAAATATTATGATAAATAAAAATATTATTATTAAAATATTTTATTATAAAATAAAAATACATTATCTACAAAACTATTATAATTAAAAATATATTATTAAAAAATAATTTAATATAAACATTATTTAATTAAGAATAAAAATTATTATAATTATAACATATGCTCATACAAATTTAAAGAAAATATATTATTATAAGTAAAAAAATATTATTATTATTAAATTAATTTGAATAAAAATTATATTTTGAAAAATAAAAATATTATTATAAAATTGATTTAAAGTACAAATATATTTTCATAAATAAAAATATCATCATAATGAAAATATATGATAACATTAATATTATAATTTCCTAAATATGTTAGGGTAGAATAGTAAATTGCTATCATAATTAAAAATATTATGATGAAATTAATATTAAAAATTATATATTCAAGTGTGTTTAATTTTTTGTGATTACATGTGTGTGTCTATATACAAAGATATACATATATATAAAAACGCAAATATATAAATACTCTCTCTCACACACACACACACATATCTTTGAGTGTGTGTATCTATATATGTATATATGTGTGTGTATACATATATGTATATCTGTGTGTGTGTATTCATATATATGTGTGTAGATACATGTATGTGTGTGTGTGCACGTGTTCGCGTTGTGTCTATATCTATATGTATACATATATGCACATATATGTGTATATAGCAAAACCATATGTGTAGATACATGTATGTGTGTGTGTGCACGTGTTCGCGTTGTGTCTATATCTATATGTATACATATATGCACATATATGTGTATATAGCAAAACCATTATTTTAATTAAAAAATGTGTGGAAAAGAAAATTTTAAACTGAAAAGGTATGTGATAGGGGTTGTTAATTCACTTTTACTTATGTTATATTAAATTTATATGATGGCATTCTAAAAAAATGAGTAAAATTAACTAATTTAATTTCCCTCAATTTCCCCAGAATCAGTTAAATATGTTCTATAATTAGAACTGGAGGGAGTACTATATAAATCTTCATTAAAACTAAAATATATGTGACGCAAGCTAAGTCTGCTTCATTTATTTCAATTTTCGTCTATCCAACCAAAAAGTTAGTTTTTAAACCCTAACCTATTACCATATCAAACTAAAATCATAAAAAATTCATTCATATTTTAGTAAGAATGTTCTTGCAGCCTTATGTTATAATGTGAATACAAATGGATTTTAGAGTTTTCTACGGAATGAGTTAAATTTACTCCGGGGCTCTAAGCTTTCTACATAATTTTCTTCTATTGTTTTCTTGTTTCCTTTCTCTAATGTCCATACCATACTTTCTGAATTTTTCCGGACATGTAGATTGATGACTACTCATCATGTAAAAAACACTTCAGAATTTAACTATTAAGAAAATTTTAAAAAGAAAGAACAGCTTAGATGCAAAATACCTGTTGTTGAATGTTGTCAACTTTTTCCAGCCATCTTTTGATTTCGTGCGCTATTTGCATCCCTTGTGTGTTCTCAGCTTCATCAACTCTTGTCTTCAAATCCTCTTTCATGCTTTGGAGATCTTTCCATTTATCTTTCAGTGACTCCAAATTCTCTTCCAGCTTGTAAATATAATCAGCTTCTTTCTTGGCACAACCACACAGACACTTGGTAATGTCCCATATGATTCCCCCGACTTGATCCATATGCCTCACTGTTATTTCCCAGCAATGTCAACGTTTCATTCCTCCAAAACCAAACAACAAAGCGTGCAAGTTAGAGCGATTTCTTTATCTATAAAAAAAAAACTGTATACATTGCATAATCAACAGAGCTTACCTCTTTGTTCCAAGATATTATGGTCAGTTGGTTAGCTACGCATCAGTTGATCCTTTTTATAACAGGATTTTAAACAATGATGGATTCATATTTTGTTTTGGAATAAAATGGAGGTATCTTGTTCTTGCTTCAACTTTAGTTTAAGTTTTCTTTTGGTTAGGCATTGATTCTTAATTGATCTGCTTTTGCTTTCTATTCTTTATTCTAAATTTTGTTTTTGTTCTTACTTGATCTGCACTGATTCTCTATGGATGTCAACCAATGCAAGCTTCCTTCTATTATATATTTATATATTTTTAAAAAATATATATAAGTAAAGAATGTTACCAAATAAATAATAAAAAAATTCAGCTTTTCTAATTTTAGTAAAATAAAATATTTTAAGTTTATAAACTAAAGTAGATAATTTTGTTCTTAAAATATATTTTTTCATCTTATATTACATATTTTATATATTATATAACCATAATTAAAAATGATTTCAAATTTTATTAAGAATTTTAATAAATTGATTTCAAGAATTTCGTGTTTTTGTTTTTTTATTCGATAACTTTTCTAATTATTCTTAAATTAAAATATTACTAAAGATAAATTTGGATATATATTACTTATGTTTGTGAAAGACCATGCTTCCTCCAAAAAAATTTCATATTCCCTCCATTAGTTATAATATAAAGACGAAACTCACTCTTCTTTTGAAAATTTAGTTGATTCCGCCGGAGCCTTTGTATCATTTTGAGCTTCCGAATTTTCTGGAAGCACGCATGGACAGTTAGTTTGTTTATTTATTTTGGGTGTAAAGGATTGCCTTATGATGTATATAATATTTATTCTTTATGGTTGGACACTTTTTTTTATTGTCTGCACACTAAGAAATATTTATTTGTAATCATAATAAATCAGGTAATTATTTTATAATAATCTATTTTAAATGCCCCTATAAACTACAATTATATAATTAGCAACGACAAAATTTTATTAAAATGAAGCACTTTTTAAATCCCGACGTATTAAGAAAAAAATTCAATGTCTCCAATTCAATAAAATTCTAACATATCTATTTTCTAACAGCATCAATTATAATAAAACACAAGGAAAGAATAATAATTCTTGCTTTTGGCCTATATCTTTTCGTTTATTTATTCAGTATTCCATCTTTCATTGATTTTCTCATTTACCGACTTATAAATCATAGCGTATTTTTTCCGGGCAAAAAAGAGCATATTTGAGAAAAATATGTTTTCATTATATTTATTACTTTTAACTCATTTTAATAAGAAATGAGAGTAGTATTATTAAATTTATAAATTATATGATCAAAATATAATTTATGCATACAAATAGTCAGCTTGTAATTAAGTCGATTATATAATGCCGTGTTAACTTATGAGTAGCCTAAATGAATTCCTATGTACTAAAATGTTTTAGGAATATCTTTATATGGGATTTTCCCCTTTTTATAAAAAAATAATCATGGATCATATATTCATGATATATATATATGTGTGTGTAAAAACTGGGTCATATAATTTTGAATAAAAATATAAATATCAAAAGAAGGTAACAAATCTTCATGTGGATGCACAGATCTACCATCACAATATATTTCAATTTATTTTAGTACATTATTATATAAAATCGAATATTGTATAAAACAATATTGTGCATTCTTTTCTTTTTAGGGAAATAACCGAGCTTTCATCGTTTGATGATATATATTTCATCTATCACTACCTGCATTATCATTAATTCTTGGCACAAACACACAAACTTGGTGATGATGTCCCATATGCCTCCCCCAACTTGGTGAAGTATCTTGTTCTTGCTTCAACTGTAATTTTTCTTTTAGTTAGGCATTTATTTTTTATTTTTTTTGATACATCCATGCGGGGAGGGGGGGTGGGAATCGATCCCACTACATGTGGGAGTGCCAGGCGCCTAGGCCTGGCCTAGGTACCAAGTGCGCTAATGCGCACCGGCTTAGGCATTTATTTTTAATTGATCTGCTTTTGCTTTCTATATTTTATCCATAATTCTGATGTCAGAAAACAAGATAGGTATCATCATTATATGTTGACGACATGGGAAGCATGAGAATCAAAAGTAGGAGATACGAAGGAAAGGAAAAAGATAAAACCAAGAAATGAAGGAAAGAATAAAGATAGAGAGAACACAAATCCTACAAGCAACCTTTTGATGTTAGAGTGTTTTGTTTTACCTAATATATTTATCACCTTTGTCAAACTGACTTTAGACAAATATATCCAGATAGAGGAGTATGGTGATGGCATCCACTGCACCATTCTCATTATATTGCAGGGAAGCACAGTGCTATGTAATTTTATATGTATCTTCCCCTAACTTATCCTTAATATGTAATGCCAAATCTATCTAATTTACAAAAATCAATTAAAAAAAAAAATTGTTCCACCAATCTTGAGTTTGGTGATTTTGGAATATAATAATCAAGTGCTAATCAAATCGAAATTTCAAATTGTAAAATAATTTAAGTTAATAAATTTATTAAAAATAGAATAGGAAAATAATTAAATTCAAACTTATATACTTTTGTTTTCATTCATCAACTTTTCTTCTATAAGAAAGTTATATATCAGGCACATATGCTTTATGCCAGCATATGATTTGATAGTGTGGTCATGCAAGGTTGGCTTGTAGCATGGAGATTAATGAAGATAATTGGACTCTTACCATAATTGGATTGTTTTAGTTGACCATATTGTTGGGCTATTTTAGTGTCCATATGAAAATTATGTGGATCATCAAGAAATCTGGGACACAAAAATCAGTGATCTTTTATATATATGCACTGTGAATTTAGATCTCCGGTTCTAATTATAGAAACATTTTTTTAGTGTAATTTACACTAAAAAAGTGTTTCTATACTTAGGATCGGAGGGAGTATATTACATCCTTCCCATTAAAAAAGGCAATTAAAGACACTAATATGATATTCGTGATAAAACAGTCTATAAAATATTAGTATAACCCACTCCACTGATATTCATTCATAATACTCTTTATTAAAAAGTTTTAGGTTTGTGGATCATGGAAAATGTGACAGAAAAGAGGAGGGTGTGGTGTCGTTTTGAGCACCTGTCATCACGCTTATTACTGATGAGGACATTAATGGTGGGTTCACTGACCTCCACATGGCATACAAAAATACAACATTCATTCAAAGCCAAGTTGTTAAAAATAAGAGTTAAAAAAAATGTACACGTGGTTTTTTTTTAAAAAAAAATATCTTAATACCAAGTTTTTTTTTTCTCTTAAAGTATAAAAGTGACTACATGGTTACAAAAATAAGATAAAAGTCACAAATTATGCTAAATAATATAGATAACGTTTGTTAGATTGAAGTTAACTCCGTCATCTATATTTAATGGAATTTGTTACTTTTGGCCCACTTTTACACTTAAAAAAGCACTTAATGTTGAACGCACTTTTAGAAAAACTATATATATATATATTTACACCATTACCCTCAAAATAATTATCATATTGATTTGAAGTTTCTGTTCAGAGGGAGTTTTTTAAAGCTTGTGTTCACAAGAATGAAGACATGCAAGGTGACTGATACACTTGTCCGGAGTACTTACAAACTCTGATCTTACAAGAGGAGCTGGGATTTAATTCCCGTGTGTAATTTACTTTAATAACCCTTTTTACTCTCATGTATCAAAAAAAAAAAAAAAAAAAGAGACGCAGACAATACTCCCCACCCCCTCTTTCTCTCTCTCTCTCTATATATACATATATCTTTATAAAGTCTAAAGTTTCTAATATAAACCGACTAATAAACTATAATAATATTCGTCTACTTTTGTTATGAACAAGTTTTACAGATGTCTTTCCAATTTTGCATATGCATTTTTTTTTTGAAAATTATTACTAATATTGTTATGATTTGTTTTTTGAAATTATAAGTGAGATCAAATGATGAACCTTCTATTTACAAGAGAACTTTTATAGCAATAAGTTACAGGACACTGGCCTTTCTCTTGTCCTTTAATCCATTTAAATGCCCTCATGAGTTACAGCTTCTCTTCCAACATTCACAATTTTTGATACTCAACAACAGTGATGGGGTTTAAATGAATGGAGTCAATTCAGTTCTGGTTGTGGGGCTTTACTGAATCTCAAACCAAGATGCAAAATATATTCATTACAAAAAGAAACTATTTAATAATGGTGTTTCCTCTATTTGATTTGATTTGACGCAATGACACAAGGGCAAATCTGTTTTTTTTAAGAGAAATAATAAAAACTTACCCCTTATTGTAATGTCGAGATTAATGATTTTGTTTCCTCATCACTGTTGGATTGAGATTGCCATGGTCAAAGTAATTAGCAGGTAGTTGAAGAGTTTTGAGTCAAAGGACACATTAGTGGTTGCTGGTGAATAATTTAGGAAAAATAATTATGAGATTCTAAATAATGAATGTAAAAATAAAAAAAATCTCAAAGAACTAGTTAAAACATTGATTTATTGTCATTTTCGGCACTAAAATTTAACATTGCATATTGCTCACCTATCATAGAACTTTTCAATAGTTACATTTCTTTTTAAGACCTTACGATGATTTATATGAGATTCATATTTATAGTTCTCATGAGTAAAAGAGATGTTTGACATGTAAACTAGTTGTTGCACACGTAAATGACTAAGGCACAGTAAACTATTAACATTCTAATGGATAATAAACTGATATAATTGTGAACTTAGATATTCTAACAGTTATATTCCCAATCAAATCCAACTCTTAAATGAACTCTCTAGACAACTATTGAAAGTAAACAACCACTTGGAGGAATAAGAACCTTTGGTTTTGCAACTCTCTAAGTAACCTTAGACAATGAAGTGAAAGCTTAGAGTGATATCTCTTGAAGTCAAATAGCTCTTCAAGCGGGGGAGAAATGATTGAAATAGAAAAGGAAGATAAAAATAATAATGGAAAATTCTACAAGATTTGAGGGTAACCAAGGATTTTTAATGATTAACAAGACGATTAGGGGATTTTTTTTATACACATAGTAGGGGAGGGGGTAAGGTTCGAACCCTGAATATGGGGGAGGGGAGCCAAACTCCCATGCCATTGCACTACTAAGGCGCTTGCGGGAATATTTTATTTTAATGTTGATTGGTTGTCATCTTTTATCATTAATATTATTTGCATTTCGTTCACTTTTGTAGAATGTTCTATTATCAATTCTTAGTTTTCTTGAACTAACATTTCCTTCCACCAAGTACTGATCATCCCATCTTTTGGTTTTGCAACTTTCCAAAAGTGCCTTTAAGTATTATAAAGATGTGACCTTAATTTGGTGAATTTTAGTGTTGCAACTACCTCCCGATTTGGTGAATTGGAGGTAGTATGATTTATCTCTCATGACGTAAACATATCCCATGAGACGCACTGCTCAATCTCAAATATTTGACAAATGAGACAGGTAATATAGGGACTAATTCTAATCATGTTGGTACAGCTCTACAAAAATTACAGCTTGACCAATATTTGGACATCTTCAGCTATTCACACATCATTACTTTCCTCTGCAGCCCAATTCTGTTTTTTCCCCTTCTGGTCTCATAATAAACAAACTCTTGCATTCTAATTTGGAGCTTGTCTTAATTCTTCTGAAGCAGACATCTCCCAGAATAACATGGAATGCCAATCTCAAATGCATGGAAAGCTTTTTTAGTCCCCATCAAAACTATAAGCCAATCTACAACAGCCTTTTGCATGACCTCTTCTCATTCCTATTCCAGTCAGTCACAACGTCTCTTTCTACCAAAACTTAATCCTTAACATATATACAACCAGAGTTTCCTAGAACTTGCGTTCAAGCTGAAAGATTATCATTTAGCCTTAAATGTTTAATTGTTTTCTTCAACATATTGCTCATACAAAGAATGATATTTTGCAGGAAGGTAATCCTTGAACCTGTTGAACACTTGAATGCAAAAGTTGCAGGTGAAGATCATGTCAGAACATCAGCAATTTCAATTTTCTTCTTGCAGAGGAACAAGTCCTAAATTAATAATCAGAGCTTAATTAATACATATCGCTTAATACCTTTTAAGGAGTTGTAGCCTCTCAGGTCCAGAGAACAAACTGCATATGGACTGCAAAACTTCACTCATCATCATGGCTTTAGTCTTAAGAGCCTTCATATACCTGACAAAGTCTTTATACTCTGCACCACTCACTTCTCCCTAACCTGTAAGTCATCATTAAAACAAGCCATTTGTTGAGTTCCCACCAATAATATTAAATACAATGCCCCAAAAAACCAGACCAGCTTTAGAACTGGAAGGAACAATTTACAAATTATTGAGTCATAGTCAAACCTAGATTTAATCTTAAATACATTGTAAAGTATATGGTAAATAATACTTCAAAATATCAAATGTATTAATTTATTTCAAGCACCAAAAAAAATTATTTAATATAATTATGGTTGTCAAGTCATTCTCCTGATTTTACTAGGCCACACTTATTTTATCACATAAATGCCAGCCATGAAACTTATCCCACGTCGATCTGTAAAACAGTACTGATTCTACACCAATGCACTTAGGCAAGTAGGCAGACCGGTATTTTTTAATAAATTTCCCTTGATTAGAAGTAACATTCAAATAAGAATAAAAACTTGGACATAACATCAAAGTTCAAATACTGATATTAACCTTAGTTTCTATTTGTTTTAACTTTTTAAAAGTGTTTTTATAATTTACGAGGTAAGTATGTAAGGAGTTTTGTCTCGGTTTGTAGAAAATGGCTTATGAAACTAGGGTTTTGGGGTTTTTGAAACAGGCACCATGACTGAAATTGTCTAAAAGAATAACATATACCCATATGATTTATTTCCCTTGTTGGGCCTCTACCACTAACAACATCTCAATAAATCATAACAATTAAATAGGTTATCAAATAATTGAATGAGACCAGATGACAATATTAGACCAAATGCATCATGCATGATTCCACACCACTACACTTAGGCATGTAGGCAGACCAGTGCTCCATTTCATTACCTGAACAAGGAAAGCCGATCCCCGGGTTTCATCATCTGCAGGAGGTCCAGAATCTGGAGGACTATTGTCTTTTTGTGTAAGGAGCTCAACATTCCTACAACTACTTCGGGGAGCCCCATTATCTTTCTGTAGCAGTTCGACACCATTTTGAGCATTTTGACGGACTATGTTCAAAAGCAAGTTAAGTTCCCACAATTCCCTTCATTGATAAGTGAAATTAGATCTAAATGACTTATAATAAATATTATTACCAAGTGTATGCTGATCGGAATGTTCACTATGTTGCGTTGTGTTATACTTTCCACTTATAAATCTACGCTTCTTGGCAGAAGGTGCTGTCTGTGTATCCTTAACGTTTTTGGCACGTTGAGCACCACCAGTAAAATCAATTACTTCATGAACTCCTGATGGCATCTCCTTACCATGTGAAACATCATTACTTATGACTCTTGAATTCTTACCGCCTATAATTTTGCGATCGTTAAAAGCCAGAGAAGCACGATTAGCAGTTATAATTTCCCCAAGATTTGGAACACAGCCTTCTTTAGCACCAAATGAAGGCAATGCTTTCAAAGAGAGATTTTGAGTCGCTGACGTAGTCTGCATACACAATCATTAAGAAGCTGAAGAGAAGTATAGTATTGGAAATCAGTAATATCAAAAAAAAAATCAGTATATTCACAATGCACAATCAAGAACTTACCGGAGGAGACACAAGTTTTTCCAGGCCAAATCGGTCCAGGCAGTGCTCTGATGACTTTTCAGCAAAATTCCCTGTACAAGGATGGACCGTATATTTCAATTAAAGTTAAAAATGAAAAAAGCAAAGAAAGACTGCTCTTTTAGTAGAGATTCAGATTTGAAATAATTATGAAGACTGCAGAAATGGAATCAGAAGTCTGATTTTAGATAAACGACAGCAAGTGTCTAAGTGACTTGCAACTCATGTCACAACTATGTATTTTGGATCACTAATTGTCTATGAAATTAAACTATATCTAATCAAATGGGTTTCCAAACGAATTCAGCATTAGAACCAGTGGCAGCATCAGTATTGCATATACATATAACTTCTCTCATATTGAGTTGGTCAAACGTTAGACTTACATATATGGTGTCATTCAACAAACAGCACAATCTACTCAACTAATATCCCCCCAATCCCCCAATTTTATTCTCCCCGTAACTGGAGGTTTATTGAATCATTGCTGTAAAAATAGCAGTCCAAATCCATTTCATATATATATATATATACACACACACATAGGAAAAATTCATATTTCAACATATGATTGCCATCTCATAATAGAAAACCTTTAAAGCACACACTTCTTGACTACAACTTCTTTGAAAAAAGAGAAGACCATTTTTCCATAATGTAATGGCAAAAAAATGTGGGACAGAGAGACCACAATCAAGGAAAAGATAAAGAACACGATGACAGACCACTGACCCCCATTTCCAGCTTCTAATAATGATAGCTTTGTAGGGCCACGACTTCCTCCATCACGGAAAAATCGAGTCAAAGTAAAAACCACTTCTCCAAATTTTGAGAAACACTGCAAGAATATAAATGAGTATGAGAATTTTATAATCAAAAGATAACTCCATAAAAATATCGCACCTTGATGTGAGGTTGTATCCAACATGACACTTGAGATTGACGATGTGGATATGCAAACCTATAAGTAAAGACCAATCAGTAAAGCAGAAAAGCACAAGGGGAATCTAAAAATCATATCGGTTATATAATAAAAAGGTTAGATATTTTAAATTGAAAGTAAAAAAAAAGACTTAAAGTATTCTGAGACCACAAAATTCTCTTGTCCACAGTTTGTTAGACCTACAATCAACCATGAATTTATAACAATTTAATTAGAACAGATTAAATCAATTAAATAGGTTGTTGATTATGCCAATGATTTATTGGTAATTATGATTGAATATTATAAATAATGATATAGAGATTATCATGTAATTATTAGTCATCAATCTAATGTCTTGTATCCTTGATATAAATACGTGACTTGTTCAGATCAGTACTCACTGACTACAATTCTCATTCTATTCTTGCTCTCCTTTTCCATATTATTTCCCTTGCCCTAAAACGCCTCTTGTGGCTCATTCCAACTACTGTGCATCACTTATCTTGGAGAACAAGCCCCGCCATCAACAAGTTATTTGCTGTCAACGCAAGTTCTAATGACCGTCCCAGACATCAATACAGAAAACCTACCCATCTAGCCATGTGCTAGCACGTGAACTAAATGTTTAGTTCCAGTTAGAACCCTCCAATTTATCTAAAGCAACTCTTCACACTCACTGGTTGGCACTATTTGTGCTATTTAATGAATTTTTTTTGTTGTCCAACCCTGATTCATGGTTCTTAGCCTCTATGTAGTGCTTATAAGGCCAAAACTCAGCACAACCTAGTAGTTGCATGTCCCAACCTGTGAACACCCCTAACTTCAAAATTAGCCTCTCTACTAGTTGGACACCAAAATGCCTTCCTACATGGTGAACTTGAGAAAGAAATCCAATGGAGCTACCTCCTAGATTCATTGCTCAAGGGAAAGTCAACATTAGTATGCAAATCTCATTGCTCTATTTATGGACACAAGCAATCACCATGGGCTTGGTCTGCGCATTTTAGCCGTGTTGTTTGACAAAATCGAAATTTTTGACAATATATGACATGGATAACATTGTCCTAACTGACAATAATCAAGAAGAAATTTCTCAATTGAAATAGCACCTACTTGATCACTTTCAAACCAAGGATTTAGGCAAGCTATACCACTTTTGGGCATCAAGGTAGCTCACTCAGACTATGGTGGTGATCTCAAAGAAAGTACAACGTGGATATTTTGAAAAAAATCAGTATATTAGAATGTCAACCGATTGAATCAAGAGAAAGTGAAATATCGATTTAGATTCTTTTTTTTCCAAGTAACACCCCTAGAAAGAAAAAATAATCATAGCTTTAGTTAATTTAGAGCCAAGATATGCATTTTCGAGAGATAAATCAGAAAAAAGGCAAAAACCTTTCATCACACAGGATAATTGCTCCATAGTCATGGCGGTGACGAATTACACGTCCAACAGCTTGATTCACTGCACGTGAAGCTTGCTGATTATACCACTCTTCTCCAGTCAAAATCTGATAAAAAATGATTATATATAATAGAAACTACAAAGGGAAAAAATTATCATATATTTCAAGTGATACTAACATTACCTTACACAATTCTCCTTGGGTTTGGGATTGTTGATCCAAAAATTCTCGCTTTAAACGAACCTGCATGTTATTAAATTTATTAAATACATCTTTGCAATTATTGATTTCTATAAGTTGGCCAAAAAAAAAAAACAGAGTATAGATTTCTATAAATTAGAAAGGGCTGTCATTTGTTTGCTTTCTGAAGACTTGAGAGAACTCAAATTTAACACCAGTTTTTTTTATGGTCCACTTCAATATTCTTTTTTTAATTGTTACTATTCTTACAATGTAAACACCCTCTACCCCCAAAGGGGAGGATTTGTCGCCAATTTAAACTGAAGACTTCAGTGAACTCAAATTTTCCAGTAAAGGAGTGCAATGATTGGTTTTTAGCACAAGAGGATTAACAAGCCAAAAGTTGGAGAGGTTATGTACAATGTATCTTCAAAGTTCAAATTTGTACACGGAATTTCTTATGGTATCGCTTGAAATGACATTGGTTAGAGATAAACTTTAAAAGAAGTCCCATGTCCAAATATGATAAGATGAACGGCACATAAACACAGGGCAATCCTAACCAAATGGGTTAAGATTTAAGAAATGAAAGAATCAAAGCAAAGGCCCGAATAAAAGTCAAGTAAGGAATCCCCAAAAAAAGGCCTAACCAGCACAAGATTCAAGACGCCTAGAAAAACTGTTCGACCTGAGTCCTAGGAAGCTCACCAGTACAAGCTTTGGCCATACGAAAAGTTGGCAAATTCAATAACAATTATTGGGCCATACAAAAAGTTCACAAATTCAATAATAGAGACTTGTAGGAAAATGAGCCTTAACAATAATAAAGAAGGTAGGGTTAAGAAAACAAACCTTGGGATCATTACTTGTGGCGAATGGCATACCAATTATCATCACAGCTCTTCTCGCATGGTCTGCAAAATCTAATCCTTCACTTACCTGTATAATTAACAGCAATTAACTTACATATACTAGCATGAACGAACATTAAAAGCACCCAAGCAAGTCATGCTAATCAAGGTAGCTAGATAGCATATACAAGTAAATCTTGGGCATTTCTTTCCTTTTCTTTTGCCAGAATCAAAACAACTGAAGTTTTGACATCTCCGGATCCCTTATAGCATGTATGATGTTCATGATGTATGGCAGCACAACAACTTGATAAACTATATATATATGAGATGCAAGATTGTGAGGACTTCTAAATCACTTGCATAGAACTGCACGCCACAATAGGTGTCATGTAAATGCTAAAAACAGCGGTTTGCAATTTGGTCCATCATAAAGGATCCATGTCATAAAGGATACTTAAAGAAGTTATTGAAGGGGATCTAGTGGTGAATAATATATCTAAAATATTGGTTGTTGATAAAGTTTGATGGCATATGCAATTATGGCTGACCTCACTTAGTGGGATAAAACTTGTTATTCCTATTATTGTTGGACTATGATAAAGGAATCCAGTCACAATCTTCAATTATTTTTCCAAAAATTAAGATGCATTGAAAATTAAGTTTGTGTAGATAAGACACTGAACTTGTAACCAAGATTCAAATGAGCCAAAACAAGAAAAAAAGTCCTATAAACTCAAGAATTTTATATGATCGACTACTTAACATCATCCTTATATCCTAGATCGCACATGCAAAGAGATTAAAAATGTATACAATATTTTTGGTTTTGTCTTCTTCTGGGTTTTCATAAGACTTAAGACTTAAGAGGCTTAGAAAGCTTCTTCGATCACATTAACACTCAAAAAGTTCATACTTGGGTTTCAAAAACAGGACTTCCAAAGTAAATCTCAATGGACTTTCCATGAAGATTAAATCTGTCTGTTCAAAAGTCAACTTTAAAACCACACACATTGCAGTTTTTATCAATCTATACGTAATCAAACAATTCTAGCACACTCATATTTTCCTCAATAGTCAGCTTCAAGAGATACCTTGCCACGACAGACGGCAAAAAATACAGCTCCAGATGCAGAGGTGTCTTTCAGCTTAGATAAATAGTCCTGCCCAAAATGTCCTTTAGCTTTGTTTTTAGAAAAAAGATGTATTTAAATATTAATCGTGGAAGAATGTTTTCCACTTTATTACATGCAGTTATTACCTCAATTGATAGGGAAAACAAGGAAGATTGCCTGGGTTCTACGACAGGTTTCTTATGTTTGCAGATTCTCTCCCATGTTGATGTTGAGTTTGCATTGGTCTGAAAAGTAAAACAGAATACAACATGAGTTGAGAGCAAAAAGTTTTTGCACCTTCATTAGTGCTTTAAGAATCTTACCATGTTTTTCCAGCACCCAATGCATTGGTCCAAAAGGTAATAAGATGGGAAGAATATAAGAAGTCCATCAGGAACAATTCGAGCCAAATTGACTAAAACATAAAACACTGTTATTAGATTGCTACTAATCATCAGGCTTCTAATCGTCATATCCAAGGTAATCAAAATCAAGATCTTATGAAGGGACGGCAAGGGACAAAATAGATCTAAACACAATCAAATCAAAGATCATATACTGGCCATGAATAAAAACTTTAGATAAGTAAAAAACTATTAAAATAAAAAACACTCATTAAACCATCAAACAACATGTATAAACACAAAATAGACACAATGTCAATAATAAGGTTTATTACGGGGGAGGGGGAACTTAAGCAACCCTGGAGACCCCCATGTTGTCTGATAATAATGATGGCACATTAAATCGGGGCAGGACAACTACAAATTGTCCACAAGATTGAAAAATAGACTAGTCTCCGTTGCATGAAAATAAATTTAGTACCCATGGCTAGCCTTCACTTTCTCTTCTGAAAATAAACTCACGTTAGAACTGAAAACCATCACAATCCTGAGGCAAAGTAATTTGTACATGTTGAGAGGCACTAGTTTAGAATAAACTAATAAATATTTTTACGTTTATTTTATATTTTGTGTCCTTATTTCGTTAGTTATGTAAATCCTAGGATTAGATATAGATTTGATATACTATAACATTAACAGCTTATCATATCCTATAAGTTTGAGCGGTCAGTATAGGTTATCTTCTGACTCCCTTAGATATGTAGACAATATCTATCGCAAATATATAACCACTTGTAAATTTTATCCAACCTTCCTGGTCAACAGCTAGTGATGGGCTCCAATATAATTAAAATCAACTCACTCATGACTCTCTTAAGCACTTGGAGTCAGATGCATAAATTAATATCCAAAACTAACATGTCTATATGCATCACAAAATACCATGACATAATTTAGCAACAACTGCAAACTATCAATATTATGTATAGACATGCGCAAATAGGAAACTTTGATGGCTTAAAGAGTCATTCCAAAGCACTTCAAATTCTGAAATGCATCTAGAATGCAAAAGAAGGATTAAGCCATGACAAGAATGTGATGTTCCCATCACTAGCAGTGATTCCAAGGTGGTATTACACCCATTATTATAACAAGGTAGGTGCTTCCAAAATGGCCAGACAATTTGCACATGAGGCTTAAATTAAACAAACTCAGCATAAAAATAATTACGTCACATACCAATTGCATTACCAAGCTCCTGACTCTATAGAATCACGTGTGCAGTAAGAAGAATTAGAAGTACGCCCTGAAGGACCAACTGGTACAACTCCAGCCCAAATCTGATTTGGGGTTATTACATGCCCATTTTCTGATAAAATACAACTAACAAAATTATTCTAACATTTTCAGCTCCTGAGCAAAAGATTCCATGGGAGATAATGTGCCAGATGTCAATATAACAAAGCCAACACGCCCAACTTAGGAAAAACTTCCATAGCTATTCCTGGATTAGATCACCACCAACTAAGGACCCTTGAAGCTTTACCTTTTAAGTCATAATAACAGAATGTTAAAGGGATATCTACACTTGCAGCACCACATAGTTCTATGAGAAACAACTTTCAGTGCCCATAGAATGGAAAGAGTATCGTCAATAATAAAGTTATAGACTACCACTCTGGTCCTATTTATAAGTTCAGTTTGACCAAATTTCACATACCAAGGAGAGGTAAGTATCTCAATGATTATGAAACAAATTTCCAACTTTACCCTTATTTATGAATAGGTACCTTTTAAAATTTATTGTCATATCTCTCTCATCTTTTTCTCTTTCTAACATGGCTAACCAATCTCTCTCATCATCATTACTATGGGCAAAAGTGTCACAATCTCATTTATTTTGTCAAAATGGACTTATAAAAAGGACCAAATTTTTGGTTAAAGTAATAGGACTAGAGTGGTATAGTTCAGAGAGTTTAAACTTTAAAGCATCAAAAGGGACAGCTAACCTTGATTATATCTATTGTATTGTAATATAGACTATAGTTTGAAGAGTTTGAACAGAAAGGTAATGCAGTGAGAATAAAAATGCCAAATCAAACTTTCTGGTCTACATATACTATAGAAAAGGGATTCCCTTTTCCTATCTGTTTTGTTTTTTCTGGAATCCCATGAGTCCTGGGAAGAAACATATGGGATATTTGCAGGGTAATGGGCCATGATTCATGGACATTCAGTGGCCAAAATCTTGATGGTTTATTGTAGATTAATGAGCTGAAGTCAAGTAATGTTGATTTCTTATTCGTTTCCTATTTCATGAGTCTAATATATATTTATCCTGTTTGTTTCCTTTTCTGGAAGAAGCTGATTACTGAACTTCTGCGGCCTAACCCCCTCATATAAAGCTACTAGAATCCTGAATGAAATAAGAAATTTTGGAGTCAATAATTTTCTGAAATAATTTCAGTTTCTCTTGTACAGATACCATGTGCACACAATTATATAACCATATTCAAAACCAGAAGTCACATGCTTTTTCCTCCAGAAAATTCAACAATTACTATACATCCATATCACATGTGCCTGTTCTAGCATTAAATTTAACCATCATAGTTCCTGCAATCTACTATTATAAATACCTAATTACCTTTAACGTTATCAGCAGCTTTTGCATCAACCTCCTTCACATGAACCTTCAATGTGCCAAAAACCAGCTTTAAAATTAGAAATCATAGTGGAAAGAAGACAAATCTAGACAAACAACATTAGCTATCATGTATTGGAAGAGACCGATGTTTTTAGGAAATATAAAAGAATAAGAGGATAAAAATTAAAAGGATAACTCTTTATCATATTATGAAATCAGAATCTAATCTCATAATATAATAAAAAATATGGTAAATCTTTAATAGACAGATGAGCTAAAATTAGTAACCCATCAGACTACTAAAGCACAAGGAGTATCATCAACTGACATAATTGTCGGTATGATTGAGTTCTCTGAAGCTTATGATCCACTTGTATTACATTTTCTCTAATATCATGTATCACACTATTTCTAGCATCTTTAGTCCATGTTTTCAAAATATATTTTTCTGGTAGTTTCCTCACTTCATTCACCTCATATATTTTTAAAGCATGACAACATAATATCCCAATAGATTCAAAACGCCTGCAACTGCACCATACAGAATCATCCTTCGGATCAAATGTCAATGTCCACTTTTTGTCTTCATGAACCATAGTTCTAGTATAAGTGAACAATAGACCTTTCTCATCTTGAGAGGAAATACATGTGACAAAAAAGAGATCCAATTGCTCTTGGAACAATCTCACACTGAAGCAGTGTAAATCTCAGCAACTTGTTGTGGTATAGGTGAGCTTTGGACAATCAATCGTGGTTTTTTCTCCCTTGCTCCATACTCACATTTCATCTCATTATATCTCTTATCTGCAACAACCCGCTCAAGCCTTTTGAAGAATTCATCAATATTAATACTAGGGTTTGTAATACTCATAATATCTGCATTAACACTTTCACTTATTTGTATGCTACACAGAGCAAGAGTAATAGAGTACTTCATATAACACCATGCCCATTTCTCTTTGATTTCATATATGGATTTCAACCATGAGTTGTCCTCCAAATTGAACGATGATATTGGAGACACCCATGCTTCTTCAAATTGTGATTTGTCTTCAATAACAGACATACACTTATTGAAATCACGTAAAAAATGTGAACCACCCTTCATCTTATTCCCGAGATGTTTTATTCCATTTTGCTCAATATGCCATGTGCATAATGCATGCTTCACTTCTGGCATAACCTCACGCAGTGCTCTTGCCATTGCTTGATCTTGATTAGTAAAAACTGTAGCAGGTCTCTTTTGCTTGTTAGCTTTCAAAAAAGTTTCTAACAACCACTTGAATGATTCTGTGGTTTCATCATATAACAAAGATGCACCGAAAATTACAATTCCTCTGTGATGATTGAGTCCTGAGAATATGGGAAGAGGCCTATGATTACTATTTGTGCAGTATGTGGTGTCCAGTGAAATTACATCCTCAAAATAAGCATAATCTACAAGCATACAAGCATCGGCCCAAAAAATATTTGTAATTTGATTTTCCATATCAAGTTGGTAAGAATGATAAAATGAAGGGTTCTCGATAATTTGTTCTTCAACGTAATTCAACAACCATCGCCATTCTCCATGCTTCTTCTTCTTTTAGCTTTCAAATAATTTTTCATATCAACTTGAGTGAAGCCAAGATTAGCTCGCCCACCTGCTTGCTTACTCATATAGTCAAAAGTCGCCTTCTGTTTTAGTCCAGCATCTCTAGCCAAATCAATCTCATTTGCTTACGCATCACATATCTTCCATTGAGACCTCATCATATGCACTGTTTCCTGAAGATGCAATGGGTGATTATGCTTTTCTACAAAGCTAGTGATCTTAAATTTACCTTCCACCAAATTAACTATCGTTCCAACTTTACATTCAGTCTTAGTCTCAGGACGATGGTTGGTAACCCGTGTGTATCTTTTATCCGGTCTTCGTTTGCCCTCTTTTGAACACATGTATATCTATAGGAAATAATTGTCTCCTTATCTTTCTTTCTCTTTGTCACCCCATTTTTCCTTGCACTAAAACCTACTTTACAAGCATATTCATTCTAAAACCTCCATGCTTCCTCTAGATTATCAAATTCTTTTCCCAATCTTGGAGTCAAATCAACTTCCACACACTGATACCTACAGAACAATGCCATGCAACACACAAAACATAAAATTATGTGAAAAATATGAATTAAGGAAGCATACTTAAAAAAAATCATCAAAACAAAAATATATTTCTACATATATTGATACTTTTTTTTTATACAACTATATATATATTGATCCTATTCCTGATTATTTACTATTAAATTTTAACTCTGAACAGGCTCATTTTTTTAGTAATATATAAACCTATGCCATGTATTGATATATATGGAATATTATGGAGGAAAGCATGGTGTGATAAAAACAATTTCACTCACTCTCCGAGAATGGAAGCCTAACAATCAAATATTAAGTGACAAAGCCTCAGTCCAAAAGTGTAATGTGGCAAGAATGTCCAGTTGGCAAGTATCACATGTGAAAAAAAAATGGAAACACCGCTTTGCCAAAGAACTCACCGTCTGTCATCTTCTTCTCCTTCGATGAGCACTCCCCCACCATCTGCCATTGTCGTTTTCTTCTTTGACAAAAAGGCAACTTCTTCAATCAATTAATGATTTATTATAAAAGAACTTCCCCTTTATAATAGTAATATTACAAAATATGTCGTCACGGAGCCTGGGATTTGCTGGTCAGAGTACATTTCTCTCATCTGTTATGTCCCCGAAGTTCGAATCGATGACTTTGAGTTCTGATCATGTTCATAAAAAAAAATTTGTTACTGCAGATTTAATTAAGTATATATTTTGAACAGTAATGTGCCGAATTAAAATCTGGAAAATAAAAAACAAACCCGGTCCAATACGAGATACAAAACCTAAAAACAAATAGCTTATGAATTCAGTATCAAAAAAGCTTATGATTTTTCTGTTCCTTCAAAGGCGAAGCTTAGTTCGAATCAGTGACTTTTATGAGTTATGATCATATCCATCCAAAAAAAAAAAAATGTTGCTGCAGATTTAATTAAGTATATATTTTGGCCAACGTTTATTTAGTTTCAAAACTTGGTTTCTTTTGACAGCTAGATTCATTCAGCAACATAACACTGTAAATATATAGCATTCAGTTGCTAGTGGTTCTTGTCTCAAATCTCAACTTTTTTGCCCATGATTTTGCTTCCAGTTCTAGCATTGGCTATGAAATTATCTAAAAGATGTAATCTTTTTATGGAAAAAAGTTATTTGGATCTCACCTATGAAGGACGGGCTGCGGGAGTTTCAGGGTGAGAAGCATTTTTCAGGGAGTTTAAATGGGTTTTGAGCACAAAAAATGGATGGTCAAGATTAGACTAAATGAATGGTCAAGATTGCACTGTGAGAGACAATGAAAAATGGGCCAATGAGACAATCCGATTCCGTCACGCTTCAACTCTCTCGTCTATCGGTCAACTCGCTCCTCGACTCATAGCATCGGCACCGTCGTCGTTGTAGAAGGCAACGATCGGAGGTTTTCTGTAATCCTACTGTTCTTCTCTTTCTTTATTTGTATTGATAATTTAGTTTTGTTTGCTTTGGGAGACATCATATCTCTATGATTCGCTATAGCATACTTTTCTAGGGCTTATTTGCCCTTAGGCGAAGCTCTCTACCTCTCGTGATGGCTGGTGTGTAGGAAATATTTTCTGTCTTTGAAAGTACTGGGCATCTAATCTCAGTTCCCTAGACGGTGGATGATCAAGTACACCATTTATTTTTATTTTTTAACGGAGGTGAAATATATTCTAAACGGTTTTAGTGTATGATGCATTAGAATGGTACTAGTTAGGGTCCGCAAAGATGGGGACGGGGAATTTCATATTTCACATCATAGTGATCCATCACTTGACTTGAGGAATGTGCTTAATCATGAACTCCAGCTGAAATCAGGAGCCCTTTTTTTATTTTGGGTTTTGGTTTTCACAAGAGAGTTTATCATATAAAGCAGTAGTTTCTATTGACTCGCTTACGAGTACCTGCTCAATTTCTGTGTTTGCTTTAAAGTTTGATGTCCCTTAATTGATCAGTTTTTGAATGCCTTGGCTGATTTACATTGAATAGGTACGATCATTGGCCATCTCCGCAAGGTGCAGACCTACTATGGATACACATGATTGGAGATCTCAATTGCCTCCTCAGATTCGCCAAAAAAAAGTTGATAAAATGTAGGTCTAAATTCTCTAGTTAATTAATAAGATGATCTGAGTAGTATCTGCGTCGGGACATCAGTTTTGTAAACTATTGATGCTGTCACAGCTTTCCCCTTGTTAGTCATGGAAGATCAAATTTATTTCATTACAAAGCATATATCAATTTGATAACTAAACATATATCGTTGTATCCATGGTAAAGGAGCTATAGCAGGTATTGTATATCATTGACAGAGTCATTGAACTACCGATTCTTCTATTGGCCGGTTCAGGAACCCTACTACTTGTGATGTATTAAAATCCTCATGACATGCTAGTGTTCTCAATTTATAGACAATGCTGGACGTTTATACTTCAAACTTTCAATGTTGTATGTGAGCTCCATTCAAGAGTTTTAGCAGGCAGTGTTATGTTATCTTTGTCCCTAGCCTTAGCTGGGTGAGTAGGAACTTTTTGTGTTTTATATATTGTTGTAATGACCTTGAAAGCCTCTGATATTTGTTGTTATGCTTCACTATAGCTCAAAATATTTAGAATAAAATTCTTGTTTGAGGCCTATCTTGGTTATGGACTAAGGATTTGGAACAATTCTGCTTTTATTATTTAATTTAGTTGATTTGGGAGAAGGAAGAAGTTTATAATTGTCAAGTGCCAGGATGATGACACGAGTCTTTCCAAGCCTACTCCAGATGATAATTTGTTTTCTTCACATTTCTTTTCAATAAAAGAAAAAAGCACGCAACAAAAAGACGAAGGGGCTGAACATTTACATAATGATAGTGGTTTTTCTGTTGACCATTGTATATTGTTCTCAACTTCTTGATGCCATATCATTGTAAAACAACTCTTCATTTTGTAGAACGGATAAATTAAAATTTTATCAGGCTTGTGGTGGTGAATTAGTTGAAGTTCAGAAAATTGCACGATGTTATGAGCAGAAGACTTATGCTGGTGCAGCTAGCCAGGTACACCATTAGTGTGTAATCTCAGTTAATATAATAATTTGTGGTCGTCTATGCATATGGCTGAATCATGATGGATAATGTGGGTGTGTTCCTTTTGTTTTTAGGAGGGGGGGGGGGGGGGGGGGTTCCTCCCAGCTTTGGCATTTTTTTGTCATTACATGTAACTTTTGCCCCCACCCAATACCTCCAAAGTCCAAATTTCAAACACTGATGTAGCAGGGTCAATTTTAGCAGTGGGCCCACTTTTTCCCACCCTGTCATAATTGCTGTGATGCTAATTTTCTTAAATTTTGGCATTTCCTATTTTCAGGAGGATTATTTACAGAAAATTTCTTCAATGATTCTGTCAATCAGAAAGAGTAAGTTCTAGAACATCAAAGCCACCATAATGCCATCAGATTCAGTTATTAACCAATTTTAGCTTTCTGTAGTTTTTAATCCTAAAACCTCTGAATCCATTGTATTGAGTTTGGGGTCTACTCTGACATTGTTCTTAGCAATTCAGCCATAGTTTTCCATAAACAAAATATTTAATTTGCTGCAATTTTTTATTTGATATCATATATTGAATATTTGCTAGGTTTTATGATGCTTTCCATTAATTTTGATCTCAAACAAATACCTTATGTATTTAATTTTAATACCATCCAAATTTTGCACTTTTACATTGTAATTTCGTCTTTGTTAGAAGTGCTTTTCTATTATAATAATTTATTAGTTTTACTTTGATATATCTATTGATGTTATTTTTATTGTCTTATGCGCTTGTAACTATTATACTAATGTTTTTCCATCTACAGTCAGATATGATTTAAGTAATTGGTTATTGATACCTCAATCTAAATTTAGAGTATGAATAATTGGAGACATACTCAAGTTGGATGATCCTTTACAGAGTATTGGAGGTCTCTCCTGCAACCTGATTGTCGCCAAAGAATCATCAACAAAATGTATAATTTTTTTATGTTGTTATACTTTTGTCATATATTGCATGATGGGGAAAAATGTGAAGTACTTGAGTAGTTGATTATGATCATGCTTGTTATTTGGACTGTCTAATGCTATATGCTTTCCAATGACTAATAGTAATTAAACTGGTGTTATTCGTCTTATAGATTGCAAACATTAAGAGGGCATATTCCTTACTCTGGCCAAGAGGGATTAGATGAACTTCGTAAAATTGCTGCAGGATTTGAGGAGAAGATTTATTATGCAGCAACAAGCAAGGTAGAGTCATAACAGTTTTAATTCTTACAGCCCTCTTGATGGATCATTATCATCTAAGTAGATGAATTATGATGAAAAGTTAAGCAGTATTTGAACTTCGTCTAGTAGATTTCTTATATGTCTTAATTTTCCTAATTTCAGAGTGATTATCTTCGGAAAATGTCCTTGAAGATGCTGACAATGAAAGCTAGGCGCCAGACCACTATAGAAAACTCTATGCCATCAAGCTTTGGTTACAATGGGGATGGACCTTCAGATACAGGTATTTGCATTCAAAAGCTTCATGGTTTGATCTGTTTGCTTTAAATAACCTTTGCAAAGTCATAAACCTATACTTTCATAATTTTTTTTTTTTTTTTTTTGGTAGTAGAGCCCTTTGGGTATGTGAATAAAGATTTGGATCTCCTCAATTGAGCTCACTCAGTTAAGCCTCAATTGAGAGTCATTAACTTTTAGATAGTGATTTAACAGTTGAGGGAGCCATAGTTTTCCATAAACAAAATATTCAATTTGCTGCTATTTTTTAATTTGATAGTAGTATCATATATTGAATATTTGCACAGTTTTATTATGCTTTCCATTAATGTTGATCTCAAACAAATAGCTTATTTATTTAATTTGAATACCATCCAAATTTTGCTCATTTACATTGTAATTTCGTCTGTTAGAAGTGCTTTTCCATTATAATAATTTATTACAGTTTTATTTTGATATATCTATTGATGTTATTTTTATTGTCGTATGCGCTTGTAACTATGATACTAATTTTTTTCCATCTACAGTCAGATATGATCTAAGTAATCTGTTATTGATACCTCAATCTAAATTTAGAGTATGAATAATTGGAGACATACTCAAGTTGGATGATCCTTTACAGAGTATTGGAGGTCTCTCCTGTAGCATGATGGAGGAGTTATAATTTAATATTTTTATTTATTTTTTAAAATAAATTTATAAGAGGTGAGTCACAAAGCAACGGTAGAGGTTGTTGGCATATGACCAAGAGCTCACATATTCAAATCTTGAAAACATCTTTAGTTGCGTGTGTAAGTCTATATACATCTGACGCGACCTAGTGGGAGTCTTGTGCCTTGTTTAAAATAAACTTGTAACTCCTCTCTCGACATTGTTATATTATAATTTAAAGATTGTTTGGAAAATACTGCAGGAAGACAGTCTATAAGAAAGAGGAAGCAACCACCAGAGGAGGGGTGGGTGAAGGTGAATGTGGATGGTGCCTATTGTAGAGCTACTGATAGGTGTGCCTGTGGGGGGATTATTCGTAACTCCTCTGGCACATTTATTAGGGGATTCTTTCACCCCATTGATGGGGATGAGCTGTCTGCCGAGGTTTGGGCTTGTCTCTTGGGCCTTAAGATTGCATGGGCGATAGGGTTCCGAAAAGTATGGTTGGAAACAAATTCTACCAAGTGTCTTAATTTACTGTCTCATGAACAGGGGGCCCATCACCGCGACTCCAGCATCCTTGATGAAGTGAAAAAGATGCTACATATGGAGTGGGAGTCAAAGGTTACATACAGGCCTCGATCTAGCAACTCTGCGGCAAATTATCTTGCAAAGAAAGGCCTTGACTCGAGAGGGGGGCTCCATGAAATACATACCCCTTCTGAGGCTTTAGAGGTCATTCTTAGTAAGGATTGTAATGGGTGTAATATTCCCATGGGAATAAGCTGAGGGGTCTCAATTTTGTCAAAAAAAGAAAAAGAGAGATAGGAAGCAACCACAATGGCTGGCAGACTTTATCGCTTATCGGTAGATAGCTTTATTTTCATATACTCATTTTCTCAGGCCATTGCGAATAATGGGGACCAAATGTTGTGTACAAGCCAGACAGAAAGTCCAAGCCACTATTTATTTTTTTTTTTGATACAAGGCGAGGGGAGGGGGGATTCGAACACGAGACCTGAGGGGAGATATAAGGCATCTCAATACCACTAACTGTGCTACTGCACTGCTCCCAAGCCACTATTTAGATGATAGTGTTTTCTGTGCATTGTATCGTTTTGCTATATTGGCCCATAAGGCCTCTCTGGTGTAATAATAAGAAATAATGCTTGGATATGAATTGGAGGGGCTTCTCCGAACTGTTGTGCCGATTATTTCCTTGTTAACCTTCACCTTTTGGCCTCGTTGGCTGAGTAAATGTCTGATCAAATTTTTTCTGGGAAAATTTGTTTCAGGGCCCCTATTAGGTAAAGAATTTCATAAAAGGCCCAAACATTCTGACAATACGGAAAAAGGCCCAAAGATTCTGACAATACCCAAAAAGGCCCCAAGATTCTGATGGGAGGCTGATATAGTTGTTAATGGGGCTGATATAGTTGTTAACGGGGGGCTGATATAGTTGTTAACCGGGCTGATTTAGTTGTTAAAATTTGTTTTTCTAACAACTAAATCAGCCCGGTTAACAACTATATCAGCCCCCCACTAACAACTATATCAGCCCCATTAACAACCCTGTCAGAATTTTTGGGCCTTTTTCCGTATTGTCAGAATTCTTGGGCCTTTCTGAGTATTTTCATATTGTTTGGGCCTTTTCTGTAATTTTTTGGCTAATAGGGGCCCTAAAATGAATTTTCCCAATTTTTCTTGCGCTGAGAATCCTTTATATATGGATGATGATGATGATTTTTACAGAAAATCAAAATAGTTGGAGACTTAAAAAAGTAATGTAAAGCAAAAATGATAATTAAGCCCCTCCAATCAAAATGGTACATCAAGTAGACTAAAGTGTTTTTCCGGTGCATCTACCACCCTTAAGTATCTAGTACCATAAATATCTAAATTACTAAGTGTAAAATTGTATAAAAAAAGTTCTTTATGGTGATTGATGCTCTTGAAAAAATGCTTGAGGTGGTTGGGTGCATCACAAAATACCTTATGGCACTAAATGCACATTGAAAGATACTCTAGGGTATTTTTCACGGTTCATCCAGAGTAGTGTTGGATGTACCTTAACTCTTTATAAAAATAAAATATTCTCTGCATCTTCTCTAAACTTTTTTTAAACAAAAAATTTTATTGTTCATAGCAAATTTTAATTTTTAAATTTTATAATAAATGAATATCTTCAAACTTTTAGGAGTTAAGGAACAATTTTTTCTTGGAAGTTTTTCAATGGACAATTTTATGGGGCCGTTATGCTAGTTAATTTTGATCATTAGTTGACTAAATATACTAAGTTGACAGTTTACATATCATTCACTTCATTTTTGTTAAGGTGTAAAAATTGATGTGGATGACATAAGAATTGCTAGCTTAGCATATTTGGTCAATTAACGGTAAAAATTAATCAGGATAACGGCTAGAGTAAAATTGCCCTCTGAAAAACTTATAGGACAAAATTACCCATTAGTAAAAACTTCCGACACAAAATTAGCCCTTAACCCAACTTTTATTGAAAATCGCTTATGAAGATATGCCAAATTTCAAAGAAACTCAAATTTGTCCTTCGTCTCTTAGCTTGTGACAAAGCCCATAAATCAGTAGAGGACGAGTGTCGCAGTGCAATAAACAGATGGAAGGCGATGGATAGGGAAATGAGTAGAATGGATGAGGTGGAACCTATAAATTTAATTTATTATTTAAAAATTTTTAATTTTATGATATTATCACGTTTTTACATAAATTTAGTTTTAGAAATATTCTCTCTTAATTACTCCCTCATTTAATCGAATAACGTAGACTAAAATGGCGGTTAAGCGCAATAAATATATAAAAATTCTTACCATTTTGACAAAAATGGCTTTATTTATGAGGACACGGGGAATAAGAGGAAGAATAAAAAAAGTACTATAAGGATGATTTCTTATAAAAAGAAATGAAGAGAGTATGTTTTTTTTGTCATGCTCAAAAGTGTTTTACATCATAAAACTTGATACAAATTGGGTGTACTTAGAGTGTGATCATTTATCTCTAAATATCATGCTAATCGCTTCACAATATTGGCATAATTATAGAGGCACAATAAATACACCAAATATTTGAGGGAAAATGATAAGTGATAATATAGAGGAAGAGTAATCATATCCACAATTAAACTCCTCATGTCTATACATAGTATTCTATGTACCCCTAACTCAACCAACATATCCCTTCTTGAACAAAAGACGTATTGTAACCGTTCAACAATAACACTTTGAATAATTGGGGAATATCATGGTCATTGACCCATACTTTTTTATTATTTATATTTTGACTCTAGCCCAATCTGTCAAAGGTGGATCATGCTATTTTCCAACATTGATATTAAAGAACTTTTGGCCACCGCAGGGACTTGGTTTCAATGCTAAGCATTGTGCTTAGCTCTCCCAACTCATAAGATCTAAGGCGAACTGGGACCTTGTCCAGTTGCAAGCCACTCATGCTAATGATATACAAGCCTTAAAGATTGTGCAAACCCAGTGTGGCGAGCTTGCAAAAGAGCTGGGTGCGACGAAGGCCACTTTTGCAGATGCCAAGAAAGCCCACTCTGATTGTGTTAAGGCACTGAAAGAGATCGTGAAGGATGCCTTTGATATGGCTTTAAAACAAATACGGCATTTGAACCCCATCTCTGGGTTTCATTATAGAGCATATATCAAAGATGGCAAGTTGATCTCGCCCCCTTCCTCTCCTGGTGACAACTCGGTGTCCCAACTGGATGGAGGTGAGTCGGCGAGGGGGAGGAAGAGGTCTCCACAGTTGTCCACACTGGAGGAGAGGAAGCTCTACCCAAAGCAGAAGCTCCTTCTAGCTGAGTAGCCGAGGTTTTGATGTTGTAGTATCGTTTGTTTTGAGGCACTGAGGCCCATTTTTCTTTGTATAGATTTCCACTGGTTTACTATCCCGGTTTAGTTCTTTTCATTTTGATTTTTGTACTTAAACGAATCAATCATTAATGGAAGCTTGTTTACTTTCCGATCAATTCGAATATGTTTCCAAGTCTTTCATTCATGGCAATGATGAATTAATTGTATGAACTCACATGTGTTCAGAGTTCTATTGAATGACCAGGCCAAGGTCAAAAATGTATTACGCAGAGTTTGCTAAAATATTCTTCCGGCATTAAAAATCTAGGTATACTATTTGGGTGAAGATTTTTAATTAAACCTACACTTTATGTTCCGGTTCGATTGACTGGAATTCCATTTGGGATAAGGGCAAGTCGTCACATGTTCAAACTCGTCAAAACATTTTGACCTAATCAGGATCAACATGACGATTCACCTTGTTTTCCCAGAGCAAGTTTTGATGCATTAGAGTTGTGAAGGCTTACGGTAGTAGCCTCGCTTGACTGAGAAACCAGGCTCAATAGCCCTAGTTTTAGTTTTTCATTCACGCTTTATTTACGGCCGGGTTCAATAGCCTGGGTTTGTTCACTTGTTCATTTATCTGCAACTAGTACAATTTGGAGAGCCTGGGACATGATTCTCAACTGAGAATTTCTTCATTTATTTGAAAGATAACTTGCTTAAATGAGCTAGCCGATATAGTCGACATCAAACACCTTCAACAGGAAATTGATTAGACATAAAGGCAAAACTTAGAATTAACTGACATCGGCTCGATTTGTCTACACATAATAACATAGACATGAAACTTGGATCTAATTGTAATACACTCTCAGCTTATCCGCGTTCCACGTTCTTTTGATTGACTTCTTCTCCAGGGTCTCTAGCGTGTAGGCTCCTTTGACAAGCTTCTCTCTGACCCGGCAAGGACCTTCCCAGTTAGCAGCAAGCTTGCCATCCCTGGCATTTTGATTCCCGACGTCCTTTGAAGCAACAAGTCACCTTTATTGAACGACTGGGGCCTCACTTTTTTGTTATATTTGGACGCAACGAGTTGCTTGGTGGCCATATCTTGGCAATCTAATTCCACCACCAACGCTTCATTGTTCACTTCCTCCCTTTCTTGAAGAGTCTTCATTCTTCTCCATGACAGCTGGCTGATCTCGACTGGGATCATTGCTTCGCATCCATAGGTCAACCGGAAAGGAGTTTCCTAGGTTGATGTTTGGACACTGGTCTTATAGCCCCAGAAAACATAGTACAACTGTTCAACTTTGCTAGACTTTGCATACTCCATCCGCTTCCTTAACCCATCGACAATTATCTTGTTTGCTACTTCAACTTGATCGTGTGATTGAGGGTGCTCTACAAAAGCAAAATGGTGTTTGATGTGGAACCCGGACATCATCTCTTAGAAACCTTTATCAACGAATTGTGTTTCGTTATCTGTCACCACCTCGGCAGGTACCCCGAACCGGGAGATAATGCTGTGTTCAAAAAATCTTCATATGCGAGCCACGGTAATTGTAGTTAAGAGTTTAGCTTCTTTCCACTTTGTGAAATAATTGACGGCTACAATGAGCCATTGTAATTGTCCCGGAGCTGCTTTGAATAGACCCAAAAGATCCATGCCCCATTTGTAAAAGGGCCATGGGGCTGAGATATACTTCAACTCCGTTGGAAGGGACCAAATTATTCTAGCATGTTTCTGGCAGCTATCACATTTCTTAACAAGATCCTTTGAATCCGCCTCCATCGTTGGCCAGTAATAGCCTGCCCGTAGGGCTTTTCTGGCTAGCCTTAGCTCCCATGTACTGGCCATTCATCCCTTCATGTTTTTTTGCCAAGACGTATTCGGCCTCATCCGAGTTTAGGCACTTTAGCATCAGAGAGTGTAGGCCCCTACAGTACAGCTAATCCTCTACCATCGTATACTTGGCTGCATCTCGGATCAACTTCTTAGCTTTGATAGAGTCATTGAGAAGGATTCCTCACTCTAGATAATCTTCAATTGGTTTCTTCTAGTCTGTTACTACCGAGATAACCATAATACAACTCGGCTATGGTAGATTTTGTTGAAACATAATTCTTTGGTTTCTCGGGCTTTTTGTACTTGCCAATTTTGCCAGGATGTCGGCTTTGGTATTTTCCCCTCTTGGAATGTGAGCGACATTCACCTCTTCAAATCCGGACATCACTGCCTTTGCTTGATTCAAGTACTTTTCTAGCAAAGGAACCTTTACTTGGTATGTCCCCTCAATTTGTGTTGCTATGAGCAGAGAGTCGGTTAAAACCTTAACTCTCTTGGCTCCATGCTCCTTTTCCTGTGTTAGCCTAGCTAGTAGCTTTCATACTCGGCTTGATTATTTGATGTCAGGAAGTTCAATTGAAGAGAGGCTCAACTGCGACCCCTTCTGGGCTCTCGACTCTAATTTAGACTCCACTTCCCTTCGCATTTGACAAGACATCCCCGTACACTTTCCATATCTCGGCATCGTCGATCTCCCCTTTGCTTGCCAGGGTTAGCTCCTTCACAAAATCAACCAATGCTTGTGACTTGATTGCACGCCGAGTTTCATAAGTGATGTCAAACTCAAAGAGCTTAATGGCCCAACTAATCATCCTCTCGGCCAAATTTGGCTTGTGTAGTACTTGCCGAATTGGCTGACTGGTTCAAATGATGATCTAGTGTCCTTGGAAGTAAGGATGAAGTCTTCTTACTGTGGTGAGTAACGCAAATGCCACTTTTTCTAGTTTTTGATACCTTAACTCCGAGCTCTTCAAGGCCTTGCTTACGAAGTATATTAGTACTTGGCCATTCTCTGTCTCCCTGACCAATACCGCACTTACCGCTTCTTCACCTACAGACAAATAAAGGAATAACACTTCTCCGAGTTCAGGTTTGGTCAGGATTGGTGGAGTTGCCAAACACTGCTTAATCTTCTCAAATGCGGCTTGACACTCCAGGTTATAGCCCCCTTGTGCCTCCTTCTTTAATAGCTTGAAGAAAGGAAGAGCGTTTTCTGCTGATCTTGGTAGGACTCTAGTCATACGGCCAACCTTCTGGTCAATTGCTGGACTTTCTTCTTGTTCCTTGGAGCCTTTATATCCATCACAACTTTGCATTTGTCTGGGTTAGCTTCGATCCCGTGATTTGCTAACAAAAAGCCCAGGAACTTCCTAGCCGGGACTCCAAGAGCACATTTAGCCAGGTTCAACCAGATTTGGTACGCCCTCAATTTATCAAAAGTCTACTCCAAGTCCTAGATATGGTTTGGGTCTGTTGACTTGACAATCATATCATCGATGTAAACTTCTACATTTTTGCTGAGCTGGTCTTCAAAGACTTTGTTCATCATTCTTTGGTACGTGGCCCCGGCATTTTTCAATCCAAACGGCATCACGTTATAATAGTAGTTTGCCTTCTTGGTGATAAGGCTGTCTTCTCTTGATCTTCTTGGTATATCGCTATTTGCTTGTATTCGGAGTATGCATCCATAAAGGATAATAGCTAGAAACCGGATGAGTTGTCGACTAGCTGATTTATGTTGGGCATTAAATATGAGTCTTTGGGACACACTTTGTTAAGGTTAGTGTAATCCGTACATACTCTCCATTTTTCATATGGTTTTTTCACCATTAACACGTTAGATAACCAAGTGGTATACTGTACCTGTCGGATGAATCCGGCCTCCAACAACTCTTTGGTATGTTCCTCCAAAGCTTTCTGCCTTTCAGGTCTAAGTTTTCTTTTCTTTTGCGCTACTAGTGCTGACTTGGGATAAATTGCCAACTTGTGACATCAAAATTTTGGATCGATCCATGGTATTTCGGACGATGTCCACAAGAAGGCATCTTGGTTCTATTTCAAAAATTCCACCAATTAGGCTCTTAACTCTAGAGTCATCTTCCTGCAGATTTTCGTGATTTGCAAAGGTCCACTTCCCAATACTAGGTCCTCCAACTCACCTTCTAGCTTGGGTCGTAGGTTCTCGGCTTCCTCTCGCATATCTAATTCCACCATATTTACTGGTCGACCTTGCTCCCTTCTTTTCCCTTTGCGCTCCTATCTCCTTCGCGAATCCGAGGTGGGGATGAAGGTCTGCCTTTACTTTCTTTGACCATTTCAAAATAGCATTTCCAAGATTCTTTCTGATCTCCATTGACAGTAATAACTTTGTTCTTGCTACTCACCATCTTCAGCTTTTGATGTTTCGTTGAAACCAATATATCCCAATTATGAATAGTTGACCTCCCCAATATTATGTTATATGGAGAAGGGAAGTTGGCAACGATGAATCTTACCCGCTCCTACTTGAACGCCTGCTTTGTTGTAACCCATCCTGTTAGCCTGGAACTACGTCCTTCAAATCTTCCTTAGTAAAACACAATAAAGGAGGTTCTGGTTTGCTAAGATCTTCTTTAAATTTTGGTCAATCTCTTACTGAGAGTACCTCTTTTAAATAATTCCTCCTCTAGCTTACCGTATCTTCTCCTCTTCCCATGGCTCCACTAATCACATTACAGTCAAACTCAGCTTTTGGGAACTCGTCGTGATCACCATCCGGTTTATTTTCTTCTCAAGCTTCTTTTTCTCTTCCGGAGTCGGACTTATACTCCAGCCTCCTTGTTTGCACTTGTTGTTCTTCTATCCTTGAGTTTCTTTTACGTATTGTCGTAATTTACCATCTCGGACAAACCTCTCAATAGCATCCCGAAGTTCGTAGCATTGATCCGTAGTATGTCCTCATCCATCATGAAATGCACAATACCAGGATTGGTTTGTGCTGGCCCTATTGTGGGAGGGCCAGGGCATTCTACCTCCTTCCAAACTTTGGACTGCAAAACATTCAAGGGAGTGTACTTTTCATACTTGGTTTTCGCTTCATACCTTCCACCCTGGGATCTATTATCCAGGTTTCTTCCATGGGAATCTTACTTTCGACTCTCGGCCTGTTCTTTACCTCTTGGAGGTGAATGCTTCCTTCTCGCGTTTCCCATGGCATTGGCTGCACTATCTCCATCTGTTCCACCTCCAGATATTGTTTTGATTGAGCTCTAAAATCAGTTAGGGTCAGGACCGGGTTCTTGAAAAGTGATCTTGCCATCCGAGATGATGCATCCAGTCTAGCTATGAGCAAGTGCACGTGCACACTTTCTGGAAGTGCACGTACTTGCAAAGCCACGTCTTTAAATCTATCCAGATACTTTTGGAACGTTTCCCTTGGTTGCTGCTTAATCTTACCGATAGCGAATTGGACCGGGTTCTTGAAAAGTGATCTTGCCATCCGAGATGATGCATCCAGTCTGGCTATGAGCAAGTGCACGTGCACACTTTCTCGAAGTGTACGTACTTGCAAAGTCACGTCTTTAAATCTATCCAGATACTTTTGGAACGTTTCCCTTGGTTGTTGCTTAATCTTACCGATAGCGAATTGGGACTTCGGTTGCTTCTTGCTAGTTGTAAAGTTCAACTCAGACTTTTCTCTGAGATCTTCAAAACTCTAGATGGAATTCGCCGACAGAGTATGGAGCCACTTTTGTGCAGCTCTTGTTAGTGTTATGGCAAAAATCATGGGAACATCAGCCATAGGAGCCCTTTCACGAACATGACCAATTCGAAAGTATCAAGATAGGATCACGGGTCATGACTTCCATCATACTTTGGCAAGTCTGCCAAATCAAAATCATCTGGATAAGGCGCGCTCGCAATTTCGTCAGAGAAAGGACTGTTGTTGTGACCCTTAGTGTATTTCATCTTATATTTTCCCGAAGGATTTGATGTCCGGGTTTCTCATCACAATTCTGGTCCCTTTCAGTTGGGATCTTTTCAGCGAGCTGGCTCTTCAATAGAGAGTTAGGACCTTGAACTTTTGGGATCTGAGCCTGACTCGTTCCAAGCTCACACCTTGGGCAAGACCTCTAGTATTATGTTGCGCAGATCTCGATTGCTCAACGTGAGGAGGATCACTAGCATTCCAAGTCACCCTTCCTTTCCTCCTGTACAGCTCATCGATGTTTTCTTTTCAAGTCAGGGTTTCAATTTGCTTTAAACGCTCCTCCATTAATTGCTGCATTACTCTGAGACCTTCTTGCCTCTGGAGGTTGTTGCGCTTCTCCATTTCCTCCATCTTCCTTAACACTGAGCCTAAGGTGGTTTGCAAAAGGAGGATGTTTGGGCTCGGGGCTGGAATTTCCTTATGAAGGTCCTGCTGCTGGACTTGTTGAATAATCGCCACTTGATGATTCGCCGCGAGTTGTGGGGAGGAAGCCGTATCAAATATGCTATCACCATCATTCACTACGTTGTAAACTGGTACATCTTCTGGTAACAAAGGTTCTTGATTCTTCTGCAGTTGACTCACCTCCATTGGATTTGGATTCTTGGGCAAAGGGATCTGACTACTGCTTCTCGTTTCAACCATCATTGGTCACAGAGATCGAAGTTTATGGTCCCCACAATTGGCGCCAACTTAGGTTCAAGTTTATCATAAATTATCTTTTTAGTATTAGTTAGTACCTTAAATAATATTTTCAAGATACTCAGGATATTTTTTTCAAGATCCTAAAATAATTTTTCAAGATTATGAAGAATTTTTTCAGCACAGTTCAATATTTTAAAGTATCTTTTTAGTACCCATTAGTACCCTGAAATATTTTATTTTTTTTAAAAAAAAAAGCATCAATTTCACTCTTTTGCGCCAAAACGGCATAGTTTTGGCGAAGAGGATGGCAGCAGACGCTAGCCGAGTCCAAAAAAATGGACACAACAGTTAGAGATTCAGATTCAACAATAATCTTTTTGAATAACTAAATAAAAATCTGACCACACGCCCCCAAACATTGTTGTGGTTACTGTATAAGTTCCAAAAGTATTCACAAAACCCTCTAGCCATTTTCATTCCTAACCAAACCACCACATCCTACCATTTTCATCTATCTTCAACATCAACCGCATTCCTTAATGAAGAGACATAGCAACTAAACTCATGACACTACTATCAAAATTGTCCTCAAGAGGGATTTATTCCTCCAAATTAAAACCATAAGAATCAGCAAGTGATTCTAAAGCAAGAGGCTAGGGATTTATTAGGCACATGCCAAACCACCATTAACTATCTTGATTGCAAAATATGGTTCCAAATGGCATCCCCATCCCAACTAATTTTCTAATATATTATCCCATAACACTATCCAAGTCAAAGTTGGGCTCTTTTGACACCACCACTCACATCGCAGAATTAAACCCTAACATTTTCTAAACTCATGTTCATTGTTAATTTAGTTGAATCGGTGTTTTGGATGATCTTTTTTTAGGTTAAAAATGGAGGATCTTGTTCTTGCTTCGACTTTAATTTTTCTTTTGGTTGGGCTTTGATTTTTAATTGATCTTTCTAATCTTTTATCTATATCTCTTGGTTCTCAACCGATAGATAGAGAATATGAGTCCGTCACTGCTGGAGTTGGCTTGCATCCGATGCAAGCTTGCGTCCGCTGCATCCGCTGCGGTAGTACTGCGAAGGGGAGGGGGAAGGAAGGATTTTAATGGAGGGGAGGGGGAGGGAGGGGAAGGGAGAGATTTTAATATTACCTTGTTTGGATTGATCAGAAGGAAGCGGAGGAGAGGGATTTTAATGTTATCGTTTTGATTTAGGAGGGGAGGGGAGGGTATTTTTTTTAACATTGACAATTTTACCCTTATATTGGAAAAGGGGTTTTAATGTTACCTTATTTAGTTCAGGAGGGGAGGGGAGGAAAATTATCTTCACACATATAACTTTACTTATATTATAAGTGATTTTTTTTTCAAATTTTATTAAATATCTCAAATTAATTAATTTTTAATATAAGAGCTTTTTCTATTTGAGAATAACCAATATTTTATTTGGGATGATGACATGATGAGCAAGTAATGTGGATTCGGACGGAGTGGGATTGGACGGACACAAACTCTTGCAGGTCCTCAAGTACCACAACCAGACCAAGCACTCCTTCAACAAGTACGCCAGAGGCCCTTATGGCCTCGATTGGGCCAATCAGTCAAATCCATTTCGTAGATATGTGACTTCTCCTCCCCTTCCTCTTTTACACTACCCATCGTTGCTGAATGAACCTCCTTCGTATTCTTCTGTGTTCGTTTCTCTGTTCTTCTACGACTCTCTCGCTCTTTCTGTAATACCCTAAAAATCACATTTAGCATAACCACTATGTTTTGATAGATAAAGTCTATTTAAAATAGGTGAATATGTGATCTCAAATTTTGAGATGTGTTTATTCTATTTTCTAGGTCGGTTTTCCTTAGGATTAAGGTGACCAATGATTTAATACATTTTGTTAGGCCTCATAAAATATCATAAAATACAATAAATACCATATTCAACTATAGTTTATGTAGAATCAAAAGAGTAAGAAAGTGTCATGAAAATACTTAAAAAAATTTGAGAAAAACAATAACAATTTAATGACTAATAATACCTTCACTAAATTAAGTAAATTGTTCAAACCTTCATAATTAATCCAAGGGTCTTAAACACCAATTTTTATAATTGATTAAGAGACTAAATTTTCTAATAACCTATAAATAATGCCTGTTCATATTTAATTCATAAAAGGCCATAAAGAATTATCAAAACACTTGAACAATTAAAGGGCAATTACCAACAATTAAAGAGCAACTAAAATTACACTAATGGAATATTTAGCTAATTCCTTACAATTACTATTAATAGTCATCAATTAGAGATGTATTAAGTCAATTAAAAAATCAAAGACTAATAAGGGGTTAAGATTAGTATAAAATAGATTACCAATGATCATAAACTACCCTAAAAGTCAATAATACAATAATCAAGGGACACTTAAGCCTTGGATTAAGAAGTTAATTAAGCTTTAATCAAGCTTTGGAAGAGTCAACAATTTCAACTATGGTTTAAAGGCCATAATTAAGTTAGGAGCCAATCATAACATGACATTTGCACTTAACCACCTTATTAGGGATGCTAATTACGATTAGTAATGGAGGGCTAACATTAAATTTAATAAAGCTAAATCCAAAGGCCTTAATTAAGCCTCACAAAAGTTTAATCCTTGTGAAATTGAATTTGCTAATGATAAATCAAGAAAATGCTCTTAATCCTCATAAAATTCATTGGACCAATAAGAAACTAATACAAATTGAAGGTTTGGATTAAATCTAGCAAAGTTAAATCCTAAGGCATAAATTAACTCTCACTAAACACAATCCTTGTGAACCAAAATGAACCAATGAGAGTTTTCCTCCTAGATAATGTGGGATTATTTAAAAATTATGAAGTATGTACTCAAGGAAAAAAAAGTATTAGTAGACTAATATGTTACGAGACAAGTCTAGAAAACAGTTAGTTTTTGTTAACCCATTGACATCCATACCAATGTTTAAATAAAAAACTTGAAAGCACATATAAGGGAAAGTGGGGTTTATGTGGTATATGATATTAAGTTTTGGTTGATTTTGTTTTTAAATGTTTTAGGTATACCTTGCCAAAACTCAAAAATCTCTTTCTTCATGTGTTGGGAAGATATATGTTTTATTGAAATGAATTTTGACTTCATTATGTCTCGTTCAAATTGATGGTAAATCTAGCAATGCCTTGAATAGTTATCATCTCATTAAACATGAAAAAGACTCTAAATTGTGATATGTTTGATTGGTATTTCTTGATTGAAACCATCGTTAGGGAAAGGTTAAAAAAAAATCTGGATAGAATTAGACCATTCTCTGATATTCTCTAAATTGACATCGAAAATCTTTTGCGATAATCTCTTCATTGTATGTCCTATTAAATTTATTTGAAATGATGGAGAAAGAAAAGTTTTATAATTCACGACATTCATTTTATTTATCTTGTGTTTATAGCTATATTTCTAAAGGTTGTTCCACCTTTCGAGTAAAATTATTTTTTTTGAAAACCGAATTGCAGTACAATCACCCCTCAGTTTCCTTGTTCTACCACCTTTTCTAACCTAATTGTTAACCTTAGACATTTGTGTTGGCTTACTATCGTTTTATAAGTTAAAAGGACTTCTTTACATTACTTTGCTAAGAATGGAAAGGGCTTACTATTGAGTTTCCCTGGCTTTTGAAATCTATATTAAAGGAGGTGAATTAAGACATAAGAAAAGAATTTCTCTTTGTTATGCTTCTTTTGTGGTCAATGTTGGTTGCTGAACATGTTGTATGAACAAAATGAAATTTTCATTAGAAATGTATACTCTGACTTTGTTGAGACACTAAACTTATATGAATTACTACTTCTACATATTTTCCAAAACTTTGTATACATATGTCTGAACACTTATTCTATTCCTGAAAATTCCCAACTAAACTTGAGTATTTCACTGGAATGTTCTAAAGTCGAGTTGGTATGAAATTATTTTCCTATTTTGTAAGAAAACTGAGTACTGTTAAGTGTGCATTGTTGCGATATTTCACTAAATCTGGAGCATATAATCATTCCAACCAGCTAGCTGTATGTAAGAGCTCTGAAACATGACACTTGTGTAGGATGTTGGTAGGAATTAATCATATGTTAAAAGTAACACTTAAAGAAAATCTAAGTGTTTTGTGTTAACCTATTCTGGAAAAAAACAAAAACAAAAAAGTTTGCATGTCTAAATAATGCTATGGCTTGTACATCCTTGAAATATTACTTGCTTCAATTAAGTTATAATGGAAAATCAAATCAGAGTTCGGAAATTTCACTTCAAGAAAATCTTTAACGGATTAAAATGTCTTGGAATATACTATATTAAGTTCCATTTTGTATGTGCATTACCACTCTTTGAATTTCGGCAACCACACGCTATGAAATCTGGACAAATGGATGTGGTTGATATCACTTTTCTCAAAATACCTGATCGACCATTGTTATTGGTAATCTCTGTTGTAAACTTGATTGTTGATCATTGATTAGCTTCAAATGGTGCATGTTAGAATTGGATGAAACCTAATGGATAAACTCGTCTTAGCTATTGAAACAATACTCAGTGGAATTTTATGGCATGCATTACATTAAAACCCTGTCTTGAAATACACAGTACGTTAGATCCATTGAAATTAAGATTTCTTGTCACTTTATCATGAAATAACCTTTCATCATACATCCTTGTTCTATTTTGAAATTTTGACGAACGCCTTTAAGTTAAACATGAACTTTTGACTCAAAAGTTTTGAAGGGTATCTAGATCCCTGGATATTAAGAGATAAGGTTTTAAAATATGAAATTTTGAGTGTGCACTCTAGTAAATCTGGATTAACTAAGAGTTAGTATTGTTGTTGTTGATACTTCGTAAAACCTACCTTAGTGTATCACTACACAAATACTTTGTGCTATATTTCTATCCACACCATTAGATTTCGGATATATGAAACATAAATTTGTTTGATGTTGTAATAACTGAAGTTGAATATTGTTTTTATAACCTTTACTTCTATTATGCTCTTGTAGTGAGTAGTGGACATGAAATTTATAGCAGCATGTAAACTTTCTTAGGAACTAAATGGCACTTAAAAATTGTTCTGGATTTCGTTGAAACCATTTTTTGGTTACTTTGTATGTTGACGTCTCCCCCACTCTTGATAAAAATATTAAGAATATAAGATCCTCATGTTATTTTAGAAATATGGCGTAGTGATTACCTTAGCGAAGAAAAGATTTGCCGTTGCAATCAAAAAATTCTTATATAGAGACGCTAGTGAAAACCTTAGAGATCTAAGGGATAATTAAATTTTTAATATAGCCTGAGAACTTGACTGGGAAAAAGAAACACACAAGAGAAAACATTTCTCCTGCATATATATATAATTCTAATTATATATATATATATATATATATATATACGGATCCCACCACTTTTTGTGTGTGTGACATGAGAAAACATTTCTCCTGCAACATGAGAAATGTTTTTCCCTATATATATATGTATAGTATGAAATATTAATATAATTAATATAAATAGAAATAGAAATAGATTATATTATATAATCTAATTAATAATAATATAATTAATATATTCCTATTACAATTTTTTTAGGATACAATATATTTAATATTTTAATTACATTTTATATTTCTATTTATTCTAGCTAAAATCTAGGATCACAGCTAATGTAAGGTAAATTAAAATGACTCCTAAATTATTTCTATTATTTACTTATCTTTTATACATTTTCATATCTTATTCTATTAAGCGGGAAATATTATATACAAAAAAGAAAATCAACTAATAGAAAAACATGGACAGACATATTCAGGTGATATTAACTGTAGCATCGTACATGAGTATCATATATATATAATGGACAGACATATTCAGGTGATATTAACTGTAGCATAGTACATTATATATATATAGGGTAAAGGATTTCTCCTATCATTGGAGATAGAGTTATCTCCAGTGACCCCAAAACTACGTCGTTTTGGATTAATGAAGGGTGTTTATGTAATTCTGTTTATTTTTTAATCATATACATTTTACCGAAACACCCTTCATTAATTCACCTAAAATTATTAACAAATCCTTCATTAATTCAAAACGACGTAGTTTTGGAATCACTGGAGATAACTCTATCTCCAGTGACAGAAGAAATATTTTTCCCATATATATATTGCAATTTGTTGCATCAGAATATAATATAATGCGACTACAAAAAAAAAAACGACAGGTTCATGGGTATTCAATTGACGCACGAAAGCCGAGGTGAAGAATCGGTTTCAATCACAAAGAAAAAGAAACACACAGGGACAAATTTAGATTCAATCATATATCTATGCAATTAAAGCACACAGGTCGAGATGAAAGAAATAAAGCAATTGTCAAATGTATTCAATTCATCCTTCCAGAATTCAACAATAGATTGCAAAAAGTTACTCACATAATCCAAAACTGTATTACAATGCAACGCCTTTATTGACATTTATATTTTTTTCAAAAATTTAAAAACTGGTCCTTCTAAATAATTATAACATTTACAGTCTTTCTTAATAAATATCATCTAGGTCCTTCATTCTAATTTTTCCAAATTTAAACTTGGCATAAAATTTTGAAAAAAAATATAAATGTCAAAAGAAGGTAAGAGATCTTCATGTGGATAGCAGATCTACCGTCACAATACATTTAAATTTATTTTAATACATTATTATATAAAATCGAATATTGTATAAAAAATATTGTGCATCATTTTTTTTAAAGTGATATAACAGAGCTTTCATTGTTCAATGATATATATTTCATTCATCATTGTCTGCATTATTAATGTTCGGAAAGAAGTTAGAACACAAACAGTGCTCCATTGTGCAGAACTTCCCAAAGTTTTAAATTTTTCCCTTTTAATAACTAAGAAATATGGAGGTAATATGACCCAAATTTTAAATCCCTAATTATGACACATAACATGATATATAATTTATTAAGTTCAGTGGCTCAAATTAAAATTTAAGTAATTCAATTATCTTTATATGAAATTTTCCCTGAATATAATAATTCATTCTTGACACAAACACAAACTTGGTCATGATGTCCCATATGATTCCCCCAACTTGATGCATATGCCTCTCACTTATCTCCCAAACAATGTTAAGCTTTCATTCCTCCAAAATTACATAACAAAGCGTACAAGTTAGAGCAATTTCTTTTTTGGGCGAAGGAGCGATTTTACACACGAAATTTGGTTCCAGGAGCGTCAAGCACCACGAAGTATTTCTTGGAGCAAAAGTACACACGAAGTTACGTTTTGGGAGCAAAAATACCATGAGCCGTTAGTTGACCGTTAAGTTGGATGGAATGCTGACGTGGCGTTGACTGGGACTAACATGCTGACATGGACGATTACGTGGATGCTAATGTGGAATTAAAAAATTCAAAAAAAAATTCAAAAAATTAGGAAAAAATAAATAATTCGAAAAAAATTTCAAAAAATTAAAATAATTCGAAAAAATTAGGAAAAATTTAAATAATTAGGAAAAAATAAAATAATTATAAAACAAATTCAAAAAATTAGGAAAAACTTAAAATAATTAGAAAAAAAAATTAAAATAATTAGAAAAAAAATTCAAAACTTAGGAAAAAATTCAAATAATTAAAATAATTAGAAAAAAATTTAAATACCCCCACCAGTGGGCCCTACTACTGATCACCCTACCGCCAGCCACTGGCGGTGATCGGTTGCCCTTTATTATAGTGATCGCCGTCGAGTATATAATAAAGGGCAACCAATCACCGCCGGCGGCTAGCGGTAGGGTGATCAGTGGTGGGGCCCACTGGCGGGGGTATTTTAATTTTTTCTAATTATTTTAAATATTTGAATTTTTTTCCTAATTTTTTGATTTTTTTTTTTCTAATTATTTTAATTTTTCCTAATTTTTTGAATTTTTTATACTTTTTTTTTATTTTTTTATAATTATTTAAATTTTTTCCTAATTATTTAAATTTTTCCTCATTTTTTTTTAATTTTTTTTCCTAATTATTTGAATTTTTTCCTAATTTTTTGAATTTTTTTCCTAATTTTTTGAATTTTTTTCTAATTATTTTAATTTTTTTCTAATTATTTTAATTTTTCCTAATTTTTTTATTTTTGATTTTTTTATAATTATTTTAATTTTTTCCTAATTATTTAAATTTTTCCTCATTTTTTTTTATTTTTTTTAAAAAGTATTTTAATTATTTGAAATTTTTTCTGAATTATTTATTTTTTTTCCTAATTTTTTGAAATTTTTCCTAATTTTTTTGAATTTTTTAATTCCACGTCACCATTCACGTCATCGTCCACGTCAGTGCGTTAGTCCCAGTCAGCAACACGTCAGCATTCCATCCAACTTAACGGTCAACTAACGGCCTGTGGTATTTTTTCTCCCAAAACGTAACTTCATGTGTACTTTTGCTCTAAAAAATACTTTGTGGTGCTGGGCGCTCCTGGAGCCAAACTTCGTGTGTAAAATCGTTCCTTCGCCCTTCTTTTTCTGAAAAACAAATCCTACATCCACTGCATAATTTTTAGAGCTTTTAGTTCCAATAGATCGCCATTTATATATGCTCAGGTGGCTAGCTACACATTTTATATACTTTATTATGGGATTTTAAACAATGATATGGATGACCTTTTCTTTCCCAAAAAAAAGAAAAAAGGGGAGTATCTTGTTCTTGCTTCAACTGTAATTTTTCTTTTGGTTAGGCGTTGATTTTTAATTGATCTGCTTTTGCTTTCTATATTTTATCCATAATTCTTATGTTAGTGAACAAGTTAGGTATCATCATTATATATGATCGTGAAGATCTTGTGAGGTCATATATGTTGACGTTCTGAGAAGCATCAGAATCAAAAGCAAAAGACACGAAAGAAAGGAAAAAGATAAAACCAAGAAATGAAGGAAAGAAAAAAGATAGAGAGAACACGAATCCCAATAAGCGACCTTTTGATGCTAGAGAGCTTTGCTTTAATTAATATATTTATCACCTTTACCAAACTGGCTTGAACTTTAAACAAACATATCAAGAGGAGTATGGTGACGGCATTCACCATTCTCATTATATTGCAGCGAAGCTCAGTGCTATTTAATCTTATATTTATCTTCCCCCTACTTTTTCTTAAGGAAAAATGACAGAAAAATACTATTTGAACTTTAAAATCATGTGGACAATAATAGTAGTGGGATTAATAAGAACAGTAAAGTAATTGACAACTTGAGAAAATCACCTAATTGAGATTTTGAAATTCAAGTGATATTTTTTTTTGTGATTTTCCCTATCCTTAATATATAATGCCAAATCTATCAAATTTACAAAAATCAATAAAAAAATTGTTCCACCAATCTCGAGTTTGGCGATTTTGGAATATAATCAAGTGGTAATCCAATCGAAATTTCAAATTCTAAAATAAGTTAACTTAATAAATTTATTAAAAATAGAATATGAAAATAATTAAATTCAAAGCTTATATACTTTTTGTTTTCATTCATCAACTTTTCTTATTTACATATAAGTAACTTGTACTTTTTTAAATTCAAATAAGATCTTCAAAACTCAAATACACTTCAAAAAATGGAACCACAAAAGATATAAGAAAGTTATATATTAGGCGGCTAAAGTATACTTTTAATCTTTTAAGTTTATATGAGCTATACTTTTGATCCTTTAATTTTATAAAGTGTATTTTTAGTCTTATAATTCTAACACTGTTAATTTTGCTAACAAAAAATGAAAACTCAAGTGATAACAGTATAAATTTAAGTGATGACTGTGTAATTAAATACTATTAAACTTAAATTTAAAATATGAGTAAACTAAAGAATATATAAATTTTGTGTAATTAAATGTTATTAGTCATTATTTGAGTTTGTTGCGTCAGCGTTTTCCGTTAGCAACATTAACGGTGTTAGAATTTTAGGATTAAAATTATACTTTATAAAGTTAAAGGACTAAAAGTATGCCTTATGTAAAACTTAAAGGACTAAAAATATATTTTAGCCTATATCAGGCACATGTGCTTCACGCCAATCATGCTTACGATTTGATAATGATGTTTTTTCCCCCCTGTTTGATTTGATCTCATATGGTGTGGTCATGCAAGGTTGGCTTTTTTTTTTTTTTTCCATGCTTGTACTACAGTACTAGAGAGATTAATGAAGATAATTGGACTCTTACCATAATTGAATTGTTATAGTTGACCATATTGTTGGGCTATTTCAGTGCCAATATGAAAATCATGTGATCAAGAAATCTGGGACACAAAAATCAGATGAACAAGTTATATACACACACATATTCGTCTATATATATACATATCTTTTTTAAGTGTCAAATTTCTAATATACACCGACTAATAAACTATAATAATATTCGTCTATTTTGTTATGAACAAGTTATACAAATGTCTTTCTAATTTTGCATCTACATTTTTTTTTTTTGAAAATTATTAATAATATTTTTATGAATTTTTTTTGAAATTATAAGTGAGATCAGATCATGAACCTTTTATTATCAAGAGAACTTTTATACCACTAAGTTACAAGTACATTGGCCTTTCTCTTGTCCTTTAATCCTTTCTTTTTTGATACATCATAGTAGGGGAGGGAGGTAGGGTTCGAACCCTGAACATGGGGGAGGGAGGCCAATTAATATAGGGTCCCATGCCATTGCGTTAATAAAGCGCTGGCGTCCTTTAATCCTTTTACATGGCCTCATAAGTTACAGCTTCTCTTCCAACATTCACAATTATTGATAATCAATAATACTGCTGGGGTTAACATGAATGGAGTCAATTAAGTTCTAGTTGTGGGGCTTTACTGAATCTCAAACCAGATGCAAAATATATTCATTTCAAAAAAAGACTACTACCCCCGATCCTAAATATAAGACAAAGTTTGTAGTGTCTCCATTTTTACTAGCCAAGAGGTGAGTTCTTCAAGCTGGGGAGAAATTATGGAAATAGAAAAGAAGGATGAACATAATCATGGAAAATTCTACAAGATTTGAAGGTAACCAGGGATTTTTAATGATTAATAAGACGATTAGGGAATATTTTATTTTAATGTTCATTGGTTGTCATTTTTTATCATTAATATTATTTGCATTTAATTTACGTTTCTAGAATGTTCTTCTATCAATTCTCATATTTCAAGAACTAACATAGCTTTAATAAAACTAACTACTCCCTTCTATCCTAATTATAAGACAACATTTAGAGGTTTATTTTGGTCCTAATTATAAGACAACATTCTAAGTTTTGTCAATTTTTTTTTCCTAAAATACCCCTATTTTATTCTCTTAAGTATGTTTGATTTTTAATAAATATATGTATATGAGTGCATAAACTTTTCTAATTAATGAAACTTTTGTTGGATTTTAATTCGTTTATAAATCAGTTGACGTTAATTTTTCAATATATATATAGACACATACACACATATATTTGTATGATTGTATGTGTGTGTGTGCGTGTATTTGTGTGTGTGTTTATATATATTTGTATGTGAATGTGTGTGTATATATACCTGTGTGTGTATATGTGTGTCTATATAATTTGTGTGTGTGTGTGTGCACACACATGTATATATATGTGTGTATATAAATACATATGTGTATACATACATACGTGTGTGTGTGTGTGTGTGTGTATATATATATATATATAATAAAACCATTATTTCAATTAAAAAGCATGTAGAAAGGAAAATTATAGAGCAGAGAAGTATGTGGTAAGGGTTGTTGATTTACTTTTAGTTTTGTCATTTAAAATTTATATAAGGGCATTTTAGGAAAAAAGTAAAATTAACTAATTTAACTCTTCTTTTTAATCTCCCCAAAAGTGGTTAAATATATCCTATAATTAAGACCAGAGAGAGTATTTAATAAAGAACAACACCTTTTAGTATATAGAGTTTTCTTGAACTAATATTTCCCTCCACCAAGTAAAGATGTGACCTCAATTTGGTGAATTTTAGTGTTGCAACTCTCAATTTACATGTATTTTATAAAATATAGCTTAATTGATAAGTGCATGATATGTTCAAGAGACACGTCTCTTTTAAAACAAATATTCCAACTCATCATGCTTCTCATCTTGTGGGCATGGGCGGAACCACATATAAGAGAGGGGGGCAATTTGGGGATTTTTTTATTAAAAAAATAATAATATATATTTGAATAATTGCCCACCCTTAATATATCAAGACCGCACTTCATAATCGGATAGGGGATGAATGATTGAATAATTGTTTAATGCCTTATATTGAAAAAGATGTAATTGATAACATTAATAATAAGACAATTATGATGAAATTTTAAAAAATAAGGTCTAGAATGATAACATTGTAATTATTTTTATTGTAATATATATTTGTTATTAAAATATTTTTACTTGAACTTATTGAATGCGCACCTTTCATTGTAATTTATGTAACTTCATTTCTAACATCACTTAGCCTTGCTTTTCTAAATAACATGTTTGTAAAATAACTGCCTCTCTTATTACATTATCAGTATTCACTTGATTTTATGAATATTTTTTTTGATATTCTTTTATTTTCTTGTTAATATTCTTTTAATTTTTAATGCATTTAAAACTTCCCTTAAAAAAATAAAATAAAATAAAATTCGGGACCAAATCCCCCCACCACTGATGTCCACCTTACATAAATTTTCTGAATCCACCTCTAGTTGTGGGGGAATGTGCTTTAATAAAATGCTTAGAATTTTATAATCTCTCACATAGTTCTTTCACGTTTCTTGCCAATAATTCCGTCAACCTTGTAGAGAGAGTGAAAAGGATGATTTTTTTTTTTAAAAAAAGAAGAGTGCTTAGAAGCAAAACGCTTAGAGCCTCATGTTTGCATACGCCATAGTAAAATCAAGTGGAAGCTCATTAGTGAATGTTTGAATAACTTTAAAACCTAGTTTCAAAAGCCCTTTTTCTTAAATTGAGATAAAACATCTTTCGCATACTTACCTCGTAAATCATAAAAGTTATTCTCCAAAAACTAATTCAAATACACAAATCACAATTTTTTTTCTTGATCATTTCTTAGATTTCTCATTAACGATTTAAATACATTTCTACAATTGATCAAAATTGATTTTGCAAGAACATTTTTGCATAGTAAATGCCCTGTTTGATACATGAGAAGATTTTTAAAGAATAAATGAAATAGGAGGTGAAAGTGGAGAAGAAAGTAAAGTAGAAATGGCTGTACTGAATTTTATTCCCACATGAATGAATTTGTAGTTTGGTGACATAAAAACTCATGTAAATGGTGGATAAATCCTATTTATAACCACCAGTCGTTAATAACTTCCCCTCTGAATAAAGGAAAAATAAAAAAAAATAAAAAATCTATGTCTATAATTCACTATCCCAATCTTAATTCTAACATACCAAACAGGGCATAAAAGTTTCTATGTCTATAATTCACATTCCCGGCTATTTTCGCAAAATGATCATCGAGCTAGTAATGCTTATTCGTTGATAAAGATAAATAAAAGATTCATTTTCATTCAATAAAAGCTAAATAATTCAAATTTATTTTTTTATTTTATTGTTTCATTATATTTAGAGCAACAAAAAAACAATGAAAGTTTACGTTATCAATTTTTTTAAAAATAAATTTAAATTACTCAAGTTAAACTTCAACTGTATAAAGTGTCTTAAATTGGAACATAACCCCCCAGCCTTTAGAATGAATAGTAAACCCAGATGACTTACCACACTTCTTGGTGTCTAAGAAAGCCTGGCCATTCACCCAAAAATACTCTGTTGAGAAAGAGAGAGAACTAAAAAAGTTATATCCATAAATAGCTAAGTATGATTTATCTCTCATGACATAAACATGTCCCATGAGACGCACTCCTCAATCTCAAATATTTAACAAATGAGACAGGTAATGTAGGGAGTTGTTCTTTAGGCCACAAAAAATACTATAGGAACTAGTTCTAAATCATGTTGGTCCAGCTCTCAAAAAATTACAGCTTGACCAATGTAAAGGACTTCTTCAGCTATTCACACATGATTACTTTCCTCTGCAGACCAATTCTGTTGTTTTCCCCTTCAGGTCTCGTATAAACAAAAGCTCTTGCATTCCAATTTGGAGCTTGTCTTAATTCTCCTGAAGCAGACATCTCCCAAAATAACAATTATGGAATGCCAATCTCAAATGCATGAAAAGCTTTTTAATTTAGTCCCCATCAAAACTCTAAGCCAATTTACAACAGCCTTGTGCATGACCTCTTCCCATTCCTATATATTCCAGTCACAATGTCTCTTTCCACCAAAACTTAATCCTTGAACATATATACAACTAGACCTTCCGAGAACTTGCGTTCAAGCTGAAAGATAATCCTTTAGCCTTAAATGTTTAATTGTTTTCTTCAACATATTGCTCATACAAAGAATGATATTTTGCAGGAAGGTAATCCTTGAACCTGTTGAACACAGGAATCCAAAAGTTGCAGGTGAAGATCATGTCAGAACATCAGCAATTTCAATTTTCTTCTTGCAGAGCAACAAGTCCTAAATTAATAATCAGAACTTAATTAATACATATCACTTAATACCTTTTGAGGAGTGGTAGCCTCTCAGGTCCAGAGAACAAACTGCATATGGACTGCAAAACTTCACTCATCATCATGGCTTTAGTCTTAAGAGCCTTCATATACCTCACAAAGTCTTTATACTCTGCACCACTCAGCTTCTCCCTAACCTGTAAGTCATCATTAAAACAAGCCATTTGTTGAGTTTCCACCAATAATATTAAATACAATGCCCCAAAAAAACCAGACCAGCTTTAGAAATGAAAGGAACAATTTACGAATTATTGAGTCATAGTCAAACCTAGATTTAATCTTAAATACATTGTAAAGTATATGGTAAATAATACTTCAAAATATCAAATGTATTAATTTATTTCAAGCACCAAAAAAATTATTTAATATAATTATGGTTGTCAAGTCATTCTCCTAATTTTACTAGGCCACACTTACTTTATCACATAAATGCCAGCCATGAAACTTATCCCACGTCCATCCGTAAAACAGTCCTGATTCTACACCAATGCACTTAGGCAAGAAGGCAGACCAGTATTTTCTAATAAACCCTTGATTAGAAGTAACATTCAAATAAGAATAAAAACTCGGACATAACATCAAAGTCCAAATACTGATATTAACCTAAGTGTCAATTTTCTAATAAACCCTTGATTAGAAGTAACATTCAAATAAGAATAAAAACTCAGACATAACATCAAAGTCCAAATACTGATATTAACCTAAGTGTCTATTTGTTTTAACTTTTTAAAAGTGTTTTTATAATTTACGAGGTAAGTATGTAAGAAGAGTTTTATCTCGGTTTGTAGAAAATGGCTTATGAAACCAGGGTTTTGGGGTTTCCAAAACAGGAACCATGGCTGAAATTGTCTAAAAGAATAACCTATATCCTTATGATTTATTTCCCTTGTTGGGCCTCTATCACTAACACCATCTCAATAAATCATAACAATTAAATAGGTTATCAAATAATTGAATGAGACCAGATGACAATATTAGACCAAATGCATCATGCATGATTCCACACCACTGCACTTAGGCATGTAGGAAGACCAGTGCTCCATTTCATTACCTGAACAAGGAAAGCCGATCCCCGGGTTTCATCATCTGCAGGAGGTCCAGAATCTGGAGGACAATTGTCTTTTTGTGTAAGGAGCTCAACATTCCTACAACTACTTTGGGGAGCCCCATTATCTTTATGTAGCAGTTCCACACCATTTTGAGCATTTTGACGGACTATGTTCAAAAGCAAGTTAAGTTCCCACAATTCCCTTCATCGATAAGTGAAATTAGATCTAAATGATTTATAACAAATATTATTACCAAGTGTATGCTGATCGGAATGTTCACTATGTTGCGTTAAGTCATACTCTCCACTTATAAATCTACGCTTCTTGGCAGAAGGTGCTGTCTGTGTATCCTTAACGTTTTTGGCACGTTGAGCACCACCAGTCAAATCAATTATTTCATGAACTCCTGATGGCATCTCCTTACCATGTGAAACATCATTACTTATGACTCTTGAATTCTTAAAGCCTATAATTTTGCAATCGTTAAAAGCCAGGGAAGCACGATTAGCAGGTATAATTTCCCCAAGATTTGGAACGCAGCCTTCTTTAGCACCAAATGAAGGCAATGCTTTCAAAGAGAGATTTTGAGTCGCTGACGTAGTCTGCATACACAATCATTAAGAAGCTGAAGAGAAGTATAGTATTGGAAATCAGTAATATCAAATAAAGATCAGTATATTCACAATGCGCAATCAAGAATTTACCGGAGGAGACACAAGTTTTTCCAGGCCAAATCTGTCCAGGCAGTGCTCTGATGACTTTTCAGCAACATTCCCTGTACAAGGATGGATCGTGTATTTCAATTAAAGTTAAAAATGAAGAAAGCAAAGAAAGACTGCTCTTTTGGTAGAGATTCAGATTTGAAATAATTATGAAGACTGCAGAAATGGAATCAGAAGTCTGATTTTTAAACGACAGCAAGTGTCTAAGTGGCTTGCAACTCAAAAGTCACAACTATGTATTTTGGATCACTAATTGTCTATGAAATTAAACTATATCTAATCAAATGGGTTTCCAAACGAATTCAGCTTTAGAACCAGTGGCAGCATCAGTATTGCATTTACATATAACTTCTCTCATATTGAGTTGATCAAACGTTAGACTTAGGTGTCATTCAACAAACAGCACAATCTACTCAACTAATATGCCCCCAATCCCCCAATTTTATTCTCCCCGTAACTGGAGGTTTATTGAATCATTGCTGTAAAAATAGCAGTCCAAATCCATTTCATATATATATATATATATATATATATATATATATATAAAATCGAGTCAAAGTAAAAACCACTTCTCCAAATTTTGAGAAACACTGCAAGAATATAAATGAGTATGAGAATTTTATAATCAAAAGATAACTCCATAAAAATATCGCACCTTGATGTGAGGTTGTATCCAACGTGACACTTGAGATTGACGATGTGGATATGCAAACCTATAAGTAACGACCAATCAGTAAAGCAGAAAAGCACAAGGGGAATCTAAAAATCATATCGGTTATATAATAAAAAGGTTAGATATTTTAAATTGAAAGTAAAAAAAAAGACTTATAGTATTCTGAGACCACAAAATTCTCTTGTACACAGTTTGTTAGACCTACAATCAACCATGAATTTATAACAATTTAATTAGAACAGATTAAATCAATTAAATAGGTTGTTGATTATGTCGATGATTTATTGGTAATTATGATTGATTATTATAAATAATGATATAGAGATTATCATGTAATTATTAGTCATCAATATAGTGTCTTGTATCCTTGATATAAATACGTGGCTTGTTCAGATCAGTACTCACTGACTACAATTCTCATTCTATTCTTGCTCTCCTTTTCCATATTATTTCCCTTGCCCTAAAACGCCTCTTGCGTCTCATTCCAACTACTGTGCATCACTTATCTTGGAGAACAAGCCCCGCCATCAACAAGTTATTTGCTGTCAACGTAAGTTCTAATGACCGTCCCAGACATCAATACAGAAAACCCAGCCATCTAGCCATGTGCTAGCACGTGAACTAAATGTTTAGTTCCAGTTAGAAGCCTCCAATTCATCTAAAGCAACTCTTCACACTCACTGATCGGCACTATTTGTGCTATTTAGTGAATTTTTGTTGTTGTCCAACCCTGATTCATGGTTCTTAGCCTCTATTTAGTGCTTATAAGGCCAAAACTCAGCACAACCTAGTAGTTGCATGTCCCAACCTGTGAACACCCATAACTTCAAAATTAGCCTCTCTACTAGTTGGACACCAAAATGCCTTCCTACATGGTGAACTTGAGAAAGAAATCTAATGCAGCTACCTCCAAGATTCATTGCTCAAGGAAAAGTCAACATTAGTATGCAAATCTCATTGCTCTATTTATGGACACAAGCAATCACCATGGGCTTGATCTGGGCAATTTAGCCGTGTTGTTTGACAAAACCCTAATTTTTGACAATATATGACGTGGATAACATTGTCCTAACTGACAATAATCAAGAAGAAATTTCTCAATTGAAATAGCATCTACTTGATCACTTTCAAACCAAGGATTTAGGCAAGCTATACCACTTCTGGGCATCAAGGTAGCTCACTCAGACTATGGTGGTGATCTCAAAGAAAGTACAACGTAGATATTTTGAAAAAAATCAGTATATTAGAATGTCAACCGGTTGAATCAAGAAAAAGTGAAACATCGATTTAGATTTTTTTTTTTTTTTTCCAAGTAACACCCCAAGAAAGAAAAACTAATCATAGCTTTAGTTAATTTAGAGCCAAGATATGCATTTTCGAGAAATAAATCAGAAAAAAAGGCAAAAACCTTTCATCACACAGGATAATTGCTCCATAGTCATGGCGGTGACGAATTACACGTCCAACAGCTTGATTCACTGCACGTGAAGCTTGCTGATTATACCACTCTTCTCCAGTTAAAACCTGATAAAAAATGATTATATATAATAGAGACTACAAAGGGAAAAAATTATCATATATTTCAAGTGATACTAACATTACCTTACACAATTCTCCCTGGGCTTGAGATTGTTCATCCAAAAATTCTCGCTTTAAACGAACCTGCATGTTATTAAATTCAATAAATACATCTTTGCAATTATTGATTTCTATAAGTTGGCCAAAAAAAAAAAAAGAGTATAGATTTCTATAAATTAGAAAGGACTGTCGTGTGTTTGCTTTCTGAAGACTTGAGAGAACTCAAATTTAACACCAATTTTTTTTTTTTAATGGTCCACTTCTATATTCTTTTTTTTATTGTTATTATTCTTACAGTGTAAACACCCTCTACCCCCATAGGGGAGGATTTGTCGCCAATTTAAACTGAAGACTTGAGAGAACTCAAATTGTACAGTAAAGGAGTGCAATGATTGGTTTTTAGCACAAGAGGATTAACAAGCCAAAAGTTGGAGAGGTTATGTACAATGTATCTTCAAATTTGTACACGGAATTTCTTATGGTATCGCTTGAAATGACATTTTTTTAGAGCTAAACTTTAAAAGAAGTCCCATGTCCAAAAATGATAAGATGAACGGAACATAAACACAGGGAAATCCTAACCAAATAGGTTAAGAAATGAAAGAATCAAAGCAAAGGCCCGAATACAAGTCAAGAAGGAATCCCCCAAAAAAGGCCTAACCAGCACAAGATTCAAGACGCCTAGAAAAACTGTTAGACCTGAGTCTTAGGAAGCTCACCAGTACAAGCTTTGGCCATACAAAAAGTTGGCAAATTCAATAACAATAATTAGGCCATACAAAAGGTTCACAAATTCAATAATAGAAACTTGTAGGAAAATGAGCCTTAACAATAATAAAGAAGGGAGGGTTAAGAAAACAAACCTTAGGATCATTACTTGTGGCGAATGGCATACCAATTATCATCACAGCTCTTCCCGCATGGTCTGCAAAATCTAATCCTTCACTTACCTGTATAATTAACAACAATTAACTTATATATACTAGCATGAACGAACATTAAAAGCACCCAAGCAAGTCATGCTAATCAAAGTAGCTAGATAGCATATACAAGTACATCTTGGGCATTTCTTTCCTTTTCTTTTGCCAGAATCAAAACAACTGAAGTTTTGACATCTCCGGATCCTTTATAGCATGTATGATGTTCATGATGTATGGCAGCACAACAACTTAATAAACTATATATATATGAGATGCAAGATTGTGAGGACTTCTAAATCACTTGCATAGAACAGCACGCCACAATAGGTGTCATGTAAATGCTCAAAACAACCGTTTGCAATTTGGTCCATCTTAAAGGATCCATGTCATAAAGGATACTTAAAGAAGTAATTGAAGGGGATCTATTGGTGAATAATATATCTTAAATATTGGTTATTGATAGAGTTTGCTGGCATATGCAATTATGGCCGACCTCACTTAGTGGGATAAGACTTGTTATTCCTATTATTATTGGACTGTGATAAAGGAATCCAGTCACAATCTTCAATTATTTTTTCCAAAAATTAAGATGCATTGAAAATTTTGTGTAGATAAGACACTGGACTTGTAACCAAGATTGAAATGAGCCAAAAAAAAAAAAAAGAAGAGAAGTCCTAAACTCAAGAATTTTATATAATCGACTATTTAACATCATCCTTATATCCTAGATTGCACATGCAAAGAGATTAAAAATGCATACAATATTTTTGGTTTTGTCTTCTTCTGGGTTTTGTATAAGACTTAAGAGGCTTAGAAAGCTTCTTCTATCACATTAAGACTCAAAAAGTCCATACTTGGGTTTCAAAAACAGGACTTCCAAAGTAAATCTCAATGGACTTTCCATGAAGACTAAATCTGTCTATTCAAAAGTCAACTTTAAAACCACACACATTGCAGTTTTTATCAATCTAAACGTAATCTAACAATTCTAGCACACTCATATTGATATAGAAAGATAATATGCATTTTAGGGACCTAATTGTAATATGATCACAGGGACCTAAGTGTAAACTAAATAAGTAGTAGAGTGATTAGTCAATAAATCATTAGTTAGCATTTGTGAGAGGCTATGGGTTATAAATAGCCTACTCCTCTATTTTGTAAGAGAGATGAGTTTTGCTATGAGTGTGAAAACATTGTGAGAGAGCCATAAGAGCTCTCTTCTTCTCTTCTAATCCCTTTCTTGTGTCTTTCTACTCCTATTCTTGTGTCTTTCTGTCCTAATCTCAATTCTCTATCAATATTCTATAACACATATTTTCCTCAATAGTAAGCTTCAAGAGATACCTTGCCACGACAGACGGCAAAAAATACAGCTCCAGATGCAGAGGTGTCTTTCAGCTTAGATAAATAGTCCTGCCCAAAATGTCCTTTAGCTTTGTTTTTAGAAAAAATATGTATTTAAATATTAATAGTGGAAGAATGTTTTCCACTTTATTACATGTAGTTATTACCTCAATTGATAGGGAAAACAAGGAAGATTGCCTGGGTTCTACGACAGGTTTCTTATGTTTGCAGATTCTCTCCCATGTTGATGTTGAGTTTGCATTGGTCTAAAAAGTAAAACAGAATACAACATGAGTTGAGAGCAAAAAGTTTTTGCGCCTTCATTAGTGCTTTAAGAATCTTACCATGTTTTTCCAGCACCGAATGCATTGGTCCAAAAGGTAATAAGATGGGAAGAATACAAGAAGTCCATCAGGAACAATTCGAGCCAAATTGACTAAAACATAAAACACTGTTATTAGATTGCTACTAATCATCAGGCTTCTAATCGTCATATCCAAGGTAATCAAAATTAAGATCTTATGAAGGGACGGCAAGGGACAAAATAGATCTAAACATAATCAAATCAAAGATCATATACTGACCATGAATAAAAATTTTAGATAAGTAAAAAACTACAAAAAAAATACTCATTAAACCATCAAACAAGTATAAACATAAAATAGACACAATGTCAATAATATGATTTATTACGGGTGAGGGGAACTTAAGCAACCCTGGAGACCCCCATGTTGTCTGATAATAATGACGGCACATTAAATCGGGGCAGGACAACTACAAATTGTCCACAAGATTGAAAAATAGACTAGTCTCCGTTGCATGAAAATAAATTTAGTACCCATGGCTAGCCTTCACTTTCTCTTCTGAAAATAAACTCACCTCTAGAACTGAAAACCATCACAATCCTGAGGCAAAGTAATTTGTACATGTTGAGAGGCACTAGTTTAGAATAAACTAATAAATATTTTTATGTTTATGTTATATTTTGTGTTCTTATTTCGTTAGTTATGTAAATCCTAGGATTAGATATGGATTTGATATACTATAATATTAACAGCTTATCATATCCTATAAGTTTGAGTGTTCAGTATAGATTATCTTCTGACTCCCTTAGATATGCAGACAGTATCTATCACAGATATATAACCACTTGTAAATTTTATCCAACCTTCCTGGTCAACAGCTAGTGATGGGCATATTGAACTCCAATATAATTAAAATCAACTCACTCATGACTCTCTTAAGCACTTGGAGTCAGATGCATAAATTCACATCCAAAACTAACATGTCTATATGCATCACAAAATACCAGGACATAATTTAGCAACAACTGCAAACTATCAATATTATGTATAGACATGCACAAATAGGAAACTTTGATGGCTTAAAGAGTCATTCCAAAGCACTTCAAATTCTGAAATACATCTAGAATGCAAAAGAAGGATTAAGCCATGACAAGAATGTGATGTCCCTTCACTAGCAGTGATTCCAAGGTGGTATTACACCCATTATTATAACAAGGTAGGTGCTTCCAAAATGGCGAGACAATTTGCACATGAGGCTTAAATTAAACAAAATCAGCATAAAAATAATTACGTCACGTACCAATTGCATTACCAAGCTCCTGCTTGTACTCTATAGAATCACGTGTGCGGTAGGAAGAGTTAAAAGTACGCCCTGAAGGACCAACTGGTAAAACTCCAGCCCAAATCTGATTTGGGGTTATTACATGCCCATTTTCTAGCCGAATCGGAAAATCTCTGAAATGAGAGCAGAATCCACTCTGTTAAGTACTATAACAGTAATAATATTTTCAGATAAAATATAACTAACAAAATGAGTCTAACATTTTCAGCTCCTGAGCAAAAGATTCCATGGGAGATAATGTGCCAGATGTCAATATAACAGAGCCAACGCCCAACTTAGGAAAAACTTCCATAGCTATTCCTGGATTAAAGCACCACCAACTAAGGACCCTTGAAGCTTTACCTACAGCATCAAAATTTTAAGTCATAAATAACAGAATGTTAAAGGGATATCTACACTTGCAGCACCGCATAGTTCTATGAGAAACAACTTTCAGTGCCCATAGAATGGAAAGAGTATCTTCAAAAATAAGGTTATAGACTATCGTTCAGAGAGTTTAAACTTTAAAGCATCAAAAGGGACAACTAACCTTGATTATATCTATTGTAGTGTAATATAGACTATAGTTTGAGGAGTTTGAACAGAAAGGTAGTGCAGTGAGAATAAAAAGGCCAAATCAAACTTTCTGGTCTACATATACTATAGAAAAGGATTCCCTTTTGCTATCTGTTTTGTTTTTGCTGGAATCCCACAAGCAAAAACAAAACAGATACCATATGCACACAATTATACAACCATATTCAAAACCAGAAGTCACATGCTTTTTTCTCCAGCAAATTCAACAATTACTATACATTGCGTTGTTGTGGCATTAAATTTAACCATCATAGTTCTTGCAATCTACTATTATAAATACCTAATTACCTTTAACGTTATCAGCAGCTTTTGCATCAACCTCCTTCACATGAACCTTCAATGTGCCAAAAACCAGCTTTACAATTAGAAATCATAGTGGAAAGAAGACAAATTTAGACAAACAGTTAGAAATCATAGTGGAAAGAAGACAAATTTAGACAAACAGTTAGAAATCATAGTGGAAAGAAGACAAATTCAACATATTGAATACATTTAATTCAACAAATAAAATACTTTGACTCAGCATATAATCCTAACTAACTCCCTTAATTCTAATCTTGCTGAGCACTTAACAAACCACTAAAACCACTAGTAAAACAACTAAAACAAATATTAATAAAACAAAATCAGATTAATTCAATCCCCAAAATTAACCGCACGTGATTTCTGGCTTGGTACTCTATAATGTATGAAGCAATGAAACAAGCAAATCCACCTGAGGTGTAACTCTAATTTCATGTGATTCCAGATTCTTACCTTATAGTATTTTGCATGAGCAGTGCCTTCATCCCTGAAAACAATGCCAATGATGTCACTTATATTGTCAAGCCTGAAAATGGTGCTATTTGCCTTCTGCTGATTATCTTCCTCAAGAAGGATCCCAGCTTCTTCAATTGTACGCTTAAGCTTAGAAGCTGTCTTATGAGTGATATTAAGATCAGAGAAAAATTCATAGATATAAGGTCCAGGTTTGGTGTATCCCAATTCTTTGGATTCAATAGGTACGTCAGCAATTCGCTTTTCAAGTTTTAGTAGAAGTGCTGCAAGAAAGAAAAGAGTATTGTAAGCAAATCTACATCTGCGATATAATCAAACATTGACAAAGAAGCCAGCAAAAACACTGCAATTGATCCTCAAATCATAGATAAAAATTTAGAGCATGGGAATGTCATATGCATGTAGTTTCCTGCCTCAAAACAAATATAGCCAGTAAGCACAAGCAAGTTTTATATTATATAGCTTGCCCTCAATAATGTTATGAAAACAAGCATCTTGATAATCATATAGAAATAGGAACCTTCAAGAGCATACTCAGAGAATCAAGTTCACCTTTAAGGATAGCAAAATCATCTGGATTCCGCGACTTATCATTTAATTTGTCTCTTCTGTCTATACATAGATCAACACAACTTTGAGCCTCAGAAATGCAAGCTGTTAGAAGCCAAGAAGGCAAGTCAAAAGAGGCAGCATCAGCACATAAGCTTTCCTGCATAAATAAAAAATGAAGAACACTGCAGTGAAAAGGACTGAATGAGTATGTGATAAATATTTAGCTAGTTGTTTAAATTTTAAATTAGTTACTACCTTAAGAATTGGTTATTCAAATTAGTTATTATATTTAGTTATTATCTCATGAAATTAATTCTTTGTTATGTAATAAGGATACAACACAAACACACATTCAAATACGTTTTTACAAGAACAAAACAAATGAGTAGCACTGTAGCACAAAGACTTCAGAGTTCTACCTATGCAGAAAATCAGACCGTCCAGTCACAACTTTGTTGTATATATTCTTACCAGGTTGTGAGCCTCATCAAATATGAGTATGCTATCATTCCAAGAAATATTCAGAGATTTCCTATACCCACGATCAATAAGATAGTTGTATGGTGCAAACACTATATCAGCAGCCTTGTGGAGTTCTTTTGATAAGTAGTAAGGACACCTGAGGTAAAGACAAGCAATGTGAAACAAATGAGAGCCCAAGAACTTGACAATTTCAGTGAGTGGGAAAAAAAGAAAATAAAGAAGCAAAGTAGCTTAAAACAATCAAATTTAAACATTCTGATTTTGGCAGCTGGAACCTACGGCCCAAATCTTTTTCCAATGTTCACCAAGTCCTCAATATCTATAGGTTCTTCTCCGAGATGGGGGTTTCTCTTTGAGTATTCTAGAATAACCTCAAAATTACAATGTCAGGTTAGTCCAAATCTTAATGTCAATGTGCTAAAACATCCTATAATGCACAAAAACAGGCATGATATTACTTAAAATGAAAGCACCCAGATGCATAGAAAATAAGAAATTACCGAGATGATAGAAAATAAGAAATTACCAAGGACAAGATCGTTATGGTTACATCGACGCTTGCCATTCTTGCCACTCCTTCGGCAGAGTAACTGGCAAGCATTTGTTTGTGTCTTTCCCTGAAGTAGACTCACCTGATCATGAATACACAATTGCTCCCGAGATCCTAGAACAACCATTTTCGGCCTATATGATACAAATACAGTTAAGATCATGTATAACACATTTTATACAAGTGAATAATATATTATCCTTTCAGTATTGGATCCTTTCAGTATTGGAGATCCTCCTTGGCTTCTAAAATTTATTCAGTTGAGATTCTTGTTGAATATTATATTTAGAAGATTTATCTTTGGTCTGTTAGAGTGTGAGAGTGAGATACTTGTCTCATTCCCTAATAGAATTATCTTCCTCTTTTCCATTTGTCTTCCGTTTTTAATACTTCCAGATTTAGGGACTAACAGTCGGTACCAAAGCAACTATTGATAACACTTAACACCCTACATGAACAACTACAGAACACCAACAGTGAGCAAAAAACATGTTAAGTCAATAAGAAACATTAGACTGATCTTTGATAAAGATATATAGTAGATTGTGAAGACATAAACTGGCCTGTGTGAGGATCATTACAGCGCTCACAATCAACAAAATATATGTCCACAAAGAAACTTTAGATCATATGAGACCACTGTGAAATTAATGACCTGTATGATGTTCTTTTCAACTCTTGAATTACTTGGCGGATCTGGCTGTGAGTGCGTGAAGAACAGAGTAGTCAATCCCAGATAACGGTGCGGAGCGGCTAACCCAAAAAACGTTATAGCGGTATAGCGCATAGCGGGATGCCCGCTATACCGAAGATAACATATACACATATAAAAACTCAAAATTTAAGACATATTCATCATTAACAATAAAAAGTTATAAACTAAAGATACAAACATCATTAAATTAGTCTTTAAAGACCATAAACAAAACATTCAATATATAATAAACCCATATAGTTGGAAAAGAAACCATAATAATTCCATCTTCTGAAGAGGGAAAAGGAAAAAGAAAAACACAAACAAGCTCTGGTCGAAAAGTGGGTGCTAGCTGAAAATGGCAGGAGGGGCTCGCCGAATAGAAAATGGCAGAGGGTTGTCAGAAAATGGAGGAGGAAAGTAGGCGCTGTTCAACCAGGCGCTCGTAGGAGAAGGAGTGTTACAAAGTGGGTGCTGTTATATCAAAAAAAAGAAAGAACAGAAAGTGGGTGTTGTTAAACCTAAAACGCGGGACAAGGTGCGATAGCGCGCGACGATAGCGCTCTGCAACTCGCGCTACAGCCGCTATGTCAAAGCGCTCCGCTAAAGAGCTTTTGTAGCGGCTAGCACCTGTTCTGCACCGCAACACCGCTATTGCGCGCTATTGACTACTCTGGTGAAGAATATACAATAGTAGGAAGTCTTGAGGCCTCACGTTGTGAAGTTGAAACATCTACTTTGCCCTCAGAATTTTGAGTGGTCTTGACGTTCGCACCAGTTGAGAAACTGCCCAAACTCTTCCGCCAAGCTAATGTAGCACATAGAAGACAAAGTGTTTTGCCAGTTCCCGCTGGACTCTCCAACAGTGCATTACATTTCTGCCAGAAAACAAAATAATGCGTGTGATCAAGGCTCAAGATACAGTATGATGCTTTCGTTTGGCCAGAGATACTATGTTAATGTGACTAATAATTAGTGATACCCGTAATGGTGAATGGAAGATGTGAAAAGAATAAATATTAGCTATGCTTTATCCAGTAGAATGCAAGGAAGCCATGCGGAATGTGGACTAAAATAATCAGGAAAGCTACTGATTTTGAACGAGTCATTGTTATCGTTCAAATGGTGAACTTTGTAGCCTTTTGATTGTGCCCCTTACTTGATTGAGATCTTTGAAAACTTGCATTTGACGCCTAAGCCTACCCAAGGTGCGCTACATGATAAAACAACAAACATCCGTTGTATGAAAAAACCATGACAATACCAGGTGCTAGCATTGGACCATATCATCCAAATGGCCTCAAAACGTCTATATTATCCCCAGGCCTTTCATTGCATTCCCTTTTCGCAAGGCATACCACAAAAATTTATTTAATAAAAAGGGTCGTCCATAACCTACTTCCTGAAGTGATTGTATGACTTTCTCCATGTAAACAAGCTGACAATCATAGGCCTCAAATGGGAATTCTACATCGATCCCCCGAATCTTGTATGTCGGCATCTCTTTGTTTCCTCTCTAAAGCATGACCTGCACAAAGTATAAGGAGACCTTACTTCAAAACTCCTTTTGAATTTCTACCATAAGCTTTATAACCACATTACTTAAATACATATATATAAACAAAATTGTTGAATGAACAAGAAAGAAAATAATCAAATCAAGATTTCAGTTAGAACATTTTGTCATTTGCTTCCAATTATACGCACTTCTCCATCTCCTAATTGCTCAAACAAAACATTAAAACTCTAATCATAATTTATTTAAAGTTTTAATAATATCTCATTCAGTAAGACTTTTTGTTCTCACCTCATATATTTATATCTCACCCACATTTCAATTTTCCTTCAAGCAAAACCATTGTCATTTCTATTACGCTTTAGTTCTAAGAATTCACATAATCCATTTAATAAAACTTAAGAAAAGAGAGGAGCTTTCATACATATCACCACACCCACCCTAGTATATTGAGCAGAGGAGCAGAAATAGTCGAAGGAGACTCCTGAAATCACACACACAGCAGCGAAATAGGGGAAGGAAAACACAGTCCCACGCAGCCACTCAACTAGCAGAAACGCTGAAGAAGAAAAACGCAGCCAACGCGCAGAACTCAACACATAGATGTGACCAGAAGGAAGAGGAAGCACGATGAAATGCTCCGTCACGCTCCAAGGCAGCGTCGGCGTTGGTGGTCAAGGGAAACGGAGGACAAGAGGGAAGCTAGGGATTTTAATTTTGCCTCCCCTTTCCCGCGTAAAGTCGGTCAAAATGGATGAGGAAAAATACCAGTTTTGTCCCCATTATGCTTTTAGGTTAAAACTCAGACGGTAAGTATGATTTGGATTTCGGATAACGGTGCCATAAAAGGTTTTTTTCCTTTCTAAATAGGCTTGTGTTTAGAATAGAGTTTAAAAAGCAAGTTGAAATAAAAAATAACTAAAAAGAATATTAATATGAATCTAGTTGTATATCTTGTAATAATTAAAGATAGAAATTTAAATTTGATAAAAAATTAAAATTATTATTAGTTGTATAATTTATTTGAATATAATTTTCTTATTAATCTTAATATAACAATGGTCATTCATATGAAAAATCAAGATTAATGATGCTAAAACTCAATATTAAATATAAGCTAACGGAAAATTCAAAGCCACCATGAGAAGCTAAAAGCCAATTTTGTTGACTTCTCCTCAAAAACCACTTTTTTAAAAAAACCTAGTCGACTAAGATGAATAAGCTATTTATTGTAACTTAGATAAGTAATTTTTTATTCACTCATTAGAACTTTTAAAAAAAGCTTTTCAATCATGATTTAAAATATACAAAGTAAGTATGTAAGAGTTAATTTATTTCAACTTACATAAACAAACACTTTTTATTTTTTTTAATGTCCAGTGATCCAGCAACTGAACAAACAGTCTTAGTGTCTGTTTGATCTAATTTATTTTTAGTTTATTTTCTACTTATAAGTATAAGTTAGGTCAAACATGATTTTACATAAGCTCTTATAATTATAATTTATAAGAGCTTATTTTATAATGAAGAAAAAAGAGCTTAAAAATAAGCTTCTATGAGGAGCTTATTTTTAAGCTTTCTTTTTTTATTAAAAAAATTGAAAAGAGAACCTAGAATCTCTCGATCGACTACTAGTGCCACCGCTGCCGCCCCACCACCGCCGGCTGGCCACTACCGCCGGCCAGCCAACCCCCACTGGTCGGCCACCACCACCGGCCGCTACCACCGCAGGTCGGCCCCCACCGCCGGTTGTCGAACAGCTTATTTTTAATTTTAGCTTTTAAGCTAAAAAATTTATATAATCTCTGAACAGCTTTTAGCTTTTTTTCAAAAGCTCTTTTTTTTAGCTTTAGCTTAAAAGTAGCTTTTAAGTTAAAAATAAGAGGATCCAAACGGGCTCTAAGTAGATTTTGAAAATAGAAGGAAAGTAGTTATAGTTAAAACAAAATAGAGGTAAGATGTGTTCAGTTTACTGTGCTAAAAATTTTCTTGAATGCATCACATTTTATAAACTTCTCATGTTGTATGAGAAGAAGAAAATTCCTACTCAAACATGAAATAATGAGACCTACATATATATATATATATATATATAATGTTAATTATATATATATGTGGGTCCCATCATTTTATGTTGTGTGACATAAAAAAACACTTCTCTTACAACATAAAAAGTGTTTTTCCCTTTATTTATATTTGGAAACTAAAATTCAGTTTGTAAACCCCAGCCAATTACCATATCATATTCATATAAAAATGTTCAAGTGTATTTAGTAATAATATAATGTTCTTGTAGGCTTATGTGGTTATCCAAATACAAGTAGCACTAAAAAAATAAAAATAAAAAAAGCCAAAATTATGGACGGAAATTACTCACGGAATTCCGTCAGTAATTGAATTTCTGACGGAAAACGCCTGTCGTAGAAAAAAGTGACAGAAGATATTACCGACAGAATTCCATTCTTGATCCGAAGTTTTTTTATAATGTAAGTTTTAGAGATTTTTTTTTAAAGATTAATTTACGCTAAGTCTCTAATCAAGTCATTCATATCAATTTCCTTCTATTATTATTTTTTTCTCTCTTTTGGTATTAAATAAGGACAAACAATTAGAAAAACCCATTACATCTCTATACAGTAAGCTATGTAACCTCTCATTAGGCTCCTATAACAAATCCAAGCCAGATTCCCCGGTCAAACTCCAACTTTTAAACCAATCAGCGTGCAGTGAAATTACTGTCTCTATATGTATTTTTAAGAAAAAATCCCAAAAAAATAGCATTTGAAATTTAAAAGGGCAAATATGTGATTTTATAACAAGATGAGTTGTTAATCCTATTACTGTTTTTGTTAATTTTATTATTATTTTTGTTAACAAGATTTTCAAATTCAAATGGTATTTTTCCGTCATTTTTCTTATTTTGAATTCGCATCTACCATTCTTCTAACACCATTATTTGTATTTGATTAATAAATCTGACCATGACTTTGTTATGTACAACAATATTTAAAATGGACATGATAGTTAAAAGCATTAATATATTGAGGTAGTTCAATGAGCTCATATCCTGACGAATTTGAAATTCTCACGGTTACATTTTTCTATTATTCCAACAACTATATAACTCAATCGTACGGTTGTATTTTTCACATAATGGCTATTGATAATTAATTTTTTTAAAATATTTTTATGCTTTTTATTTAAGTTTTTAGTGATAAATTTTGGCAGATGAGTCCAATTACATTTTATTTATTTTATAAACAAAATTGACGAAATCTTGAAAATTCCTTTTTTTTTTGGCCCAAAATCTTGAAAATTACTTTACTAAATTTTTCATTTAATATTTTCTTGCACATATGACTATTAAATATTATTTTATTTTGTATAAATTTTTAGATCTTAACTGAATATTGATGATGGAATCATTTGAACTGAAGTATAAAAAATTTCATTATCTTAATTTCTTATTATGTTTAAGTAAATTTGTATAAGTAATAATTAAGGAGTTTGCAATATCAAAACAAAAAAAATAATAATAATAATTAAGTAGTATTGTAGTACAGACACTTTTGCAGTTTTGCTTTATGGGCCACGTAACACAGGCCCAAACCCAAAACGAAATTAAGGGAAAGAAAGCCTTTAATTACACCGCCCTTCCGTCTTCCACAACGGGCAAATCGGATCTGCGCACAAATTTGGAAATTCCTCTCAATCGGAGCGTCTCTTTAAATTTGCATCTCTCCAAATTCTGACGGACCAAGCCAAATCTCCAGTTCCTGTTTTAGCCGTTGGAAGAAAGGTGTTTTCTTTCAAAGATTCCAGCTTTCTACTTCCCTTTTGACCTCTTCTCATTCTCCACAGTCCACGGTACGCCCCTTCCTGTGTACTAATTAGATGTTGAATTGGCAGAAGAATTGAATCATCGATGTTATGAATTTGCTATCTACTTCACTAATTCTGTCAAAACCCCCATTTTAATTTCATAAGGATTTATTGGTTGCTTTTGTGGTTGCCTTCCCCTGATTTTGTGTTTGTGTTTTGTATGGACTGTGATGGTTCTGTGCTTGTTTATTGTAAGTGATTTTTGTTTGTTTGCTTGGATTTGATGCTTTCAAGGGGATTTTTTCATGTTGCCCTTGCTGTTACAAGTCTTAATTGGCAGCTTTTGTCGTTGACTTCCCCTGTTTTTGTGATATGTATGGGCTATGATGATTCTGTGCTTGTATATTGTAAGAGACTTTTTTTATTCTTTCAAGGTGGATTTTTTCATTCTACCGTTGCTGTTTCTGTACTTGTTGTTTGTTGGTGCTCTTTCCCTTCTCAAATTGTTGTTGTGCTAGTTTATTGTGAGTGATTTTGTTTGTTTGTCTGGTTTGTATGTTTTAAATGTTTTTTTTCCTCTTCATGTTACTGTTGCTGTTTGTAGACTTATTTGTTGGTTGCCGCTTCTTTTCAAATTGGTGTTGTGTTTTTTGATTGGGAGTGACTTTTTTTGTTTCGTTTGTCTGGCTTGGATGCCGTTGTTGTTTTCAGACTTGTTTGGTGCTTTCTGTTTCGCTAAATCTATATAGAGATCTCAAATTACTGAGCTTGTTTACTGTGATTGATTTTCTTTCCCCATCTGATTCTCTTCATTGCAACTGCGTTTACCAGTCGGCCAATCCACTTTCAAAGGTGTCTGCTTTCTCCTTCCCTTGACTTCTTATTTTAAATTTAAAACTCTTCTTAACTCTTTCACGTGCTTTTTTGAATTTCGTTATTTTATTGTTTTAAATTTTGATTTTGTTCTTATTTTATTATTTGATATTTTATTTTATTTTTTTTAATTTGGCCCTCAATGTTTGATGATTTGATTCATGCCTTGTAATTACTTTTTTTTTTAAAAAAAAAACTCTTTTCAGTTCTCATTTAATTAATTCATGCCTTGTAATTACTTTTTTTTAAAAAAAAAAAAAACTCTTTTCAGTTCTCATTTAATTATTTGATGGATATAAAAGTCTACAATTTTTTAAAACTACTTATTAAATTCATTCTGTAAAATTCATATTTCTTTTTGGTGAATTCGTTTAGAAAACTTCAATTCAGACTTTTTTTAACCTTTTCCAATTCTTATTTTATTATTAGCTCGATTCTAGAACCTTCAGTTTTGAATATGATTATCTTGCTTGTTTAGGTTTGAGTTGAAAATAAAATTTTTTATTGTTAACAAAGGCTTTGAATTTATCAAATTTATATACCATTATTTAACATGTAAGGATTCCTTCTTGTCCTTTTTTTATTATTTAATTTCTTTAAATATCCGCATACTTTATTATTTGGTTGTTTAAAATCTGCATTTTTAAAAATCCACTACTTTAGTAAATTTGTTTTGAATTTTTTTATTGTTAATAAATATTTCTAATTTTTTGTTTCATATTTTGTAATTACTTTTTAAACTCTTTTCGGTGCTTATTTTGTTTTTTCTTAAATTGTTCTTCTTGTTCTTTTTTTTATTTGATCGTTTTAAAAATCTTCAACTTTAATTCTATTATTATGTTGTTTCAAAATTTCGTTTCCTTTTCATATTTTATTATTTGATTGATTTACAAATCTGCATTTTTGAAAACGCAAACTTACTTTTTGAAATTTAATTTGAAAATAAACTTTTGGATGGTTAATAAATGTTTCTAATTTTTTTGTTCCTAATGTGTAATTACTTTTTAAACTTTTTCAATTTTTTTTATTGTTTGAAAAAACTTCAAATTTAAGTTCTATTATTTTATTGTTTCGAAATTTCAATTGAAAATCCTTTTCTTATTTTATTATTTGATTGATTTAAAAACGCTATCTTACTTTTTCGGTTTGAAAATATATTTTGATTGTTGATAAATATTTCTAATTTTTTGTTTCAAACTTCGTAAATTGTAATTACTTTGTAATATTTTTCAAGTTTTTTTTTATTGTTCTTCTTGTTTTTTATTTGATTGTTTTAAAAATCTTCAACTTTAAATTCTATTATTATTTTGTTTCAAATTTTCGTTTGAAAATCCTTTCCTCAAAAATCGCATGTTTGAAAACCCAATCTTACTTTTTTAAATTTGATTTGAAAATAATTTTTATTTTTAGTAAATGTCTCTAATTGTTATTTTTCTTCTTATTTTTCTGATTTGATTGTTTTAAAAACCTTCAAATTTGAGTTCTAATATTTTGTTGTTTCAAAATTTCATTTGAGAATCCCTTCCCTATTTTATTACTTGATTGATTTAAAAATCTGTATTTTTGAAAACCCAATCTTACTTTTTTAAATTTGATTGTTGATAAATATTTCATATTCTTTGTTTTACTTTTTAAACTCCTTTCTATTCTTATTTTGTTTTTTGGATTATTCTTTTTTTTTTATTTGATTGTTTTAAAAATTTTAAACTTCAAGTTCTATTATTTTGTTGTTTCGAAATTTCATTTTAGAGTCCTTTTCTTATTTGATTGATTTCAAAATCTGCATTTTTGAAAGCCCAATCTTACTTTTTGAAATTTGATTTGAAAATAAACATTTTGATGGTTAATAAATGTTTCTAATTTTTTGTTTCATAATGTGTAATTACTTTTTAAACTCTTTTTAGTTTTTTTTAATTATTTGAAAAAATCTTCAAATTTAAGTTCTATCTTTTTGTTGTCTCGAAATTTCACTTGAAAAGCCATGTCTTATTTTATTATTTGATTGATTTAAAAAAATAAATGCATTTTTGAAAAAATTATCTTACTTTTTTAAATTTGGTTTGAAAATATACTTTTTTTGTTGAGAAATATTTCTAATTTTTTTTCATACTTTGTAAATTGTAATTATTTTTAAAATTTTTAAGTTTTTTTTATTGTTCTTCTCTTTTTTTTATTTGATTGTTTTAAAAATCTTCAACCTTAAGTTCTATTATTTTGTTGTTTCAAAATTTCATTTGAAAATCCTTTCCTTTTTGATTGATTTAAAAATCTGCATTTTTTGAAAACCCAATCTTACATTTTTAAATTTGATTTGAAAATAATTTTTGTTTTTTTAGTAAATATCTCTAATTTTTTTTGTTTCATACTTTGTAATTACTTTTAAAACTATCTTCAATTCTTATTTTGGTTTTTACTGTTCTGCTTCTTCTTCTTCTTCTTTTTTGGGTTTTTTTAATGATTTGATTGTTTTAAAAAGCCTTCAAATTTGAGTTATTTTGTTGTTTCAAAATTTCATTTGAGAATCCTTTTCTTATTCTATTATTTGATTGATCTACAAATATGAATTTTTGGAAACCCAATCTTACTTTTTTTCATACTTTGTTTTAGTTTTTAAACTCCTTTCAATTCTTATTTTGTTTTTCGGATTTTCTTGTTTGTTTTATTTGATTGTTTTAAAAATATTAAACTTTAAGTTCTATTGTTTTCTTGTTTCAGAATTTCATTTAAGCATCCTTTTCTTGTTTGATTATTTAAAAATCTTTATTTTTGAAAACCCAATCTTACTTTTTTAAATTTGATTAAATAATTCGTATTTTTTGTTTTGGATTGTTCTTCTTCTTCTGGTTTTTTATTTGATTGTTTTAAAAATCTTGAAGTGTAAGTTCTATTATTTTGTTGTTTCAAAATTTCATTTAAGAATCTTTTTTTTTTTGAAAACCCAATCTTACTTTTTAAAATTTTATTGTTAATAAATATTTTGTATTTTTTCTTTCATACTTTGTTTTATTTTTTAAACTCTTCAATTCTTTTTTTTTTATTGTTCTTTTAAAAAAAAAAAATTGATTGTTTTAAAAATCTTAAACTTTAAGTTTCTTTTTTTTTTTTCGAAATTTCATTTTATTATCCTTTTCATATTTCCTTATTTGATTGATTTAAAAATCTGTATTTTTGAAAACCCAATCTTACTTTTAAATTTGATTTGAAAATTAAATTTGATTGTTAGTACAAATTTCTAATTTTTTGTTTCATACTTTGTTACTTTTTAAACTCTTTTCAGTTCTTTTTTTTTTTATTTGATTGTTTTAAAAATTTTCAACTTTAAGTTCTATTGTTTTTGTTGTTCCAAAACTTAATTTGAAAACCCAATCCTACTTTTTTTTAAAATTTGATTTGAAAATAAATTTTTATTATTGATAAATGTTTTTTTAAAAAAAAAACCTTTTCAACTCTTTTCATTACTTATTTTGTTTTTTTATTTGATTGTTTTAAAAATATTAAACTTTAAGTTCTATTATATTTGTTGTTTCAAAATTTCATATGAAAAACCTTTTCTTATTTGATTGTTTGATTGATTTAAAAATCTGCATTTCGAAAACCTAATCTTTCTGTTTTTAAATTTGATTTGAAAATAAATTTTGATTGCTGATAAATGCTAAGTATTTCTTATTTTTTGTTTCATTTTGTTTTACTTTTTCAACTCTTTTTTCAGTTCTTATTTTGTTTTTTTAATTGATCTTGTTTTTTATTTGATTGTTTTAAAAATCTTAAACTTTAAGTTCTATTATATTGTTGTTTCAAAATTTTATTTAAGAAACCTTTTCTGATTTGATTATTTGATTGATTTAAAAATCTGCATTGTTGAAAACGCAATCTTTCACTTTTTAAACTCTTTTTCAGTTCTTACTTCGTTTTTTTTGTTATTGATTTTCTTGTTTTTTTATTTGATTGTTTTAAAATTCTTCAACTTTAAGTTTTATTATTTTGTTGTATAAAAATAAAAAAAATAAAAAAAAAACCTCTGGAATCCGCTGTCCTATATTTTTTTACAAAATTTTGGAATTTATTATATTGACACACGATTTATATTTGCTTTTTAACTCTTTCAATTCTTATCTTATTATTTTATTTATACAAAAATCTACAGTTTTAAACTCCCTATCTTACTTTTCTTATGTTTGATCTCAATTTTGAAATTCCCTCTCATTTTTTTATAAGTTTAAAATTTGATTTGAAAATCCTGTTCTCATTTTATTATTTGACTGATTTAGACATTTAAAAAATCCAGTATTTCACTTATCTGACTTAAAAAGAAATTTTTGTATTTTTATCAAATTTTTGGAATTTATTAAAGTTGCGCGCCATTATTTAATATCTAACCGTTCTTACCTCTTCTATTTGTATGTTTTAAAAATCTTCAATTTTTATTTGATTGACTAAATAATCTTTAATTTTAAAATCCACTATCGTACTTTTTTATGGGTAAATATATTATACTTATTTTGGTTGCTTTAATAATTTGAATTTTCAAAGATCCATTATTTTCATTTAGTTACCTTCGACTCAAACTTTGTAATTACTTTTTTTAAAAAAATGATGAAAGCTTGTTCTTGTTCTATTATTTGATAAGAATCTGCATCACTATTATTACTAAATTTGATTTTAAATTAAAATTTTTCAATTTATTAAATGTATTTTCAAGTTTCAAAGATCCATTATTTTCATTTACTTCGACTCAAACTTTGTAATTACTTTAAAAAAAAAAATTGATTGAAGCTTGTTCTTGTTCTATTATTTGATTTGATTTGAAATTAATTTTTTTCAATTTATTTAATGTACATTCTCAAGTATTCAATATCAAAATATTCTCTCTTAGTCTTATTTTGATGTTTGGTTGTTTTAAAAAATCTGCAATTTTAAGATATACTGTATTATTTTATTGTTTAAAACTAAAAGTTTGATCTGAGTACTTGGGCTTCTTGCTGCACTGTTTCAAATATTCAAAACTTAACAAAAGCCATCACTCGTTAATTTTATATTATTATTAAAGCTCACTTGTTGGCTTGCCCTTCAATCTTCCCTCCATCTCCTATTGTTATGTACATAGGAGCTGACATATTATTATTATATGCAATGTTGGACACTCTTTCCTGGTACAAAACCATATTTATAACTTACCAAAATTGTGTTTTGTCATTTTGTTGCCCTCATCATTTGATGAACATTTATAACTTCCCAGTTCTTGTTTAGCAGTTCAAAGATATGAGAAAACAGTAGGTCACCCCAAGAAGAATGCTCCAAGGTACGCCCCTTTACCTTTGTGGTACTTATTAGAGGATGATGCGGCGGAAGAATGGAGCAATAGAGGTTATGAATTTGATATCTATTTTACTAATTTTGTCAAAAACAATCATTTAATTTATAGTTTTTGTTCATTTAATTTTGGGCCTTGTTCACTTATAGTTAATTTTCTATGGACTGTGGATGTTCTCAGGCTTGTTTATTGTGATTGAATTTTGTGTTTGTTTGCTTGAAAAGCTTGGATGTTTTTTAGGGGGATTTTGTGTTGCCTTCCCAATCAAGGCCTTTCCTTTCCCTAGTTTTTTTGTAGGGACTATAATTAATCTCAAATTGTTGTGCTTGTTTATTGTGATTGATTTTTTTTGTTTCTATGCTTGGAAAGCTTGTGTGCCAATGAGGATTTTGTGCTTTTTTCCTATTGCTATTGCTTTTTGTTGACTTGTTTGTTGGTTGTTGTTTCCTAGTTTTGTATGGGCTGTGATTGTTCTCAAATTGTTGAACTTTTGTTAGTCACCTTGAAAAGCTTGAATCCTTTCAAGGAGGATTCTATGTTTGCCGTTGTTTGTTGGTTATTGTTTCCCTAGTTTTCTATAGGCTGTGATTGTTCTCAAATTTTGTGTGGTTTGTCTGCATGAAAAGCTTGGAGGCTTTTAAGGAAGGATTTTGCATTTGACATTGTTAGTTGTTGTTACCCTAGTTTTACATAGGCTATGATTGTTCTCAATTTGTTTTGCTTTGGTTTGTTTGCTTGAAAAGTTTAGAGGTTTTTAATTTTAGGCTGTCATTGTTTTCAAATTGTTTTGCTTTCGTTTATCTTACTTTTCTTATGTTTGATCTCAATTTTGAAATTCCCTCTCATTTTTTTATAAGTTTAAAATTTGATTTGAAAATCCTGTTCTCATTTTATTATTTGACTGATTTAGAAATTTAAAAAATCCAGTATTTCACTTATCTGACTTAAAAAGAAATTTTTGTATTTTTATCAAATTTTTGGAATTTATTAAAGTTGCGCACCATTATTTAATATCTAACCATTCTTCTTCCTCTTCTATTTGTCTGTTTTAAAATCTTCAATTTTTATTTGATTGACTAAATAATCTTTAATTTTAAAATCCACTATCGTACTTTTTTGTGGCTAAATATATTATACTTATTTTGGTTGCTTTAATAATTTGAATTTTCAAAGATCCATTATTTTCATTTAGTTACCTTCCACTCAAACTTTGTAATTACTTTTTTTTAAAAAAAAAATTGTTTGAAGCTTGTTCTTGTTCTATTATTTGATAAAAATCTGCATCACTATTATTACTAAATTTGATTTTAAATTAATTTTTTTTCAATTTATTAAATGTACTTTCAAGTTTCAAAGATCCATTATTTTCATTTACTTAACTTCGACTCAAACTTTGAAATTACCTTTTTAAAAAAAAAAAAAAATTTGATTGAAGCTTGTTCTTGTTCTATTATTTGATTTGATTTTAAATTAAAATTTTTCAATTATTTAATGTACATTCAAGTATTTAATATCAAAATATTCTCTCGAGGTCTTATTTTGATGTTTGGTTGTTTTAAAAATTCTGCAATTTTAAGACATACTGTATTATTTTATTGTTTAAAACTAAAAGTTTGATCTGAGTCCTTGGGTTGGGGCTCTGTCTTACTGCCCCACACAAAACTTAACAAAATAAAACAGTACTGTTTCAAATATTCAAAACTTAACAAAAGCCATCACTCGTTAATTTTATATTATTATTAAAGCTCACTTGTTGGCTTACCCTTCAACCTTCCCTACATCTCCTATTGTTCTGTACACAGGAGGTGACTGATCCTTCTCTAGCCCACAACGGTCTATTCCCTCTATTATATGCAATGTTGGACCCTCGTTCCTGGTACAAAACCATAGTTATCACTTACCAAAATTGTGTTTTGTCATTTTGTTGCCCTCATCATTTGATGAACATTTATAACTTCCTAGTTCTTGTTTAGCAGTTCAAAGATATGAGAGAACAGTAAGTCACCCCAAGAAAAATGCTCCAAGGTACGCCCCTTACCGTTGTAGTACTTTGATGATGCGGCGGAAGAATGAAACAATAGAGGCTATGAATTTGATAGCTATTTTACTAATTTTGTTAAAAACTCTCATTTTAATTTATAATTTTTGTTCATTTAATTTTGGGTTTTGTTCATTTATAACTTTTGTTAATTTTATATGGACTATGAATGTTCTCATGCTTGTTTATTGTGATTGAATTTTGTGTTTGTTTGCTTGAAAAGCTTGGATGTTTTTTAGGGGGATTTTGTATTGCCTACCCAATCAAGGCCTTTCCTTTCCCTAGTTTAGTAGGGACTATAATTGATCTCAAATTGTTGTGCTTGTTTATTGTGATTGATTTTTTTTGTTTCTATGCTTGAAAAGCTTGTGTGCTTTCAATGGGGATTTTGAGATTTTTTCCTATTGCTACTGTTTTTTGTAGACTTGTTTGTTGGTTGTTGTTTCCTAGTTTTGTATATATGGGTTGTGATTGTTCTCGAATTTTGTGCCTTGGTTTGTCTGCTTGAAAAGCTTTGAGACTTTTGAGGAGGATTTTGCATTTGACATTGTTTTGCATGGACTGTGATTGTTTTCAAATTGTTGTGGTTTGTCTGCTTGAAAAGCTTAGAGGCTTTGAAGGAGGATTTTGTGTTTGGCATTTTGTTGGTTGTTGTTTCCTTAGTTTTAGGCTATGATTGTTCTCAAATAGTTGTGCTTCCGGTTGGCTACTTGAAAAGTCTGAAGCTTTCAAGGAAAATTTTTTATTTGGTGTTGTTTGTTGATTGCTTTTTTCCCCCCTTAGTTTTCTATGGTTTGTGATTGTTCTTAAATCATTGTACTTTTGTGTGTCTGCTTGAAATGCTTGGTTCCTTTTTGTTTGTTTTCTTTCTGAAAATTTGGGTGTGCTTGGGGGATGGATTTTGTGGTTCCTTAGAAAATAAGATATATGACTATTAGCCCTATTATAAGGAATTATAATATTCCCTTTCTTGTATCCCATGTGATTTGATTAGGCCTTAATTCTATCCTCCATAATGTAACTAATTGGTTGTTTTGTTGTTTGCCGTTTCTCTAACTTTGTATGGGTTGTAATTGTTCTCAAATTGTTGTGCTTCTGTTTGTTTGCTTGTAAAGCATTGGAGACTTTGAATGAGGATTTTATGTTTGGCGCTTTTTTGATTGTTGTTTCCCTAATTTTGCATTGGCTGTGATTGTTCTCAAATTGTTGCAATTTCGTTTGTTTACTTGAAGAGCTTGAATCGTTTCAAGGCGGATTTTGTGTTTGGTGATTTTGTTGCTTGTTTTCTCTAGTTTTGTATCGGTTGTGATTGTTTTCAAATAGTTGTGCTTTGGCTTGTCTGCTTGAAAAGCTTAGAGGTTTTCAAGGAGGATTTTGTGTTTGGCGTTATTTATTGATTGCTTTTTTTTTTTCCTGGTTTTCTATGGTTGTGATTGTTCTCAAATTGTTGTACTTTTGTGTGTTTGCTTGAAATGCTTGGATTTTGTTTTTCTTTCTAAAAATTTGGGTGTGCTTGCGAGGATGGATTTTGTGGTTCCTTAGAAAATAAGAAATATGATGTATGCCCTTATTATAAGGAATTATAATGTTTCCTTTCTTGTATCCCATGTGATTTGATTAGGCCTTAATTCTATCCTCCTCAATGTAATTGATTGGTTGTTTTGTTGGTTGCTGTTTCTCTAACTTTATATGGGTTGTGATTGTTCTCAAATTGTTATGCTTCTATTTGTCTGCTTGGAAAACATTGGAGACTTTGAAAGAGGATTTTATGTTCAACAATTTTTTTATTGTTGTTTCCCTAATTTTGCATGGGCTGTGATTGTTCTCAAATTTTTGAGCTTGTTTATTGTGATTGATTGATTTTTTTTTTTTGTTTCTATGCTTGAAAAGCTTAAGCATTTTCAATGGTGATTTTTTTTTTTGTTTTTTTTCCCCCGGTTACTATTGTTGTTTCTAAACTTGTTTGCTTGATTTGTTTCCTAGTTTTTGTATGGATTGTGTCCCAAGGCTGTAAGTCCTAGTGTGCATTAAGCATGGTTATTGGACTGTTTGTCCTGAGGCTGTAAGTCCTAGTGTGCATTAAGCATGGTTATTGGACTGTTTGTCCTGAGGTAGTAAGTCTCGGTGTGCATTTTGCATGATTCTTGGACTGTATGTCTTTAGGTTGTAAGACCTGATATGCAATATATGTAAATATTGGGCTATGTGTCGCCATGATAAATGACGCTTGTGCTGTATAGTGAATGCTAGTTGAATATGTTGATTGCTTATTGGATAGTTTGTTTTGCATGTTTTGTGAATTTGCATATTTTATGATTGTTACTATTGTAATTCCTAGGAATCTCACCCCTTTTAAAATGACATACAATAAAGGCGCAGCTCAAAAAGGCAAAGACGTGGTCATTGCTGACACCTGAGAAGAGGGCTTTATTTTGTTGGTCTTCTGTATAATGTTTTATCTTATACTTAGGCTTTTGGTTAGCCTTATATGGTTGCTGTAACACGCCTCGCTTTCAATATTGTCCGCTTTGGAGGCCCATCACCCCTCACAGTGTTAAAATGCGTCAAGAGGGAGAGGTATCCAAACCCTTATAAAGGACCTTTCGTTCCGTCCCCAGCCGATGTGGGACACCTACCTTTGGGCCTAGCGTCTTCGCTGGCACATCAACCCACATTGAGCTGAGCCTAGTTCTGATACCAATTGTAACATCTCAGCATCTCGCTCTCAATATTGTCCGCTTTGGGGCCCATGACCCCTTCACAGCTTTAAAACGCATCGAGAGGGAGAGGTATCTAGACCCTTATAAAGGATCTTTTGTTTCCCTCCCTAGTCGATGTGGGACATAACACTCTACCCACCTTTAGGTCCAGCGCCCAGCGTCCTCGCTGGCACATCAACCCATATTGTCTGCTTTGGGGACAATATCGAGAGCGAGGCGCTGAGATGTTATAATTGGTATCAGAGTCAAGCTCGGGTTGATGTGAGTTAACATGCAGCAAGGATGCTAGGCCTAAAGGTAACACATTAGCTGGGGAGGGGGATTAAAGATGCCTTATAAGAGTCTGAATACCTCCCCCCTCTTGACGCGTTTTAAAGTCATGAGGGGTGATAGGCCCCAAAGCAGACAATATCGAGAGTGAGTCGTTGGGATGTTACAACTATTGTTTTTTATGTATAACATGAATGAAGATGTACTTAGTAGTGATATCAATACACAAATTAGTAATATCATTATTATCATTAGGCCTAATTAACGATACTATGACGGGCACATGTATGAATCAAGCTCATAACTTGACGAACGATTAAGCATAAAGAAGATCGATAGATTAAATGTGATATCAGAAAAGAACTCTGATATTATCAAATCTAGTTTAAGGAATGATGGGTTTTTAATGATGAGTTTGAACCACTAATAAATTGTTTTAGGAATTTTTAAATTTTTCAAAAAAATCCATTCCTTTTACATGATCAAACCCTGTATTTGAATCTGAGTTAAGTTTTCCAACTATTTACGGAAGTGTATACTCTTAGGACCAAACCTGCTTAGTGGTTCAAAATCATTATTAAGTAACTCATTTGACTTAGTATAAAGGTAAGGTGTTAGACTGGTATGATATCAGAGGAGAGGTTCTACCAATAGCTTAAGATGCTTTGCTCGTATTTTGAAAATTTAGGTGTGCTTAAAGGGATATAGATTTCGTGGTTCATTAGAAAATAATAACTATAACTTAGTCCTATTATCATGAATTATAATTTTTCCTTTCGTGTATCTCATGTGATTTGATTAGGCTTCAATTCTATCCTCCTTAATGTAATCATTTGGTGGTCTTGTTGGTTGTTGTTTCCCTAGCTTTGTAAGGGTTGTGAGTGTTCTCGAATTGTTGTGCTTCTGTTTGTCTCCATGAAAATCTTGGATTCTTTGAAGGAGGATTTTGTGTTTGGCGTTTTTGTTGGTTGCTATTTCCATTGTTTTTTATGGGTTGCTTTTGTTTGTTTGCTTTAAAAGCTTTGTGACTTTCAAGGAGGATTTTGTGTCTGGCATTGTTGTTCGTTGCTATTTCTCTAGTTTTTGTATTGGCAATGATTGTTTTCAAAATGTTGTGGTTATGTTTGTCTGTTTGAAAAGCTTGAATCCTTTCAAGGTGGATTTTGTCATGTTGTTATTGCGTTTTCTAGACTAGTTTTTTGTTGGTTGCAATTTCATCAAATTGTTGTGATTGTGATGACTCTTTTTGTTTGTTTTCTTTATGAAAATTTGAGTGTGTTTAAGGGGATGGATTTGGGGATTCTCCTTGATTTGGGGATGGATTGGGTTAATATATTAGGAATTATTATGTTTCTTTTTAATTAGTCCAAAGTTATGGTAGTTAAAAACTCGATTTATCACTGCGATTTTACGTTTTTATGATTTTTTTTCATTAAAATGATTTTACTAATTTTCCAAACGCTTTTAAGTTTTTACAATTTTTTTACGATTTTACTACGTTACGATTTTACGTTTTACGATTTTTCATTCTTCTTCCGTTTTCAGATAAAATCTACGTTTTCACTACCATGATCCAAAGCTTGCAATGCCCCATCCGAGCCCTACCCAACCTAGATAATTTATACACCCTTTGGTCTTTATTATAAGGCACCAATTAATAATTCTCACAAACCAATAAAAACAGTTAAAGTCAATAAAATTGTACTACTCCCTCTAGTTTTTATTATAAGGCACCAACTAACAAGTTTATTTGGTCCTTTTTATAAGGTACTTGCTTGTTCCCAATGAGCATTAATTATTTATTTCCATGTCTGTCCATAATTAATAGGGGTAGTGTGTGAGAGTAATAATTAATATAATATTTGAGTTTAGTGTAATAAGTAGGGGTAATATTGGAAGTTACTTAAATTATAAGGCAACTTTATTGACTTTAACTGTTTTTATTGGTTTGTGAGAAAAGTTAGTTGGTGCCTTATATTACCTCTACTAATTGTAGTAAACTCTAATATTATATTAATTATTACTCTCACTCACTACTCTAATTAATTATGGGCATACATAGAAAAAATAATTAATGAGCTTTGGAAACAAGCAAGTGTCTTATAAAAAAAACTAAATATAATTGCTAGTTGGTGCTTTATAATAAGGACCATAAGTATTATATTTTATTTAAAAAAATATAATATATATACATACATATATTTGTGAATGCACATATTTCATTAGTCTTTTTGTTGCATTGTTTTTTTATGGATTATAGATTATCGGATGATATTTCTTATTCAATTGTTTAATTATGGAATTATGTGAACTACTAGTATGTATATTGATTCTTTTTTAATATTGTAAGTTGTGAAATAATGAAATATATTTGATGTTTTTGTTTGGGAAAAAAAAAGAGAATATATCTAATGCTTTAAATATGGTTAATGGTCATTTTTGTCCTCAAGTTTTCACTAAAAAAGAGAAGCTTTTTTAGGAGCAATATCGCCCGAAAATTTACAAAATGTAGTAATTTTGTCTTGCTATCTTCCAATGTTAAGTTTGACTATTAAATCAGTCAAATACCTCATCATCCACGCCAGTGATCCCAATATGACACCCTATCATCTCTTTGTTTCTCTCTTCCTTATTCACTCTTTTGCTTTCGTGGGTCAAAGTGGTCTTCGAGTTTGAAGTGTATTTGAGTTTATATTATGGGTTTAATGTTTCTGCTTTTACTGCTGGAATTTTTTTTGTCACACTTACATAAAAGTGAGTGGGTCCATTGTAAAGAGAAGAGAGAGAAAATATTAGTAGGACCTATTCACTTCTATGTGAGTGTGACAAAAAAATATTTCTGCAGCAAAAGTAGAAACATTAAATCCTGTTTTTGCAGATGTTTCTACTTTTGCTACAGAAATATTTTTTCTGTCACACTCACGTAAAAATGAGTAGGCCCGACACGAGGCGAAATCTGGATTAATCGGAACCGAAGGTTCTAGTGAACCAGGGTGGGATACCAAAAAAAAAACATGCAACCTATATTATTAATATGTTTCTTCTAATTAAGCAGCTTGCAACTTTTGCTTTCGCCCCTTCATAGTTTATCTCTGTTTCTTTTTCATCACTAATTACTGATAATTATTATTACCTGTGCTTCGTGGAAGGCGATGAGAAGAAACACTGATACTTGGGTTTTGTGTTGCTTTAGATTTGGGAGGGAAAAAGGAAAAAGATATATACAGGCCACAAGCTTTATTGGGCTTAAGTGACTAAAAAGCACATTAACCCAACAGATTCAACCATGTCTCAACTCTGAGGTGACGGGAAGGAGACCTAACAAACTTTAAATTTAAGAGTGTAGTCTTCAATGCTATCAAACATTCCAATAAATCCAATCCCATACAAACCAATGACAAGCAACATTCTCTGCTTCAATACTATCTAGAGGCATCTCAATTGCTTTGGGTGGTGCCTCGTGACTCGTGAGCAAATATAAAATCCTTACAAAAGCTTTTCCCCTCAGTTGCACTTAATTATGACTCGATTTAGCAATAGCATTTGGTTAAGAAAATTAAGATGAACTGTCAATAGAAGAAACGTTATAGAGTAAGCGTATCTCGCTTCAATTGTACTCAAATTACAACGAAAATTCCTCTAATTTTGAAACCAACGTTTATTCTAATTTTAAGAACACAATATTCTATAAAAGATTGTATAATATGATTTTTTAATTAAAATTATAGATATAAAAATCTAATTGTTTGAACTCTCCATTTTTAATAATTTTAACTATAGATATAAAAATATTTAAATAATTTTTTGAAATATTATATTAAAAATAATAAATATATAATAAAAATTTTAAAAATTATATTTTTCAATTTATCCTTTATTTTATTAATAAATTCCTAACTCATTTTAACTAGGGATGTTTTAAGCTAAAACATGTAATATAAAGATCAATTAAATGTTGAAAATGAAATAATTCAAAATAGACAATACAGAGTCACGTGACTTTTGATTTCAATAAAAGCTTACTTAGATTTTGAAAATAGAAGGAAAGTAGTTATGATTAAGATCAAATAGAGGTAAGATGTGTTTAGTTTACTCTGCTAAAAATTTTCTTGAATGCATCACATTTTATTTATATTTGGAAACTAAAATTCAGTTTGTAAACCCCAGCCAATTACCATATCATATTCATATTCATATAAAAATGTTCAAGTATATTTAGTAATAATATAATGTTCTTGTAGGCTTATGTGGTTATCCAAGTACAAGTAGGTTTTAGAGATTTTTCAAAAAAAAAAAAAAAGAAGAAGAAGAAAAAGAAGAAGATTAATTTACCCTAAGTCTTTCATATCAAGGGTTAATGTGTAATTTTACCAATGAACTATTGGTTTAGGAGTAGCCAACACAATAAACTTTCAACTGAACCTTAAATACCAAACAACTATTAAAAATATAAAGTTGGTACAAATCTGTTAATTTGATGTTAACCTCCGTTAGTTCACTTTGACTGGAATTGCTGGGTGTACACATGGAAGGCAATTTTATCTCCCCATTCCACCTTCCCCTTCCCTCCTTCCCTTCTCTCTCCCTCTCTGGCTCACCTTCCAACGATGCCCATCATGAACTCTCCCTAAAACACCACTTTCACTTTCAGGTAAATTATACGAGTTAACCTCATCTTAGGGTTGTATTTCTCAGTGTTTTCTAGCTAATTTTATATGGCTCCGTCGCGGGTGGATCACAACGACGAGTGCACATCCGGTGAGAACCAGAGATCTATCCTCAACCACCATCGTTCCAAGTCTCGCTGGAGCTACCTCCATTCTCTCTGCCCTGATGGCTTCGATCCTGACGATTTTTCTCAAATCACCCTCCACCTTAGGAATAGACCCCATCTCGCATTCTAGTTCTTCACCTTTAGCAGATCCCTTTGCAAACACAACCTCGCGTCTTATTCCACAATCATCCACATTCTTGCACGTGGCCGTCTCAAGTCGCATGCTCAGGACGTCATTCGGATGGCTATTCGAGCGTTGGAATTGCAGGAGGACGATGATGAAAATAATCCCAGGTCAGCACCATTAAAGGTATTCAAGAATCTTGTGAAGACTTATAAAGATTGTGGTTTTGCTCCATTTGTGTTTGATTTGTTGATCAAAGCTTGTTTGGGATCAAAAAGAGTTGACCCTTCAATTGAAATCATGAGATTGTTACAGTCCCGTGGGATTAACCTGAATGTCAGTACCTTGAGCCAGAGAGAGAGAGAGAAGGGAAGGAGGGAAGGGGAAGGTGGAATGGGGAGATAAAATTGCCTTCCATGTAAACCTAGCAATTTCAGTCAAAGTGAACTAAGAGGTTAATAACAGATTTGTGCCAACTTTATATTTTTAATAGTTGTTTGATATTTAAGGTCCAGTTGAAAGTTTATTGCGTTGGCTGCTCCTGGACCAATAGTTCATTAGTAAAATTGCACCTTAACCCACTCATATCAATTTCCTTCTATTATTTTTCTCTCTCTTTTGGTATTAAATCAGGACAAACAATTATTCCTTACAGCAATCAGTCTTTAATTTAATTAGGAAAACCCATTACATCTCTATTTAAGTAAGCTATATAATCTCTTATAAGGCTCCTATTGTAATATTCTAAATTTTAGGATAAGGAATATAAAAATAAGACTGAAATAAATAGGCGGTTTTATTAAATGTTATTTTGGATTCTGAGAAAAAAAATAGGGGAAAATTATGAAATGTTATTTTGAGGATTTACAAATATTATGAGAGGATTAAATACAAAAAATTTGGCCTAAATAGTTCCAAAGCCATACTTTGGAATTTATGGCCTATTTTACCTGAAATTCAAGGAAAAATAGTTATAAGATAATTTTATTTTATTTTTTGTCTAGAAATTTTAGAGGTGATATTATATGGTAATTGAGGAAGAAAAAAACAATTCCTCTCATATGGGATTAAGTAAGAAAATGATGAAATTGCAAACAAAAGTCTCGGAGACGGTAAAATTAAATTAATTTATGGAGTGAATCCCACATAAATTATCCATACTCCTTCATTTCTCAGCCAATTCATTTCAGGCAAAGACTCCATTTGGAGAGAAAAGTCACATACCTCTCACGCACAGCTATTTATATCAGTTCGGCAAATCACAAAACACAGAGTAAGAGCGAGACATCTGTTTCATGCGAATAACGGACACCTCAGTGAGCCCTCTCATGCTGTTCCGATACTTCACCATTTCTCTGCGTGTTGGCATGCCCATAGAACCCATGCACCCTCATTTATCCATTCAGCCATACTTTCTTATTCTCATTCTTTCCTTCCTCTATTCACCAACAGAAACGAGAGTGAGAGACTGAGAGGCAGCTGCGGTCGAGAGCTGAGAGCGAGAGAGACGAGAGATCGAGAGAAAGAAGAAGGTCCATCTGATTGCATGCAAACTTAGAAACCAACCAAGGTGAGTTTTCGAGCTTCATCCTATTAGTTCTACATGTTGGTCCGTGGTGTTTGAAGTTTAAGATGTCGAGGTTCAGTTCTGCATGCGTGCTCTGTTTTTGGATTCCCGAAACAGAGCAAGTTTGGCATGTGTGAAATTTCCAGATTATGCACACCAGTGGTTGCCTGTTTGTGTGTTTTGTATGGATCGGAGTTCTCAAATTACTGAGCTTGTTTACTGTGATTGATTTTGTTTCCCCATCAAGTAGATTTTTTTGTTGTTGTTGTTGGTTTCTGTTTTCATTTATTTAGTGATTGTCATCAACAAAACCCATCTGATCCTTTTCATTGCAACTGCGTTTACCAGTCGGCCGATCAATCCACTTTCAAAGGTGCCTGCTCTCTCCTTCCCTTGGCTTCTTATTTTAAATTTAGAACTCTTCTTAACTCTTTCTTATGCTTTTTTTAATTTCGTTTTTTTATTGTTTTAAAATTTGATTTCAGAATCCTGTTCTTATTTTATAGGTGAGAGTAAAATCCCATTTTTAAAAATCCACTACTTTACTAAATTTGAGTTGAAAATAAATTTTTTGATTGTTAATAAATGTTTCTAATTTTTTGTCTCATACTTCGTAATTACTTTTTAAACTCTTTTCCGTGCTTATTTTGTTTTTTCATTTTTCTTCTTCTTCTTCTTCTTTTCTTTTCTTTTCTTTTTTTTTTTTGCTGTTTCAAAAATATTCAACTTTTAGTTCTATTATTTTGTTGTTTCAAAATTACGTTTGAAAATACTTTTCTTGTTTTCTTATTTGATTGATTTACAAATCTGCATTTTTGAAAACGCAATCTCACTTTTTGAAATTTTATTTAAAAATAAACTTTTTGATGGTTAATAAATGTTTCTAATTTTCAGTTTAATAATGTGTAATTACTTTTTAAACTATTTTCAGTTTTTTTTGCTGTTCTTTTTTTTCGGGAGAATTATAATAAATGACCTAATAAAAATAATATTTATTAAGAAAGACCATAAAAATGATAATTATTTTGTAGGACCAAAAATTAAAACATTAATATAAAAAGACTAAATTGCCCTTGGTCAAATTTCCTATATTATCTCTAATTAAATCAGAATCTGAAGTGATTAATTGAAAATGATAAATAGAGATCAAATCAAAATCTGGAATATGCAAGGTAAAATCTCAATTGGTAACTTTTTATCTCTCTATGAAGAAGAAATCGTAGGTTCTTTCATCCACAAAGATCTCCCACGCGTCCTCTCCTCTGTTCTATGATCTTCAAGTTCTTCTTCCTAGTAATTTTTTATCTCGTTTTCCTTTAGTTCAGTTCTTGTTATAATCATTAAAATCTGATTAATCATTGCCCCTTTAGTATTGTTTATTTTTCAAACTTCTGTTTTGAATCACTGAAGCCAATTCGCATGGTCCATCACTTTTTTTGTGAATTTATTTCTTTTCAAGTAAGCATGGAGCCATACAAGTATATAAGAAATTAAAACGTTCTTTTGTTTTTTTTTTTAATTTCTCACCTTTATATAAAAATTGTAGAACCAAGGGCAATTCAGTCTTTTTATATTAATGTTTTAATTTTTTGTCCTTCAAAATAATTATCATTTTTTTAGTCCTTCTTAATAAATATGATTTTTCTTTAGTCCTTTATTATAATTCTCCTCTTTCTTTTTCTAATGTTTGAAAAAACACTTCAAATTTAAGTTCTATTATTTTGTTGTTTCGAAATTTCAGTTGAAAATCCTTTTCTTATTTTATTATTTGATTGATTTAAAAATCTGCATTTTTGAAAACGCTATCTTACTTTTTTAAATTTGGTTTGAAAATATATTTTGGTTGTGACAAATATTTCTATTTTTTTTCATACTTTGTAAAATGTAATTAATTTTTAATTTTTTTTAAGTTTTTTTTTTAATTGTTCTTCTTGTGTTTTTTGTATATTGTCCTTCCATTCTTATTTTGTTTTTTAGAGTGTTCTTCTTGTTTTTTCATTTGATTGTTTTAAAAATCTTAAACTTTAAGTTCTATTATATATATATATTTTTTTTGGCCCTCAATGTTTGATTATTTGATTCATGCTTTGTAATTACTTTTAAAAAAAAAAGAGTTTTCATTCTGTAAAATTCTTTTTTCTTTTTTTTTTTTGGTAAATTTGTTCAGAAAACTTCAATTCAGACTTTGTAATTACTTTTTTTTAACCCTTTCCAATTCTTATTTTATTATTAGCTCGATTTTAAAACCTACAGTATTTTTTTCGATGGATAAAACCTACAATTTTGAATTTATCAAATTTATATACCATTATTTAACATGTAAGGATTCCTTCTTGTCCTTTTTTTATTATTTGATGGATTCATATATCCGCATATTTTATTATTTGGTTGTTTAAAATCCCATTTTTAAAAATCCACTACTTTACTAAATTTGATTTGAAAATAAATTTTTTTATTGTTAATAAATATTTCTAATTTTTTGCTTCATACTTCGTAATTACTTTTTAAACTCTTTTCAAAATTTGTATTTTTGAAAACCCAATCTTACTTTTTTAAATTTGATTTTTAACAAATATTTCGTTTTTTTTCCCATACTTTGTTGTAGTTTTTAAACTCCCTTCAATTCTTATTTTGTTTTTTGGATTGTTCTTCTTGTTTCTTTTTTCTTTTTTTTTTTTGCGATTGTTATAAAACTTTAAGTTCTATTGTTTTTTTTTGTTTCAAAATTTCATTTTAGAATCCTTTTCTTATTTTATTATTTGATTGATTTAAAAATCTGCATTTTTGAAAGCGCTATCTTACTTTTTTAAATTTGGTTTGCAAATATATTTTGGTTGTTGATAAATATTTCTAATTTTTTGTTTCATACTTTGTAAATTGTAATTACTTTTTAAATTGTTTTAAGCTTTTATTTTTTTTACTTGATTGTTTTAGAAATATTCAACGTTAAATTTCATTTATTTTGTTGTTTCAAAATTGCATTTGAAAATCCTTTCCTTATTGATTGATTTAAAAATCTGCATTTTCGATTGTTTTGAAAATCTTAAACTTTTAAGTTCTATCATTTTGTTGTTTCAAAATTTCATTTAAGAATCCTTTTCTGATTTGATTGATTTAAAAATCAGTATTTTGAAAACCTAATCTTACTTTTTTTAAAAAAAAAAATTGATTTGAAAATGAATTTTGATTGTCAATAAAAAAGGAACCAATTCCACTAGTGGACATACACTTGTTTAATTAGGAAGTATTAGCAACAACATTGCCTGTTCAGATTTTATTTTATTTTATTTTTTTGGGTTTAGGTAGGAAGACATGAAAGGTGAGGGGAAGGAGTGAAAATGCCGTCGCATCATCTCATCTACGAGCAGTGGGGAGAAAACCGAACGCATATTATAGGCAAACAAAATTATATGAATAAATAAATACAAAGCACACATAGAATTATTAATTAGGAAGCAGGGAATAATACATGTTTAGTGTTACATAAATCACACAATACATGGCTTGCTTTTATTTTTGAGTCTAAAATTAAAGTTCAGCCACACTAATTAATTAAGGTCTTCAAACAATTAAGATAGCGGGCCAAAGAAACATGCTCGATATCCTTCAAAGCCACTCCATCTGCACACTGCAATGACATCATACACATGCAGGTAATTACTTAAAAGCACTAATAATTATAGATGAAAGTAAAAAAGATCAAATCAAATTATATATATTACAATAATGTATTTACCTCTTACAATTCCCAAGACTTAAAAACTTTTGAACTTTGATTGGAATTTGTCCTTGGCCGTGGGGTCATCCCATGTCAAACTGTCCCACCAATTTTGTTGTCCATGGATAGCTGTCAACTCATGTTTGGTAGAGTTAGAATCAAATGGTAACTTGTCCAGCTTTGGACAACTATCTATGAGAACCGATTTGAGGAAAGGAAAAGGTAAGGGTGCCCTGTGAATGCTCTTAAGTATTGGTAACTTATACAAACTCAGCAGGACAAGAGAAGAGAATACAAGAGAAGAATCCACATTCTCATCCTTTATTGCTTCTTCCTCTTTTATCACTTCTTCCATTGATTCACATCCATAAATCTGAAGTCGTTGAAGGAGTGGAGCATACTTGAGCCATGTCACATGAGTTACTTGACATGAATAAATTTCCACCATTCGGAGCTTGGCTAGCCAACATGTTTCAAGTATAAAAGGATATTGATCGCTTCTAATATTGATATCGAATAAAGAAATTTCCTGCAGCTTCTTTAATCCTAACATGGAGCCTAATGATAATAAAGGCTTCTCATTCGACACATCCGAGTAGCTGAGATCAGTAGAAATATTGTATAAGCAACTTTGCAATCTGGCTGACTCCAATAATTTGTTTAGGCCATTTCTACTGGAGATAATTATCTGTAATTCCTCAATCTTTGGCAGGCACTCCAGCTCTTCTAAAATTCTTCTCTCTTCTAATGGGTTTATTTTGATATCGCTAACAAGTCTAAACACTCTCATTTGTTGAAGGCTTGATAGCACTCCCGGTGGACTCTCCCATGTCGAGAAATTAGGAGATGTTGCTAGAAAGCTCAAAAATTTTAAATTTGTCAAGGACTTTAAGTTGATCCAAAACAGGGGTTCTAAAGATCCACGCTCAAAATGAAAGGAAAGATATTCCAGAGAAGTTAAACCCCTAATGTCTACAAATGCTAGATCCTCGACATGTAGTTCCAAGACTTTTAATCTCTCCATATATTTAATATCTTTCAGCTGATGGTGTATCCCTCCCAATAAAACTAATGTTGTGACATTTGCAAGATCTATACTTTTTTGTGACTCCCAATCATCTATGATCGAAATCCTCTTCACAAGTTCCATATGATCATGATCTTCTTGTAATAACCACAATGCCATGTCACGAATCACATCATGCATTTTAACTCTACGATATACATAAAAATCATCTTCAACACTTTCTAGCAAGCATGAAAGCTTCAACTTTTCAATAACAGACTCACCATGACCACGTATATCTTCAACACTCATTATCATATCTTTACAAAGAAATGCCTCCCACATCCATTTATCGATGAGATCAAAAACTAGAATCTCATAATCTTCTGGGTATAATGAACAGTACAAGAAACATTGTTTTTCTAGCGCATCCAATTTGTCATAGCTATATTTGAGGATAGAGAATACTTTTTCCTCCAAATCTGGTTTAGTCAACAAAGAACTTGTTAAGTTCTTTATTGAATGTTCCCAAGCTTCAACATTCTTCACTCCAGCCATGCTGCTTCCTAGTACAATCAATGCAAGGGGTAGCCCTTTACATTCCTTTGCCATCTTTTCTGCTAGCCTTGGAATGGTTGGGTGTGAGTTTAGAGTTTCTTCACCAACTTTCATACAAAACAACTCAAGTGCTTCTTTCTCTGTTAAAATTTCAACCTTAAATTTTTTTTGAACTTGCATTTTTGCGCACACATTTTCTAGTCGTGTTGTGAATAACACTTTAGATTTAGTATCCTTTGGAAGCGGCACTCCCACTAATTCCAAGTTCAACTGATCCCATATGTCATCCAATAATAAGACAAATTTCTTTTGTTTGAGGGCTCCATATATCTTTGCTGCCTTTTCATCTAGATTACTACTACGATTCCAAAAGTCATCCCCAATCCCAACTAATTTTCTGATATTATCCATAATATTGTTCAAGTTGACCTCTTTTGACACCACCACCCACATCACAAAATCAAACCCAAGCCCTCTCTTCACAAGTTCATTGTTAATTTTCTTTAATAAGGTAGTCTTCCCTGCCCCGCCCATCCCATACAAACCAATGATGCCAACATTTTCTTCTTCAATACTCTTCCACACGTCATTAAACATCAAATCCAATCCCACTACTTCATCTTGACACATCTCAGTTGCTATGGGTAATACTTTATGAGGAATTATAAAATCCCTCTCACCGAAGTTGTTCCTCTCTGTTGTTAATTTATCTACATCCTTAAGCACTTCAGCAACACTCTTTCCTAACTTGTAGCTTGACATGCAATTCTTTGGACACCAGTTACTTAGGCATTTGTTTTGAGTTTCTTGCTCTCCTTGTACTTCAATATCTTCTATTTTCTGTTAATATCAGGTTGCTAATTAGGTGCATAATCTTCTATTAATTTATTTATGGAGTATGATGGGTCAACTTTGATTAAGATATCTTTGCGTACTACACATTCCAACTTTGATATTCACCATATTAAGAAAATCAGCAAAGACTTGTTTTGCAAAGTATTTACACAAAAATAAATGCCTGATCTATATATTATACTCTATCCTTATGTAAACATCATAATTAATGTTGGAAAATATTACGACTCTAAGAAATTTAGTTGAATTTAATGATATGATATATTATCATTATTCCTAATTTTGTCTACTATTTTTAATTATCTCTAAGAGCGTTGAAATTCATATCCTTTTATATTCTTCCTTGATTGCACTAAAAAAAAAGTATTTTCGAATAATTTATAGGGGTTGCTTGTTATGAGGGAATTGGAAGGGAAAGGTGGGTTGGAAAATTTTTATGCGTTGAATTGACAAAAATTAAGGAAATGGAGTTATGAAATTTTAAAAAAAGAGAATATATAAGATAAAAAAGTTTTTTAAAAAATTAATTAAAAACTTTTAACACCACTTCTGTAACTTTTTTTTAAACTTATAAATCTAACTTAAAAATCCCTCATATAAAAAAATTTCTTACATATCTGTGTGTTTGAAAGGAAATCACAATAACTTGAAGAAGAAATGACCGACCTTTTGAATGGCTTCAACACGTTGCAGCCAACCATTGAGTCGGTTAGATATTTTCACTTCTGGATGGATTGTTTTGATGAGCTCCTTCGATTTGTTCTTCCACATCTTTCTTAATGTCTTCAAGCTTCTTCCTTTCATCTTCCAGCAACTTCAGATTGTTTTTCAAATCAAAGACGGAATCAGCTTCTTTTTGAACGCTACCACAGAAACACTTAGCAGCATCCCATATGACTCCGATAAAGGAAGATGGTTCCATTTCATTACACCACTGAAGGTTAACAGATCTGAGATGAGATGTTGAGGAACACTCGTTTTCGTCCTCATATATGTGATCCTTCTCCTTAGAGGCGTTGCTAAGAAAAATATAGATTAAATCTACAAAAATTAGAAAATAGGGAGGTATTGAGATTTCAAAAAGAAAATATCTGTTTTTAAATAAATTTGTGCACTTTTAAAATAAAGAATTATAATTGTTGCAAAGCTCCATATATTATTTATTTTTAAAATTTTAATGAAGGTCTATGCAAATTCAAATAAAAAATATTTATTAATTTTATGACAACTTCAATATTTCTTTGATGACCTTGTCGGTTGACTCAAATTTTTTTTTTTTTGGATAATATGTCGGTTGACTCAATTTAAAGTTGTCTGCTTGGTGCTTATGGCTACCTAATCTTTCAGACTATGTTAGTGGGCTTTTGGGCTTTTCAGCTACTTCCAGAGTGGGCCACTCATCAAGCCTAAGTCCAGTACTGAGATACAAAACAACGTTTTTTGCCCGAAATACAAAACAACGTTGAAAAGCAAATACAAACCCTATGTTATTGAGCCTGTTTGAATTGAGTTTTTAGAGAGGTTTAAATCAAAAAGCCAGAAAAAAGTAGCAATAAAAAAAAATTTAAGGGAGGGGTTTGGATTAGTTTTTATTCTACTGGTTTTTTTTTTTAAAAAAAAAGCTCCTTTTACTAGAAGCTCCATGGGGTAGTATTTGGAAAAAAGTTCTTAGTTTTTTGACATGGGTCCTGCCACTTCTACTATCATCAATCTAAACACAAATTATATTTACAACCTGATTTTTTTTTTAATCGAGTTTATGCAAAAGTCGGATAGAAAATAAGTCACCACTCCCACCGCTAACCCAAATAGACCCATTAGTTACTTATTATAAGATACTGAGCCTAATATAATTTATTTGCTTATTATCAGGATATTTTGAAGAGATTTAATTACATCAGTCCCACTTCTCTCATTTCTCTCAATTTCAATTTGTTTGTTATTCACCAATAGGGTTAAGCCTCACAAAAAGAGCTAATTTCTCATCATGTGGTGAACCGATAGTCAAATCCATAGTAAAAAGGGTCATTTAGTGCAATTGGACATTATTGCCTCAAATATTAAGATATATGCACTAGTGCAAAAAAGAGCTTTAAGACCGCCTAATTTAGACAGGAGTAGTGATGCCCCGGATTTAAAGGAATGACCGGTGGCAATTCTGTAAATATAAAGAACATTTTGAACCGGATTATTTTTTGATAGGTCTTAAATATATTATTCAGACCGGATAAAAAAACAATTGGTCTTTTAAATGTTATTAAGAAAATTGAAATATCAATTACATTATCGACAAATGTCTTACAGTCGGACTAATATTTTCTGTGGTCCAAAAATAATAAGGAAAAATTTAAATATTAAGGTATTGATGTTTTAAGACTGAACATCTTTATGAGCCGGTTTTAAAAGTTATTATTTCAAGATCGGACATAAAATGAGGCCGGTACAAAATATAGAAAACGATTAAATAAAAAATTAATTAACTTAGTAAAAATTTGTCTAGACTTTTAGGACCGTATGTTTATAAATTGTCCGCACCTAAAAGTCCTCACTACTTAAACTTTAGGACCGTTTAGTTTTACATATCCGGTCTTAATATTCTTCCTTTAAGTATCTGGCAAATCATTAATTTCAAGACAATCGAGGTTCTGGTGTTCTCCTCAAGCTAGGATCTTCTTTGTCGTCGTTTTTACCTCTCCTGATTTTAATCAACATTATCGGTCTGCCTTTTCTTTGTCTTTTTTCTTTGTCGGAAAAATAACGAAGATAATGAAAAGGACACTGAAAATTTTCAAATCAGGGCAAGGTAAAAAACCGACGACAACGACGGTCCAACCTTGAGAAGAATTGTCACTCTGTTTGTTTTAATTCGAATAAGGTAGACGATGTTTTTTTTTATGCTCTTAACTATATTCTGGAAATTTTTAATGTTGATCACACGAAGACAATGTTTTGGTTGTTTCCTTTTTGTCAGAAAGAAAAAGAACAGAATGAAAAGGAGAAGGCAATCAATATCATTTCTTTGCCTTCAAGAGATGCATCAATATTACTTGTGAATTTCCTTTTTTGTTTCCTTAGAAAAATTATATTAAAATTCGTTGGCGTCGAGTATCGCAGTTAGTTTGTTGTTGAAATTGAATAGAAATACATATATATAGAAATTGAAATAAAAATTTTATTTAGTAATTTTTTTTATTTACATAAAAAAAAACTTAAAATCTAATCCTCCCCATCATTGTTGGAGGGGAGGGAGTCGTCGGAGAGGTCGGACACGTCATCATCAAAAAGATGGTACTCAACGTCTTGTGCGTCGAGTACCGCCGTCACCTTGTTGTTGACGGCGTGATAGACCTAAAAAAGCTGGCCGATGCGTCGGTGTATATGATCGACACGGGCCAGGAGGTGCTGCATCATCTGGTAGAATGACGGGTTCGGAGGTAGCGGAGGAGGGTACAAATTGTGAAGACCGAGCGGACAAGGAGGACCTGGGGGTGGTGGAGCAGCCATTACGGTGGTGAAGGTTGTAGAAGTGATGTAGAAGAATGTAAAGAAAGTAAAGTAACAACGAGTTTAAATAGAGAACCCATCCTGAACAATGTGAAATGCCGGAAACTTTAACGAGGAGCCGCATAGTTCCTCAGAATACGAGGAGTTGCCTAGTTGGGAAGTTTATCTGGAAGCCGATCGAAGAGACTATGAATCTATTCATTAAACAGATACAACTTTTAATACCAGATATTTTAATAGACCTGTTCTTAAGAGTAATATTTTTAATTGATTTAAAAAAATAAAATAATTTTAGGACCGGATGCAAGATAAAAATCGGTCTTAAAAGTAACTGAATTGATTAAAACAAATAAATAATAGCAGTTTAGGACCGGATATACATAAAAAGTATATCTTAAAAGTATTTTAGGACCGGATAAGTATAAAAGGTAGATTTGAAAAGTAATTTGAATTCAATAAAGACATTTAGGACCGGATAGTTATAAAATGCTCTCTTAAACTCTTTGCCCTTATATTAACTCCTCACACAACCTCTCTACCCTTATTAACTCCTCACTGCCTCTTAACTCCTCACCAGTAATTAAAGAAGCTTATTAATTCTCCAGTTTTCCTTTATTTTTATTCATCCAGTTGCTGCTACGCTCGCCAAAGCCAATCCTCTTTTTTTTTTTTTCAATTTGGTTTAATAAATTAGACCGTTAGGACCGGATACATTATAAGTATTATTGGTCTAAAAAGTATTCGACTTTGAGGGCCGGATGGTGTTTAAAGCTCTAGTCTAAACATTAATAAAAATTTAGGAGCGGAGTCTTCTAAACCTCCGGGCTTAAAAATTAAGTTAATAAAATCTTTAGGACCGGATGCTTATAATTAATCGGTCTTAATAAATCCAAAATCCTAAAAGATGTCTCTGTCGCGCGTAAAATTAAATTTCTCTTTCTGAATTTCTCTTGTCGTGTCGAAAGATTTCATTACTCAGGTTCTGTCTCCAGTGTTTGTGTGTTGCTTCATCGCTACTTCGCGTCGCTCTCTCGACAATCACTTTCTGGTTCCTTAGTTAAACATTTATAGACCAAACTGTAAGAGGTGTTTCAGTTATTATAACTCTATGATTTTCCTACTTATCGTTTTGGGTTTTTCATGGGTTTAATGAAATCAATGAAATGTTCTTGTGGGTTCCTCTGTTGTTAATGAATATTGTATTTTGAACATTATATTTGCACTTTAGACCAACCCAACTGACCAATAAGTGTTTTTAGGTTACTCTTGCTGTCTGCAACATGAACGTTCATGGCCGGAGAAGAAAGACTCAGGAAACGCAATTGAATTAATATGCTGCAGGTGAGTCCACTAGACCTTCATGCGATGCATTTAATTTCTTTGTCATGCATTTATTTTGCTTCTTGAATTCACTGTGATACATTTATGACCAAAAGTAATTCTTCGTTATGCATTTAATGAGCAAGTTTCTTCGTTAAAAAAATAAAAAATAGAAGACCTAATCGACATTGAACATAAATATGCATTTTGAGTTGGATTATTTTATATTCAAGTTTCAAATTTTTCGGATTATGTATGATAAACAAAATGGGGCGAGGGAATTTATAGAATTTGCTAAACAAAATACCCATGATGATAGTGGAAAGTTTAATTGCCCTTGTGTAAAATGTTTGAATGAGAGACGACTAAATCCTGAAGTTATACATATTTAATTTGTGAAGGATTTTGTAAGACCTATACAGTATGGGTATGACATGGTGAAAAAAATCCCAAGTGGGTATCAACATGGGGAAGTGGCTTGTGACGATAATGACACAGATATTGATAATATGTGCAGTGATGCAAAGAACATTGTTGGGTGGAAATACGTACTATGATATTGTGTTGCCGCATCGATATATATACGTACTATGATATTCCTTCTATATATGTTCTTAAATAATACCATCACTGACTATGAAGTTTGTTCTTGTTTTATTTTTGTGACAGGATCCGATCCGAAGGGGCATGTTATAAAAGATGATGTGTTTACGTTGTTGGGTGGGAATCAGATATATGAAGGCATGGTGAATAAATTATATTGGGCATGTATGTTGATTTACGTGCTGTATTTGTAACTCAACTCATTGTATTTGTAAGTAAGTTATCTTATTGTATAAATTAATTTAGGTGTTGTAGTCATAGTATAATCATTAATTAAGAGGCCACATAACTCATGGTGAATAATATTTGTATTCTTTATCCCAATTCAATTTATTCATAATTGTTCATAGCTTGTAGCTTAAAGTATTGACTTTTATGTGCTGAATTGGGTGGTGGATTTGTATGTGTGTGTGTATATATATATTCATCTGAAAAACAGGGAAAAATTCGGGAAAATTTAGACCGAAATGGATACGCCAATCTTAAATGTTCAACTGTTAAAACCAGATTTATTTTTGTCCAGTCTTAAAATTCCGATCCTTTTAAGAGCAGCCAAGTTTTAGTCCGGTCTTAAAATTTGAGTTTTAGGACCGAACAAAAAATATTTCTGGTTTATTTAGTATAACTTTTAAGACCTAATGTTTTAAATGTTCGGTTTAAAAGATTTTCTTTAAGACCGGTTTGTGTCCGGTCTTAAATATTAGACTTTTAATACCGCCTAGAAGAAGACCGGCTGCGAGTCCAGTCTTACAATGTTTCTTTTGTCCGGTCTTAAAAGTCTTTTTTTGCACTAGTGATGTACCCAACACAAAAATTTGTACAACATAGTAAAATTAAATGGTGTGAATCATGAGTGATTCCTTAGGATGTGTTTGATTTGAAAGAAGAGAGTGGAGCGGTATAGGCTTACCTTATTTAGTTTAAGAAAGGAGGGAAGGGGATGTAGTAACTAATTTACTATTTTATCCTTATATATTAGTTTATATATTTTATGCAATTTCTGTGTTATATAAAATAATGGACAAGTTAGTTTGAATTAATTTATTTATAAAATCCCCCCTCATACCAAAATTTTAATGAGCATAAAAACAATGATATAATTATATCTTTTAATATATAATCAATATAATAAAAAAATTTTAAAAAAAATCAATCAGCTTCATTTGAATATATGAGGTTTCGCTTCGTGCTGTTTGATGCTTCTTTTTTCATTTTTAAATCAATTTGTATCTCAAATCTACATTTGATTAATTGGCTTTACATGATTCGTTAGTTGTCGGCGGTTCTTGTGTGCCGCCAGTGAATATGGTGTGGGATTATGGCAAATGTCGGTTCGATCATGGAGTTGAGTTTTCTTTCCAAAAAATTTCATGGGCATTTTGGTATTTTCCTAGTATAAATATATAAATGAAATATAATTAATACATAAGTTCCATCAGAATCTCTTCTATAGTATCAAATGGTTTTGGTGCACTTCCTCTAGCTATCTTGGGTTGCGTCTTGTGACTTTGCTATTACCCTCCCCTCAAACGAAAGGAAGCCAGTGATTAGAGCGGGCACAAGTGAAATGAATAGTTAAAAAGGTGGGCGTAATAATGTGCTTGAACGTGACACGGTGATGAATAATAATTAAACCTAAATCTAAAATGAATTATAATGATCAAAAGTGAGGATACTTTTTGAATTTGTTTGACATCTCACCTGCTCTATTGACATCTTATTGATTTTTGGGTTCCTCATGGTTACGTAACCTACACTTGGTGTGTGAGTTTTGCGAAACTTTTAGTTGATCAAGTTTAATTTGCGCTTGTTATTGATTTACTTCGTCCATGAAAGTTATTCTTTTTCCTCTAGTTTTATAATCATATATTCATATGTATGCAGAGGTGGAATGAGGTATATCATTGGGGCAAGTGCCCACCCTTAAAATAACACTTTAAAAAAAAATCAAAAAAACCAATATAGGTTTCAGTCAATCATTCCAATTACAGATCCCTCTCTCCCTATTGCTCTCTCGTCTCCCTCCCTCGGTCTCTCACTGCTCGCTGGCATTGGTCGTTGGATCGTCGCCCCTTCTCACCTCTCACTCACCCTCAGCTTCACCTTCATCCTCTTTGGTGAGGTACTCTTTCATTCTCTACCTTCATCCTCTTTGGTGAGGTACTCTTTCATTCTCTACCTTCATCTTTCTCGCCGTTCAGGATTCGATCTTTCTTTTCTGCCCTTTTCATTCCTCGTCTAGTTTAGTTAGGTGAGGAAGTAACTCATTTGTTTGTGTTCCTTTCATGTCTATTCATAGTATTTGTATTAAAATTAGCCACCATGGGCAACACTTCCTGTATTGCTTGAAGCAGGTGATTATTTATGTTTCACATGCTTTAGCCTTATAGCGTTTACATGACTCGTTCAAAGTTGTCTGATGCTGGTGGTTTTTGGCATTCTAGTTATTTGAAAAGGTTGAGGTGGATAAACCAGTAGCTAGTCGTTCTGAATCTGCAGAAATATATGTTCTTGGCCTTAAGTATAAGGCCCCTGTGAAGATTGACCCACGTCTTCTTGATGTGAAGCATTTGTTTCAGGGTTCTGTGGAGCCTCAGACAAAGGTAATTTGTTTCTGAGATGTTCGAAGTATTGCCTAAGTAGACCTTTTAGTGTCTAGGCCTTGAAAATGGGTAATCAAATTGCTAACTTCATCAAGTTTGACCTTACATGAAATTAACTTTGGACATCATTACGGTATTATGACAAAAGGAGCATTTTTTTATTTATGACAACAAAATATCTATTGATTTATTTTAGGTATCTAATCGATTTGTGTTGTACACGAATTAGGTTTTGATTTTTTTCCTTTGTTTACAGCTATGAAGATGGAGATACAACTTTAAGGAAGGTGTCTTCAGCTGCAAATTTCATTTGGTCTGATTCTCCTCTGGAGATCCTTGGTACAGTCACTTCTATAACTTTCAGTGATCCAGCTGATTTAACAATAAAGGATCATGACTCAACAACTAAAGAGGTATTTTTATGTAGTCAAGCATTCGATGACAATTTGAAAACCCATCAAGGAAAATTCAGCTTGAGCTTGACAAAGATTCATGGTCAAGGTTATGATAGTGCAAACAATATGAGTGGTCAATTCAGTGGTCTGAAAAGCTTGATTTTAGTTGAAACTAATTCTGCTTACTATGTTCACTGCTTTGCACATCAACTTCAATTAGCTCTAGTAGCACTTCAGTTAGCTGTGGTAGCTTGTGCAAAAAAGTTTACGCATTGACTGACTTCTTTAATTTTATACCGTTGGTGCGTAATGTAGTTGGTGCTTCTTGCAAAAGAGCAGATATTTTGGAAAAAAGCAATTGGAAGAATTAGTCAAAAGTAGTATTGCAAGCAATGATGTTCAATTAGGGAGAGGCTCGAATCAAGAAATGAGTTTGTTATGACCAGGGGACAGACGTTGGAACTCACATTACCAATCATTGGTAAGTCTGTATACATTGTTTGATCTTGTGCTTGATATGTGCTAGAAATTATAAAAGATGATACAACCCTTATGCATGCAAAAAGGTCTGAAACCTCTGGCCTTATGATACGTATGGAAACTTTTGAATTTGTATACTTTTGCACCTGATGATCAAGGTCTTGGCAATAACGAATGAGTTGTCACAAGCACTTCAGAGAAAAGATCAAGATATTGTAAATGCTATGACTCTTGTAAAAGTATCAAAGGTGTTATTACTAAAGATGAGAGATAATGGGTGGTATAATCTATTTCAGAAGACTTCTGAATTTTTTATAAAACATGATATAGATATCCCTGATATGGAAAGTGTACTTGCATTAAAAGGAGAACAAAACATAGAGGACCAGTTACTCATCTACATCACTTTAAGGTTGACATATTTTATGCAGTGATAAATACTCAACTTCAAGAGTTGAATGATCGTTTTAGTGAAGTTAGTTCGAATTTACTAGAAAGCATGGCATGTCTAAATCCGTGCAACTCTTTATCGGCATTTGACAAGAATAAGTTGCGTGAATTTGCTGGTTATTATCATTCAGATTTTGATTTGAATGATTTTGTCATCCTTAAATATCAACTCAACACGTATATTGTTGATATGCAGAGTGATCCTGATTTTTTGAATTTGCAAGAAATAGCTGATCTTGCCAAGAGGATAGTTGAAAAGAAAAAACATATTGTATATTCTTTGGTTTATTTACTTGTAAAGTTAGCATTAACTTTGCCTGTAGCAACTGCATTCGTGGAAAGAGTATTTTCAACTATGAAATATATCAAGACTGTACTTCATAATTAGATTGGAATGAATGATTGAATGATTGTTTAATGTCTTATATTGAAAAAGATGTATTTGATAACATTGATAATATGTCAATTTTGATGGAATTCTAAAAAATAAGATATAAAAGGATGGCATTGTAATTATCTTTATTATAATATACTTTTGTTATTAAAATATATGTATTTAAACTTATTGTTTTTCCCTTATATTCTTTTATTTTTAATGCATTTAAAGCTTTGCTAAAAAAAAATCGGGGGCCCACTGAATCCCCTTGTCAACGGTGCCCCATTCAATAATTTTCTGGATCCGGCCCCTGTATGTATGGTGTTAGTTTCTCTCTAGATCATATGTATATATGATTATGAAACTTTAGAAATTTTATTTTAAAATATTAAGTTTCAGAGATCAAATTGATTTAAGGGATCAAAAGTTTTATCCACTTGTGCTATTATTCGTCTTTCTGAGAATGTTGTGGATTTGATTGCTATTATTCGTTTTGATCTTTTTTTTTTAAATGAAAAAATCCATTCATAAACTGATGGTTAATGTATGAACTATATCTCTATGAATTTAGTAGCAAAATGCGATTTTAATACTAAATCTAATCCTTATATTATAGCTAAATTACTAATTTACGGATTTAAAAAAAATTAGCAAAGTTAGTTATTTAATTTGTAATAAATATATGTTGGTTTTCTAAATTATCCTTTTAAATCTTGTACATTGATGAAACCCTCTTAATAGGTGCAATCAAATAGATACTTTAAGATATATATATATATATATAGTGGCGGACCCAGAAAATTGTTGGAGGGGGCACCATTAGTAGGGGGCTTCGGGGGTTCAGGGGCAGCGCCCCGGAAAAAAAAAAAAAAAAAAAGGAATTTCAGGGGGGGGCACGTGTCCCCTTCTTTAATACCTCGGTCCGCCATTGTATATATATATATATATATTAAGAGATAAAATTGACTAAGATGACATGTTTAGAATGAAAAGGAGACCAAATCGCAGCTATCATATAGTGGTCAGCTTGGGGGTTCATACTAGGTGACGTGTTTATCCCTTTAGGGTGAACACTTATTTATTTATATATTTTATTTATTTAGATCAAATTGTATACTGCATTCTGAAATATTTTTTGCATCTAGTATCTCAAATTAATTGATTTTTACCTTGTATTTAGAAATATTTTTCCTGTAATATCAGTATTCTAGAAATTAATTAATTTGAAATATTGGAAACAAAAAATATTTTAAGATGCAATATATAATTTAATTTAAATAAATAAAATATATCTATTTAAAAAAAAAGTGTTCACCTCCAAATTAGAGGGATGAATACAAAAGGTGGAAACCCGATCAGCTTCCATCTCATACTACTTCATGCAACTGTGTCATGTTGGTTTGTTCCATAGACGCAAACGCTAAAATGATGTTGTGAATTTTTATGAATTTTTTAAATAAAAAATACTCTAAAATTGTGCATTATATATTTATTTATTTTGAAAAATCATAAAGGTCTTTTGTTTTTTTTTTTTACCCACAAGATATCAAAATATCACTTATCTTATATAGAATCTAATGATAACAAAAATTAAGAACAAAATATCATTAGAGAAGGCACGTTGGATGCCCTAAGCCCCAAATGACAGCTGTTTTCTGTTTTTTGATGGTAGCTTCCATCTCATACTTGATGCAATTGTGTCATGTTTGTTTGTTTCAAATAAGCACGCAAACGCTAACCAACCGAGTAACCCTATTTTTAAGACTACCTTTTTTATATCTATATATATATATATATTATGAGGAAATGATTTGTGCAGTCACTACACCTAAGGTTTTTTTCAGTGAATACAAAACGACGCAGTTTAGTTTAATGAACATTGAAAAAAAAAAAAACTCATTCTCTCTCTCTGCTTCACCTCTCTCTCGGCCTCCCCGTTTTCAATTCGAAAAGCAACTTCCGCTGACCTCTGTTCGAAAATCGACCTCCACGGATCTGCTTCTCCCACTGGGAGCTCCTTCTTTGGCGATCCTGCAAATCCGGATCTGGACAATTTGGGTTTGACGGTGTTGAACTCGGACTCTTCGTTACCCAGAGAGAGGACTAAGAGATCGAAGATGCTGTTGAAGAACGAAAACTCGTGCTTATTCTTCAAAACGTGGGTGATGGCGGCAACGTGGGATTTGACTAACCTTAATTCCAAACTCATTCCAAGGAGAGAGGTGAAGCCGAGAGAGAGAATGGGGTTTTTTTTTTTTCAATATTCATTAAACTAAACTGCGTCGTTTTATATTCACTGGAAAAAAACCTTAGGTGCATAAATCATTTCCCCATATGTTATATCTCTAATTTAAGTTTTTTTTTTCCTTTTTTTGGCTCAGACTAATTTAAGTATTTAACATACGAATTCCTTATTATTTTATTCGGTGTCTACCTTCTTTTTATTATTTTTATTTTTATTATCGTCGTCATCGTCATTATTTCATTATCTTACACTACTCCATCTGACTCTCCGTTGTCCACCATGATCAGGCGCCAAATCTAATCACAAAGCCAAGCCAACGTCTTTCGAAATTACCAGACTGCCCACGTCCATTCGTTTCCAGCGTTTGCATTGAGGATTATGAGCAAGCGCGGTTATTTTATTCTTTTGGATAATGCTATAATCACTTAAAAAATATTAAGAAAATTAATCTTTTAATCCTTATAATTTTAATTTAATTGTGACTTGAGTCCCTCAAACTCATTATGATTCAATTGTTATATTTTAAATTAAGGATGTCTAAAGACTGGGCTAGACTAGGTTGGAGGTCAACATGAGGTATGGCCCGATAGGACTTCGGGGTGGAAAATTCTACCCAAAGTCTGGTTCGGTCTAATACCAGACCGAGGTCTGGTTGGACCGAGCTGGCGGACGGCCTATCCAATTTTATTTTATTTTTACTTTTTTGGAAGGTAATATTTTAGCTCAGTTTTTACTTGACTTTCAAAAGTAATAAAAAGTGACTGAATGAAAAGTGATTTTTATAAATTAAAAAACACATTAGGATGTCCAGATTCCAGTGAGTGGTTCAGTGTAGTGGTGATTTTATATATATATATATATATATCGGGTTAGGTCGAACCAACCAAGGGGTCTAAGCCCCTAAAACCAAGTCCAGTCCAACCTGAGCAGTTTGGTCTGGTCCGGTCTGGTCAAATTGTCTTGGACCAATTTTTTTGTTACCTGAACCGGGTCAAGTCGGATCAGGTCAGACCGGACCAACCAAACCGTTGGGTTTTTTGGACAACCCTATTTTAAACTTGTTATGACACTATCCTTACTCTTAAAACTGAGTCAAACTGGTCCATATCTGTGTCAAAAAAAAAAAAAACTGACTTTGGGGATAGACCACACATGTTAGGAAAATTCATGCTTGACATACAAATATCCTCATCCCTCATAATCATGTCAACCCTTTAATAAACAAATTTTCTCATAACACATGCAATAATAATGACCCATGTGTCATTTTGATCCTCGATGTTGCTAAAATGATCATGGAGAACACTGGTCATATTGTATTGTAATGTTTTTAAGAGTTAAAGTAAAATGAATGGAAATATGGCTTGCATGTAAACCCAAACCTAAAGCAAACAGATTATGCAAAAATTTACCTATTACAATATTAATTAAATTATTAATAAATTATTGCTTATTATTAATAAGTCTTCAAAAGTTAGCCCCTACTCCAAATTATGAGGGAAACTGGTAGAGAGAGAATGTATTTTACCATTTATTAATTATTGTGTAAAATTTGTTCTCACGAGGTATAATATATATTTACTAGTGGTGAAGATGAAAACCTATTAAATTTCAAATCACAGTTAATGAAATTTAAGGATTTTTGTAGCTACTATAAAATATGTTGAGTGATTTATAAATAAAATCATATAAGTATTCAATTTTAAGACTAAATTATGGAGATTTAAATGATCTTTTCTTAATTATACTGAAACATGTTAAAAATTTACTGATAAGTGTATGCCACAATGCGTTTCAGGAAAAACGTTTGCTACAGTGTTAACCTTGTTCTATTTAAAGCATCGTAATAAAATCAATGGTTAATATAATCTTTGATTCTTCAAGTTTACCCTAATTTTAGTTTTAGTCTTTTAAGTTTCAAACTAAAGGTTTTGGTCCTTCAGTTTCATTTCATTTAAAATTTTGGTGCACACTTAGATTTGCTTTTTAAAGGACTAAAGTTCTTATTTAAAACTTCAGATATCAAAACTAAAATGAAAGCAAACTTAAAGGATTAAATATTATATTAACCCTAAAATCAATTAGCTATACATTTAAAATTGGGTTTTAACCTTAAAAACAGGCCTAATTAATATACTAATATTAATATGGTATGAACAAGAGAATTCGTTTAATAAAATTGGCAAATATATCGTCTTCCTGGTGAGCCATTGAGAAAGAAAAAGAAGATAAATTATTTATTAGTTATACATTTAAAAATAAATAACTATTTTTTAATAAGTATTAGATACATATTTTGGAAAAAGCCTAATCTTTTTTTGGTGTTAATTATGAGATTTGAAATATGTTGGACTACCGATTCAAACACAAATGATGTAGTTAGTTAGCTTTCTCTTTTTAGTAAATCTTTTAGTTAATAAATGATTATTTTTTCTAAGGATATAGTCCAACTGTCAACCTAATAAATTGTTGAGCTTCATCAATGGGAGGTTGACACACATGGTAAATAGCTTGTGTCTTTCAAGTAAGATCTCGAGTTTGAGTCTTATGAATGTAAAAAAGCCCCGCTGGAAGACTTCTCCACCCCACCATGGTTAGATACACGATGCGAGTCGGATCTTAGATTAGTCGGGACGAAACTCTAAATACTGGATAAGTAAAAATAAAATAAAATTGTTGAGCTTCAAACACAATTGTATTGATGGCCCCATGCAGTTTCAGTCATGATTGCTTTAACTTTTAAGAAGAATAAAAGGAATAAATATTTATCAATATTTTTTCAAGTGACATTAATCGATACAATACTGCTCAAATTAGCTGCTGGGAGCATGATTTATTGATTGAAGTCGAAAATTAATTAGTATTATACCCTTTCCTTGTGTCATTTTTTTTAAAATAAAAGTTTATAATTTGAATTGTCTTGGTGAGTTGATCATTTTTATGAGAGTTTAATAAAAGTTGTATGAACATTCAATAATTTTCTTTGTGTGTAAATTAAAATATTGATGGTACTTATATTTACTTTATTTATATCTCTTTTTCCCCTTATAAATTAGGACATATTTAAAAAATAAAGTTTTTTAAACATATTTATTATTTTTAACTAATTTTAATAACGATTAGCTTTTATAAATAAGATAAGATGAATAGTGTATATAATTGCTCTTTTATAATTTCTCTTTTCTATCTTGTCAATAACGCACTTTTTAAGATTACTATTAAATTCCGCAAACCTAATTATACTAAATTAAACCTTAATTGGCTGTTTATTTCTATTTTCTTTTATGTTATTTTTCAACTTCCAACTGTCAAGAACGCAAGCTGTCTGATCTGATCCGCCAGTTTCTTCTTTGGCCCAACCCTTCATTTCTTGTGTATAACTGTAAGGGTATTTCGGTAATTTAACAGCTTCCTCTGTCATAAGAAAAGGGAGGTCATGCGCGCGCGCAAATCATCTGAGGTTCATTCCGGTGCGAAAGAGACCTTGCAGGGTCTCTTGCGTGCCGTTTCTCTCTTTCTCAAGCTTCTTCTTCGTCTTCTCTCTGTACTGAATCTCCATTTCCTGGCCTTTGCACATTCTCTTCCGTTTCCTCTTGATTATTCTCTGGGTTTAATTTCCTTGTCCGTATCTTAACATTAGTCAGTTTCTTCTTTACTACCCAGCCTCTTTAATTTGTTCCTTCTAGTTTTCTTGGGCTTTTCTCTGTTTGACTCAGCAAGACTTGAAGAATTAAACAAAGCCACATTACTATAATACTATCTCATTCTTGTGCCTTTTGTTATCTGCCTATTTGGATGTATTCTGATCCTTCAGTTACCAACATGTTTGACAAATTCTTGAAGCCAAAATTCTATAGAAAATGGTACGGCACTGACCTAGAGATAATGCTGATTCTCTTCCTTTTCAATTATGATGATTTTCTGGTTTTTGTTCCTTAATCCCATTTTTTGTTTTCGGTTTCGCTTTTGAAACAGCAAACCGTACCTGGATTGCACAAAGTCGCGGCTAGAGGCGATACGGAACAAGAGAAAGGCAGTGCTGAAGTTTCTGAAGAAAGATATCGCCGATCTTCTCAAGAATGGCCTTGACGACGGGGCATATGGACGAGTAATTTCCCTATTAATTTTTAACTGGATGCTTAATTGTTTGAGACTCTTGCTTTAATTATTTTATCTTGTCTGAACTCACATGGATATTTATGCAGCATTTTTACAATTTGTTAGGATGGCATCTTAAAGCGAATATCGAATTCCTATGAATTTTTCCTTTTGAAGTATCAATTCTTTAAGAAACAAGTCTTTTTCAAGGCCATGCTGCACATAATTAAATTTTCTGATAATGCATACCTGTTGCTGTTAGTCGATTCTCAGCTTCAAATCTGTTTCATAAAGATTATAACATGTCCTTGATATCTGATCTAATTGATTTACTTGTGGGTCCACATGTGGTCCTCTAGACCATACGCAATGATGAATTTATCTGGAAGGGGAAAGATAATTAGTTAGGTGTAATTTAGTTACGTTGATCACGCTCTCCTTTATCATTATCATAATCATTACATAATTTTCACCTTCCCGAATTGTAATTCTCCATTTGATCTCTCGTCAATATTTTTCTTTTTCCGTCCAAATTAAGAAGGGGTTGGGGGATTTCGGTTGAAGTGATCCTAAGCAAAAACAGAGGACAAATAAGACTTAAACTTTAGAACTTCACATTTTTGTTCTTGAGGACCATGTGAGTATATGGCATTTCAAAGGAATAGAATTATTAATCTTTAGCACATTATGCAGGCTGAAGGGTTCTTGGTAGAGGAAAACATGTCAGCTTGTTACGAACTCGTTGTAAAGTTTGTTGGGTGCGTATCAGATAATCTTCAGGTCCTTTCTAAGGAGAGGTATGCTGTTCTATATAATATAGCATGTTCTTCTATTTCCCCTTAAGATCATGAAAATTTCAGTGTCTACCAAAGACTTGGGGACTTATTACTAACATGATCGGGCTTAACAAATTGGAATAAACCTATAATACACACTTTAGTAGTTAATATGCATGCCTCTTTAGACATGAATTATTTTCTACTTGCACACATTTAATCAATGTCAGTTCGCATAATGAATCTTTCAGTATGCAAAAGCTTAAAATCAGAAGTAATGCTGCTTTTAATTTTCTGAATCAGTAATTGCCCTGATGAATGCAAGGAGGCCATACCGTCATTGATATATGCTGCTGCAAGATTTTCTGATCTGCCTGAATTGCGGAACCTCAGAACTCTGTTCAGAGAGAAGTTTGGGGATTCCCTTGAACCTTATATAAGTAAAGAGGTAAGACAAAACAATGACTCCACCTTCATACGAGAAAATAATGTTATCTTGGGTATATCTTCTTAGTCTTACCACTTAATTAGCTAAATAATTGCTCTTTCTTAATTAGTTTTTGGAGAAGTCGAGGCCACAACCTACCAAAGAAATGAAGATTCAGATATTAAATAAAATAGCACAAGAATTCTGTATTAAGTGGAATAGCAGGGCTATGGAGGAGAAACTCAATATGTCCTATTCATCACGTCAAGTAAGTCTGTCTTCACATTAACTTGTTTACTTTCAAGAACAAGTTTGTCACAGAACCATGAAATGGAAGAATTAAGATGCATTGAAGGTGTCACATTCTCCTCACATGGCAAGGTATGGTTCTTGTAGCAGGAGAGGCCTAGGATGACATCACTGAACTCGAAGTATATCAGTAATAATGAAGAAAAATTGAGGCTTCAGAGCAGTAGTGATGATGAAACAAGTACAAGCGTATCGTCCCAGTCCCAGGATCGCTCAAAGACTCGCTCAAGCTCATTAGGAAGTTTTTCTGAGGATGATGAGTTAGATTATTATATCAAGAAACCATCTCAACGTAAGATTGTTCCTCCTCATCCTCCTCGCATCATCCCAAAACTTGATGTAGTTAAAGAGCAAGTTGTTCAAGAGAAGCCAAAACCGATGTCAGTAAGAACCAGAGGTCCCAGAACACCACGTGGTCTTCAAAAAATTGTTTCTGATATTGATTCAAGTGATGAAGAAGATAGAGTAATGGACAAGCTTTTGATGCGTTACAGTATGAAAAGATCTAGTTCTGAATTGAAGTGGCGGAAGAATAACGCAATTAGGCACATAAAATTAGATTCAGATGAGCAGCATAAAAGAGTAACATCTCTTCCTGCTCAACTCTTAGCTTCTGTAGAACCAGAGATGCAGAGTGAAGGAGCAAAGCATGTGCATCCTAAGCTCCCAGATTATGATGACTTAACAGCTCGTCTTGCATCTATCAGGAGGTGAAAACAAACACAAGATTTTTTCCCCCCAATTCCTTTTCTCTCTTCCTTTTTCGGTGTTTGTGTAATTTTCTTATGTAAACATTGGCAACCATCTAAAAAATGAGAGTTTTTTTGGTATAACCAACACAGTCAAACTCAGCATATATCCATACACGGAAATGTTACTTTCTCATAATTGCTTTTACAACTTTCCTCACATGTTATACAATAGTATTATATAGTATCACTCAAGTTTTATTTATAAGTTATTTTTAACTAAATTACACAAACTAAGGATATGTAATTATCTCAATGATTATTTAGTAAATTTTCAACTTTATCTTCATTTATGAAGAAATATTTTTCAACTCTTTCTTTATTTTCATTGGTATAATTAATATGGATAAAATTGTCACAATCTCATTTACTACTCTGAAACTTGACTTATAAATAGAATTAAATTTTTTTAATCAAAAGAACCTATAAATAAGATCAAAATAGTATAATAGAAACGTCTAGAAATGGGACAGGAGTCGCCGTCATGATTTTAATGGCAAACAAAGTTCTTTGCTCATTCATGTAATGATAGATTGTCATATTACCTCCTCCCCTTTTTACTAGACTCAATTAACTTATTTGAGTATATTAAGAAAGGTAAATAAATTATTTAATTATAGTATATGCAATTATGCATGATCTCTATGAAATGTTATCTGTATCAGATTATATATTAGTTTATAAGTCAACCAAATTAATTTAGAGAAAATGATAAATATAAATATATCAAAATAATTTATTTAACCTTTTAATATCCTGAAATTAGCTAACTAAAATTAGTTACTACTTTCGATCATAATTATAAGATATAGTTGACTTTTTTTTTTTGGAAAGATTAAAGAAGTTAAATAAGTTACTTAATCATTTTATATGTTGTGTTTTCTTATATTATATATTAGTTTATTAATCAAACTAATTAGTTTGAGGAAAAAATATAAATACAAATACTCTAAAGTAATTTAATTAGCTTCCTTAATCTCTCCAAAAAAGTCAACTATGTCTTATAATTAGGATCGAAGGGAGTATAAAGTCAAGTAGCAAATCCATCCCAAAAGTATAGATCCAAAAGTAATGTTGCCCTGTAAGTTTTTTTTGTCTAAATGTTGTCTTGAAAACTTTAAACATAGCAATGTTAACCTATTCTGTTAAGAAACTAACTTTGACCATAAAAAAATTGACATTAATTGTTAATTTTTTAATGCAAATAGGCAATATTGTGACGTTTTAAAATTTTTAGGACAATATTGAGATATAAAAAAACCTTCAAGACAATATTACTCATCAGTAAAAACTTTCAAAATAAATTTGCCACTCCACCCCACCCTTATTGTAATGTTCTAAAATTGGGATTGACCGAATGACCGGTAGAAAGAGGCTCAACCAAAGACAGCAAAAGTTCACCAACATCCTCGTTAGTCCCTTTGCTTCTTCTGCTTCTTCTGTCCGTCACCTAACAGCTTGATTTTGCGCCTTATTATTTATTTATGAACGTAATAAAGAATTAATATACGGTATTATACTAATTTTACGATGTACGTAGTGCTAGTATTATTTTCTGCATAGACTGTCTGTCTCTGTCACTGTGCCGGTGTCATTTGTCTGTCTCTATCCCCAGGCAGCAAAACGGCGCCGTGAGGTGGCCCCTCCCTGTGTTTTCTTGTCTGTCTCTCTGACTTTACAGTTTGCCATTGCAAGGTGCGATTTTTCTCTCTTTCATCGCCAAAATTTCATAATCCCTCTCTGAGTCTTCATGATTGGTGAGCAAAACTTGAGATTCAGCACAGTGAAGAGATGGGCTGCACACAGTCGAAGATCGAGAACGAAGAGGCTGTGACTCGTTGCAAAGAACGAAAGCAACACATGAAAGAGGCTGTCACTGCTCGTAACGCCTTCGCCGCCGCACACACCTCCTACGCCACCTACCTCAAGAACACTGGCGCTGCCTTGAGTGACTTCATCCAGGGCGAGGTTCAAAACCCTCAGTCGGGTTACGGTTCAGCTCCTTTACCTATTAATGCTCCGTTCCCGGCGCCGCATCCGCCGTTCGAGATTCCTCTACCGCCGCCTCCTCTGCCCGATTTCTCCCATTCTCCTCTTCAGCGCGCCGCAACTATGCCCGAGATCAAGTTGACCAAGCCGGAGACGACGCCGGTGGGGACGATCATTGAAGAGGAGGAGGAGAACGGGATGGAGAATGAGGGATCTGTGAATGGTGGTTTGAGAAGAAAAGGAAGCAGCAGAAGAAGAAGTGCAACTAAGGAGGCGACGGAAGAGGCAGATCGGCGTCCTATTCCGCCGCCGTCGTCAAGACCAGAGCCTCAAGTGGAGACTCATCATCTTCATACGATGAGCGATCAGCCTCAGCAGAATTCCACCTGGGAATATTTCTTTCCTTCGATGGAATACGTGCCTGGGACGAGCTTGAGAGGGGAAGACGAAGATAATTTACGTAAGGAGGATAATGAAAAGACGACATTTGATGAAAAGCCTAGTAGGTTAGATGAAGATGTTGAACAGAGTATGAACAATGAGAAGGATGAGGTGCCCGAGCCTGAAGCAGCAGCGCCTGAACCTAAGCAGGAGGAAGTGGTGGAGCCACCTGAGCCGCCACCGCCGGCCGTAGCTTTGGTGGCACCGGTGGGGAAAAGCTTGAAGAAGGGGAAGCAAGGGCAGGTTTCAATGGAGGGGAAGAGAAATATGAAACCGACTTTCAATCTGGTCCAGATATTTAAGGAACTTGATGACGATTTTCTAAAGGCTTCGGAAAGTGCTCATGAGGTTTCCAAGATGCTTGAGGCTACGCGGCTGCATTATCACTCCAATTTTGCTGATAATAGAGGTAATTCTCTTGACAATTCTTTGTTAAGTGTTTCTGGGCTTCAAATGACCAAAAGGTAAAGTTACTTGGTTTTTGCAAACATGCTTTTTTATCAAAGTATAAAATATGCAGAGAAATCTTTGTTGAAAAATTAAAGCTTTCTGGTTTAAAAATATTCTTGCGTCGCGTTAAACCCCTAAAACATTTTTCACAACTGAGTGACTAAGTTGGCATTTACTTCATAGGTTTCATAGCATCTTTATTTAGTCGAAGAAGAAATAAACTGCACGTGCAGCATGTTAATTGTGCTCTGTCTATGTCTCGATTTGTTTTTTTGTTTTCACATGTTCCCTGCAGAATTGTAATCTTTTTTTCCCCTTTCTCTTTTGAGTCTGTGCAGGTCATATGGATCACTCTGCAAGAGTGATGAGAGTTATTACATTTAATCGATCCTTTAAAGGAATGCCTAATCTTCTGAATGACGGGAAGGATGATTTCGACTATGACGATAATGAAACTCATGCCACTATCTTGGACAAGTTGCTAGCATGGGAAAAGAAACTGTACGATGAAGTTAAGGTAAGTTGCCCTGTTTCACAATGAATCTAAATGTCAAATGCAATTGATTAATTGATAGAAGTCTTACATGTCATCTTCTCATTTTGAATTTAAACAATTTTTCACATAGTCGGTCATCTAACATTGACGTGGCATCATCAAGTATAAGCTCTCACTCTGCAAATTGTTGATTCACAGATCGTGATGTAGTGAGTCAATGTTATCGCTTCTTACTGTTCTGTCATAAACCAATTTTCTTGTGCTTATGTCTTCTTGTCCTGTTCCTACCACGGCCGGTCTGAATTTCAATTATTTCTGGGTATATAATGTCGTCATACATATTTCTTGTTCCATTCATAATGTTGCAGCTGAATGTTGTTTGATAGGCAGGTGAAATTATGAAATTTGAATACCAAAGAAAAGTTGCCTCCCTGAACAAGCTAAAGAAAAGAGGAACAAACATTGAAGCACTGGAGAAAGCAAAAGCATCTGTCAGCCAGTTGCATACAAGATATATTGTAGATATGCAGTCCTTGGATTCAACAGTCTCGGAGATTAACAGTTTACGTGATGAACAGTTATACCCAAGGCTTGTTAGTCTTGTTGATGGGTAAGTTAGAATGTAGAAATTAGAAGCAATAATTATGTATGGCTGGTATTTCGAGTTCCTGGCCTTATACAGAATATATCTCACCAAACATGAAGGATTTGAATTTAGTTCTGCTAATTTTAGAGGCTGAAATCTCGAGAAAATGTTTCTATTATGATAATTTGCTTTTTGCTATCTACCAATTGTTGAACCTTGTGGATGGTGGTGCTGTTAGGCCATTAGATACCGCGTTCGTAATATCCATATATTACCTTTGAGACACAGTTCGTATAACATTAGTTTTTTTAGTTGATTATAGTCTACTATGATATGTGAATACTATCTAAAGATGAGTTTTCTCTATCTGGCAATAAAGGTTCAAAATGTATTGGTTCTGATTCTATTTTCACATCTTCAAAATGCCAGTTAATTCTAAAATTGATTGATATTGGCTTTTACCAAATTGGTATAAATCTTTTCTTTATAGATGTTTATAGAGTATTCTACATGTCATACATCTTTGAAGAAAACTGAATCTCTAGGAGAAATGAGTTTTCAACCTTTCTTTCTTGAAATCTGTTTTGTTTAGTTATCTCATGATAACTTATTCCCAGAGAAGTGCATATATATCTGTACAAACACGTGCACACTCCGATGACATCTCTGCAAATATTGATGGTTCTTGATGTGTTACAGGATGGCCACTATGTGGAAAACCATGCACGAGCACCATGAGAAGCAGTCTAATGTTGTGATGTTTTTGAAATCTGTGGATTCCGAGTCACCTACTGAAACAACTGAGCATCATCATGACCGAACATACCAGCTATTGCTTGTAGTGCAAGGGTGGTGCTCACAGTTTGAGAAGTTTGTAACCAATCAAAAGGCGTACATAAAGGCCCTAAACAATTGGTTAAGACTAAATCTTATACCAATTGAAAGCAATTTGAAGGAGAAGGTTTCTTCGCCTCCAAGAGTTAGAAATCCCCCTATACAAGGGCTCATTCGTGCTTGGCAAGACCATCTGGAGAAGCTACCTGATGAGCTCGCCAGAACAGCTATATCCAATTTTGCTGCTACGGTAGAACAAATTTTCCACCAACAACAAGAAGAGATGGCTTTGAAAAGCAAGTGTGAAGAATCACGAAAGGAGCTCTCTCGCAAAACCAGGCAATTTGAAGACTGGTATCACAAGTACCTTCAAAGGAAAATACCAGATGAGCCTGATGCAGACAGGCGAGAATCTATTAATGCTACTGATGAGATTGTTGTAGAGAAGCAATTCTTGGTTGAGCAAGTGAAGAAGAGGTTGGAAGAACAAGAAGATGCCTATGCAAGGCTATGGGTTCAGGTGAGGCAAAAATCTCTAGCAAGTCTCCAAAATCGCTTGCCGGAGCTCTTTCGGGCCATGTCAGATTTTGCTCTTGAATGTGCCAGAATGTACAGTGATATGAGGTCTATGACTATACGGCAGAACCTGAACTCAGACCAAATCTTGTCATGAGTCATGTGTTTGTGCATTTTGTATTAATTATTTTTCTTAGTAGATCAATTTTCTTTTTCTGATGTGTTGTATAATACTTCGCCTGTATTTTTCTGATTGATGAGGCAAGAAGAATTCTATTGTTAAATATACTCAGTTGAATTGTCCATCCAAATTTATAGAATGTAATTATGTTATTCGTAAAGCTGGGCCGACCCGTTTTCCACAGGGTATGTGCATTGATTTATCTTGAGAGGGTTGAAAGAAATGGCCAATTTATATATATATATATATATATATATATATATATATATATATATATATATATATATGTAAAATGTTAATATATAAACACCACAAAAGGCCATCCCAATTTGTGTAGATCTTGAATAAGCCTTGAATAAAGGAGAGCAGGTTGAGGATTTGAATGGGATTGGTATTGAAAGAAAACTATATGAACAACCAGAAAGTGCATCAAATAGCTTGAAAGAAAGCTGTAGGAACAAGAGTCCGAATCAGAAGTAAATTACATGGAAAAAAAAAAAAACCCTCCTCTGGAGGAGTTCAAAATATTCAGAAAATGATGTATTTCACAGGAAAGTGAAGGGCCCTCGATGATGATATCACTTTATCTACATAGGAATATCACTCATGTTGAGCAACAAAAGAGTTTTCTTCTTCTATCCTGTACATCGTTAAGATTCACCCCAGTAGGTTTTAGGGGCAATACTTTTGCTAGTCTCTTAGCTGCATTGAGCATTAAAAAACAAAAACAAAACTTGAGTAAATTGTTTAAACTAAATTAATAACCAACCACATCAAAAACATTATATTGTTTAAAAAACCTCAGCATGTACCTATTTCATAGAAAAGTTCATTGATGTTCTCTGCAGTCAAAGCAGAAGTTTCCATGTAGAACATTCCATTCTCTTGAGCAAATTGCTCCCCTTCCTGAAATCATGTTTAACCAAAGAGGGAGCGTAACAATTAAAAAGAAAAGTCAACTGAGAAACATATCTATACTTGAAACGAACAAAATTCATAACCACTAGCTTCCTATTGATATTTTTTCTAATGGGTAGGTGAAAATGACAGAGAAAACCATGGATTTCAGAAAGAGTGAGTGGGATCACAATGATACCTCATATCCAACCTCTCTTGTTTGTTCCAAGTCAGATTTATTTGCTACTAACGCCATCACCAACTTTTGACTTCCTACAAAGACTGCTTTTAGTTTTCTATAGAAAGACATGTTCTAAATGTTTGGAATACAGAACCTGCATTATTCATCTCAGATTCAAGCAAATCAAGAAATAAGAACAGGTTTATCCTTGTAGAACTCTAGGCTTCTTCTGCTAATGGCCAATTAGTGGATGAAAAAAAAAAGCCGAATTACCGTGTCGTTGCAATTCACGAACCCATTTTTTGGCTCGAACAAATGTATCCTGAAGGGAAAAAAAGAGCAACCTAATTATTGATCACAGTTAAAAATGAATTTAAGATTCATGTGACAACTCAAGCAGGATTTGGTTTCTCTTTTCTTTTTTTCCTTATCCTTAGTGAATGTATACACAGACACATTGGAGATAATAATTTGGATGACTGATCAATATCACTATGGCAAGTTTTGGCTCTTTCCAACATAAAGAATGATCACAGAAAGCAGAACAAATTGTGGACCTTCACTTAAAAGGTTAAGCTTTTTTAATTCGAAGTGATCTTTTGCAGCATCATAAAGCACCAGCAAATCAAAACAATCACTGGGATTTCTTAATCAATTCAAATGTAACAAGTCCACACTTACAACATTTGACAAATCGTACACAACAATGGCGGCTGCTGCTCCACGGTAATACATAGGAGCCAAGCTGTGATATCTTTCTTGTCCTGCTGTGTCCCATATGTCAAGTTTCACAGTAGCTTCAGAAAGTGACAATATTTGAGTGAAAAAAGCAGCTCCTATGGTTGGTTCCTGTAATTATTAGTAGATCACTCTCAGATTCCTAAACTAAAAGTTCACTAACTGTTGCGGCATTAGTAAAGAAAGCAAAACTTCGGACATGGAGAAAACTTAATTAATTAGAATTTAGAAGAACCAAACCTGGTTATGAAAGAATTGGCCTTTTACAAATCTTAACACTAAACTGGTCTTGCCAGTTCCCATATCCCCAAGAAGAACCTGCAAGAAGAAATAGGGAAAAAAAAATGATTTTTTTATTGCAATCAAACTTGAGGAAGATGTACCTAGGGATTTGCTCTGTTTATTGTATTAACCAAATCATTAATTTGTGAAACTGATTCAGAAATAATAATCCTTTTATACAGATTCTACTCGATAATGGCTTTCATTCTTGTAAAAGGAACAAGGGATTGTGAACAGGTACAGAGAGATCCAAGGAAAATACTAGAAAATAATTGAAGGTAAGACATACCTACCAGCTTGGCTTGAATGATCTTATTTCCAGGCCTGGACATGTTGCTAGCTCTAGGTTGATAAGAGATTTTGCAGAAGCAAAAGAAGGAAACTATAGGATGAAGGAGAGTGTTGTTATAGATCAAAGGAGGAGAAATCAAAAGCGAGACTGTGGTTTGGTCACGTGATGCATGCAGAACAAGGAAAGAGATCAAGACTGGCAGTTCGTTTAGCTTTGACTGTTAGTTAGTTAGTCCCATTTTCCCCCCCATAAATCTTAACGTTGGGACTTGTTAGGAATCCAGAGGCAATTATGAGCATGTGGGGTAAGACAAATACAATAACCTATTCAATAGGACTGTGAATTAAGTTATTTTATTTTTATTTTCTCTTTAATTTTATTTATTTTGGATTATCCCATAAATCTTTTAAATTATTAGTAGTTTTTCTTTTAAAAATATCATTTTAGATATGAGTTGCCAAATACAAATCTTAAGAATATTATTTAATATCTTATTATTATATCATTGATTTAATTTTTTTATAGATATATGTAATTTTATCATCAATATTTTTTAATGTTTTGAGTCATATTAAGATTAAGAAGCTTTTTTTTTTTTTTAAAGGCCGAGTTATTTATAATACCTTGTGGTTTTTATTTTATAATGTCCGTACCAGGACTTCTATACTCATACCCATTAAAAGCATTTATGCATGCCGATGTCATTTGAATTTAATATGGGACCTGATAACTGCCAATATGTTTTACTTTGGGTTACAGCAGGGGACAAAATATGCGCTCCTTACATGAAGTATGATCTAATAATTTGTATCGGATTTCTCTCATCATCATTTTTTTATTTTCCCTTATAGGTTATAGCCTTCAAATCATGTTTATCCAATTAATCTAAAAAAATCATAATAATACTTTGACTTTTTCCTCATCTTCTCAATTAATGGTTCAGAAAGGCTTACGAGGGATAATGGGAACAAAAAAATCTTCTTCCTTACACGGAGTATGGTGAAGGAAACTATCTTTGATCACCCAAATAAAGAATAATAAAATAAACTATCTTCTTCCGCATCAACGTAGAAGCTTCAAATTGTTGAAGGTGTCTAGTTTCTATCAGTGGCGGACCTAGGATGTAATGTTTATGGGTGTATAATTAATAGTAGGATTCGGGGGAATTTTTTTTTTAAGGAGGATAAAAGGCAACCTACGCCTTCGTAAAATTTAGGATCAGAAATTGGGTTCAATTGAAAAGTATTTTCGAGGAAATTAATTTAAATAGAACAATATATTCTAATCCCATGGCATACAATTACTCAGATGTTACACAATCAAATTCCAAAGCAATATGCAAGCAAAAATTATTATGATTTCTCATATATGATAAGATATTAAAAATAGGTAAGAAAGTTGTCCATGCATGAGTTTGAATCTAGGATTTGCTGTGGGACTAGTGAAATTACCACCACACCACCTAGACAACTTATTGCAAAGTCTCTTCAAAAAAATATATCTCCTTCAAATTTATGGGTGCACTTGCACCCACAAAAACATGTGTGGGTCCGCCAATGGTTTCTATGTCTACTTGGATATGTACTACCTCCGGTCCTAATTATAAGACCTAGTTAATTTTCTTTGGAGAGATTAAGGAAACTAAATAAGCTACTTAATCATTTCATATGTTATGTATGCTTATATCATATAGTAGTTTATTAGTTAAACTAATTAGTTTGAAGAAAAAATAAAAATATTTTAAAGTAATTTAATTAGTTTTGTTAATCTTTCAAAACAAAAGTCAACTAGGTCTTATAATTAGGATCGGATGGAGTATCATTTAATGCATTTAATTTTTGCCCCTGATTAATTTTATGTCTCTCTTTTTTTTTCCCTGACTTATTCTCTCTCTCCCCTCTATAAAAAAAAGAGTGTTTTAGAAAAATAAGTTTCATTTTTAAATATTTACGGTCTGTAATCAATTACGCAATTTCTTTATTTAAAACTAAAATTTTGAAGCAATGTATAGTAACCCGTCCTCAAACTTAGTGAAGGCAGAAAGATGAAGAAGAAAGGACCAAAAGGTGTATTTTACTTCCAAATTCCATTACCACCATCTTGTAAAATAAAAATAAAAATTGTGATTAGCTAAGTAAACTTTTGCTTACAAACAATGACATTGCATATTGATTATATTACTTTTGTTTTAGGGAAAATTCCACTAAAATACCAAATGAATTTGTAAAACCCCCAGAAGTCCGTCAAATTTACAAAAAGACTGAGAGGTGATAAGGACCTTTGGGGGATATGCAAATTCGAGCGAAATGACCATTTTACCCTTAGTTATAAATAATTAAAAAAAAATTAAATACCCACCGCCGGCGGCCACCACCCCCGCCGGCGGCCGGCCATTGCCTTCGCCGGTGCCGGCCCGCCACCTCCTCTGCCGGCGCTGGCGGTGGTCACCGGTGGCTGCCGCCGGGGGTATTTAATTTTTTTTAATTATTTACAACTAAGGGTAAAAATGGTCATTTTGCTCGAATTTGCATATCCCCTAAAGGTCCTTATCATCTCTCAGTCTTTTTACAAATTCGACGGACTTCTGGGGGTTTTGTAAATTTATTTGGTATTTTAGTGGAAGTTTCTCTTTGTTTTATGCTTGATTATTTGCAACATAATCTTTATTTTTAAGTCGAAGGTAATTTTCACTTTGTTAGATAGAATTTTGTGAATCCAACAAATCCATTCCAACGTACACTTTAAGCAAAAGAAACAGTGACAGCAATAATACAAACACTTCTTGAAACACAGAGACAATCACAAAGAAAGGAAACCACCACCTCAATTTCCCAAATAAGAACAAAACACACGAAACAGCATCCAAAGAAAAAACCCTCTTCATATAATTCATCGACAAGCTCATAAAATTCATAAAAATCAAAACTTTCTTTCTTTAAAATCACAAGTTTTTTTTAGGTTGTTTCAGCCATGGCAGCTTCAAAGGCAATCCGTTACACCCTCCTCCTTCGTCCTTTTCAACGGAAATATCAAGACGATGTCGTTTTACCCATCTACATCCCCTCTCCGACCAGCCGTCAACGCCTCATCATCTGGGTCATCAGCGTCGTGCTCTTCCTCGGGCTTGTGTACATTTGCTGGCCGTCCGATCCGGTCCTGAAGATTGAACGGATGAAGCTGAACCGGATCAAGGTGCACACGTTGCCGAGACTGGCGGTGGATATATCAATGTTGGTGACGGTGAAGGTGCACAACGGCGACGTGTACTCGATGAACTACAAGTCGCTGGACGTGGCGGTTGGGTACAGGGGGAAGAAGCTGGGGCACGTGAAATCGGAGGATGGTCACGTGAGGGCCAAGGGGTCGTCCTACGTGGACGCCAGGCTGGAGTTCACCGGAATAAGAGTGTTGTCCGACGTGGTGTACTTCCTGGAGGACCTGGCCAAGGGCACTGTCCCTTTTGACACTTCAACGGAGATCGAGGGCTACTTGGGCCTTCTTTTCTTTTCTTTCCCAATGGAGGTATTTATTATTTATTAATAATTTGTGTGCTGCTGTTAAATACTTGAATAAATTATTCATTATGAATTTGATCTTGAACTTGCTTTTGCAAAATCTATCCTCTCTCTCACACACAAGGTAGGATTCTATATAAAGAGTTTAAAATTTGGGAAAATTCATGGGGTTCCTAAAAAGAGATATAATCACTAAAATATGTGGGACCTCATAGCTAGTAATTTTTTCTTTTGATTTTTTTTTTCCAGCGAAATATGCTATAATATAAAAAAGAGCACTATTTTATAGTTATTATATGTATAGTTTAGCTTAAAATTTTATAATTGTGACAAACATCACATCTAAATTTTTCTTAATTTTGTGGTTAATTATTTAGGAAAAAGACAAGAAAATACTAACTCATTTAATGAGGAAACCACTAATTTGAGATTTTGAAATTTAAATGATATTTTTTTAAATCTTTTTCTCTAATTATTTTACTTTATTGTTTACGAAAATGCTAATAGTGACTTATCTCTGTGATTTTCCAATAGGCCAATCTGCGGTGTGAAGTTTTGGTAAATATTGCAAATCAGGCCATTGAACGCCAAAAGTGTCGCCGGAAGGTAATCACTATATATTATAAGCATATCCTGTAATTATTCATTTAGATATGTACACTATAAAAAAAAATATTGAATTAGCTGTGGAATTACCGGCAGAAAAAATTCTACCAATAATTACCCACAAAATCCGTGGGTAATAAAAAATTACTGACAGAAAATTTCTGTCGCAAAAAACACCGTCAGTTTTTTTTTTTTACCAATAGTATTTTTTAAGATGGAAATTTTCCGTCGGTAATTTTTAATTACCTACGGAATTACCCATAGAATTCCGTAGTTAATCCAATATTTTTTTGTAGTGTTACATATTGAAAATTTAATACATCCAGTAGATTGATATACTAGTAGCTAGGTTGTTCTACATATATATATTTGGCTTATTATAGAATCAGAGTTAATGTTATATAATTAGCATATACTTAAAGTTAAGCCAAATTATTAGGTATAATTGTATCATCCAAATCTTTGTTGATGAAATTACGGCAAAGAAATAACCAACTAGCTAGATATGTACAATATAAAGAACAAGTTATAGTACTTTAATTTGTAGTGTATGTATGAATAATATGATTTGCAATATATATTCCATATTTTTGCTAGTGATGTGGGGAACAAAATACATATCAATCTAGTTAGTGTTGTGTCTTGTCCATGAAAAATGTGCTACTAATTACTATGTTATGCCCTTATACGAGGTTTCAGGGGTGAGTTGAAGATGGAGCTTCAAAAGCTATATGGCTCCAATGTCTGTATATATAAGGGATCGATGATCATAGCGATGTGATTGTACGAGTAAAAATAGTAGTATTATTTAGTAATGTAAATTATGCAGATATTATTTATTATGTCTCATTTGGACTATAGTACTGATTGTGGATACTTTCACTTGGAAAAAAAAAATAAAGTTTATGTGTATTTTATTATAGCTAATTATCTTATGCGTCAAAATGAACCAGCGCTTTAATTTTGAAATAATTATGCCTTCATATGGTGTCTAAGATATATTGTCCGTATTATTCATGATTCATGAATAATTTAATTTTTTAAAAAAAAAATTAATTTTTTTTCCTTTTGGTATCATAATGCTGTTAAACTAGTTTCTTTCTCAATAATCAAATTCAACTCCCTATTAATTGAATCTGTATCTAACTTATGAAAACAAACAATAATATTGTCACATTTTACTGTAAATAAGTAGAATGATGCTAAAAAGAAATTGGGGAACAATAATTTTACCCACACACACACCACCTAGGTGAAGTATATCCTCTTGTTCCCAAATTAACTTGATTATACTGTTTTTGTCATATTAAACTATATACAAGTTAATTAACAAAAATAATGTGATTTAATGTAACCTTGATGCATGTCACTATTAAATGTGTTGTAATCATCAGTCATCACTAGAGAATATAAATTATAAGAATCAGTTATAAATAATACAAATAGTTAATTTTCTACACTCTCTGCAATAATCTATATATCTTCAATACCGGTTAGAATATGGGGTATATCAGGAACAATATAATATTAGTTAATATTTAATCATGATGATGATGATGATCAGAGGAGGGTGATGCATAGGTACATAGTTGTGTTGCTATTCCTATATGGGACCCTCCATTTCCCTTATTGTCGATAAACTCTGAATAAGTGTGATTTAATATCATATAGAAATATTATTATAATATCAAATAACAACAAATAAATAAATTTAAATCATTAAAATTTGATCTAAAATTTAAACCCGCCACTTCCGATCCCTTATTGCGCTACTCTTCCTCTTCCTATATGCTAAAGAGGTTGGTTGTGAGAACATTTGTCCCACTCTTTCTTTTCTTTAACTTACTTTTTCTTCCTCTTTTCCCTCTTCTTATACCTGCTTTCATTTTTCACACACAATTAAAAAAGGCCAAGATTGCCAACGTCTTAATAGCGCAGTAGCATGGGAGCTTGACTCCCCTCTCCCATGTCCAGCGTCTGAACCCTGTCCTCCTCTACTATATGTATATTAAAAAAAAAGGCCAACATTAATCCAAAAGCATCTCAATTTGGAATAAACGAAAAAGGATCAATCAGGCAGAATTTATCAGACAAATAATTAAGCAGCTGCAAAATTTGCGGAGACTTCAAGTACGTATAGTTGAGTCCCAATTATTGATAGAATCTTCAATATGTACAGTGATGTAATTATATATTGGGAAAATCCGTACGGAGGCCCCTATAGAAAAAGAAAGGACAGAAAGGGCCCTATAATTTTGCTGATCCCAGAAAAGGCCCTAGGGCCTTTTCTGGGATTCAATTATAATATGAAATGACAAAAAACCCTCAAGGACACAGGAGATTCAAATCATCATATCTCACTCTCTCGCCCGTCACTCTCACTCTCACTCTCGTCCGTCTCTCTCACTCTCGTCCCTCAATCTCACTCTCGTCCCTCATTCTCGTCCCCGTTAGCCACCGTCGATCTCGTCCCCGTCAGCCACCATCGTCCCTCTAAAGCGGATAGCGTCACCGGCGCCGGTTGAAATCGCCCGTAATCAAAGGTACAAAAATTTTAGGATTAGGGTTTTTTCCGTTCCTGTTCTTTCGTGAGCTTGGGGTTCACTTCTCAGATTTTGTTTGGACTCTGTTTTCTTAGCATTTTATGGTTTTCGTTTGAGAAATTATAGCTACTTACGTACTCCTCTGTATATGAAGTCATAGGAATTCTCAAGCGCGCATCATATACCCCAGCACTTGAAATACTAATATTAATCATTCTTCTGTGATTCATTGCACATTATGCATATCATAATTTAAGTATCCGTCTCACATGGTGCTGTTGTGAGAAGAGGTATTGGAAGTGGGAGACACGAGAGAGAGAAAAGAATAGTAGACAAAGGAAATGGAGCTTTTACTTTTGCTTTTTGGGAAAGCAAACGAGAATTAAATCAAAAGAAAAGGTGGGGTGTAGAATTAAGTGGACGAAATGAGAGCACAAAAGAATAAGATAACAAGAAAAGACAAAATAGAACTCGTAATAGTAAATCTCAATATTCATGTAATATAATTCATTTTAAACTCTATATGAGCTGGTGAAAGGGGTCAATACTGACAAAGAGAGGGGGAGAGAGACAGTAAAGTCTTGTTTTTTGGGAATACTAGAAATGCAGTGATAGGCAAGTTAATTAATGCTTGTATTAGAAGTAAAAGAAAAATGGAACGATTTGGGTAAAGTAGTAAAGAAAGGGGAGCATGAGATGGGATTTGAGAGACAAATGATTCTTAAAAGCACCGCCAACTAACCAGCTTTTACAAATGCCAACATTTGGTGCCCTGCATTCCCATCCATTCCATATTCCTTCCCACCAAGCCAGCTTTTCATTTTTCTCTAAGACCATTTAGATTTATTATAAAGAAATTCTCAATTCATCTGCAACAACGGTAACAAAAAAGTAATGGGAGAGTTTTGTGGTTGCCTCCCCCTTAATGATGCGTGTTTTGATGATGATGGTGAATCTAATCTTTACGAAGTGATTGTTTCCTGAAAAGATTGGTCAAGGTTGTATTCATGTATCATACTTGTTTTCTTGTGGTTGATGTTTCTGGTCTGTGTTTGTTAATGGATTGCTGTGGTTGTTGATGGTGATCACTATTTTGCTATCCGTTGAGCTGAATTGTATATGTGATTTTTTTTTTTGACTTCAAATCGATGTACTTTAGTTTGGGAAGCGAGTAGGAGCTTTCGAGCTTGTTTACATGTAGGGAGGAAGAGTAAATGGTGAGGCTATTGGAGTTTTGACTAGATAAAGATTAGGATTTTCTGTCTAAAATAATTCTTTGCCTTGTGAGACGAAAGTGTAATTAAGTCTCTGTAATTGGCTTTTCTTTATGCTTTTAAACAAGATGACAACAACTTATCTAACTACCGCATCTCCTTGTTGCTAGTTGCATGTAGCAACTATCTGTGTGCAGGTGAATCTAATTGAATATTTTTAGGTTAAGTTATGCTACACTTAATTTTAAGCAGGATTGCTGTTGGTTGAGTTTTGAACTGCGTAAAAGTCTCCGTAGTGTATAGGCAAAGCTCATTGCCTGGAACCCTAGGACCATGGTAGTTTTATAACATTTCCCCAAGCCTTTCTGGTGATAAACTTGTCTGTTTTAGCTATCTGTTGTGCTATTCCCAAGTTTGTGATTTCTTAACTGTTGAGGGTAAGTATACTGTTCAAACAGGGGTCTTAAATAAGCTAAGTATGTGTATTTAATTCCTTGGGTAAAGGTCAATTACGATTTCACGAACTCTTAATTGTTAGATTAGTTTAACTTTATGCAAGTGAGAGCAATTTAGCTGAATTTGTTGGTAGGCAGTTCATGTGCAAGGTGCTATGTAACTAGGTATTTTTCCCTGAGTTTGCATGCCTTAATCAGTTCATGTGCAAGGTGCAATATGGGTATACTTCTCTCCTATAATCACTTCCTTGCTCTATAAGTTGTTTGCTTCCTATTCCTTTGTCAACGTTCTTGGCCCAAAAAATGCATGATACATTACAACATGATTAAGTTGATCTGGAATTCGTTTTGTTTATATATTCAATATGAAAAAAATATTACTTAGCAAGATGTTTTTTTAACCGGTATAGTTTTTGCTCGCTGCTTCTGTGTAATAATGTCTTGTGTTAAAAATTGACATTAGCTTCTTGCTAGTGTTTTCCATAGATCCGTAATGCCTGTCTGCCTAGAGTGAAAATAGAATTACTGCTGATATTTTTTTATCTGAGACCTCAACAAAAGGTTTAATACAGGCTTATGATCCTATTTTGGAGTCCAATATCATTTAATCATGTTATGTGTTATATAGCTTAATCAATCCTCTTGTAGATCCTTTATCTATTTTAGTTTTGTCCCTTGGAGACTCGAGATTCTGGGGACCAAAACTTCTGCACCAGCATTACTCATTGGAACATCCAAACCCACAGGCAACCAAGAAACAGCCAAAAAAGAAGGCAGTCCCTAAAGAAAAGGAAATCATGGCAAATACAGTGGTAAGTTCAAAACTGAATTTCAATGTTTGTTTAGTCGGTAAACATGTAAACATACCTAAATGGGTGGACTTCATTTTCAGCGCCAGCGTTTCTTGGATATCCTCCGGGCAATCAAGCCAGAGTTTTTAGAAGATGAGACCAAAATCCCAAAGGATGTTACATGGGCTAAAGTCCGTTTGCAAAAGGACACGTATGTATATTTTATTGGTTTGCATTTTTTTTGGTGTCTTGTGAAGTTTGATATCTGATTTTACTAACACTCTTTGTCTATTTTATTGGTTTGCACTTTAAATAATGTGTCTTGTGAAGTTTAATATATGACTTTACTAAAACTCTCTGTCTATTTCATTGTAGCCACTCATGTGGGCTTCATGTCATATCCTGGCTACAACAATGGGATGGCTCAGAACATGAGGCCAATGGGTGCATAATGCCACACTACACCGACGAAGACCTTCGTGAATTGAAGGTGGGCTTCTTGTGGTGGCTCGTCAACCATCCTCGTAACAATCATTGCCAAAAAGTGAAGGCTTTAATGGAGGACTATCACAAGAGATTGAAGATACATTAGGGCCATAGTTGTTAGGAATACATGTATTTATGACTCCTATGTATTCAGGAATTCTGACATTAAACATTTTGTATATTTTGTATATTGTTGACTGATGATGACTTGATAATCATTGTGGAATGACAACACAAAAATTTCTTGATTCTGGTTTGATGTGGTCATGGACTGAGAACAACAAATTTTATCCTCTGTGTTGATGTGGTCATGGATTGAGAACTGAAAAATAACAGACAGGATTAACAACTTCATTAGGGGTCATTTACAACTTCATCAGGGTTCATTTACTACTTCATCAGTGTTATTTACTACTTCATCAAGGTTCATTTACTACTTCATCAGGGTTCATTTACTACTTCATCAGTGGTCATTTACTACTTCATCAGGGTTCATTTACTACTTCATCAGTGGTCATTTACTACTTTGTCAGGGTTCATTTACTACTTCGTCAGGGTTCATTTACTACTTCGTCAGTGTTCATTTACTACTTCATCAGTGGTCATTTACTACTTCATCAGTGGTCATTTACTACTTCATCAGTGGTCATTTACTACTTCATCAGGGGTCATTTACTACTTCATCAGGGGTCATTTACTACTTCATCAGGGATCATTTACAACTTCATCAGTGGTCATTTACAACTTCATCAGTGGTCATTTACTACTTCATCAGTGCTCATTTACAACTTCATCAGTGGTCATTTACTACTTCATCAGGGTTCATTTACTACTTCATCAGTGTTCATTTACTACTTCATCAGGGTTCATTTACTACTTCATCAGTGTTCATTTACTACTTCATCAAGGGTCATTTACTACTTCATCAGGGATCATTTACAACTTCATCAGTGGTCATTTACAACTTCATCAGTGGTCATTTACTACTTCATCAGTGGTCATTTACTACTTCGTCAGGGTTCATTTACTACTTCCTCATATGTTGTTCCTTCCTTGATGCCTCTTGTTCTTACCGTTCCACCAACATAATCACTTTCTTGTCCTCCCCCATGTACAAATAAACCTCCCACATGGAAGAAACATAATATGTTCTTCCCTGAAGTACTAGCCATCTTTAATTATGATCTGCAACATAAACTTAGTATTAACAACTTTAACAATCACATTAACAACCTTAACAGTAACCTTAACAACAATCTCATTTCAGAGTGTTCACATTTAGTCATTCCCCCTAACAAACAGACCTCCCTCTGTTTCGATGCCAAAAAACAGAGCAACCCAAAGTGTTTCAACATTCAGCTCGTATTTACAACTATATCAGTTATATTTACAACTACAACAGTCATATTTACAACTACAACAGTATGTATTAACAACTATCCCATTTCATCGTTTTTCAACCAAGTATATCTTCATCCCATGCACCCATTCCCACTTAAAAACACACATTTCCCTCTGTTTTCATGCCAAAAAACAGAGCCTAATTTTTTCCACCCACCCCAAAACTGATTAAAGATCAACTAGAATGGTGATAATGATATCTTGAGCAAAATCTTAGTATTTCTTACCTATTTCCTATCTGATTATAGCATAAAGTTGCCCAAGGTCCAATCTTTTAGCAACCCAACCTTCAACTAAAAAAAAAAATTCAGCATCAACAAATTCATGGGTAGATGAGTTCAGCCTATACAAAAATGGATGATTGGAAATATAGGTTCAGAAAAATATAGGTTCAGAAAAATGAATGCACGATCAGAAAAATTTCTTCATCTTTGCCAATGGTTTCTCTCCGTGAGCTCGTGTGTTGCCGCCAAAATGAATGCACGTTCTGTTCACTCTTTTTATTTCAAGACTTATTCTTTTTGCTTCTTAACTTAGGGGTATCTTGGTCTTTTCCTTTATTAATCCACTCCCATTCAGGGCCCTAGGGCCTGATCTGGGAAAATGAGAGTTTTAGGGCCCTTTTTGGGCTTACATTTGATAAAAGGGCCTCCAAGATGATTTTCCCTTATATATTCAAAGAGAAAGCGATAAAATAGTAAGATTAATTATGTGTAAGTAATTTATTTTTCGTACTTTTATTATTTTGTTTTTCCTTTCTTGCTTTGGTAATTAACAGTTTGTATGAGTTGGCATTCAAGGAACCACTAATATACAGTAGGGTCTCATGGCTCAGAGTATTTATAAGGTTACACTAATTAATTTATATTGAATTATATATATGCAATAAGTAAATATATAAAAGATAAAGCATAGGATTCAATCACAAATAATATAGTCATTTCTAGTTATGTTATCATCATTACTGAACAATTTTTTATGAGATGCAATCTTTTTGACATCAATAATCGTTACCAAGTTCATAGTTTTATAATATTCAACACTTTAGTTATTATTACCTCCGATCCTAATTATAAGAACACTTTTATAATGCAATTTACACTATAAAAGTGTTCCTATAATTAAGATTGGAGGGAGTATTAATTTTTAATATTCATTCACCGTGTACATTGTACAACAGCATGACGGAAGTAAAATCATTTAATATAGGGCAAATTAAAATAGATGACTTAGAGAAAATAATATTTATGATAAAAGACCATAAAAATTGTTATTACTTAGAAGGACTGAACATTATAATATAAATTTAAAATTATTAAATTGCCCCTAATCAAATCTCCTATATTATCTCTTGTATTTATAATTAAAAAATAACTAAAATTTAAACTTCCCATCAAGATATGGTCATATCTTTTTTATTTTTTTATTTCAATATATTATTTAATTAACAACCACTAAAATTTCTTGATTTAACATATATAATAAATGGGATAGGTTATTCTGCCTACTTTTATTTTGCCTACTACTGTTAGATTATAATCTATCCAACGATAGAGATTTAAGGGATAAAATAAACCATTTTACTCATTTTTCCTCTCCCCCACCCCCTCTCACCCTCTCCCCCCTCTTAAGTTGCATTGTTCTGCAAATTTCTTTCTGAGATTCTGATTGTGAAATCCAAGGATACCTTCAAATGTGGTTTTTTTTTAAAAAAAAATATTTAACAAAGATATCGATTTATTGATATTGATAAAAAAATGAACAAGAAGAAAATGATTTATGCATATAATTTAGAAACTGGGGATGGTACTTATGCCTATTATGCGTGCCTCCAATAAACCCTAATATTCTCATGTTGGATTATCTGTGGGATTCTGATGACATCAAGGGAGCATATGGCGATGAATGGCACGCACCCTTCCTTCCCGAAGAAATCATCACCAAAATTCTCAAGCGGCTTCCAGTGAAATCCCTAATTCGATTTAGATGTGTGCTTAGATCCATAATTACCGATTCTCGTGTGTTTGGATTTGCGTTCAGTTCATCCCTTAATGATTACAAGATGGTGGCAATTGCTGGTCACATGGATCTTCGAGTGGAAGTCTATTCATTAAATAGAGATTCATGGAAAGAAATAGAAATTGAGAATTATTCAGAGGATTTCATTTTCTTGGATGAAACTGTCGTCTCCTTTGATGAAGCTATCTTTTGGAAAAGGTTAAGATCAGGCGAGCAGAGAGGGAGGAGGGTGGGATATAGGAAGAGATAAAATAGTTTATAATTTATTCCCTCAAATCCCTATCGTTAGATGAGATTATAATTTAACGATATTGATAGGAATAGACAAAGGTAGACAAAATAAGAGTAGGCAGAATATAAATTATAAAAGACCTTGACTTTTATCAAAATTATATAATTCCATTTTTAATTAAAATTTTGTTAATTTTTTTTTAAAATTTAAATTTCCCAAAGTGAAGAATGATTTTTTTTTTTTCATAGATATATATTGAAGTTGTGAAAAATAAAAATTAAGAAAACTATTGTTTAATTTATTGAACCTTATAATTTTATATTAGTTTTAAAAATAGAATGGAGAAGAGAATGTAGGAGAAAATGCATAAGATTTTGTTAGGGGCATTTTAATACTTTTAATTTTATATTTTTATAGTTTATTCTTCAAATAAATACAATTTTTATGGTCTTCTCTATAAATATCTTTTCCTCTATGTCCATCATTCTAATTTTCCCTTTAATATATCTCTTATAATATTAATAGATCAATTAGATAAAACTTAATCATGGTTTTATATGTTAATTATGGTTTTTATTTGCCGTCGTTGTTTAAAACTTTAACTACGTTAATGGTAAAAGTTTGAGCTCCCCGGGCAATCGGGAGAAGGTGATGCTTGTTCTATCAAAGTAGCAGAAAAAAGATAAAACGAATGTGTAGTGTCTTTTTCATTTATATACTACCTCCGGTCTTAATTATAAGGCATAGTTGACTTTGTTTGGAGAGATTAAGGAAGCTAAATAAGTTACTTAATCATTTTATATGTTGTGTATCTTTAGATTATATATTAGTTTATTAGTCAAACTAATTATTTTGAAGAAAAAAAATAAAAATAAAAATACTCTAAAGTCATTTAATTAGCTTTCTTAATTTTTCCAAAAAAGTCAACTATGTCTTATAATTAGGACCAGAGGAGTATCATATCAAGTACAAACTCTTGTTTATATACGTAGGCTTAGTCCCTTTCCCTCGTACAAAAACATCAGCTGAAGTCGGGTCTGACTAAGTCTTAACACATTTCACACCACCAAATTAGCTTCTTCTGTTTCTTTTTTCAGTTCATATCCATAAATAAAACCACTTCACCCGCTTTATTAGGATCTTATCAAAAACTAATGGTAAAGGTTGAATTTGGCAATTAAAGAGTGTGGAACCGGTTTGAGCGTCAATCCATTCAATTACTTTTTAACACATCATTCCTACTTCAGTGTTTTACTCCGCACTATAATTAATTTGTGGTTATAAATAACCTAGCAAGTGTGCATATACGCTTCAAAAACCATAAACATGCACAGCATTTGTCCCAAAACCTGACCCCTTTCTCTCTCATCTCTCTATCTGTCTATCTCTTTATATCTATTTCTTGGAGGTTGTAGTGAGAATAAGAAGAAGAACCAGAAGAAGTTGAATTGTGGACCGAAGATGGTTAGCTTGAGAAGATTGTGGAGGAAGATGAGGAAGCAGAAGAAGAGGTTTTCGAGGGGTTCATCGCCTACAGTTCGAGATGTACGGTACGACATAGATTCTTACTCTCAGAACTTCGACGATGGTTATTCCTCAGACCTTTCTAGATCTTTCTCTGCTCGTTTTGCTAATCCCTTTTCTAAGGCTGGTGAAGTAGTACTGCTTAGTGATGAAGATAACAGCAAGGAAATGAGTTGTTGATATGACCAGTTTAATTTAATATCATGTTGGCTGATGGGCGATGTCCCGAATATCAAATATTAAATGATAAGAACATATACTACACTTGACCTTTAGCCAAAAAGGCCCAGAAAGGTATGAGTTGTTGATATGATCAGTTCTTTAATTTACAACAGAAATGTTACCATCTCCATTCTGTGCGCAAGTCTAGATTACTTGTAAATACATACATATACATTAATACATAGAAGATTTATTTTTTTTTTTATGTGAATTATAAACGTGATTTGTGAATTATAATGCTATCAGGAAAAAAAATTATAAGTAATACTCCTTATAAACTATGAACAGTCGATCGGCTCATTTATTATTAGATACTTGTAATACAAAGCAATGCCAACCGTTGTTATTATTGGTACCACGATGAACCCCATCAATAGAATATATGATTATCAAAGTCGATGTTAATGGATATTGAAGGACGGTTTCTTCTTCCTTGTGTTGGTTGAAGCATGACTTCTAAAAAAAAAAAGTTTCCGTTACTAACTTTTCCATGTTACCCCGGAAATTTCTGTTGCCAATTACCGATGGAATATTTCTCTCTTCACTATTGCTAATCCGTCACTAATCTATTTATTTTTATAATTTTAAAATGCCATGTGAAACCTCTCAAAAGCCACCATGTGTCCTTGCTGGCCGTATAAGCGATGTGGGAAACGGGCTGTGTAAGTGTAGTGTGTGAATGATATGATTTGCAACAGATTCTGCATTTTTATAAGTGCGTTGAAGATGAAGCTTCAAAAGATGGCTCCAATGTCTCTGTATATATATATATATATATATATAAGGATGCATGATCATGGCAATGTGATTGTATTTTACGGCTTAAAATATTTAGTAATGTGAATTATGCATTTAATCTTATTGATCTCGCCCCATCTGCTGAACTAGTACTAACTCAGCGTCCTCGTTTGGAAAAATTACTAGTGCATATATTAAAATTATCTTACCTATCAAAATGAGTCAAGCTATATATGGGCTTAATTATGCTTCATACCGCAGTCTAAAATTATTCTCTTTTTTTTTGGACCGGAGTAGAATTGTTCTTGTTATTATTCATGACCTGCACTCTTTGAACGCTTGGCCTTGGTGAACTCTAGGACTCAACTCACCTAAACTTTATGTAAAAAAAAAAAAAAGAATTCTTGTTATTCATGACTTTATGTATATGTATAATTAATATACTTTTTTTTTAATATAGATTTTAGATTTTCTTTTAGAATCATAATGATGTGAATCGGTTTGCTTAAAATATATTGATCATTCAACTTCTTGTTTGAATTTGTGTCAAATGAGAGCTGGACACAAGGTTCCCACAATATAAAATTTTAGGAGAGATAAATATATGTAGCCTTACTCTTATAAGGAAAGAGGCTATTTTTCAAGATTTGAAGTTATGACTTTGCTTGGCAGCTAGTAACCTTACTGTTACTCTAAAACTCAACCCCCATTCCTTTTGAAATTTTGTCTAACAAGTAACAGCATGAAAAAGATTTTCTCCCTTAAAATGTTTAATTTAACAAATTTAGGCTTTGTTTGAATGCAAGGGAAAATAGGAGGAGAGATTGAGAGAATACCAACATCCCTCCAATGAATACACATACATGCATATTTTCGGAAACAGATTCAGAGCTCGTCCTACCTGCTCGTCCGTACGGACGAGCTCTGGACTGTCCAGATGCAAATCTGGACGGTCCAGATTTGATTTTTTTTACTTTTGTATTTTTTATCAAAAATAATTTTAATGGGTAGAGAATCTAAAATAAAGATAATCTCTCAACTAACATTTTTTGAAAAAATGATTTTTTATATAGAAAAAAAATAAAAACAAAAATTAAAAAAGATCAGATTTGGACCGTTCAGATCAAATCTGGACGGTCCAGGACGAGCAGCTGGACGAGCTCTGAAACCGGTTCCGCATATTTTCCTCCATATCTAAACAAAGGGTAAAAGTGAAGTCAGAAATTTTGGAGTGTAAGAGGTGAGGGAAAAATGCTCACCTATAATATTTTCTCTGCACAGACGTACACAGAGGTATTTCCACATTTTTACTGTAGTTAATTAAGTAGAATTATGAAAAGAATGGGAAACAATGATATAAAATGAGAAATATCACATAGATGTAGCATTGTTTTGTTCCCAAATTAAATTGTACCATTATTCTCATATATATAGAGAGAGAGAGAGAGAGTTCTATTGTCTGTCCTCTTTTTTTCACTTTACTTTCTTCTTCTTTTCCTCCTTTTAATATTTACTTTCATTTTTCACTCACAATGTGAAAGGCCAAAATTCCAAAGGAATCTAAATTTGAAACCTACAAAAAAGGGGAAAAAGGATCAATCAAGCAGAATCATAGGTTAAAAAATGAAGCAGCTGCAAATTTTGCCACAGATCGAGAATTCAATTAGTTGAGTCCGAATTGATAGAATCTCCCGCAGGTACAATAATGCAATTCTATATTCAAAGGGAGAACCATAAAGAAGCAAGATCTTGTAGTTTTTATATTTTTTGTACTTTTATATTTTGTAATTATAAGTTCCTGAGTTTGCGTGGGCTACTGAAAAGACCACTAATACAATAGGGTCTCATGACACTCAAAGATTGTTCATAGGGTAACAATGATAAATTTATATTGAATTATGTGCAATATAATTAAATATATAAAGGTAGAATAGAATATTCAATCACAAACAATTAAATTTGCCCTGATTCCTTAATCAACGTTCTTTTGATGGTGACTAACTCACGACCCATAAATCTTGAAACATCTTATATGATTCTGTAATATTGGGAAGGATGTAACAGAATGTTGTATTTTATTAACAGCCAGCAGCTCTTTTTGGAAACAACATATTCTTTGTATGTAAGCAACCTTAATTTGTTTCAACGGTTCATCTAATAAATGGCCGACGTATTGATAAAGATAAATAAATAAATAAATGGCCAACATATTTTTTCTCACCCATGTGCATCTCACTTCATAAAGTGATAAGGCCCACTCACACCCCATTTTCAACAATAAAGCCTTTACATACGTATGTTTATGTGTAATTGCTGACACAAAGTAAGAAACTTTATACCTTTAATTCCACGCCACCAAATTAGAATCACTGGTTTCTTTTTATTCATTCCCATAAAACCACGTCAAATGCTTTTTCATGATCTAACCAAAACTAATGATAAAGGTGAATTTTGCAGTAACAAAGTGTTGGGACATATACATAGCATTGATTTGTATGTCGATTCAATCACCCTTTAACACGTCATGTGATCTTCAGTTTTTACTCTACACTAAGCAATTTGTGTATAAATAACCTAGCCAGTGCACATAAACTTCAAACATGCACAACATTGGTCCCAAAACCTGAGTTCTCTCTCTGTCTCTGTCTTTGTATTATCTATATCGATTTCTTCGAGGTTTTAGTGGGAACCAGAAGAAGAAGAGGCGATAAGCAGAAGAAGTGGAATTGTGTGTGGATCAAAGAAGATGGTGAGCTTGAGAACGATTTGGAGGAAGATGAAGAAGGAGAAGAAGAGGTTTTTCAGGTGTTCATCGCCTACACTTCAGAATTTACAGTACGATATTGATTCTTACTCTAAGAACTTTGATGATGGTTATTCAACAGATACAGATGATGCTTCTAGATCTTTCTCTGCTCGTTTTGCTATCTCCTTTTCTAAGGGTTGTGAAGTAGTGCTTAGTGATGATGATGAAAATAGCAGCGAAATGAGTTGTTGATTTGATCAGTCTTCAATTTAGACCGGATATTGTACAAATCTCCATTTTGTACGTAGGTCTAGCTTACCTGTAAATACATGCTTATGTATTAATATACAGAATTATGGACAGTTGATCGCTCCGCTATTAGATATTTGTAATACAATGTCCATTGCTCATTCCTATGGTTGTTATCGGTATAATCTAGATGAATACTGAATATGTATATATATATATATATTGAAGTATGATGTGTGCAATGTTGCAGAACAGTGATAATAGTGACAATAAGGGTGATCAAAGAGGTTGGTTCGTGGTGAAAAATAAATTGATAAGAATTAATATTTATTACTACCTCCGGTCATTTAGGATCGGTGGAGTATATCTTTGTCCCACTCTCTTTCTTTCGGTCTCAAGATTACTTTACCTTCGTCCCGGTCATTTTCTTTTATTTTTCTGTCTTTCAATACCTAATTTCAGAGAAGGAGTTAACAATGCTGAGGAGGTAATAATTACTCTTTCGTGTCTCACGATGGATTGGGAATAATCGGTAAGAAATGTCTCATGTGGCTGTGATAAATATATATGATTTAATAATTAATGAAGGGGTTAAATGACTATTAGTAAATGACTTTTGGGAAGATGTTTCTTGACTGCTTGATGGGAGCAGTCATATCCATAGGATGTACATGTCTTTTGGATATAAAAGTTATTTGAAGGATAGAAACTTGTCCGTTCACTCTCTGACTATAAGAGACGCCTCTAGTTTTCCATCAAAAAAAGAGAGCGTGTAATGAAAGGTAAAGAGAATGATAAAGGTTTCAATTATGATGTTACAAGTCACATATTCTATAATATAAATTCTGCAATTATGGATAGAGGTTAGTGCATCTTGACTTAAACCTATAGTATTGTGAAAATCATGAGTTTTTAAGATCCTTGTTCATGTTCTTATTATTTAATTTTTGAGCATGAAATTATAGAAAAACTTACATAATCTAGAAATCAAATGCTTATAGCTAGGAAGTTGAGTTGGAAAGCTCTGGCAGTGTTAAAATTAATTAGAATAGTCTGGTTTTTGTCTTGTTAATTGATTTTTTTTTTTTGACCTGAAGTTATTGTGTGGTCTTATGGTATAAGTTGTATTGAGAGTCCATTGATGGGTTTATTTTTGTTGTTTTGGGACTTATAGCCTGTAATTATTTACGTTTTCTATCTTTTGGATTCCTTTATTATTGGAGACTGTAATATTTGTTTTGGAAATTAATAAAATTGACTCTTACAAAAAGCATATAACTTTCGTTGCTAGTGTAGTGTGCAAGGTTATTAAAACTGGACTGATTACTGAATCAATTGAGGTATTAAGTTAAGGATTAGTAGATTAGATTGAAGTTAAATTGGGTCAAATTAGTAAAAAAGTGAAGATTTCATATTATAAAACCCACCGCCAAAAAGGTTTCTTTGCCTAAGTTATTGTGTATCTGTCTCTTCTTCTAATCAACTTGGTTTCCTAATGCACAATGATGTTTACGTATGGGAGTATATATCCTCTCTACGTGGGAAAATTTTCAAAATGGTTTACTATTGTATGTAAGAAAGAAGCACCTCTTTATCTATTGGAAAGAAAACACCTCTTTTATCCACCATATAATAGAATATTTCACTGTTGGGTAATTGAGCCATGCCACTGAAAGACAAGATTTGCACTTGTGTAAAAAACTAAAAATTAAAATTCAGACAACCAATCACACACTTCGTAACCTTCATGTTTATCTCCCTTTGTCCTTCCAGATTTGAGATTTTATTTTAGATCACCATAGTGTTTCTCTCTCTTTCTCTATCTAGATTTGAGTGTTTTTTTTTTTTGTTTTTGTTTTTTTTTTTCCAGTTCTGACAAGACCATGTACACCATAAAGAGGTGAGCCATTCTCGAAGTACACCATTCTCAGCAAGGTTCAATCTTTTTCACCCAAACCACCAATCTTTTTCACCCAAACCACCCACGGCTCCTTCCAAACCGGTGGCCTCCCTTCTCATCAATCTTCGGCATTTCTGAGAGGAAAGAAGTAGTGGTCACTCTGGTCTCCCTCCTTGTCGATCTCACCGGCGGTTTCTTGATATCCGGTGACCTTTCTCTGGCCTCTCTTTGTTCATCTCTCTCTTTTCATGTCGGTAATTTTTTTTTAAAAAAAATTACCCTGGTTTCTACAGCAGGTTGAACCGGTTTTGTGGCCGGTTCGCTGGTTTTCGGTTGGGTTTAATAACTATGGTAGTGTGTGAATGATATGATTTGTTGGTTGACCAATAAAAAAAAAAAAGAATCATATGATTTGCAATAGATTCTATATTTTTGTATAAGGAGAAATCCTTGAATGAATATAGTCTATTGCGTTATGGTCTAACCAATTAAAAGACAACAACTTATAAACTAATTTGGTAACTTTTAAATATTAGCTAACATATTAATAAAATTAAAAGATTTTACAAGATTTACTTTTTCATTATTTTTCAAATCTCAATTAATAGGGATTCAGGTTTTTTAAGAAAAATAAAAATATAAAATACATGAGCAACCAACTAGGATTAAGTTAGCTGGGTTGTTGTATTCTAACTCGTTAGACTACAAATGACGTGGTAAACTAGATTCATACAAGAATTTCTTATACATAAGTGATGTAGGAAATATACCGTAATAATCTTAGTGTTATATTTATTTAATTTTCTTTTAGAATCATAGTGATGCCAATAAGTTCCCTTAATATATATTGATCATCCAACTCCTTATTTGAATATGTGTCTAGTAAAAGCGGTCCAATGCAGAAACCTACCACTAGACATGATTTTAAAAAGAATAGATATATGTAGCCTTAGCCTTGCAAATGGTGACTGTTTTCCAAGATTTAATTAAACTTGTAGTTTGCAGGTCACACGGCCACTAGAAATGGTATAACTACTGTTGCTTCAAAACTCACCCTCATCCCTTTTGAATATGTGTCTAACACATCAAAAAAATTTCTCACTCAAGATGTTAACGAATTTAGGCTTGGTTTGAAGGAAAAGGAAAATAAGGAGAGATTAAGAGAATGTCAATATCCCCTCTAAGTATATTCTCTCATCCATATTTCCTTCATATCTAAACGAAAAGGGTAAGAGTGAAACCATAAAATTTTGGAGAGGGTGAGAAGTGAGAGCAAATCTCCTCCCATAATATTTTCTTTGGGCAGACACTACAAAAAAACATGAAATTACTCATGGAATTTGAGACGGAACAAATTCCGCGCTAATTACTGACGGAAATCCGTGGGAAAAATAAATATATTTTTTTTTAAACAAAAATATTACACTGGACGGTTTACATTACCCACGGAATTTCGTGGGTAATTTAACAATTTTTTATTTAAAAAAATGAAAAAAATAATTACCCACGAAATTCTGTGGGTAATTTTTCATTGCTTTAAAAAAATAAAAAAATAATTACCCACGGAATTCCGTGGGTGATTTTTTATTTTTGAAAAAAAAGGAAATTTAGAAAGAAGGACTTAGAGAGAATACTATTTATTGGAAAGGACCATAAAAATTATAATTATTTAAAAGGACCAATTATTAAAATATAAATTTCCGAATACGAAAATACTCTTAATTAAATTTCCTACATCCTCTTCTTCAAAATCTCCCACATTCTATTTTAAAAGTAATTTGAAATATATTTTTAAGCAAAATTACAACCGTCAAATCATAATTGTTTTTAACTCTAACTCACATCTACATACATATCATCATTATATCTTTTAATTATTATATAGACGCTGACACTTTTATATATATGATACTCCTGCCATGCCATGACACCTTCAAACAAATTTTATCGCATGAGCTATTATTGGGTAGATACACAAGAATTTGATGTCTTTATCCACTTGTCATGTCAATATGGTGTGGGGTGTATCATGAGATAAGATATAAAATTGAAAGAAGGAACAACTAATTACAAAAAGATTTCCATTAGAATAGGAGTATAAATCATTAGAGGTTAAAGCATGATATGATGGTAGATTAAAGATTACTTACTACAAGAAAATGTCATATTTGTGGCTTGTCTCCTGAATTATTTTTCTCTTTTTATATTTAAATGATACGGTTATGATTTCATTTTCTTTTATTATTATTATTATTATTATTTTCCATTCATATTTATTCAACCCTCATATGAAAAAATTGATTTAATTGTACAACTTCAGTACAGTCAAATGCAATAGCAAATTATATTGGCTTAGTTTCATGTTTCTACTAATCAAATTAGCATGAATATCCGTTTAGGAATTAGTATTTGGTCACAATTGAACTATCAATAAGTTTTAATTAGTCTAAATAGTTTGATTATGAAAAAAAATCTTGCAAAAATTAAATAATCGACATCAAATACTTTCTTAAATATTCCTACAAAATTATGAACCGAAAAATGTTCTAACATGATTCTAATTTCTTGATATTTAATTATACGAAATCAAAATTAATAAATAATGTACTGCGATTTATTTATTTAGATTGAAATGATTTGAATCTTAAACAAAATCAAATGGTATTCTATCTTTTCCACCTAACTAAATGCAATATATCCTTTCTAATATATATTATAAGGCACTTTTTAGAAGGATAGTGTGACCCTTATTTTAAGTTATCCAATGGGTATTAATGATATTTTTCTTTTACTTAAAGTTTGATGCAATTTTTATTTTTTACCTTTCAAAACAAATTTAATGAATTAATCAACTTTTTTTTAAAAAATGATGTGGTTGAAAGTGTCTTATATCAAAGAATAGGAGTATAGAATTTGACTGAATTATTAAATTATAAAGAGTGAAATATGCAATTTTTTTTTAATACAAATGAAGGCCGCTGGACTGCTGGGTGGAACCCTAAAAAAAACAAAAATCCATTTGCTCTCTCCATTCACAAGTCACAATCCTCCGACCTCCATTCGACCCTTCCTCCTCATCACTCATCAGCGTCTCACTCTCACTCTCCAACCGCACTCCTCCTCCTCCTCGATCTCAACTCGTCAGTCGTCACTCCACTCCTCGATCTCAACTTTCAAGTTCTCAACCGTCGGCGTCTCTCAAGTTCTCAACTCTCCTCAAGTTATTTTACCCAACGAACTGCAAATCTAGAGCGTTCTCGGGTTATTTTCTCCCAAATCAATGAATCTTTGTTTGTTTTTTTTCAATCTCCGAATTTATTTTACCCAAGGTGTCGAGGATCACTTCCGTTTTGGCGGGTATCATTTCTGATCTGGTTTAGCTGCGATTCTGTTTCTTATTTTTTTCAAGCTGCGGATTTATTTTGCCCAAGCTGCGATTCTGTTTCTTAAGGACTTTTGATTGGTGTTTGTTGGTCAGATTATACTATCTTTTTAACACATACAGTTTATTTACATTTTGAAGTGCATTTAGTTTTAAAAAACTTGATGCTTGCTGATCCGCCATTAAAGAGAGACATCCAAAATCTATACTTGTTTGATTATTGAGCTAGCTTGACTATGCAGATTATTTTATTCTGCTTATAAAGTTTTTCGATGAAGAGTCAAACTCTGGCATTTAACAGGGTCGATGATTGGTTTTTTTTTTGGGCTGACACACAGGAGTTTGAGTTATGCTCTTTTGCTAGATAATTTCTGGGCAACCTGGCTTAAAGGTTCAAACACTTCATGATGAGTATACATGCTTTCAGTACCTTGACAGGTATGATGCATAACATGCCTTCATAAATATTTTTGTATTGTTATGTTTGATTGTTGTGATAAAGGAGATGATATAACTAGGGACTTGTCAACATGAACACACATGAAACAGATACTGAGGTTTGTGAGAAAGGATGTGATTTAGGGAGATATGTGATTTTAATGGTGGTATGGTTAGTGTTTTCAAGTGTATCTAATGACCTAAACAGTTTTGCCATTTCTGGTAAAGGATATCTGTTGTCTTGGTAAATTTTTTTGCTAAATTTGGGGAAATCCACATGATACTAAGTACTAACAATGTTTTAGTCTAAAATCATTGCTATTTCCTGTATCTTGTCTGAAATGTATTCTCTTTTCCTGGAGTACATTAATGGGCTTACTTAAGTATTTTTTTTATGAAGGGTTTGCAGTCTTTTTCCTTTTGCTTTACTTCATGATCAGGATATATACTTGGGCAATTGAAGTTGCTGAATTTACATTTGTTACTAGCTGAATCAACTACTGCATTACTCATAGTCATGCTCCACACACTTTTGGTGTGGCTACTAGGATTCACTCATTTTGGTTGTTTTGAACAGTGTGTACACTGAGTTCGTGCTAGTTGAAAGTAAAGTAATGCTAAATTGGTTGATTTGAGGTTGATAGTTTGGTGACTCTTATTTTTGTATGTTGTGTATGAGAATTTACATGCATATCAGAGAGAGAGAGAAGCTTATGATATTTATATGGAAGAAAGTAAATGAAGCTAATAAGGGAAACCAATGTTTATTTGTACCAAAGTAAGATGTCTCACGCAGTCATAAGTCATATACTTTGTTAACATCACAATGATGCTTCCATGTCTTTTTCTTTTCTCTATGCTTTATCAAATTCCTTTTTAAGTATCTTCTTTTACATTATTCAACCTGACCCTTTATCAAGACAATTCATGAGATTTGAAATTCTCATAATGTGCGTGTATGATAAGGAGAATGTAGAAGAAGATGGGGAAACAGAGGAGGTGGAGCCGCAGAACTGCTACGAACTCATTCAACTATCCATTTATCATAAACTGATTCGATACACACATTCTCATTAGTCGAGCCTCTTCTATATATAGGCAGACTCTCAAGGCAAACTAACAGATATAACAACAAAACGGACTGAACAACTATAACTAACTAACTAATCCTACCTGACCCTACGGTTAACTAACTGACAGTTTCTCCTAATCATTTATTTATTTACAACTTACATATCAGTGTATCACCGTACCTTTGATGAAGATAACTAAGATTTGAAATTCTCTCACACACACACATTAATTAATACAATTAATTAATGAGTTTTAAATTAAATTATATTGGCGAAAGTGCACATACATTTAGTTTTCTAATTTCATATAAAATTTTAATTTGGTATTTTAATTTTAAAAAGCATTTTTCGTTATCTATCACTAACACTGTTAGATTATAATGATAATCTTATGATTTTTTTTTTTTGGGGTCAGAAATGATGGTCTTTTGTAACAAGTATTGTTGTTGTTGTTGTTTTTTTTTTTAAAAAAAATAAAAAAATAGAATTAATATGTCAGCATTTGACAATGTTTTGTCAACATTTAAATTTTTAATATCAACATTTTTTTTCACTAAAAACGTTAAGGTTTAATGATTCAAAGACACTTGATAAAACATTATGTATTGTTAAAGGATTATGTGTATTAAACATTATGTAATCTTTTAATATCTGAAAAAGCAACAGTTTTCAGAAGTTTCTTTGAAACTTATCTTCTGGATTGCATTGTTCCTAATATGTCCCTACCATAAACAAAAGATATTTGGGGCCCGAATTAGTTTTCCTTTTTGCCTTGAAGGTGTCAGCTTTTCATTTACATTCTTACCCTCTTGGTTACTGTTTTGCAACTCTAAACTCTAAATCATTTTACTCTCACTGAATTGCTAGGTTTAAATACATTATAGTTTGCAAATATTTTTGATTTACAATTTCTTAATGACAGCCAGTTGAAGGGTCTTAATATGTCTGGAGTTATACCAAGTGAATTTGGTGATCTTACTCAATTGTAAGAACTATAAGTGATGCTTTCTTTCTTTTTATTTTTCACTTTTATTATCTGTTTATTTATATCTATAACCTTAGTGTAACATGATGATCTTTCATAAAAATTTAGAAAATTGGTTTAATATTATATTTTGTCTTCACATCTCATATGTTATTATTTGGTATTCTTCATCTTTGAGACTTCATGCCCCGTCCACATGCATGTCCCCATTTTCTAGTGTACTATCCCCATTCTCTGGTTGCTTGCTGGGATTTATTTTTTGTTCACTGCATGTGTTTGTTTGCCACTTTCTTGTTACTAACTAAACTCTCACTATGAATTTGTAGATGTCTAGCCCTGGCTCACAGCGTCCTAGCAGCCGATCGAATTCTACACGGTCTTCAATTCCCAAACAACGTCCTAGGTTGCCTATTCCTCTTGTGATGACTACTTCATCTATGCCTAAAGTAGTTAGACCATCAATAGCTTTTGTGAGACCCCCATTATCTCTAGACGAAGTCCCTTCTCCTCACATGCCATCTCCTGGCACAAAATCTTCGCACCCCCCTCTCCAAAGGGTTTTGGTAGTACATTAACTTGGGGTTGTGATCCTGTAGATGGTCGAACATGGATATATCCAGAGAAAAAAACATAAGTCATCAGTTCCTTCTTTGCATAAAGCAGTATATCATAAATCCTTTATCAAATTTACATTGGTATTGTTACAATTCTTACTAGGTTCAATCCTCCTGTTTGTTCTGTTCAGGAAATTCTTCCTGTTATTGAAGGGAAGCTTGACTATCCATGTCACTCATGGAAAGTTATCCCTGCCAATTATAGGCAAATGTGGTTCGAAGAATGGGAGGTATACCTTATCCCTTATATTTGTGTTATGTCTTTTTGTTACCTCATTATGTTTTTATACTTTATCTTTTTTCTTTGTCAATTATGCAGAGAAAATATAAGTGGCATCCTCAACATGAAAATGATGTCAGGAGAATTGGGAATGCCAAGTGTCAAGAAATCTTTAGAGGAACAATGTATAGAGTCAGGAGGGACTTCTGCCACAAGCAAGTGAGGCCACACTGGATTCCACATGAAGTGATGAACCAGTTAGAGAGGGTACTGGACATCCCCTGAGTATCAAAGCATTTGTGACACAGCAGCAACCAATTGAGCATCTGCCATAGGATAAGGTATATCGCGTATGGCAGATAGGTAAATCTACCATAGGCGATATACCTTATCCTATGGCAGATGCTCGATTGGTTGTTGCTGTGTCACAAATGCTTTGATACTCAGGGGATGTCCAATACCTCTCTAACTGGTTCATCACTTCATGTGGAATCCAGTGTGGCCTCACTTGCTTGTGGAAGAAGTCCCTCCTGACTCTATACATTGTTCCTCTAAAGATTTCTTAACACTTGTAATACAAGTGTTCATTTAAAGATTTTTACAGTTGAGATTGGATTTTGTAGTGTGAAAAATGTATATGTTTGAATTTATTTGTGGTTGCAATGAGATTATATTAATTAATTTATGTAGTTGATATTGGATTTTGTAGTATGAAAAATGTATATGTTTGAATTTATTTGTGGTTGTAATGAGATTATATTAATTAGCGTGTTATTGCCTATAGTCAGGGGCGGAGGCACACTAGTGTCTATGGGGGCAAGCGAACCCATAAAAAATTTAAAAAATATATATGTTGTGAAGGAATATTATTATGATGGACCTGGTTGGATTAATTGGTTAAAGCTTTGGCCATTTGAGTAAAGGGTCCTGAGTTCGAATGTGTTGCCTGTCCCTTTCTTTTTGTCAATTTCATTTTCTTCAGCCTCATCTCAATTTCATTTTCTCCAGCCTCATCTCAATTTCATTTTCTCCAGCCTCATCTCTCACGCAGACGTAGTCACGCTCAACCCTCAACACTCCGGCTCCAACTCGATTCGCCCTCAACTCTCACGCAGACGCAGTCACGCTTCGGCTCCAACTCGATCCGCCAAATCTTTGTAAAGCTTCCGCCAATTTCATTTTCCCCCAAATTGATCCGCCAATTTCATTTTCCTCCAAATCGATCCACCAATTTCATTTTCTCAACTCTCACGCTCCACCCCCAATCGATCTGCCCCCAAATCGTTCAGCCACGCCGCCACTCCTCCGTCGTTGCATCGTGATTTTTGATTCACCCCCATTTCTGGGCATTTATAGGCAAACGATCGAATATAAGCTTCGTCCGGTAATACCTTCCGGTGAGTATCTCTTGTCCTTGACCTGTTTAAAAAGTGTTAGAATACAAGCTTCGTCCGGTAATACCTTTCTGGGCATTTTCTGTGCTCTGTTTGTCCATGAAAGTCCCTAACTCTGTGTTCTTGATTTTTTGTGGCACGGAAATTTTAAAAGAAAAATTATAACCTTGTATAGATGCATGTTGAATTTTCTAGATCTTGTGTTCCTGTTTGCTTTTTAATCGTTCTTCTGGGACCATTTCTCATTGAGAAGACCAAATCGAGGACCCCATTATTCACCTGCAAACTAACTTTTTGACATATAGAAGATTATGCCTCTACTAGGGAAATTCTTTTCAGTAATTGTAGCCTTTCGGGCTTCATATAGATCAAGCAAATAGTCTTTTTGGGCCATGACATTTTTGGTTGTTTGATTGCACTTAATAATTTTGCCACAATACTTAATACAGAAGTTGAATATGGCATCCAAATAGTCTCTCAGTAGCATCAAGTCTGTATTTTGCTTTATTGTAATTGTGAAACCCTTCATGTAAGAGCATCTTGGTTACACTGGGTTGAAATTGGAATGAACTCTTCTTTTGCTCATTACTGATTACTCAATATTTAGTGATCCCAAAACATATGAATGTATTCCTTTGGCATTGGTGCTAAACTCTGTTTGTAATCATGAATATCTTATTTGATTTCATTTCACTTCTATAACTATCAAGACATCCATTTCCAATTCTTTTGGTGCTGATGAGACAATATCTTTTTGTTGACCCAGAATCTAGCTATTTGTCTTAATCCATAGGCATTATGTTTGAAATGTGCCATGCTTCAATATACTTATAGCTTTTTTAATGGGGATTAGAAGATTCATGATTCATTTAGTGATTATACTGATATGACATTATAACTTTGAGATTTGAAATCTCACCTAATTCTGTTAGCTTCTTCAATTATATACCCCATGGTTTTGGTTTCCATTACTTGTTTAGTTGCTTTAGAGTGTGAATTCCTTTTCATTCCTTCTGCAAGTTTAGTTGCTTTGGAATTGGAAATCATAGCGTCAGTATGAAAAAAGATACAATCTTATAGATTCCTTGAAAAAAAAAATTTTCGGAGGCGCTGCCCCCGAACCCCTACACTAATTGTGCACCCATAAATTCTAAATAATGGCTCCACCACTACCTATAGTTAATGTTGATTTGTGCATTTGATGGACTCTTTAGTACTTACATTTCAAGAAAAGACTCATGTTATATTATTCCAATTTTAATTACACATTAAGTGGTTTTAAATAATATCTCAAGAGGTAGTGGTCAACTATGTTTGTAGGAACTACTATTAATTGGGAATATTAGATTCAAGTGTTATCTCGAGGTTTTTATTAAGCCTTAATGAATTTTAACTGTCATACTTTTTGAGCAATGATAATCATTTCCTCATTACCAAGAGCATTCATCATTCATATTTTCACTCTCAATTTAAAATATAATCAAAGACCTAAAGGCCAAATAAGTATAAAAGCCATTATTTATTAACTAAAGAGTCCTAAATTATTAGTTAAAAGATAAAAAGAAATCTATGAAATATTCAATTATTAGACATGGTTTGGTCCCATAAAGAAAACCTTCAAGTTTGTTCCCTTCGATAATAGGTAGAAGATGAAATTGCCACACTAGGTAGTTGGTTCCATCTAGCTTGATGGAGCACGCCTGATTGATTGTGTTGCTTGTTGTTCCCTTTGACAGAGTTGCTACAGCTGTCAAAAGGGTAGAGGTTTTAGAGGATGGTGACTTATCTGCTATGACTTTTTGCCTTGAATGCTCTAATGCCAAGACAAGAAATAGAATAGAATAATAGTAGTAATAGTAGCATGATGAGCCAGCAGGATTGTATTAATATTTATAGTTGGGTTGCTAACCGTAGAATGTACAATATTGTGACATCTACATTGAGTACTAAAAAATCATATATTACAGATATGTAGCCTTATGGTTTTAGTAACTTGGGCCTATCATAACTTAATTTGGGTCCATTGTAACTTGTCTTCACTGATTGTGTCACATTGGGTTCTAAGGATTAACAGAATGTTGTATGTTATAAACAGCCAGCTCTTTTTGGAAGCAACAACTTCTTTGTATGCAACTTAAACATGCATGTGACTTCATAAAGTGATAAGGTCCATTCACACCCCATTTTCAACTAAAAGTTTTGCATACATACATACATGTTTCTGTGTAGTTGCTGACATAAAGTAAGAAACTTTATACCATTCCACGCCACCAAATCAGCTTCTTTTGTTTCTTTATCTTCATTTCCATAAAACCACGTCACGCTTTATCCTGATCCTACAAAAAAAAAAAAAAAAAAAGAATGACAAAGGTGGATTTTGCAGTAACGAAGTGTAGGGACATTTATAGATTCAATTACTTTTTTAACACGTCATGCGTGCTTGAAAGTTTTACTCGACACTAAGTAATTTGCAGTATAAATAACCTAGCAAGTGCACATATGAACATAATCAAACACAACATTGCTCCTACAACCTGAGCGCTCTCTCTCTCTCTCTCTCTCTCTATTTCTTCAAGATTCCAGTGGGAATCAGAAGCAGGAGAAGCCATTTGTGAATTAAGCAGCAGAAGAAGTTGAATTTTGTGTGGATCTAAGATGGTGATCTTGAGAACACTGTGGAGGAAAATGAAGAAGGAGAAGAAGAGGTTTTTCAGGGGTTCATCGCCTACAGTTCATAATGTGCAGTACGACATTGATTCTTATTCTCACAACTTCGATGATGGTTATTCCTCAGACCCAGATGATGCTTCTAGATCTTTCTCTGCCCGTTTTGCTATTCCCTTCTCTAGGTCTTTTGTCAAGAGCTGTGAATTGAGTAGTGATGATGATAATAGCAGTGAAATGAGTTTGCTGATATGATCAGTGCTTCAATTTACACCAGAAATTGTACAATCTCCGTCGTGTAGTAGGTGTAGCTTAATCACCTGTAAATACATACATACATACTCCGTATACATTAATATATAGAATTGTGTTTTGTAAATTCCAAACATGATTTGTGAATTCTAATGCTATCAGAAAAATAAATTACAAGAAGTCTACTGCTCATAAACTATGGACAATTGATGGGCCCATTTATTAGATATATATATATATATATATATATATATATATATATTTTTTTTTGCTAAAATTAGATATTTTTAATACAATGTGCAATGCTTATGCCTAGTTGTTATGGGTATAACGTAGCGGCAGACAGAGCAATGAAATAGTGACAGTGATCAAAGAGGTTGGTTGAGTCCCATTTCTTAATGAAGAAATTGATGAGAACATTTATTGCATCTTTCTGTCTAACCATTACTTTACTTTCGTCCCATTTTCTTCTCTTTTCTTTCGCAATGGCTGTTTAATAATGTCTCAACGAAGGATTAGGAATTCAGGGAATCCAATGTTGATAGGAAGTTGTGTTGGGAATCTCCGGTCAACGGCAGCGTTAAAATTAATGTGAATGCAGCTAATAAGACTGTGTTGTGATTTTGCTTAATTAATTAGAATATAGTCTGGTTTTGTCTTGTTATTCTTTGAACTTATGGTTTAGTTGTCTTCGTAGGTTTAATTTATTTTTGTTCCTTTGGAATATACAGCTGGGAACTAGGCTTCATTTATTTATTTTCCCTATTTTTTTGTTTGTCTTCCTCTATTTTATATTGGTGACTGTAATATTTTGTTTTGGATATTAATAAAAATTGACTCTTTTGGCAAAAATAAAATAAATAAATAAATAAAATAAAATCCTAAAAACACAATTATCTCCCATGAGTTTCCTCTCACGAGTTGCTGTTTTTAAAATCATCTGCCATGTAGGATTAAAATAAGACGAGTTGTTGTATTTTAATTATTTAGAGTACATATGAGGTGACACTAAGAGAATGAAAGTATTTCTCCACCGAAATTCTATACACCATCTATTTTATTTTTTTCAAAGTTATATTTTAAACTTTCAGGGAAAATTTACACTTTAACAAAAATGATGTAGATGACGAGTAGATTGCTAGTTTAACATACTTGGTTAACTAACAATTAAAATCAATGGGGACATCAGCCATTGAAAAATTGCCCCTCGATGAAAACTTTCGGAGAAAAATATCCCCATCATTCATTATAACTTATGAAATATTAAATGGGATAATATAATTTTGTGTTCCACAAGTTTGCTCTTATTTTCGTGTTGATCCCTCAAGTTTCAAATAAGAGGTTTTAGCCTCTTCAATAGCAAAATACGTTCTTTTGATTTTGGCTATATGACCCATATGCCTAGAAATCTCTTACAAGATTGTGGTGCATCAGGTTTAAAGGATTTAACAGTCAGATCTTCTTCTTCTTCTTTTTTTTTCCCCTTCCGTAGTGCATCCAGTGTCTTAGGGCAAGCCATCTTTCATGCACATCAATGGCTCCAGATTAATCCAGACCGAGACCAGGTTGGTCCCTTTCGGGAGAAAGTCTCTACCACCTATGCCCGCTGCATTCTCATGTCTCAAACTCAAAACTCGTGGTTAAGCTAGGACAGTCCTTACCAGCTGACATAAGCGTTTGGTGGTATAAACAATTAGATCCTTTCTTTTAAACAGCAAATGCCTTGAACGTAAGCAAAGTTGGTTCAAATTCCATGGTTGGTCTCACTAACCAACATACTTTTTTTCCACTTGACATAACACGATAACCCATTTGAATCCGAGCTCAAAAGGTGAAAAAGTACAGTCACACCCCACTTTCAAAAATTGAGTCTCAGATACATATCTAATTGCTGACAAAGCAAGAAACTTTATAGCATTATTTCAAAAATCAGATTCGATTTCTTTTTTCCTTCATTTGCATAAATTAAAACCACGTCAGGCTTTATCTTCATCCTTTCAAAACTAACGATAAAGGTTATGAATTTGGCCGTAAAGTTTGTCGGTCCATTCAATTACTATTACTTTTTAACACATCATGCGTTGCTTCAGACTTTTTGTCGACATCAATTAATTTGTCTATAAATAACCCACCTACTACTCTCCATGAACCTCAAACACAACATTGCTCCCAAAACCTAATCTCTCTCTCTCATATCTTTTTGTCTGTCTCAATCTCTTTCTTCCCTGTTCAACCTAGTTGTGGTAACCAGAAGCAGAAGCAGAAGTTATACTGTGTAGATCGAAGATGGCGAACCTGAGAGAATTGTGGAGGAAGATGAAGAAGGAAAAGAAGAGGTCCTTACAGTACGACATTGATTCATACTTTAAGAACTTCGACGATGGTTATAACTCCTCCGATTCAGATAATGCTTATTCATCTCTTTCTGTTCGTTTTGGCATTCTTAATTCCAAGGTTTCTTTCGACAAGCGTTATGAAGAGACTAGCAGTGATGATGATACCAGCAGCCAAATGAGTTGTTGATATGATCAGTTCTTCTCTTTAGACCAGAAATCGTAGGTGTAGCTTGTAAATACATATATGGAATTGTAAATTGTTAATGAATTGTGGTCTTGTTGATTCTTAAGGTGTACTTGTAGCTTAAACTGTTATTAATTTTTTTTAGATATATTAATTTTCATCTAAGCTTCTGTTTTTGACAGTTATATACTTCCATTAATTACACGGACAAAATCAACCGATTTTTAACCAAGAAAAGAAGATGTTTGAGTCGGATCCTTACAAGTTTAGTTAGTGACAAAAGGAAAAATTACAATAAAGGACCTATATTTATTAAGAAGGACAATAAAAATTATAATCATTTAAAATGACCAATATCAACTCTTTAAACATGTCTTTTATTAATGACTGAGGGAGTACTCTATAGAAGTAAAGGAACAGAAAATCTAAACTAAATTTTCAATTGAATCTATAATAAAAAATTTGAATATAAGACTTGTGCTCAAGTACTAAATGTAGGAGTTAGTTAATTAAAAGGTCTACTTTAGTCATAAATATAAGATCTCAATTTACTTTATCTTTTTAATTTATAATATTTTATTTAAATTATTCTTGTTAGTTGCACATATTAAGAGCGTTTCCTTTAAGAGGCAATTTCAACGCAAATATATGATTGAAAAGTTTGGGAAACTAGCTAACACACATTCTTATTTATAAATAAATAATTTAACCGTTTTTCTTAATTTCTGCAAATTAGCTCTCTAACTTCGTATATTAAGTATAGGAGGGAGTAATATAATTGGAATGCTCTTAGTGGGTTGAAAAACACTAACAGATACCACTTTAGTCCTATTTATAAGTCTACTTTGATCAAAAAATTTGGTTCTTTTTATAAGTTTATTTTAACCAAATAAATGAAATTGAAACAATTTTGCCCATAGTAATGATGATGAGAGAGATTGACTAGCTATTTTGGAAAGAGAAAAAAATGAAAGAGATTTGAAAATAAATTTTAAAAGGTGCCCATTCATAAATGAGGGTAAAGTTGGAAATTTGTTCCATAATTATTGAGATACTTGCCTCTCTTTGGTATGTGAGATTCGGTCAAATTGGACTTATAAATAGGAATAGAGTGGTAATTAGAAGTTCTTAAATACTACTAGTAAATAGTTTTAATTGCAATTAAAATTTCAGACATTAACCAATTTTAACTATCCCCCTATGATAAATCTTACTAGCTAGCTACCGCCTCTATTCGCCTTTCTTTTCATAAGATCTCAAATTGAAATAAGGAAAATTGGATAAAACAAAATCTATACAATAAAAAAGTACGTATAGCAGCAAAATTTTAGTATATGCATAATCTCTTCTGTGATCTGATTACCACATATTGGGTTCAAAGAATTTAAAACTGAATGTTCCATTTCATAAACAACTAACTCCTTTTTTTTGGTCAAAAAACAACTAACTCTTTTTGGAAGCAACAATTTCTGGGTATATGTAAACAGCACTTGTCTCCTTTGGTTCATCTCATTATTAACCAACACCACTTTTTAACCACTTTGACATCACACAGTAATAGCCCATGTTTTTGACCCAAAAAAATAGCCAATGTTCCTCAATCTGACTTCATTTCCATAAATGAAGTGTTACTTACACACATGTGTGCGTGTGTAGTTGCTGACAGAGCAAGAAACTTCTTAAGGCATATCCTCCGAAACCCCAAATCAACTTTGATTCTTCTTTATTCATTTCAACTACCGCATGTCATGCACAATTTATCCTGATCCTATCATAACTAATGATGAAGCTGAATCTGACAGTATAAAGCAAAATGTTGATTCGATTCCTTTTTACTTAACAAGTCACGTGTAATTCAGAATTTTCCTCCACATTATGCTTCTACATCTTTCTCAGCTGAAAGTTCTTAATTTTCATAATTAACGGTTTTTTTACTCCCAGAAGACCCAAAAGTCAAGAAATCTCTTTTATGATTGTGGACTCATACAGGTTCAAAGAATTTAACAGAATGATCTATTTTATAAACAGCATTCTATAAACAGCTACCTGTTTTTGGAAAAAAAAAACTACTCTCAAGAAAAGAAAACAATGTCTGTTAATTTCCATGGTTCATTTCACTAGCCAACACACATTCTTCCACTTGACCTCACAGAAAGATAGCCCATGTGGATCTGTCTTCATAAGTCGACAAGGTACAGTCACACGCCATTTTCAATAAATAAATAAAGTCTTATTACATACATGTTTACTTGCCGACAATATTGCAGCAACTTTTATAGCAATTTATTTGCATAAATGAAAACCACGTCATGTTTTATCGTGAGTCAATAAAAACTAACGATAAAGGTACTGACAATTTGGCTGTAAAGCGTAGTGATGACAGTAAAATAGATTTGCTTGTCGACGGATTCAACTATTAATTTTTAAATTGAGTAATTTAATTTGTCTATAAATAACCTACCTACTCTCTGCATGAACTTCAAACACCAATTGCCAAAACCTAATATCTCTTTCTCTTTCATCTATTTAATTTCTGTATCTCAATCTCTTTCTTTCCAGTTCTATCTAGTAGTGTCAACCAGAAGCAGAAGCAGAATCTGAAGAAGAAACAGAGATTGGATTTCACTGATCAAATTGAACAGCATGACCACCCCCCCTCCACCCCCCCCCCCCCCCCAAAAAAAAAAAAGGGAAAATGTTTGGGCTGGATCCTTCCTTGCTTTACCAGATAAGAAAATTCTTATATATATATATATATATATATATATATATATATATATATTTATTTATTTTTGGGGTATGCATATATAGCTGTTGGTATTTTGCCTTCATGGTATTATAAATTTTCTTTTCAAAGCATTTGTATAAAAGCACAATTGATGATATTGAATTAACGTGGATTTGATTAGGACTATTCATTATAAATAATAACACTATTGAAACAATTTATTTGCCTTATAAATTTTTGCATTACAAAAGTGAAAGGAAAAAACAAATTGAAAACTAATTCGTTGGTCCCTCTTGCTTTTATTTGCAACTTTTTCCACATGGCGTAGAAGTTTCCTCGCCATTTGTGTTTAATGATGGATGGGACCATTAACTCAAACTGAAACTTTTTGGTCAAACCTGTGTCAATAATCAAACTTATGAACTTACGATAGCTCCCCCCCCCCCCCCCTCTCTCATACACACACTTCATCTTATCCTTAGTATTATAAGGACCAGTTAACAACTTTACATAGTTAAGTGGAATAATAGCTAATTAAGTATCCAAAAAATGTTGTTTTGGAAGAAGCGACAAGCCTAAGCATGGTTTTAGGTAGCACCCATAAACATTAAAAAGCAAGTTGCGACATCCAAATGGAATTAATTGAAGACCAGTTGGCCGAATGAAAATGGGCAAAACAAGATCATCAGGTAATGAACGAAAAAAAAAAGGGAAAAGACAGAAAAAAGGGGCATTGATATATTTACTGCATTAAAGTGAACGTTTAGAAGAAATTTTTGGTTCCAGACCAAAGTCACTTAGAGAGGTATTAATAAATATTTTCCAGTTTTGCCTCTATCAATGAGATAAATGAAGGAGGTGATATGTATAGCATATCTTTCAATACACTTTATTTAATACCACTGATCCTATTGATAAGTCATTTTTGACCAAAAAATTTGGTTCAATTTATAAGTCCCTTTTGACCAAATAAATGAGATTGTGACAATTTTACCCATATTGTTGTACCAATAAAAATAGAGCGAGAATAAAGAGTTAAAAGGTACCTATTCATAAATAAGGATAAAGTTGAAAATTTACCCTATAATTATTGAGCTACCTACCTCTCCTTGGTATGTGTGATTTAGTTAAAAGAACTTATAAATAGGACTAACTAGAATGGCAAGGACAAACTTTTAAAAAAAATATTAATTTAAGACATATTTAAATGGCTTAACTGTAATTTATTGATTTGTGAAAATTTGTTGAAAGTGCGATAAATATAGGAGCTTGATAGTTGGAACCCATACATCGGTGGGTTTGAGCTTTTAATATATGAAACCTAATAAAACGAAGGTAGGGTCTCATGGCATTGAATGAGGTTGTCCTATTGCAACCATATCTAAACCTATTGGCTTTGCAATTGGATGTAAATGTCGGTCAGTATATCTACACAAAAATGGGGGAAAATTATATCTTATTTTGAATATAGAATTTCACCTCGATTTTCATCCTTAGTTAATAATTATAGGATGAGTTGCATCCTTAACAATTACATCCATTGTTGTCAAACTCGCGAGTTAACTTTCCGAGTTTAACGTTTTTACGTTTCTACTTTACAAAAACGAGTCGAGTCAGTGGTAAACTTTTATTAGGTTAAACTCGGTTAAACTTACGATTTTATATACCGAGTTCACCGTTTTTACGTTTCGAACTTATAAAATCATGTTAATTCATTCTTAAACTCGTGTTAAATTTTTTCATTTTATCATTCTCAACGGCTTTATATAGAAATTTTGTAGAAATTTATTTATTAAATATGATAAACGATGAATTTTGATGGATTTAATTTCAATTATTTGGATTTAAAATATATTTAAATCAAATTATTGTCATTTTTATATTTTAATTATTTAATTATACACTAGTAATACCTATTTAATAATAAAAGTAAACTCTTACAATTTTACAATTCGAGTTCATGATTCGAGTTTACGTCATTGTCACGAGTTTGCTTAAACTCGTGAGTTTAACAACCTTGATTACATCAACTTTGATTGACATTATTAATTAATTTATTCTAATATTTGGGGACAAGGTCATCAATTTTGAATCACTTCAAAAGTTTTCAACATAGTCGACCATATGTCCACATAATCGAATCTTACGAAATCTCTATTAATGGTTATGGGATAGAAACATAACTTTTTTTTCCCCCTTCTCCTTTCTTTCTTTCTTTCTTTCCTTTTTCCTTTTTTATTTTTTTTTTACGAAAAAGCAAATAAAGTTATCAAGATAAGGATTACGTAAAACATTTATTGTCAAATAAAAAAGTGGTAACTTTTTTGACCAAATAAAAAATGTGCTAACTCACATAACGTGTTTTCCATTTTCCCACTTTCCTGTTGGCCATAAGTGAACAAATATTTTAAAAGATAAGGACTTGCTTAATTATCTAATAAATATCTTCTATAGGATACTAAATAAATATATTATTCTAGTAATCAAAACTTTGGCCTAAAAAACCTGCTCTCTTCCTGTATATATATATTGCGGGAAATTGACCAAAATAAGAACTTTTTTTTTTTTTAAAAAAAGTATCGAATTGGAGCAGTTGGGAAACTAATTCCCAAACTAATGCAGTTAAAGGTGTCAGTTGACTAACGCCACAAATGTGTCTACAAATTTGTAGAGTGGCGTGCATTATTGCACGCCACCCAAATGTGGGTGGCGTGCAATAATGCATGCCACACCTGGGCGTCCAAAATTGACGCCCAAGGCGTCAATTTTTGATGCTTTGGGTGTCATTTTTTTAAAAAAATGTAATTATATTTAAAAATATAAATAATAATTATATATTATAATTTTAATTAATAATTATGAAAAATTAAAATATTCAAAATTTATTATAAATCTTAGGATATAAGACTAATAATTAGTAAATTAATTAAGGGATAAGATATTATCACTACCATTTTTTGTCATTACTAAAGTCACTACCACTTTTTCACCGTTAGATCGTAATCTCATCTAATTTTATTATTTCTCTCTCCTATTGAGATTCTAATCTAACGGTGAAAAAGTGGTAGTGACTTTGATAGTGACAATATCCTATCCTATTAATTAATTAGTGAATTTATTAAAAATGATAAGATAGATGACTAATTATTTAATATTTTGTATATTAATAATTTGGTATATAAATTGTTAAATATTATTAGCTAAATTTAATTAAAGAAATTTGTGAGAATCATAATTAGTGAATTAATAAAAATATGTTTTTGAAATATGTTGTATATTATTTTACCTCAAGATAGGATAAGCTTAGTTAGAGAATAATTAATTAATTAGAGAAAAAATCTCTAACTAATTAATGTTGTATATTATTTTACCTAAGATAGATAGGATAAGCTTAGTTAGAGAATAATTAATTAATTAGTTAGAAGACTGACGCCACTCTGTAAATTTGCAGAGAGGTGTCAGTAGATTGACGTCATTTGTGGCATCAATCAACTGACGCCTTTGACTGCATTAGTTTGGGAATTAGTTTCCCAACTACTCCAATTCGGTACTTTTTTTTTTTTTAAAAAAAGTTCTTATTTTGGTCAATTTCCCCTATATTGCAGATCAAAATGATCATTCACTTATCTGAGTAAGTTTAATTTGAAGTTAATAGGCAGTAAGTAAGGGAATGGTCTTTTAGTTTCCATATTAGGGGCAATATATACGGGGTTAGCAAAATTAATAATAGCAGTTGTACGCTGTAACACCTCATTTTCATCACCCAAAAACTTGGTCAAAATATTGAAAATACCATCAAAAGAGTTCAACAATATCCAAATCCTTTTACAATGTTACCATTTCGAATAACACCCGTACTACATAATCAGAATAAATTCCAGAAAATATTTCAGAGTTTAATACAAAACGGAAGTCTTAGGTTCATGGCAAATAAAATAACATAACATAATCTATTGGAGATCAAAAGAGCTTCCAGAGCTCACTCCATAGGTGCCTTCCCTTGCTCTCTACTAGAATAATCACCTGAAAAATGTTAATATGGGATGAGATTCCACGTCTCAGTAACTACTGAATATTTCTACCTTACACGAGCAAATTACATATGACAAAAATAAAAGGTAATATAATGTGAATTTAATATACTCAGATTTTTTTTTTAGATATACCGTTGTTCACATCAAATGCCTTTACAAAATACTCATCATTCTTTATTGAATAATTCAGAAATGCACTATGCAGTATGCAGCCTCCCTTATATCCCCTTCCAACCGTATACCGCTGACTGGAACCATAGGCTAACATATAGTCCAATAGAAACTCATTCATTTGACTGGATGGTTTCAAGCTCACCAAAACTTAAGATACACCCGGCCAAAGGTATAGAGCTTAAATCTGGACTATGGCTCCCCTCCTTTAAAATAACAACTAAGGAGGTGTCACATGTCCCACATCTCCAATGAAATCCCGGCCAGAGGAAAACATGGGAGATGGGGCCCTGAAAAGTACCATCCACTGTGCACCGAGTGGTGGCATAACAATTCTTATCATTCAATTCCCTCCTTACTCCACCCATCACATTACAACCGCCATGATGAATGTATTTACTCAAAAATAATGCATTATTATACCATTATATACATTGATATGCGTATTTATGAATAGTAAAATACTATGCGTATCTGTGAATAGTAAAATACGGTATACGTGAATAGTAACATGAATAGTACATACGGTATGTATACGTGAATAGTAAAAATGAATAGTAAATGTGAATAGTAAATACGGTATACGTGAATAGTAAAATGAATAGTAAATACGGTATACGTGAATAGTAAAATGAATAGTAAATACGGTATACGTGAATAGTAACATGAATAGTAAATACGGTATACGTGAATAGTAAAATGAATAGTAAATACAGTATACGTGAATAGTAAATGAATAGTAAATACGGTATACGTGAATAGTAAAATGAATAGTAAATACAGTATACGTGAATAGTAAATGAATAGTAAATACGGTATACGTGAATAGTAAAATGAATAGTAAATACGGTATACGTGAATAGTAAAATGAATAGTAAATACGGTATACGTGAATAGTAAAATATGTATAAATAGTACCTCTACAGATTTGTAAGTCAAAGTTCCCACACCATATCTTAAAACCATAAATATTTTCTAAATATTCTTGCCAAAATAGTAAACAAACAAATTTATAATCATACATAATTCACAAGTATAAGGAAGAATATTCAGAGTTACCTGTTTCTTGCTAATACCCGAATCACCAACCAGCTATTATAACTCTCAAGCAAATATCTCTCTACTCTCTCTCTCTCTCTCTACCTCTCTCTATAGCTCTTAGAAGTTGTGAAGAATGAAATGAAATGGAAGGTCTATTTATAGTTGGAAAATGGGTCTTTAAGTGTAATTTTCGTCTCTGGGTCGTTTTACGTAATTTTCCCAAAATTATAAAAACAAACTTTCCCGTGACTCTTCCCGTGGCTGGTTGTGGAAATAATTTTTCGTGGGTCCCACATGAATAGTAAATAATAATAAAATATTATTATTCAAATAGTAAATTACTATTACGTGGGTCCCGCTGACAAAATTTTCAAACTTCACGAGAGTTTTGTGTCGGGAGAGAATTATTTTGGTTGTGGGTCCCGCATGAATAGTAAATACGTATTTAGGAATAGTAAATACCGTATTTTTAAATAGTAAATACGTATTTGTGAATAGTGAACACTATTCATATTTCACAAATTTCAAGTATTAAATACGTATTTGCGAATAACATATATATATATATTTTTTTTAAAATACGTATTTGTAAATAGTAAAAACGTATACGTGAATAGTAAATACTATTCACGGGGCCCACAAAATACTGATTTCAAATTTATAACTTTCCAAAAATAGAGCCTACTAGTCTTCCCAAAATAGGTTTATGTTCAAGATATTAGATTCAAAATTCAGGATGTTACATTTCTCCCCTCCTAAAAGAAAATTTTGTCCTCAAAATTTCGCCATAATAAGAATTCTAACCTATTTAAATAATTGAGGATAGGTTTGTCGCATGCTCTCCTCCGTTTCCCAAGTAGCATCTCCGGGAACCATTCCTTTCCACTCGACCTTTACAAGTCTAATGGTCTTGTTTCTTAATTTCTTGTCCCTTGCATCAACAATCCGCTCCGGCTCGGCTTTATACGTCATGTTATCCTTGAGTTCTATCTCTTCTACTTCTATAATGTGGGAAGGATCCGGTTGGTATTTCTTCAGTTGCGATACATGAAAGACATCATGAAGGTTCGCAAGCTGTGGAGGTAATGCAATTCTGTAAGCTACCGGTCCAATTTTCTCCAAAATCTCATAAGGACCCATAAAACGAGGTGAAAGCTTCTTTGCTCGTATTGCTCTACCAATGCCAGTCATTGGTGTGACTCTTAAGAATACATGTTCGCCCACCATGAACTCCAACGGTCGTCTTCTCTTGTCAGCATAACTCTTCTGTCGACTCTGAGCAGTGAGAAGTTTCTGTTGAATCACCTTAATCTTTTGAGTCGTCTCGTCCACAAGTTCTGGACCTATTAAAATTCGCTCATTCAATTCCGTCCAGCAAATAGGAGATCTACATTTTCTTCCATACAAAGCCTCATAAGGTGCCATCTCAATGCTGGAGTGATAACTATTGTTATATGCAAACTCCGCAAGATGAAGATGATCGTCCCAACTTCCTTTTAGTTCGATTGCACAAGCCCGCAACATGTCTTCCAGAGTTTGAATAGTCCTTTCAGTCTGCCCGTCAGTTTGAGGATGATAAGCGGTACTATAACTCATCCGAGTTCCCATAGCATTCTGCAATGCTTTCCAAAATCGTGAAGTGAATCGTGGATCACGATCAGATACGATGCTATTCGGTATCCCATGCAATCTGACAATCTCCTTCATGTAGATCTTTGCTAGTCTCTCCAATGAGTATTCTGCTGCAATTGCTAGAAAATGAGCTGACTTAGTTAACCTATCGACAATTACCCAAATGGCATTATGTCCGGATGTTGTTAGAGGAAGCCCCATGATGAAATCCATAGAGATGCTGTCCCATTTCCACTCTGGGATATCCAAATTCTTTAATAATCCAGGAGGTTTCCGATGTTCGATCTTGACTTTCTGACAAGTCAAACAACAAGTGACAAAGTCAGTCACATCTTTCTTCATGCCCCGCCACCACCAATTCCGCTTGAGATCATGATACATCTTGGTTGCTCCGGGATGGATAGTGTATTTACTCCGATGTGCCTCTTCTAGTATGAGCTTTTTTATTTCTCCATCATTAGGTATGCACACTTTTCCTTTATACCTTAATATCCCATCTCTATCGATCCCAAATTTCGATTCTTTTCCTTCTTCAATATCTTCCCTCACGTTTAATAGATACTCATCTTCGAGCTGAGCGAATTTAATCTCTTTCCAAATTGTGCTTTCAATAGTTAATGCTTCCATGGTAGCGACCAAACCTGACATTACATCAATAGATGTACTTGGTATCTCCTCGAGCAATTTATGTTCTCTGATCATCATCTGGGCTACATGGATTGTCTTTCTACTTAAGGCATCTGCTACAACGTTTGCTTTTCCTGGATGATACTTCAATTCGAAGTCGTAGTCCTTGATAAACTCCATCCATCTCCTCTGTCGCATGTTGAGCTCCTTTTGGTTGAACAGGTACTTCAGACTTTTGTGGTCACTATAAACCTCGAACTTTGAACCGTAGAGGTGGTGCCTCCAAATCTTCAGAGCAAACACTACTGCTGCCAGTTCTAAGTCGTGAGTAGGATAATTCCCTTCATGTGGCCTTAACTGTCGAGAAGCATAAGCTACTACCCTACCATTTTGCATTAATACACACCCAAGACCTTTCTTGGAAGCATCTGTGTACAAAGTAAAGGTCTGAGCAGGATCTGGAATTATAAGTACTGGTGCCGTAGTCAACTTAGTCTTCAAATTTTGGAAAGCTGCTTCACACTTTTCGTCCCATACAAATGGTTGACCCTTCCTTGTTAACTTAGTCAAAGGCATAGCTATTTGCGAAAAGCCCTTGATAAATCTCCTATAATAGCCAGCTAGACCTAGAAAACTCCTGATCTCAGTCACGGACTTTGGTCGTTCCCATTGGAGAACTGCTTCAACTTTAGTATGGTCCACTGCAACACCTTCAGCCGATACGACATGGCCTAGGAATTTTACTTCCTTCAACCAAAATTCGCACTTAGACAGTTTCGCATAGAGCTTGTGCTCCTTCAACACTTGTAGCACGATTCTAAGGTGCTCTTTATGCTCTTCTTCATCCTTAGAGTAGATAAGGATGTCGTCAATGAAAACCACTACAAATTTATCTAGATATGGTCGGAAAATTCTATTCATGTTATCCATGAATACTGCTGGAGCATTTGTTAGCCCAAATGGCATAACAAGAAATTCATAATGGCCATATCTAGTTCTGAATGCAGTTTTTGAGACATCTTCAGCTTTGACTCTCAGTTGGTGATAACCTGATCTGAGGTCGATCTTGGAGAATATGGATGCTCCCTTCAACTGATCAAGTAGATCGTCGATCCTGGGTAAAGGATATTTATTCTTTATAGTCACTTTATTCAACTGGCGATAGTCAATGCATAGTCTCAGGCTCCCATCTTTCTTCTTCACAAAGAGTACGGGCGATCCCCAAGGAGATACACTGGGTCTGATAAAACCCTTTTCTAACAATTCTTCGATCTGCTTCTTCAATTCTGCTAGTTCCGATGGAGACATTCGGTAAGGAGCTTTAGAGATAGGTTCCGTTCCAGGTACGAGATCAATAGAAAATTCTACTTCTCTCTCTGGGGGTAAACCTGTCATTTCTTTCGGGAATACCTCCGGAAACTCGTTTACCACTTCGATATCTTCTATCCCTTCCTCTACTTCTGCTTGAATGGAGAAAAACACCATGTACGCAAGACAACCATGATGAACAGGCTTTTCATCTTGTACTATAGACAATAATTGTGGTCTACTATGACTCATAGAGTCATCCGCAAGAGAGATAGTCTTCCTCTTGCAGTCAAGGATGATGTCATTAGCTGACAACCAATCCATTCCTATTATTACATCGATACCCTTCGTGGGTAAACAAACAAGGTCTATATTTGAGATCCTATTATCAATCTCAATCGTACAATTTAAGCAAGCCCTAGAAGTTTTTACTGAAGCTCCCGCCGGTGTAGAAATAATCATATAATAAGGCAATTCACTCACTCTTAAATTCAATCGAGGCACACAGTCGTATGATATAAAAGAGTGTGTGGCACCAGAATCAAATAAGGCTTCTACTTCAAGACCTTGGAGTTTGAGGATACCTTTAATCAGATTTGGTGAAGCACTTGCCTCCTGATGTGATAGTGCAAACACTTTCCCTGGCACTGCAGTTCTAGCATCCTTGGCTCCTCGAGGCTCCTCCTCACAAAATCTGGAAATGTGTCCTGGCTTTCCACAGTTGAAACACGTCACACATGGTCCTTGGTGTATTCTTCCACACTTGGCACACATCTGATTGTTGGCGGTGCTTGCAACAGGAGCTGTGGATCCCCTATATGAACTCTGACCTCCACTGAAGTGACTCCTTTGAGGTCCTTTGAATTGACTCCTCGGTGGTCTGTTGAAATGACTTCTTTGGGGTCCAGTAAAATAACTCCTCGATGGTCCACCAAAGTGATTTCTGGATGGTTGGCTAAACCGCGTATTCACATTACTGAAGTTGTGACTCTGCTTCTTAGTAACTCCTCCCGTTGGTCTCATGAGGTGTGTAGATCTGGCCTGAAAACCCTTCATCTTCTCAACTTCCTCTTCTCGTTTGTTCCTTGCTATCGTGCGCAGTTTGTCGCATATTTCTTCAAAATCCCTTGTTTCATCAAGGAACGGTGATAGAGCTGTTTTTAGGTCTGGTCTAGCTTTTTCAACCAATCGAGCACTCAACCATTTAGAGTTGTTCTGTGAATATCCGCAGAATTTAGACAACTCTAAAAAGCGAGTAATAAATTCGTCTTCATGTAATTCCCCTTGCCTGAATGTGAGGAATTCAGTTTCTTTCTCTATTCTGATTGAAGGGGAAAAGTAATAATTTTCGAACTTTTCCTTAAACTCTTCCCACGTCATCTCAGCATTTCCTTTTGTTTTGGTGCTTTCCCACCATTCTTCAGCTGCTTTCTGCAACAATTGTTCAGCAACCATCACCTTTTGTTGTGAGCTAATCTCGATAACTCTGAAAATCTTTTCTACACGCTTCAGCCACTCCAGTGCTGCAATCGGATCTAGCTTCCCCTCGAACATCGGTGGAGTAAACTTCCGAAATTTTTCCCAAACCTCAGTAATAGGTAAGGGATGATACTGAGAATGAGAACCGCTACTACCTCCATCTTCAGTGCGAGAATGACTTCCTCCCCTTGATTGATGGTCAGAAGGTGTGACTTCCAGAGCCTTCTCCTTTCCTTCCTTACCACCTTGGCCTCTTCCTTTTGCTAGTTCATCCTCGTGTCTATTCACTTTCTCTCTCATCTCCAAGATGACGTCTCGTAATTCTGCCAAAAGGGCATTGTTATCCTGAGGATGGGGACCATCTTGATGCGGAGGGAGACCTCTTTGGGATGGAGCAGGGGTTGAATTAGTTCTTCGAGTTCTTGCCATTATCTCCTCCTATGATTAATACTATAAGGACACTAAACAAATAAAAATAGCTAAATAAATTCTAAATCTAACAAAGGGAAGTGCTCATGTTATGATATTTAATTTGCCACAAACTTTTAAAAAAAAAATTTTAAGAAATCACTTTAGAAAATAAACAAAATTGCCATGGAACCTTTAGCTCTGATACCAAAAATGTAACACCTCATTTTCATCACCCAAAAACTTGGTCAAAATATTGAAAATACCATCAAAAGAGTTCAACAATATCCAAATCCTTTTACAATGTTACCATTTCGAATAACACCCGTACTACATAATCAGAATAAATTCCAGAAAATATTTCAGAGTTTAATACAAAACGGAAGTCTTAGGTTCATGGCAAATAAAATAACATAACATAATCTATTGGAGATCAAAAGAGCTTCCAGAGCTCACTCCATAGGTGCCTTCCCTTGCTCTCTACTAGAATAATCACCTGAAAAATGTTAATATGGGATGAGATTCCACGTCTCAGTAACTACTGAATATTTCTACCTTACACGAGCAAATTACATATGACAAAAATAAAAGGTAATATAATGTGAATTTAATATACTCAGATTTTTTTTTTAGATATACCGTTGTTCACATCAAATGCCTTTACAAAATACTCATCATTCTTTATTGAATAATTCAGAAATGCACTATGCAGTATGCAGCCTCCCTTATATCCCCTTCCAACCGTATACCGCTGACTGGAACCATAGGCTAACATATAGTCCAATAGAAACTCATTCATTTGACTGGATGGTTTCAAGCTCACCAAAACTTAAGATACACCCGGCCAAAGGTATAGAGCTTAAATCTGGACTATGGCTCCCCTCCTTTAAAATAACAACTAAGGAGGTGTCACATGTCCCACATCTCCAATGAAATCCCGGCCAGAGGAAAACATGGGAGATGGGGCCCTGAAAAGTACCATCCACTGTGCACCGAGTGGTGGCATAACAATTCTTATCATTCAATTCCCTCCTTACTCCACCCATCACATTACAACCGCCATGATGAATGTATTTACTCAAAAATAATGCATTATTATACCATTATATACATTGATATGCGTATTTATGAATAGTAAAATACTATGCGTATCTGTGAATAGTAAAATACGGTATACGTGAATAGTAACATGAATAGTACATACGGTATGTATACGTGAATAGTAAAAATGAATAGTAAATGTGAATAGTAAATACGGTATACGTGAATAGTAAAATGAATAGTAAATACGGTATACGTGAATAGTAAAATGAATAGTAAATACGGTATACGTGAATAGTAACATGAATAGTAAATACGGTATACGTGAATAGTAAAATGAATAGTAAATACAGTATACGTGAATAGTAAATGAATAGTAAATACGGTATACGTGAATAGTAAAATGAATAGTAAATACAGTATACGTGAATAGTAAATGAATAGTAAATACGATATACGTGAATAGTAAAATGAATAGTAAATACGGTATACGTGAATAGTAAAATGAATAGTAAATACGGTATACGTGAATAGTAAAATATGTATAAATAGTACCTCTACAGATTTGTAAGTCAAAGTTCCCACACCATATCTTAAAACCATAAATATTTTCTAAATATTCTTGCCAAAATAGTAAACAAACAAATTTATAATCATACATAATTCACAAGTATAAGGAAGAATATTCAGAGTTACCTGTTTCTTGCTAATACCCGAATCACCAACCAGCTATTATAACTCTCAAGCAAATATCTCTCTACTCTCTCTCTCTCTCTCTACCTCTCTCTATAGCTCTTAGAAGTTGTGAAGAATGAAATGAAATGGAAGGTCTATTTATAGTTGGAAAATGGGTCTTTAAGTGTAATTTTCGTCTCTGGGTCGTTTTACGTAATTTTCCCAAAATTATAAAAACAAACTTTCCCGTGACTCTTCCCGTGGCTGGTTGTGGAAATAATTTTTCGTGGGTCCCACATGAATAGTAAATAATAATAAAATATTATTATTCAAATAGTAAATTACTATTACGTGGGTCCCGCTGACAAAATTTTCAAACTTCACGAGAGTTTTGTGTCGGGAGAGAATTATTTTGGTTGTGGGTCCCGCATGAATAGTAAATACGTATTTAGGAATAGTAAATACCGTATTTTTAAATAGTAAATACGTATTTGTGAATAGTGAACACTATTCATATTTCACAAATTTCAAGTATTAAATACGTATTTGCGAATAACATATATATATATATTTTTTTTAAAATACGTATTTGTAAATAGTAAAAACGTATACGTGAATAGTAAATACTATTCACGGGGCCCACAAAATACTGATTTCAAATTTATAACTTTCCAAAAATAGAGCCTACTAGTCTTCCCAAAATAGGTTTATGTTCAAGATATTAGATTCAAAATTCAGGATGTTACATACGCCCCATTACTCAATGAAGAATTCGGATAAAGCATTAATTATTTTGTGCTAATCTTTCTTGTTAGTTCTCTAATGGTTTTGATGATTGTCAACAACTATAAACAATGTATGAGGATTTGCTCTTAAGGTTTGAAAACCCTGAGTAAGAGCAAACCTCGAGGTTTGCCCTGAAACCTCGAGGTTTGGCCTTGCAAGAAAGCCTCAGGGGTTAAGTGTTTTCATGGTTCAAAAACTTGGTTTCACAAAGTTGTGTGAAACCTCGAGGTTTGTAAAGTAACCTCGAGGTTCTGCATCTCTAAGGAAAACTCAGTTTTACACCAACACATAAAACCTCGAGGTTTGTTGGAAAACCTCCAGGTTTGTGGTTTGGCGCTTAACTGAAATTTTTGAAAAACAAAGTGAAACCTCGAGTATTAGAGGAAACCTCGATTTTTCTTCATCCAGAGAGCATTTGGTTTTCATCAAGTATGAAAACCTCGAGGTTCAATTTTGAAACCTCGAGGTTCGGCATTTTGTCTCAAACTTGAAACTTCTTGAAAATATTCAAAACCTCGAGTATTATTTTTAAAACCTCGAGTATTCTGACATACAGAGAGCAAACAGGTTTTCATATGAATGAAAACCTCGAGGTTCAGTTTGAAACCTCGAGGTTGTGTGTCTGGAACAAAGTTTTGGTTTTGTAATTTTTTATCCAAACCTCGAGTATTGTGAACCAACCTCGAGGTTATCGGGTTCCAGAGAAGAAATAAGTTTTTCACCAAACATCAAACCTCCAGGTTTCTTATGAAACCTCCAGGTTTGTGATCTTCAATATTTTTCACAAGGTTTCTTTTCAAAGGAAACCTCGAGGTTCACCAAGAAACCTCGAGGTTATGTGTTTCTGAAACCGAGATTGCTTGAATTATCCAAGCAAACCTCGAGGTTTGTGAAACAAACCTCAAGGTTTCTAGCCGTTGCTGGAATTTCGAATTTGGCAAATCTGTTATGACTTCTTGTTTGATCTCAATGTTTTACATGTTTAATATATATTGATCCTAGACATGATTAACTATCTTTCTAGTGAGTTTCAGACAGATTAAAGAAGGATTATTAAGGGATTAGAGCAAAAGTAAAAAGTGTGTCAGAACAATAAATGCTCAGCCCAGAAACTTGCTTCCTTTGGTTAATCCACTCGTACACGACTGCAAAAGATTAAGAGGAAGATTACTACAACAACGGGAAAATTCTCAGAGAGCCACCTCAGATCAGATTACCACCTGGATTAGCAGAAGTTTAGAGAGAGAAGATAACCAAACTTAAGGCTAATCAACTACAACGGTCTGATTCATCTTGCAACGGTCATAAACCTCTCTCTACCTATAAAAGACATGGATTCAAGCAGAAAAACGTAGAGATACAAGATTACAATGCCAAAATGCTGATACTCTGCCTCTTCATCTTTCTCACTCTGTTTTCCATATCAAAATAGCTTAGAGTGTGAAAAGATTTGTATCTGTACTTCAGTGATTACCTATCCATTCCTTTGAGAAGAAATTTATTGTAAACACATTATCTTTCTGAGAGCAACTCAAGATTGGGTAATCTTGAGTGGGATATACATTGTGTTGATTACAACTTGTAAGGGGGAGTGAATCCTAGTGAGAGGATTACTTCGAGTACAGAGTGTGTAATCAAGCAGTGTATTGATTACAGATTGTAAGGGGGAGTGAATCCTAGAGAGAGGATTGCTTCAGTTACAGATCGTGTAATCAAGCTTATTGAAGATAGTGGATTGAAAATCCCAAGTGTGGCTTGGGGACTGGATGTAGGTCAGGGAAAAGACCGAACCAGTATAAATCTGTTTGCAAGCTCTTCTTCCTTATCTCTTACATTTCTAGCATCTACATTTGAGCAATTATCAATTGTTTGAAAAACTTACTTTTGTTACCCAAGATGAAAACACTGAATTGCGAAAATATTTTAAAGAGTGGAAATTTTTATACTTCACCCAATTCACCCCCCTCTTGAGTGATAGCCGGAACTTACATTTCTTTCTTTCTTTCTTTCTCTGGTCCAGTTACTTTACCTACTTTTATTTTTTATTCATAATGTGAAAACCCAATATTCTAAAAGCATCTTTGTGATAAAACTGAAAATGAGCTCACTCATGGTTTAGGCCTTTGAAACCATGGTTCTAGCAAAATAATCAATTTTTGGATAAAAATGTTTTTTTTTTCGTGGGATCCACAAACTAAATTAGTGAGGGGTTCACATTAGATGCACATCGCTCTAATTTTGGGGTGAGCAATTTTTTATTTATTTATCTAGGTTAAATTATATGCTGCATTCTAAAATATTTTTTTGCACTCAGTATTTCAAATTAATTAATTTCTATGATAATGGTGTTACAAGAAAAATATTTCTGAATATAGGACTAAAAATTAATTAATTTGAGATATTGGGTGCAAAAAATATTTTAAGATGTAGCATATAATTTAATCCAGATAAGTAAAATAAAAAAAAAAAATTTCTCACTCAAAATTAGAGGGAACATAAGGTGCACATAAAGGATGTGCACCTAATGTGAACCCCTTAGTGAGGTCATCTATGTGAATCACATACATAATGAGATTAGGTTCGTTCAATAATGAATTGTTCAAAAATGTCATCCAGAATAAAATCTTGTTTTATAATTAGTGTCCTTCTTTTTGATTTCCCTCTATATTTCTCATAGGGTTAGATATTACTAATAAACTCATCTTACTATTGCCTATAATTGTCTTCTTTTAACAAGATGTGTGTTGAGTCCGACAATGGGAAGTATCACAAGTGTAGTGTGGTGTATAAGTCAGGGGCTCTTACTCATAATAGGTTAGTATTTTAGGATTGACTCTCTCTTTGGGCTTATGATAACACAATGTGTCAATTTGAAATAAATAAAAAAATAATATCAAAAAAAGAAATAAATAAAAAATGATCCAACATATATCATCTATAGGATAGATTAAAAAAGCAGCTGCAATTGTAATACAGATTTCAAGTCAAGAAATCTCTTGTAAGATTGTGACACATTAGGTTCAAATTAAGGATTGGAAAAACAACAAATACTTAATATGTAAAACAACGGTGTTTCTATTGTTCATTCTCAGCAACCAAATACGTTTTCAAACACTTGATTTCAGTCAATAGGCCATGGATGCGTATCTGACTTCAAAAGGTGTTAAGGTACAGTCACACCCCATTTTCGACAATAAAGTCTTACATATGTAAGTGTTGTTGCCGACAAAGCCAAAAAAAAAAAAAAACGGAAAAGAAAAATTATAACATTACGCATTAACAAATCAATTTCGACAATTCTTTATCCATTTCCAAAAGCCACGTAAAGCTTTATCCAGATCCGATAAAAACTATTGATCAAATATATTTGCATGTTGATCGATCCAATTACTTTTTAACACGTCACGTGCTTCAGAGGCATCAACTATAATTTGTCTATAAATAGCCTACCTACTCTCCATGAACATCAAACACAATATTACTCTCAAAACCTAATCTCTCTATCTGGCTATTTGTTCAAAGAGTATCTCTCTATCTTCTTTACATATCTCTTTCTTCCAGGTTCTAGACTTCTAGTGGGAACTTGTGTGTGTGAATCGAAGATGGTAAGCTTGAGAAAGTTGTGGAGGAAGATGAAGAAGGAGAAGAAGATGTTGTTACAGTACGACATTGATTCTTACTCCAAGAACTTCGACGATGGTTATTCAACAGACCCAGATAATGCTTCAAGATCGTTCCGTGCTCGTTTTGCCATTATTGATTCCAAGGTTTATTCTGACAAGAGCTGTGAAGTGAGTAGCGATGATGATAACAGCAGCGAAATGAGTTGTTGATATGATCATTTCTTTAACTTGAACAGAAAATTGTACAGTCTCCATTATTTTGTGTACGTAGGTCTAGCTGATTACCTGTAAATACAAACATACCCACCCACCCACCCACACGTACATATAGTACTATAAGCTTGTTGATTCTTAAGTTGTAACTGTAATGATGATTAATTTTTTTAAAAAAATGTATTTACATTCTATATATATATTGACAGTTAGTTCTTTTTTTTTAAAATTTTTTTTAAAATAAATATCATTCAGTAAAATATTTTGATTCTATTTCCTTACAATACCAAACATTATTATTTTGTCGCCTTCTTATTGTCATTGTAATTCCAAGATATATGTTTGTATAAAGATATGACATTGATAATATTGAATTGTATTGTTTATAAGAATTATTTTTTCAACAAAGCGTTTGAATTAATTTGAGTGATTCACAAAGATGTTAATAACACTTTTGAAACATTTATTTGGCTTATAAATATTAATGTTGCATTACAAAAGCCAAAAGGAAAACAATTTTTTTTTTGTTTTTCTTTTAAATTTCTTTGGTCCCTGTTGCTTTTGTTTCCAACTTTTTTCGCATGGTGTAGAAGATTATTCACTTTTCTAGCCATTTGGCTTTGGATGGGACCTGTGACACACAAGCTATGAAACTTTTTAGTCATATTTACATCCAATTGTATCAAACCGTATTCAGAAATAGCTAATGAGCTCCGCAACAATTAATTACAACGTGACGAATTTGCGTGTGAGTTACGTGTGTGTAATTTGTTGAGTTTTTTATTTAATGTATTGAGACTAATATTTTCACCTTGCTGTCTGTTGTTTATTTTAGCGTTACATCATTTGCTGTATTGAATGGAACACTATTTGGAAGTGATTTTATAGTATATGAGATAAGTATGTGAGGAGTTTTATTTTGCTTTGTGTGAAAGTGCTTCTGAGAAGCTAATCCAAACAAACTATTTAATGTGGTTTTGGTAGTTGTGACAAGACAAAACGCGGTTTTATAAGCATTAAAACCGATTTCAAAAGCGCTTGAACTTAGATAATGTCACGTAAGACAAACTAACAAATTACTGTAAGACAAAACAGACAGTGGTTATTAATGAACTCAAAGCAAGTTATAACATCCAAATGGAACTAAATAAAGACCATTTAGTGGAAGTGAAAATGACAAAACAACAAGAGGTTGTGATGAGAAATTGAACAAACAAAATGGGAAGAAAGAAAAGAGAGGAAGGGCAATGACACATACATGTATATAGATTACATCAATATCGAACCAGTGCTCATCGCAATATGAGCACCTACAGCTATTCATTGTTGTAAGCCATTCAGATTTAATTTGGATGGTTTAGATTGATTTTTTTTTACTTTTACTTTTTCTCTAAAAAAATTATTTTAATGTGTATAGAATTTAAAATAAAAATAATCTCTTAAAAAAGTGTTTTTTTATTTAAAAATTATTAGTTAAAAATTTTAAATATAGACTGTTGAAATTTATGTGAACTGTACAGATCCTAATTCCCACTGTGAATATCTCTTAGTGCTCAATATCGCGGTAACCACTGAAACTGGTTTCCCTTGAACACTATTATTATTTTAATTTATTTGGTCAACAATACAATAATTCCTTTTAAGGCTTAAAACATATATATTGTTATTAATATTGAGGTTTTTTTTTTTTTTTTAAATGTAACAGAATGATCCACGGTGGGGTCTTTTGGGCATTGAATGAGGTTGTTCCTTTTCTTTTTTTTTTTTTTCTACAGATGTGAGAGGGGGAATCGAAGTATCGAACCAAGGACAATGAGGTTGTCCTTTTGCAACCATGCATATCTGTCTCCCAATATTTGTTGAGGCTTTTTTTTTTTTTGGCCCAGCAACATTGATTGAGGCTTGTACATTGGAGATTTCTCTTTTTGCCCTCATACCCCAAAAGTTAGATTTGCATGTCTAACCGACTAACCCTTTCTATACATAAAAAGGAAAAAAATGATGTTTTAATTTTATATATAATAATTTTACTTTGATTTGGAAATAAATTTTGATATTGAATATCAATGGAAAAGCCTGACCATAAAGTTGTACAAATTTAATTAAAATTTTGTAAGGTGCGGGGTTCTGCGAAGAGTGAATAAAGTTATTAACGTAAGGCTTACTTTGAAACAAAAAAAGTTGTTGTCAAATAAAAAGTGATGACTCACAAAACGCGTTTTCTTTTTTCCTTTTTGTTCCAAAATTTGAGAAATTTTAAAAAGATAAGGACTCATGAAATAACCAAAAGAAAAATCCATCTAACACTTATCTTTTCCAAGCCACTAAATTTGGCTGTAAAGTATAATGAACTTTAAACACAAATTTGGTTATCGATCTTCTTATCTATCTATTCCTATCGCTACCTCTGTCTCTTTCGTCCAATTGTTCTAGTTGTAACTAGAAACTGCAACCAGAATTTTGATTTGTGAATTATAAACCTAACATGCATAAAAAAAAAATTGATGCAAACTTGAGGGTTTTTGTAGTAGTGTATAAGAGAACTCTCAACCTATTAATGTTTTACTCATCTCACCTCATTAGAATAATTTTACTATAGCTTAATTAATCAACATTTTACCATAGGCTTGTAACAACTATAACATCTCCACTGCTAATAGCAATTAATATAATGAATCAATAGGACTTAAAAGGCTTGTAATATTGGATAAAGGCTGGGTGAAATGAATTAATTAGAAAAAGGAAGTAGTTGATATGTGATAAGTAGCATTTATATCATGTTTTCCTTATATCTTTTGAATGCTAAATCTGAGCTTTAATGTGTGTTATCTGATAAAATGTCTAACAACTCATATACATAGGGAAATAGAGGATGAACCTTGCAAATTGTTCCATTCATATCACTATTCTACTCATGTGCATAAAAAAAAGGACCACTTTATGGTTTGCCGTGAAAGCACATAACGAAGCTGATACAATGCTGTAGCATTGGGTATGCCCACATCTTCCCAGCAAGACAATGTGACCGCTATGCTGTAGCATTGTAGGCGAGGCAAAATTGTGCGCTACATTACTCTAACCTTTAACTACGAGTTTTCAGGAAAATAAGAAAGGTCATCAAAATGCACGTCAAGATGGTGACTGAATCAAGCAGAATCCAGAAGATGCGGAGGATTGAGAGAAAGATTTGAGGAATCCCGCTGTATTAAAAGAAGGATTAATCAACCAAATTTGCTGGGCGAGCCCGTGCTTGGCTCGACCTAAACTGTATGTCAGGAATACCGCTCATAACCAGAAACACCTAGGTTTAAACCGACAGACTAAATTTGAAATTGTTATAGGAATGTGGGAGAGTAGGGCGGGGACTGTACTTACAGGATTGCGGAAGCTTCTATATAAGATAGTAGTGGGTTAACTAAATAACGTCTGAAAGACGGTTATGCTATAGCATTGCGGAAGTTGTGCAGCATAATTTTATAGCAATCCGTCATATGTGAACTGAGGGAATGACGCAACTTAGGATGAAATCCAAGTTCAGCCTACTTTTAAACTGATATCTTCCTTTGACTTTCGATTACTTGTTTATTTCTTATCATTAATAACAGTTAAATCAACCAAACCAAATATAATTTTTCACCTCACACAACTATCATTAGAAACTAGACTCATCTTTGGTATTAACAGTCTCTGTGGGATGATACACTACTCATTCTTTATTATTTAATTTGTTCAACTGGTTTACTTGCCATAAGGGAATTCAACCAACAATATGTAAGTCAAAGTTAATGAGTAAGTTAATAGTATCTAAATAACTTAACAAGCTTTTGCCAATTCTTTTCTAAATCCATGAATAAATGCTATCTAAATAACTTAAAAAACTTTTGCCAATTTTTTCCCAAATCCATGAATAAATGCTTTATTCATATTTCTCCTCCTCCTCCTAATAACTTAACAAACGTTTGCCAATTCTTTTCCAAATCCATGAATAAATGCCTTATTCATATTCCTCCTCCTCCTAATAACTTAACTTCTTCTTCTTCTCCTTCTCCTTCTTCTTAAGTTCATAGTATCTAAATAACATAACAAACTCTTGCCAATTCTTTTCCAAATCCATGAATAAATGCCTTATTCATATTCCTCCTCCTCCTCTCCTCCTCCTCCTAATAACTTAACAAACTTTTGCCAATTTTTCTTTTTCCAAATCCATGAATAAATGCCTTATTCATATTCCTCCTCCTCCTCCTCCTCCTCTTCTTCTTCTTCTTCTTCTTAAGTTCATGGTATCTTTTCCAAATCCATGAATAAATGCCTTATTCATATTTCTCCTCCTCCTCCTCCTCCTAATAACTTAACAAACTTTTGCCAATTTTTTTCCAAATCCATGAATAAATGCCTTATTCATATTCCTCCTCCTCCTCCTCACAAAATACTTTTCTATTTTTTTTCCTTATGTTTCTTCTCTTTTCTATATACATGACATTTCAATATATACATTGTCCAACTTTTTATTGGCAATTCACTTTTGATTTTTAGAATACTATGAACACTATAAGTAATGACATGTATACAATATAGGAATGACTCAAAAGGGGTAAGCAAAGGGTAGATGAATGGATGTTTTGTTTGGGTGAAAGGGATTAAAATTTGAATGCCTCTTTCATTTCCATCACACTAACGAAAATATTGTTTCGAAAAAGAGTGGAAACAAGTTCTAGAAGGTGAAAAACTAAGTGAATGATATACACATGAAAAGAACTCAAGGCCCAAATAACCTTCCAACAAGGTTTTTCTCCAATACTCCTACTGCACAATCAATTGCATAGTAAGTTAATCACAAAACATCTACTTAACTATTCCTAGTGCTAACCTTACAAATACAATTAAAGAAAACTTTGCAATCAATTACAATAATGCTAAACTCTTAAATCCACTAATGATATACAAACTCTATTTTTCAAAAAAGGAGCAAGCAAAAGTCCAATTGTGGGTTCATTTATCTTCCAATTCACTTGAAAAGCAAAACATGTTTTTTTTTTAATCTAAGGAAATTAATGACACTTGTATCAATAAGAGTCAGACGAATAGTTATATTTTGAAATATCTCTGTGTTTGCAAAGTGGAAGGTGTGGAATCCAACTTAGTGTTGAGGTATACTACATCATCATTGCAATCGTAAGAGATGGAAGAAAAACAAAGTGGAAGAAGGAAGAGAATTTTTCAAATCATTACCACCCAAAACTTTTGAATTTTCTAAAGAATCATTTTCCTTGTTTATATCGGGTTGAAAATCACAAGAAAAAAAATATGGAAAGATTTATTTTCATTTGCAATATCATCAATCAAAACAATTGAATCTTTCCTTATTAAATTATCATGCAATTCATTGGAACCAAGAGAGAGATCTTTTTCTAGGCTATGGTCTTTCTCACTCACATCAACCACACTAGCATCTGTGCAAGAATCAACGTAGATGTTCGCAATTGTCATGCTTACTATCATCAACAGTACAAGAGGATGTATCAAGATTAATGGTAGAATCTACCACTTCACTAAATGCTCTCTTTCGAAACTCAACAAGCTAAGTGACATTTTTTATGAAAACAGTCTACACAAATTTTTTCTTCCTCACAAGAGCATGAAAATATGTCATTCAATTTATCACAATCATTCCTAGTACTATGAAGAGAAGCATTTTCAACAATTGAAGCATCACATAAAGAAGTAGGAGTACACTCATCAACCAATACAATCGAATCACTATTACTAGAGTTAATGGGTTGAGCAATTAAATTTTCAAACATTTGAATGGATTCAATAATAATTTCTTTATCCACCTCATCATCACTCAATTCCTTAATTGCTTCATTAGTTAAAGTAGTAGGAGAGTCTACTACTATAGGGATAGGATCATTGCCAAATGGTGGGGAAGACTCTTCAATGCTCTTTTGTACTTGCTTCATCTGTGCTTGTGTGGGATTAGGTACCGAAGGATTGGAAACTTCCACTTGTAAAGTGGCTTTTAGTTTTTGAGCTTGGACTCATTGTTCCTCCTCCATTAGAGAGGAAGACTCCTCTAGAAGTTGAAAACAGATCTTCATGACTTTCATGGCTTGGGTAGTTGGCTTACATGTAGGCAATGGAGGATAAGTTTCTTGTGGAATACTATTGCACTTATAAGACTTTTGTACAAGTCACTCAATTGCTTTCTCCAACTCCTCATTTTCTTTCTTCAATTGCTCCGCTTCTTGCGTATTTGTGAATATGGGATGAGGGTTTTCTTAGAAATTCTTCATCAACACTTGTGATTGCTGAGTGTGACGCTCAATTTCCTTTCCTAATCTCTCATTCTCTTTCTATTGGTGTTCCATTCTTCTAATAATGGAGTCCATGCATGACCACTGCTCTTTGGTAAGGTCATCCATTTTGAGTTTGAAACTCTTGAATCACCTACAGATGGAGGGTTCGTGGCTTGGTAGACTAGGTTGGAAAGGAGGCCCATTACATACTTTAAATGGTGGGTATAGAGACTCATGAGGTGGTTGACATGGTTGGGAAGTGTGATGGAATAAAATAGGAGGTTCATGATATGGCATGAGGTTGTATGGTGGAGGATTAGAATAAGGCTCATACTATGGGTTATATGGTATCTGAGAAGGCTCATGGTATGATCTATAGGATAGGTGTCATGGGTGATTAGGCTGGAACAGAGGTTGTTGGTAAGGTTCATGCTATAGGTGGTGGAATGGACCATGACATTTTGACCAAATGGACTTTTATCTTGACTTCCCAATTTGACTTGAGAAGTTGCAATGTTTGTCGTTGAGTGAAATCGATACTTTAATAGATAGACTCTTTCTTTCCGGTCAAATCTCCTACAAAAGAGTGAGATTGAAAGGGTGAATTTCTGACAATCATTAAACCAAGCAATTAGAGATTGAAGACAATAAATTCTCAATGAATTACAAGATGACAATCTAACCATAAACTATAAAAACTAAGAAAAAGAATCTAAGAAAATACAAATGCATGCGAAAAAGAAAGAGAAGTTTCAAAATAATAAAAGATGCAAGTATGTTATGAATTAGTCTGGAGACATGACGAGTTTAAACAAATAAGCTCAAAATTATATCAAATTTAAAGCAAACACACCACACATAAGCTACCAAGTCAAGATAATACAATAATGTACTGAATGCTATGCAAGCTACCTAAATGCGAAAATTCAAAACTATGTGTAATGAAAAATAAAAAATGCAAAACTAATAATCTTTATACGAGAACCCTTTGTCAAAAGTGAATTTGACAATTAGATTACCTAGGGAGCCAATTACTTAACTCCCCAACGATGGCACCATTTGACGAGGGCCTTTTGTCCTTAGTCTTAGGGTCTACAATAAAAAATTAATCAAGGATTACGTATAGGAAAACCTAGAATCGTTCTGTTTCTTTGAGGAGCCTTTTATTGATTTCTAAGTAATCTCAATGTGATGCGAATACAATGAAACATGAGAAAAATTGGTTTGGCTTTTCAAGTTCTCAAAATTTGTTCTTAAACACTTATAAGATTAAGCACAAGGTAACATCAAAAGTTTAAGAAATCACTTGCATGAATAATTAACAAATTATGACCCTCTTACCCCTTGTTACACTTAATTCAATACAAATTTCTCTAACTCAAATTAGTACTTAATCATGTAATAAAATCCTAGAAAATACATTAAAAATCTCAATTTAATCATGAAAAATAATATAAAATTATGGTTCAATCAATTAACAAGCTTCCCACTAAAATGAGGTCGACTATGTGGATGAAATAATATCATTAATTAGATTCTATCCATTTTATATTCAGATTAACGATCACCATGAAATTTTGTTCTACGATTTATAACTGTACTTTTTTTTTCTCTCTACATATTTTTAAAGAGTTAATTGAATTCTTGCTTCGTCTCTCTTGCACCCCCGGCCCCCCCCCCCCCCCCCCCCAAAAAAAAAAAAAACTCAATTTCAAATAATTGAAAAAAATGGATCAGAAAGAGTCTATATAAAATAAGAAAGCAGTTGCCAAATTCTTATACAGACTTCAAGTTAAGAATCTCTTGTATATATGGTGATTGTGAAACATTGGGTTCAAAGGATTAAACAGAATCTTTTATTTTGTAATGAGATCTTTTTTGGGAACTTCAAATTCTTTGCATATGTAAACAACGTTTCTTTCCATGATTCATCTCACTAGCCAACCAATTTTCTGCCACTTGATTTCACACAATTAAGAGTCCATGTGCATCTGACTTGATAAGGTAACAAAGGTACAGTCACTCCCCATTAATAATAAAAGTGTTCCGTGTGTTATGCGTAGTTGGTGACAAAGCAAGAAACTTTATAGTAGTTTATATAGCATCCCACACCACCAAATAAATTTGGATTCTTTTTTATATACTCATATCCATAAATTAAAACCATGTCGCGCTTTATCCTCATCCTTTCAAAACAAACGATAAAGCTACCGAATTTGGCTCTATTCGTGACAGTAAAATAGATTTGCATGTCGGCCGATTCAACTATTACTTTTTATTTAACACATCATGCATTGCTTCAGACTTTTTGTCGACATCAAATTATTTGTCTATAAATAGCCCGCCTACTCCAAATGAACCTCAAACACAACATTGCTCCTAAAACAAAATCTCTCTCTCTCTCTTATAAAAAAAAAAAAAAAATCTCTCTCTCTCTCTGTATCGAATATTTGTTTGTCTCAATCTCTTTCTTCTTAGTTCGGTCTAGCTAGTAGCGGGAACCAGAAAAAGCAGAAGAAGTTTAATTGTTTGTGCATCGATGATGATGAACTTGAGAACGCTGTGGAGGAAGATGAAGAAGGAGAAGAAGAGGGCGTTACAGTACGACATTGATTCTTACTCCAAGAACTTCGACGATGGTTATAATTTCTCCGATTCAGATAACGCTTATTCATCTTTCTCTGTTCGTTTTGGTATTCTTAATTCCAAGGTTTCTTTCGACAAGCCTTGTGAAGAGACTAGCAGTGATGATGATACCAGCAGCGAAATAAGTTGTTGATATGTTCAGTTCTTCTATTTAGACCAGAAATCGTAGGTGTAGCTTACCTGTAAATACATTTAGAATTGTAAATTGTGAACTGTGAACTTGTTGATTATAATTAATTTATTAAAGTTTTTTTTATTTATATTTCTACTTACCTTTCTCTTAATCTTTATCTAAATTTCTGTTGTCGATAGTTATTAACTACCAATCTGACAAAATTAATGACTAACATAAAACCCAGAAAGAAATGTGTTTGAGTCGGATTCTTACTAGTTTTTCTGATAAAAGGAATCTTAAATGCCATTTTGTGTGATTTTATGTAGTTGTAACCAGGTTATTATCTACTTTAATCAATAGTATTTGTATCAATATATGAGATAGATGATATTAAATTCTATTGTTTAAAGGATTTTATGTTTTCTAACAACGCGTTTGAATTAGTTTGAGTGATTTCTAAAGATATACAATTCATCTGGAATTAAATGAGGTCGTCCTTTTTATATCTGTCTGTCTGTATGCATAGAAAAGAAAAACAAATTGATGTTTTAATTTTAAATACAAGAATTTTCCTTTGATAAGAGTATGATCCAAACCAATTTTGTTTTTTCATTTTTGTAATTTTTTTAATTTTACGGAAAGCAAATAAAGTTATTAAGATCAGGATTACGTTCAAAAAAGTTATCGTCAAATATAAAGTGATGTGACTTGCTAAAAAAACAAAAGGAAAAATAAAGCGATGACACCCTCATAACGCGTTTCCCCCTTTTATTAATTATTTATTCTATCTTTTTTTACTCTTATAGCTTGAATAAATATATATTTTGGTCGAGCATAATTTCTACATTTATTTGTGTTGATGTTATATTTGTCTATTCACTTGCGTGCTTATTTGTCCTAAAAAACAAAAATATGAGGAGTCCGATTAGGGCTTATTTTGTTATCTATAGCCTATAGGTGTGGAACAGAAGATCTAAACTAGATCTTCAATTCTTTTCCCAACTGAAACTAGATCTTCCATTGAATCAGGTAAGATATGAGTATTCAAAATGCCAGATAACTTGACACTATTAGAGTAGATTAAGAAAAAGTCCCACATTAATTTCAAAAATGTTGAATATATAACCTACTGGTAGGTCCTATCAAATTTGACTTGAGTCATTCTATATAAAAACCAATCTAATACACAACTAAATCACTAAATTTAATACGGTATTAAAGCTATCCGATCAATGGGACACAAAAAAAAAAAAAAAAAAGAGGAAGAAGGAAAAAATGAATATAGAAAAAAAATAAAAAGATTGTAAACTTAAGGCCTCTGAGACTTAAAAAAAAGTACAAGCCTAGGCTAAAAAAAAGGGGGGGGGGGATGAGGTTGGGAGAATATTAAAATACATCAAGAAAAAAGTCCCCCATTGATTACATAAACATTGAAGTTTGAGAGAATATATTAGAATACATCAAGAAAAATCTCCCTCATTGATTACGTAGACATTAAAGTGAAGATATATTTAACCTAATGGCAGGTCTTATCAAATTGACTTGAGTCGTTTTGATAGAAAGACCTATCTAATATATATCTAAATCACTAAGTTCAATAGACATGCATATTTGTTGAATAGAAATATATTTACCGATCCCATATAATCATATTAATTAGACTTGTGCTGAAGTCTCATTAAGCAATCATCCAAAGAACTACGTATTATATAATTGGCCGGAATGCACTGAGTAGGTTGAAAATTCCTAATAAATAATTAAAAGTTATAATTTTCAAATAGTTTAAATTGCAATTAAAATGTTAGACATTAACCAATTTTAATTACCCTTGGTATGTATAAGGTAATTTCTTTAGCTAGCAAAAAAAGGTAAGATGATTTCTTTCGAGTGTCCTTACGAAGAACTCTTCTCGCTACGGCCGCCTTCATTCCCCTTCTTCTTTTTAGTTATTTTCTTGAGGACTGAAATAATTAAAAAAAAAAAGGGATCAAACAAAATCCATAGGATAAAAAGGCACGTAGGAGCAATTGCTATACAGAATTAAGAAATCTCTTCTCTTATGATTATGACATATTGATGGGTTCAAAGGATTTTAACGACCGGAATATTCCATTTAATGAACAACTAACTCTTTTCGGAAACAACAAATTCTTTTTCTTTTGTTCAAAAAAAAGAAACAACAAATTCTTGATATGTAAACCTACCAACCTTTTTAACCACTTGGTTCATCTGACTTCATGAGGCCATAAGGTACAGTCACACCCCATTTTCAAAAATAAAGTGTTACTTCTTTGTAAAATGCGAGGTAACACTTTATTTTTGAAAATGGCCTGGGGTTACACTTGACAACATGCGAGGTAGGTTACTTATACTAAAGATTACGTAAACAAAGTCTGTTTCCAGGGTTGGTCTGATTAACCAAAATACTTTTTTTGCCACTTGACAGCATACGAAAACCCATTTGAATCTGACTTCAAAAGGTGATAGAGTACACAGTCACAACCCACTTTCATAAATAGAGTCTTGCACATATGTGTATGCGTAGTTGCTGACAGAGCAAGAAACTTTATAGCTTTATTCCAAGCTACCAGATCTGCTTTATCCTGATCCTATCAAAACTAATGATAAAGGTGTATTTCACAGTAATAATTTGTCTATAAATAACCTAACTACTCTCCATGAACCTCAAACACAACTTTTCTCCCAAAACCTAATCTCTCTGTGTCTCTGTGTCATCTATTTTTCTGTCTCACTCTCTAACTTCCCTGACCGAAGATGGTGAACTTGAGAACGTTGTGGAGGAAGATAAAGAAGGAGAAGAGGTCGTTACAGTACGACATTGATTCTTACTCTAAGAACTTTGACGAAGGTTATTCCTCCGATTTAGATAATGCTTATTCATCTTTCTCTGTTCGTTTTGGCATTCTTAATTCCAACGTTTCTTTCAACAAGCGTTGTGAAGAGACTAGCAGTGATGATGATACCAGCAGCGAAATAAGTTGTTGATATGATCAGTTCTTCTATTTAGACCCGAAATCGTAGGTGTAGCTTACCTGTAAACACATGTATACATAGAATTGTAAATTGTGAATTGTGATCTTGTTGATCCTTAAGTTGTAGCAAAAATTTTAGTTAATTTATTAAAGTTTTTTTTTGTATTTACATTTCTTTTAACCTTACTCTTAATTTTCATCTAAACTTATGTTTTTGACAGTTATATTAACTACACTGACAAAATCGACTGAAATTAAACCCTGAAAAAAATATGTTTGAGTCCGATCCTCACAAGTTTCTCTGATGAAGAAAATGACATTTTATGTAATTATTGATAGTTGTAACCAGGTTGTTATCAACTTTATTCAATAGTTTTTGTATATAAATATGAGATTGATGATATTGAATTGTATTGCTTAAAGATTAAACTTTTTAAAAAACCCGTTTGAATTAGTTTGGGTGATTATATTCCTAAAGATAATTCATCAATCGAATTAAGTGAGGTTGTTCTTTGTATGTATGTATGAATGTATGTATGTATCCATAAAAAAAAAGATAAACAAATTGGTATTTTAATTTTAATTGAATACAAGAATTTTTATTTGATATGAGTATGCCCAAACCTTCTTCTTTTTTTTTTCCTTTCTTTTTTACTTTTTTGCGTTTTTACTTTTTGCGTTTTCCTTTTTTACACTTTATTCTATCTATTTTAACTCTTATAGCGAATATATAAATACTTTGATGGATCATAATTTCTACATTTATTTTTGATTTAATTGTGAGCTTATTTGTTGTCACGCTTAGAGATGCTTAGAGATACTACATCGTGAATGGCACGAAGTGTAAGGCTTTTTCACTTCGTAAGCCCTTTTATTTTTATTTTTGCTATTTTCCAATTACATTCGGCAAGATCTATTTCACTAACAAAATATCAAATGACATTATAATATGGATTCATGAACCCTTACTAAATATCAAACATAGATCACTTTACACCATTTATTACCAGAATGATTCAAGAGTCGTAAATAAATATCAAATCATGATTAGTGTTTTTACCTAGATGAAAGAATCAAGCGTCCATAATTCAAATCTATAAAATGTTAGGAATAAATTTGTCTGAAAGCATGTTTGTTGATACTGACTTCACCATGTAAACAAATAAAAGGAAAATAAATATAAACGTTATCCTTGACATATGCAAAAAGCTAATTTGCAAACTTATTTTAGTCATACTTGTATTTAACAAAAATAGAAACAGAAGGAAATAATCATATGTACTGCAACTTAAATAAAAGAAAATTTCAATTAAAGACTGTGATTTAAATACTAATAGATAAACAAGAAACCTTTTTTGGGTCATAAAACTTGTTTTGTCAGAAAAACTAACACAAAATAAGTAATAAGAAGCATACATGGACACACCACTACTATAAAAAAATTGATTTTACTTCCTTGAAAAACTTTATTTTTCAAAAAGGGAAGTAAAAAACTCAAGGTGGTAGCATTTTTGTAATTATGAAGGAGAATTTTGACATAGTGGGCGTCCATTTTAAAATTGGGACCCCCAAAGTGAGCTTTAGATGTCCCAATTTAAAATTGGAATGCCTAAAGTTGGGAAGTAAGAGAAATAAGGGAAAAATAGGTTCTGATTTGAAAGAAAGGGGTCAAAACTCAATTTGAAGAAACCTTTAATAGGTTACCACCACACCCACCTACATATATTGAATAGAGGAGTAGAGACAAACAGATGAGCTTCCTGAAAACAAACACATAGCAGCAAAATAGGGGAAGAAAAATGCACCAAATTTCCTTCCCTCCTACACCGTGTGTGATGCCAAAGAGATGAATGATGATTCACAACGCTAGAGCATCGACTTTGGTATTCTTCAGAAGGGTTTGGTCGAACATTCCAGTTGGAGCATTTGGGGGTTTTGTTCTGAGCCCTAAAATCTGATTTAGGGGAAAAAATTAAGCTGAATTTAGAAATCTGAGCCGTTTCTGAAAGTTTCTAAAGTTCTGGGCCCCTTTCTGTAATTTACTCGGTCCTTTTGCTAAGCAAATTCTGAAATTATTTTTTATGTTTTTATGTTTTTTGCATTTCTCTTTAACTTATCTCAAGTTTTATGAAAAGAGAATTAATAAAATATAAGGTCTTCCATTCCAAAAATCAATAACTTAAAAGTAATAGTTGTAATACCCTAAAAATCCTATTTAGCTTAACCACTAAATGATACCTATTAGAGTAGGTGAATATGTGGTCTCAAAGATACTATAGTTCATCTAGTTTAAAATTAGAGAATTTTCTCCTAGAGTTAAATAAACCAAAACAACTCAAATACTCTAAGTTCATTTAGGGATCATAAAATACCCTATAAATTTTCATATTGAAGCATAGTTCATATTTAAATTTTAAAGGGGCATAAAATGTTATTGAAATATCAAACAAATTAGAGGAATGTCCCAATAATTGATTGGACAAATAATTGTACATTAATTAAAGTAATTGCATTAATTTTTGCAATTAATTATTGAATCCTCTTAGGAACCATAAAATATCATAAAATACAAGTAATTACCAAATTAAATTATGGTTCACATGGAATTAAAAGGACCAATAAGGAACTATAGAGAATACTTAAACAAGATAGGAGAAAAATAATAAATAGTTAGGTATTCATTAAATTAAATAATTGTGCCAAATCTTTATCAAGGAATTGATTAAGCATCATTAACTTATTAAGAGGTGAAATTTACTAAAATATCCTTAATTAACACACTAATGCATAAAATCATAATTGACTCATAGAAAGCCCTAAAGAGTTATCATCACACTGAGCCCAATTAAGGGGTGAATAATAACAATTAATGAGCAATTGAAATTACAACAATGAAGACACTAAATTTAACTAAATTAAATTAGGCATAAATAAAGATGTATAATTCCAATTAAAAGTCAACGACTAATTAAGAGTTGTTTAAATGAATTTCTAAGGACTATAATTAAATTGGGGTTCCTAAAATAATATAAGATATCATGAAAATAAGAAAGTATGTTGTCTCCAAAATAGTAGTGTATTTATTCTACTTCTTGAATAAGTTGCCGGTAGGATTTAATAGGGCAAAATTCAACTCCCTAAATTTTATTAGGGGTCATAAAATATTGTAAAATTTCCTTAAAACCCCTAAACCAATTAAATGAAATTTCCAACAATTCAAGAACGATTAAATTCACACTTAGGGGTATATTGTCATATAATTCACATATTGACAAAATTAAGCCGTAAATGAGTAGGAAGGGATTTAAAACAATTAGAGAACACTAAAAATTAATCATTGGGCATCAAAAATACATCTTAATTGAATTGACATTCATAACTAACCTAATGGCAAATATTAACAAACAATTCAAATTATTTTGGCTAAATTCAGTGTTAAAGCTTAACAAGGGATCGATAATTGAGACAATTGAAATTAGTAGGATCATAATTGGATTGGGGAACAATTAAAACATTTCAAACTAAACCTAATTAAGCTAAATCAAATAATAAACAAGAAGAAATTAAATTAGGGCTTTTACCACAACAATGCACATTGGACCAATTTTTGGAAATCCAAACTCTTGCCCAACAAAACAATAAAGCCCAAAAACAATCAAAAACCCCAAAAATCTGAAGGGGAGCACGGTTTTGGGTGAAGCTTCAAGGGGAAGAATTGATTTTTCATCACATGTGCCAAATGGTAGCTTCTTGGATACAAACCACTATTGCATACTTGCACCTCAAGTTGTTTTTGGCTTCTAGGAGAAGGAAGAAGAAAGAGAAGAAGGGAGAGAGAGAGAGAGGGCAGATGAGTGTGTGTGTGGTGAGGATTTAGAGTTTCTATGAAGCCCTAGATCCAATGGTGAATATTAGCCAAGAGTGAAGTTGCAACTAATTACACAATTGCCCAACCTTTTCACTATAAATAGAGGCATAGGTCATTCACTTTTCCTCACACCAAGCAAAGCAACACTTGCTTATTTGAGAGAGAGTTGGAGGGAGAGCTTGAAGGAGTCCAAGCTTTAGGTAAGCAAAGTTCTTTAGTTTTGAGTTTATATTCATAGGTAGAAGTAGTTTAAATCTTTAAAATTCTAGAATAATTTTAGTTTCATGTTTCTATAGTTAAAAATAGACTTGTTTCGAAAATTTAGTGAAGAAATTGGTTCTGCAAAATTTCCGGGTTAAGAACACTGTAGTAACGAAGTTCTGGCGAAAATTCGTCGGTTAGGCGATTTCTGAACAAGTCACAGAAAAACGCATATGTTATGTTGAAAATGTTGTTGAAAAATTCTAAGAAAATTCATGGTTAAATTAGACATATAGAGCTTTCCAAATCTGTAAATAACATGTTGAAATGAGCTCTGTACAGTGAGAAAGAAATTCACAAAGTTTATGTTGCGAAAATGCTGGAATTTCTGGGCAGAGGATGAACACGTGAAATATGGGAATGATTTTTGAATTCTGGGCAAGGCATGATATTTTTTCTAGAAAATAGACATCCTAAGGAGTCCGGAATATTTTACGGATCTTCGTTTCGATTTTTCTAGAATTAGTTATGAATTTCCAAAGATAGGCGAAATTCTGCCCCTAAATTCCAGCGGTTTTTCAATAAATTGTGAGAAAATAAAATAATGGTTTAATGTACCAAGGGTAGAATAGTCAATAGTGGCCAAAATATATTTTAGGATATTATTTGTAAATTAATCATACGATATTCCTATTATAGGAAGTCCGCAAACGTATACCGATCGTCGTCATACCGGAATTATCAACCCAGGTACGGACGTGTATTGTAACCTTAACTCTGATGCTTATGGTATGCTTATATGTGATAGATAGTCTGAGATTCTGTTTTTGAAAATTGATCATACACATACAACTTGATACGGGTTATGGTTTTGATAATGCCGTTATGTTTTCCTAGCGCTGAGGACACGGATGTACACCGTGGCACTGGAGATAGTGCAGACTGTAATAACATGCATATTGCAGTGGCTGTGTTATGTTATTATGTGAATATGTGAATATTGTATGTGATTAAATGTTGTTTTGCCATGGATATCTGTCATACATATTTGATACATAAGCATGAGGTTAACCGTTACCTGAGGTTCAATGGTAATTGAACCTCAGCTCTTAACATAGCGTCAGGGTCCGGAGGAACCAGGGCCAAGGACAAGGATAAGGAGCCAGCGCGAGAACGAAGACGGAGAAATTTTTATTTCAACGTTATTTTGTTGAACTATTTTCAGACTACTGTACCGCTGTGTAAGCAGTCAAATACTACACCAGTAAATGTTTATCAGATACTCACACTTTTGAAATTATTCCGATGCTCTACTCTGATCAATTATTTCAAAAATGCTTCAGAAAATTGGGATGTTACAATAGTAAAATTTGACATTTTTTCCCTTTTTACTCTTAATTGCATGCAATTACATTTAATCCAAATTAATGATAAATAATGCATCTAAGCTCAATAAATATGATAAAATCCCCATAAAAGCTATGTAAAACTATGACAAAATAGGACCTTCTTCTCGTTTACTAATCACCCATGCCATTGAGCTACCTAGTTAACTTTATTGCCAAACTACAATAAATAATTGAAATATTAATTGACTAACACACACAAACATATTCAAAGTCATTACACCACCGATCCACCTTAGTTAAAATATCTACCACAAATAATTAAAATATTAATTAACAATGAAATAATTATTTTATTTTATTTTTAGGGTCATTAAATTTATCATACATAAATGAGGACTCCGATTTGGGCTTATTTTGTTGCCTATAGAAGTGGAATAGAAAATCTAAACTAGATCTTCAATGGAATCATGTAAGATTTGAGCATTCGAAGTACCAGCTGATAACTTGACATGCAAGTTTGAAGAAATATAATTACTACCGATCCTATATAATCATATTATACTTGTGCTTAAGTCTCATTAAGTAAGAACTAGGAATTAATATAATTGGAATGCTCTAAGTAAGTTGAAAAATACTAACAAATAATTAAAATTTCTAATCAGAAAATATCTTTGATTGCAATTAAAGTTTTAGACATTAACTAATTTTAACTACCCTTGGTATGTTTATAGTAACGTAAATTTTTTCGCCAGTCAAAAAAAGGGTAAGGTAATTTTTTTCAAGTGTCCATATGACAAACTCTTCTCAGTTCTTACAACCGCCGCCTCCATTCACCTTCTTTTCATGAGATCTCAAATTGAAATAATTGAAAATCCATAGGATAAAAAAGTACGTAGTAGCAAATAGATAGACACACACACACATGGGGACTTAAGAAATCTCTTCTCTCTGGTATGATTATGACATATTGGGTTCAAGGGATTTTAACGACCAGAATGCTCCATTTTATGAACAACCAACTCTTTTTTGGAATCAACAAATTCTTGGCATATAAGCAACAAACTTTTTAATTAACCACTTGGTTCATCTCATGTTAATCTGACTTCATAAAGCGATAAGGTATAGTCACACCCCATTTTCAAAAATAAAGTGCTGACAGAGCAGGAAACTTTTTAAAGCATATTCTCCGAACTACCAAATCGATTTTGATTCGTTATTCATTTCAACCACCTTCTTAGGCTTTATCCTGATCCTATTATAACTAATGATTAAGCTGAATCTGAATGTGTGAAGCGTAATGTCAATGATTGATATATATATATATATATATATCAATGTTGATTCTACTTCCTCTAGGCCTAAATGTAACATCTAGTTGACTTTTTTAAAGAAATTAAGGAAACTAAATAAATTATCTTGAAGTATTTATATTTGTCATTTTTTCTTCAATCTAAATAATATGACTTATAAACTAATATATGATATAATTCACAGCATATACTATCATTAAATAATTTATTTAGCTTTCTTAACCATTTCAAAAAAAAAAATTATATTTAGAACTAGAGGGAGTATTACTTTTGAACACATCGAGCGTGTTTTAGAGTTTTCCCCCGGCATTAAGTAATCTTTAGAATAAATAACCTACCCAGTATGCATTAACTTCCAACGCAACATTTTTACTCCCAAAACCTTAGCGCGCTCTATCTATCTAACTTTATTTCTTGAAGGTTCCAGTGGGAATCAGAAACAGAACCAAAAAAAAGCAAATGTCGGGTTAAGCAGAAGAAGTTGAATTGTGTGTGAATTTTTTTTTTTTTGGGGTCCAAAATTGTGTGTGGAATTGAACATGGTGAATTTGACAACGTTGTGGAGGATGGTGAAGTGTAGCACAGTACGATATATATATATATATATATATATTCGTGATATAACAAATTTTAGGAAAGAGGTTGGACTCACCTACAGTTCAAGGGCAGGGCACTTGGAGCCCGGTCCACAGGGGATACTGGCTAGAGAGTACACATGCCTCCACCTCTACCAGCGTTACCACTGCCTCTTGACCTTTAGGATGCCTCTCCCTGCGCCTTGACCAAGGTAGGGATCGAACCCCCTCCCTAAAGGTGAGGAAGACCGACTCCACGCCAGTTGAACCCAAGGATGAGGGGTAGTACAGTACGATATTGATGCTTACTCTTAGAACTTCAAAGATGGTTATTCAACCGGCCCAGATGACGCTTCTAGAACTTTCTCTGCTCATTTTGCTATCTATGATTCTAAGTCTTTTGACAAGGGTAGTTGCGAAGTGCTTAGTGATGGTAGTACCAGTGTAATGAGTCCCTGAAAGTTCTTTTATACCAGAACTCAAATCTTAATACACACACATATATAGAATTGTGATTTGTTAATTGTAAAATTGATGTCCAAGAATTAATAAAGTGATTTAATGTAAATTTGTTAATTGTAAATGCTTCATATGAAATTTAAAATAGGGTAAAGTGTCTATTTAGCCACAGAAATTTTCACTGAGAGACAATTTTGCCACCGAAGTATTAAAAATGAGTAATTTTGCCCTAGCCGTTATCCCAATTAATTTTGACAATTAGTTGATCAAATATCCTAAGTTAACAGTCCACGTATCATCCACGTCATTTTTGTTAAGGTGTAAATTAAATCCCCAGAAAGAGAAATACTCACATACTCTAGGAGCATCACCTCATCTATACTCTGACTGATTAAAATATAACAACTCATATTATTTTAATTGTGCACCCATAAATTCTAAATAATGGCTCCACCACTACCTATAGTTAATGTTGATTTGTGCATTTGATGGACTCTTTAGTACTTACATTTCAAGAAAGACTCATGTTATATTATTCCAATTTTAATTGCACATTAAGTGGTTTTAAATATCTCAAGAGGTAGTGGTCAACTATGTTTGAAGGAGCTACTATTAATTGAGAATATTAGATTCAAGTGTTATCTCGTGGTTTTTATTAAGCCTTAATGAATTTTAACTGTCATACTTTTTGAGCAAGGATAATCATTTCGTCATTACCAAGAGCATTCATCATTCATATTTTCACTCTCAATTTAAAATATAATCAAAGACCCAAAGTCCAAATAAGTATAAAAGCCATTATTTATTAACTAAAGAGTCCTAAATTATTAGTTAAAAGATAAAAAGAAATCTATGAAATATTCAATTATTAGACATGGTTTGGTCCCATAAAGAAAACCTTCAAGTTTGTTCCCTTCGATAATAGGTAGAAGATGAAATTGCCACACTAGGTAGTTGGTTCCATCTAGCTTGATGGAGCACGCCTGATTGATTGTGTTGCTTGTTGTTCCCTTTGACAGAGTTGCTGCAGCTGTCAAAAGGGTAGAGGTTTTAGAGGATGGTGACTTATCCGCCATGACTTTTTGGCTTGAATGCTCTAATGCCAAGATAAGAAATAGAATAGAATAATAGTAGTAATAGTAGCATGATGAGCCAGCAGGATTGTATTAATATTTATAGTCGGGTTGCTAACCCTAGAATGTACAATATTGTGACATCTACATTGAGTACTAAAAAGTCATATATTACAGATATGTAGCCTTATGGTTTTAGTAACTTGGGCCTATCATAACTTAATTTGGGTCCATTGTAACTTGTCTTCACTGATTGTGTCACATTGGGTTCAAAGGATTAACAGAATGTTGTATGTTATAAACAGCCAGCTCTTTTTGGAAGCAACAACTTCTTTGTATGCAATTTTTTTTTTTTGATAAGATCTTTGTATACAACTTAAACATGCATGTGACTTCATAAAGTGATAAGGTCCATTCACACCCCATTTTCAACTACAAGTCTTGCATACATACATACATGTTTCTGTGTAGTTGCTGACATAAAGTAAGAAACTTTATACCATTCCACGCCACCAAATCAGCTTCTTTTGTTTCTTTATCTTCATTTCCATAAAACCACGTCACGCTTTATCCTGATCCTACAAAAAAAAAAAAAAAGAATGACAAAGGTGGATTTTGCAGTAACGAAGTGTAGGGACATTTATAGATTCAATTACTTTTTTAACACGTCATGCGTGCTTGAAAGTTTTACTCGACACTAAGTAATTTGCAGTATAAATAACCTAGCAAGTGCACATATGAACATAATCAAACACAACATTGCTCCTACAACCTGAGCGCTCTCTCTCTCTCTCTCTCTATTTCTTCAAGATTCCAGTGGGAATCAGAAGCAGGAGAAGCCATTTGTGAATTAAGCAGCAGAAGAAGTTGAATTTTGTGTGGATCTAAGATGGTGATCTTGAGAACACTGTGGAGGAAAATGAAGAAGGAGAAGAAGAGGTTTTTCAGGGGTTCATCGCCTACAGTTCATAATGTGCAGTACGACATTGATTCTTATTCTCACAACTTTGATGATGGTTATTCCTCAGACCCAGATGATGCTTCTAGATCTTTCTCTGCCCGTTTTGCTATTCCCTTCTCTAGGTCTTTTGTCAAGAGCTGTGAATTGAGTAGTGATGATGATAATTGCAGTGAAATGAGTTGCTGATATGATCAGTGCTTCAATTTACACCAGAAATTGTACAATCTCCGTCGTGTAGTAGGTGTAGCTTAATCACCTGTAAATACATACATACATACTCCGTATACATTAATATATAGAATTGTGTTTTGTGAATTCCAAACATGATTTGTGAATTCTAATGCTATCAGAAAAATAAATTACAAGAAGTCTACTGCTCATAAACTATGGACAATTGATGGGCCCATTTATTAGATATTTTTAATACAATGTGCAATGCTTATGCCTAGTTGTTATGGGTATAATAATGTAGCGGCAGACAGAGCAATGAAATAGTGACAGTGATCAAAGAGGTTGGTTGAGTCCCATTTCTTAATGAAGAAATTGATGAGAACATTTATTGCATCTTTCTGTCTAACCACTACTTTACTTTCGTCCCATTTTCTTTTCTTTTCTTTCGCAATGGCTGTTTAATAATGTCTCAACGAAGGATTAGGAATTCAGGGAATCCAATGTTGATAGGAAGTTGTGTTGGGAATCTCCAGTCAACGGCAGCGTTAAAATTAATGTGAATGCAGCTAATAAGACTGTGTTGTGATTTTGCTTAATTAATTAGAATATAGTCTGGTTTTGTCTTGTTATTCTTTGAACTTATGGTTTAGTTCTCTTCGTAGGTTTAATTTATTTTTGTTCCTTTGGAATATACAGCTTGTAACTAGGCTTCATTTATTTATTTTCCCTATTTTTTTTTTTGGTCTTCCTCTATTTTATATTGGTGACTGTAATATTTTGTTTTGGATATTAATAAAAATTGACTCTTTTGGCAAAAAAAAAAAAAAACCCCTAAAAACACAATTATCTCCCATGAGTTTCCCTCTCACGAGTTGCTGTTTTTAAAATCATCTGCCATGTAGAATTAAAATAAGATGAGTTGTTGTATTTTAATTATTCAGAGTACATATGAGGCGACACTCAGGGAATGTAAGTATTTCTCCACCAAAATTCTATACGCCATCTATTCTATTTTTTCAAAGTTAGTTAACCAAATATTGCTAGTTTAACATATTTGGTTAACTAACAATTAAAATCAATGGGGATATCAGCCAACGAAAAATTGCCCTCGATGAAAACTTCTGGAGAAAAATATCCCCATCATTCATTATAACTTATGAAATATTAAATGGGATAATATAATTTTGTGTTCCACAAGTTTGCTCTTATTTTCGTGTTGTTCCCTCAAGTTTCAAAGAAGAGGTTTTAGCCTCTTCAATAGCAAAATACGTTCTTTTGATTTTGGCTATACGACCCATATGCCTAGAAATCTCTTACAAGATTGTGGCGCATTAGGTTCAAAGGATTTGACAGTCAGATCTTCTTCCTCTTTAATTTTTTTTCCCCGTAGTGCATCTGGTGTCCTAAGGCAAGCCATCTTTCATGCACATCAATGGCTCCAGACTAATCCAGACCGAGACCAGGTTGGTTCCTTTCGGGGGGAAGTCTCTACCACCTACGCCCGTTGCATTCCCATGTCTCAAACTCAAAACCTGTGGTTAAGCTAGGACAGCCCTTACCAGCTGACCTAAGCATTTGGTGGTATAAACAATTAGATCCTTTCTTTTAAACAGCAAATGCCTTGAACGTAAGCAAAGTTGGTTCAAATTCCATGGTTGGTCTCAGTAACCAACATACTTTTTTTTCCACTTGACATAACACGATAACCCATTTGAATCCGAGCTCAAAAGGTGAAAAAGTACAGTCACACCCCACTTTCAAAAATTGAGTCTCAGATACATATGTAATTGCTGACGAAGCAAGAAACTTTATAGCATTATTTCAAAAATCAGATTCGATTTCTTTTTTCCTTCATTTGCATAAATTAAAACCACGTCACGCTTTATCTTCATCCATTCAAAACTAACGATAAAGGTAATGAATTTGGCCGTAAAGTTTGTCGGTCCATTCATTTACTATTACTTTTTAACACATCATGCGTTGCTTCAGACTTTTTGTCGACATCAATTTATTTGTCTATAAATAACCCACCTACTCTCCGTGAACCTCAAACACAACATTGCTCCCAAAACCTAATCTCTCTCTCTCATATCTTTTTGTCTGTCTCAATCTCTTTCTTCCCTGTTCAACCTAGTTGTGGTAACCAGAAGCAGAAGCAGAAGTTATATTGTCTGTGGATCAAAGATGGCGAACCTGAGAAAATTGTGGAGGAAGATGAAGAAGGAAAAGAAGAGGTCGTTACAGTACGACATTGATTCTTACTCTAAGAACTTCGACGATGGTTATAACTCCTCCGATTCAGATAATGCTTATTCATCTCTTTCTGTTCGTTTTGGCATTCTTAATTCCAAGGTTTCTTTAGACAAGCGTTGTGAAGAGACTAGCAGTGATGATGATACCAGCAGCCAAATGAGTTGTTGATATGATCAGTTCTTCGTTCTATTTAGACCAGAAATCGTAGGTTTAGCTTGTAAATACGTATATGGAATTGTAAATTGTCAATGAATTGTGGTCTTGTTGATTCTTAAGTTGTACTTGTAGCTTAAACTGTTATTATATATATATATATATATATATATATATATATTAATTTTCATCTAAGCTTCTGTTTTTGACAGTTATATACTTACATTAATTACACTGACAAAATCAACCGATTTTTAACCCAGAAAAGAAGATGTTTGAGTCGGATCCTGACAAGTTTCGGTAGTGACAAAAGGAAAAATTTTTGAGCAAAAAAAAAAAAAAAAAAAGGAAAAATTACAACAAAGGACCTGAATTTGATATATTTATTAAGAAGGACAATAAAAATTATAATCACTTAAAATGACCAATATCAACTCTTTAAAACATGTCTTTTATTAAGCACCAAGGGAGTACTCTATAGAAGTGAAGGAACAGAAAATCTAAACTAAATTTTCAATTGAATCTATAATAAAAAATTTGAATATAAGACTTGTGCTCAAGTACTAAATGTGGGAGTTAGTTAATTAAAAGGTTTACTTTAATTATAAATATAAGATCTCAATCTACTTTATCTTTTTAATTTATAATATTTTCTTTAAATTATCCTTGTTAGTTGTACATATTAAGAGCGTTTCCTTTAAGAGGCAATTTCAACGCAAATATATGATTGAAAAGTTTGGGAAACTAGCTAACACACATTCTTATTTATAAATAAATAATTTAACCGTTTTTCTTAATTTCTGCAAATTACCTCTTTAACTTCGTACATTAAGTATAGGAGGCAGTAATATAATTGGAATGCTCTTAGTGGGTTGAAAAACACTAACAGATATCATTCTGTTCCTATTTATAAGTCCACTTTGACCAAAAAATTTGGTCCTTTTTATAAGTTTATTTTGACCAAATAAATGAGATTGTGACAATTTTACCCATAGTAATGATGATAAGAGAGATTGACTAGCTATGTTGGAAAGAGAAAAATATAAGAGAGATTTGACAATAAATTTTAAAAGGTACCCATTCATAAATGAGGGTAAAATTGGAAATTTATTCCATAATCATTGAGATACTTGTCTCTCCTTGGTATGTGAGATTTGGTCAGATTGGACTTATAAATAGGACCAGTGGTAATTAGAAGTTCTTAAATAAATGAGATTGTGACAATTTTGCCCATAGTAATGATGATGAGATTGACTAGCTATGTTGGAAAGAGAAAAAGATAAGAGAGATTTGACAATAAATTTTAAAAGGTACCCATTCATAAATGAGGGTAAAGTTGGAAATTTGTTCCATAATTATTGAGATACTTACCTCTCCTTGGTATGTGAGATTTGGTCAAACTAGACTTATAAATAAGACCAGTAGTAATTAGAAGTTCTTAAATAGTAAATGGTTTTAATTGCAATTAAAATTTCAGACATTAACCAATTTTAACTATCCCCCTATGATAAATCTTACTAGCTAGCTACCGCCTTGGCCTTTCTCTTCATAAGATCTCAAATTGAAATAAGGAAAATTGGATAAAACAAAATCTATACAATAAAAAAGTACGTATAGCAGCAAAATTTTAGTATATACATAATCTCTTTTGTGATCTGATTACCACATATTGGGTAAAAGAATTTAAAACTGAATGTTCCATTTCATATTTTTTTTGGTCAAAAAACAACTAACTCTTTTTGGAAGCAACAATTTCTTGGTTTATGTAAACAGCACTTGTCTCCTTTGGTTCATCTCATTACTAACCAACACACTTTTTAACCACTTTGACATCACACAGTAATAGCCCATGTTTTTGACCAAAAAAAATAGCCCAGGTTCCTCAATCTGACTTCATTTCCATAAATGAAGTGTTACTTACACACATGTGTGCGTGTGTAGTTGCTTAGAGCAAGAAACTTTTTAAAGCATATCCTCCGAAACCCCAAATCAACTTTGATTCTTCTTTATTCATTTCAACTACCGCATGTCATGCACAATTTATCCTGATCCTATCTAGAGCTGGGAATCAGGGCCGGCTCGGCCCTACAGGGCCTGGCCCTCCAGGGCTTGGGCTCTACAGGGCCTGAGATAAGGAAAACATTTGTTTTTCAAAGCCCGGCCCGATAGTACCAGGGCCAGGGCCGGCCCTACAGGGCCTGGAAATTACTATTCGAAATTTTAATTATTTTTTTTTTCTAGGTTTTTTCCAAAGAAATATAATTAGTAAATTGCAACCATTAAAGTTCTAATCTATCAAATAAATATTATCAAGATTAATATCTAAACAATATAAATCATCCAACAAATAAACACATTCATTAATTCGTAATAAAAAACAAATTATTGTTCACAATTGACTCACATAAAACTTAAGAAGTATTAAACTAAACAACATTAGATAACTCACATAAAATATAAAAGCATACCACTATCATTGTCAATTGTCACCTTCTTCATCACTCTCATCAATTTCATAGATATTTGATTGTGCTTCACTTTGAGCAGATGGCTGTGCTTCAGGAGTAAAAATGTTATAAATTTCTTCTCATGCATCATAAACACATCCATAATAATAATTATCTGCAACAAATAATATACCAAATCATAAAATCAGAGTATAGTTATTATGTATTTATATATGTGCCTCCTAGCCTCTTCCTCTTGTCACTCTTTGACTAATTTTTTTATTAAAAAAATGAAAATGCTACAGTATCAGGGCCTGCAGGGCCAAATTCAAATTTCAGGCAAATTTTTCAAGCCCGAGCCTTACAAGGCCAGAGCTTAAAAGGGCCGGCCCGACGGGTCCGGCCCGATTTCCCGGCTCTAATCCTATCATAACTAATGATGAAGCTGAATCTGACTGTATAAAGCAAAATGTTGATTCGATTCCTTTTTACTTAACAAGTCACGTGTAATTCAGAATTTTCCTCCACATTATGCTTCTACATCTTTCTCTGCTGAAAGTTCTTAATTTTCATAATTAACGGGTTTTTTTACTCCCAGAAGACCCAAAAGTCAAGAAATCTCTTTTATGATTGTGGACTCATACAGGTTCAAAGAATTTAACAGAATGATCTAATTTAACAGCATTCTATAAACAGCTACCTGTTTTTGAAAAAAATAACTACTCTCACAAGAAAAGAAAACAATGTCTGTTAATTTCCATGGTTCATTTCACTAGCCAACACACTTTCTTCCACTTGACCTCACAGAAAGATAGCCCATGTGGATCTGTCTTCATAAGTCGACAAGGTACAGTCACACACCATTTTCAATAAATGAATAAAGTCTGATTACATACATGTTTACTTGCCGACAATATTGCAGCAACTTTTATAGCAATTTATTTGCATAAATGAAAACCACGTCATGCTTTATCGTGATCCAATAAAAACTAACGATAAAGGTACTGACAATTTGGCTGTAAAGCGTAGTGATGACAGTAAAATAGATTTGCTTGTCGACGGATTCAACTATTAATTTTTAAATCGAGTAATTTAATTTGTCTATAAATAACCTACCTACTCTCTGCATGAACTTCCAACACCAATTGCCAAAACCTAATATCTCTTTCTCTTTCATCTATTTAATTTCTGTATCTCAATCTCTTTCTTTCCAGTTCTATCTAGTAGTTTCAACCAGAAGCAGAATCTGAAGAAGAAACAGAGATTGGGTTTTGGGAGCACAACTATGATATAGCAGGCTTCACTTATCAAATTGAACAGCATGACCCCCCCCCCCCCCCCCCCCCCAAAAAAAAAGAAAAAAAAAGGGAAAATGTTTGGGCGGGATCCTTCCTTGCTTTACCAGATAAGAAAATTCTTATATATATATATATATTTTTTTTTTTTTTGGGTATGCATATATAACTGTTGATATTTTGCCTTCATGGTATTATAAATTTTCTTTTCAAAGTATTTGTATAAAAGCACAATTGATGATATTGAATTAACGTGGATTTGATTAGGACTATTCATTATAAATAATCACACTTTTGAAACAATTTATTTGCCTTATAAATTTTTGCATTACAAAAGTGAAAGGAAAAAACAAACTGAAAACAAATTCGTTGGTCCCTCTTGCTTTTATTTGCAACTTTTTCCACATGGCGTAGAAGTTTCCTCGCCATTTGTGTTTAATTATGGATGGGACCATTAACTCACAAACTGAAACTTTTTAACTCACAAACTGAAACTTTTTGGTCAAACTTGTGTCAATAATCAAACTTATGAACTTACGATAGCTCTCTCTACACCACACACACACTCTCTCTCTCTCTTACACACACTTCATCTTATCCTTATAATTATAAGGACCAGTTAACAACTTTACATAGTTAAGTGGAATAATAGCTAATTAAGTATCCAAAAAATGTTGTTTTGGAAGAAGCGCAAGCCTAAGCATGGTTTTAGGTAGCACCCATAAACATTAAAAAGCAAGTTGCGACATCCAAATGGAATTAATTGAAGACCATTTAGCCGAATGAAAATGGGCAAAACAAGATCATCAGGTAATGAACCGGGGGGGGGGGGGGGGGGGGGAAAGAAAAGAAAAAGACAGAAAAAGGGGCATTGATATATTTACTGCATTAAAGTGAACGTTTAGAAGAAATGTTTGGTTCCAGACCAAAGTCACTTAGACAGGTATTAATAAATATTTTCCAGTTTTGCCCCTATCAATGAGATAAATGAAAGAGGTGATATGTATAGTATATCTTACAATACACTTTATTTAATGCCATTTTGGTCCTATTTATAAGTTTCTTTTAACCAAAAAATTTGGTCCATTCATAAGTCATTGTTGACCAAATAAATGAGATTGTGACAATTTTACACATATTATTGTACCAATAAAAATAGAGAGAAAATAAAGAGTTGAAAGGTACACATTCATAAATGAGGGTAAAGTTGAAAATTTACCCTATAATCATTGAGCTACCTGCTTTTCTTTGGTATGTGTGATTTGGTCAAAAAGACTTATAAATAGGATCATAATGGTAAGGACAAAATTTTAAAAAAATATTAATTTAAGACATATTTAAATGGCTTAACTGTTTGAAAATTTGTTGAAAGTGCGATAAATATAGGAGCTTGATACTTGGAACCCATACATCGGTGGGTTTGAGCCTTTAATATGAAACCTAAAGAACGAAGGTACGTAGGGTCTCATGGCATTGAATGAGGTTGTCCTTTTGCTACCATATCTAAATCAATTGGCTTTGCAATTGGATGTAAATGTCGGTCAGTATATCTACACAAAGAAGGGGGAAAATTATATCTTTGAATATAAGAATTTTACCTCGATTTTCATCCTTAGTTAATAATTATAGGATGAGTTGCATCCTTAACAATTAGATCAACTTTGATTGACATTATTAATTAATTTATTCTAATGTTTGGGGACAAGGTCATCAATTTTGAATAACTTCAAAAGTTTTCAACATAGTCGACCATATGTCCACATAATCGAATCTTACGAAATCTCAATTAAAGGTTATGGGATAGAAACATAACTTCTACTTTTTTTCCTTCTCCCCCCCCCCCCCCCTTTTTTTTTTTCCTTTTACGAAAAAGCAAATAAAGTTATCAAGATAAGGATTACGTAAAACATTTATTGTCAAATAAAAAAGTGGTAACTTTTTTGACCAAATAAAAAAAGGTGCCAACTCAGATAACGTGTTTTCCATTTTTCCCACTTTCCTGTTGGCCACAAGCGAACAAATATTTTAAAAGACAAGGACTTGTTTAATTATTTAATAAATATCTTCTATAGGATACTAAATAAATATATTATTCTAGTAATCAAAACATTGGCCTAAAAGACCTGCTCTCTTCCTGTATATATATATTGCAGATCAAAATGATCACTCACTTATCTGAGTAAGTTTAATTTGAAGTTAATAGGCAGTAAGTAAGGGAATGGTCTTTGAGTTTCCATATTGGGGGCAATATATACGGGGTTAGCAAAATTAATAATAGCAGTTGTACGCCCCAGTACTCAATGAAGAATTTGGATAAAGCATTAATTATTTTGCGCCAATCTTTCTTTCTTTCTTTCTCTGGTCCAGTTACTTTACCTACTTTTATTTTTTATTCATAATGTGAAAACCTAATATTCTAAAAGCATCTTTGTCATACAACTGAAAATGAGCTCACTCATGGTTTAGGCCTTTGAAACCATGGTTCTAGCAAAATAATCAATTTTCGGATAAATTTTTTATTATTTTTTTCGTGGGATCCACAAACTAACTTAGTGAGGGGTTCACATTAGGTGAACATCCCTCTAATTTTGGGGTGAGCAATTTTTTTTAAATATTTATCTAGGTTAAATTATATGTTGCATCCTAAAATATTTTTTGCACCCAATATTTCAAATCAATTAATTTCTATGATAATGGTGTTACAGGAAAAATATTTCTGAATACAGAACTAAAAATTAATTAATTTGAGATACTGGGTACAAAAAATATTTTAAGATATAGCATATAATTTAATCTAGATAAGTAAAATAAAAACAATTCTCACTCAAAATTAGAGGGATGAGCACATAAGGTGCACATAAAGGATGTGCACCTAATGTGAACCCCTTAGTGAGGTCATCTATGTGAATCGTATACATAATGAGATTAGGTTCTTTCAATAATGAATTGTTCAAAAATGTCATCCAGAATAAAATCTTGTTTTATAATTAGTGTCCTTCTTTTTGATTTCCCTCTATATTTCTCGTAGGGTTAGATATTACTAATAAACTCATCTTGTACTATTGCCTATAATTGTCTTCTTTTAACAAGATGTGTGTTGAGTCCGACAATAGGAAGTATCACAAGTGTAGTTTGGTGTATAAGTCAGGGCCTCTCACTCATAATATATAGGTTAGTATTTTAGGAATTGACTCTCTCTTTGGGCTTATGATAACACAATGTGTCAATTTGAAATAAATAAAAAATGATCCAACATATATCATCTATAGGATAGATTAAAAAAGCAGCTGCAATTGTTATACAGATTTCAAGTCAAGAAATCTCTTGTAAGATTGTGACACATTAGGTTCAAATTAAGGATTCGAAAAACAACAAATACTTAATATGAAAACAACGGTGTTTCCATTGTTCATTCTCAGCAACCAATTACTTTTTCAAACACTTGATTTCAGTCAATAGGCCATGGATGCGTATCTGACTTCAAAAGGTGTTAAGGTACAGTCACACCCCATTTTTGACAATAAAGTCTTACATATGTAAGTGTTGTTGCCGACAAAGCCCCCAAAAAAAAAAAAAAAATTACGCACTAACAAGTCAATTTCGACAATTCTTTATCCATTACCAAGAGCCACGTAAAGCTTTATCCAGACCCGATAAAAACTATTGATCAAATATATTTGCATGTTGATCGATCCAATTACTTTTTAACACGTCACGTGCTTCAGAGACATCAACTATAATTTGTCTATAAATAGCCTACCTACTCTCCATGAACATCAAACACAACATCAATACTCTCAAAACCTAATCTCTCTATCTGGCTATCTGTTCAAAGAGTATCTCTCTATCTTCTTTACATATCTCTTTCTTCCAGGTTCTAGACTTCTAGTGGGAACTTGTGCGTGTGAATCGAAGATGGTAAGCTTGAGAAAGTTGTGGAGGAAGATGAAGAAGGAGAAGAAGATGTTGTTACAGTACGACATTGATTCTTACTCCAAGAACTTCTACGATGGTTATTCAACAGACCCAGATAATGCCTCAAGATCGTTCCGTGCTCGTTTTGCCATTATTGATTCCAAGGTTTATTCTGACAAGAGCTGTGAAGTGAGTAGCGATGATGATAACAGCAGCGAAATGAGTTGTTGATATGATCATTTCTTTAACTTGAACAAAAAATTGTACAGTCTCCATTATTTTGTGTACGTAGGTCTAGCTGATTACCTGTAAATACAAACATACCCACCCACCCACCACACACGTACATATAGTACTGTAAGCTTGTTGATTCTTAAGTTGTAACTGTAATGATAATTAATTTTTTTAAAAAAATTGTATTTACATTCTATATATATATATATATATATATTGACAGTTAGTTCTTTTTTTTTTTTTTTAAATAAATATCATTCAGAAAAATATTTTGATTCTATTTCCTTACAATACCAAACATTATTATTTTGTCGCCTTCTTATTGTCATTGTAATTCCAAGATATATATATGTATAAACATATGACATTGATAATATTGAATTGTATTGTTTATAAGAATTATTTTTTCAACAAAGCGTTTGAATTAATTTGAGTGATTCACAAAGATGTTAATAACACTTTTGGAACATTTATTTGGCTTATAAATATTAATGTTGCATTGAAAAAGCCAAAAGGAAAACAATTTTTTTTTGTTTTTCTTTTAAATTTCTTTGGTCCCTGTTGCTTTTGTTTCCAACTTTTTTCGCATGGTGTAGAAGATTATTCACTTTTCTAGCAATTTGGCTTTGGATGGGACCTGTGACACACAAGCTATGAATTTGTATCAAACCATATTCGGAAATAGCTAATGAGCTTCGCAACCATTAATTACAACGTGACGAATTTGTGTGAGTTACGTGTGTGTAATTTGTTGAGTTTTTTATTTAATGTATGGAGACTACTGTTTTCACTTTGCTGCCTGTTGTTTATTATTGCGTTACATCATTTGCTGTTTTGAATGGAACACTATTTGGAAGTGATTTTATAGTATATGAGAAAGTATGTGAGGAGTTTTGTTTTGGTTTGTGTGAAAGTGCTTCTGAGAAGCTAATCCAAACAAACTTTTTAATGTGGTTTTGGTAGTAGTGAAAAGACAAAACGCGGTTTTATAAGCATTAAAACCTGATTTCAAAAGCGCTTGAAGTTGGATAATGTCACGTATAACAAACTAACAAATTACTGTAAGACAAAACAGATAGTGGTTGTTAATGAACTCAAAGCAAGTTATAACATCCAAATGGAACTAAATCAAGACCATTTAGTGGAAGTGAAAATGACAAAACAACAAGAGGTTGTGAAGAGAAATTAAACAAACAAAATGGGAAGAAAGAAAAGAGAGGAAGGGCAATGACACATACATGTATAGATTACATCAATATCGAACCAGTGCTCATCGCAATATGAGCACCTACAGCTATTCATTGTTGTAAGCCATTTAGATTTAATTTGGATGGTTTAGATTGATTTTTTTTACTTTTACTTTTTCTCTAAAAAAATTATTTTAATGTGTATAGAATTTAAAATAAAAATAATCTCTTAAAAAAGTGATTTTTTATTTAAAAATTACGAGTATTAGTTAAAAATTTTAAATATAGACTGTTGAAATTTATGTGAACTGTACAGATCTTACCACTGTGAATAGCTCTTAGTGCTCATTATCGAGGTAACCACTGAAACTGGTTCCCCTTGAACACTATTATTATTTTAATTTATATGGTCAACAATACAATAATTCCTTTTAAGGCTTAAAACATATATATTGTTATTAATATTGAGGTTTTTTTTATGTAACAGAATGATCCACGGTGGGGTTTTTTGGGCATTGAATGAGGTTGTCCTTTTGCAACCATGCATATCTGTCTCCCAATATTTGTTGGGTCCTCATTACATGCTTTTCTTTTATGTGCTTATTAGGTGCTTCTCTTCTTAAGCAGTAAATATAGAAATATTGATGAAATTTATTTTATTTTATTTTAAATTTTTTATATAACTTATTTATTTAGATTAAATTATATACTAAATCATTAAATATTTTTTGTACCCAGTATATTAAATTAATTAATTTTCAGTCTTGCATTCAGAAATATTTTTCTTGTGACACCAGTATCCTGTAAATTAAATAATTTAAGATACTGGGTGCAAAAAATATATCGATATAGTATATAATTTAATCTAAGTAAATAAAATTCAAAAAAAATTTAAAAAAAAAATCCATCAATATTTCTTTATGTGCTTCTTAAGAAGAGAAGCACCTAAGAAACACATAAAGGAGAAGCATGGAATGAGGATTCTATTTGTTGAGGCTTCTTTTTTTTTTTTTTTTTTGGCCCAGCAACATTGATTGAGGCTTGTACATTGGAGATTTCTCTTTTTGCCCTCCAACCCCAAAAAAGAGATTTGCATGTCTAACCGACTAACCCTTTCTATACATAAAAAGGAAAAAAAAATGATGTTTTAATTTTATATATAATAATTTTACTTTGATTTGGAAATAAATTTTGATATTGAATATCAATGGAAAAGCCTGACCATAAAGTTGTACAAATTTAATTAAAATTTTGTAAGGTGCGGGGTTCTGCGAAATGTGAATAAAGTTATTAACGTAAGGATTACTTTGAAACAAAAAAAGTTGTTGTCAAATAAAAAGAGATGACTCACAAAACGCGTTTTCTTTTTTCCTTTTTGTTCCAAAATTTGAGAAATTTTAAAAAGATAAGGACTCATGAAATAACCAAAAGAAAAATCCATCTAACACTTATCTTTTCCAAGCCACTAAATTTGGCTGTAAAGTATAATGAACTTTAAACACAAATTTGGTTATCGATCTTCTTATCTATCTATTCCTATTGCTACCTCTGTCTCTTTCGTCCAATTGTTCTAGTTGTAACTAGAAACTGCAACCAGAATTTTGATTTGTGAATTATAAACCTAACATGCATTAAAAAAAAATTGATGCAAACTTGAGGGTTTTTGTAGTAGTGCATAAGAGAACTCTCAACGTATTAATGTTTTACTCATCTCATCTCATTAGAATAATTTTACTATAGCTTAATTAATCAACATTTTACCATAGGCTTGTAACAATTATAACATCTCCACTGCTAATAGCAATTAATATAATGAATCAATAGGACTTAAAAGGCTTGTAATATTGGATAAAGGCTGGGTGAAATGAATTAATTAGAAAAAGGAAGTAGTTGATATGTGATAAGTAGCATTTATATCATGTTTTCCTTATATGTTTTGAATGCTAAATCTCAGCTTTAATGTGTGTTATCTGATAAAATGTCTAACAATTCATATACATAGGGAAATAGAGGATGGACCTTGCAAATTGTTCCATTCATATCACTATTCTACTCATGTGCATAAAAAAAGGACCATTTTATGGTTTGCCGTGAAAACACATAACGAAGCTGATACAATGCTGTAGAATTGGGTATGCCCACATCTTCCCAGCAAGACAATGCGACCGCTATATATGCTGTAGCATTGTAAGCGAGGCAGAATTATGCGCTACATTACTCTAACTTTTAACTATGAGTTTTCAGGAAAATAAGATAGGTCATAAAAATGCACGTCAAGATGGTGACTAAATCAAGCAGAATCCAGAAGATGTGGAGGATCGAGAGAAAGATTTAAGGAATCCCACTGTATTAAAAGAAGGATTAATCAACCAAATTTGCTGGGCAAGCCCGTGCATGGCTTGACCTAAACTGTATGTCAGGAATACCGCTCATAACCAGAAACACCTAGGTTTAAACCGACAGACTAAATTTGAAATTGTTATAGGAATGTGGGAGAGTAGGGCAGGGACTATACTTACAGGATTGCGGAAGCTTCTATATAAGATAGTAGTGGGTTAACTAAATAACGTTGTGAAAGACGGTTATGCTATAGCATTGCGGAAGTTGTGCAGCATAATTTTATAGCAATCCGTCATATGTGAACTGAGGGAATGACACAACTTAGGATGAAATCCAAGTTCGGCCTACTTTTAAACTAATATCTTCCTTTGACTTTCAATCACTTGTTTATTTCTTATCATTAGTAACAGTTAAATCAACCAAACCAAATATAATTTTTCACCTCACACAATTATCATTAGAAACTAGACTCATCTTTGGTATTAACAGTCTCTGTGGAATGATACACTACTCATTCTTTATTATTTGTTCAACTGGTTCACTTGCCATAAGGAAATTCGACCAACAATATGTAAGTCAAAGTTAATGAGTAAGTTCATAGTATCTAAATAACTTAACAAACTTTTTCCAATTCTTTTCCAAATCCATGAATAAATGCTATCTAAATAACTTAACAAACTTTTGCCAATTTTTTCCCAAATCCATGAATAAATGCTTTATTCATATTTCTCCTCCTCCTCCTAATAACTTAACAAACGTTTGCCAATTCTTTTCCAAATCCATGAATAAATGCCTTATTCATATTCCTCCTCCTCCTCTCCTCCTCCTCCTAATAACTTAACTTCTTCTTCTTCTCCTTCTCCTTCTCCTTCTTCTTAAGTTCATAGTATCTAAATAACATAACAAACTCTTGCCAATTCTTTTCCAAATCCATGAATAAATGCCTTATTCATATTCCTCTTCCTCCTCCTCTCCTCCTCCTCCTAATAACTTAACAAACTTTTGCCAATTTTTTTCCAAATCCATGAATAAATGCCTTATTCATATTCCTCCTCCTCCTCCTCTTCTTCTTCTTAAGTTCAGAGTATCTTTTCCAAATCCATGAATAAATGCCTTATTCATATTTCTCCTCCTCCTCCTAATAACAAACTTTTGCCAATTTTTTTCCAAATCGATGAATAAATGCCTTATTCATATTCCTCCTCCGTCCTCACAAAATACTTTTCTATTTTTTTTCCTTATGTTTCTTCTCTTTTCTATATACATGACATTTCAATATATACATTGTCCAACTTTTTATTGGCAATTCACTTTTGATTTTTAGAATACTATGAACACTATAAGTAATGACATGTATACAATATAGGAATGACTCAAAAGGGTAAGCAAAGGGTAGATGAATGGAAGTTTTGTTTGGGTGAAAGGGATTAAAATTTGAATGCCTCTTTTATTTCCATCACACTAACGAAAATATTGTTTCGAAAAAGAGTGGAAACAAGTTCTAGAAGTTGAAAAACTAAATGAATGATACACACATGAAAAGAACTCAAGGTCTAAATAACCTTCTAACAAGGTTTTTCTCCAATACTCCTTCTACTACACAATCAATTGCATAGTAAGTTAATCACAAAACATCTACTTAACTATTCCTAGTGATACAATTAAAGAAAACCTTGCAATCAATTACAATAATCCTAAACTCTTAAATCCACTAATGATATACAAACTCTATTTTTCAAAAAAGGAGCAAGCAAAAGTCCAATTGTGGGTTCATTTCTCTTCCAATTCACTTGAAAAGCAAAACATGTTTTTTTTTTTTTAATCTAAGGAAATCAATGACACTTGTATCAATTAGAGTCAGACAAATAGTTATATTTTGAAAAATCTCTTTGTATTTGCAAAGTGGAAGGTGTGGAATCCAACTTAGTGTTGAGGTATACTACATCATCATTGCAATCGCAAGAGATGGAAGAAAAACAAAGTGGAAGAAGGAAGGGAATTTTTCAAATCATTACCACCCAAAACTTTTGAATTTTCTAAAGAATCATTTTCCTTGTTTATATCGGGTTGAAAATCACAAGAAAAAAAATATGGAAAGATTTATTTTCATTTGCAATATCATCAATCAAAACAATTGAATCTTTCGTTATTAAATTATCGTGCAATTCATTGGAATCAAGAGAAAGATCTTTTTCTAGGCTATGGTCTTTTTCACTCACATCAACCACACTAGCATCTGTGCAAGAATCAACGTAGATGTTCGCAATTGTCATGCTTAATATCATCAACAGTACAAGAGGGTGTATCAAGATTAATGGTAGAATCTACCACTTCACTAAATGCTCTCTTTCGAAACTCAACAAGCTAAGTAAGTGGCATTTTTTATGATAACAGTCTACACAAATTTTTTCTTCCTCACAAGAGCATGAAAATATGTTATTCAATTTATCATAATCATTACTAGTACTATGAAGAGAAGCATTTTCAACGATTGAAGCATCACATAAAGAAGTAGGAGCACACTCATCAACAAGTACAATCGAATAACTATTGCTAGAGTTAATGGGTTGAGCAATTAAATTTTCAAACATTTGATGGGGTTCAATAATAATTTCTTGATCCACCTCATCATCACTCAATTCCTTAATTGCTTCATTAGTTAAAGTAGTAGGAGAGTCTACTACTATAGGGATAGGATCATTGCCAAATCGTGGGGAAGACTCTTCAATGCTCTTTTATACTTGCTTCATCTGTGCTTTTGTGGGATTAGGTACCAAAGGATTGGAAACTTCCACTTGTAAAGTGGCTTTTAGTTTTTGAGCTTGGACTCATTGTTCCTCTTCCATTGGAGAGGAAGACTCCTCTAGAAGTTGAAAACGGATCTTCATGACTTTCATGGCTTGGGTAGTTGGCTTACATGTAGGCAATGGAGGATAAGTTTCTTGTGGAGTACTGTTGCACTTATAAGACTTTTGTACAAGCCACTCAATTGCTTTCTCCAACTCCTCATTTTCTTTCTTCAATCGCTCCGCTTCTTGCGTATTTGTGAATATGGGATGAGGGTTTTCTTAGAAATTCTTCGTCAACACTTGTGATTGCTGAGTGTGACGCTCAATTTCCTTTCCTAATCTCTCATTCTCATTCTATTGGTGTTCCATTCTTCTAATAATGGAGTCCATGCATGACCACTGCTCTTTGGTAAGGTCACCCATTTTGAGTTTGAAACTCTTGAATCACCTACAGATGGAGGGTTCGTGGCTTGGTAGACTAGGTTGGAAAGGAGGCCCATTACATACTTTAAATGGTGGGAATAGAGACTCATGAGGTGGTTGACATGGTTGGGAAGTGTGATGGAATAAAATAGGAGGTTCCTGATATGGCATGAGGTTGTATGGTGGAGGATTAGAATAAGGCTCATACTATGGGTTATATGGTATCTGAGAAGGCTCATGGTATGATCTATAGGATAGGTGTCATGGGTGATTAGGCTGGAACAGAGGTTGTTGGTAAGGTTCATGCTATAAGTGGTGGAATGGACCAGGACATTTTGACCAAATGGACTTTTATCTTGACTTCCCAATTTGACTTGAAGAAGTTGCAATGTTTGTTGTTGAGTGAAATCGATACTTTAATAGATAGACTCTTTCTTTCCAGTCAAATCTCCTACAAAAGAGTGAGATTGAAAGGGTGAATTTTTGACAGTCATTAAACCAAGCAATTAGAGATTGAAGACAATAAATTCTCAATGAATTACAAGATGACAATCTAACCATAAACTGTAAAAACTAAGAAAAAGAATATAAGAAAATACAAATGCATGCGAAAAAGAAAGAGAAGTTTCAAAATAATAAAAAATGCAAGTATGCTATGAATTAGTCTGGAGACATGATGAGTTTAAACAAATAAGCTCAAAATTATATCAAATTTAAAGCAAACACACCACACATAAGCTATCAAGTCAAGATAATACAATAATGTAATGAATGCTATGCAAGCTACCTAAATGCGAAAATCCAAAACTATGTGTAATGAAAAAAAAAAAGCGAAACTAATAATCTTTATACGAGAACCCTTTTGTCAAAAGTGAATTTGACAATTAGATTACTTAGGGAGCCAATTACTTAACTCCCCAGTGATGACACCATTTGACGAGGGCCTTTTGTCCTTAGTCTTGGGGTCCATAATAAAAAGTTAATCAAGGATTGCGTATAGGAAAACCTAGAATCGTTCTGTTTCCTTGAGGAGCCTTTTATTGATTTCTAAGTAATCTAAATGTCATGCAAATGCAATGAAACATGAGAAAAATTGGTTTTGGCTTTTCAAGTTCTCAAAATTTGTTCTCAAACACTTATAAGATTAAGCACAAGGTAACATCAAAAATTTAAGAAATCACTTGCATGAGGTTGTATGGTGGGTTCGTGGCTTGGTAGACTAGGTTGGAAAGGAGGCCCATTACATACTTTAAATGGTGGGAATAGAGACTCATGAGGTGGTTGACATGGTTGGGAAGTGTGATGGAATAAAATAGGAGGTTCCTGATATGGCATGAGGTTGTATGGTGGAGGATTAGAATAAGGCTCATACTATGGGTTATATGGTATCTGAGAAGGCTCATGGTATGATCTATAGGATAGGTGTCATGGGTGATTAGGCTGGAACAGAGGTTGTTGGTAAGGTTCATGCTATAAGTGGTGGAATGGACCAGGACATTTTGACCAAATGGACTTTTATCTTGACTTCCCAATTTGACTTGAAGAAGTTGCAATGTTTGTTGTTGAGTGAAATCGATACTTTAATAGATAGAATCTATTAAAGTTGCAATGTTCAAAGGATTATTAAACAGAATCTTTTATTTTGTAATGAGATCTTTTTTGGGAACTTCAAATTCTTTGTATATGTAAACAACGTTTCTTTCCATGATTCATCTCACTAGCCAACCAATTTTCTGCCACTTGATTTCACACAATTAAGAGTCCATGTGCATCTGACTTGATAAGGTAACAAAGGTACAGTCACTCCCCATTAATAATAAAAGTGTTCCGTGTGTTATGCGTAGTTGCTGACAAAGCAAGAAACTTTATAGTAGTTTATATAGCATCCCACACCACCAAATCAATTTGGATTCTTTTTTATATACTCATTTCCATAAATTAAAACCACGTCACGCTTTATCCTCATCCTTTCAAAACAAACGATAAAGCTACCGAATTTGGCTCTATTCGTGACAGTAAAATAGATTTGCATGTCGGCCGATTCAATTATTACTTTTTATTCAACACATCATGCATTGCTTCAGACTTTTTGTTGACATCAAATTATTTGTCTATAAATAACCCGCCTACTCCAAATGAACCTCAAACACAACATTGCTCCTAAAACAAAATCTCTCTCTCTCTCTCTCTCTTATAAAAAAAAAAAAAAAATCTCTCTCTCTCTCTGTATCAAATATTTGTTTGTCTCAATCTCTTTCTTCTTAGTTCGGTCTAGCTAGTAGCGGGAACCAGAAAAAGCAGAAGAAGTTTAATTGTTTGTGCATCGATGATGATGAACTTGAGAACGTTGTGGAGGAAGATGAAGAAGGAGAAGAAGAGGGCGTTACAGTACGACATTGATTCTTACTCCAAGAACTTCGACGATGGTTATAATTGCTCCGATTCAGATAACGCTTATTCATCTTTCTCTGTTCGTTTTGGTATTCTTAATTCCAAGGTTTCTTTCGACAAGCCTTGTGAAGAGACTAGCAGTGATGATGATACCAGCAGCGAAATAAGTTGTTGATATGATCAGTTCTTCTATTTAGACCAGAAATCGTAGGTGTAGCTTACCTGTAAATACATTTAGAATTGTGAACTGTGAACTTGTTGATTATAATTAATTTATTAAAGTTTTTTATTTATATTTCTACTTACCTTTCTCTTAATCTTCATCTAAATTTCTGTTGTCGATAGTTATTAACTACCAATCTGACAAAATTAATGACTAACATAAAACCCAGAAAGAAAAGTGTTTGAGTCGGATTCTTACTAGTTTTTCTGATAAAAAGAACCTTAAATGCCATTTTGTGTGATTTTATGTAGTTGTAACCAGGTTATTATCTACTTTAATCAATAGTATTTGTATCAATAAATGAGATAGATGATATTAAATTCTATTGTTTAAAGGATTTTATGTTTTCCAACAACGCGTTTGAATTAGTTTGAGTGATTTCTAAAGATATAGAATTCATCTGGAATTAAATGAGGTCGTCCTTTTTATATCTGTCTGTCTGTATGCAAAGAAAAGAAAAACAAATTGATGTTTTAATTTTAAATACAAGAATTTTCCTTTGATAAGAGTATGATCCAAACCAATTTTGTTTTTTCATTTTTGTAATTTTTTTAATTTTACGGAAAGCAAATAAAGTTATTAAGATCAGGATTACGTTCAAAAAAGTTATCGTCAAATATAAAGTGATGTGACTTGCTAAAAAAACAAAAGGAAAAATAAAGCGATGACACCCTCATAACGCGTTTCCCCCTTTTATTAATTATTTATTCTATCTTTTTTTACTCTTATAGCTTGAATAAATATATATTTTGGTCGAGCATAATTTCTACATTTATTTGTGTTGATGTTATATTTGTCTATTCACTTGCGTGCTTATTTGTCCTAAAAAACAAAAATATGAGGAGTCCGATTAGGGCTTATTTTGTTATCTATAGCCTATAGGTGTGGAACAGAAGATCTAAACTAGATCTTCAATTCTTTTCCCAACTGAAACTAGATCTTCCATTGAATCAGGTAAGATATGAGTATTCAAAATGCCAGATAACTTGACACTATTAGAGTAGATTAAGAAAAAGTCCCAATTAATTTCAAAAATGTTGAATATATAACCTACCGGTAGGTCCTATCAAATTTGACTTGAGTCATTCTGATATAAAAACCAATCTAATACACAACTAAATCACTAAATTTAATACGGTATTAAAGCTATCCGATCAATAGGACACAAAACCAAAAAAAAAAAAAAAAGAGAGGAAGAAGGAAAAAATGAATATAGAAAAAAAAATTATTGTAAACTTAAGGCCTTTGAGACTTAAAAAAAGTACAAGCCTAGGCTAAAAAAAAAAAACCGGGGGGGGGGGGGGGGGGATTGAGGTTGGGAGAATATTAAAATACATCAAGAAAAAAGTCCCACATTGATTACATAAACATTGAAGTTTGAGAGAATATATTAGAATACATCAAGAAAAATCTCCCTCATTGATTACATAGACATTAAAGTGAAGATATATTTAACCTAATGGTAGGTCTTATCAAATTGACTTGAGTCGTTTTGATAGAAAGACCTATCTAATATATATCTAAATCACTAAGTTCAATAGACATGCATATTTGTAGAATAGAAATATATTTTTACCGATCCCATATAATCATATTAATTAGACTTGTGCTTAAGTCTCATTAAGCAATCATCCAAAGAACTACGTATTATATAATTGGCCGGAATGCACTGTGCAGGTTGAAAAATCCTAATAAATAATTAAAAGTTATAATTTTCAAATAGTTTAAATTGCAATTAAAATGTTAGACATTAACCAATTTAAATTACCCTTGGTATATATAAGGTAATTTCTTTAGCTAACAAAAAAATGTAAGATGATTTCTTTCGAGTGTCCTTACGAAGAACTCTTCTCGCTACGGCCGCCTTCATTCCCCTTCTTCTTTTAAGTTATTTTCTTGAGGACTGAAATAATTAAAAAAAAAAAAAGGGATCAAACAAAATCCATAGGATAAAAAGGCACGTAGGAGCAATTGCTATACAGACTTAAGAAATCTCTTCTCTTATGATTTTGACATATTGATGGGTTCAAAGGATTTTAACGACCGGAATATTCCATTTAATGAACAACTAACTCTTTTCGGAAACAACAAATTCTTGATATGTAAACCTGCCAACCTTTTTAACCACTTGGTTCATCTGACTTCATGAGGCCATAAGGTACAGTCACACCCCATTTTCAAAAATAAAGTGTTACTTTTTTGTAAAATGCGAGGTAACACTTTATTTTTGAAAATGGGGTTACACTTGACAACATGCGAGGTAGGTTACTTATACTAAAGATTACGTAAACAAAGTCTGTTTACAGGGTTGGTCTGATTAACCAACATACTTTTTTTGCCACTTGACAACATACGAAAACCCATTTGAATCTGACTTCAAAAGGTGATAAAGTACAGTCACAACCCACTTTCATAAATAGAGTCTTGCACATATGTGTATGCGTAGTTGCTGACAGAGCAAGAAACTTTATAGCTTTATTCCAAGCTACCAGATCTGCTTTATCCTGATCCTATCAAAACTAATAATAAAGGTGTATTTCACGGTAATAATTTGTCTATAAATAACCTAACTACTCTCCATGAACCTCAAACACAACATTTCTCCCAAAACCTAATCTATCTCTGTCTCTGTGTCATCTATTTTTCTGTCTCACTCTCTTACTTCCCAGATAGAAGATGGTGAACTTGAGAACGTTGTGGAGGAAGATAAAGAAGGAGAAGAGGTCGTTACAGTACGACATTGATTCTTACTCTAAGAACTTTGACGAAGGTTATTCCTCCGATTTAGATAATGCTTATTCATCTTTCTCTGTTCGTTTTGGCATTCTTAATTCCAACGTTTCTTTCAACAAGCGTTGTGAAGAGACTAGCAGTGATGATGATACCAGCAGCGAAATAAGTTGTTGATATGATCAGTTCTTCTATTTAGACCCGAAATCGTAGGTGTAGCTTACCTGTAAACACATGTATACATAGAATTGTAAATTGTGAATTGTGATCTTGTTGATCCTTAAGTTGTAGCAAAAATTTTAGTTAATTTATTAAAGTATTTTTTGTATTTACATTTCTTTTAACCTTACTCTTAATTTTCATCTAAACTTATGTTTTTGACAGTTATATTAACTACACTGACAAAATCGACTGAAATTAAACCCTGAAAAAAAGATGTTTGAGTCCGATCCTCACGAGTTTCTCTGATGAAGAAAATGGCATTTTATGTAATTATTGAGAGTTGTAACCAGGTTGTTATCAACTTTATTCAATAGTTTTTGTATATAAATATGAGATTGATGATATTGAATTGTATTGCTTAAAGATTAAACTTTTTAAAAAACCCGTTTGAATTAGTTTGGGTGATTATATTCCTAAAGATAATTCATCAACCGAATTAAGTGAGGTCATCCTTTTTATGTATGTATGTATGTATGTATATATGTATCCTTAAAAAAAATAAAAAAATTGATATTTTAATTTTAATTGAATACAAGAATTTTTATTTGATATGAGTATGCCCAAACCTTTTTTTTTTTTTTCCTTTTTTCTTTTTTGCGTTTGTACTTTTATGACGGGAAGCGAATAAAGTTATTAAGATAAGAATTCCCGTTATGAAAGTTATCGTCACATATAAAGTGATGACCCTGATAACGCGTTTTCCTTTTTTACATTTTATTCTATCTTTTTTTTTTTTTTGATAGAGCCAGTTGGGGAGTGGGGGAGGGGGAGGCAAGGCTCGAACCCTGGACAAGGGGGAAGGCTAGCTTCTAAGGCTGACACCAATACCATCGCGCTACGAGGCACTTGGCCTATCTATTTTAACTCTTATAGCGAATATATAAATACTTTGATGGATCATAATTTCTACATTTATTTTTGATTTAATTGCGATCTTATTTGTTGTCACGCTCAGAGATGCTTAGAGATACTACAACGTGAATTGCACGAAGTGTAATGCTACTTCACTTCGTAAGCCCTTTTATTTTTATTTTTGCTATTTTCTAATTACATTCGGCAAGATCTATTTCACTAACAAAATATCAAATGACATTATAATATGGATTCATGAACCCTTATTAAATATCAAGCATAGATCACTTTACACCATTTATTACCAGAATGATTCAATAGTCGTAAATAAATATCAAATCATGATTAGTTTTTTTACCTAGATGAAAGAATCAAGCGTCCATAATTCAAATCTATAAAATGTTAGGAATAAATTTGTCTGAAAGCATGTTTGTTGATACTGACTTCACCATGTAAACAAATAAAAGGAAAATAAATATAAACGTTATCCTTGACATATGCAAAAAGCGAATTTGCAAACTTATTTTAGTCATACTTGTATTTAACAACAATAGAAACAGAAGGAAATAATCATATGTACTGCAACTTAAATAAAAGAAAATTTCAATTAAAGACTGTGATTTAAATACTAATAGATAAACAAGAAACCTTTTTTTGGGTCATAAAACTTGTTTTGTCAGAAAAACTAACACAAAATAAGTAATAAGCGCAGTTCAAACGCTACAAAAAACAGGCGCAACCCGAATGTCACGAATAACAAGCATACATGGACACACCACTACTACAAAAAAAATGATTTTACTTCCTTGAAAAACTTCATTTTTCAAAAAGGGAAGTAAAAAACTAAAGGTAGTAGCATTTTTGTAATTATGAAGGAGAATTTTGACATAGTGGGTGTCCATTTTAAAATTGGGACCCCCAAAGTGAGCTTTAGATGTCCCAATTTAAAATTGGAATGCCTAAAGTTGAGAAGTAAGAGAAATAGGGGAAAAATAGGTTCTGATTTGAAAGAAAGGGGCCAAAACTCAATTTGAAGAAAACTTTCATAGGTTACCACGTACCACACCCACCTACATATATTGAGTAGAGGAGTAGAGCCAAACAGATGAGATTCCTGAAAACAAACACATATATAGCAGCAAAATAGGGGAAGAAAAATGCACCAAATTTCCTTCCCTCCTACACCGTGCGTGATGCCAAAGAGATGAATGATGATTCACAACGCTAGAGCATCGACTTTGGTATTCTTCAGAAGGGTTTGGTCGAACATTCCAGTTGGAGCCTTTGGGGGTTTTGTTCTGAGCCCTAAAATCTGATTTATACAAGGGGAAAAAATTAAGCTGAATTTAGAAATCTGAGCCGTTTCTGAAAGTTTCTAAAGTTCTGGGCCCCTTTCTGTAATTTACTCGGTCCTTTTGCTAAGCAAATTCTGAAATTATTTTTTATGTTTTTTGCATTTCTCTTTAACTTATCTCAAGTTTTATGAAAAGAGAATTAATAAAATATAAGGTCTTCCATTCCAAAAATCAATAACTTAAAAGTAATAGTAAAATATGACATTTTTTCCCTTTTTATTCTTAATTGCATGCAATTACATTTAATCCAAATTAATGATAAATAATGCATCTAAGCTCAATAAATATGATAAAATCCCCATAAAAGCTATGTAAAACTATGACAAAATAGGGACTTCTTCTCGTTTACTAATCACCCATGCCATTGAGCTACCTAGTTAATTAACTTTATTGCCAAACTACAATAAATAATTGAAATGTTAATTGACTAACACACACAAACATATTCAAAGTCATTACACCACCGATCCACCCTAGTTAAAATATCTACCACAAATAATTAAAATATTAATTAACAATGAAATAATTATTTTATTTTATTTTTAGGGTCATTAAATTTATCATACAAAAATGAGGAATCCGATTTGGGCTTATTTTGTTGCCTATAGAAGTGGAATAGAAAATCTAAACTAGATCTTCAATTGAATCATGTAAGATTTGAGCATTCGAAGTACCAGCTGATAACTTGACATGCAAGTTTGAAGAAATATAATTACTATCGATCCTATATAATCATATTATACTTGTGCTTAAGTCTCATTAAGTAAGAACTAGGAATTAATATAATTGGAATGCTCTAAGTAAGTTGAAAAATACTAACAAATAATTAAAATTTCTAATCAGAAAATATCTTTGCTTGCAATTAAAATTTTAGACATTAACTAATTTTAACTACCCTTGGTATTTTTATAGTAACGTAAATTTTTTCGCCAGTCAAAAAAAGGGTAAGGTAATTTTTTTCAAGTGCCCATATGACAAACTCTTCTCAGTTCTTACAACCGCCGCCTCCATTCACCTTCTTTTCATGAGATCTCAAATTGAAAATTGAAAATCCATAGGATAAAAAAGTACGTAGTAGCAAATAGATAGACACACACACATGGGGACTTAAGAAATCTCTTCTCTCTGGTATGATTATGACATATTGGGTTCAAGGGATTTTAACGACCAGAATGCTCCATTTTATGAACAACCAACTCTTTTTTGGAATCAACAAATTCTTGGCATATAAACAACAAACTTTTTAATTGACCACTTGGTTCATCTCATGTTAATCTGACTTCATAAAGCGATAAGGTATAGTCACACACCATTTTCAAAAATAAAGTGCTGACAGAGCAGGAAACTTTTTAAAGCATATTCTCCGAACTACCAAATCGATTTTGATTCGTTATTCATTTCAACCACCTTCTTAGGCTTTATCCTGATCGTACCTATTATAACTAATGATTAAGCTGAATCTGAATGTGTGAAGCGTAATGTCAATGATTGATATATATATATATATATATATATATATATATATATATATATATATCATTCTACTTCCTCTAGGCCTAAATGTAACATCTAGTTGACTTTTTAAAAGAAATTAAGGAAACTAAATAAATTATCTTGAAGTATTTATATTTGTCATTTTTTCTTCAATCTAAATAATATGACTTATAAATTAATTGATAGGGCAAAACTTTAAGCCTAAAAAAATATTTCGCAAGTACACGGGCCGTATCAAGTAATAAAGAGTAAGTAAGATATCGTTCCCACGAAGACTTGGTATCACAACTTTAGTTAAGCATTAATCTCACAATTTCGTTTAAGTTGAGGAAAACAAAAATTGAATTTAATTAAGAAAAAGAAATTAAAACTAAAATAAAAATAAGAAAATTACCACAATAATTAAATGAGCAACCTAGAGTCACTAATCCCTTATTTGATTTTTAGATTTTATCCCCACTAAATTAATTTTGACTTAATCTAATCAGTTAATCTAGAGTGTTAATGTTTATAAATGCCTTCCGGTTCATTTATATACCTATCTTAATTAATTATGTAATGCCTCACACAATTAAAATAAGACGCGTTTTAAATCGGGCTCACTCTAATTTGATTATGCGGAGCTTCTAGGTATATTCCTATCCTAGACGCAAATTAGATTAAAACCTAACTTAACGTTAAATTTAAACCTAATTCCACATTATTTATTCCCAAGGTCAATTTAGGATTCCCTCTTCCAAGTCCAACCCTAAATCCCCAAAACATGCTCAATGGTGGCCACTCACTAAGCAATAGCAAATAACACAGGATTAAATAAACTGAATAAAATTAATCAAAACTAAGAAGTGGGAATAATCTCTAAAACTCAAACAAGTTCATAGATTCTCTAGGTTGCAAAACCAACTAGCCACACATGGCTTTATTCAAATCATTAAAAAAAAGAAAAAAAAAGAAAATTCAGGTTCAAAGAAGAAGAAGAGGAGAGAGGAAAGAAAATTCCGTCGTCATCTCCACAGTCCTTCCGTCCATCCGTGGAAATGATGAAGAGAACTGAAACGCTCAGCCTCTACTCCTCTGCTCCTTCGTTTCTTATCGTTCTGTGCCTCTCGATCTTTCTGCTTTCGTTTTCCGTCTTCCGTGATCCTCTTTCTTGTCTCCGCCTCCTTATTTATAGTAACTTAGATCTTGGGTCATTGATTCTCTTTTACTTATTACAAAGATATCTCATATCTTGTAATTTACTCCATCAGATCACACAATTGATTTTGTTTCTATTTTTCTTGCATGAGACCACTGAATTTGACTGATTGCATATCCTCTTATTGCCTTTTTTACTTCATTCCAAATCAGCTAATATTTCCTGCACAATAAAAATAGGATATGAGTAGATTTTATGTCGATTTATTCTTTGATCCCAAGTTTCATTCAATTATGGAAACATTAATAAAAGATAATTAAATAGGTATATAATATCAATAATTACAATCAAATCTCATAAAATATACACCTATTTAATCATAAAATATATACTCATCACTAATATATAATATAATTCACAGCATATACTATCATTAAATAATTTATTTAGCTTTCTTAACCACTTCAAAAAAAAAAAACAATTTTTATATTTAGAACTAGAGGGAGTATTACTTTTGAACACATCGAGCGTGTTTTAGAGTTTTCCCCCGGCATTAAGTAATCTTTAGAATAAATAACCTACCCAGTATGCATTAACTTCCAACGCAACATTTTTACTCCCAAAACCTTAGCGCGCTCTATCTATCTAACTTTATTTCTTGAAGGTTCCAGTGGGAATCAGAAACAGAACCAAAAAAAAGCAAATGTCGGGTTAAGCAGAAGAAGTTGAATTGTGTGTGAATTGAATGAACATGGTGAATTTGACAACGTTGTGGAGGATGGTGAAGTGTAGCACAGTACGATATATATATATATATTTTTTCTTGTGATATAACAAATTTTAGGAAAGAGGTTGGACTCACTTACAGTCCAAGGGTAGGGCACTTGGAGCCCGGTCCACAGGAGATACTGGCTAGAGAGTACACATGCCTCTACCTCTACCAGCGTTACCACTGCCTCTTGACCCCTAGTATGCCTCCCCCAGCGCCTTGACCAAGGCAGGGATCGAACCCCCTCCCTAAAGGTGAGGAAGACCAACCCCCACGCCAGTTGAATCCAAGGATGAGGGGTAGTACAGTACGATATTGATGCTTACTCTCAGAACTTCAAAGATGGTTATTCAACCGGCCCAGATGACGCTTCTAGAACTTTCTCTGCTCATTTTGCTATCTATGATTCTAAGTCTTTTAACAGGGTAGTTGCGAAGTGCTTAGTGATGGTAGTACCAGTGTAATGAGTCCCTGAAAGTTCTTTTATACCAGAAATATTCAGAATTTCCTTTGGGTACCTACGTCTATCTCAAATCTTAATACATACACATATATAGAATTGTGATTTGTTAATTGTAAAATTGATGTCCAAGAATTAATAAAGTGATTTAATGTAAATTTGTTAATTGTAAATGCTTCATATTATGAAATTTAAAATAGGGTAAAGTGTCTATTTAGCCACAGAAATTTTCACTGAGAGACAATTTTGCCACCGAAGTATTAAAAATGAGCAATTTTGCCCTAGCCGTTATCCCAATTAATTTTGACAATTAGTTGATCAAATATCCTAAGTTAACAGTCCATGTATCATCCACGTCATTTTTGTTAAGGTGTAAATTAAATCCCCAGAAAGAGAAATACTCACATACTCCAGGAGCACCACCTCATCTATACTCTGACTGATTAAAATACAACAACTCATATTATTTTAATCTTATGTGACATATAAGCCATTTGGAGAAATTCAAATTTATGATTTTAAAAAACATAAACTTCATAATTTAGAAAAACAACACAACACAATTCTCTCCCATGAGTTGTTTTTTAAAATCGTATGCAGGATTAAAATAAGATGAGTTATTATATTTTAATTCGTCATAGTACATATGAGGTGACACTCATAAAGTATGCCAGTATTTCTCTCTTGAAAGCCTATGCATCATCTACTTCATTTTTTTTTGAAAGTTAGATTTAAAATTTTTGGGGCAAATTTATACCTTAACAAAAATATGTAGATATCAAGTGGCCTACCACTTTAACAAAATTTCGTCAACTAATAGTCAAAATCAACAAAGATATCAGCCAGAGCAAAATTGCTCCCTTTTTACACTAAACAAAATTGCCTCCTGAAAAACTTCTAGGTCAAAATTGTTCCTTAGTAAAAAATTTCACGCGAAATATCCCTATCATTCATTATAACTTATGAAATATTAAATTAGATAAATAATTTTTGGTTCTTCAAGTTTGTTATCGTTTTGGCTTTGTTCCCTCAAGTTTCAAACAAGAGGTTTTGGTCATTCCAAGAGCAAAATACAATCTTTTGATTTTGACTAGTACGGCCCATATGTCTAGAAATCTCTTACAAGATTGTGGCGCATTAGGTTCAAATGATTCAAGAGAATGTTCTATTTTATAAACAGTTAGATCCTTTTTTAAACAACAAATGCTTTGAACGTAAAGTTTGTTCAAATTCCATGGTTGGGCTCATTAACCAACATACTTTTTTTCCACTTGACATAACAGGATAACCCATTTGAATCTGACCTCAAAAGGTGAAAAAGTACAGTCACACCCCCACTTTCAAAAATGGAGTCTCAGATACATATATAATTGCTGACAAAGCACGAAACTTTATAGCATTATTTCAAAAATCAACTTCGATTTCTATTTTCATTCATTTGCAATTTTGCATAAATTAAAACCACGTCACTCTTTATCTTCATCCTTTCAAAACTAACGATAAAGGTAATGAATTTGGCTGTAAAGTTTAGTAACAGTAAAATAGATTTGCATGTCGGTCCATTCAATTACTATTACTTTTAAACACATCATGCGTTGCGTCAGACTTTTTGTCAACATCAATTAATTTGTCTATAAATAACCTACCTACTCTCCATGAACCTCAAACACAACATTGCTCCCAGAACCTAATCTCTCTCTCTCTCTCACATATCTATTTGTCTGTCTCAATCTCTCTCATCCCAGTTCAACCTAGTTGTGGTAACCAGAAGCAGAAGCAGAAGTTATCTTGTGTGCGGATCGAAGATGGCGAACCTGAGAAAATTGTGGAGGAAGATGAAGAAGGAAAAGAAGAGGTCGTTACAGTACGACATCGATTCTTACTCTAAGAACTTCGACGATGGTTATAATTCCTCCGATTCAGATAATGCTTATTCATCTTTTTCGGTTCGTTTTGGCATTCTTAATTCCAAGGTTTCTTTCGACAAGCGTTGTGAAGAGGCTAGCAGTGATGATGATATCAGCAGCCAAATCAGTTGTTGATATGATCAGTTCTTCTATTTAGACCAGAAATTGTTGGTGTAGCTTGTAAATACATATATGGAATTGTAAATTGTTAATGAATTGTGGTCTTCTTGATTCTTAAGTTATACTTAATTGTAGCTATCTAAGCTTCTGTTTTTGACACTTATATGCTTACTTTAATTACATTGACAAAATCAACCGATTATTAACCCAGAAAAGAAGATGTTCGAGTCAGATCCTTACAAGTTCATCTAGAGACAAAAAGGAAAAATTAGAACAAAGGACTGGAAGCAGGTAATGCTCCCTTCGATCCTAATTATAGGGACTATTTGAAAAGACCCTTCTCACAAGATAACATTTAATCATAAGGTTTTTTTAGAACCGGATTAGTAGGTAATTATAGGAAAACCTTCCTTCTCAAATACACACACCTCAGGTCTTGGGCACAAAACTTCGCCCACAAACAAATAACAGAAAAATTCATAACTCAAGGTACAATTATCGAACAGGAGATTTATAGCCCATGAGTCATACAATAAGAACTCACAAGAAAGGGTCTACACAAAACAGTGGTCATATAGATATAATGGTGGATCCACAATGATATGATAGTGTATAGATAAGGCATTCGGAAAATAAACAGACATCCAAAAATAATTGATGTAGTATTTCCAAAATATGAGGGCCCTAAGATGGCAATATATAGATCAATACAACACTAATACCAAAAGGAGGCCTACGAGTTCCACGATGTCTATGCCTCTGGTTGCTTCCCCTGTCCTCTACTAATTAGAGGTCTCGCCTGAAAAATTTGATAAAGACGGGGTGAGACATAAAGTCCCCGTAACCGAAATTAATTTATCAAATATGCAAGAAAGGATTGTAAGTCAGGGAAGCAGGTTTGTAATAATAGAGTAATATTAATAATTTCAATATTTAAATATCCACAAATAAAACAATTGATACATAATAACCATAACAATTAACCATCCCCACTCATCCATCCTGCTCCTCCTTATTTCCTCGTGGACATGGATCAGCCTATCGGTGCTAGTATACCCGGCCAAGGTTAGCTAGTCACTTCAAGAATACTGTCCCCTCCCATGTCACCATCCATATAAACGCTAGTTAGGTGCGATTCCCTCGGCGATACGTAACAGGGAGGTGTCCGCCCAAAACACTCAACTCAAATTCCGGGCCAGGAATGAGAGAGCCGATGGGCACAATTTCACCCTCAATCTCTTCCACACAACCCAACATATCTCAACAGAGGGAATAATATAACACTAAAATTTTCAACAATATTTTATTAAATTACCATTCCATACACAATTTCAACAATTTCAATAATAATAATAATCACTTAAATAAACAGATTGGAAAATACACTGCTTCACTGAACTAATTTCATATTCAACAGACAAATAATTTTTTTTTTTCAAAACACACACAAGTAGTATACATAAAAATTAAGCTTAGAAAAATACCTTACAGTCCAAAACAAACATATAAAATAAATTAACCCCGGTTACCTCAATTCCAAGCTTAACCTCAATTTGAGAAACACAACCCGCACAATCACCGCTCTCAAGAAGGCTCTACATTATTACAATTATAACTTATAATTTCCACTAAACAAATGCAAATTCTAATAGTAATAATATTATGATATTTACTTATATAAATATAAAACCAGCTTCTAACTTTTCTGAGAATTTAGAAAATTCATAACTGAACCTATACAACTCCAAATAGAGTGACTCCAATTTCTACTTAAACCTTGATTAGTCTATTTTCATTAATGAAAGTCACAAAGTCAATTTATGGTCGAGAAAATTTCCAACTTCTGAAAAACACAAGCCGTATACAAAGTTTTCTAGAAAACTTTCCAAAATTGTGACTTAACTTCCAAAAATTATAACTAAAGTTGTAGACCTCTGTTTTAGGTGTTCCTTGGCTTGTTGGAAAGGTCCAAATGTATACTATTTACTGTAAAAATTTCAATATTAAACTCAAATGTTTGCCATTTCAAAATCAAGCTCAAAAATCTCTGTTCACCAAAAGTTGCAGAAAAACTTTTCAGATTTTGGCTGAAATTTGGAAAATCATATCTCCCTCGATTCTTATCGGAATTTGAAGAATTACCTATCAAATTAAACCTCTATGTGTCTACTATTTAACTGAAAAATTTCAGGTAAAAACTCAAATCTTTACTGGGTCCGAAATGCAACTCCATTTTTGCTCCAGAGCCCTACCGAAAGTTTTGCAGATTTTTAGCTCAACTTTGAAAAATCATATCTTGAGCTACAGACCTCCGTTTAAGGTGATCCAAAGCTTGATGTAAAGATTGTTATGTGAACTATATGTCCACAAAATTTCAGATTTAAATGAGTTCATTTGCCCTAGTTTTTACTTGTTCGAAAACCCCTGTTCCAGCAGCTAGGCTTATTTTTCCAGAACTAAACAGATTGCTATGCATTTCTTTTTCCTTTATATCTCAGGAGGTTTCCCTTTTCTCTTACAGCAAAGCATACGTGATACATATATATATATATATAGATACTAAGTGCAAGGTTGATACCTAAGCATACATATACACCACACCCAAGGTTATTACACGTTTAATGACAGCTAGGTCTTTGTTCTATATCAACATAGCATCTCCTTTCTCCCTCACTTGCAGTAACGGCTAACTAGACCTATACTACCCTATTCATAAGTCTCTGTTTTTTTTTTTTGCTTATCCAGTGACAGACCCGAAGCTCATTCCTATCGTTTCTTGCTTAGCTATTTGCATTGAGTAAGATGACTGAAACTAGGAGGAGGAGAGACCCGTTAGCTTACCTCGTGCTTCAAGCTAGTGTGGTGTGGTTTCTGCTGAAGCTCTATGCCCCTGTTTCACGGCTTGAGTTGCAGAGTGAGGAAGTAACAGCTGAACCCACTTCCTCTCTCAACGACTCTCTCTCTCTTTCTCTTTTACTCTCACACTCCTACGGCGTCTTCTCTGTTCCTGCTGGTTGGAACAGAGCACACACACACACACCACAATTGCTTTCCTCTCCTTCACTCGCTTTCGGTCTCACGTTTCTCACTCTTGCTGGTTGAAGCATTCCAACGATAAGAACAAAGAGTTTGGTTTTATAATGAATTAAGGGTCCAGTCCGAGGCAGGTTTTCTAACGGTCCGTGAGATGGCGTTTTCTGATTTTCTTGTCTTGCGTGAGCGGCGCTATGTTCCTCCCTTTCTTGCATTGTGTTTCGAGTTTTGGCGCATAAGACTGAGAAAGCTGGTAACGGTTTCTACTGCTGTGGTTTCGTGTTGCAGGAGGTAGGGCGTGGTTTACTTCTGTCGGTGTGGTGTGTTGCAGAGATGAGGAGTGGGAGTTGACTTCGCTGATCAGGTTCCTTCGTTACAATATAATCTGCTAGTTACAACTAATGACACGGGTTCAGTTTGGTTTGATTTGGGCATTCACGTGGCTTTTCGTTCTGCTGCTGAAAGGTTTAATGGCTGTGAGATTATAAATGTTTTACCATCTTTAAGTTTTGGCTGTTTCTAGAGTTACTAAGGAGCATGGGCTGATCTGTTGCATGGGCCGAAGGAAGCAATTCGAACAAATGGACAGGTGGTGTGTGCTATCAACAATTGGATCTGTGCATGTGTTAGAAAAAAAATAGCTGATGGGTTAGGTTGGTTTTAGTTTGGTTTAATTAATGTGATGTTATATTATTATTATTATCATCTTATTCTATTATTGTTATTATGTTTCTTTTTTTTTTCTTTGAATTTAGATGCTTAATTCAGTTGCTACCATTATTGGGAAAATTATAAAAATTAAATCCTTAATTTCTTATATTCACATATTGTAAGGAAATAAATTCCTAATTGAATTTAGTCTTTCCTAAAATTTTCAAGGACAATAAGCCCTATAATTTAAGTAATTAATCTTAAATCCTAAAATTAAAAAATTAGGATGTTACACTATTTACCAGAATTAGGAGAAATTAAGGAGAGAAGTTAAATTAGTTAATTATAATTATTTTCTAAAAATACCCTTGCTTAAAATTTAAAGTGACAGAATTACGATAGGGAGATCCTCTTTCACTCTACTTATTTGTTATATATATTGAAAAGTTAGCTCACATGATTCAAGAATGAATGGAGGCACAAAAATGGAAGCCTATTTTCCTCATGAAGAAAGGACTACCGATATCCCATCACTTCTTTGCAGATGACGTTATTTTGTTTACTGAAGCTTCTCTTTAACAAGCGGAGATGGTGTGCGATTATATGCCTCATTTCTGTGAATGTTTAGGTCTCAAGGTAAAGGCTTCTAAGGCCCGGGTTTTCTTTTCTAAGAACATAAATTACAACAGATGCACGGAGCTTAGTACAATCCTTGGGCTTACTCAAATGGCTAATCTTGGGAAATATCTTGGGGTGCAACTTCACCACAAGAGGGTTGGGAATAAGTCATTTTAGGTGCTAATTGGTAAGGTGAAGAAAATGTTGAATAGGTGGAAAGCTAGCTCATTCTCTTTAGCTAGGAGGACGACACTTATTTCCTCGGTGTCTTTAGCCATCTCAGCATACACAATGCAAACATCTCACTTACCTAATTCTATTTGTGAAGCGCTGGATAAGCAAAATAGATCGTTCTTGTGGGGGAGCACAGCGAAGAGTCGTAGAATGCCGTTAGTTGCTTAGGGTGAGGTGTGCAAGGATAAAAGGAGGGGTGGCCTGGGGTTGAGGCATGCTAAGTATTAGAACCAAGCTTTACTCATAAAATTGGGTTGGAGGCTCTTGGCTCATAGAGATGACCTCTGGGTCATTGTTGTAAGGGATAAGTATAAATCTAAGGAGGATCTTCTTCCTCGTATTGATCCAAAACGACCTGGTTCTAATATGTGACGGCATTAAGAAAACATAGGATAAAGTCTTTGGGGAGATCAAAGTTGAGAACGAAGCTAATAATGTTAAATGGAAGTAGGGGAGGCATGGCGAATTCATAGTGAAATCTGCAGATAGAGTGCTTTCGGGGGATGTGATGGGGAAGGGGCAGGACTAGGCTTGTTTGTGGAAGGTTCGAGCGCCACAGAGGTGCAAGACGCTCATCTAGCTAGTTGCTCGTCAGTGTCTACTCCCAAATGTAAATTGAAGGAGATGGGGCTTGATGAGGGATCCAAGTTGCCCCTTATGTGTCTAGGTGATGAGGATACCATTCATCTCTTTCAGGATTGTGCACATTCAAGATCATTATGGTGGAAGGTGATACCCCTGGAGAGGTGGCATCTATTTTGTAGTATGAACTCGGCAGACTGGTTTTGGTGAAATATCAAAGGGTAGCAAGAAACGAATAAGGAGTGGACATCCAGCTTCGTTATTTTGTGCTGGTAGATATGGAGATGGAGGAATCTATTTGTGTTTGAAAAGTGCTGTACCCTAAATGACAGTATTCTTGCCAGTACAAGAACCATGATGGAATGCTTTAAGACCAATGACAACCTAGCAGGGACAAGACTTAAAGGTATTATGTTAGCATTTAGACTAGAGATTTGGCGTCTACCAGAGGAGGGGTGGGTGAACATAGAGGTTGATGGTGCTTACTCTAGAGTTGCGAATAAGTATGCCTGTGGGGGGATTATTCAGAATGCTTCTTGAACGTTCCTTAAAGGTTTCATACATCCCATTGAACATGGAGATGAGCTGTCTGCCGAAATCTGGGCTTGCCTTTTGGGGCTTAAAACAACATGGGTAATTGGGTTCAGGAGAGTATGGTTAAAAACGGACTATACTGAGTATCTTGAGTTGATTATGCATGAATAAAGCATTAATCATCACGATTCTAGCATCCTTTTTGAAGTTAAAAAGTTGCTTCATATGGATTAGGTGACAAAAGTTACTTACGTGCCGAGACTTTGTAACTCCACGGCGAATTACCCAGCAAAAAGAGAGGTCTTGAATCGAGATAGGGGTTTCATGAACTTTGTCAACCTTTTGAGGCCTTACAAATGATTCTCTGTTAGGATTGTAAAGGGTGTAATAATCCCATAAGTGTTAGTTGAGGTGTCTTGATAGTATAAAAAAAATTAAAATGACATAAGGCAAAATTTGTTAAATCGGTTGCCCTCACACTCGGTACTCTCTATGATTTCTTTGAGCTTAACGATCCAACAACTTCAATTTCTCTGAGCTCACAGTCTGGCATCATCAACTTCTCTGAGCTCACAGTCTGACATCGTTGAAATGATTTGTATGTTTCTTATTTTGAGTGCCGAATTCTTCAATATTGTTTCTCTGGACTTCAGATCTCTATTGATTTCAGATTTTACTTGCTATAAATCCCTAAATTGGCTGCTGTTAATGGATTTTAATAGTGAGGAAATTGGTGCAGGTGAACATTAAAGCTTGTTCTTATTGTAGTCAAGTAGTGCATTTGATTATACATAAATACAATTAGGGTAAGTTTGGTTTGAGGGAAAGGGAGGGAGAGAAAAATTTTGTGGGGCCCACTACACACAATTTTGATCCCAATTTCTCCTCCCCCCATTTTTTTTCTCTCCCTTCCCCTCCCCTCCTCTCCCCTTACCTCAAACCAAACTTACCCTTAAAGTATAGAGGCCTTGTCCTACATGAAGTGTGAGTTGAGTAGCATAATTTATGATTCTTGAATTGTCTGGCTTCCTATAAATTTAATGGCTTGGTTAATAATTTTGTTTCCTTATAAGTTTCATGTGGTTTTCTCTTTGACCTGAACATACTACCAAGTCTGTTTCAGGAAATTTCAAAAACATAACATGATAGTATTGAACAAGAATTTGAGCAAGAATTCATTCATGCATTTGAAATTAACGATAATTTTCAAATACCAAGCTAGTTTGGATTTCAAATAGTAATTTTCTTTCCCTTAATGCACTACAACAAAAAATAGATATTACGTCTCCAAAAAGATGTCCTTTTTTAAAAAAAATAAAGTAAAAAATAAAGGTGGTGGCATTTTTATAATATGTGGAGGCTTTTGGCGTTCTAATAATGGAAAAGGATGTCAAAAATAACTTTTGGCGTCCTAAGTTAAAATTGGGATGCCTAAATAAGGGACTTTTGGCATCCTAATTAAAATTTAGGATGTCAAAAGTGAACCCTTCTAGCGCCAAAAACAATATTTTTGGCATTCGAAAATCAATTTAGGATGTCAAAAGCATTATGTTTGATGTCTTAAAATTAAGGAAAATTTCACATCAGCGCCCTTTTTACAGAAAAACCTAAAAAAGACCCTAAGAATCTGAAAAATCCCAGGGCCTTTTCTGGGATTTTCAAAATCTACGTGAGTTATTAACAGGGTTGATATAGTTGTTAATGTGACTGATTTAGTTGTTAAAATATTGTTGGTAATGCGACTGATTTAGTTGTTAACGGATATTGATTTAGTTGTTAATGCGACTGATTTAGTTGTTAACGTTTTAATGAATTTATACCAAAAAAGGCCTTGGGATTTTCATAATCTTTAGACCCTTTTTGAGATTTTTTTCTGTTAAACGGACACCAAAAATACTCCATCACATATTCCAATGTCCTTTGATAGAGAAAAACTTTGTAGCCTAGAAACTCCGCAAATACACGGGTCGTACCAAGTAATAAAGAGTGAGTAAGATATCGTTCCCATGAGAACTTGAAATCATAAACTTCGGTTAAGCATTAATTTTACAATTTCGTTTAAGTTGAGAAAACCAAAACTGAATTTAATTAAGAAAAAGGAATTAAACTAAAATTAAAATAAACAAACCACCACAATAATCAAATGAGCAACCCAGAGTCACTAATCCCTTATTAGCTTCATAAACCTTGATTTCACTAATTTAATTAGCCTTAATATCAATTTTGTTAATCTCAAGTATAAATAGTTATAAGTGCCTGTCGGTCCACTTACAACCCTCTCTTGAGTATATTTTGTTATGTCTAACATAATTACTCAAGAGGCAATAAAACTCAAGCACACCCTTCAACAATTATATGGGGTAATTAGGTATATGTCTATCCTAATCATAAATTAAATCATAATCTAATCCCATATTACTTAATCTGAGAGCTTAATTAAAATCCCCTTCGTCAAGGTAAATCCTAATTCTCAAATTCATATTCAGTGATGGCCAGTCACTAAATAGATAAAGCTAAACAAGATTAAGTAACCAAAATTAATATTAATTCTAACTAATTAACAAAAACAATGTCCAATCCACACCTATAAGTTCAAAGTTCCCTTAGGTTGCAAAGAGAAATTAGCCAAACATGGCTTTAACAAAAATCCAGAATAGCACAGTGATGAGTATATATTTTATGATTGAATAGGTGTATATTTTATGAGATTTAATTGGAATTATTGATGTTATATACCTATTTAATTATCATTTATTGACGTTTCCATAATTGCATGAAACTTGGGATCAAAGAATAAATCGACATAAAATCTACTCATATCCTATTTTTATTGTGCAGGAAATATTAGCTGATTTGGAATGAAGTAGGAAAAGCAATTAAGAGGATATGCAATCAGTCAAATTCAGTGGTCTTACGCAAGAAAAATAGAAACAAAATCAATTGCGTGATCTGATGGAGTAAATTACAAGATATGAGATATCTTTTTAATAAAAATAGGAGAATCAATGACAAGATCTAAATTATTATAAATGGGGAGGCAGAGACAAGAAAGAGGATCACGGAAGAAAAAGAAAGATCGGGAGGCACAGAACAATAGGGGACGAAAAGAAGAAGCAAGGAGTAGCGGCTGAGTGTTTCGGTTCTCTTCATCATCTCCACGGAAAAACGGAAGGACTGTGGAGGCGACAAAGAAATTTTCTTTCCTCTTCTCCTTCTTCTTTGAATCTAAATTGTTATCTTTTCATTTTTTTTTTGTTATGGATTTTATTAAAGCCATGTGTGGCTAGTTGGTTTTGCAACCTAGAGAATCTATGAACTTGTTTGGGTTTTAGAAATTGTTCACACTCATTAGTTTTGTTTAATTTTAATCAGTTTATTTAATCTTGTTTTTATTATTTATTGCTTAGTGATTGGCCACCGTTAAGCATGTTTTGGGGATTTAGGATTGAACTTGACGAAGGGAATCTTAAATTGACCTTGGGATTAAATAATGTGGAATTAGATTTAAATTTAATGTGAAGTTAGGTTTTAATCTAATTTGCGTCTAGGATAGACATATACCTAGAAGCTCCGCATAATCAAATTAGAGTGAGCCCGATTTAAATTGCATCTTAATTAATTATGTGAGGCATTGCATAATTATTTGAGGTAGGTGTATAAATGGACCGACAGGCACTTATAAACATTAATACACTAGATTAGCTGATTAGATTAAGTCAAAGTTAATTTAGTGGGGATAAAATCTAAGAATCAAATAAAGGATTAGTGACTCTCGGTTGCTCATTTGATTATTGTGATAATTTTCTTATTTTTTATTTTAGTTTTAATTTCTTTTATCTTAATTAAATTTAATTTAGTTTTCTCAACTTGAATGAAATTGTGAAATCAATGCTTAGCTAAAGTTTGTGATACTAAGTCCTCGTGGGAACGATACTTTTCTTATCACTTTATTACTTGATACGGCCCGTGTACTTGCGGAGTTTGTAGGCTTAAAGTTTTGCCCTATCACACAGCCAACAACAATTCAGAATTCAATGAGAAAAGAAAAATAAAACCATGGCAGAAGTCACCGCCTTTCACTCTAGTTCTTCGATCAGAATCTGTTTCTCCTTTGTGGCTGTGAAGACAAAGCTCGCCGGCAATCGTGGTGGAGAGGGAAGCCGCCGGCGAAAGAGGAAGAAGAAGGTCCAAGGTCTGAAGCTCCTCTGCTCTGTTCTGTGGCTGCTCGCAGTCGTGCTCTGTTCTGTCGCCAGAATGCTCACTGTGCAGCGATAAAAAATCCTTTTCCAGCGATAATGAATCCCTATTCCAAATGCTGCCTCTGCTCAATTTTAGGTCTTCCTTCCATTGTCAATTGTGTGGGCGCCCCGTAGCTTTTTGGATTTTGTCTTCTTTTTGTCCATCAACCCAAACGTGTCACTCCTGATTGTAAAAAAAGAAAATTATATTATTATAATAAACATAACAACAACAACAAAAATAATAACAAAACTAAAACTATATTTTTCTTCTTCTTTTCTTCTTTTTTTTTTTAATAAACTGAACTACCATTATTTATTGGCTAAACCTAAAAACTCTTATTCTAAATTGAAATCCCCTAAATAATGTGCCAAATTGGTATCTTATCAAAATCTTTAATAAATCCCTTTAATTTAGCATTGATGACTCCCAAAATATATCAAAATATGTCTTAAATCTATTAAAAATAGGAAGTCATCACACCCCCACACTTGCATCAAATCTTATCCTCAAGATTTTAAATTCTAAAGCAACCAAATTCAAGAAACTCATGGAAGCAAGATTTTTAAAGCAAGCTTTACAAAATTGAAGTCAGTTCAAATTTTCTCAAAAACCTTTTCCACCTTCCTAAAATGTAAGTAGCAAGGCAATTAATTTGGCAAAGACAAATCACAATAGAATGTCCCTCACAAGTCAAGTGTTTACACTCATTTCTCATGGTATTCAAGGGCTTGTGTTTCACTCAATTCCACCTATTGCAACTTATCTACCATAAGCTTGTTTAACATCTCAATCTCCACTATATATTATCCAATTGCACACTCAAATTAAAAAGACTTTCTCAAGGTTTTAATGATCAAGGCAGGATAATGAAATGAAAATGATCAAATGGTATGGGAGAATACTTTAATTAGTGCCAAGTAATTTAATAAAATTCATGAAGAATGAAGGAATATCATCTAAGAGGAAAAAAAAAACTCACTAACACTATATACAAATAACATCTATTCCTTTGACTTCAACATTTTTTTCTTTTAGAATCTCTATTTTCTTTTTTTTTTTAAATAATATATATTCCTTTGTTTCCCTTTTTTTTTCTTCTTTATGTTTTTCCTTTTTTTTTCGTTTTTTTTTTGTTTTTTTGCTTTTTGTTTTGTTTTTTTTATAGGTTTTTTTTAAGGGTTTTTTTTATAGGTTTTTTTTTTTTTTTTGCTTTTCACTATATACACATACTCTTTTAGTGTTGACTTCCTAACCCCTTCACTCTTTTAAGTTAGTTCATTTAGCACTTATTAAAGTAACAAAAATGAATGGGGCGGAAAAGACATAAAAATTGCATAGCTCAAACAAAGGGCTATTTATTCTATGCAAATTTCTTTTCTTTCTTTCTTAAAAAATATATACAGGCTCAAATGGGGTAAACAAATTATTTTCATGTGATAAGGATAGACATTTGGCCAAACTAGCTATGAAATGAATGCCTAGATCATCTTTGTGCATACAAAAGGATTTCAAATTTCAAAAGAGATTCAAGACAAGTTCTAGAGATTAAATCACAATAGGTGTACTCCCTCTTGAAAGAAATGAAACTTAGGCTCAATTTCCTCACAAGTTCTTTGACATTCTAAAGCCAAATACCTAAACCAAATTTTTACCTCTTTACTAACGTTCAAAGAACATAGAATCAATTCCTAATCAAATTCACTCCTTTTCATGTTCAAATCAACTCAATTGTGATAATGCTTACAAATAAAATTCAAACTTCCACAATTTTTTTTTCTTAAAAAAAAAATCTGAGGACAAGAAAAGTCATGTAAGATCCAAGATACCCTCACCCCCACACTTAAATGTCACATTGTCCTCAATGTGAACAAGTAACAAAAAGTAATGGAAGTGAAGTACAACCACATATAAGTGTAAGGGTAACACCAACTTTAGAAATTTCAAATTTTCACCAATGAGACAGCTCAAGTGCTAACAGTCATTCAGTAATAATCACAAACAGTCTTCACATGCACATCCAACTAAGTCCAGCACTCATTCCCAAGCAATATATCATCAACAATCAAATAGAACAAATCAAAGAAAAGTAGAAGAAAACTCCCCTATTTGTCCTTGACTTGCAATCTCAATCCTTGCTACCAAAGTGGAACACATCATCAAGGGCTTTCAACAGTCCTACAAAATAAAAGAAAGCATCAAATTATTCCTTGGGTTGCCTCCCAAGAAGTGTTAAGTTTAAAGTCTTCAGCCAGACTTCTCAAAACAACTTCTAATCATAAGTATCAAACACCAGAATCACCATGACTTCATTTCTTTTCAAGCAACAAGGTGTACGTCTCACACAAAACTTGATCATTCCAGTTAATTACTTGTATTTCCTTAATCATAGACAATCTTGGAGTACAAGTATTCACTGAATTCAAATGAAGCACAACATATATATCTTTGAAAATAAACATAGGCACTTCCAAGAATTTAGAGCATCCAACAAAATCCACTTGACTCTCTTTAGTAAGAGTCAACAATTCAATTGGAGAGTCATGAACAACAACAATTGGGACATCCACATCAATTTAATCACCAAAATCACAATCCTTAGGCTCCACAGTTGGAACCTCTTCTAGACACCCATTATTCTCATCTAAATCACTTTGAAGCTCACAATCACCTTCTACATTATCCATAATCTCATGTAATTTCACATCTTCAACTTCCTCACAATAATCATTATCAGCATAAGAAGTGGTCACCATGTTTAAGGAATTATCTTGCCCTATAGTCTCAAGAGTTGAAACAATTTGACTCGCATATACCTCAATATTTTGGACACTTGACTTAATATCTTGGACATTTAACTCAATGCTAGTGACAATCTCCTTTTGCTCTCTACTTAGATTTCTTTGATGCTTTCGCACACTCCTCAATTAATCTTTCTAAATTAGATTTTTCCTTATACTGAATGGTTTGTTCTTCAACATATGGACAAGAGGAAAAAGTAAGGGTATTTTCATGAGAACAATGAACATATGGATTCTCAAACTTTTGTTGTTCAAAACTTTCACTAGGACAAAATGAATGATCAAAATAAGCTTGGTCCCTAGCAAAATCATCCCTCACAAAATGACTAGTTGTACTATATGGACACTGCTCATATAAATGATTCCCTCCACAATAAATACAATACATGCAAACATATTGAGGAGAATCAACATATGGAATACAACCATCATTTATGCTCCTTTTATGTTGCCTATCATTCAAAGAATTTATAATAGCAATCAGTCCATCTTGTATAAAAGACAAAGAATTCATCTTCTTTTCAATTTTAAGACCAGTTGGTTGCCAATTGAAATCCATTTCTTTTTTTAATTTTTTTTCAAAAGAAAATTAAAATATTTACAAACTCAAACTCAAACTACTAATGCTTAATCAATTCTAACCAGGACAGTTGTGGCACACAAGTCCCCGGCAACGGCGCCAAAAACTTGATAGGGAAAAACTTTATAGCCTATAAACTCCGCAAATGTACGGGCCATACCAAGTAATAAAGAGTGAGTAAGATATCGTTCCTACGAAGACTTGGAATCACAAATTTCAGTTAAGCATTAATTTTACAATTTCGTTTAAGTTGAGAAAACCAAAATTGAATTTAATTAAGAAAAAGGAATTAAACTAAAATTAAAATAAACAAACCACCACAATAATCAAATGAGCAACACAGAGTCACTAATCCCTTATTAGCTTCATAAACCTTGATTTCACTAATTTAATTAGCCTTAATATCAATTTTGTTAATTTCAAGTATAAATAGCTATAAGTGCATGTCGGTTCACTTACAACCCTCTCTTGAGTATATTTTGTTATGTCTAACATAATTACTCAAGAGGCAATAAAACTCGAGCACACCCTTCAACAATTATATGGGGTAATTAGGTATATGTCTATCCTAATCACAAATTAAACATAATCTAATCCCATATTACTTAATCTGAGAGCTTAATTAAAATTCCTTTCGTCAAAGTAAATCCTAATTCTCAAATTCATATTTAGTGATGGCCAGTCACTAAATAGATAAAGCTAAACAGGATTAAGTAACCAAAATTAATATTAATTCTAACTAATTAACAAAAACAATGTACAATCCACATTCAAAGTTCTCCTAGGTTGCAAAGAGAAATTAGCCAAACATGGCTTTAACAAAAATCTAGAATAGCACAGCCAACAACAATTCAGAGTTCAATGAGAAAAGAAAAATAAAACCATGGCAGAAGTCACCGCCTCCCACTCTGGTTCTTCGATCAGAATTTGTTTCTCCTTTGTGGCTGTGAAGACAAAGCTTGCCGGCGACCGTGGTGGAGAGGGAAGCCGCCGGCAAGAGAGGAAGAAGAAGGTCCAAGGTCTGAAGCTCCTCTGCTCTGTTCTGTGGCTGCTCGCAATCGTGCTCTGTTCTGTCGCCAGAATGCTCACTGTGCAGCGATAAAAAATCCTTTTCCAGCGATAATGAATCCCTATTCCAAATGCCGCCTCTGCTCAATTTTAGGTCTTCCTTCCATTGTCAATTGTGTGGGCCCCCGTAGCTTTTTGGATTTTGTCTTCTTTTTGTCCATTCCAATTTGTCCATCAGCTCAAACGTGTCACTCCTGATTGTAAAAAAAAAAAATTATATTATTATAATAAACACAACAACAACAGTAATAATAATAAAACTAAAACTATATTTTTCTTCTTCTTTTCTTTTTCTTTTTTTTTAATAAACTGAACTACCATTATTTATTGCCTAAACCTAAAAACTTTTATTCTAAATTGAAATCCCCTAAATAATGTGCCAAATTGGTATCTTGTCAAAATCTCTAATAAATCCCTTTAATTTAGCATTGACGACTCCCAAAATATATCAAAATATGTCTTAAATCTATTAAAAGTGGGAAGTCATCATCCTTGCACGACGTGACCTCTTATTTCATCATTTCATTTCAATCGCACGTTCCTTCTCTCCTCTGTACCTTCATTTCCAACGCTCCTTGAGACCTTCACTGTCGCCCCCCCCCCCCCAGCCATCACCCTCCTCCATCGTCGCCCTCCTTCGTCAGTGTGGTTCGTGCTCGTCTTCCTCCTCATCTTTTTCCATCAATCATCGTGCTCATCTTCCTCATCATCTTTTTTCGGAGATGCGAGCCTCTCAGTCTTCTTTTATTGAAATTGAACTCAGATCCAAACCAATGAAGGGGGACAATGGACAAGGTGAGCAAAAACACATATCTGTAGATTTTTCTTTTGATTTTGAGTTGATCTTGTTATGCTTCAAAAACATGAACTTAGATCCGGTATTCTTCTTGTCCATTCTCCTCTTTCCTTGCCTATGGTTTCTTTGATTATGTTTCATGATTTTCTTAGTAGCTTGTCGATCTGGAACACAAAGGACGCTTCTTTGCTTCATGTTGATTTGCTCTTTCATTGTTGTAATTTTGATCTACACCTATAGAATTTTTTGGCATTTTGAGTTGATTTTGTTATTAAGGATACACCATTGGATTTGATTGAATCTGGAATGTAGATATGGAATTATTGTTTGATAGCTTCCCAAACATGGTTTGGGTTTTTTTTTTCCTTTTTCCAAAAGGGGAAAAAAAACTTATGGCATCCTAAAAACTTTAGGATGTCGTAACCTTGACTTTTCACGCCTCCCAGATAGACGTCCTCACCAAAAGGACGTAAAACAAGGGGAAAAGGGATGTAAAAAAGCCTTTTTGTAGTAATGATGTCCATGGTGAGGTAAAATTGTGAGGAAAATGTTGGAAGTCATGGGGAATATTATTGCTACTTTGGATTTCAAACACTACATGCATTAGATCAGAAAGTACTATGCTGAACTCAAACCTTCTAGTGCACTACTAAAATCATTATATACGATGATCTTGCACGCCATGTAATATGTTCTATGTTATGTCCTGAAACGGAATGTTCCATTTCATAAACTAACTCTCTCCTTTTTTCGGTCAAAAAACAACTAACTCTTTTTGGAAGCAACAATTTCTTGGTATATGTAAACAGCACTTGTCTCCTTTGGTTCATCTCATTATTAGCCAACACACGTTTTAACCGCTTTGACATCACACAGTAATAGCCCATGTTCATCGATCTGACTTCATTGAGTGTTACTTACACATGTATGTGTGTGTGTAGTTGCTGACAGAGCAAGAAACATTTTAAAGCACATCCTCCGAAGCCCCAAACAACTTTTATTCTTCTTTATTCATTTCAACTACCATGTCATGCACAATTTATCCTGATCCTATCAAAACTAATGATGAAGCTGAATCTGACTGTATAAAGCGTAATGTTGATTCGGTTCCTTTTTAATTAAACGTCGTCCGTAATTCAGAATTTTCCTCCACATTATGCTTCTACATCTTTCTCTGTTGAAAGTTCTTAATTTTCTTACTTTAACTTCTTTTTTTTTTTTACTCCCAGAAGACCCAAAAGTCAAGAAGTCTCTTTTAGGAGTGTGACTCGTACAGGTTCAAAGAATTTAACAGAATGCTCTATTTTATAAACAGCTACCTCTTTCTGGGAAAAATAAGTATTCTTTGTATACCAACATTGTTTCTTAATTGTCACAAGAAAAGGAAACAATGTCTGTTAATTTCCATGGTTCATTTCACTAGCCAACGCACTTTCTTCCACTTGACCTCACAGAAAGATGGCTCATGTGGATCTGACTTCAGAAGCCGACAAGGTACAGTCACACACCATTTTCAATAAATAAAGTCTTATTACATATGTGTGTACTTGCCGACAATATTGCAGCAACTTGTTATGGCAATTTATTTACATAAATAAAAACCACGTCATGCTTTATCGTGATCCAATAAAAACTAACGATAAAGGTACTGAGAATTTGGCTATAAAGCGTAGTGATGATGATGATAACTGCAGCGAAATGAGTTCTTGATCATTTCTTTAATTTACCTTTAAATACTTAACTGTTGATTTTGATCTTAGTTGTAGCTAAATAATGATAATTTAGCGATTTTCATGTATTTAAATTTCTAACTTTTTTCTTCTTAATTTGCATCTATGATATTGTAGGCTTCACTGATAAAATTGACCAGCATGAACCCCCCCCCCCCCCCCCCCCCCCCCAAAAAAGGAAAATGTTTGAGCCGGATCCTTACTTAGCTTGCTTTACCAGATTAAAAAAAAAAAAAGTCTTCTATAATTTTTTTTCTACGCATATATAGCTCATGAGTATATATTTTATGATTAAATAGGTGTATATTTTATGAGATTTAATTAGAATTATTGATATTATATACCTATTTAATTATCTTTTATGAACGTTTTCATAATTGAGTGAAACTTGGGATCAAAAAATAAATCAACATAAAATCTACTCATATCCTATTTTTATTGTGCAGGAAATATTAGCTGATTTGGAATGAAGTAAAAAAGGCAATAAAAGGATATGCAATCAGTCAAATTCAGTGGTCTCATACAAGAAAAATAGAAACAAAATCAATTGTGTGGTCTGATGGAGTAAATTACAAGATATGAGATATCTTTGTAATAAGTGAAAGAGAATCAATGGCCCAAGATCTAAATTATTATAAATAAGGAAGCAGAGACAAGCAAAAGAGAAGACGGAGCAGATCGGGAGACGCAGAACGAGAAGGAAGGGACAAAGAAGCAGAGAAGTAGAGGCTGAGCGTTTCGGTTCTCTTCATCATTTCCACAGAAGGACGGAAGGACTGTGGAGGCGACGAAGAAATTTTCTTTCCTCTCTTCTTCTTCTTCTTTGAACCTGAATTTTCATCTTTTTTTTATGGATTTGAATAAAGCCATGTGTGGCTAGTTTGTTTTGCAACCTAGAGAATCTATGAACTTGTTTGGGTTTTAGAAATTGTTCCCACTTGTTAGTTTTGCTTAATTTTATTTCAGTTTATTTAATCATGTGTTTATTGTTATTGCTTATTGACTGATCACCATTGAGCATGTTTTGGGGATTTAGGGTTGGACTTGAAAGAGGGAATCCTAAATTGACCTTGGGATTAAATAATGTGGAATTAGGTTTAAAGCTAATAGAGAAATTAGATTTTAATCTAATTTGCGTCTAGGATAGACATATACCTAGAAGCTCCGCATAGTCAAATTAGAGTGAGCCTGATTTGAATTGCATCTTAATTAATTGTGTGAGACATTGCATAATTATTTAAGGTAGGTGTATAAGTGGACCGACAGGCACTTATAAACATTAATACTCTAGATTAGCTGATTAAATTTAGTCAAAGTTAATTTAGTGGGGATAAAATCTAAGAATCAAATAAGGGATTAGTGACTCTAGGTTGCTCGTTTTATTATTGTGGTAGTTTTCTTATTTTTATTTTAGTTTTAATTTATTTTTTTTAATTAAATTTGTTTTACTCAACTTAAGCGAAATTGTGAAATCAATGCTCAACTAAAGTTGTGATACTAAGTCCTCGTGGGAACGATACTTTTCTCATCACTTTATTACTTGATACGGCCCGTGCACTTGCGGAGTTTTTTTAGGCTTTAAATTTTGCCCTATCAATAGCGAGCTGTTGGTATTTGCCTTCATGGTATTATAAATTTTCTTTTGAAAGTATTTGTATAAAAGCACAATTGATGATATTGAATTAACGTGGATTTGATTAGGACTATTCATTATAATTAATAACAATTCTGAAACAATGTATTTGCCTTATAAATTGTTGCATTACAATAGTGATAGGAAAAAACGAATTGAAAACAAATTCGTTGGTCCCTCTTGCTTTTTATTTCCAACTTTTTCCTCATGCCGTGTTTCCTAGCAATTTGTGTTTAATTATGGATTGAACTTTTAATTCACAAACTGAAACTTTTTGGTCAAACTTGTGTCAATAATCAAACTTATGAACTTACGATAGCTCTCTCTCTCTCTCACAGACACACACACACTTCATCTTATCCTTATTATAAGGACAAGTTAAATGCTTTACATATTTAAGTGGAACAATAGCTAATTATATCCAAAAAATGTTGTTTTGGAAGAAGCAACAAGGCACCCCTAAACATTAAAAGCAAGTTGCGACATCCAAATGGAATTAATTAAAGACCATTTACCCGAATAAAAAATTAAAAATTGAAAAAACAAGATCATCAGGTATTGAACGAATAAAAATGAAAAGTCAGAAAAAAGGGGCATTGATATATTTACTGCATTAAAGTGAATACTGAGAAGGGATATACAATCCCGGTCATGAAGTCGCTTTTAGAAGAAATGTTTGGCTCCAAACAAAAGTCATTTAGAGAGGTATTAATAATTATTTTCCAGTTTTACCCCTATTAATGAAACAAATGAAAGAGGTGATATGTATAGCATATATTTCAATACACTTTCTCTAATAAGGACAAACTTTTTTAAAAAATAATTTAAGACATATTTAAATGACTTAATTGTCATTTCATTATATTGATTCGTGAAAATTTGTTGAAAGTGGGATAAATATAGGAGCTTCACACGAATTCATGCATCGTTGAGTTTGAGCCTTTAATATGAAATTAAACCTAATAAAACGAAGGTAGGGTCTAATGGCATTGAATGAGGTTGTCCTCTTGCAACCATATCTAAACCTATTGGCTGTGCAATTGGATGTAAATGTCGGTCTGTAATCTACATAAAAAGGGGGGAAATTATAATATAAGAATTTTTCCTCGATTTGCATCCTTAGTTAATAATTATAGGATGAGTTGCATCCTCAACAATTAGATCAACTTGGATTGACATTATTAATTTATTTATTCTAATATTAGGGGCATGGTCATCATTTTTGAACATAGTCGACCATCTGTCCACATCATCGAATCTTACGAAATCTTAAGTAAAGGTTATGGGATAGAAACATAACTTTTTCTTTTTTTCCTTCCCCATTTTTTTACGAAAATAAAATAAAGTTATTAAGATAAGGATTACCTAAAACATTTATTGTCAAACAAAAAAGTGATTACTTCTTTTATCAAATAAACAAATGTGATTATTCACATAACGTGTTTTCCTTTTTCCCCCGTTTCCTGTTGGCCGTAAGTGAACAAATATCTTAAAAGATAAGGACTTGCTTAATTATTTAATAAATATCTGCTAAAGGATACTAAATAAAAATATTATTCTAGTAATCAAAACATTGGCCTCAAAAACCTGCTATATATATATATATAAATATATAAGATCAAAATGGTCACTCACTTGTAAGTTTAATTTGAAGTTAATAGGCAGTAAGTAAGGGAATGGTCTATTAGGGTCCATATTGGAGGCAATATATAGGGGGTAGCAAAATTAATGATAGCAGTTGTAAGGCCCATTACTCAATGAAGAATTTGGATAAAGCATTTATTATTTTGCGCCAATCTTTCTTTCTTTCTCTGGTCCAATCACTTTATGTAACAACCCACCACCATCAAGGACTCAATCAAAGAACCTCGTCCCCAGAGTCATGCCCCATTGCACACATGATGTTCGACTGTCCGGTCCTCACTGGGGCAGCAATTGTCCCCTCATTTAGAGGATTTGTTTCTTTGGAATTAATTTCCAAGAGCGCCTTCACAAGGGCTCAAGACCACGACCTAAGGCATGAGTATATGCCTTAAGAGCCCCTTAATATCGGTGCAGCAGTGGATACCAAGGGGCTCTTAAGGCATGTTCTATTCTAAAATCATCTTTATGATCATGGTTTAGGCCTTTGAAACCATGGTTCTAGCAAAATAATCAATTTTTGGATAAAGTGCAGTGGATACCAAAGGGCTCTTAAGGCATGTTCTATTCTAAAATCATCTTTATGATCATGGTTTAGGCCTTTGAAACCATGGTTCTAGCAAAATAATCAATTTTTGGATAAACAAAAGTACTTTTCTTGTTTCATGGGATCCATACACCAACTTAGTGAGGTCATCTATGTGAATCGCATACATAATGCAATTAGGTTCTTTCAATAATGAATTGTTCAAAAATATCATCCACAATAAAATCTTGTTTTATAATAAGTGTCCTTCTTGATGATTTCCCTCTATATTTCTCATAGGGTTAGATATTATCGAATAAACTCATCTTGCTATTGCCTCTAATTGTCTTCTTTTAACAAGATCATCTTGCTATTGCCTCTAATTGTCTTCTTTTGACAAGATGTGTGTTATATGTCCCACATCAAGTCTCACCCACAAGTAGTGTGGTTTATAAGTCAGGGGCTTTCCCTTTGAGTTTATAATCATCACAATGTGTCAATTTGAAATAAACAAAAAAGGATCAAACATATATCATCTATAGGATATATATTAAGAAAGCAGCTGCAAATTGTAATACAGATTTCAAGTTAAGAAATCTCTTGTATGATTGTGACACATTAGATTCAAATTAAGGATTGGAAAAACACAAATACTTAATATGTAAACAACGTTTATTTCCATTGTCCATTCTCAGCAACCAACATACTTTTTCAAACACTTGATTTCAGTCATTAGGCCAAGGATGCATATCTGACTTCAAAAGGTTTTAAGGCACAGTCACACCCCATTTTAAACAATAAAGTCTTACATATGTAAGTGTTGTTGCTGACAAAGCCAAATATATATATATATATATAACATTACGCACTAACAAATCAATTTCGACAATTCCTCATCCATTTCCAAAAGCCACGTAAAGCTTTATCCAGATCCTATAAAAACTATTGGTCAAATAAATTTGCATGTAGATCGATCCAATTACTTTTTAACACGTCACGTGCTTCAGAGACATCAACTATAATTTGTCTATAAATAGCCTACCAACTCTCCATGACCATCAAACACAACATTACTCTTAAAACCTAGTCTCTCCTTCTCTCTATCTGGCTATCTGTTCAAAGACTATCTCTCTATCTTATTTGCATATCTCTTTCTTCAAGGTTCTAGTGGGAACTTGTGTCTGTGAATCGAAGATGGTGAGCTTGAGAAAGTTGTGGAGGAAGATGAAGAAAGAGAAGAAGATTTTGTTGCAGTACGACATTGATTCTTACTATAAGAACTTCGACGATGGTTATTCAACAGACCCAGATAATGCTTCTAGATCGTTCCCGGCTCGTTTTGCCATTATTGATTCCAAGGTTTATTCTGACAAGAGCTGTGAAGTGAGTAGTGATGATGGTAACAGCAGCGAAATTAGTTGTTGATATGATCGTTTCTTAATTTTGACCAGAAATTGTACAATCTCCAATATATTGTGTACATAGGTCTAGCTTACCCTGTAAATACACACACACACACATATATACACACATACAGGGGCGAAACCAGGATTTGGGGGGGGGGGGGGGGGGAATTATAGAATAGAATCGGGTGGAGTTGGCATTTGAAATTAGGGGGCAAAAATTACAGAATTGGACCCAAAATTTTAGGAAATTGTGCTTTAGTCTCATAAACATTTCAATAGTTTCATTTTAGTCCCTCCATGAAACTTTTTGATAGGGACTAAATTGAAAATATTTAAATTTTATGAGGCTAAAGCATAATTTCCTAATCTTTTGTCTCTCTCTCTCTCTCTCTATATATATATATCATATTGTATATTTTAAACTGTGATATTGTTGATTCTGAAGTTGTAGCTGAAATGATAATTAATTTATTAAATTTATTTGTATTTACATTTCTATATATATCCTTCTCTTATTTTCCTTCTAGCTAGGCTTCGTTAGATGACAGTTACTTAACTACACCGACAAAATCGACCGTCATTAAACCCAGAAGAAAATGTTAGAGTTGGATCCATACTAGCTAGTTTATCTCAGGAGAAAGAATTAATAATTCATTTCTTTTATTCTTTTTATTTTATCAAATGTCATTCAGTAAAATATTTTGATTCTCTTTCATTGCATACCAAACATTATCTGTTTCATTCTTATTTTGTCGCCCGTTTATTATCAATGTAATTCCAAAGTGTATTTGTATAAAGGGGTTTAAATTTCTCATGTTACATGAGAAGAAGAAGATTTCTACACATACATGAAATGGTAGGACCCACATACCATTTCATGTGTGTGTGACATGAAAATACACTTCTCCTACAATATGAAAAGTGTTTTTCCCTTGTATAAAATATGACATTGATGATATTGAATTTTTCAAAATATTTTCTTAACAA